>OY728120.1:1376700383-1379197383 GCA_963277665.1 Viscum album | reverse complement strand
GATAATAGAAAGTTATGGCCTCCAATACACAATTAATAATAATCTATTAGACCTAGTTAGAATGATATTTTGGGATAATATACATGAAAAGACATAGAAAATGATATACAAATAACCAACTAAGTAGATATTGCATGAGTATTACAGGTATCTTGAAAAGATATCATTAAACCATGCTAAGAAAATAACTCTCACATTTTAAATTCCAAATACATGAAAATGTAATCACTTATACCCATAAAAAATTAGAGGATGTTACTCATCTTAAAACTACTCATAATAAATGAAAAATGATTGGGAAATTAAACACATGTTGATTCTTGAAAAGAAAGGTGAACCTTATTTCATAATCCCCCCATCCTGACTGATAGTTTCCATAGTTTAGTTGGTAATAGAAAAGAGATAGTTTCAACATGTATATCTAATCCTTTACAATGCCTTCTACATTGAAAATATGAATAACTCCTTTAAAATATAAAAGAGTGACTCCCCAGGTGTAGAAATCAACATGAAATTGAATTATAACAACCAATTCCTTTTTTATATTACAACAAATGAACTTATAAGATAGAAAATTCTAGTAAATCTAGACTATTTCAATGTTAATTGAGAATGAAAATCAATCCAGATCATAGAATATACTGCTACCAACAAGATGTGTTAATTCTCATCACATGATCCGTCATTTTTTCATAATATCTAATTTATCCTCTATTTGTTATGTTTCACTATAAAAAATGAATCACCTCCATATCTTTCATAATATGAAAAATAAGTGCACAATCATAACATGCAGAACAATAAAAACCAGTATAACCATCACATCAAACCAAACCAACACAAATAATTCTATAAGAAAATATTTACCCATATATTTCCTGGTAACATTAACTCACTACTTCACATTCAATAATTCCATCATAAGGTTTCCACACACCACTTCACAAAATTACAAATTTACCTAGAAAAATATAGACAATGTTCTCAAGTTTAAATTACACAGAGAATATTTTCATTAATCATAATCATTATTATTTCAAAATCAAAGAATATGAGTTCTAGATAAAGTAAAGTGTGATAGGATCAATCAAAATATAATAGGTTCTTCCAATAGATAACAAGAAAAAGATATTTTTGAATAAGTGTCTCCTCACAATCCCTGCCACTACTGTATTTCTTGAGTTTCCTCAAAAATAATGGAAAGAAAATAATTTTTAGGTAATTAATTTTGTAAAAAATTGAATTCAAAACCTCCATAAAAGTCACATGTGATATCCCATTCATGGTTCATAACTTCTCCAAATTTTGGCCATTTCCCCCCCATTTAAAATGGTTTTTACCACCACTATGTATTAAACCATGATATAGTGGATCTTCTCAAGTCATTTCACCCCATGTGTTTGAATCCCTCGTATTAACACATGTTCAAATTGATATTAAAGTCCTATGAATACCACCATCACTTACACCCTGACATTGTGATAGGAATTTAGAACTCCTAGAAGTCATAATTGGAAACTCACCACACTATTGGGAAAAATACCATACCGTTTCAACTATACATGCTAAAGAAAAAGAAATGGAGGAACCCACCTCCCTGATTCTTGCTTGACCTTAACCTAAAAAAAGACTACCATTCACAAAAATATATAATATTGGACATCATGTTTCTAATAATAAAATCATTCTGAAGAATAATGACTATGAAAATTGTTAGCCGTATGGTGTGGTGATGTTACCTTTATAAAAAAAATGTAAAATACCATAGTGTGGTGATGTCCCCATTCTCCACAAGAAGACCTCCCCAAGAACCATTACCACAGTTACAATAAGACTAACACTTCATCATCCACCAAATATAAATTAAGTAAGTATAAAAAATAAGGAAATAAGAAAGAAACTAAATTCTATTAAGAATAAATTCACAAGACCAATATTAACCATATTTACTATGTTCTAAACATAATTTCTCAGAAAAACTCACTTTCATAATTAAGAAAAACCAATCATTTATAGGGGAAAAATTCACCATGTTACCATTTTCCAAATCATAACCAATAAATTACCCTGGGAATGATGAAATCTTAATGGTAAGTCCCTTTACTAAGGAATTTCATACAACTATCATGATAAAAAACCATGAATATCGTGTGATGATAATCCTAGAAGTTCCAAGTAATACCTTTCATACTAAAACCATCATGGTAGCACTAATTTCTATATAAAGAGGACATATATGAATTTTTATTCTCTATATTTCATGTTTTGACCCACAATCTCTGCTTATGTACCATCTCCACTGATAGACCATACCAAACGGATCCCATTTGTAATATGTGTATCTTAACCAATTGGCTTGGGTAGTGCCCAATTTCCACCAACCTCATGTGAATACCCTATATAGAAAAGGTAGGAAATAAATTCCATGGGAATCAAAAAACAATTGGGGATGATTTTTACTCACATGTGAACTACCTACAATATAAAAATCCAAGAATATATATATATATATATATATATATATGATGCATGAATTGAACTAAGAACAATCCTATATATATAATATAAAATGACCAAAGTCAAAACTTATAAAACAAATATGACCATGTAAAACTATAACACCCATGCCTCAAGATAAATGAAAAGTTCCAACATGGAATGCTTCAATAATATATAATTCTATTGACTCCAAGATCTCAGCTTAGTCACCCAAGACCATGGAATTTTTATGCTTTTATAGAAATTTAAGATATCTACCCTTATCTATAAATTATAAAACATCGACTACATACAGAAAAAGATGCATATGGGGGAGGGGTTGGAGGTTTGAGTAAATGAACTTAATAGGAAACACAGTCAAGTCATCCAAAATGTGACACTTAAAAATGAAAAATTTATACCACATTTTATAAAAAAAAGAGAGATATAGAATTTAATAAATAATTCAAAAAACCCAAATAGATAAGTCATACAACAATAACCATTTACTTTTAAAATGCATTATTTCAATGAAATAATCCACACCCATACTTATAAAAACTTTCCCAATTCGTACACACCCTATTAAATGCACCTAACCAAATGAAAATACCACCAAAAAATGCCCCCATTAATGGACCAACTCAGGAGGGGAAACCTATTCCCCCTGACCTAAGTCATCACTTGGTGGTGCATCTAATTTTCCTACCTAAACAACATGAGAACACAAGTCCAAACCAACAATTCCTTATCCATATTCATCTTATACACAAACTTATTATTCCCTATAAAAACCAATGTGCCCACTTAAATAACATTGGTATCCAATTACATACAATTAAGGACCTAATAAATATACTATAAATTCACACCAACACATGATGATTCCCAATTTTCACATATAAAAAATGTTCCCTTAAAAATAAAACACAACTTATATATATTCCAAACTTGTTGTGGGTTCTTTCCAAAACCATTATTTTCAAAACCAAAGAACATAGTATTAATAATTTAAAGAGGATATATTAAGATAATTTCAATAAAAATATGATCTAAATATTCAAAACCAAATAATTTAAATCACATGGAAACAAGAATGAAAGATAATGAACATAAATTTATTAGTTCTTTCCAGTTGAGAACAATATAAAGAGATTCAGGTGGGATATTTACCCCAAAATGACCTCCAAGAATATCTAGTTCAAGAGTCCTCTTGAAGAGAGAAATAATTATCATTTTATAGAAATAATTATTTAAAAAGTTTAATTCATAATGACCCTAAAAGTCACATGTGATATCCCATTCATGGTTAAATACTTCTCCTAAAACCCTTATATCATTTCTACCATTCAAAATAGTAGTAAAAACTTCTTTGGCTTGGTCAACACTGTAGTTGATCCTCCAAAGCTTTTTTAGCCTCGTGTTTGAACACCCAATATTTATTCATATTTAAATATTTCATTAAAGACTTTATACCACCACCAAAAATTTAACCATGATAAGGTATAAGGAATTTCAAATTCCAAGAATGCCACTATAACCACTCACCCTATCATAGGGAAATATTACTCTAAATTATAACCTTCTATGTGAATGAAATTTGCATGGGGCTTTGTAAATATCCATTTACAACTAAAAAAATCCATCTTGTTTTTCATTAACACAATACCATTGTGCAAATCAACATGTCATGTTAGCCATCCCATTTTCCATAGGAAAAAATTCCACTAAAATGAGACCCAAAAAAAGATAATCTATATGGTGTGGTGAAATTACTAGTAGAAAAAACACCAATAATCATAGTGTGGTGATGACCTCATTTCCCCTAAGAATAATCCCCCAAGAGTTAAACCCAGTACTAAAAGATAATCCACACTATGAACTCCACCAAACATACCACCACTGCATCTGATAGGGCATGGTGAACCTTATAGATCAAAAACCTTTTCTATCTAAACAACATACTCGAAAAAACTTCATATAGTTTGTTTAAGACATATTATTTCAAAAATATACATGATATAATGATGAATTCCACAAATTGGGGATGGAATAGGTAGTGACCTTGATGTTATTGGAATTGGTTAATGATAATTTCATAGAAGTTGGTGAAAAAGGTGATGTTGATAGTGACCTAAAATGTTTGAGATTATAGAATCTTGATATGGGAAGGAATTACCAACTTCAAAAAATGTAGTCCTTTGATTCACATGCCATGTATAATTATCCCTGTGATGATAGGATTTATGTGATTTCATTAATATCACATGTCATATAACAACATGTTATATTCCATGTTTCTCTACCATGGTATATAGTGATTATAAGTCTATTTTAAATATCAAAGGGTGTATGATTTTGAGCCACATGCTATGTATATTGAACCCCCATCCTTAGTGCATACCAAATTAGACACCTTGATAACCCTTTTACTGAATATTCATGTGGGAAAGAGTGCATACCATAAACGACCTCAAGAATAAAACTTAGGTGTTGAATTACTACATTAATTAATAAGTGAGTGATATATTCCATGTATTGTTGGATAAAAAGTCATGTATATTGAGATTAAATGACTGCATGTATTTGGGATACATGATAAGCTAATCTATAGGTCCCACACTTCATGTTCCTTAATAAGACACAATATTTATGCTGATTTAACCAGATTATAAATCTTGGGTCCATTCCCAGATATCACTCAAGGCTTACACGCTGTGTTATTAGGATTACATGTAGTTTACTATGTAATTTATGGTGTTTTACATATCTTATTTCCTAGGTTTCAGAATTAAATGATTTTTTAATCCATTCCATGTGATTTTATACAAAAAATGAATTATTTCATTTCACTTTATTAATAGGTGTTTTCCCAGAGTGTTTAGAATACATAGTTCCTGTTAGATTTTTGGATATTTGTTCAGAGTATGAGGATTATGTTTGGTGCAAACAAGGAGACGATAACCACTAATGATATTTTGATGATAGGTAATGGGTCCACCATAAGTATTATAGAGTTAGTTACCCCTTTTGGTTCAAGGTATAAGACTTCCATCCTAAGGGTATAAGTCCTTGATTAGGGCATGGGGTAGATATCCCCTCAACCTTGATAAGGAAAGAGTTCCCTATACTATCAGCACGGTCGATACTCCTCTATTAGATGGGGGTGTGAGTCATCCACCTATAGAGGTGATATTTCTTCTGACGGTTGACCATATTTGTATGGAGAGGGGGTGTTGAATTTTATTCTAAGAACACAAATCTAACAATTTAAACATAAATACAATTAAAACATTTTAAAAACAATATGTTATACAAAATAAAAATAAAAATGCAACACAAATTTGTTATTAAAGTTAAGCTAAAAATCAATTTCATGAGTTTCTAAATATCCTATCCTAAATGTTTTGAGGGTTCCTTTAATATTTAGATCATATTAGAAACCATGTTACCCATAAATTAATAATTAAAGTTTCTTTATATGGTTGAAGTAAGAAACATAATAATCTAACTTTAGTATTAGTGATCACCAAGAAATAAAAATAAAATAAGGAATGGATTGATTTATTTCAAACCCAATTAATTACACTCACTAATTTCTATAAATTATGGTATTTACACCAAGATTTAACATCTATAAAGAGTGGATAAACGATAATGACATAAATTTTTCATAAATTGCATCTTGAGTGTGTAATTTTTTTTCTA
Organism: Viscum album; assembly: GCA_963277665.1. Taxonomy (NCBI): domain Eukaryota; kingdom Viridiplantae; phylum Streptophyta; class Magnoliopsida; order Santalales; family Viscaceae; genus Viscum; species Viscum album. Next base: position 1,379,191,197 of record OY728120.1, on the reverse strand, counting down.
TATTATATGATGTATTCTCTCTTCAATTGTTATATCAAGACAGAATATATATAATACCCAAAAATTGGATTTATTCAAACATTCCATAATATTATTTTTGGTGGTAATAATATCCATATCCATTTTAGATCTTCCATTTAGAAATAAAAACTTGAATAAATAATAATGAATAGTTTCCCTAAATTGATCCTTATAATTTTAAATCTTTACAATTTTCATTTTTCGGTCTTTAGAGACAATATCATATAAAAATATAGTAAAAATAGTTCTAAAGGTTTACCATTTAAAATTAACTTCAACAAATTTGAGGACATATATTTATAATAGTTGAAGAGCTTTAGTCTTCCTTAATATCATCTTTAAAATTAATTCTATTTAAAGTTTTAGTTAAATAACTATTTAATAATTCATGTAAGTATTCATTTAAATTAACATGTAAATATAAGTTCTTAATATTTATGTAAAAACATATACCTATTCTATGTAATATATTTATTCAAAATAATCTTATTGTGTTAGAATAATCTCAATCCTAGTGATTTTATAGTACTAAATCTTGAAATAGGTAAGCTATAAAAGATTAATTCATCATTTCTTGATGCTGTGTGAGATTAAATTATCCATAAACTTGGACGCTTAATAATTAAAACATGGAATCAATGTATATTGGTTCACATAAGAATAAATTATTGTTTTTTAGTCTATATAATATTAATTTATTCTTCTTAACCGTTAAAACATATTAATTCATGGACTGTATAAAAATGAATATTCAAATAAACTAGATACATAATAATCATTATAACACCTTAGCTCACATTTCCCAAATTTAGTTATTTCTTTATTAAATTGATACTAGATAAAATACATCATATCCTAAAGTGAAAATTAGTTTAGTAGTATTGGGATACTAGATACATACATTATTTTCACATTACATCTGAGAAAATGAAATATTCTATAAAACGTTTATGAGAATTTTTTCTTCTTCTATTAAATACCTGATTTCATTAATAGATCCCTTATAGTATCATGGGGAAAGGAAATCATAATAAAGGGTCTGATCATATTCTTTGATAGGTAAAGCATACAATATATGCTATAATAAATAAATAAAACATGAATAATATAATCGAAATAAATAATAATAGAATATTCCACATCAAAAATACCATAAAAGGGTGATAAATCCATAGATGAAATAAAAACAAAAACAATCACATGGATAATTATAAATAGTTTCCTAATGATACAATTTATAATGTTATACATCAAAATCATACAGTTAAGGCCTTATAAAAATACAACATACGTAAATTTGTTAGGTGTGTACCAAATTCCAAAAAATTTTTGCCTCTTGAGACCTACCAATGCATTGAGGGGGATATAATATACCCTATATTAATTTTCATACAAAGATAATATATATTATTAGATGAATATTCATTATATAACAAATTAATTCACTCTCGAATCATATTGGTCAATAAAATTTGGAATCTTGGATTCATAAAAAACTTGTTCATAAGTAAACTACATCATACCCCACTAATATATTTATAACTAGAATCATTATTATAAATATCATACTTAATACCTTTATTTATCACACGGGGAAAGGAAATATGATAAAGAGTGGACTCAGAAGCATTGTAAGGGTAAATAAGGTAGATATCAATGATCACTTAAATAGAACATTAGTATAAGGGTATGAGAACATGAGCATAAAAATTTAAATCCATACCCTATATATCGTATATCACAATCTTGAGTTATGGAATAAATCTCTTCAGTTCATAAGACATGAATTATTATGTAATCAAATAGCAATATCTATGAGAGATTAACATTGTCACAAGACATAAGTTTATGGAATACACACACACATATATATAAAATCATTTCCTTAGTAGTCAATGATCACTTCCAAGTATATAATATTGGATTGGGTTCACTCTCCATTCCTTCATAATAATAAAGGTTCACTACCAAGACTATCATAGTAGACAAAGACCCTTAACTAGGTTCACATCCAATCCACTCATTTTTATCTCATGAGATATCCACATATACCTAATTTAGTAGAGGGAAATATAATTCTAGGACCACCCATTTCATAATTACAATTATATAGATGAATTAAAAATGATCACAAAACATTAATCATATCATATTACATGAAAAATGAAATGTTTTTCATAAACATTTCATCTTGGCCCAACCCATGGAATAGAAATGGGTTTTATACTCAATTCATCCTAACATAACTTGTGGAAAAGGAATGCGTTTCATAAATATTTTTTCATCATCATAACAAACCATCCTGAAAAGGAATAAGTGTGGTAATATTGGTTTATATCCCCAGTAAAGGACATGTAAAATCAAATGATGCTATCATAAAAGAAAATGATTTTAAAATATCCCTCGAAATATTTCTTGAGAAAAATAAAATTTTCACTGTTAAATAACATCTTTAAAAAATAAAAAATTCAAAATAGTATAGAAAATATTTTCATTGAAAAAAAAACTTATTAAATTTTAAGATTATCTTAAATGAAATTATTTCGGTTGATGACATGAAATTTTTTTATTTTATATAACTTAAAAAACATTCCCTTTTCCTTTTTTTAGAAAAATAAAAAAGTAGCTTATTCTGAAAATGAAATGAATATTAATATTATTTTTTTTGAAAAAAATTAAATTATAGTTAAAAATTATTTTTCAAAGTCATATTAAAATATTCAAAAAAACTATTTAAAAATTTTTTATAAAAAAATTAGTTTTTAATATAACATATGTCTCATAGAATATAGTTTGAGATGATAAACCCTTACCTCGAGTTTCACAACATCAAAAACACTCTTAAATCATGCATATTAAATTTTAATTTATTATAATTTTATAAAAGAGAAATTAACATACATATAATATAATATATGGTAAAACTTTAACATTTAAACACCCTTTTACCAATGGTTCCTTATTAAAATCATCATTCTAGTGTGTTAACAGTGTCGTTCTTCTTGATAAATTAAGTTCAAAAGTTATTGTCCATATACATTGATCATGGTTCTATCATATCCATAATTATAATCATGACATAAATAAAATTTATATTCCTTATATATATATACATAGATATTTAGTCATACATAAATTATATCGATATAAAAAAGACTTACACCATTCATGTAGACAGTAGGTTACACATACACATGAAACATATTTTCATTTTTTGAATAATTGAAAGAAATAAAGAAAACTAATAATTCACCTTTTCATAAAAATTATTATATCATATATATCATATATATTAATTAAATTTATCATTATTTCCATCCAATTAAAAATAAAACAAAAAAATCACATATCTTTATAGAGGTGGTAGTCCACATGCACACTTGAGCGACATTATTGTTTTCCAACAGATTGGAAGGTAAAAAGTTATATTTGATATTATAATTATAAAAGTATAATTATATCATAAATACAATAAATATTAATTATAACCATCATAATAAAAATCCCTGAAATATGGTGTTGGAAAAAGAATTTTGTCGCTATGTGGAGATGGTAAGTTGTACACATGCACACATGATACTTTCACCTCCCATTTGTTGGGAAATATGGTGAATAAATGTTGTTTATTATAAATAATTACATTTGTACATATTTATGATACTGAATTTAATATTTTATGATAATAACATATATTAATTGTAAGAAAAATAATAAGAAAAAAAGAATGTGATCGATTAAGGTTATTACCTCTTTATTGAAATAACTCCATTGGTTCTCCCATTGATGATACTAGGGTTTGTATTTTGTGGATAAAAGAACCTTTATAAAATGGATAAAGAATTTGAGAAGAGTATTATAAAGTGTTTTTTGAGCAATAAGGCTCAACGTGGTGTAAATAAGGGAGGGGATGGTTTTCCTTTTATAAGGGAGGGATTTTACACAGTTGAAAATTCTTTAAAGATTAAAATATAATAAATTCATTATCAAGAAAAATTATTCCAAACAAGTATTAATTTTAATAAATATATTCTAGGGTTTATATAACATTATAAAATTAAATATATATTGATTTTGGTTCCATTTTAAACCTTATCTTTTTTATTAACCCCAATCATTAATCAAATTTTAACTTAAGCAAGGTAATAACTATTTTAATCTTAAAGGGTTAAGAATGTTACCATAAATGGGAAAAATTACAAATAAGTGGACCATGGTTGATATTTTAAACCATATTACATACAATTTAATGAATATAATATTATATTAAATTTTAAATCATTTAATATAATTTTATTTATTATAAAATACAATTAATAAAAATGTGGAAATATTCATTTAACTTCACTTTAAAGAAATAAAGAAAAATACTGAATTAAAATACAAAACTTTAACACAATAAGAATATGTTATATGTATCTATAAAATTTCTAGAACATAATAATTCACTCAAATTATATTACTTTTAATATTTTTAATATCACTTATTTTATTTATTTATTAGTTTAAAAAATATTGTGTCGTTTGTTACAAAATAATTTAAGGTTATTTTATAATTACTAAAAATGAAAAAAACTACATAATAAAAATAATTTAATTATTATCAAAATAAAAATTACTATTCATTCACAAAATTCTTTTTTCCCTATGTTAACACATAAGAGATGTTTAAAAGAAAGATGTTAATATTTTATATTCCTATTTGATTGAAATATTATATAGGCCAGTTTTACAGACATGTGTTCCTTAAACAATTAAATTTATATCCAAAGGTGATACAGGTCAAATTTAATTCATCAAATAAGGATTAAAATATAAAATATTAACCTTATCATTTAATTTTACCCTAGGTTAACCCAATTTAGCCTTTACTAAGGTGATAAATTTTAAAATAGTTACTATTCATAATGCATAAAAATAAAATGTGACTATTTAAGAAATTTGGTCTTCCTGATTAAAAATATATAATCTAATTCTAACAATTCAGTTTTTTATAATTGTAAGAAATTGAATTTAAAATAAGTGTAAAAAAACGATGAAACCTGTTTCTTAGAAAAAGGTATTTTAACCCTAAAATGTGATTTATTCCCATTTAACACCTAAAAAATATTATATGAATGTTATAGAATTTTTATGAATATATAATATATACATTTCATTAAAATATTTCACAAATAGTGAAAAAAGATATTCCTTTCACATTTTCTGTAAGAAATAAAAAAACTCCCTTGGAAAATGATAGAATGATTTCATTAATTTTTTATAGAAATTAGAAAATGGGAAAAAATGAATTTAAAATATCATAGTATAATATTAAAAATTTTACTGAGAAACTTTTAATGAAAATATGGAAAATGAAGAAATATATTCCTCATAGAATAAAAAACAATGTCATTTTCCAGAAAAAAAACATTTTTTTGTCTCTTGAGTACTTAAAAGAGGAATATAATGGAAAAAATAATAATTTTTAGAAATAAAAAGAATAGAATAAAATAAATTGGAATTAAGATTTAAATATCATATAATTCCTCAAATTAATATGTAAATATAAGAAATCCTAAATAATGATGAGATTGTGAAATAACACTTACCTGAAGTCCGACTTGCGTTGTAAGAGACTTTGAACTCATTTATAATAAATTTATATGTATTAAAATTATATTAAAGAACTATATAAATAGTTATAATATCATTTATAATCCAATTATTAAATTTTAACATCCTTTTATAAAAAAATATATGTTAAATTCATTATTTTCGAATGCTATCTGTTTTATTTCTCATGTAAATTTATATTGAATAGTTTTTTATCCATACATATCACTAAGGTATACATAATATATAAAATGTTAATAATTATTTAATGACAATATATATTATTTATATAAAAATTTTAAACCATCCTTGAAATTTGGACAAGATAAATGAATCACTTATCTTGGTGGTGGTGGTAGTTCACATGTACACATGTGTAACATATCATTTTTCAATGAGTTGAAGGGAAATAAAGAATATGTGATATTATTACCAATCTAAAAGCAAAACTATATCATAAATATCATATAAAATCATTATATGAATCTTTATAACCATCCAAGGAAAGTGGTAATGAAATACGAATTACACCACTATGTGTAGATGGTGAAATGTTCATTCACGTGAGCAATATTTTTCCTATTCATTGGATGTAAAAGAGATGGAAAATGACTATACAATAACAATAATAAAATATCATTATATATATGACATTGGATTTTTTATGGTTAAAATATACTTATTTCTAGTTGAAGAAGAAAGAAATTTGAAAGAGTCGGTGATGATGATTACCTTTTCTTCGAAATTACTACTTTAGATCATTTATTAAGGGACTTAGGGATGGAATTTTAGGATTACCAAATACTTAATAACATGTATAAGGATTTTTTAAATAGGTTTGGTAGAATATTTTTGATATAATAGGCTCTATGTGGCACATAGAAGAGAGAATATGTTGTTTATTTTTACTGTGAAAGAAAAGGACACAAGTGGAATTAATAAAATTATTTAAATATAATAAATTCTATTTCATGTGAAAGTTGAAAAATTCTTCCATAATTTAAAAAATAAGATTATATATGGTTTAAATTACTTAATAAAATAAAATATGGAGATTTTTAATCATTTTTTAAAACTTATGTTTACGTTTAACCTCTTAGTTAACCTATGTTATCCTTAACCACAGTAGAAACTTTTTCACTCTTGAAGGGTTATAATTTTACTTATAAGTTAATAATTAACCAATAAATAGATTATGGAAGAAATTTTAGACCATATCTTATCCCCTTATATTATTTCAAGGTTTTTTTGATTTGGAAATAATTCTATAATATATTATTTTCATAAAAATATCATTAATGTTCTTTTTGACACTATTAATTTAATTTTACTTTAAGGAAATACATAAAAATTTGTAATTCAAATTTATACTTTTAAAACACACATAATATGTCATATCAATCTATAAAATTTGGTGGTAAAATTAACTCACTCAAAAATATTACTTGTAGTGTTTTTAGAATCCTTAATTTTATTTTTCAATTAATCGAATAAATTCTATTGGTGAATTGGGTAGTAATTTATAGTAATTATTTAACCAATAAAAATTAGAAATAAAATAAAAAAATAAAAAATATTATACATTTAAAATAAACATCTATAACTGTACTTTTTTCATTTTTATCCACATAATGATAACAAAGAGTTATTAATCTTAATGGATGGATATTTTGTATTTATATTTTTCTTAAATTATTATAAATGTAATAATTAAATAAACATGGCACCAAATGTCCATATATTTGAGACTTGGATTATAATGATCGTAATACATCCATACAATAAGTTAAAGGCAAGTTTTAGGGTTACTCGATTGACTCATATGATAGTGAAAATTATTTACTATGGTTACTATTTCTAATTAGAAGAAAATAAAAGGGATATATTTACAATATATGGATCTCCTGATTTCAAATATGAAATCCATTTTTCAGGATTCAAGTTTAATACGTGAAAAACATTAATTTAATAAAATTAAAATAATAATTTTTTTGAATTTTGTTTTTAATTACATTATTAAATAAAAAAATGTTTATTTTGTTATTATTAATTTAATGAAAAGATAACTATAATTTAAGCTCGGGTGTTACATTCTTTCCTTAGTTAACCTATTTTATCCTTAACCATGGTAACACATTTTTCACTCTTAATGGTTTATAATTTTAATTATAAGGCAAGAATTTAACCATAAATGGATAAGGGATTCCATTTTCATCCAAATATTATTCCCCTTGTATTTATTTGGGATTTTTTGTTTTTTAGATAATTTAATAAAACATTATTTTCATAAAATATTGTTAATGTAATTTTTGACATGATTCATTTAATTTTTCTTTAAATACATAAAGAAATCATCATTTGACAAGTATACTTTTAAAATATCCATTATATTTTATATATATAACAATTAAATTCATGGTTTAATACAACACAACAAAAACTATTACCTTAAGTGTTTTTTTTTGAATTTTTTTTTATTTTTCTATTAGTTAAATAGATATTATATCATCATTACATAAGTATTTAAAGTATTTATTCAATCACGAAAAATTAGAAACAAATTAACATGATAAGTAATTAGTTTATATTTCAAATGTATATTTATGACTGAACTTTTAACATTTTTTCCTTATAATAAAAAATAATGTTATTAATAATAAGAAAGTGAAATTTTGTGTTTATCCTACTCATAAATTAATATAAAGTTCCTAATAAAATAAATATGACACCAAGTGGTAATATATTAGAGACTTGTATGATAATTTTTGAATACCATCCATTCAATAGGATAAAGGTATCTTTTAGGGTCACTTTTTATTCCTTATCATTTTATTTCTTTAACCTTAATTATGTGATTTACTATTACCCTACTTGTAATTATTTAGTATTATTAAAATTTATAATATCAAAAAATAAAAGGAAAATACACAAAAAATTTGGGCCCACTATTTCAAAATATGGATTCCATTTTATAATATTAAATTTCTCTAAGTGGTATAATTAAATTTTAGATTGAAATACAAAATGCAATGAAAAACAGTTTTTTTGGAAAAATTCCCTTTTAAGTAATAGAATGTTTTTATAGTAAGTTTAACAATAAAGGTGATTCTAATGTAATTTATTAGGTTATTAATAATATACCATAACATATTTTACTTTAAATATATTTTTAAATAAAATTAATCTTTGTAAATTATTGAAACAAAAAATACAATTATCTATAAAAAGAACTATTTTTTACTACTAACTACAAAATTATTTATTTTCTAATAATTGAAAAAATTACCCAAATTTAATTTTTATATTATTATATAAAAAATTAAATTATTTTTTTAAAATAAAATTAAAAAATTCAAGAATTTATGTGTTAATTACAACCTTGAATTAAACTATGTGTAGTTTTCTATCGTTTCTTTAAAAAAATCTTACTTTTATTGAAGCTGAGGTTTTATTATCATCCTTTCTCTATATGAATATATAATTTTATAAATATATACAACAAATTAATAATACTAAATTTTTTTTGGATACATAATATTATATTTTCTGTATGTATGATACTTAACGTGGTTAAAAAAATTATGTAAGAATAAACTTTTCTCTTGAACCAAATACGTTATATTAGTCTATAATAAATTAATATTTCTGACTTAATTTATTTCTTTAATTGTTAACATATTTTCCATAATTATATATATATATATATATCTAAGGTTTATTATTTGTAAAATATCTTGAATGAATGTTTTTATTCCAATTCTCACAAAATATGTAAGAAATATATATTACATGAAAAACTTAGAAACTTTTCATCAAAAATAGGGTAATATAAAATAATAATACCTAATTAAAAAATCATTAATATATTACTAAAAAACCACTTAAAATAAATTAATTAGAAAGGAAAGTTAAATAATAAAGAAATTAATTAAAAAACAGATAAATAATTAAACAATTATACACACATAATAACAAGAAATAATAAGAAAAAATAATTACAATGAATAAGATTTAATAATGATAGGGAATGTATAATTATAAAAATAAATAAATCAAATTAATTAAAGAAATAATGTGTAATTATAAAAATAGATATATCAAAGTGGAAAGGAGTCACTCAATATTCTCTCCCATTTTGACAATTATAAAATACGAAGAAAATCTCCCGATTTTTTAAGATAAAAAATATAAGACAATAAGGATAAGGTAAAGATAGAATTTTGTAGAAAATGAATTATATTAAATGACATGGGAAAAAATAAGAAACATTAATAGTTTTTTATATGTTGAAAACATATAGAAAGATAAACATGAAATAAAAAATCATGCTCACTGGTAAAAGTAAATACTCTTGAACTCACACATAGTAATAATTTTCTTAAAATAATAAGAAAATATTAAAATAGTAACATATAAACCCTTAATATAATGTTCCTATTAATCTTTTTTTGAAATTAATGATCATCATTTGAACTAACTCTGTATATTTCAATTAACTACAAAGAGCCTCAAGTCAAGTCAATTTTTTCTTAAAGAATTGATAAAATATTTGTTATTAACAAAATAAATAAAAAATGTTTAGAAAATAATTATAGCATAAAATAATATTTTAAAAATGAAGAAGATATAAAATTAAATAAAATTTATTAATATATATTTTAAATGATTTAGTGTCCCAAAAAGTGTTAACATGTAGCTACAACTAGATCCTACTAGTAAAATCAATGAAATTTTGAGGAGGGGGTTTTGTAAATATGTTGAACAGTTAGTGATTGGCTCTAATTCTCTAAAAATTCCTCCATTTTGAAATATATCTATCAGAAAATAGTTCCTAAGGTTAATGTGATTAGTTTGTGAGTATTCAATATTATTTCAAGTGATACAAACCACACAAGTGTTGTCACAATTAATAGTCACTTGATCGTGAGGATGATCGTTGCCATGAAGGGTTTTATTTATTCAAATGATTTGAGAACATAAAATACCCACAATAAGGTATTCTAATTTGTACGTAGATATATAAACAATAATTTACTTATTAATAATCCAAGAGACTAAGTATTTTACCAAAATTTTATGTCCCTTGTGTATTTGTTTATAAAATTTGTATCCTCTTAAATTTTTATCCGAATAGATATTTAATTCAAAATATATTTCAATTTTATAGTACAATAAAAGATTAATTATGATTATAAGATATATAAATATCCTCTAACTGACTCACGGTGTGATTATTTGGAATTGTCTTGAAAAAATTCAACAAGAAAAATAGTGAACATAATGTTTGACCAGTTAGTAGCAAGGTAAATAAGACTCCCAATAATACCCTAGAAAATAATAGTTACCATAATTTTACTAGCTTTATCCAATTTTATCTTACATGACATACTCCTAGGTAAATTTATTTCCGTAATTCGTTCCATACCAAAAGTTTTAAGAAGTTAATTGTTTTGTTCCCATTTGGCATAAAAAAATTCCATCTTTTTTTTGATGAATTTGAAAATGAGAATATTTTGAAACTATAACTCCCCATATCCAGTATCATATATATAATGGTAAATTTATTATATTTATACTGGATATAGGAAATTACGTCATGAAGGACTGAATAGTTAAGTAGTATTGGGAGACTAGAGACATTAATTATTCTCAAAATATATCTGAAAATAAGAAATATAATAAAATATTTCATATAAGGGCTTTATTTTTTCTTGTAGTAAATTCCTGATTTAATTCTTAGACCCCCACTAGGTATCATCAGGAAAGGAAAGGATAATAAAGGTGAGTATAGATGCTCATAAAGGGAATGTATACAACATAATATATCATAAGGTAAATAAACTATGAATAATATGGACGAGAAAAAAAAATCAAATATACCTTATAAATAATACCATAAAAGGGGAATAAATCCATTTATAACATAAAAACATAAATAATCACATGTATAATTATAAATAGTTTCATAATGATAGAATGCATAATTCCAAACATCATAATTTTACCATTAAGACCCCATGTTTAGACAACATCTATAAATAGGTAAGGTGTATTCCAAATAACAAAACTAGTTTCTCCCAAAAGCCTTACCAATGTATGGAGAGGATATAGGTATCCCACCCATCACTTTCTATGTCCAATGGAATCATTATAAAAATATGGTCAAACATAATTAACACAAACATTCTTATTGAAAGATAGCATATGAAATGTTAATAATTTTCCCCACAAATAAACATAATCATAATATATCGAGTGTAATTTGAAGAATGGTATCAAAATATTATATCCTTGGTAAATCTTAATGTACACCAAATAGTTTTTAAATATATTAATATACTTTAATAATATCACTGGAAGATTTTTTAAGTAAAATATCCTTTTTATTTTGAAATCACTATTTCAAAATATAAAAAATTACAAATTATTGAGTTTTTTTCTTTTAATAGATCCCCAAAAATATGTAATAGAATATTTAAATCATTTAGTGGTTATGAATGTGGAGAATTACATTCATTCCTTGTATGTAAATACAAGATTCCATCCACATTTTCATTAAAAAATAAAAAATACCTCATTTGGAAAATGAGAAAAAGATTTTGTTGAAACATATTGTTTGAAAAGTAAAATATGAGCAGAGGTTAATTTAAATAATAATAATATATGATTAAAAGATTTCCTGAATTTTTTTAATGAAAATACGGATTTTATAGAAAATATTCATGGCTAAACATAAAAAAAGATTATTTCCCACAGGAAAAATATTATTTTGGCCCATTGAATAATTAAAAGAGGAAAATGAAAGGAGGAGATATACTTTTCGTAAATTACTATTTGAGAATAAAATATATTGTTTTTAATATATAAAGGACTTATAATTCACTCATTGGAGACTTAGAAATTGATAAATCTGGAATAATGATGGGATTGTGAAACGACCCTTACCTCAAGTTTGGCTTGTATTGTAATAGATTTTAGCCTCATATATAACAAATTAAAAATTATAACAATTTTTTACGATAACTATATATACATATTATATTATAATATATAATATAATTATTAAATTTAAATATCCATTTATTATTAATTATTTATTAAATTCCTATTTTTTGAGTGTTAATTGTTTCCTTTTTCATGTAAAATTCAGTTTGATAGTTTCGATCCATGAATATAATTCAAGTATTAATCATATACAAGAGGTTAATAATAGTATAAATATCATATATATTCCTTATATAAATATTTAGAATCATCCTTGAAATGGGGACATGAAAATTGATTCACACCACTTTATGGAGGTGGTAGTCCACATGTACGTGTGGGAAAAGCTATCATTTTTATCAAGTCAAAGGGTAAGAAGATAGATATTATATTAATATTCTAGTATAATAATTATGTCATAAATATTATATAAATTAATTTTTTTCTTATTTATGACTATATAAGTAAATTAGTTATGAAAGAAGAATTATATTTCTACGTGCAGATGGTATGTCGTACGTACTCATTAGTGTTATGTTTTCCTTTCATAGGATGAAAAAGATATTGAAAATGGATATATAATAATAATAATAAAAACAACCACAAAGACAACATATTATTATATTGGTGATAATGGATTTATTATTTTAGGATGGTTAAAACCAATTTATATGAAGTTTTAGAGGATATAAATTTTATATAAGAGAGGGTATGTGGTTCCTTTTTATAGTGAACGATTGGATAAACGTGGAATTAATGAAAAGATTTAAATATAATAAATTTATTTTCATTTGAAAGTATAATAATGTGACCATAAAATAGAATCTAAAATATGACATTGTTTAAATAACTTCTACAGGAAAAATTTGGACACATTTATGAGATATTTTAAAACTTATATTTTTGATTATCCCCTATGTCTACCAATATTATCAATTACCCTAGTAACAACTGTTTCAATAATATAGGGTTATCATTTTACATATAGGGTAAGAAACTAACCATAAATGGAAAAGGGATGAAATTATGGACCATATATTATACCCATTGTATTATTCAATTTTTTTAATGATTTTGAAATAATTTAATGAAATATTATTTTCATAAAATAACAATAATGTCACTTTTGACAATATTCATTTAATTTCACTTTAAATACATCAAAAAGTGTAATTAAAATATATACTTTTAAAAAATACATAATATTTCACACAAAAACACACAAACATATATATATATATGTATATATTAAAATCATGTGTCACTGTAAGTCTCTCAAAAATTATACTTTTACAGTTTTTTAAATAATTAATTTTATTTTTCTATTAATTAAAAAAAAACTATATCAGAATTTCATAAAATTTAAGTTAATTTTTTTAATACCTAATAATAATAAATATGTTATCATGATAAAAATAATTTGTTTATATTTCAAATAAAAAATAAAAAATTGTGTCTTTAAATTTTAAACCTTCTAATAAGAATTTAGATTCATTAAAGTCAAGAGTGTGAAATTTTATACTCATCATTTTCTTCAATTAATATAAAGGTCATATTCCAAGAAATTTTTTATCGGTGGACTTGTGTTTTATGATTGTATGGTATTCTATGAACTCTATCAATCAAAATGGATAAATCTATGTTTTATGGTCATTTTTTAGTAAATGTCATATTATTTTTTTTCTTAATTACCTGATTTACTTTTACAACGGTGAAATTTATTTACCATGGTTACAATTTATAATGAAAAATAAAAGCTAACTATATAAAAAATATATAAATCGTAATTATAAATATGTAATTAATTATTCATGATTCAATCTATTGAATTGGAAAAAATTAATTTATGATTTAAACATAAAATATAATTATTTTTTTTAAAAATGTATTTCTATGTAATAATTTTTTAATACCAAATTTAAGAATAAAAATGTTTCCATTGAAATGAATTTATCATTAATAATATAATTTAACTAATTTTATTGTTAAATCATTTAAAAGTAAAATGGTTCTATATAAATACTTCAAACAAATTTACAATTATCAATAAAATAAAGTATTTTTCATTATTTTTTGGAATATTATTAATTTCAAAAAATACAAATATTTCACCCTAAATTAATTTTGATAATATGATTTTAAAAATTAAATTAACATAATAAAATTTTATATTTTTTGGTTTTAGTTACATTTTTTAGTAAAAATGGATGTATTTTTCTGTTTTTTCTTTAAAGAAAATATTTTGGTAATTAAAGGTGGGGTGTTAAATTTTCCCAAAATTCAATATATTTCATCCTAAAAATTTCTAGAATGTCACATCATGAAAAAATTTAGAAAGTTATTTATTATAATTTCTTCAAGTTCCCATATTTTCTCTTCTATCTTATGATTTCTGCAAAGAACATTTACCAGCTCGGTCATTCGATTCCTCTAGACTTATTCTCTAGTGTGTAGAATCTAGATTGGCTATTCATAGTAAGATAAGTAAAGTTACAATTATATTTCTTCATAGGTGATATCATGTATTAGATTTGTTTTGTGATTATTTAATAAATATATGTAGGACACATCATGTACTTTAGAGAGGCTAGGTGGAATTTCCAAATTGTTTATAGAATTTGAAGAGGTGAAACCTACCTGGGGATGATTTTTTTACTTTCTTAGCAAATCTTATAACACCCTTTCTTGGAGATAATTTAAAGAAAACATGATATCCCACATGAAATTACAAATATTTCCATTGGTTATCAACATAGATATTTTCCCTTCTTTAAGATACTTTAATATGGGTTTAAATAGTATTTATCTTTTCCATTATCTTATCAATTTCTTCTAAGCCCACAAGAATCCTTTCTCCAAATTCATCCCAATAATTTTTTACGTGGAATCTCTTTCCACATAATTATTTATACTACAGCATTTTAATAATTTAATCGAAGTTATTATTATATAAGGTCTCTACCAATAGTATATACTGGTAACAAATACCTTGATATTAAAATGAGAATGACCTTAACACGACTTCTAATGTTTGGATAGTTCTTTGAGACAATCCATCAGTTTGAGGTAGATATGTAGTTCTGAAATCGATCCTTCAATCCAGATATTTATGATATCTTTTCAATTTTTTTGATGTAAATCATGGTTAATGATCATACATGATTGAAAGTGGTGCTCAAGGAATTCATAAAACATTATTAATATAGAGTGATTCAAGGAAATAAAGATTAAAATATTCATTTTATAGCGATGTAATGTGATTTTTTGGTAAGGTGATCAATTATAATCCATAATGTATCAATTGAATTTGCGATTATTTGGTAACCCGGTGAAAAGGTCCATAGTAATGTCATCCCATTTCCTTATAAGAAAAGGCAGATTTTTCATAAATCCCATTGGATGTTTTCTCTCAGCCTTTACCTATTGAAAAAAACAATCTTGTAGCATAATAAGAAATTCCCCACATTATATTATCCCCCAAAAAATATTCCTTCAAATCATTGTACAACTTAGTTCCACCACAGTGTATAGAGAAATTCGAGCAAGGAGAATCATTTAATAATTCCATTTTCATATCATGTACATATAGAATAAATTTCCTATTTCAAAATTTTAGAATGTCTTATTCATATATTTAGTTTTCCATTTTCCCATCAATCAAGAATTCAATTTTATTTTGATGATTCTGATCATCAAATAGAGAACATTTTTTTTAAAGATGGTGTGGAAATCATTTCCAAAATGAGTGATGTATCCCCTTTCTTAATAATTTTAATTTATATATTTATTAAATCGATGAACATATGATCCTTATAAATCCTCATTTCAGACAATAATCCATTATATTTCCATCTCAATGCATCCAAAACTCCAATTTCCATCTTTGTGTGGTATTGTCTTGAAAAATTATAATCCCTGAGTAGTTTGCGACAACTCATTTTCCTTAGGTTGTGATCTTTATATGAAAAGATGTATTTCAAACTCTTGTAATTAATATATATCTCACATTTTTCATTTTAGATATAATGTCACCATATATTTGTATAAAATATTATAGTTACTAACTCAAGATCATGAGTTATATGGTTTTCTTTATGATTCTTTAAATTCCATAATGCATAGGAAATAACATTATTATTCTGCACAAGGACACACAAAATTACATTCTTCAATGCATCACTATATATCAAAAAACATTATAACCTGATGGTATTGTCAAAATCATAGAATTTAACAATATCCTATTTAATTATTCAAAACATTATTCATATTGATTTGTCCATATGAAATTAATCGCTTTATGTGTAGGATTTTTTAACAGAATAACCAATCATATTTTTTTGAACAAATTACTGATAGTAACCTATAAATCCAGTGAAACTATATATCAATATTATGTTTTTTAGTTTATTCCTTTATTTGATTTACTTTTTTTATAGGATTATCTAAGATTCCATTATTGGTTAAAAAAAGACAAGAAAAGAAACTTCATGAAGAAGAAAATACCACTTAGAAAAAATTCCCATATAACTTCATTTCTATAAGAGTATCAAGATTGATCCACAATTTATTCTAATAGTAATAATAAATCTTTTATTACACCAATATATCATCAATAAATACCAAAATATTATTAGTAAATTCTTTAAATAATTCATTATTTAGATCCATAAAAATAGGGGGTGCATTAGTTAATCCAAATAGAAATACTCTAAATTCCTAATGTCCCAAACTCACACAAAATGATATCTTCAAAATATCTTCCTTATTTACTTTATATGGATGATACCCAAAATGAATGAAAATATTTAAAATATATTGGGCCCCATAATTTTTTTTTGAACAAGTCATCAACGAGAGGTAGAGGATTCTTGTTCCTTATAG
Organism: Viscum album; assembly: GCA_963277665.1. Classification (NCBI taxonomy): domain Eukaryota; kingdom Viridiplantae; phylum Streptophyta; class Magnoliopsida; order Santalales; family Viscaceae; genus Viscum; species Viscum album. Next base: position 1,379,173,716 of record OY728120.1, on the reverse strand, counting down.
TATTAATATTTATTTCCCTATAGTCAGTGGAAAATAAAACTTCACATTCTGATGTATATCTAGTTAATTCCTCCAGAAATAAATCATTGTATTCCAGTAAAATAGGAATATTATAAATTTGAATATTACCCATTCCACACATATATTGTTTCTTATCTTCTTCTCTAATAATATGTTTCAGTGGATCTTCTGAGGGTGGATTTTGATACAAATCAAATGATTAAGTCTCCCATATAAAGATATCGAATTCCACATCCTCATCATGAATCATTGGTTACTTCTGTTGTAAATAATTTTTCTCATTATATTTTGAAATAAAATCAATACCAAGGATTATATCAAATTTTACCATAGGTGTAATAATAGAGTATACAAATAGGGAAAATTTATGTATCATAAGGGGAATTGAATGAAAAATCTTTGTTTTGGTGAAACTTCCACTTGGTTTCTTGAATAAAAAGTCCCTTCTTAAAGTGGTAGTGAAATAACTAATTTTCTTGGGAAAAATAATAGATATAAAAGAGTGAGAAGGTCCATAAATAAATAAATAATTAGATAAATTTTAGGCTATGATTAATGTACCTTCGACAACATCATTAGGATTTTTAACATCAACTGTATTGATTGCATAAGGTCGGACTTTACCCATTGGAATTTTCTAAGAAGAATTACCCTGAAACCTGAGAAAATAATTCACATAGTACCCTATTTCATTATATTTGAATCATTGAACATTTCGATTTTATGTCTTATCCTTAAAATAATGAGACTAATGGCCTTCATCTCTACACACAAATAAAAATACCACTCTCAGCAAGCATGTTCTGTGTTGTTTCTTTAAACATTTATTACATGCTAGAAGATCCACCCTTACCTAATTCCCCTTTAATTATTTTCATTTCCAGAGTGCTCAAACACCCTATTATTATTTCTCTTTCCTTCAAAGTCAAAATACTTAGAGAATTATTTCTGTGTCTTGATGGCCCATATGACTAGGTCATCACATGATGTGAAGTTCTGGCTGAAAAGTTCCCTTATAAAGTACTTATACATTTTGTAGCTACAAATTGATATTTAGTCCAATTGAATAATTGATGTTTCTGATTTGAATAGTGGTCTAGCATTTTTACACCGTGTTGTGGGTCTACATGTTACTCTAGATGGGTAAGGCTTTTTTTGAAAACCTGAGTCTGATGCCCCAATTTAGTTATAATTTTTTCTTCTCCATATACTGCTACCACTCTTTATTTCTTATATTTACGAGGAGAGAAATAAAAATATAGATTATGTGAATTGATATGGTTTCCATAAATTATTCTAGGTATAATTTCTAAAAAAACTGAAAAATAGTATATTAAATTATAACATTATGTAACATAATTTATAATTTCAGAACTTTTGAATCACTTGACGTAATTTGAAAATATATTCAAAGATAATATAATAATCATAGGTTTAGTATAATTAGAAAGATGTTCAATATTTTGTTATTATTCATAATGAGTTATAAATAACATGTGAATTAACCTAATAATATTCCTTGGGAATGTCAAAACATGTGCACAGTAAGGGCATACTCACTGTTCACTAGAATGATTTCCATGATATACTTGACCAACTATTTTTAGGGTTATTACCCCTAGAAAAATAATTTCCAAACCGACATCTAATTTTTTTATCTAGGAATATATTTATTTCTAGGAAATCCACATAATATATACCATACCGAAACATTAATATGTTATCATATACTTACACTTATCCTAAAAGTCAGTCATATGGTTTTGTTCCCCAATATATGTTTTCAAAATTATATTTCTCAATGATTCTACAAAACTTCATCTAATAACAACTATAACACCCTAACTCCAACATCCCAGAGGCTGTGGTTTCTTTATGATGTTGTTACTATATACATGAAATCACATCCTGAAGGACTACACTTTTTAGTAGTATATAGATACTAGAAACACACATTATTATCAAAATATATCATAAAACATGCAATATAATATTATAATTCTTATGATAACTTTACTATTTATTTTAGTAAATCCATAGTTTCATTCATAGATCCTTTCTTGGGATCCTATGGAAAGAAAAACATAATAAAGTGTGAGCTCATATACTCAACAAGGGAAAACATACAACTAAAGATATCATCAAGTAAATAAATCAGGAATAATATAAAAAATATAAAAAATAATCAAATATAATAGAAAATTAATACCATAAAAGAATAATAAATCCATGTATAATATAATAATATAAATTTTCATGTGGATAATAATAAAATGTTTTATAATGTTAAAGTGAATAATTCCATATATCATAATTTTACCATGATGGATTTGTGCTAATATAATATACATAAATTGGTTGGGCACATATCAAATACCCAAACTGGTTTGTCACCTGAGACCTTCCGATTCATCAAGGGGATATAACAGGCCCCACCCATTAGTTAATAATTCTAACTCATTCATCATATGAAAGGGATGAAACATAACCAATGTAAAAATTTATATTAAAAAACTAGTATAAGAAATGTTAATAATTACCGCTATAAATAAACATAATCATAATCCATCCAGAGTAATATAGTGAATCGTATAAAAACAGTACATCCCTAGTAAAGTATAATATTAATTTTTATTGATATTTCTGAATATTCATTTAAAACATCACTTGAATATTTTTTTGACAAAATACCTTTTTTAAATTAAAATCACTTATTCAAAATCTAAAAATTTACCAAATATTAAGTAAAACATTTTCATTGAAAGGAACCCTTTAAATATGTAAGGGAATCCTCAAAGAATTGGACTATCATAACGAGCTAAAATTCTGTTGATGCAATATATATAAAAACAAATAATCCTTTCACATTTCACGAAATAATTTGAAATGTACCTTGATTAAAAAATAAGAAAAATATTTCAATGAAACACATTTATAGAAGTTAAAACTTGGGTAAAAATGAATTTAAAAAATCATATCCAAAAAGTAAAAAATTTTAAAAAAAATTTTAATGAAAATATAGACATGTAAGAAAAATATTTCCAAATGAATATAATACAATGTATATTTTCCTTAAACAAATATTCATTTGATATCCTGAGTACATAAAATAGTAAAATGAAATAGAAAATTATAATTTTATGAAATAATAAAAGGAGAATAAAATAGATCAGGTTTAATATAGGATGATCATTAAATTACATCAATGGATACTTAAACATAAACAATCTGAATATTTTTGAGATTATTAAATAACCCTTACGTCAAGTCCAACATAGGTTGTAAGTGATTTTAGCCTCTTGTATTATATGATTTAATTTATTATAAATCTATAATTGAACCACCAAATTTCATATAATATCATATATTATCCAATAATAACATTTTAATAAGCCTTTTTCAATTATTATTTATTTAATTCATCATCTTTGAGTGTTAAATATTTCATTTTTAATTCAAATACCATTTCAATAGTTTCAACCCATGAATATAACCAATGAATCCATAATATATTTATTTTTAATATTTATTTATAGATCATATATATTACTTATATATATTTCTATTCATCCTTGAACTACGTACATGAAAAATAAATCACATCAATTAGTGGTGGTGGTTGTCCACACGTATGAATGAGTTCCATTATCATTTTTAATGAGTTAAATTGTAAGAAGATAGAAATGTTATTATTATTATTTAGTAATTATTATTTTATAAATATCATATATAATCAGTATTTCCATATTTATAACCATCCAAATCAATTGGCGATGAAAAAAATTACATTGCTACGTGAAGATGGTAAACTGTACGTACACTGGAGCGAGCTTTTTCATTTTCGTAGGATGGAAAATAGATGGAAAATGGTTTTACCATAATCATAATAAAATTTCAATATATATCTGATTTTATAGTTATTATTATTTTATTTTTATAATAGTTTTATATGAATTGGAATAATAAATAAATTTAAAAGAGTCTAAAAGATGATTTTTGAAAGGCCACCTTCTTATCTTCTCTTAAGGGAACTATGGTAGGTATTTTAGGAAGGAAAAAAACTCATGAACTTATAAATGGATGTTGAGAGGATTCTTGTTATGATTTAGTAAATATAATAGGATCTAGTTGGTGTATAGAAGAGAGGAGATGTGGTTCCTTTTTATAGTGAATGAATGGACACACAATTAATTAATAAAAGGATTTAAATATAATAAATTCATTTTCTTGTGAAATTGAAAGAATGAAAACATAATTTAAAATTTAAAACATTATATGGTTGAAATACCTTAAACCCATAGATTTTTATATTTTAAGTTTTATTTTAATCCTTTTATCTTTATTTTATTATTTAATTAACGTTTTTTAACCTTAACCACAAGCAGAACTTTTTAACTCTTAGAGGGTCATAATTTTTTTATAAGATAAAAATTGACCCATAAATGGATAATGGATGATATTTTAGACCATAACTTATCTAAATTTATTTATTTACTATTTTTATTATTTTTAAATAATTTAATAAAATATTATTTCCAAAAATATATTTGATTTCAATTTTGGAAGTATTAATTTAATTCAAATTTAAAGACATAAAAAAATTAAATTCAAATTTAGAATTTTCAAAAATTAGTAATATTACATAGATATCTATTAAATTCATGGTACATAGTATCTCTCTCAAAAATATAACATTTATATTTTATTAAATAAGTAATTTTATTTTTTCTATTAATTGAATAAATACTATATTGGTGGTGCGTAAGAATTTAATGTTATTATTTAATAAATTAAAATGATAAATCAAATAAAATTATAAAATAAATTATATTATATTTCAAATAATCTTTTATGACAAAAATTTCCCATTTTTATCTTTATAAAAAATTAGAGTTTTTAATGTTAAGGGAGTGACATTTGGTATTTTTCATTTTCTTAAATTAATGTAAAGGTCATTATCAATGAAATATGGTACCATGTTTCCATATACTTGATTATTTGAAGGAAATGGTTGAAATACATCCCTAAAAGAGGATAAAGTCAAGGTTATGGTCATTTTTAGTTCTTATCATATTATTTTTTAAACCTTAACTAATTGATTTTCTCCTCCACGGTGACAATTATTTACTGTATATACTTGTTATAACGACCAAAAATAAAAGGGACATATTTAAAAAATATGTACATACTAATTTAAAATTGGGAATTAATTTTTTTAAGATTTAGTTTCTATATGTTTTATTTGTTAATTTAATATTAAAATGAAAAACACAATCAAAAATGTTTTAAAAAATGACTTTATTAGTAATAAATTGTTTCTATAACAAAGTCAATTTTTTTATTGAAGTGAACTAGATTGGGTTATTAATAATATAAGAGAAATAAATTTAATTTTAAACCATTCTAAAATAAATTTAACTTTGTAAATTTTTGAAATAAAACAACAGTTATTGATAAAAAGTAATATTTTTCACTATTCATTGGAAAATTATTTATTTCATAGAAATACCAAAATTTCACCATTATGAATTATGATATATTTATTTCTAAAATTAAATTAATTCAATCCAATTAAATTTATAAAATTATATAATTTATGTTTTATTTATATTCTTAAATAAAACTATATATATATTTTTGTTATTTCGTTAAAGGAATGATTAATATAATTAAAGCTTTGGTTTTTACAGTCATCCTTTCATTGTAATAATAAATAATTTAATAAATTTACACTAAATTAGAATAATCTTAAAATTCAACTGGATACATAATATCATATTTTCCATATATAAGATATTTTCTTGGTAAAAATCATCACGTAAGAATAAAATTTTCTCTTAAATAAAATAAATTATATTAGTATGTAATCACATAGTATTTATGAATTAGAAATTTTTTTCAATACATATCATCCTTTCCATATGAATATATATATATATGCATTTTTATAATGTTAAAAAATTATTTAATGCAAATTTTTCTTCATGTTCTCAGTAAATAGGTAAGAAATACATATGTAAAAGACAACACTTCAAAAATAAAATTCAACATAAATTGGTTAAATTGAAATTATTATCCCATATTGATAAATTATTAATAAATAAGACAAAAATCAATTAAAGTAAAGCAATTATAAAAAATTGTTTAAATAGAAATCCAAATAATTAAAAAACAAATAATAAATTAAACAATTATACACCCCTAACAACTATGAATAATAAGAAAAATAAAAACAATGAATAAGAGATAATAGAGGGAGGAACCAATAATTATAAAAAATATAAAAATCAAATTAATTAAAGAAATAATGTGTAATTATAAACACACATATACAAATGTCTAAAGATGCTACTCAATATTCTCTTAGTTTTTGATAATTAAAATATCTGAACACACTCTACCTTTTTTTTAAGATTAGAAAGATAATACAATTAAGAGTCGATCAAGATAGAATTATAAATAAAAATAATTATTTTAAATGACATTATAATTATATGTAAAAAACCTTAACATTTCCCTATGTGTTGAAAAACTATATCACATTAAAGATTAAAAAAATCCATGCTCAATTATAAATGAAACTCTTCCTAAAATCCTACATAATAATACTACTTCATAAATAATAAATAAATATTTAAAGAGTAAAATATACCCCTTTTTTTTAATATTCCTTTTGAAAAAGATTGGAAATTTAATTCTCATCAAAATATATCCCCATATATAAATAAATTAACTACAAGTATGCAAAAATCATGTTAAAACTTTTCAATGAATTGATAAACCTTATATAATTAATTAAGTCAGTAAACAAATGTTTAGAAATTAAAGACAAGGTACGATCATAATTATAAAATAAAAATACTTGAAAAAGAGATAATATTTATTAAGATATATATATATATATGTATTTCTCTTTAGTTTTTGTCCTTTAAAGAATTAAAATAGAGCCATAACTATCTCCCTTTAATAAAATAAAATAATTTTTTAGTGGGGGTTTTGTGAATATGTTGGATAGTTGGCCACTGGTTATAGTAAACTCAAGAAAGGATTATTATTTTTGAAAAGGGTATCTCATAAAGTGGTTTTTAAAGTCCATATTATTATTTTGTGAGTGTTGAATATTATTTCGATAAACACTAATCACCCTAATATTGTCGCACTTAATAGGAACATTAAAATAAAAAATATCATATTCTAGAATGGTTTTACTTATCCAAATAATTTGAGCCAAAATATTTCCCTAGGATCTGTTTTTTGATTTGGTAGTAGAGAGATAAATGGTATTTTAATTATTAATTCACCTAGTGACTAAGGATTTTCCAATAAATTAGTGAGTGCCACATGTATTTATTTTATAAAATTACAATTCCTCTAAATTTTCATCTGAATATATTATTAAATAAAATTATATTTCATTTTGATAGAAAAACCCATAATTCCTAATGCATATAAGATATATATATATCCTCTAAGATCCTTCAGTTCGGAATCTTTGGGATTTTATTGATTATGATTACAAAGTAAAATAATGAATATATTGTTTTAATGTGTTTTGGTAAGGTAAATAAGACTCCAAATCATACAAAAATAAAGAATAGTTTCTATTATTTTATTATATTCATCAAGTGAGAAGTTAGAAGAAATAATTATAGGTGTAAACATATTTTTAACTCTTTCCATGCCAAAAAAATTAAACACGTTCATTGGTGTGATAAATTTGGAATTGACAAATTCTATATATTTTTTTTGATTAATTTCAAAATGAGAATATTTTTTAACTATAACATCCCGAATCTATTAGCCAAGATATGGTGATTACTTTACTACATTGGTAATAGATACAGGTAATCACATCATGAAGGAATTAATAGTTTAGTACTCTTGAGAGACTAGATACAAACATTATTTTCACATTACATATGAAAAAATTAAATATAATATAATTATTCTTATTATAAATTCATTATTTATTATATTTAATCCCAAATTTCATTCATATATCCCTTCTTATTATCATGGGTAAAGGAAGACATAATAAATGGTGAGATTAGATACTAAGTAACATAATATATAAAACATAATCTCTCATAAATAAAATAAAATATAGATAATATAGACGAGATAAAATATGATAAAATATTCCATTTAACTATTATCCAAAAAGGGGAGTAAATAAAAGGATATTATAGAAACAGAAATAATCACATGGATAATAATAACTAGTTTCATAATGATAAAATTCATAACAACATATGACATAATCTAACTATTTAGGCCTTGTTCCCAGATAACATATGTAACTAGGTTAGGCATATTCCAAACACCAAAATTATTTTGTATTCAGAGACCTACCAATGCATAGAGGAGATATAGTGGGCCCCAACCCGCACTTACTAAGTAAAATGCATTAATATTATGAAATGGGTGAAACATAATCAATGTAAACAATCATATTGAAAAATAGGAAATGAAATCTAAATAATTTCCCTAATCTATAAAAATAATCATAAGATATCCAAAGAAATATGGAAAATAGTATAAAAATAATACATTCCCAATAAATTATAATATTAACCAAATAATTTTTACATATATTAATATACTTTAAAATGATTGCTGGAGGATTTGTTATGGAAAATAAAAATTTCATTTTAAAATCACCTTTTCAAAATATAAGAATTCTAAAAATATTAAAGAAGTAATTATCTTTGAAATTTACATTTGAAAAATGAAAACTAAGATCTATATAATTAGAATATCATGATATGAATAATTTCTTTTCATGTTGTTTATCTAAACACAATGATTCCTTTCACATTTTTGGATAAAAGTCAAAAAACAACTCATTCATAAATTGAGAAAAAGATTTCATTGAATTTTTTTATAGAAATTAAAACATGGGTAAAAATGAATTTTAAGAATCATAGAATAATAATAAAATATATTTTGAGTAAATTTTAATGAATATATGGGCATGAAAGAAAGATATTCATACAAAATAGAAAATAAAGTTGATTTTCCTAAAAAATCATTCTTTGGGTCTCTTGAGTACTAAAAAGTGAAGTATGAAATGAAAAATTAAATTTTTTATAAATAAATAAATGTGAATAAAATTTACAGGGTTTAATATATAAAGAACATATAATCCCCCAAATAATGACCTAAACATAAAAAAAATCAAAAAATGAAGATATTGTGAAATAACCATACATCGATCCCAACATGCATTGTAATTTCTGTTATGTAACTATATAATAAACATAAATTTATTATAATTATATAAAATAACCATATAAATACTTATAATATCATATATGATCCTATTATAAGAAGTCACTATCCATTTACTAATAATTATTTGCTATATTTGCTTTGTCAAATCTTAACTGTTTCATTTTTCATATAAATTCCACTTTAATAATTTTTGTCAATGAATCAAACTTGTGTATCCATCGTCTTAGATAATTTAATAATGATATAAATATATTTTATATCCTATATATATATATATTTATATTTGGAATCATCCATTAATTACATACATAAAAAATGGATCATATCACTTTGTGGAGGTTGTAGTCCAAACATACGCACGAGTGACTTAACAATTTTTTGGAGAGTTTAAGTGTAAGAAGGTAGACATGATATTATTATTATTGAATCATAATTATTTCATAAATATCATATAAAATCATTTTTTTAAATCTTTATATTCGTCCATGTAATGTGGGGATGATAAATGAATTTCACCTCTATGTGTACACGATACGCCGTGTGTATTCACGAGCGAAGTTTTTCCTTTTGATAGGATGAAAAAGAGATGGGAAATTGTTATACCATATTAATAATGACATATTAGTATGGTAATGAAAATGGAGTAATTTTATTTTTATGGATATAATGTATTTAGGTGAATTTTATGAATATTGAAATCTGAAAGTATGGTAAAGAAGATAAACTCTTCTTTAAAATAGATCCTTTAGATATTCTCTTCACAGACAGAGGGTTTGTCTTTTATGAAGAAAATTAACTCCAAAACATGGATAAGGATGTTTGGATGATTATTTGGTATGGTTTTTCAAGATAAAATTCTCTATATAGTGTATAGAATAGAGGATAGGTGCTGATTTTTGTAGTGAATTAAAGGACACAAATGGAACTAATAAAATTATTTGAATATAATAAATTCAGTTTCATATGAAAGATGACCAATCTAAGAATAATTTATAGTCCTGGATAGTATATGGTTTAAATTACTTTAACCAATAAAATTTTCACATGTTTAAGTGGAATTTTAAACCTTATTGTAATGTTTGACCCCTTAGTGAACCTATTTTAACCTTAACTACGATAAAACTTCTCCAATCTTAAAGGGTTATAATTTTTTAATAAGGTATTAATTAGCCCATAAATTTCAATGGGAGAAAATTTACGATCATATATTATCCCCTTTCATTATTTTAATATTTTTAATATTTTTATATATTTTAATTAAGTATTATTCTCATAAGATATCATTAATATAATTTTTTGACACTACTCATTTAACCTCACTTTAAAGAAATAAATAAAAATTGTCAATTCAAATTTACAATTTTATAACAATCATAACATTTCATATATATCTATTAAATTATGTCTCATAATTACTCAAAGTAATTATTTAATCACTAAAATTTTGAAATAAATAACCATGATAAAAAATCATTTTTTTTGCAAACAAACAATTATAACTAAACTTGTCCCATTTTTAACCTTATAATAAAAATTATATTTATTAAATTCAAGAGAGTGAAATTTTTTTATTTATCATTTTATTAATTTAATACAAAGGACCTAATAATAGAACTATCAAACCAAATTGACATATATTCAAGTATTGGAATGTAATGTATTAACTCCATCTATCCAACATGATGAATACATTAGTTTGGGAAATTTTTAGTATTTTTTGTATTAATTTTTAACCTTAAATACATAATTTAGACTTACTCTAGGGATAATTATTTACTATGGTTACATTTTATAATGTAAAGAAATAAAAGGGAACTATTAAATATATATGTACATATTAATTAAAAACAAGGAATCCATTTTTTATTATTTTATTTAAATAATTAGAAGAAATAAATTTAATATTAAAATGATAAATGCAATGATTTTTTTTTGAAAAATGCCTTTAATGTAATAAAATGTATTTATACCATATTAAACCATAGAACTGGTTACCATAAAATTATTTAAGTTATTTATAATATAATAGAAATAATTTTACTTTTAAATTGTTTTATAATAAAATTCAACTTTTAAATTTTTGAAAAAATATTGTTGTCGATAAAATGTTCTATTTTTCACTATTCATGGGAAAGTTAATTATTTATGAAAAATCCAAAGAAATTACCCTAAGTTAATTTTGATATGTTGATTTAAAAATTGAAATTAATTTAACAAAATTTTATTTATTGAATTTCAGAATTTGTGTTTCTATTTAATTCTTGAATAAAAATATATAAAATTTTCTACCGTTTCTTTAAAGAAAAGAATACTATAATTTGAGCGTGGGTGACACATTATTCCCTCCATAAAAAAAATTCATCCTCAAAATTTATAGAATGTCACCTCATGAATATATTTTGGTACTTATCCATAAAAGTTTCCTTTTGCTCCCATACCACCTATTCTATCATATGATTTCTCTAAAGTACCTTTACCAGCCAAGTCGTCCAATTCCTCAACTCTCGTTCTATAGTGACAATAATTTGGATAGGCACTTCACAGTAAGATAAATTGGGTTCCAATTTTATTTCATTAGATTTTAGAACATTCATTAGATCTGGATTATACTTTCTTAATAACATGATACATAACAAATCATGTAATTTAGAGTGGCTAGGGGGAATTCCAAATGTCAAGCCCCATATCCGACTTTTTCTCAAATTCCAAAAGATATTATGTACCTAGGGATGAGTTTTATTTTCTAACCAAATCTTATGATGACCTTCCATTGATATACTTTCAAGAAAACATGATTTTAAACATAAAATTAGAATACTTTAAATCAATTATTAACAAATACCTTTTCCTACTTTAAGCTACTTTAATATGAGGTTGGATAGTATTTACCTTTTTTGTAGTCTCTTACAAAAGTTTTGGGTCCACAAGATTACTTTTTCCAACTTCATCCTAATAATTTGGAGTATGTTATCTCTTATCATGCAATTAATTATATGAAGAAATTTAAATAATTGGATGGCATTCGTTGTTATAGTAAAACTCTACCAAAGGTAAATATTTACCCCAAATACCTTTAATGTTAATTGAGCACAAATTCAAAACATCTTATAATGTTTTTGTAGTTCTTTTAGAATACCTACCTATTTTATGGTGATATGCGTTACTCAAATGAAGCTTAATATCTAGAGCCTTCTGAATAAATTTCCTAAATCTTATTTAAATCATTTTCATGATCATAAATTATTGAAATAGGTGCACCGTGAAGTCTTATAACTTTATTAATATAGATTTTCATAGGTTTCTCAAGTGGTAAATATTATCTTATAGTGGACATATGTGCAAATTAAGTAATACAATAAGAAATAACCAGTATTGTATCATTACATTAGGAATCTTTTTTTAATCTAATGAAAAAGTACATAGTAATTTCTTCACATTTCCTCACTAGAATAGGTATCGATTTGATTAATCCGCTAAGATATTTCCTCTTAGTCTTCACCTGTAGATGAACCAAACATCTTGAAATATAATCAGAAAATTCCAACTTCATATTATCCCACCAAAAATATATTCCTTGAAATATCTATGTATATCAGTTCTACTAGGGTGTATAGAGTAATTCATTAAATGAACATCATATAATAATACCATTTTCATATCAAGTATATACGAAACACATATCCTATTTTAAAATTTAATAATTCCAACTTCATATATAATGTCTACAAATTTCCCATCATTCACAGTTTTAATTTTCTTTTGAATATTCTCATTATAAGGTTAAGAACTATTCATATTTTTGAGTAATAATTATTTCAAAATCATTTGGGAAATAATTAATGTTTCCACTTACTTAATTATTCCCATATCCATTTTTACTATGGGAATAAATATAGGATCCCTATCAGTGCTCATTTTTGTTAGGATACTATGATATTTCCAACTCAATGCATCTGTTGCATTTTTTGCCGACCCTGGGTGGTAGTGTATTGAGAAATCATAATCCTTTAGTAGCTCAATCCAGAACCTTTTTCTCATGTTGATCTATTTCTGTGAAAGAATATTTTTCATATTATCATAACCCACATATATCTCACATGTGTCACCATAGAGATAATGTATTCATATCTTCAATGAAAATATTACAGATTACAAATCAAGATTAGGTGATGGATTATTTGGTTCATGAGTCTTTATCTACCTTAATTAACAGAAAATAACTTTATCATTAAATATAAGTACACAACCAAATCCCTTATTCGATGCGTCACTATATATCATAAATCTATTATTACCCAATGGTAGAGTAAAAATCATATTATTCACTAAACCCCTATTTAATTTTTCAAAACATTATTCACATTCCTTTGTCCTTATAAACTTGATCCACTTACAATTAAAATTTGTTAACAGGTTGTTAAAAATTATTATTTTTGAATAAATCATCATTAGTAACATAGCAATCCAATGAAATAATGTTCTGTAGTAATGTTCATTGGTGTAGTCTATTATTTTATTACCTTTTTCTTTGAAGGATCAACTGATACTACATCATTGTAGAAAACATTTACAAGAAAAGAGAATTTCTAAAGATAGAATGCATACACGCTAAATTTTCTACACAACTAATTTCCCCTAAGTGTCTTAATTATGATCTACATGAAATTATCATCGTCCTCATATCACATAGAGTACACTAATATATCTTCAATAAATACATCAAAAAAATACATATTTCTTGAACACTAAGTTTATTATATATAGAAAAATAGTGGGTATATTTGTAAATAAAATTGGAATTACTATAAATTCATAATATCTACACCTCATATTAAATAATATCTTCAGAATATCTTCTTTATTCACTCACAATTGATGATTCCTATAACAAATGAGAATATTTGAAAAACATTGATCTCAGTAAATTATATTGAACATCTAATTAATAGAAGGAATATGGTAAATATTATTTATAGCAATAGAATTTATTTCTCTATAATAAATTCATTACATCTTTACTTAATCTTTATTCTTATAAAAAAGAACATGGGCTCCCCAAAATTAATGACTAGGTTATTTAATGACCATTTTTTCAAACCACTATTGTTTTTTCTCAAGTAATTCAATAATGGACATTATATGGAGAGTCGCCGATAAATGTATTGTATTTGGGATTAAATTTCTATGAAACTCATCATCATGTTTTGTTGGATGTCCAAATAAGTCCTTAGGAAATACATCAATGTATTCCTATACAATAAAAACATCCTAAATTTCAATATTACCCTTTCCATCCACAAATTGTTTCTTCTATTCTTCCATAAGAAACTCATTCAGAAGCGCTACTAGGTATGGATCTTGATATGAGTCAGTTTATGAAGTCTCTTATCTATAGATAAATAATTATATATCCTCATTCTGAATGAAAAATTCCATCCATTAGAAAACAATTAATTATATTTTTAATTCCAATCCATAAGAATGATTATATCAATTTCAACCATAGGTATAATAATAAATTCTAAATATAGGGTATGATTATGTGTCATTATAGGAACAAAATGACACATTATTGTGGTGGTGTGAGTTCCACTTGGAGTCTTGACCGAAAACTCGCTTCTTATGTTTATTGGTAAATATATTATTTTCTTATAAAAATAGAAGATATAAAAGAGTGTGATAATACAAAATAAACATACATCATTCATAATAACCCAATAAATAAAATGGGTTTCATAAACATCATCCCATCATCAAATAATCCATATAAAAGAAATGGATATCATTTCATAATAAGAAAAGTGAAACCATGTAAATCATAGAGACATGATACTTGAAACATACACATATGAAATAATGTCATCTAAGAGGAAAAATGGTTTTGATAAAACACTTGAAATGAATCCTTGAGGAAAATAACCTTTCTTCTTCAAAATAAATTTCTTTTTACAAAATGTCAAAAAAATTTAAATAAAAGGATTTTGTTGAAAATATTCATGAAATATTTTGGAGGAAGCTTCATGAAAATATAGCTTTATAAAACCATAAAAATCTGTTCATGTCGTATAAGTTAAAAAAACATTCTTCTCGTACTTTTGTCGGAAATGTCAAAAAAGTACCTCATAATGTAAGCAAAAGAAAGATTCCTTACATACCATGTAGTAAAAGTAAAAAATGGGTAAAAATGACTTTAAACATACATGAAAACACTTTTATAAAACATGGACATGGATAATAACAATAACCCCAGTAAATACTTACATATAAGCAATCTCGGATAAAAATGAGATTGGAAAAGTTATCCCTTACCTTAGGTCCGATATGCTTCGTACGTATCCGAACCTCCTGTATAATGATTTAAATAATGTCATTAACTTATTACAGAATCATATTCATTGTTATGATATCATATATGGTTTACTTATGACTTTATATTACCCGTTCTTTTGTAAATTCCAAGTTAAAGAGTGTTTTGGTTAAAATCGTTTCATTTGTCGTCCGTGTTTTGACTTGTAATTATTCATATGATTACTTAGATCAGGATTACTTAATTCCAAAATATAAAACATGATTTATATATAATATATATTCAGAATATACAAATATATAATAGATCAATAAATGGAAAGAAATACACCGTTCATGGAGACGGTAGGCCGTACGTACGCATGAACGCTGTTTTCATTTCCTTATTGAGTTGAATGAAATTAAAGAGATGAAATAAATATATATATACATAAATCCAGTAGCATTATTATTCCATATATTTCATTATTATTCATTATATATACTTTATAATCATTCTTGAATGGTTAATCATGGAAAATGAATCTCATCGCGTTCGTGGAGACGGTAGTCCGTACGTACGCACGAGCGATGATATCATTCCCCTGATCGTGGAATTGTATTGGAGTGTATGTATACTATTTCAGAATCAATATCACTTTATAATAATCATATATAGTCATTATTTACATCATTATACCCATCCAAGTAAGGTGATGGTGGAAAATAGATTACACCACGGCGTGGAGATGGTATTCCGTACGTACGCACGCGTGGTGATTTCATTTTCTGTATGTTGGATTGATGGTGAAATAGGGCTGTTTCATACTTATAATAACATATAAGTATATGAGTGACACTTATGTTATTACTTCATAATTAAACAACTAGATAATAAGAAGTAGAAGAAGAAATAAAGTTGAAAGAATCGGTAATGAACATTACATATTCTTTGAAGCGCCTCTTTGAGACCTCCTCTTAGGGCACTAAAATTGGTCTTTGAAGAAGACCAGGACCTCTAGGATGTTTATAGGGAAGTGGAGAAGATAATTTTTCAGGGTTTTTCTGAGCTTGAAGACTCAATGTTGTGTGAGGAAGAGAGGGAGGAGGTGCCCTTTTATAAGGGTGGAGAGGGGTACCTTTGGAATTTTGAAAAGTATTAATTTATAATAAATCTAACCCCACTTAAAAACCTCCAAAAATGACTCATATACGAAGATTAGATTAGATATGGTTGTAATATCATCAAACAATCAAATTTAAAAATGTTAGGAATATATTTTAAACATTATCAACTTGATTTACCCTTATTTAATCAATTTAATTTTATTTGTGGTAATAACATTTTAAATTTTAAATTATAACAAATAATTACTTATTTGTTGTGAATTTTCCATAATTTTTAGTTTATATCATTATAGACCATATAAATATAAATTTATAATTTTTAAGTATTTTTGTGATTTTTAAACAATTTTATTATATGTTATTTTTATAAAATAACAATAGTGTCAATTTTGACACTATTCATTTATTAGAATTTAAATAAAATATATACAGATGATATGTTCGAAATAAAAGTTTTAATAGATTCATAAAAGGTCATATGTATCTATAAAATTAGTGGATCACATTAAATAGTTCATATAATATTTATTTAATTATTTTTAAAACCATTTATTTGGTTTATCTCTTAATAAAATAATTACTAGAACATTTTTGTATAATTATTTAATATACTGATTTATTGCATAAAAAATAAAACTAAAATCCTATGATGAAGATAAATCTATTAACCCTCACAATAATACTTTTACTCGAATTTATAATCTAAAAATCACAATATTTAAATTGTTATATTTATTAAATTATGAAGGTGACAACTTTGGAATCATTTAAAATAAAATAATATAAGTGTCATATTCACTTTTATAATGCTCCAAACGGTTATATATTTGGTCATGGGATGAGTAAGGTGTATATATACACTAAAAATAAGGTTTGGTCAGGTTTTTGTGCCTTTTAATGGGTTTTATTATTTCAATAAAAACTATATTACTTATTTCCCACTTAATAAATACTTTCTGTATCATTAATGTATCACCATTAATGACAATTATTTAATCCCTAAAAATTCTAAATAAATTATCATGATGTAGATAATTGTATTATCTTTCTGGATACTATTCATGTTCGAAGTTGTATGATGTTTATCACTAAATTAAAATTATTATACTTATAAGATTTAAGAGAGTGACATGTTGTCACATTCTTTGGTTTTAATAATAATTAAATTATTTTCATGGTCAAAAGTACATAAAATGAATATAATCCGACCCTTAGGTTATATGAGTCTACTTTTAGCCATACAATAGAATTTTGGCATGTGTTAGGGTAATTTTATAATATTATATTTACCCTTAATTACCCGATTTACCTTTAACTATGGTAAATAAAGTTTACCGTAGTTACTATTCATAATTCCCAAAAATAAAAAGTAGCTTATTAACATAATTTGGACCCACTGATTACAAATATGGAATCAAATTTTCCAAATTAAATACACAAAAGTTTCAGAAATTAAATCAAAATTAATCCCGTTGTCGAAAGAAAACGAGTTTTTCTTTAAAACATTGCAAAAGATTGAATTGATTTAACCTACGAATTTAATGTAAAATCAATGCTAATGACATAAATTATATTAAATGGTAAAAATATATTCTATTTATACTTTAAAACCATTCAATATTATAATTTAACCATATAAATTATTGTGATGAAAAAAGTTGTTTTTAATTAAAATATAGCGTGTTTTTACTATTCATCAAAATATGAAAGTTACCAGAATAATATGAAAAATTTATCCAAAGTAAATTTTAATTTCTTGATTCCAAAGAAGAATTTTATTTTGTCAAATTGAACTTATAAACATTTCAAAAACTAGATTTAAATTGGGTGCGCCATCAAAAGGCGGCAAAACTGCATTTTTTGAAAAATACTTATTTTACCCGAAAAATTTATTTTGTTCTTATACCATGTTCTAGAAAATGTGTAAGATGAATAATAATGTTATAAAATTCAAAATTTAGTTAATACTATTCATAACGGCTAGTTCATAATAATATTATAATAATATATCGTTGTTTAGTAAAACCCGGTATTGCGTACAACACACGCTATCGAGGAAGGTCGTGATTGCGCGTAATGCAAGCCAAGTCAGGGTTGCGTGTTATGCAAGAATCCTTCATTGTTTCGTATAATAGAATCCAACCATATTTCATTTATACGTTTAATATATATATATATATATACTCAATGTTGCGTAGAATAACTATTATCAATATTGTGTGTAACACGATCCAAGAATAGTGTTGCGTATACTACAAGCTAATACAGTGTTGCGTATAGCGCAAGGTAATCTTGGAGTATCATAAAACACAGGACATTAATGAAATTAAAAGGATATTTTTCATAAAATCTTGGGGTGTTACATTATACCCCCCTTAAAATGAATTTCTCCCTCAAAATTCGTCGGTGTTATAAATGGTTTACTACTCAAAAGTTTGTTTAATAGAAACCCACATCGTAAAAAGGAATACCAAAACATGGCTTTAAAAACTAAAGTATGAAATGTAATGGTTAACCAAATTAACTCATCACTGGGTTTCCACGTAGGAGAACATAGGTGAAATTATGGACATGGAAGAAAAATCTAACCATCAAGTTCTAATGGAGAGTGGTAGAGAACATGAGTATGGAAAATCCAACAATCACAAAGCTATTGATTTGCGATGATCTAAGGTACCATCTGATTCATCGGATATAAGGGAACTAGGAAATTTTTTTTTGGTTTTCAAGATCATTTCCCTAAAGTTGATGAATTAAAATAAATACTTGCATGATTTTGGTACAATCTCACTGTTGTTCGTGAATAGAACAATTTCCACTTCATCGCTTAAAGAAATGAAGTGGAATTTGTTATTCGTGATGTGTTAGCAGATCATGTGATAGAATGATGGGTTATTCCATCTCTTCCAAACAAAAGTTTAGCAAAAGTTATAAGTCCATCTTATGGTTAGATTAATCCTATATGGTTCTAAAAATGAACTTATACTTCATATATCATACCGCTTAATAAAATAAAACTAGTTTCTACTAACCAGGGACTTCCTATAGGACAGTGGTAGGTGATAAAGGCCAGTCGCACTTCGGTTGTGGGTTCGATTCCCACAGCCCTGTCCGATGCGATGGGCTGTCACCCGTCCTGCAGGTTGTCGTTTTTCTAAAACTATATTACTATAACATCCCATCAATAATTTCAAAAAAACTTCTATCCTTAAACAATACTAACTTATGTCCAACATAATCCATTCCAATCTTTAGGCTTATCCATAATACTGCAATCCACTTTCATAATATAGTGAAAACGATTTCCAGAGATTTAATACCATCGTTGATCCCCATATATCATAAGATATGTCTTGTTGGTCACATTCCAAACATTCGAAGGCCTTAATCATGTATTCTCTTAAACAATGAATAACCATTGAACCATTGTGAAAACATGAATGCAGTTAAAAGTTAACACTTTCCACATACCAAAATCCTCAAGATTATATATACTCAAACCATGATATCACTTAGTCCTTATATCAATCATGAGCTCATGAATACAATCAAACATATCATTATCTTCTTATTCCTTCATTATGCGCATATCATCTACTTTCCAAAAATATCTGAATAACCTTTCATGGTTACTGATACCATTAATCACACACTTTCAAAACTTATGGAAAGAAAACAGTGTAACAATACTTAGATGTCTCTTTATTGCATAGTACTATGAGATTACTTATACACCATTACACTTGATAAACATGTAATCATTCCACTACCTTCTTAAACCATTGACTAAACTTCAATAATTCTCTCATCTTACATATCATTTGTAGTCTCTTCATCATCATCAATATAAATACTACCCATACGACCATACTGATTCTCTTTATGAGACTTTCCCTTAGGGCATTGGTTTTCATAATGCCCATACATTCCACATTTAAAACATTTAACCATTGTTGATGTCGTAGCAATACCATTATCCTCATCCATGGTGTTAACTGAACCTTTTCCTTTGCACTTACTGGCTTTGTGTCCTTCTTTTCCACACCCAAAGAATCTTCTAGTTCCCTTGAAAAAATCTCCCTAATGCCTCTTCCCACATGATTTACATGAGGGAAATTGAACTTTCTTTCCTCTATGATCATCATGAAACTCCATCTTTCTCTTATTATCTGAGTCGGGAAACTTACCAAAGTTGAGATTATTGGATCATATTATGAGATTGCTGATTAGGCATAATAACGATGTTTGGACTTCCAAATCCCATTTCATTTGGTTTCTCATGAAGAATATCATTCCATTGTCTGTCATATCCTCCATTATCGTGAATCTTCCTGTTTCCATCCATTTTCTAAAACCCAAAAAGAATAGTGTGAGTGGCAAAAATCATGCTAGGGAAAAAAAAATAGTAAAGGGGGAGTATCCTCAATATCTAACATCTTAGTTTAAATTCTATGATCGTTACCGTAGTTCTAGGACTGTATCCCATACGTATACTTATCCTCAGGGTCATCCCTAGACATACCTTAGAAATATCTCTAGGGATCTCACTAACGTTTTCGCATCCTAGTTTCCAAAGGTTGACTAAACCTTTCCTCTGATACCAACTGTAGAGACCCGAAGCTTGACGTACATGGAAATTACATTACTTTTGAGGAATAATTAATACACAACAAGTACAGACACACAAGGACCGTAATAGTTTAGTGTCTTTGGAAACCTGGGACGTAATCTTCTAATCCTGGTGAAAGATCTTCAACATCTCCCACAAAGATCTTCCACTTTTTGTTTCCTTACCTAAAACCTTTCTTTTGATCCTGGGGGAAAATAAAACATAAAAAGGGTGAGCTCAAATTCTTAGTAAGGGTAAGCATGGATAAAATAAAACATACCATATAGATTTTAACTTAAAAACATGAACATAATGTTTAAATATCAAAATCTTGAGCAACATCATAAAACATGGAAGTACAAAAGACATAGATCATAATGGAACATAAACCATGACAAAATAGAATGGGAATAAAACATGTAATTGTTGAATCCATTAAGCACATGTAATGATTTCCATAGTAGCCAAGGCATTGCTTCCAAGACCATCTTAGTGGACAAAGTCCCATTCTGAATCGAGTTCACTCCTCGTTTCATTCATGTAACACTGAACCGGATTAACTTACCATTCTAGCCATGTCTATCTCATGAGATATAAAATCTTTACCCAATGCATTAGAGGGATATATAGGTCCCACCCATCTCATAATGAAATCATTCTTTCTTGTGCCACAAAATTAACATACATCATTCATAATAACCCAATAAATAAAATGGGTTTCATAAACATCATCCCATCATCAAATAATCAATATAAAAGAAATGGATATCATTTCATAATAAGAAAAGTGAAACCATGTAAATCATAGAGACATGATACTTGAAACATACACAAATGAAATAATGTCATCTTAGATGAAAAATGGTTTTGATAAAACATTTTAAATGAATCCTTGAGGAAAATATCCTTTCTTCTTCAAAATAATTTTCTTTTCACAAAATGTCATGAAATTTTAAAAGAAAAGGATTTTGTTGAAAATATTCATGAAATATTTTGGGGGAAGCTTCCTGAAAATAAGGCTTTATAAAACCGTAAAAATCTGTTCGTGTCGTATAAGTTAAAAAAACATTCTTCTCGTACTTTTTTCGGAAATGTCAAAAAAGTACCTCGTAACATAAACAAAAGAAAGATTCCTTACATACCATGTAGTAAAAGTAAAAAATGGGTAAAAAGGACTTTAAAAATACATGAAAACACTTTTATAAAACATGGACATCGATAATAACAATAACCCCAGTAAATACGTATGTATAAGCAGTCTCAAATAAAAATGAGATTGGAAAATTTATCCCTTACCTTAAGTCCGATATGCTTCGTACGTATCCAAAACTCCTGTATAATGATTTAAATAATGTCATTGACTTATTAAAGAATCATATTCATTGTTATGATATCATATATGGTTCACTTATGACTTTATATTACCCGTTCTTTTGTAAATTCCATGTTAAAGAGTGTTTTGGTTAAAATCGTTTCATTTGTCATCCGTGTCTTGACTTGTAATTATTCATATGATTACTTAGATCATGATTACTTAATTCCAGAATATAAAAAATTATTTATATATAATATATATTCAGAATATACATATATATAATAGATCAATAAATGGAAAGAAATACACCATTCATGGAGACAGTAGGCCGTACGTACGCATGAACGCTATTTTCGTTTCCTTATTGAGTTGAATGAAATTAAATAGATGAAATACATGTATATATACATAAATCCAGTATCATTATTATTCCATATATTTCATTATTATTCATTATATATACTTTATAATCATTCTTGAATGATTAATCATGGAAAATGAATCTCATCGCGTTCGTGGAGATGGTAGTCCGTACGTACGCACGAGCGATGATATCATTCCCCTGATCATGGAATTGTATTGGAGTGTATGTATACTATTTCAAAATCAATATCACTTTACAGTAATCATATATAGTCATTATTTACACCATTATACCCATCCAAGTAAGGTGATGGTGGAAAATAGATTACACCACGGCGTGGAGATGGTATTCCGTACGTACGCACGTGCAGTGATTTCGTTTTCCGTAGGTTGGATAGATGGTGAAATATGGTTGTTTCATACTTATAATAACATATAAGTATTTAAGTGATACTGATGTTGTTACTTCATAATGAAACAATTAATGAATAAAAAGTATAAGAAGAAATAAAGTTGAAAGAATCGGTAACGAACATTACCTCTTCTTTGAAGCGCCTCTTTGAGACCTCCTCTTAGGGCACTAAAATTGGTCTTTGAAGAAGAACAGGACCTCTAGGATGTTTATAGGGAAGTGGAGAAGATAATTTTTCAGGGTTTGGCCAATCTTGAAGGCTCAATGTTGTGTGAGGAAGAGAGGGAGGATGTGCCCTTTTATAAAGGAGGAGAGGGGCACCTTTAGAATTCTTAAAAATATTAATTTATAATAAATCTAAACCCACTTAAAAACCTCAAAAAATGACTCATATCCGAAGCTTAGATTATATAGGGTTGTAATCTCATCAACCAATAAAATTTAGACATGTTAGGAATATATTTTAAACATTATCAACCTGATTTATCCTTATTTAATCAATTTAATTTTATTTGTGGTAATAACATTCTAAATTTTAAATTATAACAAATAATTACTTATTTGTTGTGAATTTTCCATAATTGTTTACTTTATAACATTATAGACGATATAAATTTAAATATATAATTTTTAAATATTTTTGTGATTTTTAAACAATTTTATAATATGTTATTTTTATAAAATAACAATAGTTTAAATTTTGACACTATTCATTTATTTGAATTTAAATAAAATATATACAGAAGATATCTTAGAACTAAAAGTTTTAATAGATTCATAAAATGTCATATGTATCTATAAAATTAGTGGATCACATTAAATATTTCATATAATATTTATTTTATTATTTTTAAAACCATTTATTTGGTTTATCTCTTAATAAAATAATTACTACAACATTTTTGTATAATTATTTAATATACTTATTTGTTGCATAAAAATTAAAAATAAAATTCTATGATGAAGATAAATCTATTAAATTTCACAATAATACTTTTACTAGAATTTATCATCTGAAAATCACAATATTTAAATTGTTATATTTATTAAATTATGAAGGTGACAACTTTGGCATCATTTAAAATAAAATAATATAAGTGTCATAATCACTTTTATAAGGATCCAAACGGTTATATATTAGGTAATTGGATGCTTAAGGTGTAGATATACACTAAAAATAAGTTTTGGTTAGGTTTTCGGGCCTTTTAATGGGTATTATGATTTCAATAAAAACTATATTACTTATTTCCCACTTAATAAATAATTTCTGTATCATTAATGTATCACCATTAATGACAATTATTTAATCCCTAAAAATTCTAAATAAATTATCATGATTTAGATAATTTTAATAACTTTCTGGAGACTATTTATGTTCAATGTTTTATGATGTTTATCACTAAATTAAAATTATTATACTTATAAGATTTAAGAGAGTGACATGTTGTCACTTTCTTTTGTTTTAAAAAACATTAAATTATTTTCATGGTCAAAAGTCCATAAAATGAATCTAATCCGACCCTTAGGTTATATGGGTCTACTTTTAGCCATCCAATATAATTTTGGACTGTGTTAGGGTAATTTTATAATATTATATTTACCCTTAATTACCCGATTTACCTTTAACTATGGTAAATAAATTTTACCGTAGTTACTATTCATAATTCCCAAAAATAAAAAGTAGCTTATTAACATAATTTGGACCCACTGATTCCAAATATGGAATCCATTTTTCCAAATTCAGTACAAAAAAGTTGCAGAAATTAAATCAAAATTAATCCCGTTGTTGAAAGAAAACGGGTTTTTCTTTAAAACATTGCCAAAGATTGAATTGATTTAACCTATGAATTTAATGTAAAATCAATGCTAATGACATAAATTATATTAAATGGAAAAAATATATTCTATTTATACTTTAAAACCATTCAATATTATAATTTTACCATATAAATTATTGCGATGAAAAAAGTTGTTTTTAATTAAAATATAGCGCGTTTTTACTATTCCTCAATATATGAAAGTTACTAGAATAATATGAAAAATTTATCCAAAGTAAATTTTTATTTCTTTATTTCAAATAAGAATTTTATTTTGTCAAATTGAACTTATAAAAATGTCAAAAACTAGATTTAAAGTGGGTTCTCCATCAAAAGGCGGTAAAACTGCATTTTTTGAAAAATACTAATTTTACCCGGAAAATTTATTTTGTTCTTATACTATTTTCTAGAAAATGTGTAAGATGAATAATAATTTTATAAAATTCAAAATTTAGTTAATACTATTCATAACGTCTAGTTCATAATAATATTATAATAATATATCATTTTTTAGTAAAACCCGGTATTGCGTACAACACACGCTATCGAGGAAGGTCGTGATTGCGTGTAATGCAAGCCAAGTTTGGGTCGCGTGTTTTGAAAGAATACTTCGTTGTTTTGTATTACAAAATCCAACCATATTTCATTTATACGTTGAATATATATATATATATATACTCAATGTTGCATAGAAAAACTATTATCAAAATTGTGTGTAACACGATCCAAGAATAGTGTTGCGTATACTGCAAGCTAAAACGGTGTTGCGTATAACGCAAGGTAATCTTGGTGTAGCATACAACATAAGACATTAATGAAATTAAAAGAATATTTTTCATAAAATCTCAGGGTGTTACACATTAAACATTAGCAGTTTCTTCCTCTCCCTTACAATGACTAGAGAGATGGCCTTTCATTGCATGTTTGAAGAAAAATCATATTCCTATAAATTATATTCCACAATGATTCTTTCCATATTTCTTACAAGTTGGAAATTCCACCCTTCACTTATTTCCCATTTTGTTATTTCCTTTTCTAGGGTGTTCTTGCACCCTATTAATCTCTTTATTTTATTTTAAATCATGAGACTTGGATAATTATTTCAATATCTTGATTTCACATTTCATTATATACTCATCTAATGAGAAGGTTTAAGAGAATAGTTATATTCAAAGAAACTTATTTATCCCATCAATGTAACAGTCAATGTTACACTTTATATTATATACATAGTCAATAAGATGGCTTGATAACCTTGTAGAGTTGGTGGTATATTTTACAACCCTTTCATCGTCCTTTTGTCCAATAATAAATAATTTTCTCTCCATATTGATAAGTTTCTAGTGAGGAAAATATTTTTCCAAGAAGAATACATTAAAATCCTTCAAATCTATATTTTTTATTTTCTCCTCAAAGTTAGTGTTTTGAATTAGTTACACACATTATTCAAAATCCCCTATGAGATGATAAACTACTAGGACAACCTTTTTTGTTTTATTACATCCCAAAGAATGAAATATAGTATCTAAGAAACTTATCCATTTCTTAGATACAAATAGATTTTTAGTCTCATTGGATGATGGAGGTTTTTGTATCATTAATTGTTCTAATAGTGTTACACAACATTAATGATTAATAAAATTATATATATGAGAAATATTTTTGGTCATAACCTGATTTAGCTACCGAATATTGTAATAATTTATTTAACTATAACTATTTCCCCCTATCCTTATTCACTATTTTTAGTATGAGGTAAATACTTAAATATTTTACTCTTATTGATACCATTTACATTCATTCCACTAGCACCATTTATAAATTGTGGAATGCACTAGATTAGATGATAACTTTATGAAAGATAATGTATAATTTCGAAACATGTGAAACACATGATGTAACATTAAAATTTTTTCATTGATAATATTAGAATCATAATCTTAGTATAACTGGAAACATTCAATTTTTTTCAAATATTTCATAATTTTTTTAAATAAAATGTGTATTTTCCCAGAAATATCCCCCAGGAGTGTCAAACCAGGTGCATAGTAACGGGACACTCATTAGGCACCATAATGATTGAAAATATATACATAGAGAACTCTTTTTAGGGTTATGACCCCGAGATACGTCTATTTTGAAAACATTTTCTATTTTAGTTTCTTTATAGGAATGTATTTAGTTGGAAACGACATATTTAATACCTTAAAAAAACGTTAGGATGTTATTATATACACATGCTTATCCTAAAAATTAGTTAAAGGGTTTTATTCCCTAATATTTGTTTTCCAAAAATTAGTTTGTAATGTTTCTACTAATATTACTTTGATTCTATCCATAACACCTCAACTCTAGTAGTATACATCTGATGGTTACTTTATTATATTGGTATTAGATAAAATAAATCACATCCTGAAGGATTTAATAGCTTAACACTCTTATAAGGCTAAATATATACATTATTCTAATATTATATCTGAAAAAATGAAATATAATATCATAATTATATTTAGAAACTTATTATTTCTTCAAGTAAATAACTAATTTTATTCTTAGATCACTTATTGGTATCATGAGTAATGAAAAAGTTAATTAAGGGTGAACTCAGATGCTTAGTAATGGAAATAATAAAACATAAGCTATCATATTGTAAATAAAACCTGAATAATGCAGATGAGATAAATAATTAAAAAATATTCCATAAAACTGTTTCTATTAATGGTAATAAATCTATTAATAACATAAGAAATTAAATATTTACATGTAGAATAATAACTAGTTTCATAATGATAGAATGCATAATTCTGGACATCAAAATCTTACCTTTACAGCCTTGTGCTAAGAAAACATATGTATATTGGTAAGGAATACACCAAATACCCAAACTAGTTTGTCTCATGTGACCTAACTATGAATAAAGGGGTTACAATGAGTCACACCCTTCACTTACTTTGTACAATTCATTGATCATATGAAAGTGGTGAAGCATAATCACCATGGACATTCTTATTGAGAAACCGACATTTGAAAAGATAATAATTTACCCAATAAACAAATATAATCATAATAAATATAGAGTATCATGGTTAATGGTATAAAATTATTAAATCCATAGTAATACATAATATTACAAAAAGAACATTTTCATAAAAAAACATACTTTAAATAGACTGCTGGAATATTTTTGGAGGAAAATATCAATTTAATTTTGAAACCACTTATTCAAATTATAAAATTTCAAAAATCATAAGAAAATAATTTTCTTTTAAAATAAATTTTGGAACATTTTAATTAATCTCCATGGAAATGGGTGGTTATGATGGTGTAAGATTCATTTCATGTCGTGTACTTAGAAATAAATATTCCCCGCATATTTTTCAAAAGAAGTCAAAATGTACCTCATTTGGAAAATGAGAAAAAGTTATCATTGAAATATTTTTATATAAAGTTAAAAAAATGGTAAAATGAATTTATGAAATAATATTATAAAATTAAACACTTTCCTGAAAAATATCTAAAAAAATTATGTACTTGCAAGAAAATGATTTTTGACTGAATAGAAAACAAAGTCGGTCCCTTAAAAAAATATTCGATTCTTTTCTTAAGTAATTAAATGTGGGAAATAAAAGGGGAAAATTTAATTTTCAAAAATAAGTTTAGGGGAAAAAATATATATTTTTAATATATAAATATCACATAATTCTTTTAATGGATACTTAATCATAAACAATCCTAAATAATGATGTTATTGTGAAATAACACTTATCTCATGTCAAACATACATTGTAAGTGGATTTAGAATACTCTATATTAAATTTAAATTTATTATAATTTTATATAAGAACCATATAAATACTTATAAAATCACATGTGATCTAATTATTACATTTCAATTTCCATTTATCTATAATTATTTATTGAATTCATCTTGTTTTAGTGTCAACTGCTTTATTTTTCATGTAAATGTTGATTTAGTAGTTTTAGTCCTTGCATATCACTCATGTTTCCATTATCTATAGGATGTTAATTATGATATAATGATCATATATATTCCTTATATACATATTTGGAATCATTCTTTAATGTTAGACATGAAAAATAGACCACATCACTTCATGGGGTCGGTAGTCTAAATGTACTTATGATCGGTGCTAACATTTTTAACGATTTAAAGGGTAAGAAGTTAGGTATGATATTGTTATTATAGAAGTATAATTGTATCATAAATTTCATATTCAATCGTTAATTTTATATTTATTACCATCCTAGTAAAATGGTGATTAAAAATGAATTACATCACTCTGTGGAGATGGAAATACATACACACTTATGAGATATGTCTTTACTATTCAGAGGATGTAAAATAATTGAAAAATGGATGATCCAAAATCATAATGTAAAGAAAAATGTTTTCATGGACTGTGAAACAATGTAGGGATTTTTTATACATTTTAATTAACATGAGGGGTAAAATGGAATTTCCCTTTATATATGACCTTAAATAATTTTCTAGACTACTATATTGGTCTCATAATAGGGTGTTTACCATTATATAAGAGTTTAGTGGGAATTTGAGTCATTCAGTTTTTTGTGGATTAATCAATAATTAATATTTGATTAAATTAATATTAATTTATTCTCACACCTTTTTTGAATACATCTTTTTAATGGAGAATCGTATTGTGATTCCCTCTCTTTTGTTGTTTTCAAAATGATGGTTTTTTCCTAGGTATGAAATAAACTTGAGTTGGGCACTAGGGATATGCTCAAGTGAATATTTTTTCTTTTTATCTGCTTCTTTATTCATTTTCTATTTCTTCTCCTCCCCGATGAATTATCACATACTCTCTTGGGGTATTCCCCTCCAACTTATTTAGATAGAAAAATGGATATAAATAGGGGGAGGGGGAAAACAGAGGTGTAGTCATGGAGCTCAGGATGAGCCATATTGTCATGTGGAATCCATAGATTGCTGAAATGGGTGAAGATTCAGTTGAATCATCCCAAAGGTAGGATGTTTTTTGTATTTTCCATAAATTTTCCTAGATTTTCTATGAGTTTTAGGGCCCAATTGTGATTGATAAGGACTCTCGATGGGGTTTATCTATGCTTAAAGGAGGAAAATTGGGTGTTTTTGGGTGATTGGTCAAGTTTTAATTTTGAAAATCCCAATATCAAGGTGTGTGGTTCTATGAACACACACCGTGAATTATTCATGTTCAGAGCAGATGAAATTTCTGATGTACCCTCCATTTATTGAAAGTACATGACATGCACTAGTGCATGTCCATGTAGATAATTACATGGCCAGATAGATTATATTTGGGTGCTTGAAAATGTAGGGTATACATCTAGAACCATTGTGGGTTACACACAAGGTAGAAGTACATGGATAGGTAGGAGTATGTGGTCAAGCCATGTGTGGTACATGGGAAGGTACCCCGGGTAGGGTACATTCCACATACATGATTTAAATTCCATGTACATTGGTTTTAGATGCCATGTCTGGATAAATTATATGATCATGTGGGGCTTTGTGAGTAATCATCCAGTAATTGGGAATACACATTGGGTACTTTCCCCTGAATAAACTTATGAGTGGTTTTCATGTTTTTATGCCCTAGAGTCAAAGTTTTAAAAAAGAGAAGTTCATTTTGAGCATCTTTATGCATATATCATGATGATAGTACCCCTGGAACTGATTTGAATAATCTTAAGAGGTGTTCTAAGGTGAATGAGTTACAGTGGAGAGGTGATTCCTATATAAATTGAATTATATTTTATCCTGAGAGTGACAAATGGGATTAGAGATATTGGGATGAAACTTGATGAGACAGATTGGTTGGGTGTTGGGACCAACCTAGAGTGATACCTTGATATGTGATGATCCAAGATCCATCACCATGGACTGAAATTTAAGTATCCTATGTTGGGCGGAGAAAGAAAGGGAGTGATGGCAAGAGGGGGGGGGGGTGAATTGCCTTTTAAAAAATGATTAACAAATTAAAATCAAAGTTGAAAGTGCAGCGGAAATAAAGAGGCAAGACACAAGAATTGATAACGGAGTTCGGCCAAAAACCCGGCCTACGTCTCCGCTCCCAACTCAACCGTTGAGAGATTCTACCGCTTGCTTTTTAATGGTTGTAGCAAGAAACCCACTATCCTTTTTACAGGTGAAGGCTAGCTCACCTATTACAGCTTGCTTTTTAATGGTTTGAGCAAGAAACCCACTAGCCTTTTTACGGGTGAAGGCTAGCTCACCTTTGTCTCAAGCCTTTTACAAGGTAAGGCTTGACCAACCTCTTCACACCTTGAAGGTGGTGTGAGAACCCAAAGAAAGGGAGATGAGAAAGAGATGGGGTTTGTAGGCACAAACCCAAAATGAAGCTCAAAATGATAAACAATGAAAAATTGTATTGGGAGAAGCCTTGGGCGCCAATGGATTGATGGAGCTGATGAAGGGCGCTCCCAAGCTTCTTTGGAGGTACTCCTTGGATGTGGAAGTGTGTTGGAGCAAGTGGGGTTCCCTTGGAGGAATCCGCCGGAGGTTCGCCAAATGATGGGAAATGTGTCCGTTGGCTTCAAAATTGTTCCGGCTATGTTCCTTAGGCTTTAGGGGGATCAAGGTCCTTTATTTATAGAGGGGGAACCCTCATATGGCCTTAGGGAGTCTTCGGAGCCGTTGGAAAGGGCTTCGGAGCCGTTGGAGGCCAAGTGGACAGGCTGGTCAAAAGCCCAACGGCTAGTTTGACTGGCTCCACCGGCTGACCGGTACAGAGCCACCGGTTGGCCGGTGTGTGCAAAATGGAGAGGCCTTCGGGCTTAGGCTCCACCGGCTGGCCGGTGCTGAGGCCACCGGTTGGCCGGTGCTGAGGCCACCGGTGGGCCGGTGCTTAGGCAATAGCAACCACTGTTCTGCTGGGTGCCACCGGCTGGCCGGTGCTGAGGCCACCGGTTGGCCGGTGTGGAGGCAGTAGCTACCCCTTCTGTCTGGGTACCACCGGCTGGCCGGTGCTGAGGCCACCAGTTGGCCGGTGGTGAAGCCACCGGTTGGCCGGTGGACTGAATTTCAGTCCACTTTGGCTTTTTGCCTTCTTGGCCTTCTTGGCCCAATTCCTTGGCACCCTGAATTTATGCCTATCAACCAAAAACACTTAAAACAATATTAGATAAATAAGAGGGTGATTGTGATCATGAAAATTAAACCTCGAGGGGTACGAGAGGTACAACAATCTCCCCCTATTTTGATGATCACAATCACCAAAACAAACAATGTAGAAAATGAAATGAAAAGCATGCTTTAAAAGATTTCTCCCCCAATCAACCAAGAATTTCTCCCCCTTTGTGATTATCAAAATAGCACGGGGCATAAAACTTGATTGAGGGAGAAGTTTGAAAAACAAGATAGAGATTTTAAACCAAATGAAATTTTTGAAATTTGAATTGAAAGTTTTGAATCAAGAATTCAATAACAGTTTGAATTGAAAGTTTTGAAAAGAAAATTGAATAACAGTTTGAATTGAGAGTTTTGAATCGAAAAATTGAATAACAATTTAAAAAAAATTTGAAACCAAGTGTTGAAATTGAAAGTTTGAATCGAAAATTTTGAAATTGAAATTTTGAATCGAAAATTTTGAAATTGAAATCAAAAGGGCTTAAACGATCCTAACTCCCCCTAAATGAAAACAACAAATCACCGGGGAGAGGATTATCAAACCGAGACAAATTTTGGCCCGGAGAGACTCGCTAAGAGGGATTTTTCAATCCACACTTGTCTAGTGGCGGGTCTTCTCCTATAAAATTCATCGTTAAAAGAAATGATTTTGGGCCTACCATACCGGGCATTTTTACAATTTCACTCATAAATTAAGTGCCCGGGTTTTTTTCAATAATTACAAAATTTAAATTGAGAGCTCCCCCTTACAAAAATAGTAGGTTCATGGGAAGAGGAAGCTTTCTTGGAATAGCCAAGCCCTTGGGTGGTTCTAGATACGCGTTGGGAACCTAAGAGTTTGGTCAGATTTTGTTCACCTTGGGTGAACTTGGCAAGGGATTCCCTTAGATCCTTGATTGTTGATTCCAATGATTCAACATCGGGAAGGTTTTGGATTTTGAGGGTCAACTCTTCCTTCTCTTTGAGAAGTTGTTCTTTTTCGGAAGAGAGTTTTTTGAAATTCTTTTTTAAAGAAACAAATTTGGAAGAAAGTTCGTGAAAACCTTCCTCCAATTGATCTCGCGCATGTTGGAGATCCTCGTATGACAAATGATTTAAAGAATTTGAAGAACAAGAGGATGAGGAGTCGGAAGATGTTACCTCATGGAATTCCATTAGGCATTTGTTACCGTTGTTGCTCGAGGAGGAGGAGGAGGATGATGTGGAGCTATCACTCCATGTGTCCTTGAAAGCCTTCTTCTTCTCCTTTTGTTTGGCCTTTTTCTTGTTGAGTGGGCAATCGGGCTTGTAATGGCCTTTCTCGCCACACCCGTAACATTTTACCTTGGGCTCGGATTTTTCGTTGGATTGAGCCTTGCGGGCCTTCTTCTTCTTGTGCTTATTCATGAACTTGTGCATCTTGCGGGCAAGGTTCTCCATTTCGGAATCGCCGCTTGAAGAGGAAGAAGATGATGAGGAGGATGAGCTTTCTTCTTGTTGAACTTTGAAGGCGATGTTCTTTGGAATTTTGATCGATTTGCCTTCTTTTTCAGCTTGCCTCCTCATGGTGATCTCATAAGTCACGAGGGATCCGATGAGCTCTTCTACCGGCATGTTTTTGATGTCCTTCGCTTCTTGGATTGCCGTGACCTTCGGAGCCCATGAGCTTGGTAGGATCCATAGGATCTTCTTGACCATGGTTTCTGCAGAAATATTATCTCCAAGAGATTTTCTACCATTGCACACGTCAGTAAATCGAGTAAACATATCAGAAATAGATTCATGTGGGTGCATAGAAAATGACTCAAAATCTTGACGAAACATGTCCAATCGAGTGTCCTTGACTTTGTTGGTCCCCTCATGGGTAACCTCCAAAAGTTTCCAGATTTCATGTGAGGAGGTGCATGTGGAAACTCGATTGAACTCATTGCGATCAAGGCCGCAATGTAGAGCGTTCATGGCTTTGCCATCAAGCTCGAAATTTTTAATGTCGGCTTGAGTCCATTTGGATTCATCGGGGGAAGAGAGAGTGTAACCTTGCATGACAATTTTATAAATGGGACATCCTATGCTTCTAAGAAAAGTAGTCATGCGGGTTTTCCAATAATTATAGTCGGTTCCATCAAAAAATGGAGCACGACCCAAAGAAAATCCTTTGGGGGCGAAAGAGGTTGAAGCCATCAAAAAAAGATCTTGAATTTGAAACCGGTGAAGGTATTACTCAAATTTTGCCTCTGATACCAATTGTTGGGCGGAGAAAGAAAGGGAGTGATGGCAAGAGGGGGGGGGGGGTGAATTGCCTTTTAAAAAATGATTAACAAATTAAAATCAAAGTTGAAAGTGCATCGGAAATAAATAGGCAAGACACAAGAATTGATAACGGAGTTCGGCCAAAAACCCGAACTACGTCTCCGCTCCCAACTCAACCGTTGAGAGATTCTACCACTTTCTTTTTAATGGTTGTAGCAAGAAACCCACTAGCCTTTTTACAGGTGAAGGCTAGCTCACCTATTACAGCTTGCTTTTTAATGGTTTGAGCAAGAAACCCACTAGCCTTTTTACGGGTGAAGGCTAGCTCACCTTTGTCTCAAGCCTTTTACAAGGTAAGGCTTGACCAACCTCTTCACACCTTGAAGGTGGTGTGAGAACCCAAAGAAAGGGAGATGAGAAAGAGATGGGGTTTGTAGGCACAAACCCAAAATGAAGCTCAAAATGATAAACAATGAAAAACCGTATTGGGAGAAGCCTTGGGCGCCAATGGATTGATGGAGCTGATGAAGGGCGCTCCCAAGC
Organism: Viscum album; assembly: GCA_963277665.1. NCBI lineage: Eukaryota > Viridiplantae > Streptophyta > Magnoliopsida > Santalales > Viscaceae > Viscum > Viscum album. Next base: position 1,379,138,586 of record OY728120.1, on the reverse strand, counting down.
TTCTTTGGAGGTGCTCCTTGGATGTGGAAGTGTGTTGGAGCAAGTGGGGTTCCCTTGGAGGAATCCGCCGGAGGTTCGCCAAATGATGGGAAATGTGTCCGTTGGCTTCACAATTGTTCCGGCTATGTTCCTTAGGCTTTCGGGGGATCAAGGTCCTTTATTTATAGAGGGGGAACCCTCAAATGGCCTTAGGGAGTCTTCGGAGCCATTGGAAAGGGCTTCGGAGCCGTTGGAGGCCAAGTGGACAGGCTGGTCAAAATCCCAACGGCTAGTTTGACTGGCTCCACCGGCTGACCGGTACAGAGCCACCGGTTGGCCGGTGTGTGCAAAATAGAGAGGCCTTCAGGCTTAGGCTCCACCGGCTGGCCGGTGCTGAGGCCACCGGTTGGCCGGTGCTTAGGCAGTAGCAACCACTGTTCTGCTGGGTGCCACCGGCTGGCCGGTGCTGAGGCCACCGGTTGGCCGGTGCTGAGGCCACCGGTTGGCCGGTGTGGAGGCAGTAGCTACCCCTTCTGTCTGGGTACCACCGGCTGGCCGGTGCTGAGGCCACCGGTTGGCCGGTGCTGAGGCCACCGGTTGGCCGGTGCTGAGGTAGTGGCTCAGCCTTCTGCCCAGGGTCCATCGGCTGGCCGGTGGTGAAGCCACCGGTTGGCCGGTGGACCGAATTTCAGTCCACTTTGGCCTTTTGCCTTCTTGGCCTTCTTGGACCAATTCCTTGGCACCCTGAATTTATGCCTATCAACCAAAAACACTTAAAACAATATTAGATAAATAAGAGGGTGATTGTGATCATGGAAATTAAACCTCGAGGGGTACGAGAGGTACAACATCCTATAATTTGTGGTCATTTACCTTGATGGTCTGCCTCTTTTGGCATGTAAGGACTTGGGTTGTTATAATCTAATGTTTGATTAAGGATCCTCTATAGGATTACTACTTTTGTGTTTTGACATTGTGGATCCAATTAGGGATTTATCCTCTTACTATTTATGAGGATTTCATGTAGGATGAATCTGCAAGCCTTATATTTACAGGGTTACCTAGAGGGATATATTTTCTAAAATAATATCTGATTGGATCAATATTGGGATTCCTTAAATTATGTGTATACCTCAAGGATCCAAAATAAGACACCTCTCTAGTGTTATACTTGAGGGAACCAGTGGGATCTTTAATGTTTGACCAACATTAAGGTAATGAATTATGGGGTTTGGTCATGATTGTAACTACTTTATCCTTATAACCTATACCATACGTATGAGTCCAATGGGCTATAGCAGTAGTGATAGATTTAGGCATTATTCCACCATTAATATTTCCTTATTATTTTATATGGTTACCCTTGATATAACTACGATTGTTAGAGGTTGTTTCGAGGAATTGGCTGATGAGCCTGATGTATTATGTCGTATTATCATTTTTCCCAGGAATATATCTCAGGATCTGATTTTTTCACATACATGTTTTGTTTTTACATTTTTGTGATATCTAGATGTGCATCCTAGGATCTATATTTTGATCCTTACTTTTTTTAATGTTTTTGTATATGGCCATACCCTTCCATGGAAATGGAGTTCCACAAATATGAATGATATTTGTGGACATGGTACTGCATAGTGGACATGGAGTTCCATGATTATGATGAGATTATGTTATGGCATGGGTGACCCTAGATTTCATATGCCAAATTCCTTGGATGAGATCATATGTTAAATGAAATTGTATTTTGCCTTGGGTGATAATTGGATTCCTTATGTAGAATGATTTAGATGGGTTCATAAGAAAATGGTGTTATGTTAGGCCTTGGTAAATACTTGGGTTCTAACTCAGAACCTCTTGGAATGGATAATAGGATACTTGTAATTACCTTTTGTTTAATTATCATCAAACATGTATTCCTTGTTTATGTACCATGAGTCCCGGTTTTATTTATAAATATTTGAATTGCTCAGATACATTTTTGGTGTTAGGTGATGCTGGTAATTTTGATTAGGATCATGAACCCAAAGATTTAAAATCAATCTATTTTTTAGATATTTTATTTTTGTATTGGATTGTCTGATAATATTGAATGATCATGTAATTATAAAATAGAATTATTTGTTCACTATTGGGGGTGTCCTACTATATATCAACCTTGATCATTATTTCAAATTAAAACTTGATTTATTACAGAAAAAACCAATACAACCTAGATGATAAATATGTCTACTATCTTGGGGAATTAGTTACATTAAATAAAAATATAAAACGAAGAATATGATATATTTTTTGAAAACATATTTAACAAGCTCAAAATAGTCATTTGAACTTAAAAATGCATGGGATAACCTGGTGACATACATAATACCAGGGTGACCTATAAATCCTATCAGAGGAATTAAAATTGAATAAATGATACTATTTATAGAATAGGAATATCAATGAATAATAAAATGAACATGAATAATAATTCACGATATAACATGATGATCATAACATGTTAAATATGGAAAAACTTAAGAAATAGAATCATAAACGTAGGTCAAGGATAAACCAACCAAGACATAATGGTGGAAAATTTATCATAAATGAACCTGGTTGACTCCCTATATCAACATGAAATATCATGATACTAAGTATTACCCAATGAATTGGAATACTGTCCAAGATCACCAATCAAATTCATTTCTTTATCATGTTTAAGTGTGCCACATAAATCTTACAACATGGATTCATTCATCATCATAATTTATTACAGGATAATGGAATGTGGAATAAATACCTGTTATTTACTAATAAATAAGTATATGTGTATAAAGGTTAATAAATTTGATATAAAATGGGTATGTTATTCACTAAACAATTGTTTTGGCATGGAAAATAATGGGGAAATTTCAACAGCATAACAAACATAATGAAAAAAATCATAAAATTGATTGATGTGAAAAAGGGATCTCATTATTTAGAAGAAAATTAAAAAATAAGGGTTATATGGAATAAAATATCCGATCATAAGTAAATGAAGATAAAGTATATAACGTAAATATGTTACTTGAATAAAGAGGACAAATGAAAGGATCACTTACGAATTTTCAACATCGTAAGATGTGTACATAAAGGATCATGGGAACCTTAATGAGAGTGAAATGGGGATCTAATAATATATAAATTAAATGAAAAATAATGGGAATGTGGAAGAAAACATCTCAAAATGAGTTAATGGAATTTAATTGACATAACATAAAAGGAGTTCTTGAATGGAAATGTGAAGGGAGAAATCCCTTAAAGAATTTCGACATAGTAATGGATTAGGTTAAGGTAAAAATGAGAGATAATAAATTATGAATCATTTAAATAACATCCATTTAATCTTAGATGATATTTAAAAATAAATTAAATTATATAATATACAATTAAGATGGAAAATTACAAAGAAGGTTCTTGAATTGAATCAAAGAGAGGAATGTGAGGATCCCTTACTTGAGTGTGTAACTCCAAAAGATTTTGAGGGGATTCTTGAGGGTTTGGTGAAACCTAAGTAAGACTCCAGAGAGTTTATGGTAGAGCATGGTCATGATCCAAAGAGTTGGAGTGAAGAGAAATGAGATCTTGGGTGGGTTTATATTGGAAAAGACAGGGTTTTCAATATTATTTATGTTCTGGACTCTACATTGTAAAATTTCCAAAACCACAAACCATAAGATTGTTTTTACACATGTTTTCAACCAAAAGGGAGTGGTTCTCATTATTTTTTATGTTCTAGGGCCGAACTTATTAAAACATGGATCTTTCTTATGTAGAGGTGAGTCGTATTCTTAAAGAAAGAAGTTTAAAACCTTAAAATATATTATAAGTTTTGGGGGATTTGTAATGGATTTAAAAAATAAATAAAATAAATTTAAAGAAAATTTTTTAATTGGAAAAAATATATTTGGTCTTGGTTCCCAATTATATTAATTATTAAATCAACTTTGGGTCCTTATGATGTTATAATACACAAAGTATATTTGTATAGTTTTTAATTTTTACTTGAATATTCGAAAACCATCAGAAAAGTATGAAAAATTCACCATTTTATAATTTCAACATTATGATTTCAAAATTAATATTAAATTAATGTAAATAATTCTATAAATACGTAAATTTTCACTTTTTCAAAAAAATCGACATTTATTATGAAATGATGGGTTTTGACAATAACAACTTTCAAACCCTTATAAAAAATTACATTTTACTTCATAAAAATTAAATGATAAAAATTATTTAATAATGATATTTTATTAAAATTTTAATAATTTAAGAAATCCCTTAGTTAATAAATTGATTAATTTAATTTGAATATTAACAAAAATAATTATATTTATGTTTTATTTAATTAAAAATAAAAAACATTAATAATGTTATAACAATAGGATGAAAATATATTCATTATTCTATAAAAAATAATTTATATAGTCATAATGATATGGTCTTGATACATATCCATTTAATACACTAGAAAACACCCAAAGAGTAAGGTACACGATGGTGATACTTTCATGGGGTGGTTTGATGAACATTGTTTGGGCAGTGATCTCAATGAGATCAAACTTGTCTTGTAAACAGTTTAGTTTATACTTAAGATGTTAGATACTATCATGGTATTCGTCAAGTGAAAAGACAATAAATAATACCTCCCTGAGAGGCTTTTATAAATGGGCTTCATAGGGTATGATTCTATTGGTTTAGGTCATTATATCCTTTGTCTAAGTCAATTCTCTTTGTAGAAACATTATATTTATTATAATAATGAAATCACTATTCAAAAACTATATTTTCAATAATAATGAATCTTAATGGTCAATTAAATTTAATATTATATAATGAAACTCAAAAATTGAATGTGTTCTCTATAACCATATTACATAATGAGACATTTTTTTGAAAAAGATGAACCCATCAGCTCTAATTTTTTAAAAAAAAACTAAATTAGATAGAAAGAAAGGATTTTGTAGTTGTATTTTTTCTGAATAAGTAAAAGGTCAAGGGGTAATGTGTTAACATGAATATTGGGCTCCTAGACCACTTGTTTGTTTGAAAGGGAATCCTCTAGAACATTCGCCTCTCAAAAGACATGGGTGATGATATAATTCACTGTAGACAACTTGCTCATGCAGTAAATCCATCTTGGAGTGAGATTACATGAAAGGTGAGGGTGAGAATGCCTCACTACATGAACAATAATAGTTGAGTCACATTTAATCCCTATCGCATTCTAATTTCACTACTCATCCAAATTATTTTTTTGTAAAATCCATCATTTCTCATTCTAGGGATGTGATATGACTACAAGGTCCATATGAACAATCAATAATATCTAATTTATGGTCCCTAGTTACAACCCTCAAGACCACTGGCCTAGGATTTCCTTTACAAGCCCCATCTATGCTATATTTTACCCATCTAAAATATAGTGAGGACTGGAATACTTCATGAATCCCATAAGGAGGAGGATACAAACTCAGAATCCCAGGTCTTCACTGTATAGTCAGGTCGCAAGCAGTGTTGTTGTAGTGCCAATGCTGGAGCTGGAAATCATGTTGAATCATCGCAATGATGTTCATGAGTGCAGGATGTAGAGTAAATGGAATGAATTCATATACATCCCTATTCCTACTATGTTGGATGATATGTGTTACTTTTTCAAAGGGGACTTTGAACACATATGAAAGCTATTTGGACATCTGCAAGTTAAAAACCTCATGCAAGACACAATCAATTCTATCTACATGCTGGGGAGTGAGTTCAAAAATTTCGAATACATCAATCCATTAAGAATCTAGCGTCTTACATGAAGGGAAGATATGATCCACATCTTCCCTCTGTTAGTTTCAAAAGGAACATCTCGAAAAGTGATTAATACCTCTTCTCTTTTATAAGTCACCAAATGGAAGTCTATGGTATGAAACTATCTAAAGGGGAGAAAAGAGAGAGGGTTGAATCCAACATTTTCTATTATCTCTAATCTAACAAGGAGATCCTTACATCTAATGGGTGTAAAAGTCTTTAGAATCCAATAGTCCATTTGAGGTCGGTTCCCCAATCAAGAATTCATCTTGTGGAATGAAGATTGGGTAAGAGAGCTTAGATTTTATAGCATTTAAGAGAGTACCCATGGTGAATAGTAGGTCTTTAATTTTGATATTGGGATAGTGAGTTTGATCCACATAGTTTTGAAAGTTCAACAAGGAAGTCCCCATCCAATTATCTTTCCAAAATTTCAAATTGGAATTGGAACTAGCTAGCCAATTAAAAATCCTATTCACTTTAGAAAACACCATTTTCATTCTTGGATAGATAGAGGACTCCATGTAATGAAGTTTCCCAAAAATTAAATGCTCTATCAGTTATATTTGGAGTAGCTCTTGGGACTTAATATTATTGTTTTCTAGTTACCATATTAAATGAGATTTGGTGGCTTGATTCAATAGTTCCATATTTTTTATTCCCAGCCCCTTAAATTTTAAGGTTTACAAAATTGTTTCTAGTTGTCCGTGACAAATTTCCTCTCTGAGATTCTCCCACTTGAGATGAAATTCCTCATGTAAGTGTTGATACTTTTGATCAGTGAAGCCGACCATAAGTAAACCATGAAGGGGTAGACCAATTTATATAATAAAATGTGTTTAAGAAGCTAGATCCTCCCTTCCAAGAGGATAAAGTTCTTATGATCTAACCCAAAATAGTTTATAGTCGAAAGATTTAGGTCTTCCCCAAAATAGTGTCTCCCCCAATTAATTGAAGGTGGGAACACCCTATCTTACACTGATAGTTTTAAAAATGGTCCCATTTCTAGAAGGATTAATTTTTTTACTAATGTAGATGAAGGATTTACCCAAGCTAAATTCATGTCCCAAAACCCTTTCATAGTGAAGGAGGTAATTCTATATGTTTTTAATATTTCTCCTATCTACTTCAGTAAAAACATGAATGTCATCATGAAAAAGAGATGGGAGGGTGTGAAGGTTCCTCAAGTAGTTATGATAGTATGTAAATCATCTTTTGCAACAATTATATTAAATAGAATGTTAAGGAAGTCTTCAATAATGGAAAAAATAATCACAAGAAAGTGGATCACCTCACCTCAATTCCATTGAACTTGTGAAGTACTCTTCTAGTGATCCATTTATTAGAATATAAAAGTGAAAATAACCAAGAAGATATTTGATCCATAGAATAAATTTTTTATTGAATCCAAATATGAAAAACACTAGTCCAATGAAGTTCCAATCCATAGTATAAAAAACCATTTTGATGTCTAGCTTAAGATCCAAATTTACTCCCCTATTAGGATTCCTGAGAAGGTTCATACATTCCCAGTCTATGAGTAGGCAGTCCTAGATATTTCTTCCCTTGATTAATCCAAATTGATCCCATGATTTTTTTTAAAATTTTAGAAAGCTGGTTGGCCAAACTTTTGGTGACTACCTGGTGAAAAGTATTGACCAAACCAATTGTACCAAATTGATTGATGTCACATGAATTATCTACTTTAGGGATTAAGGCAATAAATTGAGTGTTATGTCCAAGTGCAAGCGAGAAACTCATGAAGAAATATTTAACTATCTTGCAGACATACTACTGAATAACATCCCAATTGAATTGAAAAAAATGGTTGGAAAATACATCCAATCTGGGGATCCCCATTTTTGAGGACAATGAAAGTATTTTTGACTCCAATTTTATTCAGGGAAGCTGTGATCAGTCTATTATCCTACTATTTAATGAGTTTGGGGATAAAATCTTACATGAGAGGTTAGTTTTTGGAAGGGGTATTAAAGAGGTCGATGAATTATGTAAAAATGTGTTGAGTGAGATCTTACCTATCCTCTATAATCTAGTCTCCATCTTTAATAATAGAAAGTGGATGATTATCCCTTCTAATTATTTAAAGGTAATTTAATAACATTGTATTTCTAGCCCCTTAATCTATACATCGGACTTTGAAGATATCCCTTTGAATGTTGTTTTAGATCCTGATGAGGTTTTGAAGTTTGACAACCAAATCATATTCTTGAGAAACATTCCCATGAAAACCATCCTCTATGATAGATTCTTTAAGGGAGTGTAGGGAGCACTCAAGGGATTCATTTACTTGATCCATGGAGGAATTTATTTTCTTTATCCAATATTTTCTATCTTTCTTTGAGTCTATAATACTTGGTGATACATTCCATGGGGTTATTGGTTACATCAAATGATTCCCACATGTCACAAATCATCTCACTACATTCTTGAAGAGTAGTCCAGGTGTTGTTGAATCTACTTAATTAATAATAATATACATAATTTGTCATGAATATTAACAAAATGAGTTGTTGATTAGAATTTTGCTGATCTAGAGTGAACAATGATAATGAGACCCAATTTCCAAGTGATGAATCATTGGTAAAAGATTTGTCAATTATGACATATTTTATGCCATTTATGTGTTTATTGGACTAGGTGAATGTTTCTCCCAAAATCTTAATCTCAATGTTATTTGACACTTCGATACATTCAATAAATTCTTTGATAGCCACAGAGTGCGAAACATGACCATGTTTTTCATCCATTTGTAGGATTGAGTTGAAATCACGAGGAATAATCCATGGATTACTGATGGTGCTTACAATATATTTCAAGTGTGGCCATGGATATCTCCAATCAACATATGAGTTAAAGGCATATACCACTATGGAATTTTTTTTTACTAAATTTAGATAAATTTCAGGTGATGCCCTACTCGTCTTCAAATAAAACCAGAGGATTGCCCACAAATTTATAGGTAAGTATCTAGAGTCGGTTAGTGCTATTTATACTTTATTTTTTTTGCAAATAGAAAATATCCCTTTCCAATGGGAGGAGTGTCATCATAAGTGTGGTTTTTCTTAGGCTTAGATATTCTAATTAGCATAGGACAATATTTTCCAACAAAGAGACTATGGGAACTTACTGTGTCAGGGCTGGCTATTCCCTGATAGTTAAAATATTATATCTTTATTTTGTTCCAAATTTGGGAGGGAAAACCTCTTGTTTTTCTATGAATTTTTTCTTTCTTACTATATTGTTGGTTCAACATTTTTTGATTTGAAAACAATTAGTGTGCCTTTTTTCAAATAAGTCTGACTCCCTTGTTGAGGGGAGGCTGTCTTCTTCTTGGAATTATTCTATGGAACAGTGGGCACTAGTGATCGTACAACATCATGGATATTTTCTGTAGACCTGTTCGACCATGAATCTGCAAATTATAGAATCCTATCTTGTTTGTTGATTAGTGCATGCTGATCACAAAGCAGTGCCATATCTAGGTCACTTGATGTAGGGTCAAGCAGAAAAAGTTTGGATTGCATAGAATTGGAAAATTTAAAAACATTAGATGAGAGTTCCAGAAAGTACTCAACATCCTTCTTCAATGGCATGCTAGTCTTATATTACATAGGAATCTCCTCAGGATGACTAGATGATGGAAGGTGGAAGTCTTACGATGCCTCTTCGGTGACAACCGGGCCCCGGTCACAGCACAGCCACCCCGCCTTAACATGGCCATCGGGTTCTGGCCCACCAGGTACCACCAGTTGCCCCCGCAGACACGTGGGGCCCACCCTATGGCCCACCCACGTGCCCGAACGGGTCATCTGACTAATGATATTCCTGACAGGCCAACACATGTCCTTTCCAGTGTGCTTTGTCCCCACTCACACACACCCTGAGAAACTTCCCAGGAGGTCACCCATCCTGATCACTACCCCAAGCCAAGCACACATAACTGTGGAGTTCTAATCAGACAGGCTCCCGAAAAGGAAGGTGGACCTTGTTGACATGAGTCATATCATTGAGTCATTTAACCCTTTGTCATTTGGGGATGTTACAGTCACCCCCCTTTAGAGAACAACGCCCTCGTTGTGGGACCTACATCTCAACCCAGGCAGTGCACCGCGCACTTAAGGCTGGGTTCCTCCTCTGATACCAAATGTGACAATCGGGCCCCGGTGACAGCACAGCCACCCCGCCTTAACATGGCCGTCAGGTTCTGGAACACCAGGTACCACCAGTTGCCCCCGTAGACACGTGGGGCCCACCCCAGGGTCCACCCACGTGCCCGAACGGGTCATCTGACTAATGGTATTCCCCACAGGCCAACACATGTCCTTTCCAGTGTGCTTTGTCCTCACTCACACACACCCTGAGAAACTTCCCAAGAGGTCACCCATCCTGATCACTACCCCAAGCCAAGAACGCTTAACTATGGAGTTCTAATCAGACAGGCTCCCGAAAAGGAAGGTGCACCTTGTTGACATGAGTCATATCATTTAGTCATTTAACCCCTTATCATTTGGGGATGTTACATCTTCCTCCACTAGATCTTCCCATTTAGTGACATTTCTGTTAACTACTTAATTTGTCAGTGCCACACCTGTATATATGTGAATATCTTTTCTCTTTTCCCCCCTTTTAACTTATTTACATGCCTTTGTATCCTGGATGGTCATGGGCTATTTGTTCACTATGTGATAGTTCTGTATTGAGTTTCCCACCATCGTGGAATATTTGCAGTAGCGGGAGGTTCTCACATTCAACCTTAATGATAAACTCATAATCATTGGAAGTCAGAGAGTTATGATCTCATGTCATATTCTATATATTGATTTTAATGAGTATCCTTGTGAAGACATCATGTTCTCCTTTCAATGTACATTTGTCGATATTCAGAGGAGTGCCAATTCCTACTACTAAATCATTTAGAATCATTAGATGCGAATTGACCAAAGGATTTCTAAGTATTCAAACCCAAACATGTCCATTTGAGTGCCTCTAATTAAAAGGGTTGAAGTTGGGGTCCCATTAAGATATTATCAAGAAATAATATTTGAGATTGATGTCACTATTCCACCAGGCCTCCATGAAGTCATCTTGACTTTTAAAGAGAAGGTGGAAGTAGCCCTTTAGAGTCACCTTCATTATCCACCTTGGAAAATCCCAATAGCGAAAAATTCACATTTTCAGATCTATGAATGACTAGGGTTTTTCAACATTCATAAAGGATATTCGACCGAGGATTGAAAATTTTTCTAGACCGAATAGTTGTTTGAGTGCATCCAGATCTGCAACAACAGAGATGGTGCCATCCTTCGATTTTTTGATAATCGAGGGTGTTTGTGACTCCATCACCACCAGAACCAAACCAAATAACACATCAGAACATGAAATTTCTTAGAGAATTATGGTTTCTAATCTAGAATCTATTTTGTTTCCTAGTAGTGAGTCAATTCTCGTGCAATCCTTGTATGAGGATATCATTGAACCAAAATCATTTTTGATCGTGAAATATGAGTACAAATTTAAGCTTTGCGAATGATTTAGGGAAAAAGGGTCTATGTGTTTCAATGAAGATTATTTACCTTCCTCCTTCTCCATTTAGGATTCATTAACTAAGCCCTAATAAGATAATAAATAAATAAAAAATGGAAATTTTTATTCATAACAGTTTGGGTCATTACAAACTTCCCCCTTACGAAATTTCATCCTGGAAATTTTCTTTTTCCACACTAAAATAGATGAGGGTTACCTTGTTTCATCACGCCTTTCGGTTCTTAAAACATTACATTTCTACAAAACACTTTCACAAGGACCACTTCCTTATTTATTTGAACCTTTTCTATACGGTATAATATATTCAACAACTTCTCTTCACTGGATATATCATTATCCAATGGAACCACCTCTGGATTGAGTACATGTGAGGGTTCTGGTATGTACTTAGTCAAGATTCAAACATGGAATACATCATGTACTTGATATAGGTTCAGTGGGAGAGCTAGTCGATAGGCCACCACATCAATGCGATCAAGGATATCAAAAGGGACAATGTAAATTTGACTAAACTTTCCCTTCTTTCCAAGTCTCATCACTCTCTTCCAAGGAGATATTTGAAGGAATACCATGTCTCTGACATCCAAATCTTGGTCACAACGACGATTTTTAGAATATCTCTTCTATCTACTCACAGAAACCTTGATCTCTTACTGAATGGTATTAACATTTTCCAACATTTCCTCAACCATTTTAGGACCCATCCACTTTTGTTCCCCAACTTCATCCCAACATGTTGGTGTTCTGAAGCACTTCCCATAAATGGCTTCAGAGGGAACCATTTGGATACTTGAGTGGAAACTTTTGTCATATGAGAACTCAACCAGATGAATATTTTAGTCCCATCCTCATTTGAAGTCCATAGAACATGATCACAACATGCCATGCAGTGTCTAAATAGTCTTCTCAGACTAGCCTTCCATTTAGGGGTGACAAGCTATAATGAAGTTCAACTTAGAGTTTAGAGCATGTTGGAGACTTTTCTAGAACATGGAGGTGAATCTCTGATCTCAATCAGATACAATAAATAGTCGTATTTCATATATCCTTACCACTTTTTTGATTTATATCCATGAATTCTGATCCGATGATAAATCCTTTAGAATTGTGATAAAGTGAGCTGCCTCTGTAAGATGATCCACAAAACCCATATATCATTATTTCCCCTAGTTGTCTTCAAAAGTCCGGTGAAAAATACCATGGTGATTTTCTCCCATTTCCATGTTGTTATGGGTAATTGATTCATTATCCTCCTAGACTTCAACCTTTGATCCATCACTTACTCAAATACTATGAACTTTGATGTACATTCAGCGACCTCCTTCTCCATATTGTCTCACTAATAGTTCTCACAGAGATCTTGAAACATATTTTTTCTTCCATGGTGAATGGAGAACATTGAAATATATGCATCATCCAATAGTTCCTTCCATAACTCAGGACTTTATAGAACACAAAGTCCAGAACCAAATCTCATAATTTATTTTCCATCAATTTAAAACTCTATATAAATCCCCTTTCCAATGGATTTGACCTTCTTCTGAATTTCCACATCATTTATCTCATAATCCTTTAACCTTTACAAAAGATACAATTGAGAAATAATTATTCAAATTATATATGACTTTAGTTCCTTTATTATTCCCATGTCCATCCTTTATAGTTCTCATAATATATGATCTTTTTCAATACTCATCATTTATAAATATACAAGATCGTTCCTACTTAGATCATCTTCTACTTTATTTTGGGCACCAGGGTGGTAGTGGATTGTGAATTATTATTTCTTGATCAACTCGATCCATATTTATTGGAGAATATTCATCTCTTTTGGTGGGAATATATACTTTATTATTTTTTGATCTGTATATATCTCACACATCTCCCCATAGAGATAACGCTGCTAGATTTTCATTACAATAATAATAGCTTCTAACTTCAGATCATGCATGGGATTGTTTTTCCCACAAACTTTCAACTGCCTTGAAGAATGGGATATGAATTTTTTATTCTACATTAAAACATATCCCAATCCCTTCTACAAATCATCTTTGGATACTGTGAAGAGGTATCCACTTGTGTGTAGTTGGATCATAGTCATAGTGATGAGCCTACTTTTTTAAATCCATAAGGCTCTCTTCAGATTCATTATTCTGAGAAAACATGACTCCCTTTCGAGTTATAATTCTTAGAAGGTTTTTTCAATCATGAGAAATTTCTCACAAATCATCGATAATACCCTACTAACCCAAGGAAACTACGGGCATCTTCATAGATGATGTCCTCATTCATCCTTCAATTTCTTCAATCTTTGAAGGGTTCCCAAATATCCCATTTATTGTGTTGATATTCCACAAGAAAGGGACTTCCTTCAAATGAAATTCACATTTTTTTTACTTGGCATAAAGCTTATCCTTTTATAGAGTCTTTAACACAATTCTTAGATTCTCCTTCTGCTCTTCTTTTCTTTTGGAGTATACTACTATATCATGTATAAAGACTATGATTTTTTTGAGGTAATATATAAATACTTTCTTCATAAATTCCATGATGAGTTCTGGAGAATTAGTGAGTTCAAATGGAATCACTTTGAACTCATAGTGCTCATTACTTATACAAAAAGTGGCCTCGGTGATATCATCATTCTTCACCCTTACATGTTAATTTCATGGCTAAATATCCACCTTGGGAAAGTATTGTTCTCCATGTATCTGATCAAACAATTCATAAATCCTATGAAGATAATACTTATTCCTTATCGTGATCTTATTAAGCTCATTATAATCAATGAAAAGGAACAATGACCCATCCTTCTTCTTGACGAAGAGGACTAGTGAACCCCATGGTGAAGCACTTGGGTGTATGGACCCTTTATCCATATTCTCATGTATTTGTTTCGTTATCTAATAAAGTTTCAAAAAAGTCATTATATATTGATTCTTGTATAATAGCAACTCCCCAGGGATAATTTTGATTGATAATTCAGCATCTCGGCTTGGATGAAGACCAAACAATTCCATAGGAAACACACCAGTGTGTTCCCTTACAATAGACATGTCTTCAAGGATGGTTCTTTCCATAGGCTCAATCATTTTATCTAGATATTCTTGATCATAGGTAAATGATATCCATGCTTGAGATGATGTTTTTAATGAAGATTCATCCTCTACCTTACACTTTTACAAAATTAAGAGTCGATTCTCTATATGGAGAGTAATTTACTTCTCGCAGAAATTTATGTTGGATCTATATAGGGAAAGTCAATACTAGCCATGAATTACATCAAATTCCACCAATGGAACAATGATAAGGTTTTCCAGGAAGTTAATCCAAAATATTGGGACTGAGAGGTTTTATATACATGATATGTAATAATTTCCCCATTTTCCTTTTCACCGACATTTCTACTTCCATGCGTTTTGGTGGTGTTTGGATAGTTCGACTAAACTTTCGTGATATGATGGAATGCGTAGTTTCAGAATAAAAAAGTATGCCTAATACTATTTAATGAATAACTAGTGTACATATAACCACATCATTTTTGTGGTCCACTTCATTGGATGTGATGGAAAAATCTTACCCTTACTAACCTGGGGGTTGCAGTTTGTCTCAGAAAACCCATGGTTTAGGGCGTTTGTTTCCAAAGAGTCCAGGTTCTTTATAGATGAGGAAATGGAAAATGCACCGAGGGCTTACTAGATTATTCCTTTCCTACATCGAATTATTGGGTTTCTACTATTGGTAATTTCTAGCTAGGTGTCTATCCTTTCCACACATAAAGCATTTCCTCGGTCCCCTTAGAAAATTTCTGGCATGGTTCTTCCCACACATTTGATAAGTGGGGTGATGAAATTTCTTGGAACCATTAGACTTCTCTACCACCCTACCAGAATTAAAATCCAATTTCTTCTTCTTATCCCTGTGATACCCTTGGGATTCGATGATATGAATTTCGACTTTGTGGGCACATCATAAAATTTTCTCATAGATATCAACATTTTGGATTTCCAGGGATTCTCATATACTAGGTTTTATCCCACCAAAGTAGTAGTAAACCTTTAATTTTGGGGTAATGAAAAAACTGGAGGTTTACAGTGTAAGTATTTTATGGTTTTCCATGTATTCCCTAATAGATTCATCTTACTTTTTCTCTAGGGTGCAGAAATCCATTTCTATTTTATGTCATAGAGTGTGAGGAAAATATTTATCAAAAAACATTTTACGTAATTCCTTTCATTCCATTTATTTGATCTCTTCCCCTTACTTTGTATTCATGATCAATGTGTACCACTAATCGACTTCTCCCAATGTATAATAAGTATACAATAAAACCTTCTCTTTTATAAAATATTTAAGGGTTGGGAAGATCTTCTCAACAGAGTTGATACACTATTCCATGATAAAGGGATCCCATGATCCGTTGAAATTTGGAGGCCTTTATCACATGAAGATCTTAGTTACGACTTATTCTCTCTTAGGGGGGTTTTAAAGCACCTCTTAATCCATGTTTATATTCAGAACCTGAGTCATTTGAGATAGTATCATCATAAATTTCAGGATTCCTTCTCCTATTAGGTTGAGAATCTCATTGGAGAAGTCATCACATTGCCCGTCACATCGATTGTTTACCTGATTGATCATATTTTTACCCAGTGGATAGAATAAAGGAAAAATTAAGGATGAGTATTTTTAAACTATTAAACACACAAAGGTGAATCTAAATACTTTAGAGGCACAAAATATACATTTCATTTATTTCTTTATCTTATGAATCTCTATTATTAAAAATATGTTTTCCATGATATATTTCCTAATGTATACTATTAAGTGATTTTTCCCTTAATAATGGTTCGTAAAGAGCTTATGAATTTTACAAATCATAACTCATGAGTGTGTTTGGAAAGGTACGTAGTATGTCTCACTTTCATGTACCTGGTTACCTCAAGTTAGGCCTTGAACACTTTTCCCAACTTTTCACTCTTATGTACATGTATTCCAGAACCACATCCACTTGCAGTATCTAGACGAGAATGTATTTTCTTGATAAAACACTTACTATATACTCACCAAAATTTTGGTGTTTTTCTTAAAATTATTCTTATAACTAAGGCTTTCACTAGAGTTTTATAATCCTAAACAAATAAATAACTAAACTTTTACTTTGATTCCAACTATAAAAACCCCCTCATTATTGAACATTAATAATTGATTTATTACATAATAGTACAATTAATAAAACCAAGATAATTGGGAAGTATAGTGTATTTGGGAATTAGGTACATTACATAACAACATAAAACAAAGAATACAACATCATTATCGAAAACATCCTTAACATGATCAAAATACTCCTTTGAATATAAAACTGATTGGGATAACCTGGGGACATTCAAAATAAAGGGGACAGATATAAATCCTAGTAAGTGAATAAATCTATAATAAGTGATACATTTTATAAAATATTAATATAAATGAGGAATAAAAGGAACATGAAAAATAAGCATGATATAACATTGTCGTCATAATAAGTGAAATGTGGCAACAACTCTAATAACTGAATAAAAAACATAAGTCAAGGATAATCCCACCAAGATATCATCGTTGAAAAATACCATAAAGGAATCAAGTTCAATCCCTATCCCTATGTGATGTATCATGATACTAATCATCAACTAATTCATTGGATCATTATATGGGTGCACCCATAATATTCATTTCCTTCTTATGCTTAAGTGTTCCAAATTAATCATACTACATGGACTCATTTATCATTATAATTTTTTTCATGATCAAGGAATATGGAATAAAAACATGAAATTCACCAATAAATTAGTGTATTTTCATAAAGGAGAATACCTTTGATATAAAAATGGATATGGTATTCACTACACAATTGTTTTTTCTTAGAAAATAGTAGTAAAAGTTTGGATGCATAACGATATTACATAAAAATTCATAAAAGAGATTAATTATAGAAAAAGTGTCCCCTCAAAATTTGGAAGTCAATTGAAAAATATGGGGGATATAGAATAAAATATCGCATAATAATGAAATTAAGATAAAATACTTATGGTAAAGAATATACTTGAAAAAATAGGATAATGGAAAAGATCACTTACGAAATTTCAACATGGTAACAGATGTACATAAAGGATCATGTGAATCTTAATGAGAGTGAAAATGGGGATCTCATAATTTATAAATTAAATGGAAAGTAATCAGAATATGGAAGAAAATATCCTAATAAAAGAAAATGAAATTTAATATATATAACATAGAAGGAGTTCTTTAATGGAAATGAGAAGGGAGAAATCCATTATGGAATTTTAGAATAGTAATAGTTTAGATGAAGGTTAAAATGAGAGAGAATAAATGATAAATCATTAAATTAACATCCATTGGAATTTAGGGGTATTCATAAATAAATTAAATAACATAAAATTGCAATTAAGAAGGAAAATTGCAATATGGTGCTTGAAATGAATAAATGAGAGGATTATGAGGTTCCCTTACTTGAGTGTGTGAATCAAAAAGCATTGGGGGGGGGGGGGGGGCTTATTCTGGGCTAGAGGTAGCCTTTAGAGGACTCTAGATAATGGAAGTAAAAGTATCTTAATGATCCAAGGAGTTTTCGTGAAGATAAATGGGATCATGGGTGAGTTTATATAGGAAAAGCGAGAGATTTCTTTATTATTCAGGTTTGGGACACTACATAATAAAACATTTAAAACCAAAAATCATCACATTGTTGTTTCCTAGGTTTTCTACCCAAAAGTAGTGGTTCTAATTATTTTATATGAATAATGGACAATATTATTGAAATAATTAACTTTCTTATGTGGAGGCGAGTCACAATCTTAAAGAAATGATTTAAAACCTTAAAATATATTATTTGTTTTGGAGGATTCATAATGGCTTTATGAAATAATTAAAATAAAATTAAAATCACATTATTTTTTAGTAAAAAATATATATGGTCATGGATCCAAATATACTAATTATTACATCACTTTTGGGTCATTATGATGTCATAATACACAAAAAATATTTATATGACATCTAAATTTTACCCGGAAATTTGAATGTCATAGAAAATTAGGAAAAATTCACTGTTGAAAAATTTAAACATTTTGTCTCAAAAAATAATATAAATTTTATCTAAGTAGTTTTATAAATATATGAATTTTATTTTTTTTAAAAGAAATTGACATTTATTAAGAAATGCTGGGTTTTATCAGTAAATTTTTTCGAACCCTTATTTAAAATTACATTTGACTTCTTAAAAATAAAATGATCATTTATATTTAATACACATTATTTAATTATAATATTTTATTAAAATATTATTTACATATTATATCTATTAATTCATATATTAATTCATTTAATTTGAATATTATCCTAAAATAAAATTGGTGTTTTATTCAATCAAAAATGAAAATCATTTATAAAGTAACAATAATAGGATGAAAATATATTCATTATCCTATAAAAAATAATGTACACACTTATAATTCTAGGGTATTGATATATATCCCTTTAATACACTAGAAAATTCCCAAATAGTTTGCTATGCAATGGTGGGACTACATGGGGTGGTTCAACGAACATGGTTTGGGCTGTGTTCTTGACGAGCTTGAAATTTTACAGAAAATGGTTCTTCTAATGCTTAAATTGTATGATCTAACCTTGGTCTTGGTTAATGGAAAATCCCAGAAATTACATGTCCCTCGGAATCTCTGATAACTGCTCTTCATAGGGTACAATACTATGGTTTAAGGCTATCACTTCCTTTGTCTGTGTCAACTGGATTTGTTAAAATCATATATTTATACAACTTATGTGATCACTATTCAATGTATATTGTATCAATGATAATGATTCTTAATGGTCAATTTAACCCGATAGGATATAATAAAACCAATGATGTGAAAGTGTTTTCTATAACCATATTACAGAATAAATCATTTAAATAAATAAAAAGGAAATTTATATTTATAATAGTTTGGGTCTTTTTATACTAAGATTAATTTATCCATCCTATTTTTAAGACTATGTGTGCATGTTTAACTTATTTATACTTTCCAGTTGAGGATCGACACATAATGGATGGGTTGAGACCCATGGTTTCATGATTGAGCGAAGATGATCATGTGGATTTTTGTGATTGGGTGGGAGCATCTGTTTAGTTTCCTAGAGATTGGGTATATCATTCAGATCAAAATTAGAAGTAGATCTATGTACTTTTATTACTATTTATTTCATTTTCTCTTGTATATGGGATTATCCTAGTGGGAAAAAATCTATTGTATGTATGACAAGGACATTCAATCCTATACTGTAATCCATTTTTTATTACATCTTTGTTATATTTATTGCTTCTCCACTTTGTTTATTTTATGATATGGATGATGATTGGTTATTTATGATGGTTTATTACTCTGATATGAGGGTATAGTCTACCAATAGATAAACTCATGACCCACTATCTTAGTTAGAAGCCTATATTATATGGGGATGTGCACTAGATGCCTGGTCGCCAACCAGTTTAGTTTCTGTTTATAGAGTATACTAGGTTGGGATGTGAAAAAGTGGTATCATAGAGATTTATTTTGTCCTATTATATTACTATTTGAGAATTTATAGAAAGGAGTACTATGAATGTTTTGGAAGTTGTTAAAGATATCAGACTGCTTCTTTGAGAACACTTGTTCTAGTAAGAATTCCTGGTTTCCATTGATATGTGATTGTTATTTATGATATGTGATGTTATATTTTTATATTATATTCAATATTAGAGATGATAAAATGATATGGATTTATAAATTATTTTGGATTTATGGCTCTTTTTTTAATACCAAGAGGCTAGTGAAAAATGTTGACTCTTGTCCTATAAACACATGAGGCATCTCACGCATCATATTTGGCACATACGATCCTCATATTTTAGGCCTACGAGTATGTGAATATTATTAATAATAGAATACAATTATTGAAAGTTTCAACAATAATCTAAATAGTCTTTTAACATATAGGTTTTGGTGTCATTTCAAAAAACTAGGATGACTTGAATTTATATTTCGTTCTCATAAGTGGATCTATGATGAGATGTTTAGCAGTGCGACTGATGAATTAGTCTTCATGAAGAAGATGTGTTGTGACCCTAGTGGTTTATTATGCACATAATGCCCAATTTTTTGACCCAATATATGGAATTATTACTTGATTCAGTTATTTAAAATGACTATAACAATCTATTTGATATTTTCCTCCATATATTGGAATAAAATTCTACTAAACCGAACCATATGAGTCATGCACAACATATATTTTTGGGATGATGTTGTGAATGTACTTCTGAACATTAATAGTCATAATTGGTGGTTCATGAAATTATAGTATACCCCTTGTGGGTTTTTCCTTTTCAAATTCAGTTAAATAAAGACTTATAATAGACTATATGGATTTTCCCATCTATCTTTCTATGATATTTTACGTAACTGACCTTTTTATATGGTTATCTCTTTGTATCCTCTAATATGATGCTGATAGTCACCTAAATCTTTCTAGTAAACTGGTACCTTTAGGGGGAAATACTATTTTCCATGCCCCGTGAGTTTCAACTTATTATCCTTTTTATGTTTATATCATAAACCCAAAAGAGAGGTTCCTTATTGGGTGTTTTCCTATTTGAACCGAGAATTGAAAAACTTTATAATAGAAACCATGTTGATAGGTTTTGACCTTTTTTCTTAATGCTATTCTTTCCTACATTATATAGGATTGACTTTCACATTATTTCCCTTATGTTGAGATAGGCTTGTGGATGAAAACCCATATGTTTTGAACATTGTGAGAGGTTCAAATTATGAGATAAGTGGTCGGTCCTTGTTCCCATTTCTTGATCTTTTATTGATTGGGATTTGGGGGAGACATGGAGGCCCTTTTCATTAACTTATAAACTTGTAGGTAAATGTTTGGGTTGATTGAGGGTACATTATGATATAGGTTTTCAAGATATTTACACTGTCCATTATATGTAGTGAGCTTGGTTATGTGCTTGTGTTGATACCGACACATGGGAGGTGATCGGGTTTTTTGATATAGACATGTTGATACCTTTTGTTTTTTAGGAAACACCTTGGGTACATGGTTATTAATAATAGATTTGGTAGAAATGAAGGATTAGGTTTGCGTCCCTACTGATTAGTTGTTGTGTAGTTGATTATTTATATTCAGAAATGACCTAGAGCGATAAGAAATTCGGCAAATAAATCATGTCACAAGAGGGGAGCTCAATTTTGAAGATGATTTTCAAGGGATATTCTTGAATAATAATATTGTTGTGTTGCATAGCATGGTTAGCCTAGCCTTGTGATGGATGACTCAAAGAGGCATGACTCAGTTTTTGAATTGGGTGGTATGAGTACACCCATTTTTCTCGGGGAGATAGTTATTTTATGAATCATTTATACATAGTACAATTTAAATCATATATTAGTGAGAAACCTTATGTGATATGAGGACCAGTGATCCCAAATAAATGATACTGTAATGATTTATCAAGATTTGTGATAAAATGGATAATTTCCCTCTGTAGTAGAGGAGACATTAGGAATGAAAAGGGTTCCATTAGGTTGTTGACCCATTGATGGACCTCGAAACACATTTTTCGGATACGAGGTGTTAGGTCTTGGTAAATGAAAGTGTATCCTCTTTGACATGAGTGTGTCATAGGAAGAGTGATGTAAGCCAATTTATAGAATATTAGTGTACCCCTAGTCTATATACAATCATGACTTATATCATAATATCACTATAAGTTCACTTAAATAGAATCTTCTATACGATAAGCTATCTAAATTTCATTTTAGTTTTGATGAATGATCTCATTGGGAGTTACAATTGATGAGTTATATAATGTAATCCATAGGGTTGGGGTATAATATTGGATGTCGGAGGGTGGTAAACCTCATTCTAGACTGAAATTAGGAATTTTTTATGGGAACTATTTTTGGGAAGCAGGAATGGGTTATGTTATGATGTTTTCAGTTTGAAAATCCAAAATGTGCAGTTTCCAGACACTCCAGTCATTGCGTTCTATGATGAATGATGGGAGGGCCTTTGATCTTGGAGTTTGGTTGAGAGGAGACGATAAGGGTAATCCTATTTTTGGGAGTATCAGATCAGTCAAGGTTGAACGTCTTCCAAAATGGAATAGTTGTGGATGCTGAGAGACAAGTCATTTGGATTTTCATGGAATTATTAATATTTAACTTTTAATTAATTAAATATTAATTTATTTTCAAATTTTAATTTGACTATATCATATAATAAAATCATTTAATTTTGATATCATATCTCTTTTTTAGTCTTTAATGGGGGTTTTCCTATGATAGGCCTAACTATGAGTTGAGTGTCGGGCCAGAGTCGAGACACCCTTTTCTTTTCTCCATTTTCCATTTTCTTTCTTCTTCTCCCCATTGGATTATCATGTATTCCAATATGGGATTCACCTTAATGTTAATGATATAGGGAAAGGTATATGGATATAGATAAGGATAAATAGGGGGAAGAAGGAAGGTGTCTTTACTGAGCTCGAGAAGAGTAAGATCGTTATAGGACAGCTGCAGAACATGGAAACAAGAAATGATTTAGTGGATTCCACCAAAGGTATTTTGTTTTTATGTTTTCACTAAAAATCATCATATATTTATATTTTTAATATTTATAGGGCATGTTATGACTACAGAGGACCCCCATGGGGTATATCTATGTTTAAACAGGTAAAAATGGGGTTTTAGAGATGATTGTAGGGATTCCCATTCAAAAAATCCCAATCACATAATGTATTGTTCTATGAATAGAAGCCATTAATTATTACTATCATGGGAAGATGAATTTTTGTATGAATAAATCATGTAATGGGAGTACAAGTCATGTACTATTACTTGTACATGTAAGTGAGTTCTTATCTAGAAAACCCATATAATGGCACTTTTCTGTGTTGGGTACATTACCAATCCCCATGTGTGATACACACTATATAGAAGTATATTTCCACGTAGGAGCACATTTCCAGAACATGTGTTGTACAAGGGTAGGTACACATCATAATGTACACTCCATGTAAATGGTTTAGATTCCATGTACCTGAATTTTACATGCCAATCCTTGATGGAGTACACAATCATGTGGGGATTTGTGAATATACGTCATGTACTTTGGTATACATTCCTTTTAATTTTCCCTTTCTACCCTTATAGGGGGGTTCAAGTTTTTTCACCCAAGAGTCATAATTGGACATAAGAGGAGTCTATTTTGATCAATTTCCAGTTAAACTGTGATGATGGAACCTCTGGGGTGATTTGAGGACTCCTAAGAGATATTTTTGGGCTAGTGAGATATAATAGGGATAATTACTCATGTAATTTAATTATTTTATCTCATGAGACTGAGACCTGGTATGAGACATACTTGATGGATTTATGGAATGATTTTTAGACATAGAATGGGATAAAAAATTTCTATGCCTAGTGCGTATTGTGAAAGTTCCCAGTTTGAGGTACATTGAAAAAAATTGATGGGAAAGATTGGTTGGGTGATTGAACCAACATAGTGTGAGACCTTGATCTAAGATGGTACATGAATCATCTAACTAGAACAATGTGTAAGTAACTTATCCTTTGTTGACATATCACTTGGATGTGTTCCTATTTAGGCATGTGAGGATGTGGGTCGTTAGAAACCATTGTGTGATTGAGACTATCCTGTAGGATTCTTCTACATATGTTTCAACCTAGATAATCCCATATTGAATACCACCAGTTACTATTTCCTAGGATTTTGTGCAGGATTCGTCTACCATCTTAATATTTCCAAGGATTCTTAAGGGGGGCCTTTTCTTAGATGATATTTAAGAAGATCCAAAGAGGAATTCCTTCACTTATGCGTGCCCCTAGAGGATCCCAAGTAGGTTGCCTCTCCAGAGTTTGACCTGAGGACCCCTAGGGTTCCTCTGTGTTTAACTGAACCTGAGCATGTGCATTGTGGGGTAAGGTAGATATGGTAATAGGCATCACCTTAGAACCCATACTAAACATTTCATTACAAGGGGATATAGTAATAGTGATTGGTTTAGGAAATTTCCAAGTCTCACTCTTTACTTATGCTTTCAAATGGTTACTATCCATTAAACTATTATTATAAATGGTGATTACAAGAACTTGGCTTATGATTTTGATGTATTTTTATGCACAATCAAGATACCCAGACATACTTCACAGAATCTAGACTCTGAGCCTACTTTTTTGACTGTTACATTATTGAGATGTTAAGAGGTACATTATGGGATATAGATTTTGAGGCTTACTTATTTGAATGTTATTGTGCATGGAATCCCTCATTGTTGGACATGGAGCTCCATAGATATGATAGATATTATTGTACAAGTAATTCCATAATGGACATGGAATTACAAGATTATGATAAGATTTTATTATGAATTTGGATATACATTAATTCCTTATATGGAATGCCTTGTGTGTTTTTATATGTTAAATGAAATTGTACTATGCCTTGGGTGATACTTGTATTACATATACAAAATTCCTTATATGGACACATAATCTAAATGGATTTATGTTGTTCTTTGAGTGATACTTGGGTTCTAACCCGGAATCCCTTGGATGGTCTCATAGGACCCATGAAATTATCTTATGATTAATTATCATCGAACATGGATCCCTTGGTTATGTACCTAATGTCTAGGTTATTTTTATTTAATGTATAATTGCTCAAATAAATTTCAATTAACGGCCTAAGATTAATTTTTGATTAGGATCAAAAACAAAAGGATCAATAGTGGATCTATTTTATTTATTTAATTTAGTTGTTTCTTCGCTAGGATAAACATATTTCATGAGAATGCACTTATTGTAATGGATTATAGGTTCTCAATTAGGGGTGGAGAACTAAGATTTATTTGTCATCCAATATAAATGAAAATAAATGCATGTGTATACCTTATGTATTATTTCAATTTGATCGTGGATATATTGTGGATAAGGTGAGGCCTATTGTTGGATGATCAAGTAGAGCGACTTGTTTGGATTCTAATGATTGGGCTATAATAGATCGAAAATGTCACGAAGAAAATATATGTGGTTAAACTAATATTTTCTTGTAGATACATGTAGTATTATTTATTTTATTTAGTTTAATCCTTTATACTAGAACAGACTAGTGAGATATTATCTATTGTATTTTTCACATTTCTGTTTGGGCCATTAATATGTCCCATTTATAATTATAGACTTGTTATGTGCGTTTTATAGTCACGATATTTACTTTATATTAAGGCTGATGATTTTCTATATCCAATGGTATCTTACTCTGATATGAGGGAATAGTCTACCCACAAACACACCCTAGGTCCTCACTACTAGTCGGTATCCTCTGGAATATGCAGAGGAGCGCTTGAGGCCCAGTGTCTAGCCGTTCTGGTTAATTTTTATAGATTGAATTATGTTGGAAGGTTATACATAGTAAATATTAATATATTTTCAAACTAGATTTATCATATTATTACTGTTATAATGGGTTTTGAGTAAATTTTATAAGAATGTAATTTGGAAGAGTTTGTAAAGAAAATTACCTCTTCTTAGATAGATCAGAATTAGATATTTTCTAAAAGGACCTAGGGATGGTCTTTTGAGAAGACTAGAAACTCTAGAACATGGATAAGGATGTTGGGAAGTGGTTTTTTAGCCACACAGGAATATCATACATGGATATTACATATTTTGAGATAAATATTAATTATATTTCACAAATAAAATAATTATTAGCGTATAATTTTAGTGCCTTTTGAAACTTGGAACATAATCTTCTTATATGAAGATTTATCTTCAATATTTCCCCCAAAGAACATCCCATTTGTACTCCTACTTGAAACCTTTCTTCATAAACTAGGGAAACCAAACATAAGAAAGGGTGAGATCAGATTCTCAATAAGGGTAAACAAAGGAGATACATAAGTATAAAATGAGAATAAGGGTATTAGTATAATATTTTAAAACCATACCATGCATATCAAAGATCATAATCATGAATCGTGGAATAAATATTGCACATTCATAAGACATTAATCATAAGATAATTGAATAACATGTTATATGAGAGAATAAAATTGGAATAAGATATAGATTTGTACAGTATAGATAAGCATAAACAATCATTTCCATATTTATCAAGGCTTACTTACAAGGCCATCATAGTAGAAAAAATTCCTTACTGATCCATATTCACTCCTTGTTCTAGCCCTATCTTACTATACTGGTTCCAATTCCTTTTCCATAGCTGTCTTACTAAACCTAGTTTACTCCCCATTCCAGCCATATATATCTCATTAGATATATAAATCTTTACCCAATACATTGGAGGGAGATATATGTCCCACCCATCACATAATGAAAAGCGTATTTATTTTTTTCAAAAGGTCATAAACATTCATCATATCATAACCCATGAAATGAAATGGTTATTATAAATATTTTATCATATCGTAACATGTAGAAAATATATAGTTTTAATAATAATTTCCTCATAGAATAACTTTTAAAATATGTGTGTTTTATAATAATTTTTTCATGGTATAAGCCATGAAAGATAAATGAGTTTCATAAATAAATTTCCATAATAAAAATAAATAATTTAATGAAAGAATAAGAATTTTTTCCTTGGATAATTTCCACATTAAATCATAAATTATATCAAAAAATGGAATCATAGATGGGGAATTATTTTTAAAGGTCACTTGAAATATTTATTAAGAAAAATAACTTTTCTTTGATTTTTTTAAAACAAAAAATATTTTCAAAATCATTTAATTTTGAGATCACTTATTTTAAATATACGAATTTTATAAATATTAAGTAAAAAATTTTCTTTAATAATAGCTTCGAAATCTTATATGGGAAGACATAAATAATTGATCATTCATGAAAATGTGAAATACTATTCATACTTTTCATGTTAAAAACCAAGTTTCTATTTAAATTTTTGAAGAAAGATATATAAGATTTTTTTTTGAAAAAAACCAGAAGATTCATTTTATTTTTCATTAAAAAAATAAAAATTTGGAAAATTTTCTTCGGAAAATAATTTGGGAAATATTAAAATAAATTGGATTTTTTATAAAACATGCTTTTTCATGAAAATGGATTTTCATCCAAAAAGTTGATTTTTCTTAAAAACAGTTATTCTTGATCTATTAAGTATATAAAGTAAACATTGTGTCTAGGAAACCTGTGATATCATGATATAAATATAGAAGAATAAAAATCATGATAAAGCTTGAGATCAGAATCATAATATTTCAACATTTGAGACTAAATTTTCAATAATTCCGATAAATAATGAGATTGTCACATAAAATATTTACCACATTGGTAATGACGAGTCACAATCCACATGAAGGAATAAAATAAAATGAAACATAAAATATCACAAGAATGAATAAAATCATGGTATTACATGTCAATTGGTTAGTATGTACACCTCATGAAAGAATACAGTTTCATAACATAACATATGTTTGAAAGAAAGAAAATTGAGATACAAATAAATTACTAGTTTGTTAACTTTTGAACAATAAACCCCATGATAGAATAACATAATTTTAAACATTAATAATCATGAAATTATTTTGATCCTTGATATATAATTTAATATGTAGTATATACACCACACAAAATAAATGAGTTATAAATATAGAATAATTCTATCAGAAATAAAAGTGAGGGTATATATCTCTTTACCTTAAGTATTGACCTCCATATTACTCATTAAGACCTAATTTATAATAAATATATGTTTTTTTATAAAAATATTGTATAAAAATAAAAATATATATCATATTATATATTATTTTTTACCTTTTATTACCTGTTTATTAACAATTCCGTGTTAAAGATTCATTTTAGGTAATACCCGCTTTGTTTTTCGTATATGTTTTAACATGTCATTTTTGGTCCTCTTATACAGATCATAGTACCAAAATATCCATAATTTAATCCATTATATAAATATCATATATACTCATTATAAATTTATTTATATTAATCCATAAATTTTGTGATAGGAAATGAAATACCCCATTCATGAAGACATTAGCCCATACGTATGCATAAACATTATTTCCATTTTCTAATCCTATTGAATGAAATAAAATGAAATTATATAAATATATTATCATTACAATAGAATTTTTATTTCACATACATCAAGTATTTTGATTAAACCCAACTTCAATACATTCCATGTAAAGAATTAATGAATCACATCATTTCGCATGATGGTGGTCCACCAGAAACACTAGGGATGTTATCGTATTACCAAAAAATGGGTATAATGAAGGTGTATGTGATATAATATTTATTGAATCATAATAATGTAATAAATGTAATAAATACCATATATAAATAGTATATGCATCATTATTCCCAACCATTAAAGGTGGTAATCGAAAAATGAACGACATCGGTCCGCGATGTGGCTTCTATCATACACACAAACGATGATTTCATAAGCCTCTTAATAGAAGTGTGTGTGATTTTTGGACATAAAAATATCATAAAAATCAATTTATAAGGAATATAATATGTATTATTATATAGGAATGGTACACTAATAACTAAAAGAGTTGGAGGAAGAAATAAAATAAAGACTCTCTTTGAAGAACATTAACACCTTTTCAGGAATCGTCCTTATGATTTTATTGAAGCCTTTAAAGGATAGTTTTTACAAAAATAAGGGTTATAGAATTATATGAGGGAATTTGGGAAGATATTTGGGTATATCATGATCAATATAAATGAATTGAGAGATGTGAATAATAGAGGAGAGTGTGTTCCCTTTTACAGTTTAGAAGGAGTGACATTCTTGTAAATACTCAAAATTATTCACTATTGGGAGGTCAATATTACCTCAATTAGATCCCAGATTCCTAATTAAGGGGTATTTGGAATTATATTTTCCATAAAAACCTCCACTATCGAATATAAAACATTTTTTTAAAAAATTCTACAACTTCTTTGTTTCCCTATTTTTACTATTTTTGGTTTTCAATATGGTAACTAGATTTTTAGCTTTGGTAATTTATCCATTAATAATAAATTAATTAGAGAAATATTATAAAATTTATAAAAAATGATACCAAATATGATATATAATTTATAAAATATAAATTATAATTTTTTGGAAATTAATTGTAACACAAGTGCATATAACACAAAAAAACACCAATTTAACCTTAACCATGCTAACCAAGTGTTTATTTTTTAATGATAATTATAGACATTATAATATAATAATTGGTCCTTTAATGGAAAATTGTTGATATTAAATAACATTAAAAATTAATTTATATAATATACTACTTCTATTAATTTTAAGTCAACCAATAAAATAACATTTACTATAAAATAACATTAATGTAAATTTTGATATTATTTATTTTATTTAAATTAAAATAATATCAAGAAAATAATGAAATTATAATATATTATGTTAAAAACATTCTAAAATTATATATTCATAAAAAAACTAAACCCATAATGCATTCAATTTACTTCACTTTTATTATTTTTATTATCAGTTTTATATTTTTTATTAACAAAATAATTACTAAATTGGCATTTATTAAGATCTTTAAGTAACTAATTCATCTCTACAAATTAAAGATAAATTATTTGGATTAAAATAAATCATTTATATTTCAAAGTAATATGTATAATATAAATTTTTTTGTTTTTTTACCTATCCCAAAAAATTATAGATATTAAAAGTAAGAAAAAGAAACTTTTTTTTCTTTTTAATTACTTAACATATTATATGTATCATATTCTGTAGAAGGTGGAAAGAAATTGATATATTTTTTATAAATTTACATAAAAGTCTTAAATAAATTTATGAAAGAAAATTAATGAAATATTTTACATCATTTTCACTCTTATCATTCTCGTTTAACCCCTGGTGAACCCATTTTTACCTTAACCATAACAATTAATTTTTATTACGTTCACTTTTCATTTTAGTAAAAAAATTTGTTTAAGATATTATAAATTATAATTTATTATTATTTGGAATATGGAATCCAATTTTCTAAATTCATATCACACAAGTTACAAAACATAATTTGAAATTAATCCCACAAATGTGATTAGAAAGAGGGGTTTTAAGTGAAAATGTTCAAAAGTTTATAATGTTTTTATATCCAATTTCAGAAAAAAAATTATTTAAAAAAACAATATTGTATTAAATGATATAAAATTGAAATAATTTTACTTTAAAAACATTTATAAATATAATTTAACATTTTAAATTAATTAAATGAAAATGCGGTTTTCAACTGAAATTCAGTATCTTTAACTATTCCTCAAAAAATAAAACTTTTCAGATTAATTTAAAAATATTACCCTTAGATAATTTCAATACAATGATTTAAAAAATATTTTTTTTTATTTTAAAATAATTTTTCTAAAATTGTTTAAATTTAATTTTAAATTATATTTTCATAGTGTGACTAAACAATATTTTGTTTAAAACCCCGTGTATGTGGAACACAATCTAACCAGTTGTTGTGTGTGGAGTTTGATTATCATGGATTTTTAATTTAACAAAATATAAAATAAATTTTGTGTGTAAATCAAGCTAAAATCCATGTTTAATGTAAATAAAAATATTTAAAACATTTAATTAACTTTGAAAAATGTTTCAAAAAATATTAGGGAGTTACATTCTACCTCCCCTAAAATGATTTTCTCCCCTTTATTTATGTCATTTGTAAAAGGGTTAAGACTGCAAAATTACATCATTGAAATCCTCAACATATAAATTAATAACCAATTTCATTTTAAAAAAGGAGAGTTTTAAATATAAGGGTTAACATTAGTAACTCATAACTAGGTTTCCACATAGGAGAACATAGTTGTGAAGTGAATATTTAGAGATAGAAGAAAATCATAAATAATTATAGAGAGTGATAAAGATCCCTGATCAAAATAAAGTGAATTACCAATGTAATGTTAATGGACACAATACTATAAACTTACATTGATTTAAAATAACATCATATCAACAAAAAATAAGGTCTTAGTATAATATTTTGTTAATATATCCTATTCCAAGAGTTGATAAATTATTCTACTTTCTTAAAATATAAGGAAACATAATTACTTGATAGGTTTCTATTTCATAATAAAAAGATCATCCCGTTCTTCTAAAAAATCCAAATTCATCACTTACTCTAAGAAATGAAGGTGTATTTTTAATTCCCAATGCACCAATGGATCATAATATCCATAAATAATGATAATTTATTCTTTCTAACTCCAGTAAAAAAGTTAACACTTGTTATTAAATATAGATAATTATTCATTTGATAAAGTAATAAGTTAACCTTTAAATCGTGATCCAAAATTCAACTAAAAACAATCCATAATTGTTTACAATTATGGAACCTTTAAAAAAAATCCCCGACTTTAGAAATAATCTCACTTAAATGAATTTAACATTAATCCCATATATATTGTAAAGACTCTCTTGAATATCTCATAAAAATTTGCGAATACTTTTAAAGTGTAGTCTTTTAAAACACAACAATAAGCCGAATTACCATAAAACCTTATTGAAAATATACATGATAATTCATTCCTCGAGTAAAACAACTTATTATTAAATATATTTTATAAATCCAGAAATTATTTAAACTCTATCAATGATAAATAAAACGACTTTTTCTACACATCAGTAATTAGTTTTAAGGTAATAATTACTATTCAATTTAGATAATAATTTCTAATATATCTTAATACCAAAACATTATCACAACATCCATAACATATTAAGGGTTATATACCCTTAAACAAAATATCACCTATCCAATAAATCACTTTTATTGTCTATCAGAACTAGTCAACATAATTTACTAAATTCTTAGAAAAAAACATATATTGAACAATACTTTTATATATAGAATAATTATAGAATTAAAATACATTAAAAATTTAATTATTCTCCCTCATCCTTATTCCATTAATGAAGATACCTCATGTTATTCCTTAATACCTCATTCCTTTCGAATATCATTCCTAGTCACTTTATCATTAGTATTATAACCATTACTCATACCACCTTACTGATTCTATCCATGATCTTTACCCTTATTAAATCAACTTTCATAATTCTCATACTTTATACATATAAAGAATCCAATAGTAAATGATATTTTAAGAAGAAAATTATTCTCATCCATTGTGTAAACCTAACTTTTCATTTTTCCTTTTTTGGTTACTTTTTTTATTTCATTTTTCATAGTCAAAACATCTTCTTATTCCTCTATGAAAACCACATGGGTGTCTCTTTCCATATTTTAAACATAAAGGAAAATTAATATTCTTTCCTCCATGGTCTCAATTACCTAATCTCTTAGAAAACTATTTTCATACCTTATTTGGTGAGTCTAAGAGTTGGTTAACGTACTTTTTTTAATAATGTTCCATAAAAAATGATTTGGAACAGTGATACTATCCTTTAATATAGTCATTGTCCTATTTGGTAGATAATGATGAAATATTCCACCACTTTAAATTTTAAACCAGTTTCTTGTGGTTCCCACCTTTGACTAGAACCAAAATGTATAGTGTGAGAAACAGTAATCATTTTTGAAAACCACATTACTATGAAAAATAACTCATAAGATTTATAAATTAGGACACCTTGTCTTTATTCTATAAAACCTTTGGTTTATAATAGTACAATAAAAATAATATTCTAATTTATTTATTCATTATGGTTCATAATGAGTTTGTAAATTTTCAAAGCATATCCCATGGTAGAGTCAAACAAGGTGTGCAGTAAGACCCACTGTCGTTCACCATTTCCAGATCGAGTATAGCTCAATATGGTGTTTTTGGGGTTGTTACCCCCATGTACACCTATTCTAGATATACATCCTCATGTAGTATCCATACAGGGATGTAATTTCTTTGAAACCACTCTCTTAATCCTTTACCAAAATTCCAGGACATTTTCCAAAACATTGAACCATCCTTAGAATTTTCCTTAGAGACATCGCTATTCAAATCCAAATTAACATCCCAAAGGGATAAAACTAATGTTTTCTTATCCTATTTTTCAAATTTTAACCAAAACATTCCTTTGGAACCAAATATAGAGACACAATATTCTTATACGTGGATATTATATCTTTTGAGATGAATATTCATTCCATTACAAAAATACATGCTTGGGAACCATAATTGAATAGTGAATTTACAAAAAAGGAATATAAAACACTAATATAATGAAATACATTCAATGTTTCCCAAAAATATATTATCATTTTGTACACCTGCATAAAAAATTTCTTTATTACTGGGGAAAGGAAAACAAGAAAGTGAAATCCCATAAGTTCAGTAAGGGTAAAAAAGGGAGATACATAAGTGTAACATCAGTATAAGGGTATGAGCATAACATTTTAGAAGCATACCCAATATATCAAAGATCATAATATTGAATCATGGAATAAATATTAGTAGTTCAAGAAACATAAATCATAAGATAATCAAAGAACATATTATATGAGAGCATAAATTTTTCACAAGGCATTGATCTATGGAATACACATAAGTATAAAATAACATATCCATATTGGCCAAGAATCACTACCAAGACCATAATTGAAAAAAAATTCCTTTACTAAACTGGGTTCACTCTTCATTCCATCCCTATATTACTATATCGAGTTCACTCCCTGATCCACATTTTTCTTAATATACCGACTTCACTCCTAGTTTGAGCCATTTCTATCTGATGATATATATAAATATTTACTCAATGCATTGGAGGGAGATATAGGTTAAACCCATAATATAATTAAAACCATATTCATTTCTATGATAATATCATAAATATCCATCATATAATAACACATGAAGTTAAATTTGCATAATAAAAAATTCACTATATCAAAACCTATGAAAAATTTTATGCTTCATAATCAATTGAACATTTCGTATCATGTTAAAATAAGATGAATTCATAAGTATTTTATCATGGTATAAACCGTGGAATAGAAATGAGTTACCTAAAAAACTTTTCAACATAAAAATAAACCATTCAAATAAATAATAAGAATGGTTTCCTTGGATCATATCCACAGTAAAGCATAAATTATATAAAAGGATTTTATCATATATGTATATGTATTTCTAGAGATCACTTGGAACATTTTTTAATGAAAATAACCTTTCATTTAAAATCATTTGTTTACAAATAAATCATTTTTTAAAATCATTTACTTTTTAAATAATTTATGTAAAATAAAAAATTTTCCCAAATATTAAGGAATCATTTTCTTTGAAAACAACATTCAAAACATTAATCGGAAGATTTAAATTTTTGAGTAGTCATGGCAATAGGAAATAATGTTCATGCCTTGCATGTTAAAAGCAAATTTTCATTTCACATTTATAGTAAAATCCAAAGAGAAATATTTTTGAAAAAACACTAAATATTCCTTTTATTTTTTTAAATTCAAACATGAGATAAATTCTTTTTGAAAATAATTTTAAAATTTTTCAAAACATTTCTGAAAACATTTTTTGAAAACATGACTTTGGAAGAAAATATATTTTCATTTGAAAAGATGATTTTTTATAAAAACAACCCTTTTGGAAATATTGAATATATAAAGTGAGTAAATTTAAGGGAAAAACTTTATTTCCCATACATAACCATAGTATAAGGATTGTTTTGATAATTCTTGAGAGTTGGATCATAATATTTCACCATTAGAGATTTATTCTATAACAATCCTGATAAATAATGAGATTGTAACAAAAAATACTGACCACTTTGGTAACATTGAATCATAATACCCATGAAATAATAACATAAAATGAATCATATAATATCATGAGGATAAATAAATTCATGATATTACATGTCAAATGGTGTGTATATACTTCTCATGAATGAATAATTTTTCATAACCTAACACACATCTCTTATAAGGCAAATTGAGATATAAATCCCTTACATCATTGGTAAATTTTGAACCACAACCCCAATGAACGAATAACATCAATAAAAAACATTATAATCATTAATTGAGGAATCTGAAATATATATAATGTCATAGGGTAGTGTATACACAACAAAAAATAAATGAGTGGTGAATATGTCATTTGCCTCTCACAAATAAAGGTGAGAGTACGAATCCCCTTAACATAAGTCTTAACAACATTCCTACTCATTAAAACCTCATATATAATAAATATATTTTTTGTATACACATATTAAAAAACCATACTTATATATATCATATTATATATGATTTTATTATGACCTATTATTACCCATTTATTAACAATTACATGTTAAAGTTGCATTTTATGCAATAACCGCTTTTCTTTTGATATATGGTTGAACTTTCAGTTTTGGTCCTACTACTTTGATCATTGTTTGATCATATCTAGAAATTAAAACATGATATAAAATTCATTTATATTCAGTATTTTTTTATATCAATCTATATAATTTGGTGACAGGAAATGAAATACACATTTCTTAGTGACAGTAGGCCGTACGTACGCATGAAAACTATTTCCATTTTATTGTCATATTGATTGAAAGAAAATTAAATGATATATATTATCATTTTATTATATTTTTTAATAAATATATATATCAAATATTTTTATCAATCACATGCTTAATACATTCCATATAATTTTTGAATGAATCACATTATTTTATGAGGCAGTAGTCCTCCGTACGGACGTGCGACATTATCATATTCCCAAAAAACAGATTTGATGAAGGTATATGTGATAAATTAGTTAAAAATTTATAATAATTTCATATGTATAATAACTATCACATAGAAACATTAATTTTATCATGCTTCCCATCCTTGAAAGGTGGTAATGGATAAATGAATGACATCAGTTTGTGAGGTAGTAATATGATATACCGATGAACTATGACATTGTAACCAATTTGATGGAAGTGTTTGTGGTTGTAGGTCAAAACTTTGACATAAATAAATATCAGTATACATAAGATACATATGTTATTATATAAGAATTTTATAATAACAATTTAAGGAGGTGGAGAAATAAATAAAATAAAGTTGCCCATTGAGAACATTACTTCTTCTTCAGAGGTGCTCTTTAGGATTACACTAAATAATTCAAAGGATGAAATTTTTATCAAACTAAGGATTATAGGATTATGATAGGGAATTTATTATGTGATTTGTGCCATGATTGGTTGTGAAAAATTGCTTTAGTGGTGTGAGGAAGAGATGATCATGAGTTCCCTTCTATAGTTGGGGATGAGTTGAATTATTGTAAATACATAAAATCATTCTATATTTGTTGGAAAAACATACCTCAATTGGATATAATATTGAAAATCAATGATTTTTAGGGATTATATGGTCAATAAACACCTCCACCACATGATGGAACACATGATTTAAACATTTTTTCCTTAACTTCTAATTTACCCTATTTTTACCATTTTGGTTTTTCATTAAGGTAAGGATTTTTCAAACATGGGTAATTTTTCTTGTATGAGAAAATTAGAATGAGAATTATTATACTATTTATACACACTAATTATAAATTTTATAAATAATTATAAAATATTAATCCTATACATTTTTGAAATTAATTTTAACACAAGCACATGTAATGCACAAAAACATCACTTTAACCTTAATAATGCTAACTGAGTTTTTACTATTTAATGGTAAATATAGTCATTATTGTTGAACTCTTTGTTTTGATGATTTAAAATTTACATTGTTAATATTTTTAATATGTTTTATGTTTCTATATATGTATTCTTTATTTTGAGTTAGGTGACACATTTATCTAAGGACAAGACACCATTGAGGTTGGCACCTCCAACATGAGACACCATTGTACATGAATCACTATCAGCATCAACATATCATTATGTATGAAATACCACCCGGATATCACACTACAAAATTATAATTCTATTGGTCTAAAATATTTTCAATGTATGAGACACCATTGGTCAAAATACCATCCAGATATCATGCCGCAAGATGATGCACCACCAACATCATACCATTAATACAGAACATCAGCTAAGTATAATACACCTCTAGACCATACACCGCTAGAATAGACACCGAAAGTTGAGATGATGCAAGCATAGTAAAAATTAGGCTATGTCTAAGACACTACTAGTGTTATACCATCGACGAGACACCGCTAGTCTAAGACACCGCTACTAGTTTTTCTTTTATATATCCTTTTGAATCTTATTATTCTAATAATAATTTTTATTGAAATGAATGCTATTCACTATTTTAATGATTCTATATTAAATAACTGATAAAGAGCATTAAAGTACAATTTAATAGCTACTATAGATATTATATTTCCTTCTACTATTAATAAAAGTAAATTATAGTCCCTCTTGCAGATAAGTAAAAAAATATGTATAGAGAGATATACATATAGAATGAAGGAGGTAGATATCGCAGTGGAAGCTGTGAACTAATGTGAAGTTGAGAGCTTGAACTAACAGAAGACACTTTGAGCTCACCAGCTGGAATCATTTGACTAGGAAGCTTAGTTGCATCATCTCATCAACTTCTTTCCTTCAGTTATAGAACAAGAGTCTACAACAAAATATTTTCCTAAAGATTTTCAATAGAACCCAAACCAAGCATCATTATTGAATCAAATCAAGAGTCACAATCTATATTTCAACTGACCGAGCACTTCTAAACTCAACTCTTATATATTACATTGTTCTATTTATTTTTTATTACTTTTGGGTAGTATGTTCTATACTTAATTTTATATACAGAAAATATCTTCAATTATAAACTAGAAGAGACACTATATCTTCTGAAACTCCTTTTATATTTTTTAGTCCCATAGATAAGAGTTCTAGAGGTCATTGTGTGGCCTATAAGTTTTACTCCTATAAATAACTATGAAAGAGGTCATGTGTGAGCTGAATAGTTGTAAACAGTGGTAAAATCCCATCCATATTTTGGATCATTATTTTTAATTTCTATACACTAATTGTTGGAAGATGATCAAAAATTGGGGAAGAATATGTCTCAACTTGAGTAGGATCATCTTGTATTAATTTTGTTTCTACAATGTATTTTAATTTTATTTTACTTTATTTCCAATTGAAAACCTAAAAACTGTTTTAACTCTAAATAAAATATATACTTTTATAGTTTATCTTAATTTTTTGTTCATATAGTATTTCATCAAGTAAAATGATTTCAAATGATCAATTAATATTTATTGTTATTCATCCGAGACTTAATCAATCTAAAATAAACATGCAAAAATATTGTGATCTATATAATAATACCTATTTTGATAAAATAGGATATGTTTAAACTTTTGAGTGATTTCAAAATAATCTATTTTTGATTGAACATTTTATGGGGAACTCAATTCACTTCTCTCTTGAGATACTCACTCTGAACAACATTAGGTAAAAGTGGTTTAAGTTTCTTTGGTATTATTAATTTTCAAATCGTTTTTATACTAATTTTAATTGAACTTTAAAGATAATAATTTATGTCATTTTTAAATTTATTTCTATAAAATAGAAATCATCTAGAAGGTCCTCTTACTAACATACCACCTTTATTTAAAGGTACACAATTTTTCCAATTGATGATTAAGATGAAAATGGATATAGAAAGCATGTGGTTTCATATTTAGTATTCTATTAAAACTGAATATGCTATATTATAAAAAGTTAGATAATAACAATAACTATAAAGTAATTAATGCCCTATACTGTGTTTTAGGATATGGTAAATTTAATATGATTTCTACTTGTAAAACTTATTTCAAGATTTGGGATGCTATCTCTATTTCCCATGAGGAACATCAAATGGTAATGAAATGAGGCATAATACATATACAATTAAATATGATAATTTTTAAATGAAGCTGGATGAACTCATTTTTGATATGTATCTCTGGTTCAGTGAGATTGTTAACACAATGATCTCTCCTGGAAAACCTATATCAAACAAAGACCAGATTATGATACTTCTTAAATTCCTATAATAATTATGGAGAGGCACATAAATTTCCATTAAAATATCATGTGACACAAGTGAATTGCCTATGAAGGAGTTTATTGGAAATATTGTGATATATTTAGAAGAATTAATGGTAAACCATGAGGAAGATGAGGTTCCCAATAAAAATTTAGTTTCTTTCAAGACTATTTCTCATTTAAAAAAGTAAAACTTGAAAAAGACAAGGTTCGGGCTACCATTTCTTGTGATAGTGAACCACCCCCAGAAAGTGATGAGGAGATGGCTCACCCAGCAAGAAGATTCCTGAAATTTTACCAAAAGAAAACTTTCTTCATAAAATATAATTAAAATGGCTAGTGTGACAATCAAGGAAATTGGAAGAAATATTGTAAAAAAGATGATGATTCAAAGGATATTGTATGCTATGAATGTAAGAGGAAAGTTCACATAAAATATGACATCCCAAAGAATAAATAAAAAAATAAATATGAAGAACATGATAAGGGAAAAAAAGGCCATGAAGGCTGTTGAGAGCTCCACAGAGGCCAGTTAAAGTGACTCAGATGCATCAATTGAAAATAATCCATACATATCCAATATTTGTTTCCTGACTAAAGTCAGTGATATACTTAAATTACTTACTACTTATTATATTTTTCATATTCATGAGATTGAAAATCATTATAATGAACAATTTGATGACGATGATATGTCAATTAATGAACTATTTTAGTAATGAAAAATGATAGAGGACACCTTTAATGAATTAAAAGATAATTATAAAAGTCTTAAAAGAAAACATGATCTAACTATATATATAAAATATTAAATTTCAATAAAATAATAGAAAAATGTTCAACTA
This sequence comes from Viscum album, assembly GCA_963277665.1. Classification (NCBI taxonomy): domain Eukaryota; kingdom Viridiplantae; phylum Streptophyta; class Magnoliopsida; order Santalales; family Viscaceae; genus Viscum; species Viscum album. Next base: position 1,379,098,219 of record OY728120.1, on the reverse strand, counting down.
CTTAAAGAAAATACTTAACTTAAATCGTCAAATGAGAAATTTAATAAAGACCTTGAAAAATTTACAAATGGTAAAGAGACAATCTCACAAATTATGGTAAAACAAGTTGTTCCCAAATATGTTATTGGAATTGGATATGAAAGTGGAAAAAGAATAATATCTAAAAGTAATTTTTTTTTCTGAAATAAGACCTGAAAGATTTACTACTAATCATTTTTCAAAAGGATTCACAAGGTATTTATTTAAACATGTATTCACTTTTTTTATAATAACCCCTTTAGGAAAATGTGGGTTCACAAAGCCTTTGTTACTAAAATTTATGGACACAAACTGATTTGGGTACCAAAATCATTTCTTGTTTAACACCATTTTTATAGGAAAAACTATTTAAGACCTCAAGTAGAAGTTTATGGTACCTGTATAGTGGCTATTCAGGAAATATGATAGAATATTACCCATTATTTAAGAGCCTCATGAAGGTTCATAGTGGACATTTCACCTTTGGTTAGAATGAAAAAGGACAGATCATCATCCTTGGCCAGATTGGTAACAAACATTCAGTTTTAATTTCTAATATATTATATGTTTATGGTTTAAATTATAATATTTTTATAATTTCTGAGTTATGTGTTAATTTTTTTTACGTTATGTTTGAGAATATTTGTTTCATTATTTTTAAATATATAAAATCTTTAATTTTTACTTCAATGTGAAATGAAAATCTATATGTAATAGATTTTAATTCTTTAATTTCAAAAAATGTCCATTACTTAAATACCTTTCAAAAAGAGTCTTGGATTTGGTATAGGAGAGTAGGCCATGAAAGAATTTAATCTCTTAGAAAGATAAAAAGGGTTATTTAAGGATCTATCTCAGCTTTAGTTCCCAATTGATAATTTCTGTGAACCCTGTCCAAAAGGGATACAATACAATGTTTCTTTTAAATAAAATAAATAAGTGTTAACTTCTCATCATCCTATATTGGTTCCCATTGATTTGTTTAGACATTGGAGAGTTTCAATTATTAATGGGAAACACTATGTTTATGTTCTTGTAGATGATTTCTCTAGATATAAATGGGTATATTTTCTATCTCACAAAATTTAAACCAAATATTACTTAACCAAGTATTCCAAGAATGTAGAAAATATAAGTGGTCATATAATTATAAACAAAAGGATTGACCATGTTCATGAGTTTTAAAATTAAGATTTTGTATAATTTTTATCACAAATGAATTCACTCATAACTCCTATTCTCCAACGACACCCCAGTGTAATGATGTTGTTGAAAGGAGAAATATAAATTTATTAGAGATATCATGAACTATTCTAAATTAGCATGAAATACATATCTATTTTTTAAAGAATCTATCAATTAAAAGTAATATATCATAAATAGTGTTATGATCAGACCTATGCTTAACAAGACCCCTTATGAGATGTGGAATAATAGGAAACTTAAGAATAATTTCATTAGAGTTTCTCAATGCAGCGTCTTTATTCATAACACTAAGGATAATATTTATAAATTTTCTTCCAAGTATGAGAAATGAATTTTTCTTGGTTATTCAATCTATAGAAAAGCTTATAGAGTTTTCAAAAATAAAACCAAGACGCTGGAAGAATCATTCCATATCAAATTCGATGAAATTGATCAACATGATTATAATACATCTTCAAAAAATCTTGAGGATGATTTATCTTCATTGAATATATATTCCAAACTATTAGACTTTGCTATCCAACAATTAGAAAATTCATCAAGTTCTGAATAATTTCAAGAACTTCTAGTTCCTAGACTACAAAATCTAGAAGTGAAGAGTCCCACTTTCTCTAGGTCTCTTAGAAAAATTTAGTACCATATATTATTTGTTATTAAATGATCTAAATAGAAGAATAAAAACTAGAGAACCTTTAATAAATCAGGTTTAACATAAAACTTTATTGTCTTAGCTTAAACATAAGAACATCAATGAAGCTATTAATGATTAATTCTAGGTAAAAGATATGAAAAAATAGTTTAATTAGTTAGAAAGAAACAATGTTCCAGAACTTGTAGACATACCCAAGGAAACCATGACTATTTGTACTAAATGGGGGAATAAAGATGATGATTCAGGAACCATATTTAGATACAATTCTAGAGTTGTTTCATAATGTTATAGTCAGGAAGAAGGGATTGAATATGAGGAATCCTTTTCACCTGTATCCAAACTTGAATCCATAAGAATCATTTTTTCTTTATGCCACATATTTAGATTTCAAACATTATTAAATTTATTTCAAGAGTGAATTTTAAAATGGTTTCATTATTGAGGATGTTTTTTATCCACCCCCTAGTTTTCAAAACAATCACTTTATAAGTAATATTTTTAAATTGACCAAAGATTAATATGGTTTAAATTAATCTCCTAGAGCTTGGTATGATAGGATCAACATTTTTTTTGATTTTAAAGGATTTTTTGAAAGGAATAGATGACCCTACTCTTTTCATAAAGATAATATCAAAACTTGTATTAGTAGTATAAATCTATGTTGATGATATTAATTTTGAATCTTCAAAGAATTATTTATTTACATACTTATAAAATGAAGAAAAATGAATTTGAGATGAGTTTAATTGGTAAAATTTAAATTTTTAGTGGACTTTAGATCTTTCAAAACAGCGAAGGAATTATTTTAAATGAATGTAAATATAAAAAATATGTTCTAAAACATTTTAACATGGATAGTACTAGTAGTAGTGATACTAATATGAGTACTACTTGTAATTTTGATATTTATGAAGCTGAGAAACTAGTTGATCAAACCAGTTATAGTGGTATGATGGAAAGTCTTCTCTACTTGAATACTAGTTGACAAAATTCCATGTTTAGTGTGTATATGTGTGATCATTTTCATGGTAACCCCAAATAGTTACACTTTGTTTCTATTAAAATGATTTTCAAATATATGATGTATAAAACTAGTTTAGAATTTTTTAACCTAGAGGACTAGCATTCGAATTTGTAAATTATTCTAATGTTGATTTTGGAGGAATCATTTTAGATAGGAAAAAACCTATGGAAGATGTCACTTTTTAGGAAATTATATTGTTTCATTGTGTAGTAAAAAGAAAAATTCTATTGCATATTCTATTTATAATACAGAGTACATAGTTTTAGGTAGTTGATGTGTCTAAATTTTTTGGATGAAAAAAATATATTAGACTGTTGATATCCTTTCTATAATGTCCATATAAATTGTGACAACACAACTGCCATTAAAATTTTTAAGAATATTATTTCTAATTATATAACAAAACATATTGATATTGGAAATTACTTTTTGATATACCATTTTCAAAAATGGAGATATCAAACTTGAATTTATTTGTACAGAACATTTGTTACCTGATATTTTTATCGAGCCATTGAATTCTGAAAGAATTATTTATATAAAACATTATTTAGGAATAATATTGATTATTTTGAATTTTCATTGAAATACCATTGTGATGATAAACTTTTGGATATGTCATAAAATTATTTATGTCATACCCATTATATTGTCATACCATTGTTTGTCATGCTATTTTATTTCATGACTTCTCCATTTTTTTTGTTTTTTACTATATTTTGACCCTCCTGTTTATTACTCCCAAGTTATATTATATTAGTAACCCGATGCGAATTTTTACTCAGATTTAAATTTTGGCTTTAAGTATTATTTCGATTTTAGAATACCTAATAGCCAAAATGATATTAAAATTACATAATGTCTATTTGCAATATTCCTTGAGCCCTATTCAATACTATGGTATCTCCCTCTAGCCCAGTGAAACCCTTTTTTATCTCGCTTTTCAAACCTTATATTTACTCCTGAACGAGCATGCCGAGCCATTCTGAATTCCAAGAATGAATCATGGTTTTCAGTTTTCTCTTTATATGTATAAATCTTTAATGAAACAGAATAAGGAACCCAACATTCCTACTCTAGTTTCCCTAGTCAACCCTGATCTTTCCAACCAAGATATTATTCCCAAAAAGGATGCTGAATAATAATGGTTGTTGTTGAGTAAGTCACCTATTTTTAAAGTGCTACAATATAAAGCATGGTTATATTTTTTTTCATTGAATAAGAGTTCTTCCTATCCTAAGCTTGTTCGTGAGTTTTTTTGACATGTTGAGTTTTAATTTATTGATGAGGAAGAATATTGGATGAGACCACATGTCAAAGATCACAGATTGATATTTTATTCAAAATAGCGGTCCGAATGCTTGGGAGTTCCTCATGAATGAATTTATGATGATAATAAAGGAAAAATACCCTAATATAGTGACTTATTTATGTATAAAAATCACTTTAATAACTAACTGGAAATGATAAATTTAAATGGACAGTAGCTTAATATATAAATAGAGAGTTCATATTGTTGTTTAATTTCATCCAACACATGATCTTCCCCAGAAAAGGTGAATTTTCTACCTTGAATTTTCTTCTTGTTTATTTTGTAAGTCTTATGAAAAGAGGAATGAAGATCAAATTGTGTAGATATCTCATGGTTTATCTATTTGAGATGATAAAACCATCTTTAAAGTTTAACTACTTTATTTATCCAATATTGATTTTTTCCATTTTAGAGGTAAAAGGTTTTGTCTCAAATGATGATTAAATAGTCATTGACTGTGGTGGATTATATATCTAAATGGAAATCTATTCATGGTTGAAAATTAGTTGGATCCCTGGAATAAATTGTGGGTTAGAAATATTGAGAAGTTTTATATTGAGATTAAACCAGTTGATCATCCAACAAGACCTAGGGATGTTGTTGATCAAGGTCTTGAACCAGATTAAGTAGTTGAATACTTAGATGAGGAATATGAAGCTGTTAAAGGATAAGTTGAAAAGGAACTATCAATTCATGTAGTAAGTGATTCATATTTTCCTCTGAAATCATATCCCATTACCTATAGATCTCCTAGTTCACCTAAGAGGCTTCCAAAAAGAGAAAAGCTTGTGAAAAGTGATGAAGAAGACACTATGGTATCAGGAGAGGAGAAATATAAAAGTTACAAATCTATAGAAGATGATAATTATAATGAGAATAAAAGGAAGAAAAAGAGAATGGAAGTCATATTGGTGATTATGTCCATAATGATGCTAGTGGATGAATAAAAAAAGGAAGTGAAGATGCCTCCAAAGCATAAGGATGAATTTTTTGAGGGGGATAAATCCCCCTATATTGAAATTTTTCTTTTAGTTCCACCTATTTATAAAGTCAAGGCTAGTTCTTTTTCCACTGATCAAACTATTTCAGATTCTACTATAATGAAAATTATTGGTGTTACATCTATTGTAGAAAATAAAGTTGCTGAACAAGAGGAAAAAGAGCATGTGGAGGATGAATTTTTAGATAAAAAGGTTATTTAATTAAAGGCTTATAAGCCTCCTATGGATGAGAATGTGGAAAATAAATCTAGCGATGTTGTTCCACAATTGGATGCTCAGATGCTTTTTGTACTTATTGTTGGTACATTTTTTGAAGTCCATACATCCATAGCATAGTTTGTACCTAAGTAGAGATTAGATTTTCTCAAATCTGTTGAGACAACATTGGTTGTTCCAACTATTGTGGTCCATTATGCCACTTATCCCATATTTAATGAAGATTTTTTCAAATGGGTTGACCCCATGTTAGAAGAATGGGGAAAGTGAAATAAAATTTCACCGAGGTATGATAAACCCGACGATTAATATGAAAGTAATCCTATGGGATCCTTGATACCTCAAGTAGATTATGAGGGTATTTTTCAAACATTTTATTCTCTTATAACTGCAACACCTAATCCATATAAATCACAAACTTTTGATCCATTTGATGATGTCACTAAAAGTGACTTGGATGTTTTTGGAAAGTTGTTAATGTTTTATTTTTATTTAAAGATAAATAAACAGCCACCTAAAGAAAATTTCATCTATGAAAAGGATGACAGGTACATATTTTATTCGATTATTCATCATATCCAACGTATGCTGATGCATCACATTTTGAGATGGATATTGAGGATAAGTGGTTAAGTGGTGAACTGGAATCCCTCAAGTCATTGGTTGAAGAAATAAAATATGAGTATAAAAATTCAATGACTAGTATCGTCAAAAGTATTAAAAAAATCTCTTCTAATACTTCCGTTGGTGACCCTTCTCCTCCTAATCCTCCTCCTCGAGTGTTTGATGTTGGTTTCAACAGATCAATTTTCAGAGAGGAATTTATATTTCCCTCCAATGGTCCCTCTAATGGAAAACATGTGATTATTTTAGAAATTATAAGGAATATTGATAATAGAACTGAGCCCGATCATATGAAGATCAGGAAGTATTCCAAATATATGGATCTTGATACATAGACTATTAGAAATTCTTTCAATTACTATCTTTATTAGATTTATACCAAGCATGTCGTGGATGATAATTCAAAATTCTTGGATGAAAACCTATGAATTCCACCTGTGACTCATGCTTTCAAATGAAAAGTCGGAAAATTTTACAATATGTCCCTATTATTGAATCATTTTATGTAAGAGAAGACATATATTTTATTTTTATGGAAAGGGGTTGCCAAATCATAATTGATTTCATCAATCTTATGAAGTTTTTTATTCTTGTTCATGGCCAAGAAGTGATTGATCGGGAAGATGTTCCAATTTATCCTTAGTTTTATCTCGGACCAGGAGTTGCTTGAGATCCTATAGAACCTTTTCCTTCTAGTTTCTATGATTTTCCAATGTCCATGCTCAAGCCATAAGACTTTAGGTGAGTTATGATTGTGAAATATCTTCCTCAGTCTGTAGCTGGAATCTCCTATGGTGTTCCTTGTATATTTCCTTGATCTGATCCTACGACATCATATAAGGATCATGAATAAGACAAAGCTAAAGGGAAAGTAGCAATAGACCCATCTGCTAATTCCCAAATCACGTTTTTTGTTGGATTAGACATTTTTTCTTTAGTGGTAAATGGGAAGTAATAGCCTTTTAGTAATAGTTTTGGATGCCTCTACAGTTACTAATTCTTTTATTCTTATTCTTCAAATTATTTTCTTTAGAATTTGTATAATATCTAAAGGGGAAAATTTATTGTGGCTACCGGGTCCCGGTGACAGCACAGACACGCCGCTTTAACATGACTGTCAGGTCCTGACCTACCAGGTACCACCAGTTGCCCCCGCTGACACGTGGGGCCCACCCCAGGGTCCACCCACATACCTGAACGGGTCATATGACTAATGATTTTCCCCACAGGCCAATACTTGTCCTTTCTAGTGTGCTTTGTCCTCACTCACACACACCCTTTGAAACTTTCCAGAAGGTCACCCATCCTGATCACTACTCCAGGCCAAGCACGCTTAACTGTTGAGTTCTAATCAGACATGCTCCCAAAAAGGAAGGTGCACCTTGTTGACATGAGTCATATCATTTAGCCATTTAACCCTTTATCATTTGGGGATGTTACAATCACCCCCCTTTAGAGCACAACGCCCTCGTTGTGGGCCCTACATCTCAACCCAGGCAATGCACCGCACTTAAGGCTGGGTTCCTCCTCTGATACCAAATGTGACAACCAGGTCCCGGTGACAGCACATACACCCCGTCTTAATATGGCCGTCAGGTCCTGACCTACCAGGTACCACCAGTTGCCCCGCAGACACATGGGGCCCACCCCATGGTCCATCCACATGCCTGAACGGGTCATCTGACTAATGATTGTCTGCATATTCCAACACTTGTCCTTTATAGTGTTCTTTTTCCTCACTCACACACACCCACGCCCTGAGAAAGCATCCCAGAAGGTCACCAATCCTGATCACTACTCGAGGCCAAGCACACTTGACTGTGGAGTTCTAATCAGACAGGCTCCCGAAAAGGAAGGTGCACCTTGTTGACATGAGTCATATCATTTATCCATTTAACCCTTTATCATTTGGGGATGTTACATTTATGGAATAATGAAATCCTTATGGAATTTATAATTTGTTAGAGTATTGTTTCTGTATTTTATTTGACACTACATGTTGTCACTACATGTTTTAAACCTTTTTATTCATGGTACTTTTCATTGGCACTTACTCTTATATCTTTTTCTTTGATACTATCCATACTTACTAGGAATGCTATGTTCTCTTTTATACTACCATGGATATTATATTTTAATTTCTTTAATACCATTATTCCATGATTTTAGATCATCAATAGGGGGATATTGTTGACCACCATGTTTTGATGATAAAAAACCATGTTTATGATATTATTAATAAGTTTTATGATTCTCTGTAGGTATTTTATATTATGAGTTATGTGGAAAATTTATCTAAGGAAAATAAATCGTTGAGGTTAGTAATGCCAACTTGAGACACCGTTGTCCTTGAATCACTGTTATCATAAAAATCTATCCATGTTTCAGAAAAAACCAGGATATCACACTACCAGATTATCTTACCATTGGACAAAAATATTGACAAAGTTTGAGACACTGTTGGTCAACATAATGCCAGTATATCATGCAGTTAGATTAATCACCGACAATATCATACAGTCAACATATAATTTTAGCTAAGTCTGAGACACCTCCAGACCAGACACCACTAGAACAGACCCCACTAGTTGAGATGTTTCCATCATGGTGGAAATTTAGCTCTATCAAAGACACTACTAGTGTCATACTGTTAGCGAGACATTGGGAGTATAAGAGACCACTCTTATTTTTTCATTTACTTATCCTTCTGAATAATATTATTCTTTTTTCTATCTATATTAGCGTTACTGGTATTTACTTTTTTAATTGTTGTCTCTTGAATGATCAATATAGAGAATTTAATAGAGTGTAAGTATTTCTAGTATGAGGTAGTATATGTTCCATATATTTTGTTTTCTACTACTACTGATAACATAGCAGTACACTCCCTCATGCATTTAATTGAAAAAAGAGATATAAATAGAGATACATATAGACTGAAGGATATAGATGCAGTGATCGAAGTTGTGAACTAATGTGGAGTTGAAAGATTGAACTTCCTGAACACACTTTGAGCTCACCTACTGAAATCATTTGACTGGGAAGCTTATATTCCTCATCTCTTAAATTTGTTTTCTTTATTGAGAGAAAAAAAGTCTACAACACTCTATTTCCTTAATATTTTCAATAGAACCTGACTGAAGATTCATTTGTTAATCAAATAATAAATCTAAAGATGTAATGTTACATACTGAGCACTTCTAAACTAAAATCTTATAGATTTATCTATTCTTTTTTTATTATTACTTTTGAACAGTGTGTGTTATACACTGTTTTATATACATACATTGTTTCCTATGCTAAACTAGAAGATACATGATATCTTCTCAAACCCATTTTATATTATTTACTCCAGAAAATAAGAGTGGTAGAGTTCCTTTGGTGTCCTATTTTTTTGTACTCCCTCAAATAACTATGGAATAAGTTGTGTGTAACCTGGGAAATTTACTAGTAAAACCCAATCCATGATTTGGATCATTGGGTTTATTTTATATATAATACTTGGTGGTAGGTGATCACTAATTGGAGGGTACTAATTATCAACTTGAGATTGAATCTATTGTATTCATTATTTCGACTCTGTGTTTTAATTTTGTTTTACATTATTTCATCCTTGAAACTAAAAAATTGTTTTAACTATAACCAAAATATACACTTTGATAGTTTATCTCAATTTATGTTCATATTGTATTTCGATCAAGTAAACTAATTTCAAAGGATCAAGTAATATTGTATATTATTCTTTCGAGACATAATCAATCAAATATAAATCTGTAGAAATAATGAGATCTTTATCATACTATATACTTTGATATACTGGGATGTGTTTAATCATTTTGGATATTTTAAAATAATCCAATTTAGATAGAAATTATTTATTGGGTACTCAATTCACCCCCACTTAATACATTCACTCCGACAAAAAATTATAATATAAAAATTGTTTTATTAATGGTCCATATTTGATATTTATTAAAATTTAAAAATCACTCAATTGAAGATAGGTTTTTTTGTAATTTTAAATCTATTAATAAATAGTAATTATTATAAAATGACATTAATGTCAATTTTGACATTATTTATTTAATATAAATTAAAAAATTCAATATAATAATGTAATTTGAATTTATTATGTTCAAAACTCTGTAAAATGATATATTGATCTTCCAAAATAATTCAACACAATAATTTATTCAATTTACTTCACTTTTACTAATCCATAATAATTCTTACCTTATTTTATTTGGATAAATAATTATTGCATTATGATTTATTAAGAATTTTAAGTAACTAATTCATCTCTAAAAAATCTATATAAATAATTATGATGATAATAACTCATTTATAGTTCAAAAAAATAAGTATAAAAAAACCAATTTTGTTTTTGTCCTCATACCAAAGATTTATAGATATTAATTGTATGAAAAGGAATCTTGTTTGTTTTTGTTCTTTACATAACATATTATATGGGTCATATTCAAAGGAAAGTGGCAAGGAATTTACATTCATACAAGGATATGATGTCCAATGTATAAATAAATTATTTAAATAAATTTATTATACCATTTTAGGTTATTTCCAATCTTATCATTCTATTTATATTACCTAAAAAACCCATTTTACCTAAACCATGATAATTATTTTTTAATATGTTCACTATTCATCTTGGGAAAAAATTAAGTCGACCTTATTAGAACATAAAATTTATTATGATTCAAAATATGAAATAAATTTCTGAAAATTAGATTCCCAAAATATTAAGAATGTAATTTAAAATTAAAATAGTATATGTGATGAGGAATAAAGTCTTTTTAATGTGAAAACATTAAGAAATTTGAAAGTTTTTATATCCAATTTCCACATGAAAAGGATTAGAATGACCTAAATTGTATTTAATGATAAATTTTTTTACTAATTTGACTTTAAAATAATTTTAAAATAATTTTAAAATATAATTTAACATTATAAAATAATTAAATTAAAATATTCTTTTTAATTAAAATTTAGTATTTTTTACTATTCATTATGAAATGAAACTTTTTAGACCAGTACTAAAATTATCATACTATAATTTTTATATTATGATTTCAAATGTGAATTTTATAGTGTTAAATAAATTTTATAAAAATTTAAATTATGTTTTCAAAGTGTGATTAAACATTGTTTTGTATAAATTCTAATATCTTGTGTATCCAAAGCTAACCCAATATTTCATGTGTTTCTAGATTAACTTGGTTCTTCTTGAAACACAAGATACAATCAATGATACCTATTACAATAGATAAAATTAATGTTTCATGTAAAGAAAAATATCCAAAATACTAAATAAACTTGAAAAAAATATTTCGAAAAAACTGAGGGTGTTACATTCTACCCCCTTAAAATAATTTTCTCCCTCAAAATTCATCTCAGTTATCAAAGGTTTCAAATTAGAAAATTCATTCATATAAACCCACATCCTAAAATATAATAATGAAACTTCCTTTAAAAAAGTAAAATTTAAAACATAACGATTTCCCAAAGGATCGCATTTCTAGGTATCCACATAGAAGAACATAGGTGGGAGGAGAAGATTTGGACACAAAAGAAATGCATAAATAATTATTGAGAATGATAAATATTTTTGATCACATGAAAGAGAATGATCAATGGAAGGCTAAGGTCCTGGAAACCATATAACTTTGATTATTTGAAATACCATCGGTTCAAAAAAATAATGGTGTTAGGATAAATTTTATTTCAATATTCTTTTCTAAGAGTTAAGAATTATTTTAATATCGAAAAATATAAGAAAACATATAATTTTCTATTTCATAAGCACAATTCCATTTTATTTTTCCATCAATATTCAATTCATAACTTATTCAAGGGAATAAATTTTACTTTTTAATTCCCTAATCACTAATGGATTATAAGATACATAATGAATGATAATTAATTCCTTCTATCTCAGCTAAATAAAAGATAACACTGGTTATTCAAAATCCAATACTTTATAAAGAAGGTCACTTAAATAAACATAACCATAACCCCCCATATATCATAAAGTATCTCTTGATTGTTACATTCCAAACATGTGAATAACTACAACATGCATTCTATTTAAACAGGGTAATAAATTGAGTTACCATAAAATTGTATTAATAAAATACAAACTTCCTCACTCCTTGAATTAAACCACATATTATTGAATAAATCCCATAAATATAATAATGATTTATACACCTTCAAGGATAACACAAACCAATTTTTATACAAATAATTAACCGATTCCAAGGTATTCTATTCAATCAAATTTACTTATTCATGTCCAATATCACATTATCCCACCAAAATTATATCAACATCCAGAACATATTCACGGTAAAATTACCTTAATCAAAATATAACCATTCTAATAAATCAATTTTCTACTCCATCAGAGCCATTCAACATAATATTGTTAATCCATAGAAAAAAACATACACCGAACAATAATTATATATATAACATAATTTTAGTATTCCACTACATAAAAATTTAAATTATTCCATATCATCCTTAATCCATTAACTAGGCTTCATCATATTATTCCTTAATATATCTTTCCTTTCATTTGTAATTCATAGTATCGTTATCATCAACAGTATATCGATTACTCATTCCACCTTTCTGATTCTCTTCACGATCTTTCACCATTGGAATTCAAGTTTCATAATTTCCATAATTTCCACATATAAAGAATTGAAAAATCCTCAATATATTTGGATGACCATTATTCTCATCCATTTTGTTAATGAATGTTTTCATTTCTCTATCTTAGTTACTTGATTTGTTTGTTTATTTTATATAGTGAAAAAACATTCTTATTCCTCTAAGACATCTAATTGGGTGTTTATTTCAAAATTCTTGACAAAAAGGAAACTACATATTCTTTTCTCCACAGTCTCCATTACCCAACTCTAAGAAAACTATTTCCTTCTCTTATTTAGTGATTTTTAGATTTGTTTGTGGTACAAGTTTTTAATCACATTCTGTAAAAAATGATTAAGTATAATCATAATTCCTCCACTCTATTCATTATCCCAATATCTTTTTATTAGGAAATTGTTTGTTACATTCAATGTTAACTTAGTTCCTTCTAGATACTATCATTGAATAGAACCAAAAAATCATAGTTCAAGGAACATAAATCGTAGTTTAAAACCCCATAAGCATAAAAAATATCTAATCGAATTTCTAAATTATGAAACCACTATTTTAATATATTAATCCTTTGGATTATTCTAAGTAATTCATAGTTATCTTCTATTTAAATTATTGCTCATGGATTGTAAAGAGTTTATAAATTCCTTAAGCATATCCCAGGAGACTGTCAAACAAGTTGGACAACAAGGCCTGTTATCCTACACCATTTCTCAATTGAGTCTAGATCAATTTGGAATTTTTGGGGTTTTCACCCCTATGTATATCTGTTTCCGATCTAGATCCTCTTGTAATATCTATATTGGCATGTAATTTCATAGAAACCACTCCCAGAGTCCTATAGTAATATTCAAGGTTATTTTCCTAAAATCATCCTTAGAATTATCCTTAGAGACATAACTAGAAATATCCTTAGAAATACACCTAATAATCTCACCAAAGTTTTCACATCCTAATTTTATATGTTTAACCTAACATTTCCTTTGATACCATCTATAGTGAACAAGGATTCTAATACTTGGATATTACATATTTTGAGAAGAATATACATTATATGAAACAAATAATTTCTTTAATATATCAATAGTTTGTGCCTTTGGAAACATGGAACAAAATATTATAATAATATGAAATCTATTCAATGTTTTTGAAAAAGATCTTACCATTTCGTACTCCTACTAAAAAACGTTTTTCATAGCTTAGGGATCAAAAACATAAGAAAGGGTGAGATCAGATAACCAAAAAGAGTAAAAAAAGTGATACATAAGTATAACAGGAGGATAAATGTATGATCATGACACTTGAAAACCATACCCTGCATATCAATGTTTATAATCGTAAATCATGTAATAAATATTGACAGTTCATAAGACACAAATAATAAGATAATAAAAGAATATATTCCATAAGAGATTAAAATTTCCGTAGGACATAGATCTATGAAATAGACGTAAGAATGGAAAATAATTATCATATTGTTCAAGGTTTACTACTAAGAACATCATTGCGAAGAATGTCTTTTACTGAACCATGTTTACTCCTTGTTCCATCCCTATTTTACTGTTCTAGGTTCACCCCCATTCCAATCCTATTTTACTGCACTGAGTACACTCCCCATTATATCCATGTCTATATCCTGAGATATATAAATCTTTACCCAAGGAATTTTATGAATATATAGTGCCCACTGATCACATAATGAAATCCCTATTTATGTGTGAGACATGATCATAAAAATTCATCATATCATAACCCATGAAATTAATTGGCTATCATAAATAATTCATCATAACATAACCTATGGAAAATAGTCAGGTTTCATAGTAATTTAACCATGACATAACTTATGGAATGAAGTTGATTTCATAATTATTTTATCATGGTATAGCCCATGGGAGAGAAATAATTTTCATAAAAAACTGGTCATCAAAAACATAAACCATTCAAAATTGGAACAATAATGGTTCCATGGGTCATATCCCCAGTAATTCATAAATTATAACAAAGGTTTTCTTCTTAGATGAAGTAATACCACCAAATAGGCCTTTAGTAGTGCCAACCTTTATCAGCACTAGAAAAGATCAATGATAAAGGTGACAGATATTAGTGATAAAAAAGCCGTTGATTAAGGGTAACATTATTAGCACTTTATTAGTATCACTGATAAAGGAAATCCTCTATCAGTGCATTATTTTTAATGATGATAAGAGGTATCTTTTATTAGTTATCTTTTAAATATGATAAAAGTTGATAATAAAATGAAATAATTTTAAAAATAAAAATTTATTTTTTAAACAATTTTATTAATATAATAATTATTGAAAAAAATTAATAAAATGAAAAAATATATATAATATAAAAATTAATATGTATTATATATGAAATATATAGATATGTAAAATGAATAAAATGAAATAATTAAAAAAATTGATATAAAAAATGATTAAATAAAGGTAAATATTATTTTTTTGAGAAAAGTGAGATAAAAGGAACTTAAACTAGGTAAAATAAGAGAAACAATAGTTTTAAGGTAATAAAATTACATTTATTGCATTCTAAAATAGTTATAAGATCATTAAGAAGTATGTTAGGAAAAAATGCCACCCTCCCCAGTTAGTCACTTATATGAAAGCACATCCGAAATTGTGTTAGATTTATAAAAAACATGCATGAATATGTAGATCATTGATCAAAGATTGTAATTTAAATTGAACCATTTTGCTAAAATTTTCCAAGAAAGATGGACCTACCTTGTTCTGACATTCTAAAAAATGGATTTGGACTCACAATTAAACCCGATGTTGTTCCAATTTCATTGGTTTTCAATACAGAATGCATTTATTAGACCTGCCATCTCTTTTTATATGTCCATTAAAAATCCATAATATCTATGATGGTTTTCAATAAAATCCCCCAAAAAATACCTGAAGACAAAACCATAGCCTGCTGGCCCAATATTTCCCCTAGAAGACCCGAAAGAGTTTCATTTTATCTAGCCAAGAAATGAGGGTAACTAGAAAACTTCTTTCATGATTATGATAGAAGGATAGTTTATAGAGTAACTTTAATCACCTCAACATAATGAGATCCTTCATAGAATTATTGTAGGGTTATACTTGTAGTATTTTTTCATTGTGTGCTACCATCACGATTTCAGTAAGGGTGGATTTACTGTTGAAGAAGGTTTATTCTTGGATGGATTTATTCCTTCCTCCATAGATGACATACACCAGCTCTATACAGGCCTCCCCAAAAATATTGGTCAGCTTCTTGGACATCTGGAAGTCATGCAATGTTAGATAGAAGTCTCTAATCATGTATGTAATTGGTTGCTAAACCAAAAAAATATCGAATATAGATTTCCATAATGAAGAGAAAGTTTGTAAGAATTGGAAAAGTTGGTGAACATCCTTGTGGTGTTGATGAGAGAGCATAAAACTTGAATAATGAGATATTCCTACCTATTTAAGTTTAGCATCATTAAGAATTTTATTAAACGAAACCCAACAAAACAAAGTAAACTTGGAAGGGGATAACTGTTTTTTGTTGAGTTCACCAATCCATTTGTGATGGACCTATAAAAGATGTTTATAAAAGGTTTTAGAGATATTTTTCCCATTTAAGGATTGTTCCTATACAAGCATTTCCTCTTGAATTAAAAAATCATATCTTGAAACAACTAGTTTAATGTCATCTAGAAGATTATTCAAGTTGTCCATTTGGTTATTTTTTGATATGATATAATCAATTCCTTGGTCAATGGAATCAATCTGATACATGGGAGGGGTTTGAAACATATTTTTAGTCCATAACTTGGGCAAGGAGTTTTAACCGATTATCCAATGAGAGAGCATATATATCATTTGGAATACTTCTTTTGTCCCAGGCCATATTGCGGACTCCATATAATAGGTATTCAACATTGTAAATTTACCAATAAACCTAGATATAAAGAATCCCAAAGAGTCCGAAATATTACTGATAAGTGTCTAAATAAATATATCTTGTAGGGAATGATTTTAGAGAACTATATTTTGGATACTGTGGCCTGAAAAGGCTTAAGGCATGCAACATTTATCCCACAATACTTTAACAATATTTTATTCTGGTATATTGCCACTCCAATAAAAAGTTTCTCATATGAGTGTCAATAGATTTTATAATCAATGTGTACTATGAGTTCAACATAAATGAGTATACCAACTTTGAAATAGTCACACACTTGACAAGGAAAGATCATTCATCCATTGAAAAATATTTAGCTTTCCCAGAGTTTAGAGTTCTTCTAACATGGATCAAAATATTTATGAATTTTGATGCATGCGGTATTCCCCAAAACATGGGAACACCAAGACAGATAAAATTTAAATAACTTTCCCTTATTCTATGATCATTGATAATAATAATTTCTATAGAGGATGAAATATTCTTTCCAAATAAAATTAAGGAATTGATCCAAATAACATCCTGACCCAATACCCAATCATAATGTAGAAGGGTCTTCTTGCTGTTTTTGATAATCCTCATATCTCACTGAGTAAATATAATAATATCATCAGCGAAAAAAAAGATAAGTGGAATAAAATATACCTCCTTCTACCCTGATGGTTTTCAATTCACCATTGTTCACCATATGAAGTAACATTCTACTGAGATAGTCTCCTGTAATATAAAAAATGGTTAAAAAGAGTGGGTATCCATGTCTTACCCCTCTTGAGCACCTAAATTATCCCTATAAGGATCCATTAATAAAAATAGATATGTGAGAATACCCAATAATGGATTTGATAAAACTAATAAATCTTTTTCTGAAGCCAAAACATGAAAGAACATTGCAGATAGAACCCTAGTAAATAGTATCAAAGGCTTTTTTGATGCAAGGATTAAGCGCAATATTGCCTCCCCCTGTGGGATTACTAGGAATATTTTCAAATTTTGAGGTAGAAATCATGTATTCCTTGATGTTCCCCCATTGAAAAATCCAAATTGATTCCACAAAATTATTTTGATTGATATTCAAGAAATTATGTTGCAAAGAATCTTTTTAATAATTTTTTGTATTGTGTAGACAAGGGAAACTAGTCTGAATTGACTAATGTCACTCACGTTCTCTACATTTGGAATGAGGGAAACAAATTGGTAATTAAAGACTTGAATAAAAAATTAAACCTTGAAAAAAATGCCTAACTAGTTTACAAACATCATTTTGGATAACCTCGCAATAATTTTGAAATAAATGGTTGGTTTATCCATCTGATCTAAGTGATCTTCCCTTGTTAAGGCTAAAGACGACTTCCCTAATTTCAAAGTTCATAAGAGTTAAGGTGAGAAGAAAATTTTCGACCTTAGTGACCATCATTGGAATAATTCCTCCCCTTAGGTCCACATTCCATGGTGGTCCATTGAAAATGCTCTCATAAAAAGAAACAATATGATTAGCAAGGGTCTACCATTCCTTTAGAATTTGATCTCCATATTTTAGAAGGGAAAGAGGATTATTAGATCTTTTTCTTTTGGAGATCATTTAGGAATTTGGTGTTCCTATCCCCATCATTATTACACCTAGATTTAAACATATCCTTCGGATGTTTTCTTTGAGTTTAATCAGATATTGATGCTTGGAAGATATCTATTCCTATTATCAAACTCCCCTAGGGAAGTTGTTCTTAGTGATATCCTATTGAATTTAATGAATAGAGTGTTCAAGGGAGTCAATTTACACATTAATGTGCCTAAAATATTTTATGATCTAGTAGTATGTTTTATCCTTCAGATTTTTCAATTGGGAGATGAAAGAAAATGGGTTGTAATTACATTTAATCGAGGCCCAAGTTTCTTAAAAAGTTTGTTTGCATTCGGGGAGGTTAGTCGAAGTGTTATTAAACCTGAATAGAATGGACAGATTCTTATCATTTCCAATTAAGATCACCAGCATTGGGTGATGATTAGAGTTATACTTTTCCAAGGTGACATATGAAATGTATCTCTACTTTACAAGAAAAACAACATTTACAAAATCTATGTAAATACTTCTAGATCTCATGGAATTAAGATTTCTTCTCAACCAAGTTTATTTGGATCCAATGAGACTAACTTTAGTTAAATTAACTTATTCAATATAGGAATAAAACTTTTTGATAGATGTTGATCTAAAAACATGGCTTATTTTTTCATCAACATGTAGTGTAGAGTTAAAATATCTAATAATAACCCATGGATTAGTGACAGAACTAGAGAGACCCTTGATTTGATTCCATAAAGATCTCATGTTAATGTAGTTATTTTATGCATAAATAACTATTAAAAATATTTTCTTATTATCCTTGGAGAAATAGAATGTGATAATATTTTATCCTTGTTGTACTATTGCAGGGATTTCCATATAGATGTGAACAAGTACCCAAAGCCTGTCATGAGAGGTGGAGGCAGGTGTTTCCCCCAAAGATGATACCCACAGTTAGAAATAGAGTTTTCATGCTTTGGGAAGATTTTATTTGGATCATCCACTCTGATTAAATCAAGTCTATATTTACCTACATGTATCCTTAAGGGAATATCAGTGCCATGGTTAGCTATACCTTCGTAATTCCATAAAATGGTCCTCATTTTGACCTTGATTTGGGGGTGTTTGTCCCCTTTTCTTTTTCCAACACGTTTTTGTTTATTTCAGACATTATTGTTGAATTATTTGATTACGGAGAAATAAAATATTTGTAACCATTAAAAACACCCAAACGACTTGTGACTGTTAATTTATCTCTTATTAAAACATTAACAAGTGTATCACCTAATATAGTCACGGATTCCTGCTACTTATGCATTGAGGAAAACACAATATTTGTGTCCATAAACTGTTCAGATCCATCTGGGGTAGTGAGATCCAAGTTGATGGATGCATTAAGGTCATGGGATATGAGATCAACCAAGTATTCATTAGTTTTTAAAGAAGATATAGTGTACACAATCTCTGATGAGAGGCAAAAAAATTGGTTACCACATGTATACTTCTTAGTGCACTTATTATTAGCCTCATATTGTTTGTTTTTTACTTCATGATATTCAACGGATTAATGTGGGATCTATTACTACTCTATATCCCCAACCAAGGCCAACTGTTTATGTATTATACTTTCACACATTCCCCATATTAAACTCTTTACATGTTCTGAAAGATCATATCTATCATTGTCTACTTGTATTTTCTTCTTTCCTTTTGATGATTCCTTCCAAATCGTGGTACTAGGGGCTGGTTTAACTTGCTTTTGAACTACTCTCTAGTATTTAATTTAATGTCCCACCATTTTTTAGTGTTCACAGTAATGGGGAAATTGTTCCAATTCATGCCTAACCACCCATTTTTGATCATTCTCATTGAGGGAAATTTTCTTCGGTGGATGTGATTCCATACTGATTTCAACAAGTAACCTTGCGTAGAGGCCAAGGTCATCATTGAGAGTTCACCGATCAATATTAAGAGGGGTTAAAAAGCTTGTTGATAGATAATTGAGAATTTTAGGATTCCTCTACAACCATGGGAGCCCAATAGTTTTAGTCCACACATGTGTATTCTTCTTCTTTTATTTTTTGGGGTTGAAGTTAGCCTCCCATTATGACAGATGAAAAAACATGTTTTCAAGTTGTGGTTAACTCTTTTCCAGAATGCATTAATATATTCCTGCCTCTCTAGAATTCAATTGAAGTACCCTTTCATGATTGATATAATCCTCAATTTAGTGATATTCCAACATTGCGAGATCTTGTTCTGGATATTTGCATATGACCATGGTTTGAAACCTTTCTCATAAGAAATGTGACCAAGCAATGAAAACTTACAAAGATCCATGATGAGGGGTATACTCCCTACTCCAGGATCATTAAGAGGAGATTTGAAATATCTTTCCATGTCCATATTGAACAAATCCATCAAAATGATCAATATTACCAAAACTCGATACTGAAAATAGATTATAAGTATCTAATATACATGTAGTGAAAATAAACAATTTATTATTTAAATAATTATTGATAAAAACGAATAAATTTAGTATATACATATAGATATTATAAATATGAGTAAAAAATGTAAATTAAATATATATATATAAAATTAATAAATTTTAATAATTATAAAAAAAATTAAAAATGATTAAATTGTAATAATTAAACAAAAAAATAATAAATTAATAAATTAAAATTTATCTAAAAATTTATTAAGGAAATAATTATTAATAAAACTGAATAATTATAATATATATACATATATATAAATATATTAATATATAACATTAAATAATATATATTAATATAAATATAGAGAAGATGCATAATATGTAATAATTAAAAACATATTAATGTCTTATATATTTTTTGCGTTGATTGATTTTTCAACTTAACATGTATCAAACATCGCATGTTTTTTTAATGTCACATAAATATACATAATTAATGTATTTTTATATAAACTGTGTACACAGATATATTTTAGCAATTAATGAAATCTTATATAGAAGCACATAAACCTAATATTTTTTTTAATTTGTTCAAAATTTATTATATTTTAGCATTTTGTTATAACATGATACATTTAATATATTATGTTTTTAGTCGGTCAATTTTATTTTTTTATTTTTAATATTATTACAATTAGATATTATTAATTCATTTTTAATATTTTTTGTTTTTTATTTCTTAATTTATTTTTTAATTAAATAATTTTCTATTATTTATTTATATATATATATTTACTATGTTTTATTATGTTCAATGTGTATTCATCTCCATTTCAATATATATATAAATATCTATATTTTTTTAAATAATATATATTTAATCAATAAAACTTACCCATTTTTTCAGTATTCTTAAATGGTACTCATTTTTAGTTATTCAATTTCACGAAAATTTAAAATACATGTATTAAAGATTATATATTCATTTAATAATGTTAAAAATATATTTATAAATAAATATTTATAAATAAATATTTACTATGAAAATAAATATATTATATATTTATATTTATTATATTTTTAAATTTATATATTTGTAGGCCTTGGGCCATGTAATGTGCTTCAAACCCATTGGAACTTCGATTTATGTACTAAATAAACATGGTTGGGTGGGTGGGATATCCTTTAAGGGAGTTGTGGCCTCCCTTTCAGACCTGTGTGTTTGTTTAATGTAATTGTACACAAATCACCATATATATATATATATAAGTTATGGTTGAAGCCTCAATTTATTCGGGGAAAGAGGATAAATTAAAAATAAAAACAAGAAACATACCATTTAGAGATGTACTACATGAGAGTTGAACTCGAGACCTCCTTGAGACCCAAAGGGGAAACTATCACTGAGCTACACCTTTGGGGATATATATATAAATATTATTAAAAAAAATTAATATTCATATATTAAAAAATAAATAATTCTATATTTAAATAATTATGAAATTAAAATAAATATATTTAAATAATATATATATATATATATTTATTAAAAATATATATACATATGTGCATATTATGTGTTTGGGGGTAAAATTACATTAAAAAATACATATACACACACACACCACACACATAGGCCAGAGAGGTAGAGCATAGACCCCCCACGGGGACAACACACCCATCAAGCCTTATTTATTTTTTATAAGGTTTGTAGGACCATTGGGCATGAAACCCATAACATGGACCAAAACGCAAGTGCATCGTCATGCCTACATCATCCTACCCACATCACCATGTCTGCATCACCACCTCTCTACGACATACATACGTTATCTTCTGCCTGTGTCATTGTCTGCGTCACTACTTGCATAGTACTATAATAGTACCAGCGCCCTCCCAGATTTGAACCTGGGTCTGATACAAAATTACAGGTGGCCTTTACCACTCAGTAATCCCCCCAACTGCATAAAATAAATAAATAAATAAATATATATATATATTATAAAAATAATATAATGATATAAATATATTCACTATATTTTTATTTATATCTATTTATTAAATATATATAATTATATAATTATATATAATTATATTAATACATTTATAATTATTAATATTTTTATAAATATATATTTACTGTATTTATAAAATTATATATTTATAATTATAAATAATAACGATATTTTTTTTGAAAACGTATTAATCAAATTATAAATAAATAATAATATAAATAAATAATTATAAAATTATAATTAAAAAAAATAATTATAAAAACATATTTACATTTTTTATATAATTATATTTTTAAATCCTTTATCTGTGCTTATCAATTAAACATTATTAAAAGAGATCTTTATGAGTTATTTTTTGAATGTGCTGATAAAAGTAATCCTGATATATTTAAAAGAACCCTAACTACAACTCATTCAGTCATGATTTTTAAAATTTCACAGAACCCCCTGCTTCCGGTGCGACTCGTCTACATTCTCTTGGACAAATACAGTATAGAATCCAAGCTATGTTAGTTTCTCGCTTTACTCCCATGTTGATTGCATGTTTGGGATCCATAATTTTCATTTTTATAATATTCTTAACCATGAAGAACCCAAAATCTCATCTCTCCCTCTCTCTCTATATCTTACCTATACCTACATAATGCCACCCGTACTATGTGAACTCTTTCCAGTTTCATACGGGACCATTGAAAACTTCATATCAATAAACTGTTGTAACTGATAGTGATTTTATTAATGTTTCTATTATTATTTATTGTCCCCTTATATGTAGTGTGGATTTTCATTGTTTGAATATTGTTTCCATAGTATTTCATGCACATTAGGTTAAAAAGAGTTCAAAAAACAAGAATAATTTGGAATATATCTGTAACTATTGAGAAAATCAACTTCATAAAATATCTTAGAATGATAATTGCAGATTTTTTCTTAATTAATATTGGAAGATTAGTGTCTGATATGTGATTTAGTTGAATGAATAAAAGTAATCTTGTCCTATTTCATAAAGTGATATAAATTTTTGTGGTGGTTACAATATATTTTATTGGCTTATATTGTTTTTTGTAGTTCATACACAATTTGAAAACAAATCTGAATATCATTTCACATGCTGAATATATTTTTGAATAATCAGATGATGATATAGAACTTACAATAATTTTTAAAGGTGTTAAGTTAAACATGTGTGAAATATTAGAAAACTTAGTGCTTCTTAGGACTAGTATATTATTTATTTGATTGCTTTAATTTTTACAAAAAATGAACTAATAAATTCAATCCAGTTAAATGGATAAGTGTTTCCTAGGATTACAATGTGGTTTGCGGTATGTTGTGATGGAAAGTGAATTATATTTTTTAAATTTAATTTGTTAGAATCCATAATTAAAATTTAAGTTTGTATATTTTTTGGAATATGAGTGGGTTTGGGGTATACATGGGTAAACATATTTTTAAAAAATAACAAGTGACAGGTTCTAATTATGTTATATTTGATAAAACATGGGTTATATAGAATCTTGATAAATTATTAACTATTACACATGCTATAATAGAAATATTTATTTTATTATATTGTTTTATTATTAGATTAAGAAATTTTATGTTTGTGATACTAGATTAGTTATAGTTTTTTCTATGTATTTTATGTTTTATAATTCAGATGAAATGGTTGATAATATATATATATATATGATCATAGAATAAATATATTCTTCAAATTATTTTTCTACAATATTATAAAAATATGGTTTTAATAATCTTGATATTGTAAAATGAACCAATACATATTTATAAATATTTTTTCTAGACATTATAATTTTAGGAATTGGTAAAATTAAGTGATTTTTATTTAGTAACTCTTTTTTCTTTGTATTTATTTTTTATTGATTGTTTAACTAATGTTTTTGTTTACTTGTCAAATTTTTTTCTCTAGAAGATTTTAAAAAAAAATTATATTAAACAAAATATTTATATATTTTTTATTAAATTTTATTAAATCTCAACTTATTATATTTTCTTTGAATAATCCCTTGATATTATTTGAAATTATTTTTAATATACCTCTCACTGTATGGTTATAATATTTTTATACAAGAAATACATGTGAGTATGTTAGAAAAATAATTTTTATCATATATTAGAATATTATGGGTTTTATGATAGGGATAGTTATGGTATGTTAGTATGTGAGATACTATAGACATGTTAGTGATTCATCAAGGGATAGGGTGAGGGAGATGTGACATTTATGTTGTTTTTTGTTCATCATTATGGTTTTTCTGAAGTTAGGTTTAACAAATGTATTGTGGAACCCATTATGTGGTTCTTTTCTAAGTGAACCAATTAAGTTAAAAATTCCCCATATTTAAAATTCAATTCCTTTAAAAATGTCCATGTTATACCCATTTCATGATTTGGATACAATAAGAAACTGTGATGGTTATCTGTATGGAATAGTATTGGATGCTAGGGGTCTGGGGTCGAATCTCATGGTACATGAGATATGGTTTTTTATAGAGGGAGATAAATAATTTTTTATCCTATTATTATTCAATGTTAACCTATTAATAGTAAATTGATTTCAATTTCAGGGAACAAAAATGTTATAAACTTATGTTATGATTAGTATAATTCACTAGTATTAAATGAAATCAGTACATTTAATTATCATGGTGTCTTGGTTAGAGCACAATAACTTTACATATGTATTCTAAGTGATACTACATTGAATATATACTCAAATATATGTGCTGTTGTATATTTTAGAGGACCTATTAGTATTTCCTTTTTTACTTTTATACTCACACCATACACATGAGCCTTAGTGGATATAGAGATATTATATTTGAGATAAAGGTGAGGTAAAAGGATGAATAATATAGATTAGAGTTGGTAAAACTCAATGGGTTTGAGTTGATGTTATCTTGGTTTTCTCAAGGACCATTTATAATTTTGAGATGAGATTTTAATTTTTAAATCGATATGTGGTTATTTAAAATGTTTTAAGGTGGAAACTGTCATCCCCACCAGATTAATCTCTAGAACAATTATTATTTCATTTTTTTCTTGAGAATCACTCCCATATCTTCTAATTTTCTTATACTACACTAATTAGTAGTTATAGAAAATGATCTCTAGTACTAGGCATGGGATGGAAACTTCTTAGAGTTGTGTAAGAAACATAGGTGAATATGGATTTAAATTGTATGAAGAAGGAGTTAAATTCAGTTACCAATTTCCTTCAAGATGGATACATGATAATCATTTTACAAGAGTATGAATATGGTCTTAAAGAGTTTATAATGTTTACAATATAACTTGAATACAACCCTTATGAAATCCTTTATCCATATTTATGTTGTTCTTATTCATGGAAAATTAAATGTTTGAATACTCATGCATACAATGTCTTCTACACATGAATGGGATGATTGATATTGATTCATGGTTCGATGTTCGGCCTGCACATAAGTAAATCCTTTTGAAATATATAATGTTATTGTTACAACATACATTCTTTATTTTACAAAAAAACCATATGATAAATTTCTGATTTAATTTTCATTATTCATAGTATAGTTCATTTATTTTAGAAGATTTATATAAGAAATTGGTCATAATTGAGGCTAGAAAATCTCATAGAGGCTTCCAGACTATTCTTATGAAGTTATAAATTAGGGATTATGTGGGGGAAGTAAAGCCCCATGCACTATTTAGTTATGCACACATTATGAATCAAGAAACATGGTATTCTTTCATTAATAATTGTAATGATAAATCATTTCATGCGAATTATAGTCAAGGATGTATTATTTGAAATTATTTATTTTATCAAACTTGATTAAAAATTTTTAATTTATGAAACATCAAAAGACTGATGAAAATAAAGAACATGCGTCCAAACTAATGAACCCTTTATCACAAAGATAAGATCGGGTAAACTTCATTTGGGAAGAAACTGATATGTATTTTAAATCACTAATAAAAGTTTAATTATGGGATATGAAATGTCATATGTCCTATTATTTATATATACAAATTGATGAATCAAAATCTAAACCCACTTTTATCACACGTCATGTTCTATGGACAGATACTTGTATAAATAAGGAGGGGAAACTAGTTGATGAAAACAAAAAACAGTATGGGAAATATGTGTACGTAATATATAATTTTAATTCGTTATGATTTATAAAATTTTTAGATAAAAATATTTATTTATATTCATATTTTTTATATGGTATTGACACAAGAATTGTCAGTAACCATACCATAATAAAAAAAACTTTCAGTAGATTTAAAGTAGCTGGAATAATATGGTTTTGTCAAAGGATCGAGTTTTAGAGTTTCACATCAAATATATTTCGAGAAGATAAAACCACATGAAGATAAATATAATATGAGGAGACAATTTTAGACACAAATAGGATAACTTCATGATATTATTGTTCGGTCTAGTTTGGAAAAACAATATATGAGAAAGGAGAAAAGACAACCGGTGGTGGAACATAGATCCACACTTAAACCAAATTATCCCACTAGATTTGAGGCTAGTCAATACCCCAACTACATGCGTTACCTAAGGAAATTAATTTTTCGTTACTCTTTTGTCATAAATGTGAATCTAACAACTTCTGCTAACTTTAAATTACTAAAATTATAATGGGTACAACCTTATGTGATTTGTATCTTTCAAAACCCATGAACCGCTTTGTTGTGATGGGTATAATTTATAATATCACAAGAGACATTAAACACCATAATCACCTACCAAAACATCATATCATAGTTGGGATTGAGGTATCTCATAATCCAACTATAGTGTTTCCAATTCCACTTGATGAACTGAATATTAAAATGGTCAATTATGCAAGTGTAACTTTCATATCATAGACATATAATCTTATAAATATACCTAAGGTATGTATTTAAAAGAAATATTATGAAAAATCTATAACAGTTGATGATAAAAAATCTGAAGTGATGTATAATAATACCAATGAATAAAGTGGCAGGAAAACAAAAGGTTGGATCAAGAAAATCTATTTAATCAATTATGAAATCAAAATTACTTTCTAAGAGTCCCTTCTCCCCACCAGTTCTAGAGAAATATTTATTATCATTAGAACTTCATGAAGATACCACATTTAAATATGACAATGTGTCTTACATTCCATATGAAAAATAAATATATGTAAAATTCATAATAGGCATAATTCGTTTTAAGACTATAAATTATACTCTCAAAGCATGAATTTCTAGGCGTCTTAGTTGTGAATACATACGTAAGGTACATTTTCATAATACGACTATCCTAATATGTTTATTAAAGTTAATAACTATTTATATTTACTATAGGATTTTATATTACCAATATATAAATGAGAAACCACGCAAACACAATTTGGATTCATTTATCCCCATATAATTTCTTTGTAAAAACATACTTTGAATAAGGAATAAATTGGGAATAAAATAGATGAGTTACTCAAAGCGTTTGATCAAAAAAATTCTGACGATAGAATTATTTTGTTGGCTACAATGCATAAGTAAAACTATACAATCTAATCACAGATATTTTTTTAAATATTTTTCTTTTCCATTTTATTTCCCTTTTTTAGGTATTACTAGACGTTGATCACATCGAATCTAGAATCCCCAAATAGTTATTTTTTTTGAATTCAATGCTTGGATATCCAACCAACCAACCACACATGATGTGTATTGTGAATTTTTAATACACTATAATAAAAATTTTATATATAAAATTATAATAACATGATTTAGTTTATGTTTTAAAAATAATTATGTTATGATTGGGAAGTTAGTAAATATAGGCTAAATCAGGGCATGTAGCCCATGTGCAAAGAGATAAATACTGCAGATTTCTACAAATGGAAACAAACTAAGTTATATATATAGAAATATTTAACTATAGAAAAATATCTATTTTTTACTTCTTTTGGTCCATGTTTCTATAGTGTTTGAAAGAAGATAATGGCCTCAATTTTTTATATTATGTTTTGAAATTTATAAGGGAGATCATAAAGCATGAAAGGACGAGATTCCCCCAATAGGTAACTTCCAAGGGAAATAATAATTTCAACAAATATATTTCAAATTCATTTCATTGTAAATATTTTCTCAATACTACCAAGATTTCCAAAAATATTCATACTCTAGGATATAATTGTCATAATGCTTATATATTATTTTTGATCTATTTCCCAAGGATAAGAATAATGGAGGAAATTAATGTGTTTAGAAGTGCTTAACTACGAACAATATAATTGTTTGGAAAAGGAGGAGTAGGATGTGGATGAAGACGTGAAGATGGAGGTGGATGTGGAGGTGTAGGTACATTCCGAGTGAGAGACCGACGTGGAGGAGGCAGAGGTAGATACTAAGGCTGCGACCAAAGCGGAGGTTGAGAGGGAGGAGGAGATGAAGCACTGTCTTGAAAAAAATTATTTTTTGGGTAATGTAATAGAATGAGGATTATACCAAGATTATGTTTGAGAATAATTGTTGGAAATTTCTAACAACAGTTGTCACTTAAGATAAGATCCATTGTGTATGTGTTTTAGGTGGCTTATTGAATTTTTTTCCACCAATTGTTTAAGAGATTTTATAGAGGAATTTAGGTGGAATAATTTTATTTAGAAATAAAAAAAAACAACACTTATTTTCTCAAACAAATTATCATAGGATACACTTTCTATTAGAACATTCCATGTACTAGAAAATATTTTTTAAGTGTGAAAGAAACCCCTCACTATGGGAAAACTGAACAAAAAAACCGATGTTGTTTCTTTCCATAAAGAAATTCTTAGAGATTTGAATCCATAAAAGGATAAAGGATGGATATAAAATACACATAATAAAAAATTTATAGTGAAGATTATTATCCATAAATTTAATACCATAAATAAAATATTAGAGTTTCGAATCCATCTAGTGATGAAGGGTGGATATAAAATACACTTAATTAATAGTTTATATGATGGTTCCTAGATAATATTTTAAGGAGTTATTTGAAAATTGGAATTCAATTTCTGAATAACATCGATGGATAGCTAGGGGATGAATGAAAATGTTATATCTTATTATTGTTTTGTAATCAATGGTTATACTTTCTATAGAAAAGAAGGAAACAAATATAGTACGATGAAAATTCAGTCGAGGATGAACCATTCATTGGGAGATCACAATCAGTTCATCTTGGTCCCATTAAGATAATTTCTTATACATTAAAGGGGACCATAGATAGGGGATTTTGATTATATATATAGGAACCTAATCCCTAAAACATTTTGAAAAAATAATGTTAAATTTGTAGTTAAAAGTATTTTTTAATATACTATGTTATTCTTCATTATATTATCTATTCTCTAATTCATTAAAATAATGTAAATTAAATGTTCGAAAATTCATGTAAACAATGTTTTCTACACATGATGATGTTACCAATCCTATTGAAGAACAAACAATAAATAAGGAAACCCTATTGGAAGATGTAAGGTAACGTTATGATATAATTTATCTATTTTATAAAAAATATTTACAATCAAACATTGATTTAATTTTCATTATTCCTCTTAGAGTTCACATATATTTTAGGATTTCTATCCATATTTCATGCCTTCCTACACCAAAAAATCCAAATAATTCTTCTCCCTTAAAATGTTTTCACCTCTGTAGTGTTGGAATTTATCATTTTCCTCCAAGTTCGCTCCACTACCTTTGTAGTAAGAGATACAAAAATACGTCTAATATTCACGTTTAAATTATTTTAGTATTACTCACATAAGTATTGTTTTCTTATACAAGTGGATTATTTTGTTCAAGTTGGTGTGGTTTTTTTGAATCTTCTTATAATCATGAGATATTGGACATCGAGACATAGACTAAGATAATGACAATAAGGAAATGATATAAGAAGGTATATTAAAATCATGAAAATCTTAATTAATACTAATTAATTAATTTTCTCATCATTTTATCTAATATTTGTAAGTAAATTTCCTTATAATTGTTTTCTAATACTTATTCAGTTTATCTTCACAGGTCTTTTGGTATGTCATATTTTCATAGTTTATTTACTTAGATTTCTATCTATCTTTCATTTATTTCTTCCCCAAGAAATCAACATATTTCTTCTCCGTCAAAAACCTTTTCACCCCTACGGTGTTGACATTTATCACATTCCATCAAGTTCCCTCCATTTCCATTACATGAATAGAAAAAACATTGTGTCTACTAATTGAAAGAGGTAATATTGATATTTTCACAGTAAAACAATTTTCTATATAATTAATTTATTATTTAATATTTATTTTTAAATTATTTCCTCTTACTATTAATCATATAATATTTTATTCTTTATATTGGTGGATTCAGTTGTTCGATTTGGATGGGTTTTTTCAATGCAATTAATTCTTTCGAAGGATTGAATCTCAAGTTTTCATTTAAGATAATAAAAATCAGGAAATGATTCAAGAATTCATACAATCGTCCTAAAAAGGTTAATTCCTACTAATTATTTAATTGATTATGTCATCAATTTATCTACTATATATAAGTTAATTTCCATATAATATTTTTCTGATACATATTTATTTTTTTTAAAACTTTTGGGACGTCATATTTCTCTTTTAACTATCTACCAAAATCCAAAAAAGTGATAACATGTTCCTTTAAACAAATGTTATCATGCTTTACATTGTCTTTATTTTCCAAACTGCCATCACTAGAAACAAATAAAAAAACTAAAAACTGATCAAACACCTTCATTTTTTTTGATATATTAGGAAAACAATTCATAAGTCACTTATGATGTGTAAGAATCAGGAACACCTTAATTTTATACATGATATTCCCAATATGACTCAAAGTATCCATTATGAATTTAAAATTGACATTTTAGTTCAAAAATTTTCCCTTACTAAAAACTATGAAAACTCTCACAGATTTCCATGTAATTTAGGACAAAAATTTAAAAGTAATTTTTTTGTGTAGGAATCAGTCTCACATTAAAATGATACACAATGTGACAAGTGTGACTGAAAGTGCAAGCTTCTAGTTTAAAAAAAAATTAGAAAAAAAAGAATATGACGTACTCAAAAATGTAAAAAAACATTCCTACTGTTTTGATACATTATGAAAACTATCCATAAGTCATTTTTGACATGTAGGAATCATATGCACATCAATTAGATGAACTATCTAACCAATATGACTCAAAGTGTGCTTTTTTATTTAAAATTGACATCCATTTTAGTAAAAAAGTCAACCGACATACTCAATACTGAAAACAACATTTAGATTGTTTTGGTACTTTAGGAAAATGACCTATAAGTCATTTTGGATGTATAATAATCATCTATACCTCAATCAGAATACATAATAAGTCTGATATGACTCAACAGTGTTTTTTATCAGGTTAAAATCGACATTTTAGTTCAAGAAGTGTCTCGAATGAAAAATAAAGAAAAGGAACTCATATTTTCATGAAAATTTAGTTATAAAATTTATAAATCACTTATGATGTGTATAAATCAGGCCCACATCATGCTGATACATTATATGATCAATAAGACTCAATGTGCGTGTTTCAAGTTTGAAATGACATTTTTGTAAAAAATGAAAAATGATGGACTCAAAACTAAGAAAATACATTAAGATTGTTTTGATACTTTAGAGACACAGTCCATATGTAATTTTAGACTTTTAGTAATTTTCAAAACATCATCATGACGCATAGTATGATAGGTCTGACTCCAAGTGAAACTTTTTATTTAAAAGGGACCATTATTTTTGTAAAAAATACAAATGACATAATTAAAATTGATAAAATGCATTAGTATTCTTTGGATACTTTATGAAAAGGATTCATAAATAATTTTTGATGTGTAAGAATTAGCCTCACCTAAATCTGATACACGATGTGCTCTGTTTGAATCACGATGTCTGTTATCAGTATAAAATTGAAATTTTTGTTCAAAAAGAGCTAGTCACTAAAAACCAAGAAAAAATGCTTGGAATGTTTTGATAATTTAGAAAAAGGATTTATAAGTCATTTTTGAAATGTAGGAATCAGTATAATGTTAAAATAGTACATGATGTGATCAGTATGAATCAAAGTATGTGTTTAGAGTTTAAAATGAGATTTTATTTAAATAGAAAAGTGACATACTCAAACTAAATGAATACCATTCATATTGTTTTGATACTTTAAAAAAGGATATATAAGTCATTTGTGATGTGTATGACTCATTCGTACCCCAATCTGTCACACGGTGTGACTAATATTACTCAAAGTGAATCTTTTTTATTTAAAATTGACATCCATTTAAAAAAAAGACTACTAACATGATAAAAACTAAGAAAACACATTTGGATTGTTTTGATACTATAGAAAAATGATCCATAAATCATTTTTATAGGTATGAATAAGATTCCCCTCAATCTAATATATAATGTGCCCTGTATGACTCAAAGTGTTCATTATTATTTTAAAATTTCCATTTTATCTTAAAAAGTGTAACTCACTAAAAACTAAGAAAATGTGCTCTAATTTTATTTTTAAATTTGGAAAACAATCCATACATCATTTTTATGTATATGAATCAGTCTTATATCAAACTCATACTTTATGTAACCCGTATGACAAAAAGTTCACAGTTTCAGTTTAAATTTACATTTTCCAAAAAAATACAAGTGGCGTTATAAAAACTAAGAAAAATCATTTGGTTTGTTTTTATACTTTTTTAAAATTATCGATAATTTATTTATGAAATGTACAATAAAAAATGTTGAGATTAGAGGAGGTTATTTCTGACATTAGAAGGAGTCATAACCCCTTCTAAAGGCATTAGAGGTAGTTTTGGGGAACTACTGATTAGGTGGCCGCCAACTGTTGACTTTTGCGGTTGTTACATTAGAGGGGGTTTAAACCCTCTCTAATGTTGACTTAAATTCCCAGAAAGTTCTTGTATTAGTGGTGGTTAAAATGAAATTGGGGTCAGTTCAAGGTTGTAGGGGCGGTTTAAACCGCCCCTAATGTGGTTATTTTTGGGGTTGTTATGGAAACCTTCCCTAAAGACCATGTTTTTTTAAATTATAGTCACCCCACTGTCCGCTATATCCCATGTTCCCCCATCACCCGCGTCACCCACCTCCCCCGTCCTACCTCCGCCGCCCCTGGTCTCCATGGATCCCCATCACCCGCTCCCTTATCCGATATTCCCCCATCACCTGCGTCACCCACCTCCCTGTCCCACCTCCCCATCCTGCCTCCCTGTCCCACCTTCAACTATATCCCTGCCACTCCATGTCTCACCCTCTCTGCATCCCCTGTGCCCCGATCACCCACGTCACCCGCCTCCCCGTCCTGACTCCCACTGTCTCCCTATCTCCTCCCCTAGAGTTCCCGCTCCTATCCCATTCCCACAACCTTTGCCTCTAGTTCATCGCTTCCCAAGGCCCCCAGTATATCTGGTTATTTATATAAATATTAGACTCTACAAGGATTCAAATCAAAAACCGTTGGACATCACAAGCGAACCGACACACGATTTTACCACTATTGCATTTGATTTTTTTGTTTATTCACTCATATTATTCTCTATTAAAATATATTGTATTAATTATTTCAATAAATATTATTTATAACAAATATTTTAATACATTTAAATATATAAATTATATATACATTTATATAAACTATATATGTATATGTAAATACGCATATGTATACATATATAAATATATTCATTTAATTTTTTTTTATAATTAAATAAATTTTTATATAATATATATTTGTTTATTTATACAATATATATAAATAATTATATTTACATATATATATATATATATATTTAAGTATATAAATAATTTAAATGAATATACTTATAAATACATTTATATGTGTGTGTGTTTGTGTATTTTTATAGTAATTATATAATCGATGCACAACAGTGTGGACTTCCATTTTCCATCTTTGTAATTTCAATCTGTTCTTTTTTCTATATTTTCCATTATATTTTTCGAGATTATATAAATTTTAAAAATCAAAGAATTGCATTTAGACATAATATAATTAAAATATACACACACACATATATATATATATATATTTTTATATTTAATTATTTTAACATACATATATGTGTGTGTGTGAGATAACAATAATATTATTATTTATCATTAATTTTAAAACAATTATTTTTAAAACTATAAAATTTAACTGTCAGTTTTATAAATACCATACATTCATTTTAGGATTTATATCATTCATATATTATAATAAATACATTTATATTATATTTTTATGTAAAATATATATATACATAATACATATTTATATATTATATACATGTTTATTTAAATAATATATATATAAGTATATACTTAATATATTTATAAAATGTATCTAACAAAATCTATACAATGTAATTAAATACATATATTTAGTATTATTTACACTATTATATATTAATTTGTCCAAATTGTATAATATTATATATAATTAATATATAATTAATATTATATGAAATAAATATATATGAAATACAATTTATAAAAATATTTATATTATATATTATTAATATTAAATGAAATAAAATTTATAAAATTATTATATATGAAATAAAATTTATAAAAATATTTATATAATTTTATATGAAATACAATATATACTAATATTTATATAATGTATGTTAGAAAATATATTTATTATTATACACATTAATAAATATATGTATTTCAATAAATGTAATTGTATAATCATATGTTTAGTAATATATGTGTATTTCAATAAAAATAATTCTATAATGTTGTGTACATAAATATATATTTATTTTTATAAATTGTATATAATATAATATTGATTATATATATTATTAATACATGAACATATTATTTAAAGATATATTTATAATTAGTATTATGTTATAATTTATAAAAACTACAAGCTTGAGTTTTTATATGATATATTATTTAAATAAATTTTATTTATTTATATATTTATATTGTATGTTTATGCTTTTATATTATATATAATTAATATTATATGAAATACAATTTATAAAAATAAATATATATTAATGTACATAAAATTATAAAGTTATATTTATGTATACATATAAATATAGATAAATACAATCATATAAATATTCTATATAACATTTGTATATATAATATATTTAAATAAATTTATATATTGTTTTTTAATTATATATATATATATATATTATGAAATTTTCTTTTAAAAAATAGTGGGGGTTCACAGCCCCCTTTAATCTCTTAAATTAGAGGGGGTTTTGAACCCCCTCTAATTTAAAGACATTAGAGGGGGTTTTGAACCACATCTAGAACACAAATTGATATTTAAAAAAATTGTTAAAAAAATTAGAGGTGGTTAAAAATACCCTCCAATTTAAGAAATTAGAGGGGGTCTGTAACCCCATCTAAATTTGATGATTAATAGGGTTTCTACATAATCTCTCTCTAATTTTTATTGAAAATGAATTTAGAGGGGGTTCAGAACCCCCTCAAAATTTGATGATTAGAGGGGGTTGTGTAGAACCCCCTCTAATTATATAGAAAATGAATTTATAGGTGTTTTTGAATAACCCCCTCTAAATAAACCCCTCTAATATATTGTATTTGAGTGGTAGGAATCTTCCTCACCTCAATCCGACACACAATGTGACTAGTATGACTCCAAGTGCGTCATTTTATTTATAATTAACATTCATTTTAGTAAGAAGACAATTGATACACTCAAAACATATAAAATACATTAAGAATACTTTTGTAACTGAGGAAAATGATCTATATTTCATTTTTGGCTTATAGGAATCAGTTTTATCTGAATCCAATACACGATGTACATGGTATGAATTAAAGTGTCCATTATGATATTATAATAAATATTTTATATCAAAAAGTGTCACTCACTGAAAAATGAGAAACTATGCATTTATTTTCATGATAATTTAGGAAAATAATTCATAAGTGATTTTTGATGTGTAGGAATCAGTCCCATATCAACTGATACATGATGATAACAGTGTGAATCCAGGTCCATGTTTCTAGTTTAAAATGACATTTTAGTAAAAAATACAGGTGTCATACTCAAAATCGGTAAAAAAACATTCAACTTCTTTTAATATTATATGAAAATGATCCATATGTCATTTGGGATGTGTAGGAATCATTCAAACCTTAATATGACACATAGTGTGACCGGTATTACCTAAAGTGCATATTTTTATTTAAAATTAACATCCATTCTAGTAAAAAAGACAAAAAACATACTCAAAACTGATGAAATGCATTTTTATTATTTTAAGACATTATGAAAACAATCCAAAAGTCATTCTTGACAAGTCTAAATCATCTACAGCTCAATACGATACACAGTGTTCTTGGTATGATTCAAAGTTTCTATTTTCTGTTTTAAATATACATTTTAGTTCGAAAAGTGTCACTCACTGAAAACCAAGAAAATGAACTCATATTCTTTTAATTATTTTGTAAAATGATTCATAAGTCATTTCTGAAATTTAGAAACTAGTATCATGTCAAACCGATACACGATGTGACCATTATGATTCAATGTATGTGTTTCTTGTTTGAAATGAAACTTTAGTATAAAAGACAAGGGACATACTCAAAATTGAGAAAACATTAATATTCTTTTAATAATTTATTTCAATGATCCATAAGTTATTTGGGACATGTATGAATCAGACACACATCATTCCAATACATAGTGTGACTCGTATGACTCCAAGTTTCTCATTTCAATATATAAGTGCCACTTTAGTTTAAAATGGGAATCACATCGCCAAAGCTAAGAAAACAATACAAGAATGTTTTCTCATCATTCTATTAGATATTAATTATTTAATTTCATAATATTTTTGATCTTATTCATATTTTCTTAATTATTATAGAGATAATGCTTTAAGATGAATAAGAAACGATGTGACATGAAAGAATCCATTGTAACCCAATCCGATACACAAGGTTCCTAGCATGAATCAATGTTTAGTTTAAAATTAACACTTTATGTTAATTTAATTATTTATATTATCACTAAAATAGAAATAATTTTCTTATAAAAGTGCATTTTTATTATTAAGTAGGTGTTTTTTTTGAAAATTACATGAGTCGGGGTCAGCATCCAAAGACAAAGGGTGATTGATGTTTTTAAATATATGTAATAATTTGTACTTATGTAACTGTATAAACCAATGTTTGAAATGGATATAATATTGTGTTATTTTATTTTATTTGTGTTGTAAATTTTATTTCAATGAAATTATGTATTGGTACTTTATTTTTTTGATGTATGGTGGATTTTCAGGAGCTGTAGTGTGCTTTGAGAGCACACTACACTAGTGTTGTAGTGTGTTGTAACAATAAACTGTAATATTCCCTATATCCTAGCTTTTACACCCTCTAATAAATTTTCCCTTTATCAAGTCTTTTATAAAATCTAATAAAGACGCTCTTTATCAGTTCTTCTAGAAGCACCGATAAAGGACCCTTTTGTCAGGACTGAAAAATGTTGTCCTTTATTAATGCTTTTAAAAGCGTTGATAAATATATAGGGATTTTAATCTCACTCTGGTAGAAATTTATTATTTAGTGTTGATAAAGGCCAATTTTAACACTGTTAAAGGCCTATTTTGTATTAGTGGAGAAGGATTTTGAAATATCACTTGAAACATTTCTTAAGGAAGATTTCATTTATTTTAAAATTATTTTTTTAAAATAAAACAATATCAAAATCATTTAGTTTTGAAATAATTTCAATAAAATATTAAAATGTCTTAAATATTAAGGAAATTTTTTCATTTGTAATGAAAATTTAAAACCTTTATATTAAGGTTGTAATCCTTGAGTGGTCATGACAGTGGGAAGTACTATTTAGACTTCAAATGTTAAAAATAAAGATTCTTTTAACATATTTTGTAAAAGAAAAAAAATATTGTTTTTAAGAAAAGATGAAGATTAATTTTAAAACAATTTGTAAAAATCCAACATGGACAAACTGAATTTTTAAAATTATTTTAAAAATGGTAGAATTATTTTGTTTACATTTTTAGAAAACATGTTTTTGGAAGAAAACAACTTTTCATTAGAAAATTTTGTTTGTCCTAAAAACAATTTGTTCTTTAATTTTTATAAAATAATGTAAAGAATGTTAAGGGGAAACATGTATTCTCCTGAAATAACTAGATTAAAGGAAAATTATTCAGAATTATTGAGATATGGGTCCTAAGATTTCAACATTTGATATTTAATCATAAACAACCCAAATAAATGATGAGAGTGTGATATAAAATATTTACCACATTGGGAAAATTGAATCAAAAGAACCTTAAATGAATGAAATAAAATGCACCATAAAATATCCTAAAGATTAATAAATTAATTATATTACATGTAAAATGGGATATATGAACACCTCACGAAATAAAATGGTTTCATAACATAACGTATGTCTCAATGCAGGAAAATTGAAACAAAAACCCATTAATACTTTGGTAACTTTTGAACTGTAAATCCCATAAAATAATAACATCAATGGAAACATTGATCATAATTAAAAAATTTATATTCGTGATATATAATTTTACAAGGAATTATATACACCACACAAAAGAAACTA
Source organism: Viscum album (assembly GCA_963277665.1). Taxonomy (NCBI): domain Eukaryota; kingdom Viridiplantae; phylum Streptophyta; class Magnoliopsida; order Santalales; family Viscaceae; genus Viscum; species Viscum album. The sequence goes on along the minus strand of OY728120.1, from coordinate 1,379,058,831 downwards.
GTGGTGAATATGGCCTAAGTCTCTTACAAATAAAAGTGAAACTAGAAATACCCTTACCATAAGTCTTGATTTAGGTAGTACTCGTTCAAACCTAATATTTAATAAATATAAGTTTATTATACATCAAATAAAGAAAAATACTTATATATAAATATTATATATGATTTTTAATGACCTTTTATTTCCCATTTATTCATAATTTCATGTTAATGTTTCATTTTAGGTAATAAATAATTTGTTTTTGTATATTTTTTTAATAGTCATTTTTCCCATTTACCTTTTTCTTGGTTTCATAATCTCCATAATTTAAACAATGTTATAAAAATCATATATATTCATTATATATGTATTTATATTATCCCATAAAATTTGGTGATACTAAATGAAATACACCATTCATTGAGATGGTATACCATATGATCCTCTTGACATTGTTTCCATTTTATTAGCGTATTCATATAAAAAAAAGTATATTATATATATATATTATCATTATATTATAATTTTAATTTCATACATATCACATATGTTTATTAAACCCATCCTTAAAACACCCCATGTAATGTGTTAATGAATCACATCGTTTTGTGAGGCGGTAGTTCTTGTACACATAAGCGATTTTATCGTATTCCCACAAAATAGAAGTGTGCGGTAGTTAGCTATACACAGGAATGATGATTTTATAACCCTTTTTATGGAAGTTTGTGTGGTTTTTTTAATTAATTAAGTAAAAAACATCTTTGTATTTGGAATATTCTGAGGCTATTTTACAATAATGGTATAATAATAATTGAAAGTGGTGGAGAATGAAATAAAATAAGGACTGTCATTGAAGAACATTAGCTATTCTTTGGGTATCCTCCTTAGGTTTTCACTAAATACATAAAATCCTGGATTTATGCCCCAAATATAGGTACTACTATTAGGGGAGCTAATATGGGATGTTATTTGGATAGAGTATTGGTTGAGGAAAATTACTTGAGATGTGTGAATAAGAGAGGAGAGTGAGTGACTTTTTATATCTCAGGAGGATTTATATTCTTGTAAATACTCAAAATTATTCACTATTGGTACGTTAGTATTATCTCAATTGGATTCATGATTTATAAATAATGGTGTAGCGGTATGATATGGTCAATCCACACCTCTTCTACAAAATTAAAAACATATTTTAATCCTTTTTTCTTAACATATAATTTTCCCTATTTTTATCATTTCGGCTTTTCACTAAGGTAACTATATTTATTACCATGGTAATTTATCTTATAAGACTTAATTAGTGTGATATATATTATATAATTTGGACCCAGTGATTCTACATAAGATATTTAATTTATAAAATATAAATCTTATGTGTGTGGAAAATTAATTTCAACGCAACCGCATGTAACACACAAACAAACAGCTATAACCTTAACCATGCTAATTGAGTTTTTATTATTTAATGGTCAATATTGTCAATATAAAAAGAAAGTCAATCCAGTAATGGGACATATTTTATAATTAAAAAAATTTAAAAATCAATGGACATATGATATTATTTTTAGTAATTTTAAATTAATTAATAAAATAGAATTTATTATAAAATTAGATTAATGTCAATTTTGACATTATTCATTTAATTTAAATAAGGAATATCAATGAAATAATTTAATAATAACAAATTTTTTTAAAATATATTTAATATGATTAATTCATCTAGAAAAATGTAACATAATAATTCATTCAATAAACTTCACTTTTATTATTTTTAGTATCATTTATTTTATTTTTTATTAACTAAATAATTACTGTGTTGGAATTTCATAAGAATTTCATGTAACAAATTTTTATCTAAAAATTAAAGATAAATAAATATTTTAATAATAAGTCTTTTATATTAGAAAATTATATTTATAAAAAAACTAATTTTTTCTCTATCCCAAAACATTACAGATATTAAAAGTAAGAAAAGTATCATTTTTGTCTTCTTTTTTTCTTAACATATTCCAAGGGTAATATTCAACATAAATTTACAAGTAAATGGAATATTTAAATTAATTTTATTAAAAAGGATGAAATAAATTTATTTATTAATATTTGGGAAATATTTATAGATATTTTCACTTTTTATCATTCAAGTTTAACCTATGGTAAACCTATTTTTACCTTAGCCGTAGTAATTATTTTTTAATACATTGACTATCAATTTTGGTAAAACATTAAGTTGACCTTATTATAAATTATAATTTATTCTGATTAAAAATATAAAATTAATATCTCCAAATTCTATTAATATAAGTGAAAAAATTTAATTTCAAATTAATCCCATAGATGCAATGAGAAATTGAGTTTTTTAAAGTGAAAATATATAAAAGATTATAAGGTTTTTATATCTAATTTCCAAAATAAATTGTTCTAATATCCTAAATTTTCAAAAATATTATTATAATGAATTATTTTTATGTTAAAATTATTTCAAAATATAATTTAACAATATAAATTATTTAAATGAAAATACTATTTTCAATTAAAATTTATTATTTTTCAATATTCATTGAAAAGAGGAATTTCCTGAACAATCCCAAAAATTCAACCTAAGATAATATCAATATTCTAATTTCAAAAATTATGATTATATTATCCGATATATTTTATAATAGGGTTAAAATTTAATTTTAAATGATGTTTTCATGGTATGCTTAAATAATGTTTTTTAAACCCAGTATCTTGTATAACACAAGATAAACTGGTGTTTCATGTGACATAATCATAATTTTTTGTTGCATGTATTGAAATATAGCCCATATTTTGTGTGTAAATAAACGTAAAATTAGTATTACATATAAATAAAAATATTTAAAAGATTAAATTTACTCGAAAAAAACATCACATAATCTTAGCGTGATGTAGTTTTCGCATGGGTTTATCACGAACCGCCTTCTCCATGATAATGGAAGGAACAACAAACTTCCAAACCCTACCTTCTTCAATATTAAAGAGAGACAATGACCCTGGAGTCCTTCCTTCAATAGGAACTAGAGTAGAGACTAGATATAAGGGTATATAATCTCACATAGTTAGGGAAGGCATTAACATTTTTATTGAACATGATTAGGAGATAAGATGTTAAATCACTAAAAAAATCCAAATACAAAAAGTAAAAGTAAAGGTAAATCCAAAATACAACCCACATGCATGTCCAAAAGTAAATTTGATTCATGGTGCAAAAAAATCCAAAGTAATCTACCAAAATAGAATATTCTAATAGACAAAAACAACTAATCCTAATGCCCGATCTAGTAAAGTTAAGCACTGTCCTCAAAGTCCTCATAGAAACCTAAAAATAGTTTTAAAAATGTAGGGTCAGTATAAAATTATACCCAGTTGGAAAATATAATTCCATCCTTGTACAAGTGAGGGGACATAATAATAACCCATTGAGAAAAAATTAAAACCTCAATGCACCTACAATGGAGTCCTAACCAGCCCAACCTCACCATGGAACACTCACCAAATAATATAAGTCATGTAATGTTATTGTATAAGCACATCGATTTTTTGGTTCCCCACACCACTTTCCCACTGATTGACTGCTCATTCATAATGAAAAAAATCTTTACGTTACTACACTTCACATATGTAGTCCCACTGCCACAATCTTCCCACACTCATCTAGGCCTAAAATCGCACACAATCTCACCCATAGACACCTAGGCCACTACAACAACACCTTTCACCCGAAGACACATTGGCCTCATCCTGATGACGCTTGGGAAATTAACCCTGGATCGATGACACCTAGGCCTCTCATCCACAAAAAAACCTTTCCCAAAGAATTTTGGACTATGTTAAGCCTCAACACATTACAATCTACCAGGATACCTTCAAGCGGTAAGAAACCAGAAGAGGTTGATAGGAAGAAATTTTGTAACCAACCATCCATCCTCCCATCGAGATGTTAGGAAAGACAACCTCCCCCATGAAATATCGTTGTTCAGAACATAGTTCTCAACAAGGGAGGGGTGCATATAGAAATCACAAGGAACTACAATATATATATATATATATAGGTAATTAACCACTCAACCCCAACCCACGTGTCCCCAAACAATACAACCAACCCATACAGATCCACATTTCTTCTACCCCTATATTCATAACCACAGAATAACCAGTACCATGGAATAACCCAAATCCTTCTTCAGTCAACCATTTGTTACTTATTTATTAAGGGATTCACTTGAATTTCTTGCAACACTACAGGGCATCTACCAACCACTACTCTACCAAAACAACAAAAAAATCCAGAATTCCGTCCCACTGCACAATAAGTTGGTAACCACACCATAGTCCCACTACTCAACATCACACCTTGACCACAACACAACAAAGGCATTTCAGTTTCCTATGAGTTTTTCCATTCCACAATCAGTCAATCTCTCGGACTGAGGTTCTATCTCACCTCCCATGTACCACCCACCACGCAATTCACATTGTAACTTCCATTAACCCAGAAACCCATTATAGACACACACCCCACCATTCTCCCGGTACCAACTCCTATGTCCAATCTTTTACCGACAACCATTCAATAAAAAGCACCACACAACTCACACAAGGTTGAAAAACTCCACAAAATACATCACTCAACCACACCTATCAACTAGATGTGAAAATATTCAGATTTAACTAGAATAGGTTCTTTAAATCAACTTAATTATAACTGGGGTGATCACAGAGTAGTCTTGATCCTAGGGGAATCCATTTATTTAACTAGGGCAAATGATTAAGAATATTTAATGTTATAGTAATTTATTGAAGCATCTTAGAAAAAAAGAACATCACTAGCATGCAAGAAATGACGGCCAACAACCAATATTTTAAGAAGGATTTACAACCAAAAATAATCACAATATCAACAAGGATAATAAAATAAAATAGGTGATAAAACATCAAACTATTCCCTTTCCGTTATTTTAGTTACCCGTGTTATCATTTGATCTTATTCACTTCTTAATTATTTTTCATTTTAAGAAAATAATTAAACTGTTCCTCACAAAGAATAATTATTAAACCTACCCATCATTATGAAAAATTAAATAGAGTTCTAGAATAAATCCTAACCAATTGATCAAAGGATAGATGTTCTTCTTTTGTCTTTGAATAGGGAAACACGCGAGCACCACAAGACTCCAGGAAAACTGTGCCGGAGGGGCTCTAGTGTAGGCACAAGACTTGTTTAGAGAGGAAGGCTCTAGGAACACCAGATAAAATGAAATGGAATAAGTAAAGAAGACATCATGATTTATGAAAGGGATATATCCAAAAAATTAAGGAGATGATTTCGAAGTTCTTGAAAATCGGATCAGGTTTTGACCATGTGACTTTGCATTTTCAAGGTCAGTGGAATGTTACGAGATACATGGAATTTGAAAATTACACTCATAAATGGTGGAGACAGACAAGAGCATGACTGTCAGTTGATATGTTACAATTTCATAAAGATAAAAACGTAATAGGGGAAAAATCGGAAAAACATAGAAAAAATGGAAAAACTGGAAATGAATTACCAATGGGCGAGTCACCAAAACTGTTCCACCGATGCAACCTACCAATGCTGAGCCACTGACACTAATCCACCATTTCTGAGCTTCCAATTACTTAAACTACCAACTCCTTAACCTACAGATTTCCTCAACTCATCGATTCTGACGCCCTTGACTAACCGATGCAGATGCCCTCGACTCATCGATGTCGATGCCCTCAACTCACCAATGTCGATGCCCTCGACTCACCGATTTCGACACCCTCAACTCACCAATTTCAAGGCCCTAGATTGACCAATGATGAAAAACTCAACTCACTTATGCCTATAACCTCAACTCACCAATGATGATGGCCTGACATGATGATGCACTGACTTTCCAAAGCACTGGCATGCTCATGGAAAAACTGTAAATTTTGAAAACTCTTGAATTAAGCCACCGACAGCTCCTAGAACAAATAAAACTATAGATTTACACAATGGAATATCTTGGGGATATCAATTTAATTAAATAATATTCCTATAAATATATTCTTGTCATTTAGAATTCAAAACTAACCCAGAAAAAAAGTGGTATGAACAACCATCCCCTAAGATACATCTCTTGAGTAAACCACCTTGTGTTGTTCTAAATTTCGAGTGAAAACATCGACATCCAAGGACACCACATTTAAATATATCTCTTGAAAAACTGTGCAAAACTAATTCCCTACACTACCCCAAATATACACACATACATCAAAGGTCACTCTATCCAAACATATGGATTAGAGAGCTACTTCCTCCATGTTAAGACACTATCCACTTTGGGCAGCACTAAATCGCTCACACAGGTTTAATCACATCCAAATTAATTCATATTGATTAGGTATTAGGTTCCCCCCACCTAATAGTCATGATTTTTCAAAAACAATCATAGGACAGGGGAATAACATACCATACAACAAGAGAGTTCAAACATTACATCTTATGCAAGGCACAAAGAAAACAAAAGAGAAAAAATCTGAACAACTATGTGTACTGGGCACACATCTATGCCTCCCATTCTCAAGTACTCTCATTGAGTTCACCATGATTCCATAACATATAAACCAAAGGAATGGTCCATTCAAGAAAAGCATTTTCTTCATGATCCTCGATTCTTACCGGTCGCTCTATGAATGTCACATCACCCTCAATATCCAACTCTACCCATTCAAGAATGTAGGAGTCATCGTGTAGATATCGAAGGATCCTAGAGACAGGGAAGACATTGTGGATCCTCTCAAACTGTGGTGGAAACGCCAGCTGATATTCCACCTTTCCAACTCATCCCAAGACATAGAATGTTCCAATGAACCTGGGAGAAAGCATGATTCCCTTACCGAACCTCCACTATCCGTGCCAAGGGGAGACCTTTAAGAACATTTTTTCCCCAACCTATAACTCCAAAGTCATCCTCCTATGATTGGAATATGATTATTTTCGGTCTTGGTCCGCCTTTATCCTCCCACCCAAAAGTTGAACTTTCTCTGTTGTGCTCAGCACTACCTCTGGTCCAAGAAAGACTGTTTCTCCTACCTCTTTCTAACGCAGAGGTGAATGACATAGTCTTCCATACAAGGATTCGAACATTTCAATTCCAATGTTATAGTGAAAGCTGTTATTGTTGGAAAAATCTACTAGGGTAAAGTTCCATACACATGGTCGAACAAAGTCCAGAACACTTGACGGCGGCATATCCTCCAATGTATGGATGCTCCTTTCTATCTTTCCATCCGTATGAGGATGGAAAGTCATGCTAAGGTGTAACTTGGTTCCAAAATCATGATTCAATCCCCTCCATACTCATGCTGTATAATGTATTTCCCAATTTGAGACAATGGATCTTGGAACTCTATACAGCCACACCACCTCACCCACATACCTCTTTGCCACGACATCCACTGCGCTCGACTCCTTGATCGCCAAGATGTGAGCGGACTTCATCAACTAGTCCACTAATACGAGAGGAGAATCACATCCTTCCTAAGCCCTCGGTAATCCTGTGACGAAATCCACTGATATGTCATTCCTCTTTCACTAGGGAATATCTAAGGGCTGCAATAGACCATCAGGAACATGATGCTCAACCATCACCTGCTGACACACTAGGAACCTTACAACAAACTCCTCCACTACCCACTTCACCTTGGACCACCAAAAATACTACCTTAGGCCTTGGTAGATCTTAAAGACTCTTGGATTCACTTCTAGGGGTGAGCTATGGAACTCACAGATAAATCCCGCATGAATTAGCACTCGGACAAACAACTTCCCATGGAATAGAATTAGATTCTTACTATCCTCCCACAATCCTTTAGGATCATCACCCTAGGTTGTGGGATCACACACGACTTCATCCTCTGAGTCTCACCACTAATAATCTTTTACCTACAGCACCAAACAAGGATTCATTATCATCTGAAACAGATAGCCTCTACCACTATTCTCCCTAGCATCCATGCACAAATAGACCAACTCTTCTATTGCCTTCCAAGAATTCATGGATCCCCAAACTGCCTCTTTCTGTGACTTCCTATTCAAGGCATCATCCACCACGTTCCCCTTCCCAGGGATGAAAGAGAACCCTAAATTCAAATCCTAGAGAAACTCCTTCCACTTTCAATGCCTCAAGTTCAGGTCTAATTGTGAGAAGAAATACCTCAAGCTACTGTGATCTGTGAAGACCATGAAGTGATCCATGATGGGGTAATTCAAGCACAAATTCAGTGAGAACATATCCGATGAAAGCTACATGTCATGGGTGGAATAGTTACGTTCATGGGGACAAAACTAACTAGACCCATAAGATATCACTCCCTACTACTACATTAGCTCACACCCCATGCCTAACCCGGAAGTGTCACATAACACATCAAACATCACTCCTTCCTCCGGAAACCTATGCACGGGGGAAATGACCAGCCTCCCCTTTAGATAGATGAAAGCTTCCTGAAATTGCTTACTCCACACAAAACCCTAGTCTTTTTCGGCCAAATAATTTAATGTAGATAGAACTCGAGAGAAGTCGGTTATGAATCTTTGTTAATATCTTGCCAGACCTAAGAAACAATGAACCTATAACATGTTATTGGGTGGTTCCCAAGAAAAAACCACTTTGACCTTTGACAGGTCCACTATTATCCCTTGATGAGACACCACATGTCCAAGGAATTTCACCTCTTGCATCTAGAACATGCACTTGGAAAACATTGCAATGAGCTGGTGGAGTCAGAGGACCTCCTAGACAGTCCTTATATGCCCGACATTCTCCTCCTCTGACCTTGAGTAGATCCAAATATTATTGATGAACACGAAAACGAACCAGTCTAGTTACTCAGGAAAAATAGAGTTTACAAGCCCCATGAACATAACTAGTGCATCCGTGACACCGATGAGCATAACCACGAACTTGAAGTGCCCATACCTATACGTGAAAGTAGTCTTCGAGATGTTACCCTCCTTTACTCTCAACTGGTGATATAAAGACTGTAGATCGATCATATAGAACCAACATTCCCCCTTCAACTGGTCTAAAAGATCTTATGCCCTTGAAAGGGGGTAACGTTTCTTGACTGTCACCTAATTCAGCCTTCGGTAGTCTATGCACAGTGTCAGGCCACCATCCTAATTCTTCACAAACAAGACTATTTCACCCCACAACGACACACTTGGCGAGATAAAACCCTTCTTCATGAGGTCGTAAACCTGAATTTGAAACTTTTGTAACTCAAAAGGAACCATTTGATTGGGAGTCGTCGAAATTGGATAGTTACCAGGTTTCAAGTCAATCAAAAAATAAACGTCACATAGAGGGGGTAGAGTCACAATATCTTTGGGGAAGAAATCCAAGAATTCACTGACAACACTTGAAACTTCTGACATCTTTGTATCTACTAATTGCACTGAAAACTTGGATAATAAAGAAAGAATATGCTTCACATTCTATTTTCCCTCCTGAATTCTCCACTCACCAATGAAATCTACACACTGACCACCCACATATGATAACGTGAATCTTCTTCAGAAGCGGTTGATAACAACATACATAGAAAACAATGAGTCGATTCGAAGTATGGCATCATATGGCTTCATTTTTAGGAGAAGAAGATTCCCATTGGACTGGTGTGGCCCCAACATCTATCTACATCCTCGAAAAACATCAAACAGACTGGTCTGACCTCCAACTAGTGTACTCAAAACTAGGGGCATGGGAAGTCTCTCTACATCCAGTCCAGAGCATGAGATAAACTGTGTGAAACAAAGGGGTGTGGGGATCCTAAATCAAACAAAAAAAATGAAAGGATACTTAACAGATTGATCATACATTGAATAACCTCTAGCCCTATGGGAACCGCTAACTCTGCGAAATGTAAGTTCCCACGCCTAGCCCCTCTACCTCTATAGTGTTGACCTTATCACTGAAAAATCCCTGTTTGGGGTCTCCGAGGAGCACCCTGATACAACCTCCCCCATCACCATCTACCCTTAGTGGGGCGGGATCTCACTACCCTTGCCGTTGGAAGGGCCTAACCGACAACTGCTACTTCTGAGGTGGGTTCTGAGCCTGTCATTCCCACTATAAAGTGTTCGAATAGGCACTGCTTCAAAATATGTCCATGACCTACATAGATAAAGCACCTCGGTCCTAGGACCATAATGAAAGGGAGAGGACCAGGAGATTTGAATTGGAACTGCTAAGGCCTACTCCTCACAGGCCAAAACCTGGAAGGCCCTAAAGCTAGAGAACTAATGTTAACAACTTTCCCCTTTGACGAACTCAGCTAGCTCCCAAATCATGGCACACCTCCAAGTGGGTGCATCCTTTCCACTACCTCATCCTTCTTTTTTATATTTATCTATGTCCTTAGAGTGAATGGAGAAACAACATAATGAAGAGAAGGTCTGAGTGCCTCGTATAAGGAGCTCGCTTGATACACCTCATCTAGAAAGAGATCCAGTGAGAAGTGTAGAAGATCCTTGAATATGATCCCCATTTCCATCGTCTACATATAATCCTATTGGTGGGAGAGTAACTCTTGCCTCTTCTCAGCCTTCATTATGGTAGAAAGTAATTCCTCCCTGAACTCCCTTTCTAAGTCAGCCCACAAGACCTCAGTTTCCTTCCTCTCCCTGAGGTAAAGCATCCACCATTTATGCAATGATCCTCGTATATGGGTCACTGCTAGTGGTTCCCAGTACTCTATCAAATCTTGGATCAAGCTCCAAGAAAACACCAGCTCCTCAAGCTAGCTTTTCGTCTCCATGTATGAGACACTACCCTCGTACTTCCCTAGAGTCTACTGCTGGAATGCCTGAAGCGTCTTCTTCCACTAGTCATATTCCTCTTCTCGATCGGACCTCCATAGATCAACCTTGACAACCTATCAGACCTCAACTACCTGTATCACATGGGGGTGACATCCGGGTGTTATAACTGAAAATGTTAAAAAACTCCTAAGTACGATTAGTGTGGAAAATTTCATTTTTTATAATTCGTTTTAACTGTTAATTTATTTTAAATTCACAAAACACCCAAGAATCCAAAGAACACAAGTCATTATAATTCATGTACTTTTCCTAGGATATCTTCCTTGAGATCGGTGTAGCCTCATTTGGTTGTTCAATAGGTCCAAAGTCCCTACATCGGATCACTAGACCCATAAAATCACATGTCCTAGCTGGTCTTCTTTGACCTTTCTCACACACCGGGATTGCCAAACACTATTTTCCAACCTTCCCATGAAATCCTAAATGTTTCAAACTCAAAAATACTTCATATCTATCGACTCCAAACCTTACTCTCATACCATTTTTTCACGACCCACCTTCTCCAAGATGAGGGAAGGAACAACAAATTGCTAGAACCTTCCTTCTTCAAGATGAAGGAGATATAGTGACCCCCCTCAGTCTCACCTTGAATAGGGCCGAAAGTGGCGACTAGCACCAAAGGTATAAAATTTTACAATGAAATGGAATGAATTACCCTTTTATAGAACAAGATCAGGAGATAAAATGGAAAATCCCAATCAACTCCAAATACTAAAATTAAAAGTAAAGGTAAATCCAAAAATCCACCACCAAATGCATGTTTAAAAGTAATGTTGATACAAGGTCCACAAAACTCCAAAGTAATGTACTAGAAGAAAATATTCCAAGAGGAAACATCAGCTAATCCTGACGCCTGAGCTAGTAAAGTCATGCATTGTCCTCCATGTCCTCCTAGAAACTTGAAAACAGTTTTATATACATTGGGTGAGTATACAAGTATACCAATTAGGAAAATCTAAAGCCACCTATGAAAAAGTGAGGGAACACGATAATGTACATATGAGAAAACATTAGAACCTCCAATCACGTACCAAAAAAATACTAACAATCCCATCCTCACCAAGGCACACTCACCTAATAATATAAGTCAAGTAATGTAATAGTATAAGAACATATATATTTGGGATACCAATACTATTTTCCAACTGGCTAACTGCTCAGTCCGAATGGCTATGGTATTGACCCTACCAATTTTCCCATACAATGTCCCACTACCAAAACCCATCCGCACACACCTGGTCCTCAAACCACACACAACCCCACCCATAGACACATGGGCCAAAACAACCACACCTCCCCCCAGATGACACCTAGGCCTCATCCCAAAGACACTTGGGAAGACAAACCTAGACCTCATAGGTGAATTTAAATGTTCTCAAAATAACTCAAGGAATTATTCTATAAATTTATAACTAATTAATAGTTTTGGCGAACTCTCTATCACTCTCAAAGGCTTATCTTCACTTAATCGATCAAGCTACTGTTAAATTTTTTTTTTAATTTATTTTGGTAATAACTTTGGTGGTGGAACACTAATTAATTTATTGTTGAGATGTGGATATTCTCTTAAACCTAATTCTAATGAATTATGAATTTTAATTGATCAATTTATTCTAATAAACTATATAGATTCATTCAAACATTATTTACAATAGGATATTTTCTCATTTATTATATTTTTAGATTTATATTTTATTATTTATTGGATTGAACATGCATGTCACATTAGTATTATCCTTTTCTTTTGATCATGAGCATCTATTTGACTTATGTATAATTGGATAGATATGTATTTTTTCCATGGGATAATAGAGGGGGTGGTGGCCATTGTATCCATCTATTTAACTCAAAATTTCTATGTGAGGGTAATTTATTGAGGTTTCAGTTTATTACATAGAAAATATGAGAGTAACAATTGAAATTATTTTTTAATATGTGATGTAAAGAGGTATACATGGTTAGTCCACTTATTTTAAAATTGAATTCAAATCTAATCCAATTCAATATTCTATTACAATTTTCACCAATTGAACCCTCCAAAAAAAACGAGAACTACACCCGTAACACTATAATCTTCTAGAGATAGCCTGCCACTCACATCTATGATATTTTACTTGGGTTCATAAATTATTTTTCCATGTTCAATATGAATTCTTCCCTTCGCATTCATCAAACAATTTGACTCTATATTTAATCAAGAAAATTACCATGTGGATATGATATGATGCTTCACAGAGATGTGAAATGCACTATTTGGTACTTAGAGAGGAGATTTACATGATGAAAAGTGGGATGGATAATTTAGGCATGGTCATCACTACTTTTATTTTTAAATTTAGAATAATGAAGAGTATCTTAGATATGATACTGTGAGTGATTACTCGAGATCTATTACAAACTTTTTATGAAAAAAATTTTCAAGCATGGTCCTTAGAGAGGTATAAGTAAGGAGTCTTACAATGTTGGAGTGGATCTTAGCTCAGAAGATGTTGTATTACATGGGGCATTGGATTATAGCTTCATGTAGATAGTGAATTAATTGGGGGAAATTTTATCAATCTGCATGAGTATGTTGCTCTTCAACATTAAAACTAGTTCATTAGGGATAAGTGAAGTCCCACCTTAATTTTCCACTTTCATAAGGAATAGACCACAATGGCGAACAATTATAATCTTCCATAAAAAATCATAAGAATAAAATAAAAAATGGCTCATCAAAATGATGGTTACTCTAAATTAGTACATCCAATTGGTCCAGTTTGAAACAATAAGGGGGCCTAAAAATTTGAACTGGAATGTGCATGTTGAACTCTATTCCAGAAGTTGATCAATCATTATTGAGCCAACATGAGCAGATTCATATTCATCAATATCAAAATTGTTATTTTGAAGCATTTATACCAAAGTTCAATTCAGTTTCACTTTGTGAAGATGGGATGGTTCACCTCATACTAGGTCATACCTGAGCTTCAGTTTTCATATGTCTTATCTATCTTCCTCAGTTGAGTTGAGATCAAGGTATATGGATTTTGGTTGCATTATCTATTTTGATTGATTGAATTCACTTCTTCCCTAATCAAACTATCTTATTTGATACTCCTCAATTTTGATCTTCTCATCTTTCATTTATATCGAGGAACTCATTTGTGGCTTTAGGTTTTCTTCATCTAGTGAATCTTGGGTGCGAACCTTTTTCAACAATGTCATCATTTTCTATTACTCTATTTAAACAATTTTCATTTTCTTGTCTCATATCCAATTATAGATTGAGAAGAACTCGACTCCGGTGAGTCTTATAAATATAAAAAACACAGTCATATATAGTGTGGAGTGTAGTGGTGTATCCACTTTAAAGGAATTAGGTTTTATGCTGGAGATGGTGCTTCTGATCAATAACTAGTCATGAGGTGATTTTGTCGTAAGTTTGTGATTATTATTTATGGTTAGTTTATAATTTCTCCTTATAGATTTTCACTATTTTTGAGGCATCATTAGGTCATCTCATCCCTTTTATAGATCTTGATGACAATCACATGGAGTTCTCAATATGCAGTAACATTCCTTATATTCACCTGAATTTCAACAGGTTTTCAATATATTAACCATGTATGGCATGAATTATTATCTAACATCACCATTTTATCCTCTTATATATTAAATGAAAGTATTATTCAAGCTTGTTGAAAATTTTCATCCTGGTTATTTTGAAATTTTTCACCATTGATTAAATATTATTTCAAAAAATTAAATAAAATTCATGAAAATCCAAATTTAATTCCAAATATAACTTTATATCACAAAAAATAACAATTTCAATCACATGCATTTTTATATTATGTGTAAAATATATTATATAATGAAAAATAAAATTTGTATTCCTTTAAAATATTTAATTTCCAAATTATAAATCTAACTTCACAATTTTATACAAACAATTAATTGAATATGTGAAAGTAATAATTTGGAGCCAATTTACAATTAAATTAAAATTTTTATAAAAGTAAAAAAATAAAAAATCTACGCAGGATTCGATGAATTTTTAGTATGATTACTTTAGTTTAATAAATCAATATGTTTCAAAATTCTAGCTCACATCACTCCCCTTGACTTGAACTATTACACTCCCAATCAGTTCGTTGATATCTATTTATTAAAAAGGAAAACAAAAATATGGTCCTTCCTAATTTCAAATAAAAATACATGAATTTGAGGAATAAATTAATTCATTTTTATTGAATTGTTATGTCTCATATATGAATATCTCTCATTTTTTCATTTCTATTCATTCATAAGATGTAGTTCTAGGTAGTGAATAAAATAGATCATATTAGAATAATAATTTTAACAATTGGAATTTATATTTACCCATATCAAATAAGTTTCTTAAACCAATGAGAAATTTCAACTTCATTGATACAACTCAAATAAATTTTAACAAGTCAATTTCCACCTTCATCACTATGGTTTAACATTCTCCTCACTTGAATGAATTAATTTGTTTTACTATTAGGAACTTTATTATTATTTTTTTACTTTTTTCAAGTTATGTATGTGAATTTTTTTTAAAAAAGGGACATATTGGATATGTAAAAAAGGGATTTACTTACTCACATAATGAATAATTCCTCAGTGATCCACTGTAAGATCCAAATTTTCCATTTCACTATAGTTTCAAAGGAATTTTATCAATTGGCTTTGAGTTGAATCCTAAAGGTTTTATTTTTCACATAGGTGAAGTTAGATAGGATTTGGTTTAAACGATCGAAGTCCTCAAGAAACAATTTTTATCCCCATGCCACTTTCTTTTGGAGACATTTTTCCTAACTTTAAAACAAAATGTTTACATGAAAATAGAGGTTGAAATCTCCCAAAAATCATCCATGTTTTACAACCTTAGAAAAAATTAAATCCTAAATTCTAGTATAGTATTTAAACTTGGTAAAATAGAATTTAAATTCAATTAAGGTTTCAAAAAAATCAAAAAGAAACTATATAAAATGTCTGTGCACAAATTTTAAAAATAGGATTGTTTTTTTCTATTTTATATTGTTATATTATTAAAAATTGACATAGAAAAATATATTAAAAACAATAAATTAAAATTATGAAAATTGAATTCTAATCATTTCCCCACACTTCTTTTTAATAGTACCCTCAAGGATTTTCTATCATGTTTTTTTTAACTAAAAGTAATTTTAATAAATATTAGTGTCAAAAATAAATGATATGGATTGAAACATCCTAGTGTTTTTTGTTCAATATGATTGAGTTAAGATCTCCCATGGTGTGTAGTGTATAACCTGTGGTAAACTTCTTATTTCCTTCCAATTTTTGAATCCTAAAAAAAGCTATTTTGAATTTTACGAGAAATGAAAGAAAAATTACAAGAAAAATATATTAAGTGGATCCTAGGGTTTCCCTCTAAAGAGGTTCTATTATTTTTACACTCTAGAACTTAATAGTCCAGTATTCATCCCTAATCAACCAGTTGATATGATTTGTGTGATATAAACCACCACATCTATTTTTTTTCAATTATAATAGGATTATTTTCTTTTAAAAGGTACCCTTTAATAGAGTTCTTCATTTCCACCCCCTCATCATTGTGGTGTTCTCTATTAAGTGAGGGTGGAAGTACGATGTATGGGGCCTCCTCTAACTTCCCTCAAACTATTGTGGAATCTTCCTCATTCTTTGGTAGATTCATCAATTCCTCCTAATCATGATAAAAACAATGGCGAGTTAGTAGAAAATTCACTATGAATAAAATTATAATAATTTGATCTTAAGTCAGTTTTCTCCCTCTCATATGTAACAAAATCAATATCTACTTCCTTGTGATAGGCCACTATAGATCATTATTCTATTTTCCTCCCTCTACTTTATATTCACGGTAATGCTGAGGGATTTGTTTATTATGCACAGGTCATAGATCTTCTTATTCTTCAACCACTTTTTGGGTTGCATCATCATTAAATTATTAAAGACTAATTTACAATAGGTTTTCAAATTAGTCATCATCGAGTTATTCTATATCATTCAAGGATGACTCTTCTTTAATGAATTTAATCCTGGACTGTGGTATCTCCATTTTAAATTCCATCATGTAGGTTATTTTCCAAGTGTAATTCCACTTGGATGATTTATTTTGAAGAAGAGGAAAAAAAATACTTATTTCATTTTTTTGAAATATGTGTTAATTCACTTAATCTTCTTCATCTAGTTCCAAAAACCAATATTATGATTTTTTATACATTTTAAAGGAGGTATGAAAATGGTTTATCATTAGTAAAATCATAGAAACAATGTTCTAAAAATTTTCTCTTCTAAGAGTATCAAAATTTAATTTATTTTCTTTGTATATGAGTACTAGTTATATTTTATCAGTGGAAAATAGTAGATGGTATAACACTTATAAAAAACTCCATATTACTCTTTAATATCCCCTCAAGTAATGTAAATGGGCACTAATTCCTCATCTTCATTTTGTTTTCTTTAACAAAAAAGAACTAGGATATCTGTAGTAATTTTAGTAATCATTTACCTTATATTTATTATTGTTTATTTATATTGTTTCCCATTTACATAAAGATCCATTTGTATATAACAGTATCTTTGAAACTCCTTTGGTGTAATATTACCTTCATCTTGATAAATCATGGGAATTTATTATTAATGGTGGTTGGGTTATTTCATGTAGTAACTTTTATCACCCACCCATTGAAGTATACTAAATGTTTCTTTTATTGGTGCTGAAATTGAAAATTCATCACTTGGGGATCTAATGGGAAAAAGATATGTGAATATGTATGAGGATCCATTAAATAATGGAATTTTTTTATAATTTACAGTAGATTAGATTAAATTAAGATTGATGAAAAAAATCAAAGAAAAACATGCATGAAAAATTGTAAACACTAAATAATGTAGTGCATTAGAGAGTGTAAAATTGTCATAACTCACTATAAGTGGTTCCATGTTGATGGAAATTACTCAAATTGGGACACATTAAATATAATTTTTATTAATACTAAATTATCCTAATGTTTGTGTACGTCCGTTGATCATATTGTCAAGCACGTCAAATTAGTTTTTTAGTTTTTACTAGAATTTCTCGAGTATAGCATCAATCCTAGGTTGTCTCTCGGCAGAGCATTAGATCATTATTTGGAAAATATGGTTTTGATTATGAAAACATAAGGGTAATTGGATTTAATAAAACTTTGGGTTTGATGATTAAAGTTTAAAATAGAAAAACTAAAGATATAGAACAAATTAGAAATGAACAAGATCAATTAAACGTGATCAACCCAGGGGAGTATCGTGATGCTCATCCTTCATTACATCAAGAGAAAGGGTATAAGTATTTTAATACCTCTATTGTAACACCTATTACTATAATTTTACTTAGTTTATACTATGATAACTCCCAGGTCTTAGTAGAAAACACACAATGATTTACCGGACACCACTGATGATTAGGTGATTTGTGTTCGACATCATAACCGAAACTCACCAAGGAAACACCCAATAAAATTGATAGGCTATCCAGGATTGTATGTTATTTATTTGTGATATCATGAAATAAATTTACTGGGACTTTACAGTTCTTATGTTATCTTAATTTTCCAATACAAACCTCACAAACACCACAATTGAATGAGGGAGGAAAAAGGGATGAACGATTTGTGAAACATCACATGAAAGGGTACCCCCAAACATGATCATTTGAGTTTGAGTATAAATTACCAATATATAACTCAATTACTTAAAAATATAGGATGAAGAAAAACAATATACAACTTATAATTAATAATATCATTCACAATAATACACGTTTGATGCTCAAGATTACATCAAGATCCTCCCCAGGTGATCATAAGGGGTTTTGAAACCGATGGGAGTGGAGGAAGAAGAAGATGTTGAAGTAGCACATCCCATAACCTCCATAACTTATAGGAATGATGGGCAGACACCTATGGGGCTAAAAAATGGTATCACATTTCCTCCAAGTCTAACTCCCAAACGGGGAGCCCAATGTTCCATTTTTTAGAAAAAAATGGAAGGTGGTTTTGGCCACAGAGATTTCTTCAAACCAACTGTACCACGCCTTTTTTCCATTAGACAACAGAATATCATTTTTGAAAAGACTTAAAAGTTGTATCCCAAATTCCAAACTATATCCAATGAATGGTTGGCATCAATTGGACAAGTGGATCCGGAGATTAGGACAAACTACAAAACACCACTTTTGACTTCTCACAAATCCAGTGATCCCATTGGGCCCCTTGATAGAGGAATTGGGCTTGGGTTTCTCCATAATAGTTGTATCCCATTAATTTTGGACCAAAATAAAAAATATGAGCCCATTTGGATGAGCGTAGTTTTTTTAAACAGGAAAAACAGTGGACATGTATTCACAGATCAATGAAATTTTTACCCATTTTTCTTCCACTTCATCATGGGCCATCCAAATCATCTCCTCCTACATTGAAATCATAAAAACAAGTAACATTATTAATTTTAATAGTGATAAACACAAAATAATGGAATAAAACATGAAATTTTATTTGTTATTATTTTTATAATTTTCAATACAAAACAAGTTTAGCATAGTGGTGTCAGGGTGAAAATGAAACAGTAAATCGTGGTACGATCACAACCCCACACCTCCATATTTTCACTCTTGAGAAAAGTATAATATCCTAATCAAGTCTTATTCCTAAATAAAAGGTGTGAAAACATCCAAGATTCATTTGAAATTAAATTCATCATGTCTCATCTATGGAATCAGTTTCCCTATCATTTTTCTTTTCTCACATTCAAATTTGTCCAACCTCGTTTGTTCACCCATGCAACATGTCACTACCTACCTCACCTAAAATTTTCAATCTTCACTCAAAGAAGATATGAAAGTGGATTTATGCTCTTTTCCCAGAGTTGATGTGATCCTTCCATATGATTCCTATGATTATCATTTCTCTATTTGTAGAAACTAGTGTTCTACTCAAGAGGACTTCCAACAGGTTGTTCTTAGGTTCAAGGGTTGGTTAGATTTAATGTTAAAAAATATGAGGTAGAAGAGGAGTGTTTAATCTCTTATGTACAAAACATGTAAAAATTCAGCAAGTGTTCAGAATTAATGTATAAACTCAATCCCTCACAATGTGTATCACCTCAAACTCACTCTCCCTATTGTCCATTTTTGTGGGTCACAACCAAGCAGTGAGTAATAATGAGTAAAAATCCTCTTTTTGCTTATTTTCTTTTCTTCGGCTTTTTTTTCAATGTAGAGAACTTTTTTTATTAATGTATAGTTTTTTTGGAGATAAAGAGGGGAAAATGTGTAAAACAATGACGTAATGTGTCTTGTGACCCCATTTCCCAAGGAAAATGTAGACACCCTTTATATCAACCCATAACAATTATTATCTCCACAGAATTCCCATGCAAACACCCTCTCTCACACACTTTCTGAAAATAAAACAAGAATATACACAAGATATGGGTAGGTAGGGATATATTATCTTGTAATTTGGCTACCTAACAGTCATTTCATGGTCTCTAAGACTTAATAAGGATAAAATATCAATGTGGAAAAATGTAGAGGTTAATTTTACCAAGGTATTTTTAATTAATGATAACCTCTGTCATGAATGTAGTATACATGAATTTTATGGTTTCATATAGAATCATGGCAAGTTCTAGTTTCTCTACAAGACCTGAGACTCTCATGAAAGTGATTAAAAGAAAGAATATGCATTAGATGCCTTAGAATATCTCTCAGGTAATGGATTAAAATATTGTTCAGTGCTAATGAGGCATGGGTTTCCAAAATCCATTAAACACCTAAGAATGATTAGAAAATAAAAATTCTATAAAAAGACTCAATATCAACATTTATTTGAATTTTTTTACAAAACCAAAGGAATTTTATGCACAATTGACTCAAGCATGAAAAACGATATTAGATATTTTTTTAAGACTAATTTTTATTTAAAAACACAAAATAACGAAATCAAAAATGAAAACATATTTTTTATTTTATTATTATTATCTTTATTTTTTTTGTTTGGTTTAATCCTAAATATGACATGTCACTCTCTCCCACACCTAAAAGTTACATTGTCCTCAATGAAAGTATTTTAAATAAATAGGTAATAAATAAATGTACGGAGAAGGGGAAACCAGCTAAGTGGTGTCATATGTGGCATCTATCAGTTGGATTTCCTCCAAGAGATGATTTGGAAAATCTTAATAGAAGTATTTGAGTCTCTTCCCATTGATAGTAATGCGCCTTCCACTATTCTCATGAAAAACCTATATAGCACCAAAAGGGTAAACATTAGTAACATTATAAGGGCTGAGCCATCAGGAAGAAAGCTTCTCTGGGTGGAGCTTTAGCCTGAAATTGTATATGAGGACCTTCTCACTAATATGGATCTTCCATTGATGAATCATGCTATCATGGATAAACTTTTTCTTCTCTTTATAAATATGATAGTTCTCATATGTGTCAAGTCAAATTTCTTCCAGCTCTTGAATTTGCAGCTTCCTATGCTCACCTGCATCTGAATGATTCATATTGCATTTTTAACAACCCAATATACACGGTGTTCTACCTCCACCAATAGGTTACAAGCATTTCCAAATACAATCCTATATGGCGACATTCCAATTGGGGTTTTATAAGCTCTACGGTATGCCCAAAGTGCATCATTCAAGTGCAAAATCCAATCTTTCATGTTGGGTTGTACAATTTTTTCAAAGATTCGCATAACTTCCTTATATGAGATTTCTGCTTTTTTGTTAGTCTTGGGGTGATATGTTTTCGAGACTTTATGAACAACCCCATACTTATGAAGAAAAATTTTCATGTTGTGATTGCAAAAATGTGAACCCTGGTCACTAATGATGAATCTCAGTAAACCAATCCTACTAAAAATCTGAGACCTCATAAAATGAACAACCACTCGAGAGTAATCGGTCATGGTGGTCTTTGATTCCACCCATTTAGATACACAATCAACCGAAAATAAGATGTACAAAAAGACAAATGAATTTGGTAAAGTCCCCATGAATTCAAAGCCTCATTCATCCAAAATTTCATACAATAAATGGGTAGTTGGGGTATTTCTTTCCTCTTGGAGATATTCCTTGTGAATTGATTAGGACTACATGACTTGAAAAATGTATGGCCATAACTATCCAATGTTGGCCAATAAAGTCATGAGTCATGGACCTTTCAAGCTGTATGTGGAGAGACAAAGTGGCCCCCATAGGCCAAGGTGTGGCAGAAGGTCAAAATAGAGGTGAACTCATGGTCAGGGACACACTGAATAACTACTTGTTCACAAAAAGTTCTCCACAAATATGGGTCATCCAAAATGTAACAACAAGAATCATGCTTAAGAATTTAGGATTGTGAAATGATGAAATCAGTGGGGAGCCTAGATGTTTCTAGTATATTCATAATGTATGCATACCAAGAGGTAAGGTCCCCAATATCACAAAGGTTCTCATGAGGGAATAATTCTCTAATGGGGAGGGGTGAGTCAACATGATGGTCCAATCGTGGGGAAATACTAAACATGTGGTCAGCTACCACATTTTCCACTCTTCTATTGTCTCTAATCTCAAGGTCAACCTCCTTCATGAGGAGCATCCACTGAATGAGGCGAGGCTTAGCTTTAGGTTTCTTTAGGAGGAAATAAAGGGAATCATGATCAGAAAAGACAATGATTTTTGACCCGATAAGATATGAACAGATTTGTTACACGAAAAAAACAATAAAAAGAAGTTCCTTTTCAGTGGTTGGGTAGTTTTCCAGTGCAGGGTCAAGGGTACAAGAGACATACATAATAAAATGAGGATATTTCTCAATCGTTGGTGATAAAACTTCCCCAACTACAAAGTTATAGGCATCACACATAAGCTCAAATAGGAGATCCCACCTTGGCGGTTGGTTGATGGGAGTTTATGTGAGTATCGTTTTTAGAGAATTTAAAACATCCTCATAATTTTTATCAAACACAATCTCAGAATCCTTTGGTAATAACTAGGACAAGGGAAGTGAAATCTTATAGAAGTATTTAATGAATCGGCAGTAAAAACCAGCATGACCCAAGAAAGATCACACCTCACGAACAAATTTTGGATATGGAAGGGTTTAAATTAATTCAATTTTTGATTTATCCACTTGAATTCCCTCTATTGAAATAACATGCCCAATTACTATCCCCCGCCCAACCAGGAAATGAAATTTCTCTTAATTTAATACGAGATCTTTTTCTGTACAACAACAAAGGATTGAACCTAGGTGAACCAAATAGTCATCAAAAGATACTCCATAAAACATGAAATCATCCATAAAAACTTCCATGAAATTTTCTAGATGCTCAGAAAAAATACTCAACATACATCCCTGAAAATTACCATGATCATTAGATAGAACAAAATTCATCCTTTTGTACAAAAATGTTCCAAATGGACATGTAAATGTTGTCTTTTCTTGATCCTCAGTGGATATATAGATTTGCAAATAACCCAAATAGAAATCAAGGAAACAATAATGGGCCTTACCAGCCAATTCTTATAGAATTTGGTCAATGAAAGTTAGAAGAAAGTGGTCCTTCTACGTGGCTTTATTCATTCAATGGTAGTCAAAATAGACTCACCAACTATTTTTCACATGTGTTGGAACCAATTCATTCCTTTCATTTGATGCAACTGTTATTCCTATTTTTTAGGCACAATTTTCACTAGGATAACCGATTTACCATCATATATAGGATAAATAATCCCCATAATAATTAATTTACTGACTTCTAATTTTACTACTTCATAGAGAGTGGGATTAAACCTGTTTTGAGATTTTCTCACGTGCTTAGTTTGATCATAAAAAAGTATATAGTGCATAAAAATAGACGGGATAATTCTAGGAATATTAGCCAATGTCCATCCTATTTACTTTTTATACTCTCTCAAAAGGTCGAGCAATTTGGAATCCCACTATTGAGAGATTGTATTGGAAATAATGATGGGAAATTGGTCAATACCCTATAGATAGGCATATATTAAATTAGATGGAAGTGGTTTTAATTCCAATGCTGGGGGTTTTTGGACTTAGGGAGGGGATTTATGGGGAGTGAGGTCCATTAAACTGTCTATATTGTCATGTTTATTTCATAAAGATAGATAATATATTAAAATGAGATTTTCAGAATCATTGACGGTCATGGGTAACTCCGAATGAACATAATCATCAATTAAATCACAAAATTTACACTTTTTTGAACCCACAAAACACTCAAAACATGAATCAAAACTCAAATCATCCATGGTTGAAGAAGAGAAAAATGAATCAATGTATGGGTTGAGGAGAGAATATTCTGTGTGTGCATCATTTAAGAGAACTTCCATCAAATTGAAATGAAGAGTGGAGTGCTCTTCAGCAAGGAGTTTCATAGACTCAAGGATGTTAAAACTTACCATTTCTCCACCAAACTCCTTGGAAAGCATACCATTTTGAATATTGATGATCGTCGTTAATGTTTTATGGAATGGCCTACCATGTATGAGAGGGGCATGTACTTGGGTTCAGGTATCTACCATATCAAGAATGTATAAATTAGTGGGGAATATGGGATTCTTCACTCTTATAAGGACATTATCAATCACTCTTATTGGATGCTTAGTACTCCAGTTTTCAAGTTGCAGGACAATGCATATTGGTTGAAGCTATTCAACTTGTATAGAAGTATACATGGAGTGAGAAATTACATTAATGGAAGCACCTAAATCTATCATAGCATCTGAAAATAATGTCTCCCCTATGGTACATGATATTGTGAATGTGATCAGATCCTTTAATTTAGTTGGCATTGCTTGTTGAATTAAGGCTGATACATTCCTTCCCAATTTGACTCTCTCATTCCCTTTCAGCCTCCTTTTATGGGTGAAAGGTTATTTAAGAAATTTGGAATAACGAGGAATTTTCTTGACTACATCTAGTAAAAAAATATTAAGTTGAACTTTTTTAAATGTATCCATTATTTCAGTATCAATTTCATTATTAAATTTTTTGTTATATTTAAAGAGTATTTGGGGGAAAAGAAGAGGAATGTATTGTTCATTTGAATCATCAATGATAATTTGATTAGTCTTATTATTTTGTTTTTCTTCATTGGAATCTTTTATGTGAGGAGAAAGAGTGTTTTTGAAGAGGGGGACATACCTGTTGTGTAGAATCAGTTGAAAGAGAAACCTCTTTACCAATACGAACTATAACTCCACATACGTTACCTTTGTCCTCCAGATTGGAAATGGGATATGATGGTAGTTGTCCAGAACCTTGCATCTTGATCTCATCGATGGTGTTCTCCAATTTTACCCCTTGAGTTCATAGGTCTTGAATTGCCTACAGTGTGGTTTGTAGAAATTGTAGGTTTTGGGTTGGCATTTGTTTCACCATATCATCGAGGCTTGGTTTAGATTTGGGAGGAGGAGGATTATTGTTTTGAGAAGTTGAAGGATAATAAGGTTTCATACCTTCGCCTTGTTGATTCCAATTCTTCTTGGGGAAGATTGAGTTTCCTCCTTTTCAGTACTGGGGTTGTACTTGCCACCCATGGTTTGGATTTGGCTAGAAATGTTCTTTTATTAAAGGAAGTTCTTTTTGTAATGGACACCCTGGGAACACAGATACAAAAGCATCAGGTGAATCTTGATGTTGTGGGCACTGGTCCGAAAAATAAGAATTGTTAGAACAAATACCATAATGAAATGAAACTGGAGGAGGTTGTGAGTTTCCTTGTGCTTGAGGTAATTGCCTTATAAGGGTATTCATCTCATCAAGATTTTTATATACCTTTTGTTCTAGATATGAATGACTTACCTCATGAACTACTCTGGTTTGTACAATAGCTCATGTACCAAATTGTTATCCATTTTGAGCCATATTGGCTATAAAGTCATGAGCAGTGGAAGGGGTTTTATCAACTAGGGCACCACCAGCTGCAACATCAATCATTCCCCGATCTATGGGGATAATTCCCTCGTAGATGTTTTGGATTAATGGTGGTTCACTAATCTGGTGGTGGGGCATCTTGAGCAAATTATGTTGAATCTATACCTGTATTTATAAAGGGTCTCTAATTGTGATTTTCTAATTCTACATATTTCTTTCCTAATTGATACAGTTCAATAGACATGGATGAACTTATCTAAAAAGTGTCTTTTAAGGTCATTTCAGCCCCCAATAGTGGTAGGTAAATAGTAAAGCTAATATTTGGCTACACCATTAATGGAAAAGGGAAGGCCCTAAACTTAATGATGTCCTCAGACACATTTTGGGGTTTCATGGCGGAGCACACTATGGGAAACTCCTTTAGGTGTTTATATGGGTACTCACTAAGAAGACCATGGAATTTATGAGGAAGGTGGATGAGGCCTGATCTCAGCTCAAATTTGGAAGCTTCCTTGGGAAATTCGATGTACTTAGGTTGGTACTTCACATCCAGGGTGGTTAGTTCTTTTAAGGTTTGATTATTTGCAGTCATGTTTTCATAGGTTTGATTGGGTTAAATTTTTGATTGGTTTATAGAAACTTGTGGTTCCAAAAGGGGTTAATAAGTGTTAATTTATTGACCTTCTCTAGATTAATTGATTTTTTAATGGAGTGATTTTTCAATTTCAGGGTCAAATTCAAGTATTGTTTCTTTACCAAATCTTATCATGCAACAATGATGTCCAGTTTGATTGATTGATTGATTATTGTTTTTTTGTTTTTTATAATTTTTTTATTTAATATGAATGAAATAAAAATACTTCCTAAATTAAAGGTTTTAATAAAATATAATTTTCTACAACAAAATTAGAGAGAGAGTGATGGAGAAAAAAAAGAGAGGAAGAACACACAAAAACAACCAAAATTAGAAACAAAAAACCAAAACAAAAATAATCGAATGGGGTGGGGTATTGAAAGGGGTACTAATTAAGAAGTAAAATAAACAAATAAAAAGAAAAAAAATGATCTTGGATCCCTGGCATTAGTGCCAAAATTTTATCGTGTTTTCGAGCTCATCAAATTAGTTGTTTACTTTTTACTAGAATTTCTGCAGTATAGCAGCAACCCTAGGCCGCCTCTCGACAGAGCCTTAGATCGTTAACTGAAAAATTGGGGTTTTATTTTAAAAATAGAAGGTAGATGGGTTTAATGAAACTTGGGGATTGATGATTAGAGGTTACAATAGAAAAACTAAGGCGATAAAACCATGTAGAAGTGAACAAGATTAATGGAACATGATCAACCCAGGGGTGTATCAATATTCTTATCCTTCATTACATCAAGAGAAAGGGTATAGATATTTTAATCCCTGGTTTTTAATATCTATTACCACAATTTTATTGAGTTTATACTAGGATACCTCCTATGGTTCAGTCGAAAACACAAAATGATTCACCGAACACCCCCAAGGATTGGGTGATTTGAGTTCAACTTCATAACCAAAACTTGCCAAGGAAACACACGAAGAACTCAATGTGATATCCAGGTTTGTATGTTATTTCTTTGTGATACCATGACATAAATGTAAATGGCCATTAAAATGCTCATTTTATTTGAATTGACCAATATGAACCACAAAAACAACACAATTAAATGAGGGAGGAAAAAGGGATGAATGGTGTGTGAAACATCACATGAAAGGGTACCCCCAAACATGATCATTTGAGATTGAGTATATCATACCATTATATAACACAATTAAATAAAAATATAGGATTATGAAAAACAATATACAACCAATAATTAAAAAGTTAATTCAAAATAATACAAGTACAATGATCAGGATTATATCACGTTCCTCCCAAGGTTATCACAAGATGTTTAGAACCCCATTGGAGGGGAGGAAGATGAAGATGATGAAGTATCACATCCCATAGCCTCTATAACTTATAAGAATGATGGGGAGACACCTTTGGGACTCCAAAATGGAAGAAGCTTACCTCCTGCTTGAACTCCCCAATGGGGAGCCCAAGGTGCCATTTTATAGAAAAATTGGAAGGTGGTTTTGGGGACAAATATTTCTTCAAACCAATTGTACCATGTGTTTCATCCATTAGAAAATAAAATATACCTTTTGAAAAAACAAAAAAGATGTATTCCCACTTCCTAACTATCTCTACAGAATTTTTGGCATCAATTGGACAAGTTTATCTAGAGATAAGGATAGATTACAGAACACCACTTTTAACTTCTCACAAATTTGGTGTTATGGACAGATCAGGCCCGTTAGACCCCTTTCTCACAGAATTGTGCTTCAGTTTCTTCATAAGAGTTGTATACCATTAAATTTGGACCATAATAAAAAATATGAGCCCATTTGGATTCATGGAAGTTTCTAAACAGGAAAAACAGTGGACCGGTCTTCATGGATCCATGCAATTTTGGCCCATATTTCTTCCACTTCATCATGGTCCCTCCAAATCATCTCCTCATACATTGAAATCATCAAAATAAGTAAAATTTACCATTTTAATAGAGATAAAGACAAAATAATTGAATCAAAAATGAATTTAAATTTTTTAGTTTTTTTATAATTTACAATACAAAAACATGTTTAACACAGTGATGTAAGGGTGAAAATGAAACAATGAATCGTGGTATGATAAGCTGTCTATCAGGAAGTGGGGGCAAGGAAAATTTGATATAATTAAACTTATGTATTTTTATCTTCCTTTTAATAATTTTATAATCATAACATTGATTTATTTTTGTAATTTTTATCTTATTAATATAATGTAAACACAATAAAGTTAGGTTGAATGGGTTTATAAATGAGATTGATAACACAGACTCTTAAGTACCATCCACTATTCTCATCCAATAACAGAATCCATTTAACTCATATATTTCTTTTTTATATCTAATTTATGGTTCTAAGAAGGCTAAAAAATAACTCCTAATGCACACCCAATTTATCTTATTCTTCAATGTATAGGTAATGAATGTACTCAATTGAGGCACTCACTGTCTCAACACAAAACTCAATCATATACTATTCATCCCCCATTCGACATAGTTCCATTGGTAAACTATGTATATCAATAGAGGATGTCAAACATGATATAATAAATAAATTAATGAAACGAATCATTAGAGATAGTAGACGAAAACTATATGTCCATTTTTCTCTAATTCACTATCATTCCAAAGCCAAAATTATACATTAAATAATTAATGAAATGTAGATTTTGAAAGCCCATATGATCTCCCTTAGGTTCATAGACCTTGAATTAGTACAAAAAAATAATAACATTTGATATATCACATTAATGATATAAAGGTTGAGGAAAAAATGAAGAAATAAGAGGGAACAATATGATAAAACACAATAAAAAAACATAATCATAATTAAAATAAAAATAAAAATAATTATATAATTTCCTGTTCTATTGATCCATAAGAGTTAGATATATTTCAAAATGTGAAATGATAATTATTTATAGGTGTTGAAGAATGAATTCTTCTTACTTCTTGAATTCAATACCATGCCTCACCAAGATACTTTTTGTCCAGTGATTTATTCCATATATAATAGATGATGGTGGATATGGATTATGTTGGAGGAATCATTTTTACTTTTACCAGCTTGGTCATTCTTCCCATGATTAGGCTATATACGTCTTAATGAAAATTCAAAAACTGATGTGATACACTACTTCACCGAGAAGTAATATAATATGTTGGTTTTTCACATTAGGGGATTAAATTGTTATCATGTGGGATGGTTAATATTGGAATGGTTTTTAAGTATTTTAGGTTTTTAATTTTGAAAAATTTGGGTAAGATCAGATCTAAAATTATGAAGCTTTGTTCAAGATCATAGTTATGCTATTGATGATTCATTATTTTACATCATGGTACTAAGAGAGATGGAAGAGAAAATTCTAAGAGTGTTAGAGTGGACCCAGCTTAGATAGGGTTAGATTACATAATATGTGTGATTTTAGCGTTATGTTAATGGGAAGTTAATTGGGAATTTCATCAAAAAATCAATGTTCAGTTTTCTTTAACATAGTACCCAATGAGTTGGGTATGAGTAAGGTCCTGTCTATATCTTCCACCTAAAAGTGAATATATTACATAATCGATCAATAATATTCAACCTTAAATGATCATAATCTTCAGATAAAAAGTTGTTTGTAATGTGTATGGTTACTCCAAATTAGTACATTCGATCAGTATGTTTTATGAATTATAGGGGAACTAAAAATATGAATTTTTTATTTATGTGTAAATATACATTAAATATGTTCAGTAGATCATCATTGAGCGAGATCAAGTAGATTTGGATTCATTAATCTTGGTTTTCATACTTGGAAAAAATCATACCACAATTCACTTTGGTTTCACTTTTTCAAGCCATGTTAGTTGATCCTAAACTCAGGTGACCGTCAATATCAGTTCATCATCAGCCTTAATTTTCATTATTAATTGGGATGTGGTCGGTTTCTATATATTTCCATAGATTTATACTTTTGGATCAACAAAATATAGCCCATAATTTATTGATCTATCTCTATTGGTGATCCCTAGTTCCAATCAGATTGGTTTCCATTCCTTTTGAGGACATCGATTTTGGCTTCAGGTCTTCTTTATCTGATGAACCATAGTTTGGATAATTTTTTTGATAGTTTCATAATTATAAATTCATCAAGTTTAACCATGTTCATTTTATTATCACATAACTAACTTTTACTTGAGCTACCATAGTATAATGTGACTCTCCTAGATGGATAAGCACAATCATAGGAAGTGTGGAGTGTAGTGGTGAAGTCACTTGCAGATTTCTTTTTGTAGAAAGCACACTAATAGTGAGTATTCATACGATCACTTAATCCCATTTCTAGATTGTTAGCATGGTCACTTGGAATTCTCAACGTTCAATATTTTCCCACATAGTCACATGACTTTCAACACCTAGTTATTGTACTAACTATTAATGGAAAGACAAGTTCTCTGCCATCTATATTTTTTAGCCTCATTCACATCAAATGTAAGTATAATTAAATCTAGTTTAAAATTTTCTTCCAGGTTGAAATTTAGTTTACATGAAATCAAATAAAACTCATGAAATTAAGAATTTAATTCCAGTTTTATTTTTTCTATTGTTAAAAAATTAAATTTCAACCATAGGTATTGTTAGATTAAGTACAAGATGAATCAAAAAATTAAAATTTAATATTAAACACATTTAACCAATTAATTTCCAAAATTATAAGCATGGATTCAAAATTTTCTCTGAATATTAATAGAACAATAAATAATATTAATTTGACCAAATTTAGAATTATATTTCAGATTTTGAAAAATTAAAAAAAAATCACGAATTCGACAAGGATTTATTTAATTTATGGGATGAATTATCAGTGAAAATTAATAATTTTTTTTGAAATTTTTTGCTCAAATCATTGGTATTTTATATTAATATATATTTCAAAAAAAAAATTAAATTTATAAATAATTGGGCACCCAAATAAATTTATGTCCCTTAATGTTAGCAACATGTGATTTTATATCCCATATATTCGATGTTTGAAGGTATGTCTTAGAAAATTTAGAAGATAAGTGAATCCTTTTTTATAAATTAATGATAATTGTTTAAACCACACTCATAAATTAATTATATTTTTTTAGGAAAATAATTATAGATTTTATATTGAGATATTTTTATCACATATTTGGATGT
This sequence comes from Viscum album, assembly GCA_963277665.1. NCBI lineage: Eukaryota > Viridiplantae > Streptophyta > Magnoliopsida > Santalales > Viscaceae > Viscum > Viscum album. The sequence goes on along the minus strand of OY728120.1, from coordinate 1,379,027,199 downwards.
TTTTAAGTAAATATATTGATTAGTCTTAACGACACAAAATCATTTATTAGAATGACATTGAGAACACATTGTTTTATCAGCATATTCTTCAAATTCGGTGAATTTATATAAATATTATTAAATATATTTAATAGTGGGATTTAATTTCTCTACATTAAATTTATCTTCTAATTTTAATTTTATCTCATTATTCACTTTATAGAGTTAATATTTTCCATTATAATTTTATTATATGTGTTTTTACTCTCTTAGAATTTTTTCATAAGTTCAAAAAATACATCTTATAATTGATAACTATTAGTTTTAAGATCATTATAATTTAAATGAATTTGTAAACAAGAATATATAATAGAATTTTCCTCATTGTTTACCTTAATTTTATCCTTGATACATTTGGAACTGTTATATTTGGATTTGTATGATGAGATGGGGTTATCAATTTCATTGCATGTTGAAAACATGGAGGATTTTTTTTCTTTCCCTATTTAATATTTTTCTTGAAAATTGTATAATCACATCCAATTTGTCCGGTATTCATAAACTCATATAACGTAACTTTAGTTTCTCATTATTGTTCAAACTTTTTGTATTTTAAAAATTATTTCCTGTCTCTTAGGAAGTTGTTCATCTTCTCTGAAAGATTTTAAATTTATGTTTCACTATCACCTGTGATTATATTATTTTCCTTAAAATAAATGCTATTGTTTTCCTTGAATTCCTTATATTCTTTTTCAACATTCCTCTTTATTGTGATCTCATAGGATTTTTTAGGTCCAATGACTTATTTTATGATCAGGGCCTGGATATTCTTTTCTTCTTGTATTTTTGTCACTTTTTTGTGACCGTCGTCTTTAAAAAATAAAAAGGATCATTTTCACAATAGTTTATGAAGTAAGGGAATAATCAATGAATATTCTTCTTTTAGACTATTTGTTAAATGTTTAACATTTTAAAAATTGATTCATTGGATTTCATAATTAAAATCTCAAAGAATTATATATATATATATAGTCAAGTGTCTGTGAATTTTTTGTGCCTTAATATGTGTCTTAAAGTAGTTCATATATTTTATGAGTAGTTTGAAATGCATAAAATTTATAAAATTATTTCCTATCAAATTTATAGTGTATAGAAATCATGTATTTGACATTAAGATCAAAAAAGGTTAAACCATCAGGAGTATATTTTTTATACTCTTCCCTAGTAGGTGAATGGACAAGAATAACACTTTTAAAAATCAATTGTACAATTCTTATAAGAATATTAGAAATTCATATTTTTCAATAACAAAAATATGTACTGTCATAGAATACTGCATGACCAATTGAGTGTCCTATGAGGGAACCTTGAGTGTTAGAGGTAGAATCCATCGTTCACAATCATATCCTGAAACTATATAAATATTTAATATTAAGTTAGTCTATGATATAAATTATTTTTCATGAGTGGGATATAATGAGGTGAATGGTGTGTGATTCCTTTAAAAACATAAATATATCAATTTTAATATAAATATATTTAAATTGATTTATTTTAGATAAAAATAGTGTATTCGGTAGAAATAAAATTGAAACACAATTTTTTATAGAAGTTATGAAAATGTTAATTCAATGAGTTCCTATATCTCATATCCTAATTTATTTTAGGGTTAATTTAACATATGAAATTTAATGGAAGTAAATTTATCAATAAACGAAGTATTACCATATATTTTTAATTGTTAAAGAATGAAACCCAATTCCATCACTTTAGTGGTTATGTGAACCCATGGAATCAAATTAATGAATGAATCAATTGATTTAATTCAATCCCAATGAAAGACACTCTCTAATCTCACAAAAATATGTGAATTACACTAATAGAAAGGAGAAAGAAAGAGTGTATAATCATAATGATTGAAAAGATGAAAAAATATCCAAAATATTGTGTGATCTTGAAAATAGGAATCTTCACAGTCATTGATAATATTCTTTTTCAGAATAAAAAATGAAATATTCATGGTCAATATCACTCTTAAATTTCTTTTTATAACTCAAAATATTCATAATTTTCACTCTTATTTCTTCCAAAAAAAGTGTAATTATCTGGAAGAAATATAATTAAAATTATTCATTTTCCAATGAACTACTTACGAGTTGAGTAAAGATATTTTCAGTCACAAGAGATCACTAAAATAATCTTCAAAATCATCTACAGTTATATCATCACTTAATTATCCTTTAAATTACTCAAGGAAATATCTTTTAAAATTTACATAAAAATTTCTATAGGATTGTTTCATAAATTTTTTTTATATTCCGTGTATCATAAAAAATTGAAATAACCATTCTCTATAAGAATAAACTCAATTTTAGCCATGATAAAAATAAATCATGAAACAGATAAGCTATATAAGATTAATTATGCTTTCCTTGATTTTGTGTGAGACTAAATCATGCATAATGTTGATTTTATAAGAATTAAAAAATTTAGTAATTCATTTTGACACACATAAGAATAAAATAATGTTTTTGACTCCACATAAGATTAATTCCTTCTTTATAAACACCACAATAGAATAAATATTGAATTTCCTTAGATTCAACATACAAGAAATGTAAAAATAGTAATTTTTGTGTAAGAATAAATACTTTTCCAAATTTATATAATGTAAAAATAATATAAAAATTATACTAGATACATACAATTATCTTTTCCATAAATAAGATAATTTTTTTGGTAAAAATATCATTAGAAAAATAATTTTTCTCTTAAATAGAGACTCACGTAATTTAAAATCATTATAAAATAAAAAGATTAAAAATACTCCTTGAATAAAACATTAAAAATAAAGTAAATAGTTATACACACATAAAAAAAGGTAATACTAAGAAAAAATAATTACAGTTAATACTAACCAATATTGATATAAAATATATAAATAAGAAAATATATAAATCAGATAAATTAAACATTTAATATGTTATTATGAAAACACATAAATCGATGTAGAAGGAATCCAATCGACTCCTTGACTATTTATTATGAGTCTTTAATTATTTAGAGATATAACTCCCTTGATTACTGAGAAAAAATCTATGAGGTGAGGTTATCCACTATGGTATAAGACATTATCAGGGAGATTATGATGAATCATTATTTATGGTGATGTGTTTTATTATCTTTCTTTTATCATGATATGAAAAACATCTCCAATTTTCATTTGGAGACAATTTACATCCGGGCCATTAACTTAATGATTAGTGAATAAGTCAATTTTATAAATTTCTTAAATTACGTGTGAGATACAATCCTCTTTTGAGTTGATCAAAACATATTTTGATTCATTTACTATCCATAGTTTTCGTGTTCTTTGAGAATATTATAAAATGTTATTTTTTTCAGGTTTCCCTTAGTCTTGGGTTTGATTTGAATTATGTTTCTTTTCTATGTGATTTTGGGGTATCTTACTTTTTATTTTTATGCTCCCACTAGATTGGTGTTATACCCACATTTGTATTTTCTTTGTGGTCATCACATAGTTTATCAATAATCTTTCTATATTAGGTGATAATTCACCTTATATAGGGGTAGGTTCTTAGTGATTCTTGATTGTGCATTTTGGTGTTGGTAACTATTTGGGAGATATTCTTGATGTTATTATAGTAAGGAGGTTTTATCCATTATTATGTAGCCATTTTTATTTGTGAATAATTTTTTTAAGTGTATTTCAGATAATATTCACCAAATAGATTTTTAATGGCTAGATTCTTCCTCATAAAAACATTCTTATAAAGTTTTTTATTTATATATTGCTGGTAGTACACAATGACAAGCATAATTCAAGTTGTTTTACATTTAAATTTCACTTATAATGATGTATCTTGATGGTACTAGCTGATTTTACTATTTTGGATATCCAAAGAGTGGGTTTCAGAATTCCTAGTTCAAACTGTAACTGGAATTTATTTTCATGCAGTCATTCATGGTATGAGTGAGGGGTCATTCCCTAAAAATATCAAGGTGAAATACTTAGCCTTCTTTCTATATCCATTATTTTTTTCAATATCCATTCATTCTATTAATGTTGTGATATATAGTAAATTCACATATTGAACACTATGGTTATGATGTAAATCCCCATCTGGGTATATTTTTAAGAGGGTTAAAATTATAGTTTATCAATATACCCCTACTTGAGCTCTTTCTCTTTCCCTGTGAACCCCACTTTTGATTTTGCTGTGTAGGATATCATATTTAACTATTTTAGCTTAATATATCTTATATATTGGGATTTTTAAGTATATTTTATTATAAGTGATCTCTTTTGGAGTGTTTGATACCATCTAAGCCCTTAAATCCACCTTCTTCCTTTGTTTCTTGTTTCCTCTTTACAAAATCCTAATATGTGATTGTTATGGGTAGTTTTAGGGATATAGGGTGATGAATTTTATTTTGATATCATTAATTGGAGTTTTATATTTTTTATTATGGTGGTAAGAATTCAACATTATTTTATTTATCTTACATGATGATGTATGTGTCGAATTACACATGGGGTGCATTTTTTTCCCTGTGAAATCAATTATTCTTGTGTAAAAAGTGACTGGTTTGGTCCGTTAGGGTGTGTTTTCCCCATATATTCCAAATTAAATTTAGTGGATTGGATAAAGCGGAAAAAAATCTTCGATTTTTGGGTGATGTTGAGGAAAGTTTCCTGGGATATTTGAGCCCATGGGAGCTTCTTACAATCTGTTAAGGCTACAATGGGTTGGTAAGGTGGTGTTGGTATTGGGTAATGAGTTACCATATATATAATGAATTATGATGCATTATATTTCTTATTGTTTTTCAATATATGGGTGCACCTTGATTGATTATTTGTGACATGGGATGTGATATGGTATCCTTTGAGTAAGAAGGGATAGGCCTGGTATACTTGATGTGAAATCCATTGAGTGAGAATTTTTGCGTCGATTGTTCCTGATGAGGCCTTTTAATGAGAGATAATGTGTGACTTAAGTGTTATATTTTTCTCTTTGGGTACCCGAATACAATTCCTTCCAACATGATTCCAAAATATGTGAAATATAAATTTTTAGTAGCCTGGTCAATGCATGATGACCTGAAAGGTGTTTATTATATATATATATATATATTAGTTTAACTATTGTAAGAACCATAATATATCTTATCCACTTATTCTAAGGCCTTGTTTGTGGTGTCTAACTATGTTTATGTATACACCCTGAATGAGAATCTTGATTCATGTGTATACTTTATGGTCAGGGATCAAACCAAGGGAAAGCTTCCTTTGACAGACTACTTAGTAGGTGATGGTAAATAAGGGATTGAGATGACTACAATACATGTTCCATGATCATTTATAGTGATGCCTCATTTATTAATATTATTTTGTTCCCTATATATTTATTTCTATAACATGTGAGATCTCTTTTGACAAGAAGTGTTGGGTACTGTATTCCATCCTCATATTGAATGAATTGATGTTATTATTACGTTTTCATTGTGATATTTCACTATTTAAAATAATTAATATTGATTCCTTTAATGCATTACTTGAATTATTACCTAATACCAAGTCCATAGTCTCCCTACGACATCATTTAGGCCCTCACTCATAGTTGAAAATCTCTTTTGAACGGGGAGGCACACGTGAGGTCATGTCATCCTCTAGGCTAGGCTCGATGATCTGGGTCAAAGTAACAAAAAATGATCTCAGGGACCCATTTTATTTTTAATTACTCTTAGGGGATTTGTAGATTAGATATAGGATGGATGAAACATGGGTAAGATGTTATTATTATTTGTTGAAAATTCCTATTTAGTAGACAACAAAGTTAAAATGGGAGTGAGACTATTTTCATCAGTAGTGGTGTTACCGGTTCACACTGTTCATCATGAATTTTTGTTCCCTCTTGGTTTATGGGATTATCTATTGTCCCAAATCACAAGGGTGAGTATTTATTTTCATCAATTTTATGAACAATAGTTCACATTTCATAATCCATGTTTTTTATTAATATTGGATTGAATTTATTAAATTTCCCCAAGGATATATTCGATGTTTTCCCAGATACATCCTGGGTGACATATAATTAATTTAACCTAAGAATTACCATATTTATGAAATTATGTCTGTCAATGATGTGTATGAATTGAAGAAATAAAATAAATAATTTTTTATTTCCTAAATGTTTTATGCATAAGGGTTTTGGGTAGTTCTCTAGGGTGTTTCCTAAGATTGTTTCGTGAGAATACACATATTAATTACAAAAGATTTTTTTATTTTAGTTCATAAGGGGGTTTTAGAGTATTTAGTTTGGAATTTTAGATAATTTTTTCTTACCTATGTCTTGTGGGTTCACAAAGGGACCATAGTGAGGATTCTCCCAAAGAAGGGAATATCTATGGTCTTCATGTAGATTTCTTGGAGGGTTTTGATGAGAATTCCTTGGATGTAGTTAATGTATTAAAGAAAGTAGAGACTCTTTAATATTTTTAATTTTACATTATGCTGTGGAAGGTGTAGGTTTCTATAATATCAGCCCATCAATGGTGATTTTTCATGAGACTTTCAACTATATCCCCCTATAGAACTCTAGGGAAAGGGTGGTCCAAAAGATGTTGAAGACTGGATCAATATTATTGAATTTATCTTAGAGATTTTAGATATTAAAAATGAACTTCAGGTGAAATTTACAAGGTATAGGTTTTAGGTACATTATAGGAGGTAGTGTGGATTGATGAGAGAGGATTTAATACATGAGAATCTATCATGGGTATCTTTTAAGGACCACTTTTTAGGTGTTCTTCCTTAAAATTATAAAGTTTGGCTTATATAAAGATTATATAATTCCATTGAAGGGGAAATGTTTTTGGAAAACTATTTGACCCATTTTGGGTAGTTGATATAATATTATCTTCTTCTATTTCGGAACAAGGATAAAAAACTTGGTGGGTTGAGATTGATATTCATCCGTAAGTGACACTCTTGGTATGTAAATTTGAATTGACCTCATATTCTATTGTGGTCCATAAGGATCTCATTGTTGACAAGTTGTTAGTAGAGGACAATGACAAATATATTCAACACTAATTATACGATACATGTGGCAATTTTCCATGTGGTTATTTTAGTAACTATTTATACTATAGGAAGATAAGATAAAAGGATTTGCGTGGAGAAGATAAGAGGTTTTCAAAAAGTCTGTGTTTCTTCCTTCAAATTCCAGGAGGGAATCTGCCTCTATGATTCCATTGTGGGTAGTATAGGAATTAACACAATATGTGTCCTAGTCTGATAATAGAGTTCCATTCATGTTGAAGAATGAGACATTTCCAATGATTTTGTTCGAGGTTCTGCAAATCAGGAATCGATATAGGCTTTTGGAGAAATCACGCATGAAGGGAATAAATAGGTGGACCATGGTTGTATAGTCAATTTACATATGATTCATCAAGATATGGGGATAGATGAGAGTCTTAGGTGTAGCCACAATATATTATTTTCAATGGTAAATGTTCATAGTTGAGTAAAGTATCATGGGGTAATGGTCTATGATTTGAAGTAGGCTAAGTTTATGCTTTTGACTAGGTTCCTATTGATAGATTTGATAGTACAATGATAGTATAAGGAACCATTTTTATTACCTAAATACTTTATGTTACTCAATTGTTTATTGGTTATTCACAATACTATATTCTTTTCTCAATTAATTTATGATTTGAGGTTAACTATAATGTTTACTCCTAAGTTTTTTTCACTTGATATGTATAAAATTCCAAAACACCTCATTGGATAGAGTTGATGTCTAATTTTTTACTTAAACTTAAGGAGAAATTACCAATACATTAATGGTTGTTAATAAAGGACAGGGGATTCAATACAATTGGGGGACGATTTTCCATTTGAAAATAAAAACAATCACAACCAATCATACTAATACCAAAACCATTTTATGATGCATGATAATAATAAAATACAATAAAAAGAAATACCAAAATGCATTAGTACCAAACTACCACATAACCAAAATCAGAGTACCAAGCAGAAACCATGATCAAAATTGACTAAAAGAATAAGTCATGACCAACAAAGCTCAAAGAATCCAAATAGTCCACTCAGTAACTCAAAACAAGATTCAACCTCCAAATCCACAATCCATGGCTTTGTGTCATGAAGAACCACTAAATAAATTAGATACTTACCCTTTACCTCTATCCAGGTAAAATATATTTGTAAACACACCAAACTTTCCAAGTAGGGGGAGATTAATGAAACTCTATATGTTTTACCAAAATCATATCCCTAATCATTCCAGTAGGATAGAACATGTTATCACATTCATATAAATAAATATATATAAATACATTAAAACATTTTCATAGTTTATATCAAAATAAAAAACAATTCCCATACCAAAATAGTTTCCTAGGAAAGAAATAAAATAAATATTTAAACCATTTCACATTACTTTTTGGCATACCCAAACTATGATTCACTCACAAACACATTCACACATGCATGCTTCAGTGATAGTTCCATACTCATGGGTGGTTTCTCATCCACCCACTATGTCATCACTATGTGTCCAATCTATTTGTTCCCCAATGGTAGACACCACTTATCCAGGGTCACATCCCAGGTGCCCCAATGATACACACCCCTTATTTAGGTCCACTTTGATAGAATGAACTCACACCATCCCATTAATTCAAAACCATGTAAAACCAACCATTTCAAAAAACCACATTTTTATAGAAAAAATGTCAACCAAACCATTTCTTTGAATCATCACAAATAAACATTTTAAAATCCATAAACAAAGCACTTTGCACGACAACCAATTTCCACAACTCCAAAAACCATCACTAAAGAAAGTTTCTACCAATATTTTTAAATCAAATTCAAAACTAACACAATACATTTAAACAATTTTGAAACTATGAATTCATGTTCTAATAAGAGGATTCAAGAGTGAAGAAACGTACCTCATAAATTGTGGTGGAAAAGAAGAATAATGCAAATTTTTCAACAAAACTAGGTTGAATCTCCAATACTTTACTTTATATCTTGTTACCTAACACCCATACAACTAAATATCATCATGATTTCTGTCAACTATCATAGATATATTCCAAATGGATTATATTTATGAATCCAAGAGAGGTAATAATAATATATATAAGGAAAAATGATAGGAACAATGACTTACTAAGAAATATAGCCTTAATCACACAAAGATTTGCTGATGTATTACTCCTTGATTGAAGGGGAAAGGCTCAAAATCCTATGGGAGGAGGAAAAACCATGTTAGGGTCAAAATAAGTTAAAATTTAGAGTTTTTAGAGTAAAAACGATTGGGATCCACTTTTTGAGGATCTTGATTTTAATCGTGTAGGGTTGGTTTACACGGTTAGAAAAATTGTGTGCCAACCATGCACCAGACACTACCTCCAAACACCCTTCACAAGATTAGAAAAACTGTTAACCAACTATGCTTTCTTCCAATTTGTTTTTATTTTTCATGGTTACTCATGGGTGATTTAATGGTTTGGACAAACACTTCTCCTAACTGTGCATCTACCTATAGACCATTACCTCAATTTTCCCGATTTTTAGTTGGATTTTCAATGTTCATACATACTATTCTCAAAATGTATGCCTCTATAATATCCCCAAAAATAATTAAAATTTTCTACAAACCCTCGCAAACATCACCCAAACACTTTTTATACTTAATATATATAAAAAAGGGACACTTACTTGAAATCTTTTGTACTAAATTCTCCCCACCATTGGCCTTTCCATCCATATAAAGTATAAAACAAGAATTTTCCTAAATGTGTTTAGGAAATTTATTAACCTTTTATTTCTATCATCCCTATGATTCCTCCTCAATCTGACCATGTTTCCAAAAAACATGCACTAGACTGATGCTTTTTCTAGGAAATAATTTCATTTGCCTATCCACAAACGGTACCAGTATATGGACCAACGAAACATATGGATCTAGGTTAATTTTATCCTATATAATCATGTGGACATGATTTGGATGATAAATTTTAATGTGAGATACATGAAACACAATATTCACTCTAGTAAACCATGGTGGAAAATCCATCATATATTCGACCTCACCAACCCGTTCATGTGTCAAAAAAGTACCTATATATCAAAGTGATAACTTTACCTATTTCCCAAAATGATATTTCTCAAGCTATGGAGAGATTATCAAGAATACATGATAACTCGCCTTGAAGGAAAACGACCATCAGTGATGACTTGCATATGATTTTTGATGACTCAATGAAAACTCCAACATTCTCATAATCAAATGGATCTTCTCTATTGTCTCCTGGACAAGGGTTGGTCGGAGTAGTCTAGTATCACCTTTTTTTCAACCCAAAAATGCAGATAATGATAAGGAAACCCATAAAATGATTTAAAAGGAGCCATATGTATTGAGTATTGATAAGTTTAGTTATATGAGATCTCCGCTAAAAATACAATATCCTCCCATGATCCACCAAAATCCATTAGACAGACCCACAACATGGCTTCCAACATTTTTATCATCCATTTTAATTTCCCATCCATTTGAGGATGACACACCATAATCATATTCAATTGAGTCCTATTGGATTTCTATAAGGATTTCAAGAAATGATACATAAACCACTAATCCAGATCTAACACTATTGAAAATGATACACCAAACTTTTTTTCTGAATTATTCTATATAAATTTTAGATAATCCCTCCAACATTTGAGATTCATGAATAGTGGTGAAATGATATGAATTTGTGAGATGATCCATTATCAACCATATGAAATTGTGTTTTCGAACTGTCCTTGTGAGGCCTGTCACAAAATCCATGGCTATCTGCCCCCATTTCAAAATATGAATAGTAAAATACTAAAACATACCAACTAGTCACTCATGGTCTACCTTAACACGATTAAAAGTTATGCTTCTGAAATTAAACACAACAACCTTACTTTTCATACGGACGCACCAAAATTGTGCTTTCAATACCTTATACATCTTATGGATTCTAGGATGAATAACCCATCTTGAATGGTGGTAATCATGAAGTAGTTATTACTAATAACCCAAATTTACAACCATATGTCCTTAAAACCACAAATCTGAGCTCACATCATGTTTCCACCCCTCAATGTTATCACTACCATTGAGTTTTAACCTCATTGAAAAACATTTAAAAAAATGGATGTGTTTATTTAAAATTCTCAGCCAAATTAGTATACAAATAAATTGGAAAATAAACCATTGAAATACCTTGGTCTTCAGAATCAAAGTGCATGTCACATATCACTGAAATCAACTCACACTGATCTAAATATATATTTTCCGACAAACCAGAAAACATTCTTCTCAATGCATCTACCACTGAATTTCTTTTACTCGGGGTATAAATCAAGTCAAATTAAATATTTTTTAGATATTCCATCCATAATCTTTGTCTCATATTAAAACCCCTTTGTGAGAAAATATGTGTCAATCTCTTATGACTTGAAAACACAGTGAATTTATCACCAAAGAGGTAACTACGCCGAATATTCTAAGCATGGAATATAGTAGATAACTAAACACCAAGGGTTGGGTGGTTATTATCATGAAATTATAACTGTCGTTATCCATAAGAAATAACATGATCCCCATGCATGATAAAACATCCTAACCCAGATCCCAAAGCATTAGAATGCACTACGTACCCTCATCCTGATTTTGGAAAAATCAAGATCGGTGCTGATGTAAGGTGAACTTTAATATCTGGAAAAGACATATGATATTCCTTCTTATATTGGAATGGAATATTATTCATTGTCAATGATATCATAGGTGATACTGGTAATGAAAAATCATGAATAAAGAATCTGTTATAATTAAGGAGACAAAGAAAATTGTGTAACTCGAAGACATTATTTGGATGTTTCCAGGAGATGAAAAATTATATCATTGATGGGACCATAATTACACCTCTTTCAGATATTACATAGTCATGTAATCATAACTCTTGTATCCAAAAATAAATTTTTTATAATTTTTCATATAGATGATGATCCTGGAAAATTACCAACACTATCATGAAGTTTTTCACATGCTCAACCATTGTCCATGAATATACCAATTTTTATCCACCAAATGACCATAAAAGAATCCAAATGTCTCTAAAACATTTGATTAATAAATACCATAAATAATTATAGTGAATTATTATGACCAATTGTAATAACCATTTACTCATAATGTCCCTATCTAATTTTAAATTCTATTTTTGGAAAATCCTTTTTCCGATACAACAATTGGTGATATCCTGATCTAAAGCCAATTTTGGAGAACCAATGAGCTATCATAAAATTATTGAACAAGTCATCAATGTGTGGAAGTTGATATCAATTATTTATCATAACTAGGTTAATTCTACAATAATCTATGCACAACTGAATACTTTTATCTACCTTTTTGAAAAATATGATTGATGTTTCCCAAAAAGTCGTGTTAGGGGAAATGAACCAATGCATATACAGTTCGTACAACTACAATTTCAATTACATTAATCCAATTGGTTACATATGATAATATGGAAGGGAAATAGGAACAGTTTATAAAAGGAGACCAATCCGAAAACTACACTTCTCTTGTGGGTTGAAACCTAGAGAAACTATCAAGAAAAACACCTGGAAATTGATCAATAACTATTGGAAGACTACTATTCTTGATCTATTCCATAGGTTCTGATGTCAAAAATAAAAATATTATGAGATCACTCTAACTACGAGTTTTAAAAATCCCAGTGTACCTACCTTTAGATTCTAGTCTCCTTTAATGAGTTTCTTGATGCCGTTATCAGTCATAAAACAAACCTGTTGGTTATAATAATCAATGTGATCTTTGAACATTATCAACCAATAAATATCTATGATTATTTAATATCCAAATATCTCAATCACATAAAAATACCATATCATCTCATCTCTATCCAATCTTATAGAAGATTACCTAAACAATAAAACTCATCATTCTCTTTGACCTAGAGGAGTTTGAAGCTTCAAAACAGAAGACATCATCTCAACATTTAAACCTAGAAGATCAATAGAATTAGAAGAAATAAATTAATGGGATGAAACCATATAAGGAAAAACTTGAATTAGTATATAATTAAAAAGAATAATACCTCTCACCATCGATGGTCCAGATTGATAATCCATGACCACTTTCTCATCTCCATACAACAACTTACTCACTGCACGTTTTTCTATATTTCTCTATTAATATGGAAATTCCCGAGGAGTCATCAATTTCCTAGAATCAACATGGATAGGTTGGTTCAACGAAATGAATTATTCTATAGCCCTCATCCTAATCAAATCAAATGATGTGTGTGAAGCAAGAAATATGTCCTAAACACCCGATTCTATAGAAATATGACAATAGAACTTAATATTCCCCATCTGATTTCAATTACAACATGCTCATGGTGGTGACATACACTCCCTCTTTATATGATCAAAAGATCCAAATTATAAAAATTCAACTTTACTCTTAGGTTCTGAAGGAAGATTCAATAACATGACCATCTGGTTCTGAGTCATACTCTAACCTTGGAAATAGGTTTCCTTCTTCTATTTATTCCTGGTACTAGAGTTACCACCATTTCCCATAGGTATCGACATGCTTCCTTGACCCATATATCCAAATATAACCATTTCTTCAAAAATCTATTTGTTTTCCATCCCTATATAATCTATTTTAAAAAGAATGAAAAAATTTAAGTGAATATATTTCCATAACTACATTCGTTTAAGAATTCACTAGTAGAAAATTCTAAGTAAAAGTGATCTAAAATAATAAATTCAGATGCATAATCTATCACTGAGAGACTCTCACACTTCAAGAAAAAAAATTCTTCTGTTCTTGTAATCCTGAATGTATGAGGAAATAATTGTTCTTTGAACAATTATTCAAAATCCTGCCATGAAATTCCTTTATCTTATTTAGACAGAACTACTAAATCCCACCATTTAGGTCAATGATTCTCTAGAATATATAGTTCTTATGTAACTTTCTCTTTCATTGGTTTTCCTAGGAAATCTAAGATACAAGACATCTAATTAATCCACACCTCTTCCTTCTTTCATTACAAATCACACCAAAATATGGGTGTATTCAGCTTCTAAAACATAATATAATGATCCACCTGCCTTGGTTAATTACTTTGGATGCCTCTATCTGAAGCCTAGAAATCCTTGAAAATACTATAAACTAGTTTTTTTTCACCTCTAGCTCAACTAAAACCACATTCTCAATAACCTATTCCATTTGGTTTCTATAATGACTATCATGTGAAATTTTCTATAATGAAAACAAGACACCATAAGTCTCATTCTCCAGCAAATGAAATCATAACAATTTCCAATATGACACATCTCAATTACCACATCAATGATATCCAAAAATCACCAATTTCATTTTTCAACCCATTTTTGAAAAGACTACTATGATTATGAATATAAAACCATTATTCAAAATATCACTATCATGTAATATTCAAAATCCCCCATTTGAAAAATGTTGCACCATTTTTTCAAAAATTAATCTTTTTTCAGAAAATCATAATTCATTACTCAAAAATAAATTTTCACCCCTAGTGGGAAGTCGTTTATGTTAATAAATGTAATGCTCTTATCATTGACTAAAACCATGATAATGAGATTAAAAAACATATAAGTGTCTCCAAAAAAATTATGTACCCAACTCCATGGTAAATTTAGTATAAGAATAAATAGGTGTGATATACATCTTTATTCTATACACTTATTGTTATTATGATACTATTCATTTCTACCATCCTAAGTCAAGGTCTAAATAAGAATTATTTTTAAATCCAAGACTTTCACAACTGATACCCTAGGATCAGAAAAACGGATGCCACTTTTCCCAAAAAGATATTTTCACTGACCAATATTAATACTAGTTATTACAATATATTTTAACACACCAGTATAGACACCTCTTTTAATATCCCACCCCTCTTAAGTGGCTTGATCAAGGAAATAATTTCTACTTGGAATTATGAGGCATCTCCAAAATGAAAAAGGATAGTAATAAATTCCAAGGGCTTGAATACAATGTGGGGATGATTTTTTACTTTGAAAATAAAAACAAACACAAACAAGCATACCATAACCAAAACAACTATATGTTTCATGTTAAAAATTTAATAAGACACAAAGTAATTCCAGAATACAATAGTACCAATCTACCCCATAAAAAAAAATCAAAGTACCAATAGGAAAACTAGATCAACATTGACTACAATGCACAAGACAAAACAAACAAAGCTTAATGACTCCAAAGAAACCAACTCAGAAATTTCCAACAAGATCTAAGATCCAACTCCATAATCCATGCCCACGTATAATGAATCAAAACTAATGAAATGTGATACATTCCTATTACCTATGTGACAATAAATGATATATGCAAACAAAACAAAGTTCCTTACCAGGGAGTGAGTAATGAAACTCAGAAGGTTTTCCCTGAATGACTTCCCTATTTGTTCCATTTGGATAGAACATGATAGAACATTCATATAAAACAATTTATATTAAACACATTAAAACATTTTCACAGTATATATCAAAATATAAAAAAAATTCCATACCAAAATATTTTCCAAATATGGAGACCAAACAACTCTTTTAACCATTTCACATTCTTTTTTCGCATACCCAAGCTAGGATTCACACACACATCCACATATTCATTATTTAGTGACAATTCCATACTATTCAATGATTTATCATCTATCCACCAATTTTTCACTATTTTCCCAATCTCCATATTCCACAAAGGTATAAAAAACTTATCCAGGGTTACGTCCCTTATACCATAATCGTACACACACCTTATTCAAGTTTATGTAGAAATCATGAACTCGCACCAACTCATTTATTCCAAACCATTTCAAACCAACCATTTCAGGATGTTTCAACAAAACCTCACTTTTGTTGAAAAAATTTCAAAAAAACTATTTCCATGAATCAAAACAAATCCAAATTTTAAAATCATCAATTTAAAATCAATAAAAATATCACTTCACACAATAACCAATTTCCCCCGGCCCACAAACCATCATTAAAAAAGGGTTCTACAAATATTTTCTCATACAATTCATAATAAATTTATGTAAATTAAATAAAATTGAAACAAATACTTCATGTTATTATAATAGTTGTTGAGAGTGAATCCACTTACGTTATAAAATATGGCATAAATGAAGAAAATAATGATTTTTTCAACAAAACCAGTTTGAGTCTCCAAAAACCTACCACAGTCCTTGTTCCCTAACATCCATATAGTAAAATATCATAATTATTGGAATAAAATATCATATAATTGTCCCAAAAATACTAGATATAATAATCCACCAGAGGAAAGCAGAACATATCAAAGTAAAACCACAATGAATAGAGACTTACCAAGAAATCTAGCCATCATCACACCATCATTTTCCAACAGATCACTCCTGGATCAAAGGGGAAAAGTATTGAAAACCATAGGGTTGAAATAAGTGATTAAATAATTGGTTTAATATTATAACCAAGTGAGATTCACTTTTTTAGGATCTAGATTTTAATCATGAATGGTTGGGTTGCATGCTTTGGAAAAACATGCACCAATCATAAACCATCCACTGCCTCACAACACCCTTCACATGGTTGGATCTCATTATTAGACAAATAATGAACCGACCATGTTTTTTCCACTATTACACATTGTACAGTTATTCACTGATGGATGCATGGTTTTTCTAAACTGTGTACCTACCCAGAATCCATTGCCTCTCATTGCAGGATTTTCTATAGGAGTTTCATGGTTTCCACTAACCCTTCTCAAACCGTGGGCCTCTAGAAAAGCCCCCAAAAGATTCCAAAAGTTCTCCAAACCATCCCAAAAATCACATAAAGAATTTACATAAATAAAATAAAAAAATAAATGGCTACTCACTTGAAACTAGGGGTGTTACAATTTTCCTCTTGGGAAGATGATAGATTGTGTTCATTGATGCATCGATTAGGTCATGTTAGTCATAGGATATTGTTTTTTTTAATTTATTATTCCTAGTCATGAAAATATTTGATTTCATTTTTTGAATGGACTAGACAGCCCACTTGTTGGATCACATTGACTGAGGTTGGAGGCTGGTGTGTTTTAATTCCCATAAAGGATATGAGTATATTATAGTGGGAGAATCAGATTAAAAAATAGGTATTTCTCAGCTTGTTTTCAGCTTGGTAGGATCCATTAATGTTTTGTTGGTGTGTATGATTCTTTCACTAGACCAGGTGACTATTCCAACTATTTTTTTCTAGTCGTGGAATTTTTTTAAGAACTATTTCAATAGGATTTATCAGGGCTTCCTCGTAAAAGAAATATTGAGTTTTCTATTGACCTCATGTTGGGCACAAAACCCGTATTGATTCTCTATTATCTTATAACAATGATGAAAATTAAAGAGGTGAATTCACTACTTAAATATTTTGAAGCGAACTATTTTATTCGCTCATTTACCACTCCTTGGGGTGATCCAGTTTTATTCACAAAGATAGTGGATTGTGGCCTCTTGTTATATGTGGATTATCAACATCTAAACTAGGTTACATTGAAGAACCAATATTCATTTTCGAGGATTAATGACATGTTAAACCAAATGAAGGAGCATTATATTTATCAAATATTGATCTAAAATGGAGTTATCTCCAATTGATGGTCTTTTTAGTGGATATAAAAAAGATGGAATTTAGGATAAATTATTGTTTTTATTATTTTCTCATGATTTTTTTCTAAAAATTCACTATCAATATTCATGATTAATTTAAAATGGGGTTTTCACCCCTACCAGGACTCCTTTTTATGGTTTTTATTAAATATATCTTGTTATACTCACAAACCCAAGAATATGATTTCAGAAACCTTGAGCTCTTTGTGAGTATTCTTCAATCACATAATATTAATTCCAAGAAGTTAAATTGTCAATTTTAGATTTTGTTGGTGCACTTTATCTATCATGTGATCTCAGAGGGATGAATGATATTTGACCCTGAGAAAGATGAGGAAATAAAGACTTGTGATCACCCAAGAATATGTTAGAGATCTATATTTCCCTTGGTTTAGATTGTTGTTATAGGTTGTTAATTCACGATTTCTTCTTCTTGGAAGCGTCTATAAAAGGCCTAGCCAAGAAGTATCTCTAGTTCAAGTGGAATAGAAAGCGTGAGGTGTAGTTTTTGGAAAAAATGGACATGGGGATGTATACATTGATTTTTATTATTCTAGAAGATAGGATCAGTTATTAAATATATTTTGATGACTGAAGAGTTTCACTGGAGTAGTTCTTATGTAGAATGATTAGTTGGTTTCTTATGGGCCTCGTCAGATACAACCTCCCAAGTGTTAATAATCACCCACAACTTAGACATATCATCCATATTTCGTGATTTCAGGTTTTGTATGTACTATCTCTTCATTTAGAGTGTTTTTATCTATTCATGCCACAATTTATTGAAATATATATTTTCCTTTGTAGACCCGAATCTACAAAATATATTTTGGTTTGGGTATATTTATAAATAAAACTTTGAGATGGAATTTACCTAAAGAAATGTGAATTTCATTGCAGATATGTTGAGTTAGAAGACCCAGAAATGGGGAGTTCATAATTTTTTAGAGGAGTGGAGACTGATGATCCTACTTATATACTGGTATATGAATATTTTGGTGGCTCTATAATTGGTTGCTTATGCTCCTTTCACTATTACCTCCTCACTCATGGATTAAGTAAAATCATTCAAGATATCTAATTTGGATTTATTACTAGTGGTGGAATAGATCATGGAGGATGATTCTATCTAATGTCATACCCATGTCGGAGATGATGTGTTATAAATCCATAGGAAGGTAGTGGTTCCCACTCTAATGGGGGAAGATCCGAGGAGGGGTTCTCATACTACTTGGTAGGTGGTGCATTCAAGTTTGACTAAAATGTGTTGATATTTTAGGTGATGTTTTGGAGGATGAGTATATGATAGGATATTGCATGTTTTATCAATTATTTCCTTACATATCTGAAGTTAAGGTCATAAGACCAGATATCAGATGGTTTACATTAAGCCCTTCCAGTTTGGGTATGGAAATGGGAGGAGGTGACTATAGAATTCATCAAGAGGCTACCTAGGGCTCCTAGGAGTTCTGATATAGTGTCAATGGTAAGTGACTTGTTTAGGAAGGTTCGTCATTTTTTTAATATTATAAAGACTAATTAAATATATATGTTAATAGGGTTATATATTGAATAAATAGTGTGGCTAAATAGTGTGTCTTCAAGAATAGTTTTAGATCTAGATGTAAGATTTAATAATGTTTTTGGAAGTTTTGTTGAATTCCATATGATCTCAGCTAAATATGTATATAATATAACTTACATAGATAGTTAGATCAACATATAGGTCAATCATTATGTTTGATGACATGGTCA
The DNA here is from genome assembly GCA_963277665.1 of Viscum album. Classification (NCBI taxonomy): domain Eukaryota; kingdom Viridiplantae; phylum Streptophyta; class Magnoliopsida; order Santalales; family Viscaceae; genus Viscum; species Viscum album. The sequence continues at coordinate 1,379,007,630 of OY728120.1, read as the reverse complement.
TGCCATTTATTTTTATTTTTGGAAGATCATGGGTTGAAAATATGTACTTGTTATAATTTATATTTAAAAATAACTACTAGGATTTGATTTAGATGGTTCCATTTTATGATATTTATGGTAGGGTGTACACTCACCACTTTATTGGGTAAAAGTGGGTAAATTAGCAATCTTCAGAAAAATATTAGTCCAATATACCATCTAGTGAGTGGATTTGATCCATAAGAATTTGTTTTCCACCAAGATATGGAAGTATTGTTATGTATACTAGAGGATACAACCCTTAGAATTTTCTTCGAGGATCAATATTTGAGGATGAAAGGGAATCATGGGATATTGTATGTGGGTCCATTTGAGATCATGGAATGGATATGTATAGTTTGTTATCATTTAATTGTTCATCCACAACATCACGTTACTGATTATGTGTTTTATGTGTCATATATCTAAATGTACCATCAAAATATTACACATGTGATTTATGATGACAATGTCATGTTAGTGGAAGATGCTTCATTTTAATAACATCCATTACATATTATAAACCCAATCATGAATGTAATGTGAAGTAATATAGTTCCCCCTTTTTGGGTTTTTTTAGAAGAAATGATGTATCTAGGAGGATGCATGGGGAAATTAGTTGGATGTCTAGGTGCATTTGTTGGATCTATTTTCCTAATACCACTAGAGGTGCCTATCAAGGATGGGAAGTTATTTGAGAGGTATTTTTTAATTGAATTTTTAATTTTCAATGTGTTACATTTAAATGTCTTTTATTGTAACATATCTTGATGGTTATAAATGATATGAGTGTTTGAGATGGCTCGGAAGCATGTTTCGAGAGACTGGGGTGGACATACAACTATAATTCAACTACAGGAATCTATTCATGGCTTTCATGAGGTGAAACATGATGAATGGATATGAGTTAAATAGTATAAATTCTATTTTAATCCATTCATGTTGTTAATATCTATTCCCAAAATGAATTGTGTGTCTAGAAGGGAGTTGACATGATACCCACTATGGTCCTGTCATGAATGGACACCGATGTATATTATTAAATGTTTTAAAATTTTAATATCACATTGGACCCCAATTTTAGTTCTATATCCTTATCATTGACCACCACCCATGATTGTTCCATGTCAGAAGTCATATTTGATGTTTTTTTCTTTCTTAATATCATCGCTTTTTCATTTGAAGAGTCAATCACTCAAGAGGATCTCTTTTGGCGATTTTAAAGACATAAAATCTTGTGAATCCTACTCCATATATTTATTTCCTCCCATTCCAAATACCTAATATGTGAATATTGTGGATGATTTTTGGGATTTGGTTTGATTGGATTGAATCATGTGGTCTTATTTGGTTTTGGATATTTTTTACACTGAATTTATGAATTCATTACCATTTTACATATTTTATATGAATTTATATATGTCTAATTTCTTGAGGGTTCATGTGTAGCCCGATGAGAACTATTACTATAAAGTTAAATTGACCAAGTAGGTCTATTGTGGTGTGGTGGGCCCCTTAGAGGGGTATTTATGGGTTATGGATTGAATATACTGGTAATGTCACTATGATTTGTGGGTGATATTGTGGTTGTCCTCCTATGAAATTGGATTTCAATGAATCCATTTGGAATCAGTTGAGGATAGATTGGATTTTTAAAATGGTGTAGGGATTATGTAATGATTTCCTCTATTTTCTATGTCTTGTTATGCTTGATATCTCCAATTCCTTACTAACATGTAGGTACACATTAAGTGATAAAGTCTGACTTGGTATGTGATGTGACGTCCCTTGAGTAGAAAGGGTTAGGTTAAGTGTGCTTCAGGTGACCTCCCATAAGTGAGAAGGTACGTGAGGGTTTCTAATGATGATTTTTATGTCTTTATTGGTATGGAATAGTAATTATGTTGTATTTGGAAACTGAGGTGCTAAAAACACTTCATTTCGGTATAGATTTGAAAATTTTATGGTTGGGATTCGTTTCGACCTTGTCCGCATTCAAAGACCCGATTAATGTAGCATGTATATTTATTTATTTACTTATACTATTGAATCAATTTTTATAGATATAATTCTTGTATTATAAGGTACTATTAGTGGTGTCCTAATGGTATTATTCTCACACCCTTCATAGGTATCTCTATGTGTGTGTAAATTTTATGGCAATGGTTCTTTCCAAGGGAAAGGGACCTATTACTAATTGTTGAGTTAGTGCTGGTGGACATGGATTGAAGAGATAATGAGAGACGCTTTGCGAACTTTTATGGTACAGCTTCATTTATTTTTTTGGTTGTTTTGTTACTTTAATATATTTATCTACCATATGTCGTGATCTCTTTTATCATGATCTACATGATATTTTATTCAATCTTGATATTCCATGAGTTGACATTATTGTTGTTGTTTCTATGATATCTTATAATTTGTACCTTTATTATTATAAAATCTATTATTTAGTTATTCTAATGTTTATTTGAAACCAAGGGAATAGTTTCCTTATAGATGCATTCATGACCTCATCAATAGTCAACAACCACTTGAATAAGAGGAGGTGAACATTAGTTCATGTTAACATTAGGCTCGGGCATAATGATTTAGGAATGTGAATCATATGATTGATGGTTGCATTGTGTATTGAAGATGCATATATTATCAGGTTTTTTATAGGATAAAAACTCCTAATATTGTTATGGATTCTTGGTTCTATTTTATATCCCTAATACCATTATATATTGGAATGGTGTGGCACAATCAGTATACCAAATTCCCAAGTCAGGGTTTTGATGGGTTTTCTAATTCTAGAATGTTATTAAAGATATTTAATCCCACTAAAAGAGAGACTAACATTTCCCACTCTCCAAAATCTAATAGTAATCCTAAAAACCATGGAAATATGTTAGGGATACAGATTTTAGGATTGTTTCCACTTCCACCATTGGACAGGGGTACTCTAAAGGTGTAGTAGAACTATAGAAGAATTCTACCTATAATCGTGATGCAGAAAATGGATATAAATAATATTTTTCCCTGATAAATCCTGTGGAAATAAGTAATCGATAACCATAGTCCACCCCTTGGTTGTAAGTATTATAAAACCACAACTGTGATTAAATATGTGGGATCCTTAAATCCATAGTTAATATCTAAACACATATAAAATACTATCAATAATTTTTCTATTCATCTTTCTCAACTACACCCTCATTGATTATATCTTCACTAACACCAATGTCAATAGATTCACCATCAGCATAAATATGGTCACAAAAAATATTTTTACCCTGTCCTCCAACATTGTCACCATCAATATTCTTAACCTCAACATTAACGAAAGGTGATAAATTGTAATAACCATCATCATAAATCATTTTCATGATATACGAAAAATCAAAAACCATTGTCGCATTCCCTAGAGGAAATGAAGAAAATATAACTAATATCTGTGACATCAACTGTATGTTAGATTTCATTGAATTACTTTGAGACTCCTATCAAACATTTTTCATTTAGTTCTTAATGATGGAATTAAATTTTTCTTGAGTTACTATCTTACAATGTTCATAAAATAATTAATATATTAATAAAGATATCTTGAGGGAAAGATATTCTAACTTGGTCTAGAACGTTATCTGAAATAGTGCTTGTCAAAAAGGATATCAGGAACCAGACCGGATAACCTGGTAGAATTATACCTGAGCTGTCTTTGACCTGACCCAAAGGGAATTCCCGATCCCCATGGGTTGGTTACTAACACCTAGAATAATTCAAGAATGTAGAGGGAAAAAATTTTCAATAAAATAATTGAAGATGAAAGACACAAGTCCACATGATCCATAGTCCCAAAGGGAGACAGTACCCTAAAAAACATGTAAAACAGTTCCAAGTTAGATAGATAAGCAACCAAAATGGAAAAAACTTCAGCCAGATAAATGTCCCAAAAATCATATGTAAATAATGAAAAAAGATCCCAGAGTCACCAAAATCACTCCATAGTCCCGAAACTACAGAAAAATGATGCTGTTAGAGGAATAATTTTTTCATTTTGAAGTGTTTATAATCCCTTATAAATGATTTAGAGATGGTTTTGGTGATCCTCTAAAAAAGAGGCCACACACTATTATTAGATGTGGTTTTCATGAACCGTTGGTAAAGGAAAGAGTGAATTTATAGTGGTTACATTAGATGGTGTTTAAATCCCTTCAGATGGTCCCTATATTCACCAGAAACATGAAATTTAGGATGGGTTTAAAACCCTGATTATATATTTATTATTTAGAGGTGGTTAGAATCGGCTCTAATATATCCTCAAAGGCATAGTTAAAGGTGGTTTTCTAACTGCATATAATTACTCAGAGTTTTTAGGGGTGTTTTTAACCACCCAAAAATATTCCCCATATTTATGTATTTGTAATTGACATAGGATCCCACCCCCAATGCCTCCCTCGAGTCCCATCGTTGCACCGACCCCTTTTAGACCCTCTTGTACCATAAATTAATCACACCCATCACACAAAACCATCCTCATTTATCACCCTCAACTATTCCCTCAAATTCTCCCCTCCTCCGATTGGAAAAACCCACACTAAAACCCATCCCCATATAAATAAATCTTTTGAGGAGTATCAGATTTATGATCTGTGCAACACAGAACACTTCCATCACCCACTTTTTACCACTAATTAATTTAAACCATTATTTTTATTTCAAAATAATCAATAATTTTATATACATTTCATTTTTATTATATAATTATTATTCACATAATATATTTAATTAATTTTAAATATATAAATTATATATAAATTTTAATAAACCATATATTTGAATGTATATTTACATACATTTGAGTGTGTACATTTTTACATATATTTATAATTCTATTTATTTTATGTATATATGTTTATATATTTATAAATATATTTAAATGAATTATTTTAATACTTAAATACATATTAATATAATGTATTTCAAAATATATTTATTGAATGTTTTTTAATAAATATATTTATTATTACGCATATTAATATATATATATTTTTATAAATTGTATAATATTATTTATAATTAATATTATATGAAATAATATTTATTAAAATATTTATATAATGTATTCCAACACATATATTTATTATTATGAACATTATTATATATGTATTTTAGTAAATATATTTGTATAATATTGTGTAAATTAATATATATTTATTTTTATAGAATTTATTTCACATAATGTTAATTAAATATAATATAAACTAATAAACATATTTTTTAAAATATATTTATAATTATTATAATATAAATATTAAGAAATTTATGCTTTGTGTCACATAAATGATATATTTTAAAGGTATTTTCATTTAATTTACATCCTTGCTTTGTTTTGGGGGTTTCCCTAGGTTTTAGGGAGGAATAGATGAGTATTAATGAATTGGGCCAAACTGTGCGCCCAATTCCAGATTGAAAAATAAATTTTGTATCTTTTATAAATTTTTCATTTTTTAACATTTTTCATCCATTAAAATTCCTACATGGCCTCCTCTAACCTATTAACACCAAAAATTTTAATATGAAGCTTTCAGATATCCATAACCAAGGTTTATTTGGGTTTTTATCTAAGGGGTTGGGCCTGCCCGACACCCAATTCCTGTTTTAAAAAATAAATTTTTATTATGTTATAACTTATTCAATTTTTGGGATTTTTCAGTGATTCCAAGTCTCTCCTAAGACCAATTAACCCAGCCATGCTTCTAAGCTCTCTCCCCCCTCTTTGGAGCTCTGGTTAATCATGATTGGGTGCCGATTTTAATAGGATTCCTCAAATCGCCCAGATTTGAAGAGGTAAAGTGTTTCTTTTATAACTATCTTAATTCTCAATATTTTTCTTCCATTATATCTCCTAAACTACCTAATAAACAGTTTTCGAACGAAACCTAAATTTTGTCTATTTTAAATTTCAGATACTGGTGTTTTGGAGTGATTACTTCAAGATACTTCAAGTAAATGCGTCATTTTCTTTCCTCTTTCAAACTACTTAGGGTTTCATTCAATCTTATTAGGGTTTCTTTGCTTATCATTTAGTTTCCTCTTATCCAGAAACTAGGTTTCCTAACCTATGGTTTAACTTTGGAATTTCTTTACAATTCTTGTGGTTTTAGGTCTAATCTAGGTCTCTCTTGGTGTGACGAGGGTGCGATTTGATTTTCACACGGAGATTCAAGGGTTTTTGTTACTTTGGTAGGTGATTCCATTTTGTGTGAAATTTTTGTGAATTATATTGCTGTGTTCATGGTACCTTAATGTTTATTTCACTTTAATGTTTCTGTAAAAATTGGTTTTAGTTGCATTTATAATGAAAATGAATTTTAAGTTCCAATTTTTGGTGAAATTAGGGGTTTTTCATTCAAATATTTTATTGGTTCATTTTGGGATGACGTATAATTACTTAGTTGGTTTTATTGAACTATATTAGGACTGAAAATAATGTCTTGAATGTATATTCTTTTTTTTATTGCTGTGAAAGTTTGTTTAAATGGTGTTTGGGAAGCAAATGGGCTTTAAGTGCCATGTTTGTGTGAAAATGGTGGGTTTTAAAAGATATAAATTCTTGGTTCAAATTGGGCTACCCCATAACTGAATTTTCGGTTTATTTAAAGGGTATTGAACTGAAATTTTGTTTTAATGACTTAAAAGTGTTCACATAGTGTGAAATGTGGATATTTTAAAGAGTTTTGGGTGCAAAAAAATGTGATGTTTTGAGAGGTTGTTTTATTGAAAATAAAATTATTTTATTGTGTGTTTTAAATGGTATAAAACGTGTGTAGATACTGTACTATTTGTTTGTGACCAGTAGTGATATTTTATATGAAAGAAGATGTGTTTTGTTTGCTGAAATTGTTTGAGCACAAAAGGGGAAGCCCAGGTACCTAGGTGGGGCGGATTTGTACTAGTACTGCTAGTGGATCAGATGGGTTTTGTCCCAGCTTCACTTAACATTTGGATAATGACAACTCTAACTAAACTATGTGGATGATGATTGGGGACCACTAGGTTATGGGTATGTTCCCTACTAGTGGCTCGTGCACGAGAATAGATTTTTCTATGGTTACTTTACACCGAGGTACGAGGTACATAGGGCCCAAGACAACCTAGTGCTTAGGGGTGTTCCTGATTTTTTGCTCATTGGATTTGTGGTATTTACCCTTGTTGTGGGGTGATTTTGGAATTACTTTACAATATCTCACATATCTATCTAATGTGTTAACATTTTGAAATTTTCGGATTGAAAACTGTTTTCATTTGAAAGTTAAATTTCTTTGAATTTTAACACTGTTTCACCTTATGTATTAAAATTGCTTGTTTTGTTCACATTGTATTGCATAATCTTTGGAATCATGTGGTGTTATCCTATTGGGATTAGTCTCACACCCTACTTACACCCCTTTGGTGTAATTAGACCTGCTTATTCTTGACCCAGGTAAAGGGAAGGCTAAGGGTGATGGCGGTTCAGGGTGTTAGTCCCCATCATTGGGGCGAAGTTGCGGAGAAGGCATGTGGGTGATGACCCCCTTGTCGTGTGGAGTCCATGGGGATGTCTTTATGTTGTTATTATTTGTATTTGGACCACTTTTAGTGTCTTTAAACATATGTATTCAGATCTGGTTTTGTTAAGAATTGTTTAGCATGAAAATTTCAGATTCTAATAATTGATTGTTTTTTTATGATTTATGCTTTTATACTCGGGTAAATAATTCCCAAACCAGATTTGTTTGACTCCCGGGCACTTGTGCCAGCCCATGGGGATAGGGAACGCCCTTCGGGCCTTGCCACATGCTGGGTTTGGTGCCATTAATGGTGGAAACCAGATCTGGTTCGTGACAAAATGGTATCAGAGCAACTTAATGTTTTTGGGTTATATTACTATTTTGGGATGAGTCGTGATAGATAGGAGTTAGGACTGTCAGGGCTCGGGGTTTTGGTTGTGAGTAGGGTGCCTGACCTGCACCTCTCATGGAAGACCTTGAGTCACCAGGGGATGTTGTAATTTATGGATTGACTTCACTTCCATGTGAGACATGTGTGCTGCAGACCACATGTGGACATCAGGCGGATGTGGAGTAGTTGTTTATTTTGTTATTAGAATGTGTTTAGATTATTTATATTTGATGTATTTGATTAAAATTTTCAGAATTTTGGTATTTATTATTGTTTTGTGACTGTTGCATTTTGTAGCAACTTGTCTCCCCGGAAAGCTCTCACGCACCCACCAGAGGCAGCCAGAGAGAGTTCTCCCACACCAATTGATCAGAGGCTAGTCGAGGTCGTGGTCCAGGATATCCAAGCTCTAGGATATGGACCAGATCCAGTTCCATCTTTTGTTAGAGAGGATGAGACCGGTCCTAGAAAGGACAAGGCCCGGGAGTTCCTGAAAAATAATCCTCCGACCTTCTGAGTCAGGTCAGAACCACAAGAATCAGAGGAATGGCTCAAGAAGATCGAGCGTATGTTTGAGTTCCTGGAAACACCCGAGGAGCTCAGGGTGAAGTGTGCCTCCTTTCTGTTGGAGGTTCCCAGCCATAAATGGTGGGAGTCAGTGCTTCAGGTTGGGAAGAATGGGAAGATGCGCTGGGGAGATTTCAAGGCTGTCTTCAATGAACAGTACTACCCTGAGGTGTTGGCTTATTCCAGGTCTAGAGAGTTCAAGGAAATTGTTCAGGGGAATCTATCTGTGATGGAGTATGCCAACCGTTTCACTAACTTGGTTCAGTATGCTCCAGAAATTGTCTCTAATGAGCAATCGAAGGCCCAAAGGTTTGAGAAAGGATTGAGACCAGAGACATAATCCCAGGTGTTCTTGTTTAAGATGAGGACCTATGCTGAGGTTGTTGATCGGGCGTGCATGGTGGAGATTGATAGGAAAGGCAGGGCTGGTTTCTATGGTTCAGTATCAGTAGTGGGCAGTGGAAGCTCCTCAGAGAAGAATAGGAAGCAGGAGGATCATGTGAAGAAAGGAGGGGGTAGTCTAGGCCACTCTTCCAGGAAGTTTTCTTCTGCGGCTTCTGATGTGAGATCGGTCATGTGCCACCAATTTGGGAGGCATGTTAATATCCGACCAACATGTCCACTTCCTCCTAATCCTTGTTACCATTGTGGAGGTATAGGTCATTTGCAACACTTTTCTGATGTGGCATGTCCACTCCCAGGTGGGGCAGGGTCAGTGGCTTCAAGAGGAGTTCCAGCACAGTCTGAGCCATCAAGGACTGGGGGATCTCGATTTGGTTGTCATGGTGGTAGGGATGGATCATATTCAGGTCATAGCCAGTTTAGGGCATAGCCATAGACTAGCGGTCATCCTCAGGCAGATACTGGACATCTCTATGTAGTGGATCAGTCACCAGCAGTATCAGAGGCGGGGCCATCGACAGTTCGAGGTACCGTTCTGATCGCATCTTCTATAGATACTGCTCTTTTTTATACTGGTGCCTCTATTTAATTCATTTCTACCCATTTTTTGGACATTCTGATTTTTTCAACTGAGTTGATGTCTTTCGCGATGGAGTTGGTGACACCGCTGGGAATGAAGAAGGAGCTGGGCCTTAGGCGCCCCTCATGTGAGCTTTCTACGTCAGGGGTCGAGATGGAGTGGGACCTCTTGGTCTCAGATATGGACCTTTTTTATGTCATTCTCAGGATGGATTGGCTAGTACACTTCCTGCAACACATTGATTGCTATAGACGACGTGTGAGTTTCACGACACCTGATGGGAGTCGTCATGTTTTTCATGGAGAATGGGATCATAGGTCAGGTCACGCAGGGCCTCCACTCCCAGAGTTGGGAAGTGTTATCTTCCAGTTATCTTCTTTTATGCTAGAGGATGGCCTTTCCCATGATGGTTCACTACCTCATGCAGTGAATGAGTTTCCGGAGGTATTCCCAGATGATTTTTTAGGTTTTCCCCTAGAGCGGGATGTGGAGTTTTTGATTGATCTGGCACTGGGAACACAGCCGATATCTCTTCCCTCTTATCGCATGGCCCCCACCGAGATGAGGGAATTAAAGATACAACTGGAAGACTTAGAATCCAAAGGGTTCATTCTATAGAGCATCTCTCCTTGGGCCTCTCCTATGTTGTTCGCAAAAAGGCTGATGGATCCCTCTAGTTGTGCATTGACTACCAGAAGCTGAATAAGGTAACAATTAAAAACAAATATCCTTTGCCCAGAATAGATGATTTGTTTGATCATATGAAGGGGAAAAATGGTTCTCAAAGATAGACCTGCGTTCAGGGTATCATCAACTCAGGGTGAAGGTGTCAGATACCCCAAAGGCAGCCTTTCGAAGCAGGTATGACCACTTTGAGTATTTGGTCATGCCCTTTGGATTGACCATTTCTCCAACAGTATTTATGGCACTTATGATTAGGGTGTTCCATCAGTATCTCGATTCCATTGTTTTGGTGTTCATGGATGACATTATGGTATACTCTAGCTCTGAGGAGGAACACAAACATCACTCGAGGATGGTTTTGGGTACATTACAAGATCACCGCCTTTATGAAAAGTTGTCAAAGTGCACTTTCTGGATTTGGGAGGTGAGATTTTTGGGGAATGTGATCTCAGAGCACAGAGTTTCAGTGGACCCTAAGAAAATTAGTATGGTCATGTCATGGGAGCAACCGAAGAATGTGTTCGAGATCCGAAGTTTTCTTGGCTTGGCTGGTTATTATAGGCGATTCGTTCGTGATTTCTCTCGGCTTGCATCACCGATGACCACCCTCACCCGGAAAGGGGTGAAGTTTTTATGGGGTCCAGAATGCCAGACATCATTTGAGGAGCGGAAGAGGTGGCTGACTACCGCCCCCATGCTTATTTTTCCAGAGGCCGGAAAGGGATATGTGGTCTATTGTGATGCTTCAGGTATGGGTCTTGGGTGCGCGCTTATGCAGGATGATCATGTGGTCGCCTATGGCTCTAGCCAACTTTGACCACATGAAAAGAACTACCCAACCCCTGACTTGGAGTTGGCAGTGGTGATGTATGATTTGAGGACATGGAGTCACTACCTATTTGGGGAGAAGTTTGTGGTATACTCTGATCACAAAAGCTTGGCTTATATCTTCTCACAGAAGGACCTCAACTTAAGGGAGCATCGCTGGATCGAGTACTTGCAGGGGTTTGAATTTGACATTGTCTATACCCCAGGTAAGGGTAATGTAGTGGATGACGACTTGAGTAGAAGGGTTCTAGTGCAGGATTTGGGGAATTCCAATGATGAGTGGGCATTGATGGGGCTCTTTTCTCAGATGCATATAGAGACCAGGGAACACAATGGAGGGGAATTCTTGGTGAGCATCCAGTTGACTCCTTCTCTATTGGAGTTGATTCAGCAGGAGCAGCCTAGTGATGATCTTTGTCAGTGGTTGAAGTAGTTTCTTCATGGGGGGGAGACATCCTCTGATTGGTCGTCGTCTCCCGAGGGCATCTTGTTCTTCAAGGGCCGTTCAGTAGTTCCATTATCTCTGCGGAAGGTGGTGATGCAGAATAGCCACCAGTCTTAGTGGGCTGTCCATCTGGGTCCCACTAAGATGTATTATGATGTCTTTCGGCAGTTTTGGTGGCCTAGTATGAGACAGGACATAGCAGACTTTGTTTAAAGATGCTACACATGCCAGCGGGTGAAAGCAGAGCACCAAAGGCCTTCCGGTTTGCTCAAACCACTACCCATTCCTACCTGGAAGTGGGACGAGGTTTCCATGGACTTCATTGTTGGATTAACTAATACACCTTGGGGGTAATAATTCCATTTGGGTGGTGATTGATCATCTGACCAAAGTAACACACTTCATTCCGATAAAAGATACAACTAAAGTGGATGAGTTGGGCTATTTGTATCTTCAAGAGGTGGTGAGACTCCATCGTGTACCATCACCTATTGTCTCAGATAGAGACCCCCGCTTCACTTCTCAATTTTGGGAAGGCCTTCATAAGGCCTTGGGGTCTCAGATTAAGATGAGCATGGCGTACCACCCTCAGAAGGATGGTCAGAGAGAGTGGGCGAATCAGATTTTGGAGGACATGCTTCATGCATGTGTCCTGGACTTTGGAGGTTCTTGGGATAACCATTTGGGATTGGTTGAGTTTTCTTATAATAATAGTTACCAATCCTCGATTCGAATGGACCCTTTTGAGGTGCTCTATGGTCATCCATGTCGGTCCCCCTATGTTGGGATGAGGTTGGAGAGACATCACTATTGGGGCCGACCCTTGTGCAGGAGACTTTAGAGAAGGTCAATTTGATCAGGCATCGCTTATTGATAGATCAGAGTTGTCATAAATCTTATTCTGACCGGAGGCATTAGGACCTAGAGTTTTCTGTGGGTGACAGGGTATTCTTAAAAGTGGCCCCTCGTTTGGGCCATCGTCGATTGGGGAAGCAAGGTAAGCTGATGCCATGGTATGTCAGACCCTTCAAGATCACCAAGTGTATTGGAAAGGTTTCATACAGGTTAACCTTACCTTCTCAGCTGACATCTATCCATGATGTCTTCCACGTCTCTTAGTTGATGAAATACAACCTGGATCCATCCCATGTGTTGAGTTGGGAAGAACTGGAGATAGAGTCTGACTTGTCTATTGTTGAGAGGCCGGTGAAAATAGTGGACTCCCAAGATTAGATAATTAGAGGGAAGTCTATTCCATTAGTCCGGGTTAAATGGCAGCATGGGAATTATACACATGAGACATGGGAGCGAAAGTCATGGGTCGAGGAAGAGTACCCATTCTTGTTTTCCAACCAAGCTTCATGTTGACTTTCCGGGGCATAAAGTCCTTCATGGTGGAGATAATTGTCACATAAATGACATATTTAAAAGGTATTTTTCATTTAATTTACATCCTTGCTTTTTTGGGGGGTTTTCCTAGGTTTTAGGGAGGAATAGATGAGTATTCATGAATTGGGCCAAACCGTGAGCCCAATTCCAGATTGAAAAATAAATTTTGAATCTTTTATAACTTTTCCATTTTTCAAAATTTTTCTTCTATTAAAATTTCTTCTTTGCCTCCCCTAACCTATTAACACTACCATGTTTATTTGGAGATTTTAGAAATCCATAACAAAGGATTATTTGGGTTTTTATCTAAGGGGTTGGGCCTGCCCGAAATCCCAATTCATGTTTAGGAAAATAAATTTTGAATATATTATAACCTATTCAATTTTTGTGCTTTTTCAGTGATTCCAAGTCTCACCCAAGACCAATTAACCCAGCCGCGCGTCTGAACTCTCTCCCCCATTTTTGGAGCTTTGGTTAATTGCGATTTGGTGCCGAACATCATAGGATTATTCAAATCTCCCATATTTGAACAGGTAAAGTCTATATTTCATAACTCTCTCAATTCTCAATATATTTCCTCCATTCCAGTTCCTAAATTACCTAAAAAATATTGTTTGAATGAACCCTAAATTTTGTATGTTTTAAATTTTAGATACTGGTGTTTTGGAGTGATTACTTCAAGATACTTCAAATAATGAGTCCTTTTCTTTCCTCTTTCAAACTACTTAGGGTTTCATTCATTGTTCTTAGTGTTTCTTTTCTTATCATTTAGTTTCCTATTTTCAAGAAACTAGGTTTTCGAACCTAGGGTTTAAATTTTTGATTTCTTGTCCAATTATTGTAGTTTTAGGTTTGATCTAGGTCTCTCTTGGTGCGGCGGGGGAGTGATTTGATTTTCGCACGGAGATTCAAGGGTTTTTGTTACTTTGGTAGGTGATTCCATTGTATGTGAAATTTTTGTGAATTAGCTTACTGTTTTCATGGTACCTTAATGTTTATTTCACTTGATTTTTTTTTGTAAAAATTGGTTTTCGTTGCATTTATATTTCAAATGAATTTTAAGTTCCATTTTTGGTGAAATTGGGGGTTTTTCATTCAAATCTATTATTGGTTCATTTTGGGCTGACCTATAATTACATAGTTGGTTTTATTGAACTGTATTAGAACTGAGAATATTGTATTGAATGTATATTCTTTTTTTTTGCTGTGAAAGTTTGTTTAAATGGTGTTTGGGAACCAAATGTGCTTTAACTGCCATGTTTGTGTGAAAATGGTGGTTTTTAAAAGATATAACTTTTTCGTTCACATTGGGCTGCCCCATAACTGAATTTTTTGTTTCAATAAAGGTTATTGAACTGAAATTTTGTTTTAATGACTTAAAAGTGTTCACATAGTGTGAAAAGTGGATATTTTAAAGAGTTTTGGGTGCAAAACAATGTGATGTTTTGAGAGGTTGTTTTATTGAAAATCAAATTATTTTATTGTGTGTTTTAATTGGTATAAAATGTGTGTAGCTCCTGTAATAATTTTTTGTGACCAGTAGTGATATTTTATATGCAAAAGGATGTGTGTTGTTTGATGAAATTGTTTGAGCACAAAATGGGAAACCTAGGTACCTAGGTGGGGCGGATTTGTACTAGTATGTCTAGTGGATCAGATGGGTTTTGTCCCTGTTTCACATAGAATTTGGATAACGACAACTCTAAATAAACTACGTGGATGATGATTGGGGACCACTAGGTTATGGGTATGTTCCCTACTAGTGGCTCGTACACGAGAATGGATTTTTCTATGGTTACTTTACACCGAGGTACGAGGTACATAGGGCCTGAGACAACTTATTGCTTAGGGGTGTTCCTAATTTTGTTGCTCATTGGATTTGTGGTATTTACCCTTTTTGTGGGGTGATTTTGGCAGTACTTTATAGTAGCTCAGATGTCTATTTAATGTGTAAACATTATTAAATTCTCAGTTTGAAAACTTTTTTCATTTGAAAGTTTCATTTCTTTGAATTTTAACACTGTTTCACCTAGTGTATTAAAATTGCTTGTTTTGTTCACATTGTATTGCATGCTCTTTGGAATTATCTGGTGGTATCCAATTGGCCTTAGGCTCACACCCTACTTACACCCCCTGGGTGTAAGTAGACCTGCTTATGCTTGACTCAGGTAAAGGGAAGGCTAAGGGTGATGACCCCCTTGTCGTGTGGAGTCCATGGGGAAGTATTTATGTTTTCATTACATGTTTTTGGACCACTTGTAGTGTCTTTAAACATATGTATTCCGATCTGGTTTTGTTAAGAATTTTTTAGCATGAAAATTTCAGATTCTAATAATTGATTTTTTATTTATGATTTATGCTTTCATACTCAGGTAATTCGTTCCCATACCAGATTTGTTTGATAGCTGGGCTCTTTTGCCACCCCGTGGGGATAGGGAACGCCCTTCGGGCCTTGCCACGAGCCTGGTTTGGTACTGTTAATGGTGGAGACCAGATCCGGTTCGTGACACGTTGGTTTTTATTTGATATTTTTATAAATAATTATGTACATTTTTTATAATATATTAATGATTTTATATTACGTATAATTAATATTATATAAAATAAAATTTATACAAATAAATATATATTAATCTACATAATATTACAAAATTATTTTTTCATATACATATAAATAAAATTATATACAATCATGTAAAAATATTTTGTAATATTTTCGTTTAATGTATATAAATGAATCTATGTATTATGTTATATATATATATATTATAGAATTTGTTTATTTAATAGTAGGGGTTCACAACCCCATTTAATCTCTCAAATTATATGTGGTTTTAAACCCCCTCTAATTTAAAGACATTAAAAGTGTTTTGTACCCCCTCTAATTTAAGACATCAGAGGGGTTTTTAACCCATCTATTTTAGGACTTGAGAGGGGGTTTCCAACCCCCTCTAAAATCCAATCGGATATTAAAAAATTTATGGTGGGTGGGGTGGGGGGGTTAAACCCCCTGCTAATTTTAGAAATTATAAGGGGTCTATAACCCCCTCTAAATTTTATGATTAGAAAGGGTTGTATCCAACACACTCTAATATATACAGAAAATGAATTTGTAGGAGGTTGTTCTTAACCCCTCTATATAATCCCATATAATATGCTAGTTTTTTTAGTGCATGTATCAAGATTGTACATCGCCTCCAAGTGGTTCTTTCCCTTTGATAAGGCATGATCTAAGAAAATCTGTAAATGTCCATAGGAAAACGTAGGGTGAAAGCTATAAATACATGTTGTTTCTCATCATGTTTTCCATAATAAATTTCGTAAAAATTAAACCAATTATGATTTCATTTAAATGGAACTAAATGAGTCATGATTTTTTTCATTCAAAAATTTTATACAAAAAACTGTTTCACATTCAATGAGATGGAAGATATATCAAAACCGTCTTTAAGTAACATTTTAGATAAAAAATTATATACATAATCTTGAATGAATAAAATATTTAAAATAACAATGAACTGTATAATCAAGTCAAAAAATCATAGAGCCATGCAAAAAATTCTGTGTTATATTAGTTTAAGTTATAGTATCTTGACACATCTCAATAATGATCCTAGATCAAGATAGGTTCTTACACACAATCAAACTCCATCCCAATAGGAGAACCCATTACTTGTAGTCTACACCCCCATAGAGGAATCATCTTAGGAATTTGTGCTGCAATTACTTTGTGACAGTGGTCATCTTCAATACATTGTTAGGGAGTCGAGGTCTAATCAAGATTGTATCTATTATAACTAACTACCATGGCTATCAAGTTCATCAAACAACCAAGTATTCAACTTTGTAAAAATAAAATATTTCAAATCAATTCAAATTACAATATCCTATATTTCATTTTTCAACATAATTTCTATTTTCAAAACCAAAACATATATTTTCATCCATTCAAGAAATTTCAAATATTTTTTACATTAAGAATTTTTTATCAAGGATCAACTTCAAAAAATTGATCAAACTATTCTAAAAATAAAGCCATCATTTTTCCAAAATTTGTGCCATAATTTTATTCTAATAAATTGGGGTTTTACAAATATTCAATTCCATATCCAATAACACATAGAATCCTTTCAAAGAATGGATTTTAAATCAATTAAAAACTGATTACAACTCAATCATGAATATTTATGATTCAATCATAGGGAAAATTAATATGTAATCACTACCTTTTATCACATGGTCAAAGACAACACCCATAACAGGATCACTAATAAAGAATGAGTTGATAGAGATCCAGAAACACAACCTAGAATATAGATAGAAAAATAGATTTTATATCCATCTAAAACATGATGATCTATAACTCTATAAGTAGGATATAAGGAGTGATCATAAGAAACTACATGAGAGGAGATCCACTTACCCAAAGGAGATTAAAGGAGATCAACAATTATTCATCCACCAGGAAAAGTTTTTGGTGGATTTAAATTCATATCTTAGGAGCCTTCAATGAAAAAGTATTGTTGTTTGAATTAAATGTATGATTATTTATATTAAACGGGAGGGGGGGGGGGATTTTAATAAAAAAATTTAGGTAATTAAAATCTATGTCCATAGTGTTTTAGGTAGGGGTGCATAGTTAGAAAACTGTATGCCCTAGCCATGCACCCCTGCTAGTAGGGTTCAAAATTTATCATTGTAGGGTTCATGATTTTTCAAACCTTTAATTAATTATG
Source organism: Viscum album (assembly GCA_963277665.1). NCBI lineage: Eukaryota > Viridiplantae > Streptophyta > Magnoliopsida > Santalales > Viscaceae > Viscum > Viscum album. Next base: position 1,378,990,055 of record OY728120.1, on the reverse strand, counting down.
AAAATACTAACTGAATGAGGTTTCATGGTTTGGGGGAGTTGGTCACACAGTTTGGACAAATAGTGCACCCCCTTCAAGTGGCTCACAGTCGGGTGCATAGTTTGCTGCGACAAGCTAAACTGTTTTACCTAAGCAAGTGCCAATAGTGCACAACCCCTTTGGATTCCAAAATTCTAAAAATTTCACCCAAAACAACAAGATATAGGACCCAACCAAAATGAGATAAAAATGTTCAATGGATATATAAAAGAAGCTAAAAATATGTTATAGATTCCAAAAAACATTATATCCCTAGAATTCATTTGAAGAAAGATATATATCAAATAGGTGATGCCACCATTCTCTCATTATTATGTTATGGTCCCACAACTCAGGAGAATCTTAACTATGATTCCATAGCTCACAGAACAAAGGTGAAATCCTTCCCTAAAGTAACTTTTTTTTAGAATTAATGATCCTCGCTAGATGGTGTGTCAGAGATAAATTATGATCCACATTAATATCCTCTCGACTTAATATGAGAGATGGGTCAACAAGATACTTCTATGTCTGAAATACATGGAACAGAATATGTATCAATATTAATTATGGAGGAAGTGAAAAATAGTTAAGAACCGAGCCCACCATCTCAAAAAACTTAAAAGGACTGACATAACTAGGTGAAAGCTTCCCATATTTCCTATGTTGTCAATGACCCAAACAGGGTGAAATAATAAAAAATTTCTGATAAAAAAATAAAAATTTCAAGGGTCACCTGTGATGGTCAATATATTATTTTGAAGACCGTTTGTGAAAAATTGTTTTACCAAGGTTTTTTAATTTTTTTTTGAAAAATAACCTTTTTTAAGTATGTTCTTGTATTGATGAATCAGACCCTATCCATAGAAATGAGTTCTATATGAAAGTTGAATGTTTCTAAATGTACAAATCCAAAAATAAATAGGTAGATTTTTTTTGAAGTTTAAGAAAGTTAATTTCTAGACATAGGTTTACATACCCATATCTTCGGAATGAACAGTACCAGATGTAGAAGAATTCAGAAAGATGAAGTTTTTTATTATATGCTTTATAAAATTCAGATCCGTGTCCATGATGTTTCATCAGACTGATGTTACTGAGTGAAGAAGCCATAATGTTGCTGAAGAGGTTTGTTAAAGAAAGTGAAGTCAGGAGTTAGAAATTTATCAAATTTTATAACATAGTCATATGATGGTTTTCTAATCATGAAGTTATTATAAATCATAACACATACTCATGATACATGATTTTGAATAAGTAGAGGAATGATAATGATTGAATCAGTTCCAATGTTAAAGACAAAGTATTCATCATATTCATGATATCCAGACACAGAAAATTGGATCCAAAGTCCCAATGTGTGAAGATAACGATGTTTGGAGAAATTCAAAGATTATAAGTGGATTCCTCATTGAATACATACCATTCTTATCGAAAAATAATCATAATGAGATTTCTATAGAAATGGGAAAATCTATCAAAATTGAAACTCTGTTGTAATGAGATGAAGTAAAAGTCAGATCATAATGAGTTGAAGAATAAAGAAATATTGTAATGAGTTAAAGAAGAAAGAAAGATTGTAATGAGCTAAGGTAGAAAGATATATGGTAATGATCTAAGAGAGAAAGGCATATCGTAATGATCCTTGAAAGGAATGTAGATTATAATGTGCTGATAAAGAAAGGTTGATCGTAATGATCTAAGAAAGAAATGAAGATCATAATATAATGAGAAAGATGAATTTGAATAAGTTTCATCATAATAATCAGAGGAGGTTTCATCATACTATAGAAAAGGAATGAAGTTAAAGAAAGATGATTAAGGAGATGGAGTTATGTGAAGAGTTAAAGTGGTCAAACATGAGATTCAATTATGTATAAATCTCAAAGAAATATGTGAATGTTTTATGAAGTTAAAGTTTCAGTTTAAATGGGAGATTTTTGGAATTTTGAAATACGTAGAAATGTGTAAAGACTTCATGTTTCTAGCTCTTGCTTTTATGATTCACCTATAAATACTTGCTCAGATCATTCATTCATTGGAAATTTCATGTAAGTGGAAAATGAAGAGAACCAATGAATTTGAGTGTGAATGATATTTACAAACTAAGATCTTAGAAGAAGATCTGATACATGAATTTTTTTTAGCATACATGAGAATCATATTAAGTCAATCAGAATATTAAGGATCATATTGATCATTTGACTAGAGTTTGAGTTTTTTCAGATTTCAAATCGGTTCATCATAATGAGTCCATTATATTGACTCAATCGGAAAGTGGAATATCAAACTATTTTTTTGAGAAGACTTTGATAAGGTTATATTGAGTAATGGAGAATCATATTGACCTCATAGTATTAGGAGAACCAGATCCAAATCGGACTGAGGATCCAGACTGAGATTTCTTGGTGCAAATTGGAAAAAGTCTTAATCTTTTTTTTGCTTAATAGTTATGTAATCCAACATTGTAAATAGACGGGATTAAGTATATTCATTCCTATTGAGAGAAAAAAGGTGTCTAATGTGATTTGACACAAGTTTTATTCACTTCCTCATAATAGAAGATTTCCACTTATCCATTGGAGTGGCTATAAAAAGGATGGAGATTATCAAACTAAGGATGAAGCCTACAAATGTTGTCCTCTTTACTTATTTTATAATTTTGAATTAATTTGTATTTAATTAGAATATGATAAGGAAATAAATTTTAAAAAGTTAGAAAAATTAGGTTTTAAAAAGTGTTTAAATATATAAAAAGTGGAAAACTGATTCAACCCCGCTGCTCAGTTGTTATTCGATTCTTTAGAACATTAATTTATATGAGAGGGGAAGGATCCCATATAGAATAATTATCATGGATAATATAAATTCTGTAAATAGTATAGAAATTAATAAAAATTAATAAAAACATTATTATGGATGAAAAAATAGGATGATTCCTTATCTTCTATCCCTTGTCTTGAAAGTTGTCAATGCTACTACAATTAGTTTTCCACCTTTTGAGAAATATGATCCTATGAAGTCAGATGATAAGAGAAATATAGATGTTGATGGAAATGATAGAAATAAAGACATTATGTCCTTATCAGAGAGTATTCATCAATAGGCGATGGGTCTCAACACTTCAAAATGTTTTTGGGGGAAATCTATAAAGTATTTTCGAATAGAATACTAATGTGATGGAAGAAAAGCTACAAATCTACTATAGTATGTATGAATACATCACAATGAGAGATGAATAAAATTTTGATGAATACATCACAAGAGTTAATGAAATTATTTTACAAATTATTGGATTCAGATACATGTTAGAAGATTCTAAAATTTTGATGAAACATATGTGAAATAACTCATATAGGTTTGATTCTAAAATTTATTCTTTATAAGATAAAGATGATTAATATCTTGAATAATTTCACAATTTTCATATTTCATATGAAATGATAAAATATACAATGTTTAAAAAGAAGATTAATTATGAAATTTATTTTGAATCTATGAGAAAGTTGGAAATTCAAGATGTTAAAGATGACGATTAAGTCATTCTAAAGGTGAATAAGATGATGAGTTGAATGATAAAATCATGTCTCTTATATCAAATAACTATCGAAGAGTAAGAAGAAGGAATGGAGGTAAAATTTCTCTCAAATGTTTTGATTTTAGTGGAATCATACACTTTTCTATGAATTCCTCCTAAATAATATTGGTAAATATCGTGATGATTTAGAGGAAAAACCTTAGTGGAACAAATGGAAAAAAATGATAAATAAGAAAAGTCATTCAAAATATATAAGAATAAGTATACTGGAAACAAGATAAGTATGTAGAGTAATAAATATAATTCTGAATCAACTGACAATAATTTTTAGGAGGCAAATGTTTAGAAATGGTTCTAAAATTCGTTGAAAAAGCTGAGAATGTTGAAGACTCCTCAAATAGTGAAGAAGAAGGATGTGAAAAAAGCTCATAGAGATTACCATATCAAAATAGAACAGCTTACATGTATTGGGAAAAAATGATATTTTAAGAAATAAATAAAATTTATTAAGAAATTTTGTGAATAATTTACTTTAATAATAAAATATGTCATCAAGTATGAGGATGAATACATTCAGAATATTTAAAGTTACAAATAATGAATTGCTGAATAAGGAAATATGGTTGATGATCTTAGTAAGAAGCTAGCAGTTAAAGAAGAATAAGTTAACATGATTCAATAAATACTTCTTGAGTCCAAAAATAAATTTATAAAGATGAATGAGAACTTTAAAATATCCTTGAAAGTAAGATATTATACTGCTAATATTTTTGAGAAGAATTAACTCAAGAATCTGGCGAAATCCTAAACCAAGAAAAATAATGTTTCATCTAATTTTTATACCATTTCAAGTTCCAAAAATGGTATTAGGAAATCTTGGGAGGAAAAGGTTATGATAAACCTTTCACATATAATGTTTTTGAAACCTCACACAAGAGAGAAGATGGTTCATGACCAGAGTATGTTGAAGCATGAAGAAGTTATCTACTACAATGAGGCTTCTATAATGAATTATCTTACTACAATAAAAATTCAACATTCGATGGATATTTATGGTATTTTGGATTTTATCTTCATAGGTATTATAATTGTTTTTATTAACTATCACTTTGTGAAAGAAGGTTTCTTAAAAAAGAATTAAAAACATTTCTAATCCACATGAAGATAGAAAAAAAAATCTAAAGATGTGAGAAACCTTCCCTGAAAAAATCAATTTATGTTTTTGGATGTCGTTTATAGAAGATGTTATAAGGATGGTAATCAGTCCAATAAATATATGCCACTCATTCTAGAACATGTTTATTATGTTGAAAAATAAAAGGAATCTGGAAAGAATAAAGTTAAAGACAAATTTTGTTTTTGTTATGATAGATTTAAAAGAAAGTAAAATGAACCGACAATGGATAATTTATGGCAATATTTCTTAAAATGTGATAGGTAATATGAAAATAATGAAACATTTTTAAAGTCATGATGGTGTAGTAGTAACCTTTGGTCATGATAGTTCCTTAAAAATTAGAGGAATTGGAATGACTAAGATTGAAACAGGAAAGATTAAATGTCATAAATTTTTATTTATTAATGGGATAAAACATAACTTACTTAGTTTAGGTCAACATTGTTATGGTGGAAAAGTATTAATATTAATAAAATATTATTTCTTTATCAATAGTTTGAATGAAGTTAAAGTGGTTTCAAAAGGAGAAATAACAAGTAGGAGTCCTTTCCAAATAGGAAAACTTAACAACTCCTCTTACTTAAGTTATAAAGATGAAAATAAATTATGGAACTTCATACTTGGACATCTTATATAGAATAACATAAATAAATATTTTAATATTTATATGGTAAAAACATTCCAAAACTAGAAAGAAGATAATAATGTGTCTATATTACTGTTCAGAACGAAAAATGACTAATAAAAATCATTAGAGATTTGAGATTTATCCGACTACACCTCTTGAACTTATTCATTATGTTTTTATGGTCTGATAGGAAATCAATAAAAATGGATATTGATACTTTATAATTTCCATTAATGATTTAACTTAGATTAAAAACCTCATGTTTATGAAAAATATGTCAGAGGTTGTGTACATGGTCATGTTTTTCAGAAAATAGGTTGAGAAATAAATGTGGGTTTATATAAAGAAGTTGAGAACATATAATTTTATCAAATTTACCAGTAATGATTTTGAGGAATATTTGAGAATACGTGGTATCAAACATCATTATAGAGATCCCTATACTCCAAAATAAAATGGAGTAGTTTAATGAAAGAATAGAATCTTGGTGGAAGTGTAAAGTAGTATGTTATAAGAATACAAAATTTCATATTTTTAATCAAAAGAAGCTGTAAGTACTATTGTACATGTTTGGAAGATATTTTTTCTGAGAAAATAATCCAACATGATATCTTATGTAATGCGGTATAACAAAAAATTTTCATTGAAGTAATTCAATGATTTTTGAAGTCCATGATTACATAAAATAAAAAATCTGGATTTGGGAAAGTTTGAAGTGAATACCGAGGAAGGAACTTTCATGGGTTTTTCTCCTAATGGAAGAAATTAAAAATGTTGGACAAAATGTTTACAAAAGTTATTGGAATTATATGATAGGAAAATAAATGAAAAAAAATTCCATAAAAGAAGTTGTTGAGAATGCTGAGGAGGGTAAATTGGGGTTTTCAAACAATAGTGAATGTAAGTCAAAAAATCATCATCAAGATTCAAGAAATTTCATCTGCTACGGAAAGTTTAGCTGTGAAAGAAAATTTTAAATTTACTGCTTTAGAAAAACATGTTGAGTCTAAATATAATATTGGAAATTAGAAGGATATAGTTCAGACCTGAAGAAAGATTATATTAGAAAATCAGATGCAACTTATCTCAAATGTTGAACATGAATCAGTTTCATATGCTATTGAACACAAATAATGAGTGGATGTTATGATTCAACAGTTGGATTATATTTAGAACAATGAAACATGTGAACTTAATTCATGGCCATTAAACAAAAATGTTATTGGAACCGAGGGATTTATCGAAATAGGTTTAACAAACATGGAGAAGTTTCAATATAAATAGACAGGATTATATTTATGGGATATTCATAGGTGGATGGTTTGTATTTTGAAGAAAATTTTTCCCTAGTTACAAGATTACTAAGGTTATAATGTTTCTTTTAATGGCTGCACATCAAAAAAATAATGTCTATCAGATAGATATAAAGACAACCTTCTTAAATAGAGATATTGAGGAATATGTTTACATTGAACAAACGTATGGGTTTCTATTTGACGAGGATGAAAAAAAATGTTTGTAAACTAAAGAAACATTTTTATTGTATGAAACAAGAACTCTGTTCTGGGTATTCAAAACCTGAAAATTATTTCAGAATGTTAAATTTTTCTAAAGAAAACGTTGATAGAAACATATATGTGAAATATTTTTTTCTTTGGAACTTTATTTTTAATTGTGTATGTAGAAGACATAGTTTTTACTAGGGATAGAGAGTATGTTTGTAAAACATTTTTTTTGAGGAAATAAAGAAGAATTTTGAAGTGTTTATATTTGTAGAATTGAATTTTTTTTTTGGCTTACAAGTTCAACATAAATAAAAATAATTTTTCTTATCTCATGAAAAGTATACCAGGAAATTGATAAATTTTTTTAGGATGATAGAATCCAAATAAGGTTCTAATCCTATTTAAGTGAGCACAAAGTTGATTAATGAGGTATCCAGAGTAAGTGTGAATCAATAATACTTAAGGAAGTTTATGGTAAGCCTTATTTACCTTAAAATCTCCATGCCTTATATTGTTTATGTTGTGACTTTGTGTGTGAGATATCAAAGTAATCCAAAAGAATCACATATGTTTGTATTAAAGAGGATTTTGATATATGTTAAAGGAATAACTTCAAACGGGTTGTTATAAAAATAAATTCTGAGATGAATTTTCATGGTTATACTGATTCTGATTGAGTTAGAGATTGTTATGATAAAAAATAAGCCTCCTGAGGTACATTTTTCCTGGGTGAATATTGTGTTATTTGGTATAGTATGAAACAAAGATCAGTAACATTAAGCACAGTTTAATCCTTATATGTTGTAGTGACTCAGGCATGTAGTAAAATGTGGTGGATGAATGTTTAGTTGGATGATTTTAAAATCAATGTTTCTGAACCATTGGAATATTATTTGATAATTAGAGAGAAATTTATCTCCCTAAAAATCCTTTCCAACATTCATGATCAAAAGAAAACGATTTAATGTTTCAGTTTATAAAAGAGAAAGATTCTACTAGAGATGTTATATTGGAATAAATATTAACAGAGTATCAAATTGATGATATTTTTTGGAAAGACTTTTCGAAGTAAATATTGTGTAATTGAGGTGGAAAATTCATCTTTATCCACCTCCCATGACTTCCTAAACCTCACAATGAAATAATCACATTGTACTTTGGATTATGTTGGTAAAGGGGAAAGAAAAATAACAACATTATTATGTATGAAATTTTTACCCGCCTTTCTTTTATGAATCTGGAGATGTGGTTATCATAAAATACAAGAGGGAAAAAATAAAGTGAGAGAAACAGAAAAGTGAGAGAGGATGAGATAAAATTTAAGAAGTTTTATATTTACATGGCCACAACTGAGGGATGGGATTCTATAAAAAAATTACTTCATCTAGTAGTATGGGCTGAAGAAACTCTTTTTTAAGAAACAATATGTTTTCATAAAATTCAAAAAAACATTATATGTTTACAAAATTTGAGAGGTAAAAATTTAATTTGGGTTAAGAAGGTTATTAATAAGGGTTGTCAACAAATCCAAAGGGACTGATTGAAGAACCATTGTGATTAATTATTTTAATAATGTTTTTTGTTGGAAACTAACCTTTTTGTGTAAGAATTTTTTTGTTATTCAATAATCGAACCCAGTCTATCATAACAAGTTCTATAAGAGAGTATTAAGTTACCAATTTTTCAAATCCAAACATAAATGGGGAATTTTTTTTCTTTAAGAATGTTTTTTCCAAAACATAGGTTTCCAAATTCACATTTTTGAACAAAAAAACATAAGATTCAGAATCAATTACAAAGATCATGTTTTTGATCAGATGCTTTATTTGGTTTAGATCCATTGTCATGAAATTCATCAGACATGAAATTGGTTAGGAAGTCAGATATTTCTGATTCAAGAAGGCATAATGTTTTGGAATAAGATTGTTGAAAAAAGTGATGTCAGGAGTGATGAAATTCTCAAACATTCTATCCATGTCAGGTGATGCTTTTCTATGAAGTTCTTATAAATCATGAAAGATAGTCTTGAAAAAATCATTTGATTAAATGGAGTAATTTTAAGGATTGAATCAGTTCCTGTGATAAAGACTAAGTCTTCATCAAATACAATAAATCCAGATACAAAATATTGGACCGAGAAGTAAGAATGTGTGAAGATAAAGATGTTTGAATAATTTCAATGGTTTTAAGTGGATTAATCATTGAATACATTCCATCAGTATTGAAAAATATTCATAATTGGATTTACATCATAATGGAAAAATCATTTAAAATGGGAAATCCATGATAATGAGCTTAATAAGAATGAAAAATTATAATGAGTTGAAGAAAAAAGATAGATCTTAATACGATGAAGAAGAATGAAAGATCCCAATAACACGAATGGGAATGATAGATCGTAATGAGATGAGAAAGAAAAGTAGATCATAATGAGTTGATAGGGAAAGAAAATTCATAATGAGTTGATAAATAAAGGCAGATTGCAATGACTTGAGAAAGAATGGAAATCATAATTAGCAGAGGAAGATGAAGCTGAGGATGTTTTATAATAATGAGATGAAGAGGATTCATCATACTTAAGAAAATATAAGAATTTCAGGAAATACGAATATGGATAACAAGTTATCTGAAGAGTTTAAGTGGTCAAACATGATATTCAGTTATGCATAAATCATGGAGAATTCATAGAAGGTTTGAATAATCCAAGATGAGATTTAAATGATAGAGTTTTTTAGAGTTCTGAAATATAAGGATGTGGGGAATGTTTTCAAGTTTCCCAATATTTTTTTCTAATTCAACTATAAATCCTTTCCCACATCATTCATTCATTATAATTTTTCTGTAAGTAGAAAAGGTGGAGCACTAAATTATTTAAGAGAAAATTATTTTTGTACTGAGGTCGCAAAGGAAAATCAACACATGGATGTTTTTTTTACCAGATAAGAGAATATTTTTGTGTCAATTAGAGTAAGGAAGAATGTATTTAGAATTTTAGTAGATTTATAGTTTTATAGATTGATAATTAGTTCATTTTATTGAGTCCATCATATAGAGTCAATAAGATATAGGAATGTTAGACTTAGTGTTTGAGAATATTTTGAGAAGTAATGATTGAGTAAGGTAGAATCACATTAACCTCATCATATTGAGAGAATTGGGTCAAAACAAATCTAATTGATAACGGCTGTATAATTCCATAAACCCAGGAGAGCGGCTGTGGAAAGGTTGTAGGTTCACACACTAAGGCCAATCCTTGTAAATATTGTGTGATTTATTTTATTTCATATATTATCATATATGTGTATTTAGAAAACAGTTTATATGGAAATAAATCATTACATTATACATTAGTTATTTTTTAAAAATTATAGAAACATATAAAATTTGAAAAACTAATTCAACCCCCTTTTAATTTTTATTCGATCCTTGGGAAATTAATATTTTTATAATCTATTAGTGGGAAATAATCTTCGAAGAATCAACTGAATATTCACTATTATTTCTTGGACCAAACTCAGTCCAACCATATAAATTTCACCAATCATGATCTAATAAAATATAGGTTTACAAATACAACATTATAATGACAAACACTTATCCATTATGATACTGTAATACTCACTATTTATATAGTTTAACTCAACTAGTCTCCAATGGACATTCCATGATCCCCCAAAATCAAGAACATTGGCACAAGGAATTTTTTCAAGAATCTAAATAAATAATTATATCCGGCCATCTTTCTGTGGATTAAATGACATGATCAATTTTACTTGATATCCCAGTCCCTCGTTGAGGCTTCTCCCAAAGAGGGTACTAAAATGGAGATCCCTTCCCATAACTATTATAAAATAGACTCCATGTAATCTGACAGTATAATTAACATAATGATGTCTTAGGTCCTCAACTATTTTTGTATTTTAAATGGAAAAGAAGTGAGATAATATCATCAACTGATCAATTACACCCCATATAGAATTATTTCATCAAGGAGTACATGTTAACCCAACCTTGAATTCCACAAATATCCCACACAACATTTAATTGGGAACAAGAAGTAGTGGTACAAAATTCGATGATATTTGGTGGTGAACTTTGACATTTTCAAAGCTATAAAAAAGATAATTGATGTCAGTGATGTTTCATATCATAAAATGCCAACTAAATCATCATCGTATATCATAGAACATAAATGTGGTTCCATGGTGTACAAGCCACTGTGAAATTTTATAGTCCCCTATCATATCAATTTTTATTGTGAAATATAAAACAAACCAATTATAAAAAAACATGAATCCCTCATAAGAGAAATCCCCCTCACTGATGACCTTACCACCATAAAGAGAATCCTTAATGCTATAGAATTCATCATAATGATACTAACCCTGAACAATAATATCAAGATGGTCAGAGAAAATGAGCACCTATCAATATAACCTTATAACCTTCTTACCAGACACTTAAATTCATAAGAGGAAAAATAACCATCAATTTCCACTCATTAGATGATTCTTTAATTGACTATATTGGAAGTTTCATGCTCAATGAATAAATAATGAAATTTTCCTTTCCTAGGGTGTAGGAATCATTTGAGTTAATAGACTATAGGTACACCACCCAATACCACTGTAAAAGTTTCAAATATTTTTGAAACTTGATGTAACTCATGATTTTGTGGTCATAAAAAAAATAATCCTTAATTCGAAAAGGTAATGCTGCCAACTATTAATATCATGCATCATATCTATGAGTTATAGATCTTGGTTAATATAATTGAACTCGTGATGACTAATTTGTCAAGATCCATATGATACTAAGTGATCAACCTGCATAAGAACACAACCCAAAGCTAAACATGATGCATCAAATAAAACCACATATTCCTACCCATCCTATAAGATATTTGACACTAGAGAAGAAGTAAAAATACATTTCAACTCAACAAAAGATCTAAATGTTTTCATTCAGTAGGAAATTCACTCCATTCTGAGTGAGAATAGTCATTGGAGAATCCATCTTTGATAAATCATTCACAAAACTACGATAATATCCCACAAATCCCAATATTATTCTTATATCGATGATATTATAGAGTCTATCATATTCCATAGTATATTTCACCTTCTAAGGATAAACCAAGATACCGTGTTATGACACCACCTATCCCAATAATTTCACTTCTTGAATATAGAAATTAAATTTTGAAATCTTCACATAAAGTCAATGATTTATCATTTTTTCTAGAAACTCTCATAGATGGAAGTTATAATCCTGATCCATTTTATATTAAACCAAAATATAAGACAAAAATAACACCATGGATGAATCAAGGTACTCATGGAATATTACTTACATCAAATACATAATGACGATGGTACTATTTTCCGGGCCAAAGGGTATAACAAGATACTCAATGTGACCATACTTTTTCATGAAGGTAGTATTCTAAATGTCAGATTATTTTATTCTCAACTGGTGATAACCATATCAGATGTCAATATTTTAGAACCACTTTCCCCCTTTAAACTAGTAAATAGATTATCAATCCATTATAAAAGATACATATCTTTTATAGTAAATCAACCGAATTTTCAGAAATCAATGTAAATGTGAAGTGTTCCGTTAGCTTTCTTTGAAAAGAGAATTGGTTACACCAATGAAGAAAAACTCATTCACAAAATGAATTTATCAAATAGATTTTCCAAATAAGTATTTAACACACTAAAATCTTCTAATTCTATATTATCAGAAGCAATATATAATAAATCAATAGATAATTATACGTCTCCTTCTGATGGAGAACTAGAGAAATTAGTTTGGAACATGTTTGGAAACATTATGATTAAAGGAGGGAGATCTCCACTAAAATATTCTCACACCAAGTCAAAAGAAAACAATGATATTACCCTACCCATCTCTAAAAAAGGTGGTCAGGCTGTACTTGAACTTGGGTACCATTCTCATTGAAAGACATGAAAGGCCCCATTAGGTAATGTAATAAAGATCCATCAAAGATAACATTCAGTTCATCAATTATTAACAATAATCCAATCCATCCCCAGGATAATATAAAAAGTTTTATTCTTGAGATGTATAAAATTCCAAGTAATATCAATTTATTTTAAAGGGAAAATACAAGCAGGATAATGAAGACCATACTCTCACTTCATTTCGAGGGAAGAGTAATATCAATCACATAAGAAAAAATAATCATAGATAGATTTAGTAGGTTTACAGTACATGTTGATATAAACTAGTGAGATTTACTAGTATCCAATAAAGTAGTGACTAAGGATTTGGATATACTGATTATATTTCTCATAGTCATTAGATATATATCATATTCCTCTAGAGGGTCTTCCACAGAGTGAAGAAGCCTCATTTAAGATTACTGTGGCTGGAACCCCTTAGATCCTGAAACATCTAATTTTTTCTTAGATATTTTTGTAACTAGTGATATTGTTACACTGGGTGGAGAAGAAGTGAAATAGTAGAAATGGTATAAATTTCATGATTGAACACTATAATTTTAGATTTTGGAACCTCTGTACACCTCAATCTTGAATTCCCAACCTTGAAACTTTGAATGAATGTTGAGGGGTATCTTCAAAGATCATTAAGAGGTATGGAAGATGAATTCTATCTCAAACCACCATGAGACTCATCATTATTCATATTTACATTAAAGGAATTAAAATAATTATCCCTAAGATAAAATAGAATTCCCATCAACCCTAAATTACTAGATATGTCAACATCATCCATCAACGACTATCAAGATCATCACTACAAGAACATATCTTAAGATGAAAACCCTGAGATTTGTTGTTATATTTAATGTTCATATTCGGATACCATGGTTCATCTTCTAATTAGTCACTACCACACTAGAAAACTAAAAATTCTTAGGAAATAGGTTTCTATACTATATCACGGTCATGTCACCCAATTGGATTTTGAGAAAATCCATGGATTTCTCCAAGACCATAGATTTTGTATAGAACTGATCATTAAAAAAAATTGAAAGTATTTCCATTACAATCCCTCATTATTTTTTTATTTCGCCATCAAATCCTACCATATGCTTCTAGAACCTTAATGTTTAATGGTATAAAATTTCACCTTTATAACTTCGAGTATTTCTAGAAACTCAAAAATAATCTATACAATTATCAAGTTTTCCTCTAAATCATTGGCATATTTAGATCCATGGAAAGTTGGTGGCTTCTGGAGAAGAAACTCTTGACCATGATCGTGAGATTAATACCTTAGAGGTTATATAACCAAAGCCTAAATGGATACCAGTGTATGAAATTGTTCAATATAATGGATAGACTCCATCATTATCTAAACAATATTATAGTCCACAATAGGATTTAATCACTTTGGTTCACTAGAATTTCCCTCCATGGACTTATTCCTATGTATTATAAGAGGCTTGATGCTACACGACACTAACAGAAAACAGTGAAAATATAACAAAAGATACTCCGAAAAAAGTTACAGTAATATCAGTTTCATCATATATATATATATATAAAAGATTGGTATTCCAAAAAAGTCCGATCAAAGGTTGGGAGAATACTAGAATAAGGTCAAAAATTTCATCAATGTAACTTTTCCAAAATACTCATAGTGAATTAGGGTTCATTACATTGAGGAAAATCTTGAAAATTAGTCAAAAATACCTCATAAGTCCCATCAAGACATCCCAAACATTACATTGACATCAAGTAAGGATGATTAACCTATACCATTGATACCAATGTGTTACAAAACAAGAAAATACATTGGTACCCCGATACTTGTGCTGTAACACCCGAGATTTTTATGAGTAATATTTTGTTTTTATATATATCATCAAAGGAATCTTTCACTACATACTATCTTGGCTTACTTTACACGCAATCGTGACCTTTCTCGATAGCTTGCGTCGTACGCAATACTGAGTTTCACTAAACAATGATATGCTATTAAAATATTATTAAAACTAGCCGTTATGAATAGTAATAACCACTTTTTGAAATTTTATAAATTTTATCTTTCAAAATGGAATTCATTTTTGGATTCGGAATACCGAAATTAGCCTAGGGTGAAATTTTGGTATTTTTCTGAAAACTTTCAATTTTTGATGAATAGTGAAACCACTAAGTGTAGGTTAAAAACTGAATTTTGCATAAAACTTAATTTTACAGCTTCTGTGAATGGAATTTCGAAAATCTGACAGACACGGTTGATATCATTATGTAAAATGTGGTTCAATGAGATAAAAATAATTTTTTGGTGAATAGTAACTTTTTACTTTTTTTACCGCGGTTAATAGTAAATAGGGTAACTAAGGGTAAATATGATATTACTATTACCCTAACACATGTCCTAATTCTATTGGATAAGTGTAATTCGACCAAAAACAACCTTATGAATAAAATATGACCATTTAGGCCCACTTGGGTTAGATTAGGACATTTATGATTAATTTATTTAAAGAAGGGTTAAAATAGTTAAAATCAATGTTTAATAAGTAAATCATTTTTAATACGGGGTTATACATAAGATAAATTCGACTATAAATATTCATTAGAAAGCTAAAAATATTTCCTACATAATGGTATTTTATTTATAATTTTTAGACATTAAATAATTTAATTTATTTATGACACAATTATGATGCAGTAATTATCTTATTTATGAAATATTGACATAATTGATGTTATAAACACAAAAATAAATGTAATTTGAGACTTTTTATGAATTCCAATAATTTTCTAGGTTACTATGATATATTAGTATGGATTTAATCAACTTGGTTCGAACATATAATTCTGTTATGACTTTCACAAAAATCATATATCAAATAGTGTCAAAATTGACACAAAATAGTTTTTAAATCAAATATTATATTATTAATTGTTATTTTATTCTTAAAAATCTAAGGTTCGTCCAAATGACTTAGATAAGGATATATATATTAATAATAAACAATTTGGGGTTAGTTTGGCATGTTATAGTAAGTGTATTAACCATATAGTGTAAGAAAACAAAAAGACACGGTAAAAGTTAAATTATTTAACTTAGAGTTAAATCTAATTGATAAGGTTAAAATAATACCCTAAACTTGTCTAAATCCTATTGGTTGATAGACTTTCGACCCTTCCCCACTTTAGCTTCGAAATAAGATCCTTTGGAACCATTATAAACCGATTTTGACTTTAATATAAAATAATATTTTGAGATATTCCTAAGGTGCCCCTCTCCTCCCTTATAAAAGGGCACCTCTTCCCCTCCTCCTCACACCAATTTGAGCACTCAAGCTCGTCCAACCCCTGAAAAAATCCCTTCTCCACTTTCCTATAATAATCCTAGAGGTCCTGGTCTTCTTCAAAGACCAATCTTAGTTCCCTAAGTGGAGGATTCAAAGAGGCGTTCCAAAGAAGAGGTAATATCCATTACCGATCTTTTCAATTTCTTTCTTCTTAAACTTCTTCTTATTTAGTTGTTTCATGATAAAGTAATAACATCAGTATTAATTACATACTGATATGTTATTATAAATATGAAACAACCCTAATTCACCTTCTATCCATCCTACGGAAAAATGAAATCACCGCGCGTGCGTACGTACGGAATACCGTCTCCACGTCGTGGTGTAATCTATTTTCCACCATCACCTTAAAAGGATGGGTATAATGGTATAATGAGTAACTATTTATGATTATTATAAATTAATATTGATACTGAAAAAATATATATATACTCCAATACAATTCCACGATCATAGGAACGATATCATCACTCGTGCGTACGTACGGAATACCGTCTCCATGATGTGATGCGACTCGTTCTACATGATCTTCATTTCATAATGATTATATAAATGAATTGAATGAATGAATATGGTATATAATACACTAATACCATTATGTAAATGAAGTATATATAACCTAAAGATAAGAATAATAATTTATTCGACAAAACACGCATAAGAACAAAAAGTTATAAAGACCCGAGTAACAAGTAACAATGAAATATTACCAACAAGAAGCTAAGAATATGACCATATATGATATCATATAAATATGTATGATTCTGGAATAAGTCAATAACATTATTTAAACCATTATACAGGAGCTTCGGACACATACAAAGCAAACCGGACCTAAGGTAAGGGAAAATATCAAAATCTCATTTTTATCCGAGATTGTTTATACTTTCGTCTTTATTGGGGTGTATTTTATCATCCACATCCATGTTCCCTCAATATGTAATATTGTTTCCATCAACTTACAATAGTTTAAATCCAATTTTACACTTCGGTGAGTTTTTAGTAAAGAATAGGAAAGGAATCTTTTGTCGTTTTTTTCGTACGAGGTACTTTTTTGACTTTTCCGACAAAAGTACAAAGAATGTTTTTTTTAACTTATACGGCATGAATGGATTCTTAAAACATTATTTCCAAGAAGCTTCCTTTACAGGTTTTCAAGTTTATTTTTAATCAACTTATTTTAGTTTATAATTGTATGACATGTTAAGAAATGAAAAGTGTTTATGAAGAAGAAAGGATATTTTCCTCAAGAATGGAGTTCAAGTGTTTTATCAAAATTATTTTCCATATAAGATAATAAAGGGTTCTTTTTTTATCCCTATTATTAAATTTATTTGATTATGTTGTGAGGGAATTATTTTTATGAATTCATTTACCTTATATGATTTGTTTTATGATGTCATGATGTTTTTGTTACATGTGTTATGCGATGATGTATGATTTATGATTATGTGGCACACATAAGAAATGATTAATTATAAGATGGGTGGGACCTATATCTCCCTCCAATGAATTGGGTAAAGATTATATATCTCATGAGATAGACATGGCTGGAACGGTAGGTTATACCGGTTCAGTGAAACAGGACTGGAACGAGGGTGACTCGGTTCAGAAAGGGACTTTATCCACTAAGATAGTCTTGGAAATGAGTCATGACTAACAAGAAATGATTTTCCAAGATTATGTGTGCATGCCACAAAGTTTCAAGTTTTATGTTATGATTATGGGGATCTAATTTTCACTTCTATGATTTATTCCATGTTAAGATATTATGATCTCTTTTGCAGGTTATGATTTTCAAAAAGATATGATATGATTTTTATTTCCTTTATTTTCCCTTGCTGAGAGTTTGAGCTCACCCTTTTATGTTTTCTTTTCCCCAGGTCAGGAAGATGGATATTAAGTAGAATATGCTAAAAGGGACCCTAGATATGATGAAATAAATAGGATACACTGTTGAAGATTTATGAACCAGTTGTTTATGTTTTCCAGTTTCTAAAGACACTATACCTATACGGTCCTTTGTGGTTTTGTCATATGTTGTAATAAGTGTGCTTCAATTTTGAAGTATTACCAATGTATGTAAAGTATGGGTCGTTATAGTTGGCATCAGAGGGAGGTTATAGTCAACCTTTGGAAACTAGGATGTGAAAGCCTTAGTAAGAACCCTAAGGATAAGTCTAAGCATATAACACAATCTTAGTGTTTTAGAAATGGCCATGAATACCCTAGGATATGACCTTAAGTGTGAAATTTTATCCTTGATTATGTGGTTTTCCTTTTATAATTAGTGTTGCCCACACTATTCTTCTTGGTTTTAGTCAATGGCTGGAACCCGAAGGAACCGTGTTAATGCGGAATGCGATGGGCAATGCAATGATTGTCCCCCTGAGAAACCAAACGATATGGGAGCTGGAATGAAAAATCTTGTAGCCATGCTCACACAACTTTCTCAAGCTATGAATCATGCAGGACTTCCAAACGAGCAAAGGAAGGATCAACATTCTGTTGAATCCTTCATGAGTCAGCATCCACCTTCTTTCAGCGGGTCTACTGATCCATTAGTTTCTGAACAATGGATTATTACTACTGAAAAGATATTTTCAGTTCTTCAATGTTCTGAACATGATAAAGTCATCCTAGCAGTGTATCGTTTGGAAGGAGATGCTGATCAATGGTGGAATCTTATTAAGAATACGAGGCAAAGGGATGAAATTGAGTCCATGGAATGGGACGAGTTCAAGAACTTATTTTTCAATAAGTACTTCCCTCATATTCTCCGAACAAAGATGGAGAAAGAGTTTCTTGAACTGAATCAAAGGGATGATGAATCTGTTGGTACCTATGAAGCAAATTTTACAAGACTTTCAAGGTACACTTCTGGTATTATTATCCAACCTGAGAGTAAGATTGATCGATTCTTTAGTGTCTTAAAACCAAGTCTTCGAAGGGCGTTAGCCATAAGGGACTTCAATAGCTACGAGGAAATCGTTCGATGTGCTCTCAAAGTCGAGATGGAGATTGGAGTAACCCATCAGTCACATGGGTTTGATAAGAAGAGGATGATGGAATTCAAAGGAAAATCTAAAGAGCACACTGAAAAGAAGATGAGCTTTCCCTTATGCTCAAAGTGTGGAAAGAAACATGGAGGGAGTTGTCTTAAAGGGACAAGTAAATGTTTCAAATGTGGAAAGGAAGGTCATCGGGCATTTGAATGCCGCGATAATGGGAAGAATATGTATAATGATGCAAAAAAAGGAAGGGATACACATAATGAACCTACTACACTTCAATGTTTCAAGTGCAAGGAGATGGGGAATTATGCCAATAAATGCCCAAATCCAAGGGTTGATGATGATGGTCGACGTCAAAAAAATCTTAAGGCTAAAGACGAAGGAAAGTCACATGCAATTTCTATCAGCGATATGGAGTACGATAATGAAGTGGTGAAAGGTACACTTACCATCCACTCTAAAGTAGAAAATGTTTTATTTGATTCTGGATCCACCCACTCTTTTATTTCTAAAGAATTTTCTAAGGGTATCACCGTATTACCTCAACAATTAGATGTTGAGTTAGTTGTGACAACACCTAATGGCACAACAGTCGCGTCAAAAGTTTATAATTATTCTCCGATCGAAGTTTGTGGGAAAGTTCTTCCTGCAAATCTTGTGATCCTTCCTTTAGTGGAATTTGATGTGATTCTTGTCATGGATTGGCTTTCTCTACATGGAGCTCATATCAATTTCCAAATAAGGGAAGTCACATTTCATATTCCAGATCAATCTACGATCGTCTATCGATGCAAGGATGAATATAACCTTCCAGTGGAAATTCCTTCCATCTTATGGGTCTTGATTCCACTAAATGAAGGTTAATTATCTCAAATGGTTGGTGAGAAACTTACGATTAAGAATATGCCCATCATACGGGAGTTTGATGATGTCTTTCCGGAGGAATTACTGGGTCTTCCACCAAATCGTGAAGTTGAGTTTTCAATAGAACTCGTACCGGGTGCTTTGCCTATTTCAAATACACCTTATAGAATGGCCCCAATTGAGTTGCAGGAATTGAAGAAGCAACTCCAAGAGAATCTTGATAAGGGATTCATATGCCCTAGTGCGTCACCTTGGGGAGCACCTGTTCTATTTGTTAAGAAGAAAGATGGATCAATGAGACTCTGCATTGATTATCGAGAACTTAACAAGATCACTATCAAGAATAAATATCCTCTCCCACGCATTGATGACTTATTTGACCAACTACGCGGAGCTCAATACTTTTCCAAGATTGATCTTCGTTTAGGGTATCATCAATTAAGGGTAAAAAGGGAGGATATACCAAATACGGCTTTCCGTACAAGGTATGGACACTATGAATTTATAGTGATGCCATTTGGTCTTACTAATGCCCCTGCTATCTTCATGGATCTAATGAATACAGTATTTAGAGACTATATTTATCAATTTGTGGTAGTATTTATAGACGATATTCTTGTCTATTCAAAGAGAAAGGAAGAGCATGAAGATCACTTGAGAATTATATTGAAGACCCTGAGAAAGGAGAAGCTTTATGCCAAATTTACCAAGTGTGAAATTTGGCTTCAAAAAGTTACATTTTTGGGTCACATAATCTCAAAAGAGGGGATATCTATGGATCCAACAAAAACAGAGGTTATCGAAAGATGGTCAAGACCAACAACAGTAACTGAGATCCGAAGTTTTCTTGGTTTGTCTGGATATTATCGACGTTTTGTAAAAGATTTTTCACGATTATCTAATCCACTCACCAAGTTGACTCGGAAAGGAGTTAAGTTTCTTTGGATAGAGGAATGTGAAGAGAATTTCAAGGAGTTGAAAAGATGGTTATCCAGTGCACCTGTGCTCACACTACCTTGTAGTGGAGAAAGGTTTGTGATCTACAGTGATGCATCCAAAAAGGGATTGGGGTGTGTTGTTATGAAAAATGATATGGTGATAGCTTATGCCTCACGACAGTTGAAAATCCATGAGAAAAATTACCCAACACATGATTTGGAGTTAGTTGCGGTAATCTTTGCATTAAAGATTTGGAGGCATTACCTTTATGGTGAAAGGTGTGATATTTATACTGATCATAAAAGTTTAAAGTATATTTTCACACAAAAGGAGATGAATATGCGTCAAAGAAGATGGTTGGAGGTGATTAAGGATTATGACTGCTCAATCCATTACCACCCTGGGAAAGAAAACAAGGTGGTAGATGCATTAAGTCGACAAGACCATGCTAGTTTATCCATGATGAGGATCAAAAAAGATCCAATATTTATGGATTTACAAAGGATGGATCTTGGAATTATGATGGAAGGGGAAAAATCTTATCTTTCCCAAATGAATGTTCAACCATCTATACATGTGAAGATTAAAGAGGCATAGAAAGAAGATGTAGAGTTACAAAAGAAGGTGAGAAATGTTCCTGAATTCAACCTTGATTGTGATGGGATAATAAAGTTTGGGAATCGGGTTTGTGTTCCTCCCATCCCCGAATTAAAGAAGGAGCTGCTGGATGAGGCTCATAGTTCTTCATTCTCTATTCATCCTGGAAGCACGAAGATGTATAGGGACCTGAAAGAGTACTTCTGGTGGGATGGCCTGAAAAGAGATGTTGCTGAATATGTCTCTCGATGCTTGGTTTGTCAACAAGTTAAAGCTGAGAGATAGAAGTCTAAGGGGATGTTACAACCATTACCCATACCCTAATGGAAATGGGAAAACATCACTATGGACTTTGTCACAGGACTTCCTAAAACATCCAAAGGCAATAATGCTATCTGGGTCATAGTTGATCGTCTTACAAAGTCTGCACACTTCATTGCTATTAGAGAGCATTTCTCTCTAGATCAGCTTGCCAGGATATATGTAAAGGAAGTGTTAAGATTGCATGGAGTACCACATTCTATTATTTCAGATCGGGATCCGAGATTTACCTCGAAGTTCTGGCGAAGTCTTCAGCATACTCTGGATATAGAGTTGAGTTTCAGCACTGCTTATCATCCTCAGACAGACGGTCAGTCTGAGAGAACAATTCAAACCCTAGAAGATATGTTGAGAGCTTGCTCTATGGATTTCAAAGGAGGTTGGGATCAACATATACCTTTGGTAGAATTTTCTTATAATAATATCTTTCACTCCAGTATTCAAATGGCTCCTTATGAAGCTCTCTATGGAAAGAAATGCAGGACTCCAACTTGCTGGGATGAAGTTGGGGAAAGAAAGCTGTTAGGACCTAATCTCGTTGATGAAATGGAAGAAAAGGTCAGATCTATTCAACAACACATAAGAGCAGCTCAGAGTCGACAGAAAAGTTATGCCGACAACCGAATAAAAGACTTAGAGTTTGAAGTGGGTGATAAAGTGTTCTTACGAATATCTCCCTGGAAGAGGGTTATGAGATTTTGAAAGAAGGGAAAGTTGAGCCCTAGATATATCGGTCCTTTCGAAATACTGGATCGTGTTGGAAAGGTAGCTTACCGATTGGCGCTTCCACCGAATCTCTCTCAAGTTCACGATGTGTTCCATGTATCTCTCCTGAGAAAGTACATACCTGATCCTTCACATGTACTCAGCTCAGAAGTTGTACCGCTGGAGCAAGATCTTTCTTATGAAGAACAACCGATAGAGATTCTGGATCGTAGCGAAAAAGTCCTACGAAACAAGACCACTCGATTGGTGAAAGTTTTATGGAGGAACCACCAACATGAAAAAGCTACATGGGAGCTTGAGGATATGATGAGGGAGAAGTATCCTCATCTGTTTGTTACAAAGTGACGAATTTTGAGGGCGAAATTCTTTTTAAGGGGGGTAGAATGTAACACCCGAGATTTTTATGAGTAATATTTTGTTTTTATATATATCATCAAAGGAATCTTTCACTACATACTAGCTTGGCTTACTTTACACGCAATCACGACCTTTCTCGATAGCTTGCGTCGTACGCAATACTGAGTTTCACTAAACAACGATATGCTATTAAAATATTATTAAAACTAGCCGTAATGAATAGTAATAACCACTTTTTGAAATTTTATAAATTTTATCTTTCAAAATGGACTTCATTTTTTGATTCGGAATACCGAAATTAGCCTAGGCTGAAATTTTGGTATTTTTCTGAAAACGTTCAATTTTTGATGAATAGTGAAACCACTAAGTGGTAGGTTAAAAACTGAATTTTGCATAAAACTTAATTTTAAAGCTTCTGTGAATGGAATTTTGAAAATCCGACAGACACGGTTGATATCAGTAAGTAAAATGTTGTTCAATGAGATAAAAATAATTTTTTGGTGAATAGTAACTTTTTACTTTTTTTACCGCAGTTAATAGTAAATAGGGTAACTAAGGGTAAATATGATATTACTATTACACTAACACATTTCCTAATTCTATTGGATAAGTTTAATTCGACCAAAAACATCCTTATGAATAAAATATGACCATTTAGGCCCACTTGGGTTAGATTAGGACATTTATGATTAATTTATTTAAAGAAGGGTTAAAATAGTTAAAATCAAAGTTTAATAAGTAAATCATTTTTAATATGGGGTTATATATAAGATAAATTCGACTATAAATATTCATTAGAAACCTAAAAATATTTCCTACATAATGGTATTTTATTTATAATTTTTAGACATTAAATAATTTAATTTATTTACGACACAATTATGATGCAGTAATTATCTTATTTATGAAATATTGACATAATTGATGTTATAAACACAAAAATAAATGTAATTTGAGACTTTTTATGAATTCCACTAATTTTCTAGGTTACTATGATATATTAGTGTTGATTTAATCAACTGGGTTCGAACATATAATTCTGTTATGACTTTCACAAAAATCATATATCAAATAGTGTCAAAATTGACACAAAATAGTTTTTAAATCAAATATTATATTATTAATTGTTATTTTATTCCTAAAAATCTAAGGTTCGGCCAAATGACTTAGATAAGGATATATATATTAATAATAAACAATTTGGGGTTCTTTTGTCATGTTATAGTAAGTTTATTAACCATATAGTGTAAGAAAACAAAAAGACATGTTAAAAGTTAAATTATTTAACTTAGAGTTAAATCTAATTGATAAGGTTAAAATAATACCCTAAACATGTCTAAATCCTACTGGTTGATAGGATTTCGACCCTTCCCCACTTTATCTTCCAAATAAGACCCTTTGTAACCATTATAAACTGATTTTTACTTTAATATAAAATAATATTTTGAGATATTCCTAAGGTGCCCCTCTCCTCCCTTATAAAAGGGCACCTCTTCCCCTACTCCTCACACCAATTGGAGCACTCAAGCTCGGCCAACCCCTACCAAAATCCCTTCTACACTTCCCTAGAATAATCCTAGAGGTCCTGGTCTTCTTCAAAGACCAATCTTAGTTCCCTAAGTGGAGGATTCAAAGAGGCGTTCCAAAGAAGAGGTAATATCCATTACCGATCTTTTCAATTTCTTTCTTCTTCAACTTCTTCTTCTTTAGTTGTTTCATGATAAAGTAATAAAATCAGTATTAATTACATACTGATATGTTATTATAAATATGAAACAACCCTAATTCACCTTCTATCCATCCTACGGAAAAATGAAATCACCGCGCGTGCGTACGTACGGAATACCGTCTCCACGCCGTGGTGTAATCTATTTTCCACCATCACCTTACAAGGATGGGTATAATGGTATAATGAGTAACAATTTATGATTATTATAAAGTAATATTGATACTGAAAAATATATATATATACTCCAATACAATTTCACGATCATAGGAATGATATCATCACTCGTGCGTACGTACGGAATACTGTCTCCACGATGTGATGCGACTCGTTCTACATGATCTTCATTTCATAATGATTATATAAATGAATTGAATGAATGAATATGGTATATAATACACTAATACCATTCTTTAAATGAAGTATCTATAACCTAAAGATAAGAATAAGAATTTATTCGACAAAACACGCATAAGTACAAAAAGTTATAAAGACCCGAGTAACAAGTAACAATGAAATATTACTAACAAGAAGCTAAGAATATGACCATATATGATATCATATCAATATGTATGATTCTGGAATAAGTCAATAACATTATCTAAACCATTATACAGGAGCTTCGGACACGTACAAAGAAAATCGGACCTAAGGTAAGGGAAAATATCACAATCTCATTTTTATTCGAGATTGTTTATACTTTCGTATTTACTGGGGTGTATTTTATCATCCACATCCATGTTCCCCCAATATGTAATATTGTTTCCATCCACTTACAATAGTTTAAATCCAATTTTACCCTTCGGTGAGTTTTTAGTAAAGAATATGAAAGGAATCTTTTGTCGTTTTTTTTCGTACGAGGTATTTTTTTGACTTTTCTGACAAAAGTACGAAGAATGTTTTTTTACTTATACGGCATGAATGGATTCTTAAAAAATTATTTACAAGAAGCTTCCTTTAAAAGTTTTCAAGTTTATTTTTAATCAACTTCTTTTAGTTTATAATTTTATGACATGTTAAGAAATAAAAAGTGTTTATGAAGAAGAAATGATATTTTACTCAAGAATGGAGTTCAAGTGTTTTATCAAAATTATTTTCCATATAAGATAATAAAGGGTTCTTTTTTTTATCCATATTATTACATTGATTTGATTATGTTGTGAGGGAATTATTTTTATGAAGTCATTTACCTTATATGATTTGTTTTATGATGTCATGATGTTTTTGTTACAAGTGTTATGCGATGATGTATGATTTATGATTATGTGGCACACATAAGAAATGATTCATTATAAGATGGGTGGGTCCTATATCTCCCTCAAATGCATTGGGTAAATATTTTATATCTCAGGAGATAGACATGGCTGGAACGGTAGGTTATACCGGTTCAGTGAAACAGGACTGGAACGAGGGTGACTCGGTTCAGAAAGGGACTTTGTCCACTAAGATAGTCTTGACAATGAGTCATGACTAACAAGAAATGATTTTCCAAGATTATGTGTGAATGCCACAAAGTTTCAAGTTTTATGTTATGATTATGGGGATCTCATTTTCACTTCTATGATTTATTCCATGTTAAGATATTATGATCTCTTTTACAGGTTATGATTTTCAAAAAGATATGATATGATTTTTATTTCCTTTATTTGCCCTTGCTGAGCATTTGAGCTCACCCTTTTATGTTTTCTTTTCCCCAGGTCAGGAAGATGGATATTAAGTAGAATATGCTAAAAGGGACCCTAGATATGATGAAATAAATGGGAGACACTGTAGAAGATTTATGAACCAGTTGTTTATGTTTCCCAGTTTCTAAAGACACTATACCTATATGGTCCTTTGTGGTTTTGTCATATGTTGTAATAAGTGTGCTTCAATTTTGAAGTATTAACAATGTATGTAAAGTATGGGTCGTTATATGTGCCATCTCTTACCTAAATCGAAGGGAATTATTGATCCTCATAGGATTGTGACTAACAACTATCATCATAGTCGAAATAAGTGGGAATGAATTTTCCATAGAACAATGGAAGACAAATGATACAATAAAACATGATCAAACTCCCAAAATGATATAGTACCAGAAAAAGATAGGTAAAAAAATATCCTCATTGATAGATAAAAAACCTAAAGGAAACCCGAATGTCCACCATAAAATGTGTTATAAAATCCTATGTAATATGTGGAAAACTGCCCCACTAGTCAGCATCATCACTCTACGATCCTACAAATCAAGAAAATTTACTACCTCTAAGTAGTAATTTCCATTTTCTAGGTCCTGGAAAAAGAAAATATATGAACTCCCAATGTAAAAGATTAGGTGTGAGCTATAAATCCAACTTGAGACTCATCGAGTGTTAAATAATCAATTTAATAAAAATTAAATAGTTTGTTCATAATTTTAAATGTAACTAAAAAAGGCATGATAAGTCATTTAAATATTATAAACCAAACCATGATTACACATTCATAGAGTTAGAAGATATATTAGAATTGGGTTAATGGAAAATTAATATAAAACACATATATAGGGAATTCTCATGAATAAAACAGTTCAATAATCAATGTCATGTATAATCAAGTCAATAAGTCATAGAACCATATAAAAAAGCACCACGTTATGTTAGTTCATGTAATAAGTTCCTCACATATATCAATAATGAACTAATATCAAGATTTTAGTGTATACAAAATCAATCTCCACCCTACTAGGGGGACTCATTATGGAAAGCCCAGACCCCAATATGGGATCCCTCTCAGGTATTTTTCTACAATTATTTTCTAATTGTTTCCACCATCAATCATTTTTTGGGTATTCATGGTCTTAAAATTCTAATCCCTATTACTAGTAACTACCCACAATAACATGTTCTTCAAAAACCAATCAATTAAATATGGTGAAATAAAAGATTTTTAAAAAGAGTAAAAATTACAATTTCCCTATTTTTAGTTTTCCACATGCCTTTCCCATTTTGTAAACAAAATAGAGGGTTTCAACTGTTCATGACTTTCCAAATAATTTTATAGTTTAAACCAATTTTCATGTTTTTGTCTCAAATAAATTGATCAAATCAACTTCAAAATCACACCATCATTTTTCCAAAACACTCCAAACATTTCATTTCTATTAAAATTGGTATTCTTTTTGAAAATTTCATTGCATTTAGAATCAATCATCAAATCATTAAATCTAAAGGCATTAAATTAATTAAAAAATAATATCAATTAAATTAATAAAATTATGGGTTCAAATGTATTGAAAAGAAACATGTAACCATAAAACCATTATCACACAATCAAATAGAACACCCATAAAAGGATTTACAATGAAGAAATATGTGAGGGATATCAAGGAAAAAGACCTTGAATAAATATAAATCAAAATGGAGTTTAGATACATCAATAACATTATGAAGCATCGCTCTTTATGGGGGAGATAGAGAGAGATCAGAAGAAACCACCTGAGATGAGACCCACATAATTAGAGGAGATATAACGATATCAATGATGCTTAGATCAACTAATAAAATGGATTAAAGAATTCACAGTCACCACTCATGAGCCTTTAATGATCAAAAATTTGATTTAGGGTTGAATGGGTTGATTAAGAATCTTAAATGGGGGGTTAGGGATTTTTAATAAATATTTTAGGGGAATTAAAACCCATTTTCATGGTTTTTTATTAGGGATGAATAGTTTGAAAAACTATGCACCCAAACCATGCACCCCTACAGGTAGGGGGAGAAATTTATCATAGAAGGGTGGAAAATTTTCCAAACTGTGTGACCATGATGAAAACCCTCACTAACTATGGTTTCATGATTTGGAGGGACTGGAAACATGATTTGGAAAAACCGCGAAGACCCTTCCAGTGTCTCATAATAGGGTGCACAATTTTCTAGGCCAATCCCCAATGTTTTTCGTAACCATCCCCCAAACATGCATATCCCCTTGGGAATCCAAAATTCTCCATATTTTACCCCAAATACTCCGAGATAAGACCCAACCAAAAAGAGAACAAAACAAGGGTCAAGGAATACCCAAAAGAATATATATCCACATCTAACAACGGAAAAGATATAAAATATCATCTGTACAAAAGTTTTCCAATTCCTTCTCAGATAGAGATTAAAAAGGATCTAATGAAGTTAAATTTAACTTTTAATTAGGTAAAATTTTAATTAATATAAAATATGAAATTTAAAATATAAAAAACAAAAAACATAAAAATTAGAATAAATTTTATTATTTTCCCCATATGGTTACTGGTTTAGAACACTTTAATAGTTATTATTTCTATAGGAAGAAAACATGGTTGACCAAGGAAAACATACATCAATATTAAATTCATATTTCTACATGAAATATCATAATAGATCAATTAAATAACAAATATATTATTCAAATTCAAAGGTTATATAAACCAAGATTATTTATGATCAATAACTTAAGTTGGCCCAAAAATTTGAATATAATTCATCTTGATTCCATGTTTCTAATACCATTTACTTAAATCCAATAAAAAAGATGAAAAATAATTAAATACATAATATAATAAACTTCACCTTTTCAACATAAGAAATACATTTTTAAATTTTTTATATAGATATACTCGATCATAACAACTTATTTTAAATTCAGTTAATAATAAATCTAATTAATCCAAATGTACTATAAATTTATCAACATCATTCAAGGATTTAACATAAATAATAAATTAACTTAATGAAAATTTTTTCTATTTAATATTATGATTTGGGGTTAAATATAACAATTTAACATTATCTAACACCAAAAAACTTATCTCCACATACCACTATATAACTAGTACTTTTTAGTTTATGAGACGACACAAAAAATGAATATACAGACAAAATGAATCAATCTAACCATCCCACTACACCCTCACATAGAAATAAACTTTTTAAATTTCATTAACATGTAAAAAAAGATCTATTATAAGATATAAACAATTAAATGCATAATCCATTCATATAATTTAAATTTATTACAATTCTAATATGAAATTAGCAGTATGTACTATGTTAGTAGATATTCTATTTCAAAAAAAATCATACATATAACCTTAGAGTGGGAATATGTATTGGTTTGTACTCATTTTCATATCTCAAACTACTTCTTGCTGACGTGTTGAAAATAATTCTTTGAACATGTCAATATCAAGCATTGACAACGTAATACAAAGATATGTAAATGAAAATGATATTAAGATTTTATTTGGTTATCATATAAGGGATTCTACAAGGATCATACCATGATAAAGTGTTGACATACTAGGTGATATAACTAATATTTTACAATTATTACATGGTTTAGAAAAGAAATTGTTTCAATACAAGGGTCACTACTTCTATATCTCTTTTGAATCATTTATTGAAAGGATATTTTCAAAGATTTTATGAATTGATTATCTCTAAAATAATTCTTCACAAAGAATGAAAACCAAACCAACATGTGTGTATTTGTTGCAGTTTTGGTTCTTCATTTCGTATTTTAATATTTATTGAACCTCATCACAAAAAATTACCTTTAAATTCTTACATGTCTATAATTTCCTTTATTATTCATTTCATCTAACATTATTCCTATAATATTTAGAATTCAATTTTCTGAAAAATTTCTCAATTAATTTTTCATTAGTACTCTTATAATTGGGTCTTAAAATGTCCCCTTTAACATTAGTTTTCTTCATCAATGTCAAGGATGATACCCTAAAATCTGATATGGATTCAAAATTTTGAATCTTACTAAGCCAACCAGATTCACAATGCAACCTCCTTTATTACATAGTTATTATATTTAAAATTCTTGGGTTGAGACCTGATGATCTCAATTGCAATGTGATCTATATTTAATATGCAGATTTAGATAATTTGGGTGAGATGTCTTAATAAATCATCTACAAAATCTTGCTATTATATTATGAAATTCACTCAAAATTTGGACCTATTACTTTATTAACTAGACATCCAACTTGAATTAGAGCTGGGCCAATTTTTTTAGCCAAATTTTAGGTTGTGTATCATTCAAGAATCCCTTTATCTATTCTTACATGTCATTGTTTTTTATGTAGTGAGATGAGTTGTGGCATTATTTTTTCATCCAATATAAATAACACCACAACTAAAATTCTTGGGTTCTCCATTATTAATGTATCTATTTCCTATTATTTGATCTAATTCCTTACTAAAGTACCATTAGAATACGAATCCTATAAAAAATCTATCATGATATACACTACGTCACTACACCATGATTCACTTCCTTATTTCATAAAAAATTATAACCCCCCAATATCATCCAAGTTCTCCCAAGGTATTTCTTAATTATATATCATTCCCAATAAAACTAATATCCCTTGGTTTCAAGTATGATAGAAAACCCTTTCCCCATTTTAATCACCTTGGTTCGATACATCTCTCATTTAGACAATGAATATAAGAACTAATATTCAATGTATCAATATCCCCCCATTTCAACTCAAGGCGTATCAATAGAAATTAAACTGTAACCTGAAAAATAGTGTAATATAAAATCTTATCCATCCCTCTATGTCAACGTGATCCATTATTAGTACATAAAATAAGAGATCAAGATAGAATTATATGCTTACGTGTGATCATCGTCTCATTCTATGATCATAACACTAGATTACTGACGATAATTATGTTTAAAATATATAACATCCCATTTCACTGGACATATTATAAATAATTATGATCATCCCCATAAATTGTATCTTTTTATATATTCATTCAATGTACTCCCCATAAAAAGTTATATCCCCCTTGGAGATAATTTCACCTATGAATTATGAATTTAGATTTTGAATTACAACTAAATATTATACTCTGTTCACAAACAATAACTTACCATGAACCCATTGAATATAAAAAAGGAAAATGACTTCTAAAATTTAAAGTATTAAAGATAGAAATTAGGCCCAAATAGGGAGAGGGGATTTTCCCAACCTCTTAAATATTAGGGAGATGGATGAACACCAATGTTCAGCCGATGTTACTTAAATAATGTTATAGTCAAATTTGTATTGTATCCAGCATGTTTTTATTCATACCAACTTATCTATATTAATGGTTATTTTAACAACATTCTATTTAATAAAATTGTTCTGAATCTCAATATGTTTCGTATGAGAATATTATATCGTATTACTTGTAATATCAATCAATATATTGTGGTCATAATGGAACCCCATGTGTTTTATCACATTTTATATATGTTACTCTAGTTAAATCATCCATAATAGTTATATAAATACATTAATAGTTATGAATGAATTGATTTAGTCATTCTATGTCAGGTACTCTCCAACTTCGTGAAAGTCTAACCATGTATTTAATCTTAACGAAGAAATCTCATTAGATTGGAGATTTTATATCCCCAATATCATTCGTAGAGTTCACATATAAATAAGCATAATAGCATTGGACATTTACCACATAATACACCAAACCAAAATAAATTATACCATGAATATTCTATATTATTTGATTTATAGAAGTCCTAAATTACTCCATTAAAATCTATGAAAACATGATACTAAGAATATAATATAATTAATTATATTCACATCAATTTGTGGCACAAAAAATCACCAAATCATATCTTGATAAAGTGAATAATTTTGTTTTCAATATTCATATTTTACAAGATTGTTTTAATGAAAATTGGGGTTGATATTGGTTTTCAATCCATAATTAAAAATATCCATTATTGTGCACTTGAATATTTAACTAGGTTAAGAAATGTGTATCACTAATTTTGTTTTTATGATATTCCATAGAACTATATAATCTATCTAAACATTAAAATTTAAAACTCATAGATTAATAAACATGAAAAATTTCAACTAATTTTAGCCGTATACCACATAAAATCATGCCATTAATATAGAAAAGCATCATAAATTTCTCTTCAATGACTGGTTTCACATTCATATTTTGATTAATAACACCCACTCTAAATTCCTATTTCTTCAACCATGTGTTCATCCTTGTATAACAAGACTGAGGATCTTATTTCAAACCAAAGATGAATTTTGTATTCTATATACCTTTTAATCAACATCTCTAATTAGAAATACTACCCGTTGTTTTGAATAAAATTCCTCTTTGAGAAATCCATTAATAAACACTATATATGAATTTATATGATAAATTTTCAAATTTCAATAAACTAATATTGTAATAAAGAATTATTTAGGTTCAATTTTTACAATCAATATGAAGGTTTATCAAACATAAATGCCTTTAACCTACATATTTCCTTTGTACAATAAACATTCCCTATTTCAAACAACTCTTAATCATTATTAAACAAAATATTGAAAACCGATTTGGTTTTTTGATCTTCTGTCCAATCAGAATCTTCACTTGTTCCAAATTTTGATTAGATTCTCTTTGATAAGAGTTATTATTTATGGTCTTCACCCTTGAATTTTCTTTAACCACTTATTTGAATGATAATTAGTTCTCTTAAAATATTAGAGTGGTATAATCTACATTTTCCATATTATTAGTTTGTGATAAAGTATGTTTATCACCAATGTTTTTTAACTTATTGAATTTGAGATTTCTATTACATCATTGTGTTATTGGTTGACGGTATTTAACAACTTCATGATATTAAAGTTCAATTTCAAAATCCTATTCTCATAAATAATTATATGATCCATCAAAATTTATATCATTCTCATATTCTTCTTATCGTATCCACTCAAATTTTAAAATATAGGTTTATTTCCAACATTTAATTGAAAAACTACAACATCATCACCTTATATGATCATGTTCAACCCCTTATTAAAGAATCTGAAAGAATTCCTCTTGATTTAATAGTCTATTATTATCAATTCATCCATTGTATCTGAATATTTTGGAGGCTATCAGTCTTCATTAAAGTTGTTAAAATTTATTATTAACTCTTTAAAGTGTATTAGTGTTAGATTCACTCTATGACACAGTTAATATGGTGTCAAATTATCTATGATGGTAGAAAAAGATATATTAATGTGAGTACTTCCACTTATACTAGTTCCTTCCCATAGTGTTGTTGGATTCCACTCTCGATTAGAAAATATGTTTCCATATTATTCAGCATCTGGTTATTCCTTTCGATAAAACTATTTTGTTTTTGTTTTATTATCATCAACACATAATGTTTGGTTTTTTTCTTTATATATAAAACACTCTTCCTAAATGGAGGTGTACTCCATGACATTTCTCAACTATATAAATCTAATTTATGTTCCAATTTATTTTCCTACTTCGCTTTGAAATCACATGAACCAAAACAATTACCTCTATTTTTTCATTATAGCACATGTTACAACCAATTCAACAATAATAATAAAAAATAGGATAAATTATCTCTCAATATGTGTTCTGAGAATCTTCATGAGACCAAACACATTAGTATAATTTAAGGCCAACAGATTTGAAGATCTTTTCCTCTTTAACTAGTAGGGGATTTTTAATAATTTCCCCACCTATAGATGCATCACATGTTTTATCATGATGTTGTAAAATATTTTCAATGTCAAACAAATAATTTATGTTTAATAGATTCTCTTTGATTTTGTAATTAATATTCCTAAGACTCCATTATCAAAGGATATTTTCTTCTTCCTGTATAGGAATACATGTTTTATCTAGGATATCCACTTGGTATATGTTTTTTTATCTTCTAAACATTCATCAAATATTTTTTGATCATTCCAGAGATAATAAACCTTTATAATTTTATGTGACTTTAAGTTACGATTCAAAAAGTTGACCCACATTATGAAAGTGATGTAGACCATCTACATAGGGAACTTATATATTCGGTAATTAATTTATAGCTAAATTTTCTTTCCCCTTCCTCGCTGTTTTAGTGATCCATAATTTAAAAATCCAGTCACATGCTTAACATGACCCTTTAAATTATTATTGAGGTTATTTTTCTTGGTTAGACGGGACAGAAATCCACAATTAAGAAACCGCATGATATTTTTTTTCTACATTATGATAAATTTCAACCAAGATTTCCTTCTTATTCTTCTTTTTATGATTATTTCAAGAAATACATGACTAGAATTTAAATTGGGTTATCATGTCATTATTTACGTATAAATTGGTAACAAAGGAATATTCTTCTTCCTTCAATGGATAGAAACTATTTTTCAATGTAATCATGTTTGGTATCATTATATCCTTTTTTATTTTTTATCCTTATGATTAATTTTATCTTCTTCATTACATATGATCCATACATTTTTGACTAAACCTTGAATAAAGATAATGGTATCCTTAAAACGTATTCCTTAAATAATATATAATATATAATTTCATAATTTTTTTTTCAATCCTATAATATTATTTATTTATATACCATTCCATATCATTACAATATTTCATTATGTGGCTGACATAACCAAAAAATCTAAACTACATTTTGGGAAATATCTTCTTACTATCTCTCTTTAAATTCCTATTGCCGATGTAAATACTTGGTTTTGTATAGGTTCTAGATGTATGATAATTATTAGCCACATTTTGTTTTGGTTTTTATCATGAAATAGATCCTTCAGTTTTAGATTATTTACCTTAAAAAACAATACCACCTTTAACAATATATATGACCTTTGTTCAAGTATGATTTCCTCAACAATCCATATACTAGATATTTCTCTTTTTATTGATTTCTTAGTATTGAAAAAAAATTATAATCATTCTATTATAACATAATTTTTCTCTAGTTTTATGTTTTTTTCATAAGACCATAAGTTATTCTTTAAGGGATTCAATCATTCTCATTATCTCTTCAATTTGTTTATTAATGTTATCATTCAACTTTAATTAATCTTCCATATTTATGTTGAAATATACCACTTCTTTAGTTTTGTGATTTTGGTTTCCATTTTATTGATATAATTCGATTAATTACTTAAAAAATGTTTTATTTTTATTTCTTTTAATTTTATAAATGAATATCATTTAGAGAAACCTAGTGTTCTACATTTTAATTGGTATGTTTTTTGGTGTTTTCCTCTTCCTTAGTTTATAATTTTTACTTCTCGATCATTATAAAAATTTGATCCTTAACTTATAAGAAATGTTTATCCTAATTATTTTCAATGAATGACTCATCATCGACCTCTTATTGGTATCTAATATTTTCAATAGAAATCCTTTCCTACATGAATTTTTGGATTTAGATTTTATTTTTAGAGCAAAATTTATCCACTATTTGGGTGTGTGTTAAGAATTATCTTCACTTCCAACATTACAAGGAAAATTCACTTTAATTTTCCAAAATTTTCAATAATCAAAACATTATATAGGAATATTTCCTTTATACCACCCATTACATCAAATGAAAATTATTTCTAACAATGAATAAAATTTATAAATGAAAATATTCTATTTAAATTATTGAATCATGTAGGTTTGTGGTCTGTATGGATTTAAATGTGGTATCCTTTGATAAATAACATGATTTGATCTATGGTTTTAATCAATTTTTATATTCTATATAATTTTTGTGGAGAACACTTAGAGATAAGTTTTCATGATTCCTTTATTCAAGTGCAAATACTCTAAACTTATACAATGTAGGTAAATAGATGGGAATTTTATTTAGATGTTCAAAAATAATTCCTTTTATCTCTATGTCCATAGAGAATGACAATAGATTTGAAGATATGGTTAATGGGACCATCAATTTTCTAATTTGGTATGACCCTAAAATCCTCAAATCTATTATGAAACACCGGATGCTTTGATTCTTTTACCTTTGTATCTCCTTCTAAGATGTTGGTAAATTCTCCAAAATATATTTTTGATACATTAATTTCATAATATCTGTATAAATATCATTTGATAATTCCCTATATAGGGAATTCTGGTCTATTGAATCAATATTGAGTATTTTATAATCAGCTTCAACCATCGATAACTCCATAACATCAGTTAATTATATTCCTTGAATTATAATATATTAAAAACAAAGCCTGAGATATTTTAAGTGTCATATAATTTGTTTCATAAAAATATGAAAATTAAAACCATAAAAAATAAATACCTTTTTAATGGAAAAAATTATCAAATATTGTAGTATAGTGTTGAAAATTTCTGTGTTAATGAAAATTGTGTCACATATATGAATTTTTTCTACCAAGAAACCAAATATAACTTGGGGGTCTAAAAGTGAATTTGGGTGAAATATTTTATATGAATACTACTAGATAATTGTTTCTAATTAGAAATAATACATTGAGCCTATTTATTTCAACCAATCAAAATGTCAAATACAAAAAAGTACATGAAAATAACATAACAATTTTACTTACTGCACTAGTATGGTCTATTCCATGGAGAATAATCCAATGGATTGTCTATGTACGATGGGATATCACTAATCCATATAAATGATCATAAGGTTCCAGAAGTAGGCACTCTCAATCGAAGGGACACCCCCCTTTTTCTTTATTCAATCACTACTTCAAAGGAATGATATAATTATTTCATGACATGATGGAGATTTATAATAATTATGCATAAAAAATAATCAATAAACCATTGTGTTTTGTCATTTTATATATGTAATTAATTGAATATATTGAATTTTAATGGAACTCATCGCAATTGAAATCCTTCCATAAATATCAATATGGTCTTTTAGTTCATATCACTTTATTCATCCAATATTAAGAATTAACTTTTTGTAAAAGTGTTTTCCATGAATTTTTCAAATGTATTTCCATAATCTGATACTTACAATTATTATTGAATTTCAACTATATTTTCAAAAATAATGTTTTACTTCTAAAAATATTATATGGACTCAAATTTATAAATCATACTATATTTTTCAACATCATGGAACGATCTCCTCCTTTATGGCATGATGCTCATAAAAACTCCCAGGATAAGGTTTGATGATCACTATAGTCATGTGATATATAACATCTAACCAAAACCAAAACATTTTTTGAAATATTTTATTTAATAATTTGAAAAAATAATGATGTGTTTTTCTTAAATTAAATCAAAATAAAAAATTTTCTATAACAAGATCTCTTGGTTGTAGCTTGAAAGCAACATTACGTAAAAAATAGTGTTCTATTAATTTTTTTGGGTAAGACTTATACCATGGATCATTCACTAAAAACACACATATATTATTTAAAATTATTAATTATGGTGTTATTATGTGAATTGTGACCAGATGTATTCATCCCTTATAAATAGTTTCACATAGAAAATTCATGGCATCTTCCCTACATTTTGACTCCATTACTTATAGTTTGATCCATTTCTAAATGATATGAATTCTATATAGCATTAATTTTACCCATGTTTTACAATAATAATTTTATTTATTAACTACTAATCTTATTTATAGGTTATTTGATGAACTAAAATTATATTACTATTTTTAGTGAGTGTTTATAAAAAACATTGTAGTTATTTACCATTATTTCAATAATCTACATTTCTATATTATATTTAAATATTATTTATATGTTCCTTTTCCAAACCTCATGAATATTATTATAACTACATCTCTTTGGAGAATATGATTCTATAGAAAAAATAACCAATATATATATATAATAACTGCGATTTGAAGAGAATTAATTTACTTAATTAGATCTTAAACATGCATAGAAATATCAAATTGGTGAAATTGTATCCGATATAATTTGTGGAGGGATAAATAATGGATAAGTATCTTATACAGATGATTTTATATGATGAAGTTTGATAGGTGGGGATGGGTATTACGAGGTCATGAAATGAGGATTTCCAATAGTTCCTTGGAAAAATGGTGTTAGTTAAGGATAAAAAGGTTGAGATAGGGAGGAGTTGAACTTCCATGCATGATTGAAGGTTGAAACCGATATTTTGGTCGACTGATCTTGTATGGGCATGGCATGAAAATTGAAGTAATAATAGTGGGAAAAAATCATGGAGAATACATCAGAGTAACATATGATGCAACTAAATCCACAGGAGAACTTTATATAGTGGTAGTTCTATACTATAGACTAGTATTAGGGACCTATGTAAATTCCAATTTCCTCCTTAATTATACCTATCAATAATAAATAAGATATATTTAATGATCTTATAAATTTAATAGAGAAATATAAAAACCATAGGGATATTTATATTATTACAGTTTGGTTCTCTCATGTGGTGAACAGTTTCAATTATTTGTGTTCAATAATGATGTTATTAATACATTAGTAATTGAAAATGATGGAGGTGGTGTAAGAAATTTAGATATTTATAAATAAAATTAAATAATAAATAAAATAATAATAAGTAATTACATAACATGAAAAGAGATGAATATTGGCACATGTTAAGTTATGGTATATCATGATTACCATGAACTACAAACCAATATTAATTTAAAAAATATGTAATTAATTATGTTATATCCAAAAAAATATTTAAATAAAATAGGGACACACCTTATTTGTATGAAATGAATCTTCTAATAAAATTTCTAGTTAATTATCTATTCTAAAAATCAAATCCTTCATGTCATCATACACAAAAATTAAGTGAATACAAGTTGGTTTATTCCAAAAATCAATTTAGCGTACAACTTCATCAAAAATATTTATTTGAATTTTGTAAATAATAACTCTCAATTATGTGTTTAAATTACTGTTGAAATAGAATACTTATTTTTCTTATGATTCTAAAAGGTACAAATCATCGGTAAAATGTTCACACTTCATGTCAATCACTCTAAATACACCATATTTATATAATTTATCTATATCATCATTGATTCAAACCACTTTCGGTGCACCAGATAAACTCATTATTTTGTGTTTTAATCTTGTATGTTTTTTTCTTAAAAACTCTATAATAAGACATATTTTAATCTCAATTACATTAAGGATACACTAGAGTAAACAACTATCGTTACAATTAATATTTTACCATTATATTTTGTTTCACTTTTTTTGACAATTTTTATTATGAATTTATAACCATCGATAACAAATTATTTACAGTCACATGAAATTTTACTTTGATAAAAAGACTACTATTTGATCTCCATAGAAATATTTTAAGAACCTAATGGAATATGATGATTATATTTGTTATCAATGAGTATTATGATTTAAAAAAATGTATTTGGAGATATAGTAAGAGCCTAATTAATTGAGATATTGATCAATGAGATAAATCATGGTGTTCTGATAGATAACTTGTGTGGAATGTTTTTCTAACATTATATACGTTGATGATGATCTATGTATAAGTTGGAAAAGGTGGTTGAAACAAAATATTGAGATACTTATAGGTATGAAGAAACCTATACATCTAGTGGTGGTAGATATATACTTATATAAGAATCAATAAAATATGATGATGGATATTGAGGTCATTTACTAGTACATGTTCTTAATGATTTTGAGATACTATATATCGTTGATAATTAATAGAGCTACTGAGTTAATGTGTAGGGAAGAAATGAATATTGAGAATCCATCCTTGGTTCAAGACTAACCAATGATGCAGTATTCAATGATGAATATATCATATGTGATTATTATAGAATGAAAATCATCATTGTAGAATATATAATGTAGTGATGGTTCTTGGAAATACTCAATAATAGTTTTAATATACTGAAAAAATCATTGAGAAATGTAATAATAATTACTGAGTAGAATTGGTAAATCCCAGAATTCATGTTTTTTATTATTATATATTTTATTGTAATTTAATATTATCTAGGATGGTTCAGTAAGATTATGAGTAGATTTGAATAATTTTGTATTATATATGTAATATATTTTTTAATTTATATAGAAAAAAATAAATAGAAATGTTTTGGATGACACCGTGATATAAAATATTCTCATGATGACAAATAATTTTTATCAAGAATAGAATGAAGATAATGTTTTGAAATACACTAGAATATAAATGGTTTTCTCTTTGTAAATATTTATGATACACTCTAAGATGAATATAGATAATTTTAAAAGTCATTTATAGTTCACACTCTAATACACGATATTTTTAATATGGTGAAAATGACATCCCAATGTGGATAAAAAATA
The DNA here is from genome assembly GCA_963277665.1 of Viscum album. NCBI lineage: Eukaryota > Viridiplantae > Streptophyta > Magnoliopsida > Santalales > Viscaceae > Viscum > Viscum album. The sequence goes on along the minus strand of OY728120.1, from coordinate 1,378,949,206 downwards.
TATAAAAGTCTTGTATTCAGTATTATATGAAATATTTAATGGACCACACAATTAAATGTAACAAAGAAAGAACATTACATCAATACGTTTGTATTTTCAAGAGTATATATAAGAAAATTTTGTAGTTCCTCTATAATATAGAAAATTAATAAAACCATACAATGATATATAAGGTTAATCATAGTGGATGCATAAATATAGTCATTGGGTATAATGACCCATACCTTCCAAATATAGTTATCAAATATTAATATACCTACAAAACTAGTTCTTCATAACTAGAACCCCTCTAAGAAATATTATTAAAAAAAAATTTCATCATAAAATGGGGAAATGAAACATTAGAATGTTTGTCTTCAAATTATTAATAGTGGTGTTTATGTGATATATCAACGTATAAATAGCACAAGGGTTTGAAAACATGGGAATAAAATTTTTAAAAAACACCCTACATATCATAGATTATAAACATTCATTATCAAATAAATATTTATATTTTCTAAGATCTAAATACAAACAGAATCAAAGAAAATAATTCATGGGAGCGTAACATTTGAATAAGACATCGATTTATGAAATACATATAAAAATATAAAATAATTTACTTATTAGTAAAGGATCAATTCTATAACGTCAATGATGAGTGGGTTAACTCCAAAAACAATCATAATAGTAAAGGTTCACTCACATGAATATCATATCAGATGTAGTCCCTTATTTAATGGGGTTCACTCCCCATTATAGTCCTATTTACATCATGTGATATAAACATCTACCCAATGAATTGGTAGGATATATAATTCTTAGACCAATAATAACATAATGAAAATCATACATATATTCATCAGAAGATCATAAACTATTCATCATATCATAGAAAATGAATATAAATTATTTTAATAAACACTTCACCATGGAATAAACATGGGAAAATAAATGGGTTTTATAATAGTTTCATCAATTATTCATAGTATAACTCTAGGAAAGGAAAACAATTTCATAAGAATATTGTGATCATAATAATAAACCATACCGAGAAAGAATAAGGATGGAATCATTGGGTCATATCCCTAGTAATGGTTAAAAAAAATAAAAGGAAGTATTCTTATATGAAAAAATATTCAAAAAGATCACATGGAAAATTTCTGGAGGAAAAAATCATTTCCACTTTGAAATCACTGACATTAAAATTTAAAAAATTACAAAATATTTAAGAAACATTTTATTTGGAAATAACCTGGTAAAATTTTAATCTAGTATTTAAATAATTGATTGTTCATGATTGCGGAAAATATCCTTCATGTAGTATATGTTAAAATAATGGCACCTTTCACTTTTTCGAAAAAAGTTCAAAAGTAACTCATTCAGAAAATGGCATGTGGAATCTATAACAACCTATACTTTACATACATAGATGTTACTCCAATATTGGAAAATATACATAAAAAAATATAACATATCCACAAAATGAAATTTTATGTATAATGTCTTTAGAAACTATGAAACATAAACAACTGTTTTATAATACATCTACATTATCTCCCTCTTATTCCTTCATAATTGGACCCCTTTTTGATGTATATTAATTAATAATATACATCACAACTTGGGGAAAGGAATCATCAGAAATAGTGAGCTTATATTATTATTTAGGGTAAAAAAGGTAGATATCAATCATATCATAATCATAAGGCATGATAACATAACATTTGAAAATCTTAACATTTATAGAAAAGATCATGATATCATGTTATAAGAAAAATAATAAAGAATCAATGAACATTGTTATAACATTAGAAATGGAATTTCTGTCATATAAATAAGTATAGAAAATCATTTTATATTAGTTAAGTATCATTTCCAAGACTATCATTGTAGACAATTTTCATTACTGAATTGAGTTCACTCCTCATTTCAACCCCATATTGCTGAACCCGATTTACTTTTAGTTCCATATTTGTATTTTTGAACTAGATTTACTTATCATTAAAATTACATATATCTCTTATGAAATAAATATTTACTCAATGAATTTGAGGGAGATATAGGTACCAACCATGTCATAATTAAATAATTCTTATGTGTGACACAAAAACATAAATTATTCATCACATATAACCCAATGAATAAAACAGATTTCTATAACATCATTCCAGCATAATCAATATAAAAAAATATCTCACAAATAAATTTCAATCATAAAATAAATCAAATAATAATGATAATTGGGAGAGAAAAATATCCATATTTAAATAATGTTATATTATATTGATAATAATTTTTATAAAAAACATGAAATTAATTTTTAAGGGATATATCATTTCTTCTTCAAAAACGTTTTATTTTCTCAAAATTCCATGAAAATTTGAAAGAAAAAAATTATTTGAAAATAAAATTGAAATATTTTCGTGGAATATTCATGGAAATAAGTAATTATGAAAGGGTAAAAATATATTTATGATGTATAAGTTACAAGAAAACATTCTTCTCGTACTTTTGTTAGATGAGTCAAAAGTACCTCGTATAAAAAAAACAAATGATTCTCTTCATACTGATTAATTAAAACTAAAAAATGGGTAAAATTTACTTTAAAAACTATAGAAGAATTTAAATAATATTAAATAACTATGAAACATGGATGTGGATGATAAAAAATCCCCAGAAAATTCTTAATTATAAACAATCCCATATAAAAATGAGATCACAAAAGTATCCCTTACCTTAGGTAAGAATTACATGGTATGTATCCAGACCTCCTATATAATGATTTAAATAATTTCGGAGAATTCTTATAGAATCATATTAAGTTTTATTATATCATATATAATCGAATTATCATATGTTTTTTTGATAATATTTCATGCTTTCTCATTATTTGGGTATAAAATCTTAATTTTCTTGTGTATGTTTTGTCAAATAAGTCCATATTACTATTCTTAGTTTATAGATATTTAATTTTTAGAATGATATTAGTATATTATATAAAATATTTATTCATTTAATTCATTTACATAATCATTATTTCATGGATATCATGTAGAATTAATCACATCACATCATGGAGACGGTAGACGTACATACACAAAAGTGATGATATCATTCTAATAATTGTTAAATGGAATTTAAGTGGATGGTGTATAATATTAAAAAACAAATAACGCGTTATAATATACATATTTAGTTATTATTTCCATCATTATACCCATCCATGTATGTTGGTGGTGAATAAACAGATTACACCACGACGTAGGGATAATAAGCCATACGTACGCGCACGTGGTGATTTTTTTCATAGGTTGGATAGAAGGTGGAATTAATTTGTTAAAAAACTATAATAAAATATATGAATATAGGTGATAATAGAGTTTTAATTTAATTATGGAAACAAAAAAGTAAGAAGAAGTATAAGAAGAAATATGTTTGACAGAATCGATAGAGGACATTACCTCTTCTTCAATGTGCTACCTTTAAATCTACTATTAGTCCAATCGAATTGGTCGTTGAAGAAGATCAGAACCACTATATTGTTACTAAGGATGTGTATAATGGAAAATGGTAGTGTTTGTATGATCATGATCGACCAATGTGAATGGAATAGGTGAGGGAAGAAGTTCCATTTTATCATTTAGGTGAGGGGCACTTTTGGAATCTCAAAAAATATGAATTTATAATGAAATAAAACCCCATAGAAATACCTCAAAAATGTCCTAATTGAAAATATAAGATGAAATATAATTGTAATTTCACCAACCAATAGATTTCAGAAATTTTTTTCTTGAAATTAAACATTATTATTTTAATTAACACTTAATTATTCTATTTAATATTTAATTAGGGAAACACATATTTCAATATTAAAAGGGTGAAATATTAACTTTTTTGATGTAAATTTGACATTAAATAAATATATCAGAATATTTTAGACCACATAATAATTATTATATATTTTTATTTTTTTTGATTTGTAAATAATGTAATAAAATATTATTTTGTTAAACAATCAATTGTGTGAATTTTGACACTATTCAATTCAATGATTTTTAAAAATATGAAGATTACATGTTAACATCAAAAAACAATTTTATCATATTTCTATGAATTTAACGTAATCTAAAAAATTCATTATACAAATTAATTATCCCAAATTATATTTATTTTAATATTTTTAATATCATTTATTTGTGATCTTTATTAATAAAATAATTTCTAAATCAATTTTTTGTAATTATTTAATAAAGTTATTTGTTGAATAAAAATTAAAAATAAAATATTATGATGGAGATAATTCTAGTATATTTCAGAATAATATTTTTAGTCATATTGATCATCAATAAAATCCAACATTTAAAAGGTTTTAATAACTGGATTATGAATTTGACAACTTTAACATCACTTAAAATAAAAAAATATAAAGGCTCCAAAAGGTCATGAACTCGACCCTTGGATTGTTAGGGTCAATATAAAACCCACTAGTAAGATTTATTCATGTTTTTGGGTTTTTATAGTTATTAGTATTTTAATTAAAATTGTTTTATTGATATCTCATCAATTCATCAATTTTTACATCGTCAAATTATAAATATTTTAGGTAATTATTTGTCTCTTACAAATTAAGAATAAATTATAATGATAAATAAAAACACATTACATTGAAAATGTGTATTTATAATCAAATTTTACTTCAATATAAATTTATATAAAAAATTATTTAGTTATTAAAATTTAAGAGAGATATATTTTACTCATCTTTAAATAAAAGAAATTAAATGTCCTAATTTCATTCAATTAGCTTCCAAAGGACATAATTTCAACCCAATGGAGATTTGGGATGATAAACATTCATCCAATGATATTAGTACTGGTGTGAGGGTAATTTTAATAAATTAGTTTTACCTTTAATTACCATATTTACCCTTTTAACATAATAATAAAATTTACTAAAGTTACTATTAATAAAGCCTAAAAATAATATAAACCTATTAAAATAATTTGGACGTACTGATTCCAAATATGAATCAATTTTAAAAAATTCAAAAAACATAATTTTCATTAATTTATTTAATATTAATCCACTTTTTTGTTTGAGAAAACATGGTTTAAAAGTTAAAACACTGCAAATGATTATAAAGGTGTTTACATCTAAAACCTACATATCATTAATGTCAATGAAATAAACTACCTTAAATTATAAGAATATAATCTATTTAAACTTTAATTTTTTAAATAAAATAATTTATCCATATAAATTATTTCGATGAAAAAAGTTCTTTTCAATTAAAATTTAGTGTATATTTACTATTCATTAAAACTTAAAAGTTATCGGAAAAATATCAAAAAATAATCCAAATTTAATTTTTATATACTGTTTCTAATGAAGTATATTTAGTTAAATTGAATATATAAAAGTTCTAAAACTGGATTTAATATGGGTGTGCCATCAAAAGGCAGCAAAACTGTATTTTTTGAAAAATAAATCTTTTATCTGAAAATTGAATTTCGTCTTATATTAAGTATAGAAAACATATAAGAATAATTTTAAATATTATATTTAATATATGACATATGTATTACATTAATTAAATCTATATAGAGTGATTTTATTATTTTATAAACTGAATTTTATTCATTTAATTAGTTTTTTATTAAAACATTTTGTTTTATTTAAAAAAAGTATTATTTTAATTTATAATTAATTGACCAGCAAAGAGTAAAGCATATTTTCATAATTCAGTTAATATTATTCACAATATAATTATAATGGATAGGTTATTAGGTAACATAATATTTTTTTGTTCTCTTAGACATGGTCTCGCGTGAAACGAATTCTATCAAAATTATTTGAAATTATGTGTAACAAAATCCAAGCATAGTGTCATGTATATTGCATGTCAATCTAGTATTGCATGTAGAACAAGATTTTCTTGGTGTGGTGTAAAACAAAAAATTTCAAAGGAATAAAAATAAAATAAATTAATAAATAACTAATAAAAAATCTATAACATAAAATTCATAGAGTCTTACATTCTATACACCTTAAAATTAATTTCACACTCGAAATTCATCTCGGTTATAAAAAGATCAGTAATTTAAAAGTTATTTTATAGAATCACACATCATACAAAATAAGGTAAAATAATTCTTTTAAAAAGGAATGATGATAAACATAATGGTTACCCAAAGTCAATCATAATTGGCTTTCCACATAGGAGAACATAGGTTGAAAGTGAAAACATGGATATTGAAGAGAAATCTAATCATCATGTTCGGATGTATAGTGATAGAGATCAAGGTTAGGAGATTATTAACAATAAAAAATCCATAAATTGATGATCATTTATTGGGACATTTGATTCATCAGAAATGAATGTACTAGTGTAACATTTTTGGTTTTAATATACTTTATATAGATTTTAATAATAAGTAGAATTACTTACCTGATTAAGTAAAATATCATCTTTTCCTTGTGCCCTAATAACTTTCCACTTCATCTATTATTCTCAGAAATGAAGTTGAATTTCTCATTCTTGAAGCGTTAGAATATCATGCGATTCATAAATAGGATGATATGTTATTCCATCATTCTAAATAAATGTTAGCACAAGTTATAAAATATTCATAAGTACAAATTTGGTGAGATATTACTTTATTCTAACAAAATTCATCTGACGTTTAACTTAAACTTTTAATAAATTGATAACATTACCATCCATATGAAACTAGAAAAATTCTAAAATATATAAATATGTTCACTAACTGAGATTAAAAATTAACCCTTCTATATCATAGTGTATCTCTTTTTCATCACATGCCAAAAATGTTAACACCTTCATCATTTATTATATTTAGTCATGGTGATAACATGAATGACCATAAAACCTTAGTGAAAACATGAATTCTTTCAAAAAGATAACTCTTTCAATATACCATAAATCTCATAGATTCTATATTCTATATCCAAGATATCATAAATCACTTTTTTGTCATATTTTTCTTAAGGTCATTAATACTATCAAACATCACTTTATTTCCTTATCCTAATAGTATGTTCATATTATGGATCATCCTTCCCTTAATTTTTATCCAAAGAAAATATCTAAATCACTTTTCATGGTTACTAGTACTAGTTAGCATATACTCTAAAATACATATGTAAAAACCAAAGTAGACCAATAGATATTTCATTATTCCATAATTCCATAAAAGTGGTTTTTCAATATTAATCTGGAATCCCATTAAATAAACAGTCAATAATTCAATTTCTACCTTGATAGCATAACACATAATTTCTTCATAGCTAGGAAAGTATCCTATTGCTAATTCCCTTCAAAGACACGGTTTTAATCCACTAAATAACCTATCGACATTACTTTCATCGTGGATGATAATTCCTAAAGCGTACCTCACAAGTCTTTTATGATTTTCCTTCTATTTACCAGCAGATTCATCATCATTTTTCTTAATCTCAAGGAAATACATTTATAACATCCTATAAAGGATATAAGGAATGTACTTAATGAAAATTATGTTCCTAAACAAGTCTCCTTACTTGTACTCAATTTCATCTCCCTATATTATATTCTTGATGGGAGTCCAACACTAGTTCATTTCACCTTAAAATGATAAAAATCAAAAATTAATTTTTCATGTTTCGAATAGTGAAGGATTGAAAATATCTTTTTGAGAGTATATATCCATTTTTCCACAACAAGGGGATTATAATACCCAATAAAAGAAGTAGAATGTTCCCTCATGAAGGACTGAATAGAATTTTGTTCCCTTCTATGCTTATTGGGAAGTCCAGAATGATTATTTTATTTATAATTATAGTGATATGATTTTTCATCCCAATACCGATAATATTTGGTTGTTTAAAAGGAAAATCATTGTATTCCCATTTCATTCATTATTAACATGGTTCCTTCAGGTTCCAACCACTCTCTAAAACCTAAAAAGAATAGCGTGAGTGGTAAATTTCATACTTCTAAAATAACATAATCAAGGGGGATTACTTTCAATCTCTATCATCATATATTTAATCCTAGGTTAACCGTGATCATCACCAAAATTCAGGGATTGTAACCCATACTTTGGATTCTCTTTAAGGACATCCTTAGACACATCGTTAGAAATATTTCTGGGGATCTCACTAATGTTTTCTCATCCTAGTTTCTTAATGGTTAACAATACCCTTTCTATGAAACCAACTAAAATGACAGATACATTACATAAATAGATATTACTTCAAAATTAAATAATTTCCATTAAAAATAAAAAAAATCCACAAAAAACCCATATAGGTATATGGTCTTTTGAAAGTGGGAAATATAAACAACTGGTACATAAGACATCTAAATTATCCCCATATTATTCCTTCATAAATAGTCCCCTTTTTTACAAATATTACTCAATACTATTTTAAAAACATGGGGAAAAGAATCATAAGAATGGATGAGCACAGATGCTCAGTAATGGTAAACAAGAGATATATTAGTCAAATCATAATCATAAGACTTATGAACATAACATTTTAAAATCATATTATGTATATAAAATATAATAATATTATTTCATATGAAAAATAACAAATAATCAATTAACATAGTAATAAAATAATAAATAGAATTTTTTAGAATAAAAATAATAATATAAAGTCATTTCATATTAGTCAAGGATCACTTCCAAACCATCATAGTGGAAAATGTCCATTACTAAATCGAGTTTACACCTTATTTTTACCCTGTATTTCAGAACCATATTAACTTGTTGTTCTTTCCCAATATTACTGAGACGAATTTACTTTTCGTTCCATTCCTGTATATATCCTGAGATATAAATCTTTACCCTATGTATTGGAGGGATATATAGATCCCACCCATCTCATAATGAAATAATTCTTATGTGTGCCACAAAAACATAAATCATTCATCACATCATAACACAAGGAATAAAATGGGGTTTATAAACATCATTCCATGATAATATATATAAAAAATGGATTTCATAAATGAAATTCAATAATAAAAACAATAAAATCATAATAATAATAGGGATAGAAACACAACTAAATTTAAATAATTTCATTTTAGATGGAAAATAATTTTGTTTAAATCACATGAAATTAATTATTGAGGAAAATATATTTTCTTCTTTAAAAACGATTTGTTTTCTCAAAATTCCATGAAAATGTAAAAGAAAAAGATTTTTTTGAAAATAAAACTGAGATCTTGTAAATTATTATTCGTGGAAATAAGGTGTTATGAAAGGATAAAAATCCATTCATGATGTATATGTTAAAAGGAAACATTCAACTCATACTTTTGTTAGATAAGTCAAAAAGTACCTCGTATCGAAAAACAAAAAAATTATATTCATAACATTAAGTAAAAATTAACTAATGGATAAAATTGCCTTTAAAAAATGTATACATATAGAGAAAATATTACATATTTATGAATCATGTACGTGAATGATAAATATACCCCTGTAAATACTTATGTATAACCAATATCAGAAAATAATGAGATTGAATAATTATATCTTACCATAGTTCTGATTTACATTGTATGTATATTAACCCCCTGTGTAATGGTTTAAATAATTTCATTAAATTATTACAGAATCATTCAAATTTTTATGTTATCATATATAATCATATTATCATCCATTTGATAATAAAATTTCATTATTACTCATTATTCGAGTATAAACGACTTAATTTTCTTATACATGTTTTTTCAGATGAGTTCTTATTACTATTCATTGGTTATTTTTATATATTTTAAAGAATTATATTAGAATAATATATATCATATTCATTTATTCAATTTATTTATATAGTCATTTTTAATGAAGATCATGTAGAATGGATCACATTGCATCTTGGAGATGGTAGGTTTTACATAAGCACATACAATGATATCATTATCGCAATTGTTGAATGCTATTGATTTTGATGGTGTATAATATTTAAGAAAAAATATCATGTTATAATAATGATATATATTTATATTTATATCATTATACCCATCCAAGTAATGTGGTGGTGAAAAACAGATGACACCACGACATGGAGATGGTATGTTATACATATACACGCGTGATGATTTCATTTTTAGAAGGATGGATAGAAGGCGGAATAAGGTTGTTATATAACAAAAATAACATCTTAGTATATATTTTATGTTGTATCTATTACTTAATAATTGTAAAAAGTAAGATGAAATAGAAGACAAAATAATTTTTAAAGAATCGGTAGAGGAGATTAACTCTTTTTTTTACGTGCTTCCTCTAAATCTTCACTTAGAGCACTGGAGATGGTATTTTAAAAAGACCATAATCTCAATAATGTAAGTAGGGATGTTCATAATGGAAAATGGTAGGGTATGGCTGATCCGAAAGTCTCAATGTTAAGAGAATATATGAGGGAGAAGGTGACCATTTATAAATAAGGTGAGGGGATGTTTTGGTATCTCCAAGAATATTAATTTATAATATAAAAAGACCACATCCAAAAACTTCAAAAATATCCCAATTTTGAAATGAGATGAGATGGGGTAGTAATATCATCAGAAAATATATCTTAGACAATTTTTAATGTCAATTTTAACCATATCATTTTAATTAACACTTATTTACTCTTTTTAATTTTCAAATAGGGTAACCAACATTTCTATTCTAAAAGGATAAAATATTAACTTATTTGATTATAATTATAAAATAAATAACTACCTTAGAAAATTTAATACTATATAATAATTATTATATATTTTTGAAAAATGTTTTATGATTTTAAAATAATTTAATAAAACATTGTTTTGATAAACACCCAATAGTTTCAATTTTGAAACTATTCAATTCACTGATTTTTAAAAATATTAAGATATCACATTAACTTAGAATCAACTATTTTATAATATTTATAAGAGGTCAAGGTAATACAGAAAATTAAATATACGTATTAACTATCCAATATTATATTTATTTTATTATTTTTAATAACATTTATTTGTTATCTCTATTAATAAAATAATTACAACATCAATTTTGTGTAATTATTTAATATACTTATAAGTTGAAAAAAAAAATAAAAAATAAAATACAATGATTAAGATAAATTTACTATATTTCAGAGGAATATTTTTAGTCTAATTTTATTTCAAAAAATCCATCATTTAAAGTGTTATACTTATTAGATGATTAATGTGACAACTTTAACATCACATAAATTAAAATAATATAAGCATCACAATATCTTCGATAAGGCTAAAAATAGTCACTAACTTGACCCTTTGATGGTTATGGTTTAGATACACTCATAGAATAATATTTGGTCTGGTGTTTGTGTATTTGGATGGTTATTAGTATTTTAATGAAAATTGTTTTATTGATTTCTCATCAATTCATTAATTTTTACATCATCAACGTACAAATCCTTAAGTTAATTATTTATTTCCTAAAAATAACAGATAAATTACCATGATAAATAAAAAAATTTATCTTAAAACTTATTATTTTTAATATAATTTATCTTTCATATAACCTTATCTGAAAATGATTTATTTATTAAAATTTGAGTGATGGATATTTAACTCTTCTTTAAATTAAATAAATTATATGTCCAAATCTCATTCAAGTGACTTCCAAAGGACATAATTTCAACCCAAGGATTTTTATTTAAAAAAAAGTCATATTATGATATTAGTACAAGTGTTTGGTTAAATTTATAATATTATGTTTACACTTAATTACCAGATTTACCCTTTTACCATATTAATAATATTTACCGAATTTACAATTCATATAGACCTAAAATAAAATAAATTTATTAACATAATTTGAACCTAATGATTACAAATATGGAATTAATTTTTCAATATTAAAGACCCAAAATTTTTAGTAATTAATTTCAAATTAATCCCGCTTTCATAATGAGAAAATGGGTTTTAAAAGATAAAACACTACACAAGATTGAAATGCTTTTATATCTAGATTCAACAAAAAATAAAGTCCAATGACCTAAATTATATTAAATAATAAAAATATATTATATTTTTATTTTTAAAAAATTTAATAAAATAATTTTTTTCAATTTAATATTTTTCGATGAAAAAAGTTGTTTTTAATTAAATTTTAGTGTATTTTTACAGTTCATGAAAAGAAAAATGTTATCAAAAAAATATCAAAAATTAATCCAAAATAAATTCTTATATCCCTATTATTATTAAAAAGTCTATTTTGTTAAAATGAATATATATAATTGTAAAAAAAAAACTAGATTTAAAATGGGTGCACAATCAAAAGGCAGCAAAACTGCATTTTTTTAAATATATCTTTTATCCAAAAAATTTGATTTCTTCTAATTTTATTTATAGAAAATATAAAATAAGAGTTTTAAACAATAGATTTAATATATAAATTATGTATTACATTAATAAAATCCATCTAGAGTGATTTTATTATTTTATAAATTCACTTATCTGCATTTAAATTGGTTTTCCGAAAAAAATTTCTTTTTATTTTGAAAAAAATTATTTTCATTAATAATTAATTTATCACCAAAGTTTAAAGTATATTTTAATAATTTAGATAATACTTTTCACACCTCCATTATAATGTATATTTTATAATGTAACATGATATTATTTAGTTGTTTGCTTAAACTCTGTCTTATATGAAGTGAATTCTATCAAAAGTACTTGAAATTGTGTGTAACACAAGACAAAAATAGTGTTGAATATATTGAAAGCCAAGATAGTGTTTCATGTAACAAAATATTATCATGGTTTTGTGTATAACACAAGACATAAAAGAAATTTTAAAAACATAAATAAATAAATAAATAATAAGAAATCTACCTCTTTAAAATATATGGGTCTTATAGATTCCTTTTAATAATTTTTTTAAAATTTAAAAAATGGTAAAAATTAAATAAAAAATAACAAAAAAATTCTGAAAACATTTTTAATTATTTTTAGAAAACATGGACATGGATGGGAAATGATTTTCAACTACAGAGAAAAATAACGTCTTTATTTCTTCAAAAATATTATTCTGATCCCATAAGTTTATAAAGAGGTCGAAATTAATAGAATATAGGTATTATTAAGAAATAATTATAGGATAATTAGATTCATCAGTTTATTGAGAGTTAGATCATAAAATTTCATCATTAAAAGCTTAATCAAATACAATATTGATAAAGAATTGTATCATAACATAAAAACCTACCACTTTGTTAAATTTTGAATAAAAACTCCTGAAATAGAGAGTCATATATGGATATGAATATCAAAATAATATTAATGAAAAGAATAATAAAAACATTCATGGAAAGAATACACACCATATAATATAAACAAGTGGTGAATATATCATGTGTCTCATAAATGTAAAAGTGAGAGGAAAATCATTTTCATCATGTCTCAACTTTGTTTTTAAAAGTTTTAAGCTCTTTTATAATAAATATAGCTTTTATTATAAATCAACTAAAGAACCATACTGATAGATATATTTCTTTATATTTTGAAAAACCAACCATTTATCACCCATTTATTAACAATTCATTATTAAGAACACTGTTTCGGGAGATAACTACTTCATTTTTCATGTATGATTTCATTTTGTAGTTTTTGGTCCTTTTAATATTTTCTTAGGAAAAGAATAAAATTTATATTAATAAGGAAATAAATACTACATATAATTATAAATAAATATTAATAGCTGTACTTATAATTTAGGGATAAAAAATCAATTACACCATTCATGGACACTGGATGTTGTATATTTGAATGAACATTGTTTAGATTTTTCAGGAGATAGAAAAAAATAAATTAATATGTTAGTTAACATTTAAAAAATAATTTATATGAATATTTTTTATATATTCATTCAATTTATCCTTATTACGATCCATGTCAAAATAAAATGAAAAACCTATAACATCGCATCATAGTGGTGGTTGTCCACATATACGCATGAGTGATGGTATCATTCTTCAATGAATTTGAAATTAAGAAGAATATGTTATATTATAATTTCATAATTATAATCATTTCTTTAATAACACATATGTACATTAAATGTATCATTATATCAATTTGTAAAAGGATGTGATGGAAACTGAATTACATTGGTTCACAAGGTGACAATCTGGTGTACAGATGATCGATTGTTTATTTTACCATTTTATGGTGTAAGATATGAATATAAAATATTCCAAAAATACAAGAAAACTTAAATATATTAAATATTCTAGTTTTATTACTTGAAAATATTTTTAGAACATTTTAATGAGTTATAAGATAATAAAAAACCAAATTTCATGTTTAAAACTGTACATCATGTTTAGAGAATATATTTATGTTTATACAAAAAAGTATTTATAGGATGATTTTATAATCAAAATAGTCCTTTTATTCATGGTTATGGATTTAAGAAATGTATTTCGGTAGGAATTGTCTGAACCAAAAAGACATGTATGTGTGAATAAAAGAGGTGGGCAGGTTCCCTTTTATATGTTAGAAGGGAATACATGTTTGTAAATAAATATAACTATTCAATAATGAGAATTTACTATCTAGAAATGTACCTAAGATATTTATAAAAAATATAGTTGATGGAAGGTATGGTTGAAAAAAACCTATATAAACAAACAATACAAATGTTTTAAACATTTCATTTCCTTAACCTTTAAGTTTACATACATTTACCTTTTAACTTTTCACTACTGTAACAAGCCTTTCTACCTAGGTATTTTATCCTTTAACCCTAAAAATAAAATGATCGTTTTTAGATAATTTGGTCCCAATTATTATAAATATGAAGTCAAATTTATCAAATAAAAAAAATATGTCTATGGAAAAGTAATTTTAACACAAGAACATGTACTTCACAAAACCACATTTTAACCTTAAACAATATAATTAATTTTCACTACTTTTATTACTAACTATCACAAAAATTTATTTTTATCCTATTAAATAATATAAATAATATAATTATAATTTTTTTACTTTCTTAAGAGATTTATTTCTCATAAGGGGAAGAATTTTATATTAAATTGAACACATGAGCATGATAAAAATACGGTTTTCCATGGAAAATATTTTCTATAGTACAAAATGTTTTTATATAAAAATTAAAGATAAAATTGATTATACTTACCTAAATTTTATAAATCATAATAAAATTGAACTAATTTTTAATTTTAAACAGAATTTTAAGTAAAAATGAAACTTTTAAATTATTTTAGAAAAGATAGTTTTTAATAAAGATTAGGAATTTTTCATTATTCATTGAAAAATAAATTCTTTTAGAAAATTATAAGAAATTTACTCAGTGATAATTTTTGAATGTTGATTTTAAAAATTAAGTTCATTTTTTTCGATAAATTTTTTAAAAGAAATATAATTAATTTAAAAATAAGTGAGAAAATCCACAAAACCAATTTTTTATAAAATTCAGCATTATGATTAAAACTGGATTAATTCGTATCCCATTCTGAGAAAAAATATTAGATGGAAAATAATTTTTTTTATTATATAACATATAAATTAATTAAAATAAATCACCTATATTTATTAAATTATTTTTATTGATAAAAACACAATGCTTGCATTAAAAGTGTTATTTTTTCTTCAGAAAAAGAGTGATTTTACATTTAAATGTTTTTTATTTATATTTATAATCAATTTATATCTAATGATTTTATTTTATAAATTTATATACAATATAATTTTCATAATTTATTTATTCATATTCATTCCCACCAATTTAATGTCTATGTTATGGTGATATAACATATTACGGTTTGTTGAAACATAGTGTTTCGTGTAACATTATCAATTGAAGAAATTAAATTTATTTGAAAAAAAATTCTATAAAACCTGATTGTGTTACACTAAAAAATCCAAAAAATTAACATTTTCCTAAAAATTACATTACTCAAATAAAAAATAATTTGTGTACTTTTTCCTCAACATATCCTTAGGTCCTCATATAGCTTCCTTAAATTGGATGCTTCACTACAAAACATGGACCAGTTGGGTGGTCATGGTTTTTAAAACTTTTTCTCTATGATCCAAAATCTCCACTGATTATCCCTCTCAAGAGATAACCTATTCTACTGGTATTATCATTGTGTTCAGCACATATGAAGGTTCAACTATATACTTCCTCATGTGAGACACATGAAACACTTCATGGACATGAGATAGGTTTTATGCCGACATCAAGTGAAGAGATTCCATCCCTACATGATTAATAATATTGAAAAGGGAAATATATGCAGGGAAAGAAATTACTTTCATTAAAAATATGGTAACCTTATTCCATTTAAAAATTCATAAAAATACCTTTCCATCATCAATATTGAAAATATCACTAAGAATTTCTCAAAAAACATTAATATAGTCTCTATGTTTCCCTGATGTGTTGTTGAAATAATCTATTTTTTTTCTATCATTTCCACATCCATATCAGGTCTTAATAAGTTTATTTCTCTAAAATCATCTCAGATCATTGGGGGTTCTGTACTAATTTCCGTAAAGTTCTTGATAAGGATACCTCTAAATTCTCAATTGAGAGATATTGTTGTAAGAAAAAAACTAGAGAAAGTTGTTGTTTCCAACCAAATTTGAAATCCATAAAACTAAACTTCAGAATTTCCTCTAGGGCTTGAATTTTTATATCATACTAACCATCAATCCATGGATGAAATGAAGTTCTAAAACATAATCTTATATCTCTATCCTATGGAATACTATTCCAAAACTTCACGGTAAACCTCATATTATGATATGATAAAATATAATGTTGCAATCTATGATGCCTTACCACTTACCTAATGTATATCCTGAAAATATGATCCAAATAAAAATATTTGATGATAATAATGAAGTTTGGTGAATTTATAAAATGATCATCTAGATCAAAAATTACATTGTGGATAATAGTTGTTTTGGGGAGTCCGGATACAAAATCCATAGTTATGTTATTCCATTTATATTCTGATATGGGTAGGGGTTGTTTTATCCCCTTATACATCTGTCTTGTAGCCTTAACTTACTATCATACCATGCACCTTGATACATACTATGTAATATCAATATTCATGTTGTCCCACCAGAAATTCTCTTTCAAATCTATATACGTCTTCATTATTCTAGGATGAATAATGAATAATGAACTCTGTTAATCATCCATCAACTCCTTATAATATTGTATAAATTTAAAACATAAATGATTCCTAAGCCTTATCATTCCATCTTAATGAAGGTAAAAGTTAGAAACATTTATCACCTTCTTTAGTACCTCTACATGTTCCTTATGTGCCTCTTGAATCCTTGGTTAGAAAGATGAATGGAAACCTATTTTAGAAGGATAAGTTTTATCCATTATTCCAATATTTTTAGATCCATACTTTTTAAATAAATAAATATTTTACCTTTTTTGATCTTAATTATAGAAAATCTAGGATGATCCTTCTGACTCAAAGAAAAAACCACCTTGTTCACTTTTGCAGGGTTGTAATGTATTGATCAGTTATAATATTTAATCATCTTTGATCATCTTCTATTGTTCATATTGAAATCATTATATGTTAATAAACAATTTAAAATTTTATGATTAGTATATATATCACAAGTTTATCCACAATTACAATTCCTCTATATCTTAAATGAATGAATAACCTAGTGACCTCTAAATCATGTGTTGGGAAATTTTTCTCAAAAGCCTTCAATTTTCATTATCCATAAGCTATCAACTTATCATTCTTAATGATAAAACATCCCAATTCATTCTTATATGAATCCCAATATATTAAAAAACCTTTTCCACTATGTTTTAGTGGAATTATTGGTTTAATGCATATTCTTATTCTTAGTGCCTTGAAATTCTCCTCACATTCATCTATATATAGGAACATGGATCCTTTCTGAGTTATCATGGTGTATAGACTAAAAAATTGTGATACATTTTCCACAAAGTACTAATAATTTTTACCAAAAGTGAGAAAACTATAAATATCCATTACTATTATTGGTTTGGACCAATATACTATAACCACTCTCTTTGAGGGATCTATAGATATTCCCTCACTAGATATGTTATGAGCCTAATATGGAAGATTTTTCATCCAAAATTCATAATTTTTAAATTTATTATTCAACTTATCCTTCCTTTGGGTCTTCAGTAGAGTCCTCAAGTGATCTTTAGAAAATTAATTAATTTTTTAATAGATAAAAATATATACTATAAATATGACAACAAATTGATCAAGGTAATATCTAAAGAATATATTTATTGAATCCATGATGATAGGAGGGGAATTAATAAAGAAAACATAATCTCACCATATATTAATCGTTTCAATACTATATTAGGAATGATTTTTTTGGTATATATTCATTTTTGAAATGATATTGATGTTATCTAAAAGAAGTCAAATCTTGGGAAAGTATTATTTTTACCACAGTCAATCAACCAAGTCATCAATACAAGATAAATGACACTTGTTCGTGATTTTGATCTTCTTCAGTTTAAAATAATCAATGCATAGGTGCATAAATCAAAATTTCTTCTTAACAAAAAGAATATGTGAACCCCAAGGTGACACAATTGGATGAATAACTCCCCTGTCAAGATTACCCTATAGTTTATTCTTCAATTCCTGTAACATAATTGTCTCCATTCTATATGGAGTCTTTGAAATAGGCGTATCACTAGCTATGAGTTCTATTGAGAACCCAACATCAATATTTGGTGGAATACTAGGAAAATATTACAGAAATACATCAACAAAATCCTTTAGAATTGGCATAAAATCGATATTTATTTCCTCCCAAATCATATAAGTTAAACACCCATTTTGAATAGGAATCAAGACCCAAACAATAAATTTCATTTCCAACAGAAATCCATGTTTGTATTCACACATATAGATTATTATATGTTGGTTTATATTACCAAAAAACATACCATCCATAGAGATTGACAGAGCATTTTTGTAGAAAAATATAATCCATGCCTTAGATAAATTCAATTTTATCTTAATGGGGAATAGTGATATTTATAAGATGGAAATTTTTACAAAATTTCACATGAGATGAATCATATACATGAGATAAGAGCATCGTTCCATTAGGACTTCATACTTCTAATTCAATATCTTATTGTTGGGTTGGAATATATATACCATTCCAAAAATATTTATACATAATATAGTGGGTGGATCTAATGTCCAATAAGAAATTAGAAGTTCTAGAGTGGATGGTAAGTTTATCATTCACTATTTTTTTCTTGTAACCCTTATAAAAAATAATGATCAAATGTTATTTACCCTTGACTATAATCTTAATAATTTACTATCATCATACACCATAAATAAACTTTGGATTTGATAAATGTCTAGTATTGTTCCCATACTCATTGATTTTTAAATTCTAGGTGTGTTAGGAGAATTATATGGAGATTTGTGTCTATTCATAGCACTATATAACTTTATCCAATTACTTGGACATTTGATTCTTCTATTACCTTCCATTAAAAATAAAAAACATTTAATATCACCCTTAAGAAAATTTCCTCCATGATTCCTTCCACACTTTAAGAATGAAAGAAATCCCATGTTATTCTCTCCATAGTTTTTAGAGTTTCCTTTTAATTAATCCATTCATTTCTTACCAAAACAATAAAATTGATGGCAAACTATAATACCCATTTCCACCTTTATAGAACATAAAATGATTTATTCATAGATACGAATGTCCACTATGGATAATTGTTTTAAGAGACTTGATTTTAAGCCACTGAAGAATCAATCAACCTTACATTCATGTAGGATTATAATACTAGAATATTACTACACAAGTCGTGAAACAATTCCCTTATATTCAGTCTCCTTATTATTTAGCACAACTATTTACATTTCTATTTTCATTTGAAGAATATGAGTAAAGCACTTACTAGAAAATATGATTTTAAAATCATCACCCACATGGTGTCAATTTCTTAAAATTTTCTCATATTTTTGATAAGATTCCACCATTGATTTGCTTCACCTAACAAATGGTTCAAATTAAAAATGTATTTTTCATGCTCCATACACTAGATAAAAAAGTATCATTTCAATTGTAGGGATTAATTTTTCAGCAACTAGTGGATCTACAAATGTAATAACAGAAGTTAGATGTCACCTTATAAAGGGATCAATAGAATGTTGTTCCATAATTTTATTGATTAGATGTTCAGAATGATTTATATATTGAGAAAGATTTATGAGCATATTTTGAGTTATTTTATTCTAGACACCAGAAAATTTGTTTTCCCTAGAGGAAAACAATTTCATTGCCTATGACACTCATAATTAACACAATTACTTCTTGTTCTAGAAATTTATTAAAACCAAATATCATAGTTTGAGAAATAAAAATTTTAACACCCAAACTATGGTTCATATTATATATTAATTTTTTTAATATTGGTTCTTTTGGTTGAGGTTTGGGTTGAGTTCCTGACTTGAATTTTTGAGATTTGGAGTTTTTAGGTGAGTTTTGGCCCTATGCTCTATTGGTTTTTATAGTTTTAGTGTAAAACATGTGGAATGTTGTGGATGTGGTACTTTATAGTTGAATTACTTATTTAATGATTTGAATTTCATGGCCTACATAGGGTGTGGGATATAATGTGTGTTGTCGAGGATAAACTATGTGACTATTGGGTGGTTTCTTGGTCAAGGAGCATGACTTTCTCATTGTTTGGGGAAACCATATTATAAGAGTGTGAGGGATTATATAGTTTTTTTATAGATCTGTGATGCATGGTTGGAATATGGTTTCCCAAACAATTTAGTCAAACTATATGGGTATCATCTTTCTCTAGTATGATGTGCACTGTGAGTGCATAGTTTGGACAACAATCTGAGCAAATCATGAGACTTTCCTATGTAATTAAAATTTTGATTTTTGTATTTTATCCCTCCAACCGTTCTTCCAAATTCAAGATTTTAATCCATTATTTGATCTAGGAACACAAGAGGATCCCAAAAGCCTATCTTCGAGGCTCACCCTCTACTTTGGTTTGTCCTTAAAGGTCCTGTGGTAGGTTCTTTTGTGTTTTTTCCAATTTTCCCCAAGTGTTCTTCTCCCCTTTTGATTTATTTGTTTACCACTGGTGGGTTCTCTATTAGACAGAAATAGAATATAGGGTTGATGTGTGGCTAGTGTTTTTTTGGTTCTAGGGTGTGCATATTGTCTCTTGGGTTGTGTTCTTCCTTCTCGCGATGTTTTGTTACTTCTGAACATCATTGTGGGTGGTGTTTCCATTATAATATATTATAAAAAATACATAAAATCCTGAGATATTCTATTTTTTTTCTCAATGCGATGTTGCTTTTTTTGTGTGTTAACACTAATGGTTTTGGTGTTCTAATGAAGGCATTTTTATGAAAATGGGTTTTTTCAGATGGTTTTATTTAGTTATTATATGTATATTCATGTTAGGTATTTGATAAAATTTTAATTAGAATTTTGAAATATAATTTGGTATTTTTATTATTCGAATGATCTTTTTAGACCATTGGCTTTGTTTGGGTGTTTTGATTTGTTTTCAAATTTTGTTTTGGGGGGGATGTTGGGTGAATTTTAGGATTTAGTGGCCACATTTGGATGTTGTGATTATTGGTAATGATAGTGGTGACACTTTGTTTGGGTTTTTCAAATTTTTATGGTTTACCGTGGATGTTACATTTGATTTGGGCACATCCATATTCTCATAGGGTGCATACATGGCTGGGAATAGAAATAAATATGGTCTTTGTTAAACGTGATGAACTTCAACCCCATTTTTAAGACATTTATTCACCCTCTCTACATTGCACTTAAAATATTTTCTCCTCAAGTGGTTCCTTAAAACCCTTAGTGTTTTTATAATGTTCCCTTAGTTTCTAATGAATCAAATTTTGTTCCAAATTGGGTGTTTGAAATCATATCCCAATTGGAATTTTGAGTTGTGGTTTGTTTTTTAAATGAACTAAAGGACAATTTGTATCCTTTCATCCATGTTGTGTTTTTTTTGTTTTGGAAATGACTTTACAAATAGTTTTAGAACTACAGAATTTAAAAGGATTGTTTGGTATCTTATAATGTTTTAGAAAGTGGTTTGAAAAATAATGTGACATGAAGGCGCAGTTGGAACTTTATGAATGACTCAATGTGTGATGGGAACCATAATGGTGGACCCTCCATGGAGTGGGTAATCACATAGGCTATGTTGATGTTTGTTCTAGAAAATCATAGTGGATATGTGTCTAATTTTGATCCATATGTTTGAGGACCTACCAATTCACTGAGTACTATTATCATTGGATTCTTAAGCATTATCTTGAGGGGAAATTGATGGTTTCTTATCGTCATCGATTAGACAGGTGGGAACACCATGGATTTTTTGAGAGGATTTGTGGGATGTTCAAATATATTGGCATGTTTAGAGTGTAGAGCTCATTATTGACTATAGAGTAGTACCATATGCAAGTATGTGAGTATGAACAGAGTATGTCAAGGGATTTCTCTAAGAGATGATTATGAAATTCCCATGATTACAAACAGTATATTCCATTTTATTTGGCATCACCTATTTTTCTACTCTGTTAGTTTTTGCATACTTGTATTATTTCCTCAATTTTGAACAAAGATGTTTTGTCAGTTGGTTTTGTTTCATCTTTTGAAAATGGGTTTTAATACTTGGTCATTAAAATGGGGTTTTTTTATTAAAAGGGAATTTCCATCCATGCAGTATAAATAAGTGATATTTCATGGAATTTTGTGTTCGGATATTTTAAATTTTAAAACCATACTTTCTATTTGAATTTCAAATTGGTTCTTTCAGACCATTTTTATAAAACAAAATCTATGGTCTCTAGGATGTTTTCTTACTGAGCTGTTTATGCTAACACCCATCATGTGACACTCATCGTTGGTAGAACTGAGATTTTTTTAGGTTCATGTTTATGGTTCAGGTTTTATTTTATCATAGGATGGTATTGTGGTTTGGTGGTGACCAAGATGTCATGCTGATATTTTTTATGCCCCAGTTGGTTCAATTTATTTTACTTTTCTGGTTTGTTCAGCATTGTTTATGTTGGATCTGGTTTTTTATTTGTTGATGTATAGTCATTATTGGTTCTTTATATATGATCTAAAATGGTTATCTGATGCTGAATATTTTTGGATAAATCATCCCCACCTGTATTATCTTTGATTCATAGTTCTATTCACCATCCCGGGAGTAGCAGGAACAACTCTTGGGACTTTTTATGAACCTGATTAGATGTTGGGGTGGATGGAAGCCTAGCATAGTTCATGGAAAAATGGTACCAGATCATCCCTTTATTATTTGATAAATTAGTTAGAATAGGGATTAGGAATATAATGACTCAAGAGGTTGGTGCTAGAAGATAATTGTGGATTCTTTCTCATTCTGATCCTCGAGTTTCAATGTGTAGTTCAGGTTTTGTTTTCTTATTTTGGTTTTGGGTGAGTGAATAGAGAATGAAAATGGAGGTTAACCAGTGTTTCATGGAGTAATTACAAAGATTAGTGACCCATGTGGATCAAGAGTGCATGGTTAAATGTCTTCCTATAGGTTTGTCCGTGCCTATGTAATGGTCCACTAACCAGGTTTCTGTGTTAAGAATCACTATTAGATCCCCATTCCATATGATTGATGTGTGTTTTTTAGTTCTATTTTGGACATATTTTGAAATGTAAAATGGTTTTTGGAAAAAGGGTTTTCCAAAGAGAAGATGATAACATGGTTTGGGATTATTTCAAAATATTAATTTATAATTTTATCAGGATTGGAAGATGGTTTTTCATTTGAAAAGTGGCCCTAGGGCCAACTGGTTTTGAATGGGGAATAAAAATAGAATTTATTTGTGAAATGATTTAATTATGTTGAAATTTTGGTATTTTAAACTAGTTGTTTTGGTATGGGTGACATTTATGCTTGAGTTTGGATGATTTTATTTTGGCCCTGTGATTTATTTCTACTCAGAATATTTTTTCCATAATGTTCCCAAAGTTTTCTAGTGAGTTTCTTCAATTTTTTATTCCAACTGAGACATTGAGTGGACTGGAAGATTAGAATCCTTCTTATTTTTTATTGTCCTCCATAGTGAACTAGGTTCATTAGAGGAAATGGAGAAGCTTGATAAAGTCGAAGGTATGTTCGGGTCATTGAGAACTCCTGAAGACATGAGGTTTAGAGTTGTTTTGGGCTCATTAGATGGTCCACATTTGGATTGGTGGAAGGTTATCACCCCATTTTCATTGAATATTGGGATTATTTGGTAAATTCTTAAGTCCACATTTGTCTAATTCTTTGTAACTAAGGAGGTAAATGTGATAAAAGTAGAAGATCTCATTAGTATTTTGCAAGGCCTGTTGAAAATAAAAGCATATTTTAACCATTTCAAGGAGATGATTTATTTTATTTGGAGATAACATTTAAGGATCAATTGAAAGCTCCTCTCTTCATATGGGGTTATATTATAGATATTAAATTGTGAGTTATTTCATCAAGGGAAGTTTATTTTTGGAATTTTGTGGAAGAATTGTTCTTAGATTAGTTGGTTCTTAGAGCATTGTTAGTGGTGATTGGAAATCCAATTTATCTTGGTTCTAATAAATGGTCACCATCTTGTGAGAGGTGTTTTACAAAGGAACATATTCTCAAGGATTTTCATTTGTTCTTTTCGTGTTCTCATTCATCTGACAATTCATTCATATGTCTCCATTATGGTTGGTTTAGGCATTAGAAGTCTTCTTGTCACAATCCAACAAAGGTGTGTCATCAATGTGTCCATTAGGGTCACCTAGAGTATTTCTGCAAGAATATTTGTTGTAGGTTGAAGTCTGGATCAAATGGTGTCAGCTCTAGACTACATTTAGTAGATTCTTCAAGACAATATAGCTCTATACATAGGCTATGGAGTGAAGCTCATCACATAGTTAGTAATTACTAGGGATATGGGGACCCTTTTTCAGCTTTTTTCCATTCCATTTGTGCCAAGATAGTTTAAACACTGTAATTGTAGATTCTTTGTCATTTTATGTTTTCCCTTTTCATTGAAATCTTGTTCATTTAGTTTTTCATTTGTCCTCATGTTCTTGTTATTTTTGAAGTCTTGTGGTTGTACATTGTTTTTAGAATCGTATATGGGTAACCTATTTAAATTATTCTAGTTTTTAGTTGTGTCTTGTAGTGTTGAATCTGAAAATGGATGTCCATCCCGTGGATTAGATCATGTTTTAGACAATTATTACCTTATAGATGATTGCGTTTTATGGAAAGGATGGATTTTGGGTTGGTTCATTATTTGGTTTGAGTTCCTTCCCAAGGATCACCCTTATTTAGAGAATTTTTCATATGTATTGGTAGTTACAATATCAGTGATGTTGTGATTGGAGTCTTAATTTTTGTCATGATTGTTAGATTTTTGTCATTGGTATAACCCTCCCCCTTCAACACCTCATTATTTGTAGTTCTCACTAAGAGTTGGTCGGGTGTGACCTATGGAGTGAATTATCACCAAGAGGACCATTGTTTTGATTGATCTCATCTCATTTTGAGTGCTATTATTGCACTACATATAGCTAGGTGAATTTCTAGTTGAAGAATGTTTTTGTGATGGGGAGAATTATCACACCTCGACCACAATTCATCTTTTATTTTATACTTTTCTTGATGTTGATTCTCTTGGTTGATGTTCAGGTGGAGTTTCCAACCTGATTTCTTGGATTTTAGAGTTTCTATGTGAGTTTTAAACCTATACATGGTTGGTTCAAACATTTTATAGTAAACCATGTGGAATATTGATGTTGAGTTCCTTTATAATTTAATTACTTATTTCATAGTTTTACTTTCCCGACCTATGCATGATTTTGGCCAAACCCTGAGAGGGAAAAGAGAAAACTTTTGAATCATGGGAAGTGTCTAGGTCTAGGATCACGACTTGTGCATGTTTAGAGAAAATAATGTGGTAAGAGTGAAAGGGATTCAAGAGTTCTTGATAGACCTGTGGTTCATTTTTAGCACATTGTTTCCCAAACCATGTATCCAATTTATGGGGGTGTCATCCTTCTCCAATAGGGTACACATAGTTGGTTCATGATTTGGAAAACCATTTCGTAAAACTATGCAACCTTAATATGTCATTAAAAGGATTATATTCCTATTATAGCTCTCCCTCCATTTTACCCAAAATCAGGATATCCTTCCCTTTTTCTGTCTATGCACAATATAGGGCTCCCTAAACCGCCTCTCATCGACTCTCCCATTTCCATTAATGATTTTTCCAGGTCCCATGGTATGTTGTTTTTGAGTTCTTGGGAAATTTATCCCACCTATTCTTCCCCCATCATGATTTAACTACTTTTTATTAGTGTATTATCTCTTTCCATAACCCTAGAAAGTATAATTATGGCATGGATTGGGTTTTTTTTCTTGGGTGTGTGGATTTCCTCTTGGGATATGTCATTCCTTCTCCCAATGTTTCATCACATATGGATGCCCTTTATATATGGTTTTCCATTAATTTATTTTCTATCATATTCCATAGTGGAATAACATTTTCAAATTATTTTTTAAATGTGATGTTCCAGCCTGTGGAGTGTTAGATATAATGTTTTTAGAGTTCTGATGGTGTTATTTTTATGGAAATGGGGTTATTGAGTAATTGTCCTTAGTTATATATATGTAAATTCATGAAAGGTGTTGGAAGAAATGTAATTTGTTCTTTAAAAATATAATTTTATATTTGTAGAGTGTGATTGAAATATTTTAAACTTTGGTTTTGTTTTGGTGTCATGGTTTTTTTCGAATTAATTTTTGTGTGAAAATTTGGGTGACTTTAATGATTTTGTTCCCATGTGTGATTATTGTGTTTAGTGGTAAAGCTAGTGATGAAAATTCATTTTTGTTTTGGTGTTTTTATGTTCTACCATGGATGTTTTATTGGATGAGGTCACATCCATATGATAACAAGGTGCACATATGGATGGTCAGAAAAATGAATACGGTCTTTGATAAACATGCCCTAATTAAATTCCAAATATTAAAACACTTATTTCCCCTCCCTACATTCTTCTTCAACCCTATTCTCTTCATGTGGTTATTTTGAACCCATATTGTTTTTATAAATATCCCTTGGATTAAAATTAGTCAAATGTGGTTCCAAATTGTGTGTTCTAAATAATGTCATGTTTGGAACATTGAAATGTGGTTTTTATTATAAATGACCTAATCAACTATTGGTATTGTTTTCTACATGCATTATATTTTTATTTGGTTTGGTAAATAAATTTGGAAATATATTTTGAAATATAACATGGAAAAAAGAAAAATTGGTATACTATAATGTATTGGAACGTGGTTTGAAAAATGATGGGATGTCTAGGCCAGGTTGGAACTTTAGGAATGGCTTGTTCAGTGATGGGAACCTATATGGAGGACCTTTTTTGAATAGGGTTGTCGCATTGGTGGTTTTAGTGTTTGGGGTAGGAAAGATTGAGGTACAAGGGTTTTAGTTTCATCCATGGGTGTGAGAAACTCCCCATTCACCGTGTACTATTATCATGAGATTACTAGGCTTCATCTTGTGGGTTGAGTGGTTTTTTTATTGATCTTAATTAGTTGGGTTGGTACCCCCTAGATTTACAATGAGTCTATGTGGGACGTGCCATTAGATTTGATTGTTTAGAGAGGCTAGTTTGTTATTGAATATATAGATACACCATACCTAGGAAGGTGAGTCCAAATTGAGTACATCTTGGGATTGCATCAATAATTTCTTAAAAAATTACCCTAATTACTATATTTATATTTTTTTATTGTTCTGCACTTGTTTTTGTTGCTCCGTTAATTTCTTCCTACATATATTGTTTCCTTTATTCTTATCATAATTGTTTTATCACTTTGTTTTGTTTCATCTATTTTCATTGGGATTTTAAACAAGGAATTTAGAATGGAAAACTGTTTTGAAAAGGGAATCACATGCATGATGTCTTATAAATATATATTTCCTGGAAATCTGTGTCTAGTTCTTTGAAAAGATAAAAACACTATTATATCTATATATCAAACTAGAATTTCTAGATAATTTTAGGAAAGGAAATGTATGGACTCTATGGTTCTTACCTACATAGCTGTTTATGCTCACACCCTACTTATGACACTCAACATTAGTAGACCAGAGCGGTTTTTTAGGTTTAGGATTTTGGTTTAGGTTTTATTTTAGAGAATTTTGGTCTTGTGGTTTGGTGGTAACTAAGATGTATCTTGGTGATTTTTTTCTACACTGATCGGTTTAGTTTGTTTTTGTTTTCAATTTTGTTCATGGTTTTTGAAGTTTTATCTCATTCTTTATTTATTGATGTATCATTATTATTGGTTATTTTTGCATATTGTACATTTTTTGTTTGATCATAGTTTTTTTTAGGACAAATCAATCTCAATTGAATTATCTCTGATTCTTGAATATAGTTGTAATCTATGGAGGATTTGGAATGCCTCTCAGGTCTTGTCATAGAATGGGTTAGATGTCGGTCTATATGGCACCCCGACCAAGTTCATGAAAATTAACCTTGTAGGAAACCACATAATCATGAAAAATCATTTATGGGATGTCTAATTCATTAAAATGTATTTTAAATATATGAATCATTTAGTTTATCCTCGAAAAATAATGTCCATATTCTATTCAAGTCCTTCACAATTGTTTATAAAGAGTTATCAAATTTCCAATACATCTTCCCTTACAGTATCAAGCCAAATTTTCAACAAGGTCAATTTTCATTCAACAAGCGATGATCAATTTAAATCCCAGTGCACCTTTTTGTATTTTTTACCCCTCTATATATCTATTCTAGAGTCACATCCATTTATAATAATGAGATAGGGTTTCAATTTTTTGGAAACCACTCACTATAGTTTCACTAAAAGCCAAGGAAATTTTCTATTATTAACTTATTCCTTAAGTTATCACTTATTTTTTCTCATCTTATTTTCGAAATTTTAACAAAACCTATTAATGATACGAACTGTGGTGAACCATGGTTTTCATTCATAGATATCACAACTTAATATATAAGTATTAATTTCATAATAAAATGATCCACATCACAATTGTATAAGTCTAGTGTCTTGGGAAACCTTGATTCATAGAAAACTGGTTCTTCATAACAAAAACCATTCATAGAAAAGTTATACAAAATACAATTTTTAATAATTAGGGTAAAGAATAAAAAATAAAGGGTGAGTTCATATTCTCATTAGGATTAAACAAGGGAGATATCAAAATAACAAGAGCATAAGGGTATGAGAAAATGCGAATAACATTTTAGAACCACAACGTACATATCCTAGATCATGAACAAGATTCATAGAAAAACGTTTTCTATTTAATAGGACATGAATAATTATGTAATCAAAGAACATAATCCATGAATTCATAAAATTCGAATGAGGCATCTATTTTTGGCATAAACATAATAATAAGAATTAATTTCCTTAGTTGTAAAACCTTATTTCCAAAAAAATCATTGTTGAATTGGTTTACTCGAAAAACCAATGTTTTCATGAAAGTTGTTTACCATGAATATCATAGTGAGCATTGTCCCTTACTAAACTGGGTTCACTCGCTATTCTGGTCCTTTTATCTCTTGAGGTATCCATCACAACCTAATACATTGAAGGGATATATTATTTAGATACCACACAAAAGATAATAATAATCAAAAAGATATATTCCCTTAGATACGAAAACATTTATCATTTCAAAACCAATGAAAATAAAAATGCTTCACAAATATGTCATCATGGTATTACCCATGTAAAATAAATGGGTTTTCACAAAATTTTTATCAATTCTTCATAGAATAATAGTTTTAAAGTAATGAGTTTCACTTGCATCTTTTCTTCATAATAATAATCTCTATAGGATTTGAATTTGGATGGTATCATTGGATTATATCCCCAGTAAAGGTTATAAAACATCAAAGGATTTCATCTTAAATAGAAAACTCTAATAAATGATCACTTCAAACATTGTTTTTTGAGAAAAATTCCATTTTAACTTAGAAATGACATTTTTAAAATATATAATATTTCATAAACATTTAGGAAACCATTTTATTTGAAAATATACTAGGAAATTTTTTTTAATGTTTCAAATCATTGTGCTGTCATGAAGGAATAAAATATCATTCATCTAGTAAACGATAAGACAAATATTACTTTAACATTCTAGGTAAAAAGTAAAAAGTACATCTTTCAAAAAATAACAAGAATATACCTTTTAGAACTATTTTAAATTGTCAAATGAGTGTAAAAATTATTTTAAATTATCATAGAATAATAGTTAAAATTTTCATTAAACTTTTTTAGAAAACATTGACACGGATGGACAATGATTTTTGATCGAAGTGAGAAATAAATACCTTTTCCCTTTAAAATATTGGTTTATTTTATTAGGTTCATAAGGAGTTTAGAATGAATGGAAATCATGTATTATAAAGAAATAACTAGTTTAGAAGAAAATTCATGAGTTTATTGAAGGATATATAACAATATTTCATCATCAAAAACTTAATCATAAACAATCCTGATAAACAATGATATCGTTACATAAAATGATTTCCACTTTGTTAGCTTTATAATTAAAAAATAATTAAATAGAGTACAATAGATAGATATAAATATCAAAATAATTTTCATGAGTTTCATCATAAAATTTATTCATCCAAAGAATACACACCATATAAATGGAAAAAGTGGTGAATATGGATATGTATCACACAAGTAAAAGTGAAATGAAAATTGCTTAACTTAATTATTGAATTACTTTTTAATAATTTGAACCTCTTGTATAATAAATATTTGTTTAATTTACATATATCAATAACTATAATAATATATATCATACCCAATATGATTTTTCATAACCCCTTTTCACCCGTTCATTAACAATTCTTTATTAAAAATACAGTTCCTGGTGACAACTTCTTTGTTTTTCATGTAAGTATTGAATCACTAGTTTTCTTTCCTTAAAATTAGGTAATGGTTTCATTATATCTATAATTTTAATAATTATAAAAATATATTATATAGTCATTATATAAATATTTAGAGTCTTACATAAATTTAGAGATAGAAAAATGAATTACATCATTCATGGAGATGGTAGGTTGTACGTATCCATTAACAATGTTTCTATTTTTTAATGAAAAAAATATAAATTTAAATATTAATTAAAATTTATAGAAAATTTTTTATATTATATAATTCAAATATATTAATCAAAACTATATTTTTTTTATAGTCCATGTAAAAATAAAATGAAAAATGTATCACATCTCTTTGTGGTCGCAGTAGTCCACACGTACGCAGAACCAATGTTATCATTTTTCCCTGAATTAGATGTTAAGAAGTTTTATGTGATATTAAAATTTAATAATTATAATTATTTTATTAATATATAATATATACGTTAAACACATGATTAAATCTATTCAAGATAGGTGGTGATGGAAAACGAATTACATAAGTTCTCTAGGTGGTAGTCCTTATTACAAATGATCGAAGGTTTCATTTCCCATTTGATGGAAGATGAGATGGATATTGGTCATTAAATTAACATAATAACATATCAGTATATTTGAGATACTGGTGATATTATTTTATCATATTTTGGGAATATTTGAAGGTGGAATAAGAATAAATAAAACACAAATTCATGGTAAAGAACAATACCTCTTCTTTGGAGAACCACTTTAGGATTATACCTAAAGCATCACTTGGATGGTTTTATGATCATACCAGGGGATCTAAGTCATGATTTGTGATTTTATGAATTTGTATTTGTAGGTATTGGAAAATCCAAAAAAAATTAATTATGAATAAAAGAAGAGAGGAGGTTCCCTTTTATAAGTGAGAAGGAAATACATTTTTGTAAATTCCCAAAACGATTGAACAATGGGAAGTCACTTTCATTCTATGTTTCTAATAAAGAATAAATAATGGAATCGAGGGAATATATTTTTGATAAAAACTTACATCCCAAAAAAGGCACATGTTTTTAACATTTTAATTCCATAAATTATAAGTTTACTTAATTTTACCATTTTAGTTTTCACCTTGATTACAACAATTTTTTCCGTGGAAGTTTATCTTATAAGATGAGAAGTAAAATAAGAATTATTAGAGAATTGGGACACATTGAATCTAAATATGAGATAAAATTTATCAAATATAAATCCACTATTTTTGGAAAAGAAATTTTAACACAAGCTCTTGTAATTTACAAAAACCCATTTTTACCTCAATCATAGTAATTAATTTTCACTGTTTCTAATTTTTTTTTGTTAAAAAATTTAGTTTAAATTATTATCTAATATTAATTTTTATTATTAAAAATATCAATTCCATTATTTCAAATTAAATTATTTAAGGATGAATAATTTAATTTAAAATTAAACAAACGAGAGAGATGAAAATGCAGTTTTCTAATGAAAATAATTTCTTATGTATAGAATGTTTTTATAACCAAATTCAGCCTAAAATTGGTCAAAATTTCTTAAATTGGATTAATAATAAGATAATTCTACTATTATTATTTTTAAAATAATTTAAAAATAAAATACAACTATATAAATGCATTAGATGAAATGTAATTTTTTAATTAAAATAAGTAATTTCCCCCATTCATTGAAAAATTAATATTTTAAGAAAATTAAAAAAATCCATAAAATATAATTTAGGAATTTTTGTTTTTAAAACAAAAATTAGCTTGTAAAATTACTTTTCTAAAAGTGTAAATAATTTATTATAAAATTATTATTCAAAATGGGATGAAACTACTTTTTTGGAAAAAGATAGTTTCTAATATTAAAATTGAGTTTACTCACACCTAATAACAAGGAAAATATTAGACGAATGATAAAGAATTAAATTCAATATGTAATATATATATATATTAAAATAAAATCAATCATAAATAGTAATTAATTAATTTTCCTTATATAAAAACAAAATGCGCTCATTAATTTTTTTCTTCAAAAAAACATATATTTTACTATCAAATAATTTTTATATTAATTTAGAATCAATTGATAACCAATGAATATATTTCATACATATGAGAACCTTATAATTTTACTATTTTAGTTAGTCATGTTCATAAAATCTAATTTAAGAGCTAGTTTATAATGTTATATGATATTAGGGTTTGTTAAAACATGGTGTTTCATATAATGAAAAGAATTTATGAAATTAAATTTATTATAAATTTTTTTACAAAAAATATGGTATTTTTATAAAGGTAATATACTATGGAAAATTTTTCACACACGCCGTAATATATAAAGGTACTCAAACGAGGATATATAAGAGTACATATATGGATATATATTTGATAATTAATATATCCTTATATTAATATGTAAGATATTTAGGGAATATGTAATATTTTAATGTTGATATTTAAGGATTTCTTGATGGAAATTTGATAAATCATCCAAACCATACTATGTGAAGTCTTGAATCAGATTCCACTTACTGCATCCTTGAGATAATGGTCTCAAGACCTCATGTGAGACACCCTAAACATTAGAGGATTCTAAATAGATGAAAAGGCCTAAGGAGTGTTTTTGGGGAGACTATGATCTCGTTGATCAGGGTCGAGCACACAATTATATAAGGAAAAATAAATAGAAAATGTAGAAACTATATGAAAGGACCAGTAACCCAAAAAAGAAGAAAGAGTATCAGAACACAGATAACAGTGAAATCATAATAATTAATCACTGAACATAATTAAATAAAAGGAGAAAGATGAATAATAAACAAAGAAAAATAAATTATTGTTCATGTGGGATTTATCCCATAAGGGGCTACACATATTAGGGTTTTCCCCTGGCGTCGCGTCCTTTAGCTCGAGTTGATGCAACGACCCTCCCTATACTTGACAAGATCTGGTGGCCTTCCTATATTGTGGTCATGCTTTTTGGACTCTGTCGTCTCTCCTTTACACCATTTCTAGCCTCTCCTAGCCTGATTCCTTTCT
Organism: Viscum album; assembly: GCA_963277665.1. Lineage (NCBI taxonomy): Eukaryota > Viridiplantae > Streptophyta > Magnoliopsida > Santalales > Viscaceae > Viscum > Viscum album. Next base: position 1,378,915,089 of record OY728120.1, on the reverse strand, counting down.
CACTGGATAGGGTACCCCCATGGCGGCACGGTTCCGGTCCACGACTAAGTTTCCAGATCCAACAGCCTATGAACTCTGACTTGTCTCTGGTGTGTATTTTGGGTAATTCAAGATGTTATGTATGCAAGAATTGGTTGTAAACAATGGGATCTGTGCAGAAAGAATCCTTCTGATGGTCTAGTGATATTCTTCTACTTTTGTTTTCTACCGTTGTTTATGGTTTGGGATGATATGGTTTAGTCCATGTGATCGGGTTTTCTTGAATCCATGATTTGGTGTTGATTTTTTTAGAAATTTAGGTTTAGCGATCCTTGTTGTTTCACTTGAAGTTTATTCACCTTACACATTGAAATCTTAATTTGTTGATGGAAGGAGGCTTTATGTTTTTTTTATGTTTGATTTTTCATGGTAGTTTTACCCTGTTTTGGATGGAAGGAATACATTGATGGTTTTCTGAAAGTGATTTTGATTTTAGCCAAGGTCATTCATGGCTCCAGGGATTCTCTAACCATTTTCATGCAACAAGTTTCTCCAGATGTGGTTTAGGGAAAAGTGGTTTCACAGTTTCTTGTCTTTTTGGAATCCGAAGATTGAGAGGTTATGACTCTCTTCATCAGTACTAGGATCATGTTTCTGGCCCAAGAAATCTAACCATGATGTGATGATACAATGGAAGCTAAAATTAATTATTTTGTTCCTGGATAGAGATTCTCTCTTGTAGTGAGGGTGGTTTTTGATCTTGAGTTTTGGTCTATTCGGGTTTTATTTTTCTGTTTAAGTCTTTATGTCATCATGGGTTCCCCATCTTCCCTTAAAAGAGGGTCTATTATAATATAAATTAATATTCAGCTAACAAATAAAAATGATGATTCTCAATTAGCTATACAAAAATTTGTGTGCCAGGAATAGGGGATACAGACATAAACCCATTGCTATAAAAAATAAAAAATAGTGAAAAAAAGTAGCTACTACTAGTATCATGAGTTTAGGCTCAACCCTCTACCCCCAAAATCCATCCTAGAACTAACAATCAAGAATTGGTATATGAACACATCCCTTTATCTATAACTATAGTCATGAAGTCTGCTTGGGTTCCAATGGTGGCCCAAGAGGGGTGGGAAATAAGCTCAACAGGCCACCACCAATGATGTCTAGATCAAACTAGTACATGAAATACAAAATGAATAGTGTTTCATTGATTAAAAATAATTGAAAAAATTAAATAAGTTAGTTCATTGGTCTGAGTTACACTTATGACTCCTATTCAAATCTACCTACTTGGGCCTAATCCAGAAGTGTTTAATCTGATGTAAACTACACATGTGAAGTGAGTAAGATAACATATAAAATTTTGATATACCAGAATGTGATTTGGATTAGTGGGAACACAGTTGAGTTTCAGATTAACTTTTACATTTTTAACATTTGAATTTAATTTAAATACATATAAATTATTAACATGCACCTTGAGACCAATGAAGGTGACCCCAATAGAATCCCTTGTTTTTCTTTAGGGCCCCATATAAGTCTATTTCCATTGGAGTCCATCCATGGTGACCCAATAATGAGTTCCCAAGTTTCACTCTTAGAATAATGTTATAACAATATGAGAAAATGTTTGAGTCTATCCTTAGTATTCCATATAGGGGCCCAAGTATCTATCATTTCATGCTACCGCAATCATGCCACTGATCTCGTCCATGAGGTATCTACTAGAGAACTACTATTAATCCTCTATAGGGAAAAATAAAATTCAGAGAGAGACCTTAAAATACATAGAGAGTGTCTCCCATGTCAAGTTTAAAATGTATTAATAAATTCTAACTATAAGGCATGGTGATCCCATCCATTGGGTCCTTAAATAAGAACACCTTTTATTTCCGTCAACTCTAAATTGAAGGTAAAAATTGGTCATTAAGAATCGTACCATTTAGCAAGAAGGAATTTATAACGTAATCCGTAAGTTGAAAAAAGAGTCTAATCAAGTAGAAAATTAATTATCAAGATGTAGGGGGCCTAAATCTTTGGACCTCATACTATTCAACATAATTTATAAACTCAAGGCAATAATTATAGTGTGAAACCCCTCAAGGGGTGCTTAAAAAATTTTAATAAAAGGGGAAAATAGACTAAAGGGTAGAACACACTCGTTAGGGTGCTTTACGTCAAAGCGATCAACAAAAGGGTTGATTATCCACTATATACGATCATAACCGGCATAGAAAATTAACCAAATGAATTTATTTAAAATAAAGGAGGCGTCATTGTATTGGTCCTTCATGCAACATCAGAATGTATTTTATAATGGGCATAAATACTCGGGGAATGAAACCAAACCACATACCATGACCTCATACAAGACTACACTTCTTTTTTCAACTCATGAATCAAACAAGACTGAGAATTATTAAAGAAATTTTCAAAATTACATGAAAGAGAGGAAAATGATCATGGAAAAAATTACTCTAGAGGAAATAAATAAATAAAAGACAAAAGAGGAGTGTACAACATTCCTCAAACATTCTGATGCTTCTGATGAAATTGTATTTGGATGACGTAGGAGGGAGATATAAAAAACCCTGTGAGGGGAGGGGAGGAAAGCTTAACATGGCTACTAGAGCAAAAAAATAGGGAGGATGATAAAAAAATGGGTCATAAAATAAATTAAGGGATATTGGGAATTTCGTTGGCACATATAGGGGAAAATGGTTTGGCTACACTAGTGTCCAAGCCATGCACCAACTGTGTGCCATGCCACTACCCAGGGTGGATCCTCATAAAAGGTAACTGCACGATTTTTTTAACCATGAGAAGCCTGTGAAAAACCCCTCTATAACTTTTCTGGGATATGTTTCATGGGTTTCAGGGCCTCTATGAATGGTTTTTGATAAACTTTATGGAGCCCTACTCCCCAATTTCTCATACTACATGGTTGGTGAAACCATGCGGGCTAGGAGACGAGTTTCTCCTAACCACTTGGCCCACACTGTGTCTCAAAATTTTGGGTTTCCATGTTTTGAAAAATCCCTAGACACCCTAGAGACATACAAGACTACATTATGACACATTTAAATGAAAAAATATGGAATTAAAGAAAAAAATGTATATAACATGGATGAAAGCTCAGACATTTCAACCTCCCCTTCTTAAGACATGTCATCATAGAGTTTCCCTTCCTAAAGTGGTAATAGATCATCTAAGAAGTGTTCTAGCCACTGCACATGTACATCGACCTCCCACTCACAGGTCTCATCCTATACACATCCATGCTTCTATAACACCTGGATGAGAGGAACTAACCAGCCTTATAGAAACCTTTTTCTCCAATCAATGATACACATCAAATGATCCTTGATGGATGTGTCTTCTTACAAAAGGATATCCTATGGGTAAAATGAATGTTACATGTCATCATGATATATTTGATGTTATGATACATGTATAATGTTGTGAATGAAATGGTACCCTTGAGGTAACTAAAACCAATAGGCTACTGGATGAAATCTTTCCCCTATATCGAAAGACCTTACATATTAAGGTGATAACATGCCATATTTACAAATTTGTCTATGACCTGGTATAGGCGATACACAGAGAAAGACCATATATCCCACCTCAAACTCAAGATGTAAATAATGAAGATTGGTATAAGAATTCTTCTTAGACATAGATGTAGGCATATGATTTTGAATTGGCCAGACATGCAATGATGTATCATGAATGAGATGAGGACACAATAAAGAAACCTCACATGCCTCCAACCAACACAGAGGTGTATGATATGAACTATTGAAAAGGGCCTCATATGGATCCATCTAAATGATTTCCTAAAATATGTTGTTTTAGGGAAAATGAACAATAGGTTTATAATTTTCCAATACACATCTAAAATAAAGGACACATGCATGAATAATATCCTCTAACACCCATAACATCCACTCAGACAACCATTCAGTCTCAGGGTAAAATTATATACTCAAAATAACCCATGACTTTAGTGACTTTTACAACCATTGCTAGAATCATGATGTAAAATAGGCATCTTTATCCTGAATAATAGAATGGGGAACACTATAAAGTGAACTATCTCATAGATATAAAGGCTTCTAAGATCATCAATTAGGAAGAAATTTCTGATTGGTAGGATGTGTGAAATGTTTTCCAACATGACAAAAATCACCCAAACTAAATCTCTACCTCGTAAGGATATTGGAAATCCCATAAACAAAATTCATGGTGACATCATTACATTTCCACTCAGGAATGTATAGAGGTCGTAGAAGTCCAATAGGTTTCTAGTGTTCGTCCATCACCTACTGATAGGTGGAGTGAAACTTTATAAAGCCTATAATCTACCTCTTCATACTTGGACTCAAATACAAATGATTAGAGTGTTGGTACATCTTGGTAAGATAAAGTTGAACTTCCTAAATAGCGGCATGAAATTCCCTCATCAACTCTTCCCATATTTTAGAACACACCTAAACATGCCCACAAAAGAGTAGGGTCTTAATCCCATAAACAACCCAACTGGGATGTCGTTTCTCTCTTGTGATTCTATCCCTCAAGAATAGGCCCTTTAAATCAGATAGTTGGTTCATTTGTAACCACTCTAAAAGGGGATGTCATTTTCACAGCTTCTTAAAAAGGATTCCATCATAGTTCCTAAACCTCCAGGAACATCTTAGAGAATAGATCCATCATATTTTAATCACTTCTAACATCTAGGATGGTTTTTTTCTAGGTCTTATGTCTCATTTAATCTGTTGTGACATTCCGTTTCCCTTTTGTATAAGAAATATCATTGTCAAATGACTATAGGTACTTGACCAACCTAAGATGCCTTAAATTTGAATTTCACTATGTAGAGATGTATTTGAGTATTTCTCCATTTCTATTAAATATTAACCATTCATCTAATAAGTAGTTCCTTTAATATAAAATATATTTGTCCATAGTGTATAACTCAAGGTTGTGTGTTGGGTAATTTTTCTCATGTGGTCTCAGCTAGGGAGACCTATACACCATAACCAGATTATCCTTCATCCAAACGTCACCATGCTTGACAAATGAAGAATTAAAATGAAAAATATAGCCTCTTTATATCTCTTTTATAATCAAGATCCATGCTAATGTTATTATTCCATTTAAACACTAAAATGACATCTCACAAGCTTCAGTTTATTCGAATTTCTCACCCTTCTTGATCAAGCCCGTAATCGGTGATGTGAGGATAGATAAATCTTCAGAGAAATGCTATTAATATCCATATAAACCCAATAAGATATGTATGTCAAACACATTCTTGGGCTTCTCCCACTAAATCACAGTGATCACTTTTTTGTGTCAATAGATACACCTACCATAGATTTTATATGAACCTATATGGGGACCTTGTTAATTCAAAAGTGGCATTTGCAGAGATTCATGTATAAATGATTCTCTCTTTGGGCATTCAATATGATATCAAGATGGTTGGAATGGTATTTTATGGTGAGATAATACACTATGATGTCATCTATACTGACTACCTTAAATGAATCAAGGTATAGGTGAAAAACCCAATTTATTAGATCAATAAAGATTATTGGTGCATTCATAAGGCCACAAAACAAAACCAGATACATGTATAATCATACCTACTTCAAAGGTCATATGCAGTATGTATAATTTATTTACATTCACCTAATGGTATCCTGACCACAGATTGATCTTAGAGAAAACTATTTCTCATTGGTGTGTATTTGAATTGGTTGCCTATAAGATGTAGTGGATATCGATTCTTCATCGTAATCTAGTTCAGTCAACATTAATACACATAAAATCTATGTATGTTATTCATATTCTTGTTTAAAAGTACAAGTGAACCCAATGGAGATGTGTCGTGTCAGATAAAACCCTCGGCTTCTAAATTTCCAAGCCGATTCTTGAGTTCCAGGAGCTCTTTTAGTGCCATTCTATATGGTGGAATAGACATCGGTGCCACACCTAGCATAAGCTCGATGTGAAATTGACCTCTCCCTCAAATGGTAATCTAGATAAAATTTCATGTTATAATTCCCTGAGATGATCCACAATAGGGGGAATTCCACTAACTGTATTCCCTTTTCTCTCATAAAGAGATTCCCTATCTAGGATATCACTCCACCTAGCCCAGTATGTTTGGGTCCATCTCAACATGTTTGTATATTCCATTAACCCTTATTGATATACATTATTTCCTTATGTTATTTGAATGACACTTGGTGGATATATATATCCACTTGGGCTTGACAAGGAAAAATATAGTCCATATCAACGATGATGTCGAAGGTGGTAATCTTGAGGATGAAGAAGATATATAGGAAATGGAACCAACCTATCTCAATTGGTAAATATGTAAACATGTGTATATTATTTGGGAATACCCCCATAGATGTGTCACGAGTCATCACACAACTATAATATTCAATTAAATGGCCTAAGAATTCGATATTTTCAGCAGATAGAAAAGAGTGTGATGTACCTGTATCAAACAAGGAAAATACTAAACCAGAGGCTAATATAGTAATACCTCTATCTATAAATATCCCCAGAATCTAATCTTTAGGAATAAGATATTCTGCATATATATGTCCCAAATGTTTTCCCTGAGAGGCCCCCATGACTATCATGGGTATGTACACTATATAGAAGAACGACATCTAAACATGAGTACCATGGCCACAACTGCTACCATGGCCTGATCGACCAACTGTATACCAATTCCCTAACTGACATGGAGTCAATGATCCTACACCAGAGAGATGTTCTAGAATAGAAAACCATTCACTGTAGATTGGATTAAAGTATCAGCAAAAATGCTAGATGTGTCACACTATGTCGTAAGGACAGATCTCTATCAGGTTACTCGTATACCTATGCTTCTTGTGGAATAACCTATACAACTAGTGAATCACCACATAATTGTTGGTTCATGACACTTGGTTCTTACTTCCCCATTATATACCCTCAGAACCCCAATTTCTACCACTAGATAAACCACAACTCTTACTATAAGCTGAGCCACCCAGGTTCACATTGTTAGATACCCTCATATCAATTTTAGTGTTAAGGGAATCATTCAAAAGTTTCTAAATGGCGGTCATCCTAAAGATGGTTACCTATGATCAGATGTAATATGAAATCCTATACTCTAATTGTCTCATAGTTATTATCTCATCATCAAACAGTACCAATTCTAAATGGTATAATTTTATAAAGGGAGATGGTAATTTTATTACGGACATGTCACCTTCCTATAGGTGAATGAACACTAGAGAATTGTCTACTCCTAAAATACGAGGAATTAAAAATTCCTAAAATACTATCTAAAAGTGAGGCTAGACCATACCTTTTTGTTGACCCGCCTAGGTGGTGATATCCAACCAACTCCTTGTGGAGTCATGATGCAAATAGGTGGCGAACATGACCCTTCTCTATGGAGGCGACTCAATATTATTGTTGATAGAAATGGATAAATTTTTCATGGACTAAACATCAACACCTAATGGATGATCTTTTGCAAGTGTCTCCATTGGAACTATAGAAGGTATCATAGGTTTCTCTGGTCCTACCATCTTAAGAGTATAATTATCTCAACCTTCTTGAAATTAAAATCAATGAATTTATGGTGTAATAACTCAACAATTTACAATTTTTTGCCTCTGATAAATTCGGAAGTGGATGAGAAGGTAATAAAAGAAGGAACATGCACAAGGCCTTCCTACAATCATGTCACATCCCTTTCTCTACTCCTAGAACCATGTCTAGGGGATAAATAAGGGTTATATAAGACTCAAAAGACACTTCCAACTGTATACTATTACGTTAGTATTAAGTTAAAGGTCTCATGTAATTTAGTATAGGTTTCATTATATGGAGTGTCAAATGAAAGACATGGAGGAAAAAACCATTTACAATTCATTTTTTATTTTCATATAGGTGAAATATTTTCATTTTAAATCATTAATTTATTGAAATTTCTTCTTATTTATATGGTTACAAATTTATTAATACAATTAAGTGTGTCACCAATTTAAGAAAATTTATAATGTCCCACACTCTTTATAAACTGAAATTGGAACATCACGTAACTACAATCAGGCCTTAACGTCTGCTATCAAGAAATAATAGGTCATACAAACTGATTTGATTTGATGAACGTCCATTTAAAATTTATAGAAGTATATGACTTATAAATTACCATTGGAATTCATCAAAAAAACAAACTCGTGTGGCGTAATTGATTTCTTAAGGTGTCACCATCATTTTATATGGGAATACACTTTTTCGTTTGATTTGGTCAATTTAATTAAGCTAATAATGCTATCATATAAAAAACACTAGCACACTAAAAATAATAATAATAAATGAACATATAGTAATAACATGAAATTAATGTGTTGCACATAGAAATACCAATATGGAATTATGACAATTAAATCTGATGGATCATAGTATGATTAATTAATTATATGGCCGTAAATCATTTGGCCAAGGTGGATGAAAATTCCATAATAATATCAAAAGTAATAACAGAACAAATCAAGTGTGTCACCTAATTGTGAAACCCATGAAACTATAACAAGATCAAGGAATAATAGAATTTACACATCCAATATAATTTGGGTTTTTCCAATACCAGGGTATGCTACTCCGATGAAAAATCTCATTATAAAATTATAATTCTTGTAGTCTCTAGTATAATACCCAAATTGTAAGAGATAGGAAATAGGCTCTGATACCACTTTGTTGTATCCAACACTATATGCTACATAAAAAATTCCCTAATATAATGGATATAAGACCTCATGTGTGCCTCCCTGAATGCCAGCAACTCTCTAATAGTAGTGAGGGCCTAGGTAGTGTCCTTGTGGATAATATTACCTCATTGATCAGAGTTTAGTGAAAAAATATATAAAGAATTTGAAATAGAAGAAGAAGATGGTATATGACCCTGAAAATAACCTACCATAGAAGAAGTAGTATCAAGAGACAGATAGAAGAAGAATCATAATGCAAAACCACCCAATAAAATTAAACAATAAGAATAATCTGAATAATAAAAGGGTAAAAAATAATGATGCTGATGATGTAGATATTAAAAAATGAGTATGTGGGGAATAGGGGATACATTCATACTCCAAATTCAATCAATAATAAAAAATGGCCAAAATACAGTTATAATTAGAATCATGAGTATGTGATAAATCCTTTTCCCCTGAACTCCATCCTGGAACTGACAATCAAACATCAAGAGTTGACTGCTTCCATATATCTATACCTATAGTCCTGAAGTCTTCTTGGGTACGAACGAAGGCCCAAGAAGGGTGTGAGAATACTCAGTATGACACCACCAACGATGTCTTGATCAATCTAGTTCATGAAATATAAAATGAACATTATTCGATTAATAATAAATTCAAGATAAAAATAAATAATAAAGTACATTGTTCTTCCTTCTACTTGGGTCACCCGTCCAACAATACCTGTATTGTCTGAATATGGATGTGTCTAAACAAAGGTCTCGTTCCCAAGTGAAGTGTGTGGAATAATGTATAAAATATTGTGTATATCCAAAAATATGATTTGGCTTGGTGGAAATGTCCTTTTGTTTTAGATTCACATTTATATTTCAAACCCTTTAATATAATTAACATCTCTATAAATTTTTAATAGGAAACCTTAGCTTGTCCAATGAAATCCCAAGGGTATCCCCTATTTCACTACATGGGCTCTCTATAAGTCCAATTCCATGAGAGTACTTCCATAAAAACCCAAAAATGTGTCCCCTAGTTTCACACCTAGAATGGTGTGATAATATCATGAACTAACCTCTGAGTCTGTCCCCAGTATCACATTTTGGTTCCTGAGTCTCTCCCAAGGCATTGCAAAACCATAATGCAACCAAGCTCAACCACAGGGTCTCCCTTAGGGAACCAATATCACTCATCTAGAGGTAAAAGAAAACTCACTATTTTACAATTCCATATGTAACTAGAGGATCCAACTATGTATTTAAAATGAATTAATATATTCAAACTATGAGGCTTGATGATCTCGTCCAAGGGGTCCTTAATTCATAATTCCTTGTATCACCCTTAGCACTAAAATTAATGTATTATTTAATTATTAGTAATAAAAAAATTTCATATGAAATTATTTATAATATAATTAATATGTTTTATATGACATATAATTATGAAGACAATCATGGAATATGTTTTATGAGGCCTAAATCATGGATCTTCATTCTATTCAACTCAGTCTATTAACTCAAGACACTAATTATAGGGATACAACCCTCAAGGTTCGCCTAATTTTTTTTAACTATTTAGGGAAATGTTCCTCATTGGTATAACACTCCCTTCTGGGTTTTTTAAGTCAGATTGATCAACCAAAGTGTTTAGTCACCACTCATTATGGTCACAATTTTCCTGTAAAACAACTAAGATGATTTTATTTAAATGAAAGGAGGAATCTCTGAAATTGTCCTGCATGAAACACCATTATTCATGTTATAAAGTGCATAAATACTAAGGGAAATAATCTAGACAACGTAACATGAACTCGAGGAAAACCACTCATCCATTTTTGACCCTTGAATCCAGTTAAAAATGGATTTATCAATGAAATTGTCAAATACCCTAATAAAAGGGAAAATGAGCTTACACAAAAATAACTCAACAATGGATAAAAGACAAAAAATAATGAAGGGAATAAGAGTGTATAGATTAACTGAATATTTTAAATGCATAAGATGGTGAAGGATTTGGATGTTGGAAAAGGGAAACATAATAAAACCTATGAAGGTAGGGGAGGAAAGCTTTACACCGCTATTGGAGGAGAATGCGATGGATGTGGTGGGAAATAATTATCTTAAAACATTTTAAGGGAAAAGTGAATTTTTCCAACCTAGATAGAGGATACTATATGGAAAGATGGTTGGTGAACTATTTTTCAATTTTGATCCATTCCACCACCCAAGAAGAAGCCTCTTATAGGCGAGGCTCACACTTATGTTAACCATATAGAGCCCACAAAAAACACTTTTGCAACTTGTCTTAGAAAAGTTTCACATGTGCGTATTCATTAGCCCACAATTTTAGGGAATGCCTATGGAGATATACTCCTTGTATCTAAATCCAAAAGGTTATAAAAACCATACATTCTAGGTGGAATGGTTTCTCCAAACTGTGTAGCATAGTTTACTTCTTCAAATTCCGGGACTCCAGGCTCCAAATAATCCTCGAACACACCCTATACCTCAATGAAAACATTATGAAACATATAAAGGTAAAAGTAATGGAATTAAAAAAAAATGTCTATAACCTTTATAAAATATGGGAAATTACATACTATTATACATAATAGTAAACATAAATTTCTATTGTATATATATTATTTACCTAGCTCTATCAGTATGATATTCAATGGTTTACCGGTTAGAAGACTGTGAGATTTTAAATAATAAAAATCTAATAGTGTAGTGTTTTAATTCAAGATAAAATATCATGATGATTTTAATAGACATAATTATGACTTATAATAATTATGGTGAGGATTGAAGAAGAAGGTTGATCTATCCCGAGGGTTTCCATATTGTGAAGGGAAGTGACAAGATGTAGAAATATTCCTAAATAAGAACCTACATTACTTTTTAGATTGAATTATTACATATTATTTATAAGTAAAAAATGAAAACTAATATGGATATTTTAGGTACATATTTTTTGGTTCTCTATGTGATAAATAAGGTGTTTCGAATATGATTATTTGAAACTTATTAGTGAAGGTCAAACCTGGAAACCATTGGTGTAATTGTTGACCAGATTATATGTGAAAATCCAGATACCATTTTTCATGATATTAAAATATTCAAAATATGGAAATAATATTTATATGATTCTTGTAAGGCAAAAAATTACAAGGAAAAGAGTATGAATATAGATAATTCGGGGAGAATAACCTGATATAGTATTATGCTATTGAATGTCTTGATTTTTAGTAAATGAAAATAGGAAGAGAAATGATTTTACATTCCATGATATGACTCTATTCATCAAAAAGAGAGATTCTAATGAGATTAATAAGAGAATATGTTGTGTATAGAGTACGAATATGAACGAATAAAAATGAGGTTTATGAGGTACCCGAATCACCTACCCATTATCATTGAAGATATAAGAAAGTAAATAAGTTGAAGGAGGAGAAGGAGAAATTTCAACCTTATGATATACCTAATTTATGGAGTAAAAGTGATTTGAGTAAGGTCAAAACAAATAATTCATATTAATGATATGTGTATTAGAGATATTGAATATTGTGTGAGTAATTCCAATGATCACAATCATTTAAAGTATATATATGTTATGTTACATGAGAAAAATGAAGATATGAATGATACTATCCCAGGAGATAGATTGGTATATGAATACCTATTGTTTTAAAATAATATATATAATTAGTGATATTGTCAAATCCTGATGCATAAAAAATATTTATTTCAATAGTGGATTCTTGGGGACCATTGATGACTATGTTATCCTATATAATTTAAGACAAACCAATCGGGGGACTAGAGAGATATCATGAGAATAACACTGTCAAGAGTATTAATTGGGTTATGTATGAAACCTTACCAAGGTTTAAAGGTCATATATTACCATTTATTATAGGTTTTTAGTTTATGATGTTACCTTCTCACCCATTTTTAATCAATTTTCTACACCAGTGATAGAATTTGTGACTCTAATATTGACTAATATATAGAACAGAGTAAAAACCCACATTAGGATTAAACATTCTAAAAATACTACATGATATTGTATCTTTTTTATTTATTTCTTTTCAAGTGGTGGTCAGTGTTGGGAATTCATAAGTACATCCATACATCATAACAAGGATATAGAGTGACTCATCAATATATTTTGTACTTCAAGTTGAATCAATGAAAATACATAATTCATTTTATAATATTTAATTTTTATTCCAATTTTTTCACTAGTATATACAAATTTTGGAATATAATAAGGATCCTAATTTCCCATGATTGTGAATATGGTTTCCAAACTGATCAAAGTAGAAATGTTTTTTCATTGAAAATATTAATAAAGGGGTATAAGAAATATGAAAATAGATTATGAAGATTTAAATGAAAAAATTTGGTATACTAAAAAATGATGATATTTTAGTGGTAATTCTTATGTTATATCATCTCATAAGTATTCTATTAAAAAATAATATCGAATATATAAATGGAATGTGAATATTGAATAAGATGAACTTCTATAATCTAGAGTAAAATATTACTTGAATAATTTTTCCATTAAAGTGATCACTTATATATTTTGGTTTTACTAAGTGAATCTTTTAAGAAAATCCATTGTTATTGATAGAATTAGTTGATATAGAGAAGTTATTGGATAAAATGTCATAAAACTATGAAATGGTCAACTAAATTATTGAAGCCAGGGAACCATACCTATTAAGTTTTATAAATTTTTTTTCCATAGATAATGATTCATAGAAAAATTTTGTTTGGTAGAAAAATTTTGTTTGGAAAATTTGTAAAGATAATATCTATGAATTGGAAGATGTTATTGGTTTTAAAAATCTAAATTTAGTGATTAAGGCAATAATGGTAAAGGATGTTGATAATTATTTACAAGAATAAAAAAATATAAATTTAATTTATATGAAGATGATGAGAAATATATTTAAATACACATAAATACTTTTAAAATAATCAATATCTATGATGTCTTGAGATAATGGTATATTTCAGAAATATTTGAATAAACTACCCAAAATATTCAAAAAAGAATGAAAGAATAATTTTTTATTAGAGAGTTTTTTAAGGACTATTTCATCAATAAGGGATCAGGTTAATATTAATTAGTTTTTGAGATTATCCCATGATCAATCCACTATAATATCATATAAAAAGGTAACTCTTGTCTTTGAAAAACTATTTGTACTGATGCATTTTTACTTGACAATACATGTTACAAATAAAAATATGATAAAATATTAGTGATATAAATGATAATAAATACACCATAACATCAAGTATGGATGATAGAATTATAAAAATATAGAAGATTATTATGAATATCCCTAAATAGTGGTGTCTCTAAAAAAAGGGTCTCAAGTGGTATAGATTAGTGAACAAAGAATAAAATCATTTTTTATTTTTCATTATTGGTTTTTTGGATGTTTTGGGAATAATTGAACTGATTTTTGGTGAAAAACATCAATTCATGGATATTATAATATACCTAAATAAATTAAGATAATGTTGTGAATGATAAATTTTAAAGAAATATATAATTATATTCACTTAAATCAAATTTGGGTTACGAGATAATTTTAGTAAAAATTAAAACAAAAGGGGTTTAAATGGTTAAGAAAAATGGTCTGAATTAACTATGAATTTCACATAAGATTGAAATTTAATAATAATGTAAAATTAATTAATGAATAATGGAAAACCTCCCTTTCAGTTAAAATATAAGGAATTTATTAAGGAACTTACACTTACAAATAATCTTGAGAAGAATACTACACCAAATTGGAGACACTTGTACTATGGGAGATCATGCTACATCAAGTACCTTTTAAGATAGTCCATGAAAACAAATATGGATAATAAACTATGAACAAATATATATTCAATACAAGAGATAAATGAAAGGATTGGTTTGGTGGTGTAAATCTACAAAAATGAACATGATAGTTTACCTAAATATAGTAAGCCAAAAAATAGTGGGAATTTATGTGGAAGTTGAAATGATATTTAGAACAGTCCTAATAAATTAATGACATGGATATTAGGATAGAAAAATTTTATAGAAAAAGGAAACACACCCTTGAAACCATGTCGTAAAACCATGAAATATGGACATGTTACAAAAGAATGCATGACTGATTGACCATCCCTACTAGATATTGGAATATATATAGAGTAAGTATAGAAAATTAAATTTGACATGCTTGATGATATATAAAATAAAATTTCAAATGAGAAAAATAATTCAAAAATAATTAAAACCATACTACCCATGAACTATAAGGTCTAGAAATCTAGAGGAATATCATGCATGAAGAGTTCTCAACTGATTTGATTTTAGAGGAAAAAAGTTTATAGAATGATAATAAGATATCAATCTTCTTTATTCCACTATGGAGACATGGAAAACACATATTTTTTTAAATTTATTTGTTGTCTTATATTTATTTTTACATGGAATTGAAGGAGGCGATTATAATGGTGATCTAAGTGAATGTTTTTGTACCTATATAGTATGATGGGGGATCCATCAAGGTGATATATAGAAAATAAAAACTATTTCCATATTGAAATTTTTAAGTGGTATCAACCATAATGAAAAATGGTTCACATTACTCCTTGATGGGGTCTCGTTTTCAGTTTCTAATAGTGGATATTATATGTAGATGTAAATATTGATAGATCTTTAAAAAAGATGAGATTGAGGTTTGTTAATAACAATTTACTACTTTAATGTTGACTATATAATTTTTAATTTTAATGGGGGAAAATGTGTTAAGAATCAAATAGGGTTAAATATGGTTATATTATAAATTTTTTATATGTTTATTGAGTTGATTGTAGTATAAAAATTTCATAAAAATATTCACTAAAAACCCTATTATGAGTTGTATGAATTTGTATCACAAGAGGGATAGTTTTAGGGGCATCCTTATTATCTAGATTGATCAATTTATAAGTATAAATTCAGAAAGATAAAATATAATTAGAGTTGATTAATTTATGGTTCATTTCTAATTGAACTGTGATTCCATCCTTCACTCATACATTTAGGCTGTAACTTTCAGCATGATGAAAAAGATTGGAAGATGATTTTTCAAGCCATTATTGAGACAAGAGATGAATATGAATTTTTACCACCCTAATATATTTTTATTTATTATAAATATTTGGGAGATAAAACATAGAACTAGTGAAGACATATTTATAAGAAATTTTGTGATGAAATTAAAGACATTGAGAGAAATATATTTGGGGAGATTGAAGAGATAAATAGAATATAATGATTTTTTTCAAGGATTAAGATGAATATCAATATGTGTTGGGTGAATGAAGAAGATCCCAATGGATGATGAGGCCAAATAATTATATATATCTTAGAGTTTGATGGATCACTTATATTAAATATTTTTACCGTTGGATATGATGAGGTGTATTTGTGCATAAGTTCGAAAAGGTTGTTATAAAAAAATGTTGAGGTAATTCTTGGTTGGATGTTTTCTATACATATAATGGTTATAGAGTTGGAATTTTATTATATGAAGAATAGATATATTGATTTTAAATGGAAATCAGGATAAAATAGTGAGAATCAATCCATATATTTTAAAGTATATATATTATTTTATTAAAAAGATAAAATCTATTTTAAGATGATTGTAGAATTATACCTGTGAAGATTCAATTGAAAAGGTTAAAAATGTATATATAAATTCTCTAAAAGAGTATTTATATTCTATAAGGTTCTCTAGGACTTATCTTTTATAGTTTTGAGGGGAAATGATAAATTTTTAAAGTGAGTTTGTTTGTTTATTGATTTTTTTAATTTATTATACTTTGTCCAAGAATGCTTTAGGATGATTCAGGTAGATTTAATAGAGTTTAGATTTCATATGAAATGTATTTTTTATTTACTTTAAATAGAAGAATTAAAAAAGTGTTGGATGAGTCATTGGTATGTAATATTCTATGGATGATAGATCGATTGTTTCTTGTATGTTGAAAATTGATAAATTATTAAAAAACACTAGAATATGTAATCTCTTTATAGGATGACATTTAAGAAGCACTCATGGTAGATTCTGAGGAAATTTCAATTCCCTTGAGAGTTTACACTTTGAAATGTTACATATTTAATATGCTTTGGTAGATATTTCATAGTGTATATGGGAATATAGAAAATTAATAGATGTGATGTGATATATAATATTTTTTTGTGACCATACTACATTATGTTATAGAAAACAACCTCATTTAAATGTGTAAAGGTAATGAACATCATAATAAAGAGGCTGAATACAGTTCCCAGTGAAACACTTAAAAAAATATAAGGATACATATGGGATATCATAGTGAATTCATAAATATATTCAAAAGGAATTGAATTTTCTAATTTATTGATTCACACTATAACAAATCAGTGTACTTTTTTTGGAATGTGGATAATTAAAGTATTGAAGATTTTAAAAAAGAAAAAATATTATATTAATACGTACGAGATTGGGATATTGAATAATAATTTGAAGTTGATATTTAATTCTTTCTCACTATAAATTTAATGATGTATCCCATCCTCATGGTGAAACAAATGAGTTATTCCAAATTTCTAATTCATATATAAGACTTACACTACTCTCTTAGGATGATATGTACGAGTTTTATAGTAAGAAAAATAATAGGTTATTGGTAACAAAAATGTGGTGAGGTTGTGAAGGAATTTAATGTGAAATATTTAAATTCATTTGATAGAAATGATTCTAGATTAGAACAATGAATGTGATAATTATAGTAGGTGGTTGTCCTATAATGAGGGTTTTCACACATTTATAAAAAGTATCATTCTATAATGTTATTCATGAATGTTAACATGTTTACCAACATTGATTGAATGATTTTAAATTTTTTATAAGTTATAAGGAAGAAAATTATTGATATTTTAGGAGAATATTTCAACGATATTTGTATTGTAAATAAGGAGTTTATAATATGAATATTTTAAACATATTAATTAAGAAAAAATGTGGTTTTTTATATGTAATAATAGACCAAATTAAATGTAATGACTGTGGTGTAAAATTTCTTATGAATTATATATTTAATGTATTAAAACAATATTTTTGTGATTTTAGGAAGATAATAAGTAGTAGAATAAGAGAATGAATATAGATAAGTGAGATAGAAGAACCTAATATTGTATTTTAATTCTAAAAATCTTGAGTATCAATGAAAGAGAATAAAATATAATAGTAATAGATTACTAGGGAGGAATCTATGTATCAATGAGAGAGAAACTGGCGCAATTCTAGAGACAAGATCTTATACCTCAAGGATGAAAAAGAAGGAAAGATGGAGGCTGATGAGGTACTTCTACAACATACCTATAATCATAATAGGTGATACGGAAAAAAGAATAAAAATTAGGAGTAAGAGTATAGACCCTCAGCATCATATATATCTATATTAAAGAGTATAAATAAGTTGAGCATGTATGATAATATTGATTTCTTTTCCTGATCTATGCATTTAGGCCCTTGAAAGATTGAGTAAGCAAGGCTAGAAATCCAAATATAAAATAAGGTTTGTACATTAGGTTACTTGAAATAAAAAGGATGACATGAATTACATTATACTAAAATATAGATATGAATTTAAATATCTATTTATGAGTAATAGGTTATTTCATTGTTGATGCATTGACAACATGATGTATACTAAAGATCTTGTTCAAAGAAGAATTTAGTGGACCTTTCCAGACTGGAGGTATCCCATATAATATAATCCTAACCATTTGAGAGACTATAGTGTTAGAGTTGGTTTCTTAGAACTAAATTTTGCATATATTATGATATCATATATTCATTGTTTGTTTATATTAATAAAATCTGTATCAAGTCATTGTTTTCCTCTTCTTGACATAATATGGGATAATAAACTATTAAAAGTTCCCCCACTGAATGGTAATAGTAGTTTCCTGACATGTTGAGATCATAGAAGTTCAATGTCATTATTCTTAAATATATGTTATATAGTTGAATTAAATCATTTAGTCAGAAATGTTATAGGCTAGTAGGGGTGTATAATCATTTGAATTTTGGGAATCATCTCATGGAATATGCCCTCATTTGGTTCCATTGTTAGAAATTAAGAGAATGATACCACCATTAGGAAATACACATTTATATGTGTCATTGGTTGTTACTATATGTGGAAGTGTATACTATCCCTTAGTCTTTAATATTTTTATAAATGTATGCTATCATTTGAAAACATTGATATATTGATGAAAATAGGGACAATTTATGTTTACAGCGAATTATGATATATTGGGTGTGTCCTGGACAATACTTCATTAATGATTATCATGGGAAATGATTTGTATTTTCAATTGTTTAATCGAATCAGATTTATCCAGATCTATGATAAAAATTATATATCCCATATAAATCCATGTCAATGGTGTTCTATAGGAATGTTTTCTTTCTAGAATGTAAAATAATGAGACATTGAGCATATATGATGATGGAACCAGAATAAATCATGGTTGATTAGAGATATCATGATAAAGAGATTATATTACATAGTAAGTGTCATTATGAAGCTCTAATTCATTGATACATTAACTTATTTATCTATGGGATGCCGTGGAATGTTTCAAGATGTTAAATATGGGATTTTGGTTGTTTCACCAAATTCCACTAAAAAAGGTAAATAGCATCAAACATTAAGTGTATCCAAAACCTCAGTTAAATAATATAATTATTTAGAATATGATAAGTTGAATAAATATTATTCCTACATGTGGTTTAATAATTCTTGTATTGTTGATCACATGTATTCTATCACTAGTTATTTGAGAGAATATTTTGTGAGTAGAATATTAAAACAGTAGTTATATTCTATTCAGTGACTATAATATTTATTTATTTGTTAGAGAATAAAGTGGTGATATTTATTTTCTAAATAAATAGTCATTGTTTATGGTCTAATAAATATTATGGAGGAATTAAAGACATTGATTAATGGTCCAATGAAAAATTATATTTCTATAATATTATTTGTATAAATAATATTAAATTTATTTCATGAGTTTAACGCATGTTATGAATTATTATTAATTTTATTATTTACCTGTGTTCTATAATAATTATTAAAACTAATAACTATTCCTTTATAATTATTATTTTTTAATAATAGGGGTATATAATCCGAATTTTATTATTTTCTTCGGGTTTTCAAATTTCCATTAGTAAAGAAAAACGACATCCAAGGAGAATTCTCCAAAAACCCTTGAGAGATAAATTTCTTTTAATTCTCTCAAGAATATAGATTGATCCTCTTCCATGACCACTCTTGAGTCTAGAATGATCAAATATAATCATTCTTCAAGCAATTCGTTAGGCGATCAAATTCAAATGTTACAAGTATCAATATCTATTATGCTAGCACCCATAGATTCCTATAATGATATTATGAGGTTTTTTAAGACATGTATATCACCACTAGGGGGAATATACTCTTGGTTCCTATAATTAATCAATGGTATGAAATAAATACATTTTTGGATACATCATCAATGAAATAATAAATTTCAAGGTAATTATTTAATTATTTAAATTAATTATAAATAATCTTTGATGATCCTTAATCTTGGTTGTGGATTTTAATAATCAACTATTCATAGATTCAATTCCATTTATCATGATCTTTACCATCTTGAAGATTTCATATTAATCATTAATTATAATAAAAATTGGAGTTGGGAATTCCCTCTCTAGTGCACATGCTGTGCCTAGAACCTTCAAGTGATATTAGAGTGGTCATATACTTATTTATATATATTTTTTAAATATCATTGATTTAATTATGTTGTTATAATTAGTTTTCAATTCCAATTTAATCATTCCCCAATATGAATCATTAGATCTGTTATAGCATCTTAGACCCAATTCAATTTTATATAGCCGAACATAGTTTTTACCATTCCTTCTAGCCCCCACCCCAAATTCTAGTGGCTTCAAACTAACAATGAGATCCTTGTAAGTGTGAGCATAGAGACTATTACCTAAGGTTAGATTGTTTGAAATTGGTAAACAAATAATGATAAATAACAAAAAAATAGCAGTAAAATAATAAATCATACCGATGAAATTAGAATGAGGAATAAATGAAATTTCATATATAGAATGATTCTCATGTATTTTGATATAAAAAATAGAATAAGGGTAAATACATATAATTCATTCAATACAAAAATAAAAACTTCTAAAACTATCTCTATAAACATCATGAGAACTATCTCGATCCTCTGTAGTTGTACTCCATCTTAGGATGACAATGAAGCATCCACAGTCCAATACTTCCCTTTGTCCCTACCTTTATTCATAATATCTATTTGGGTACCATTTAATGATCTAAATAGGGTTTTAGGTATACTTAGTAAGCCACCACCAATGGTTTCAAGTAAAATATAGTATGTTCATATATCATGAGTAGTGTTCATGTTAAACAGTGTTAGCAAGAAAATTACTATGAATGGGTTGGCTCTAATTTTTAATGGGCATTAGCCTGACACTACATGTTTATGTCAAAGATGAGATATACATTAAACATGTATATATATATAGATGTGTGTATATTTTTTACATATTCATTGTATAATATTATCCATATTTGTGTGTATATATATATAGGTACTTCTATATGACTAGTCCCTAGGTGTTACTAAGGAATCCATACACAGTACTAAGTGTCTCACGAAATATCATGGGATGCAATCGATGGGTGTCATAAATCATCGGGGTTTCCATGATTTTGTCTCAAAATTTGGTTCTTCCTGCACAATTATCACTTCTAATTAGGAAATACATGCTCACATATCACATTTTATTAGGGATTCCATTCCTATATATAACAATTCATTTGGGACACTATGCTCGTGAATAACCTGAATATGGGATTCCATTCCTGAGTATCACTTGTACATGGGTTTCCATGTCTATCTTTCACATGTTCATGGGTCAACAAACACAATTATCAAAATATGGGTCACCTTGTCCTGTTATCATATTTTTTATGGATACCATTCCAGGTTGTCAAATATACATGGGACACTATTCCCGTATGTCACACTTCATTTGGGATACTATTACTATATGTCACCTCTAATTAATAAGGTTATTCATGATTTAATATAAATCAAAGTTTGGATTACAATTCATTTAATATTCCATTTAACTACGTGGTAAAACCTTTAATCACATGTAATTCATGTGAATTGGTCATACCACTCACTCCCATTTAATTCAAGGAAGTCCTTTTACTTGATCATAAAGTATAAAACAATATGAAGGTGGGTTTTCCATTTTAACATTTTATAATACAAGGTTAGTTTCATGAGAACACCCCTAAGGTGTATTTCTTGTCGAAGAGAGGGACCTCAGACCATAAATAAGTGGAATTTGGGGCATTTCTATAATAGATAACAATTTGTTAAAAGGAAAATATTAAGTTTAATGTAATCCATGGAATGAATGGTTTTCAAAATCACATAACATGTTATAAAATAACCCAGATATATGGAAATATTTACAATACTACCAAAATTTTCTTGTACTAAACTCCTCATCCATTTTCATGCATTAATTTATTTGAAATGGGATAAATCAACAAAATAGAAAAATTCCCTCAAAATAGGGAATATTATCTCACACAAAATAACATCAAATTTGGAGAGATAAATATTGTTAATAAGGGTGATGAGTGGATAGTACACTATTGGTTATACAATATCACAAACATTGAAAGGAATAGGAAACTGAGGATGGATGGGCTTCAAAACCTATCTTAGATTGAGAGGAGGAATCAATAACTTGTAGCCAAAAATTGGTGAAAATAAAGAGATAAAGGGATTTGAGTTTAATATAATAGATGAGAAATGTTCATTTTACATAATTTTTAAATGGAACATGTTTTAGCCACACCATTTTCCAACCATGCTGCCTAATAATCTCCTTGTAGTTGTTATGTGGAACTAAGAGTGCGACCCTAAGCACATGGTTTAGGAAACCTATGTGGAACCTTTCAGCACACTATAGTACACTGAACAATCATACAAAATGAGTTTAATGGTTAAACTAAATGTAAACACCGCTATAGTTTATACATCACCCACATGGTAGATTTTCATGGTTAGCATTAACAATGTCTTAAAAATGTGACTGAGTCTATCTCTCCATAATTTGGAGATCCAAGCTTCATACATACCCCAAACACTCCCAAACCATCCCATAGACTCTTAAGCACATTAAAATAATTAAATGAAAGGTTTTTCTATAGTAAATTAGATTTAATCAGCTCTTACGAAATTACAAACATTAAAAACTCCCCTCTTTGAAACAAAACACCTTTAAGTTACACTTTTGATGATAATAAATCATCATAGGAGAAAAGTTAATGCCTATGAATTTGTATATTGGCTTCTCGCACCTTGGTCTCATCCTGTACATTTTTATTCTACCATAGAATCCATATTAGAGGAACTGACATACCTCAGAGATCCTTCATGATCAGATCAATGATATTTAAAGGATTCACCTCAGAGGATTAATTTTACTCATATTATTTATACTTAGGATCAAAAGAATGGGATGAGTTAGAATAATAATGATTAAGCTATGATATGTGGAAGATATTATTCCTAGATCGGTGTCTCTGAGGAAAGGATAACTAGAAGTCTACAATACCAAATCTCTCTAATATCTCTAATAGAATGATGTATCAATGAAATAACATTCAATGTCTCTGAATCCATCAATTACCCAATATAGAAGAAACTCATATAAATACCTAATGTCACCCTAAAACTCTAGAGTTTGGCGATGTCAATCAGTATTATACAAATTCATTGACTAAGATAGGGAAATATGGTTCTGAAGAAGATTCACCTACTATAAAGTCTCCTGAATGAGATAAGGACCCACTAGCTCTACCTCACCTGCCTCTAACTAGCACTGGGGTGGACAACATGACCTACTGTATAGAGAACCCTAGGGATGCATATTAATATTTTACAAAAAAACTATTTAATTAAAACTCAATGATAGGTAGGTCTTTCTCATAAGAACCACCAATATAAGGGATTCAGGGTTGAATCATTTCCTCTACCTCTCGAATCGTATGCTTGGATAGACCATCAGTCTGAGGGTGGTATGTTGTACTCAGAAGAACCTATGAACCCAATTCCCCTTATAACCCCTTCTTTAACCACAATGTAAACTGAGTATATCTTTCCCATTTTATAGAATGGTATAAACTATAATGGAATATATTATCACGAATATAAATCTTTTTCATCTCTTTTATTGAAAAGGTATCCTTGATTGGAATAAAGTGCACAACCATTGTCGATCTGTCAACGATCACACATATTTTATCTATTCTTAATGGGGATTTCAACATTACCATTAAAAAATAATTTATGACATTATCCCATTCCAAATTTGAAATAGACCAAGGTTGTTGCAGTCCAGTAGGCCACTAGTTCTCCGCCTTCACTTACTAATAGGAGGAACACCACATGATAAAACCTAAAATCTACCTCTTCTTACCTATCTATCAATATTGATGATGTTCATCTCGATACATCTTAGTAATCCCTTTGTTAAGTACCCAAAATAAGGCATGATATTCCCACATAAATTCTTCCCATATGTCTTTAGGCACCCAAAAATGTCCATGAAAAAGAAGGATCTCATCCTCATCGACAAACTATCTAGGTTATGGGTCATCACCTGACACACTCTCCTTTAAGAGTATATACAAGGGATCTGAAAACTATCTTATCTGGACCCATTATATTAGGGAGTATGTCACTGGTAATGATATTAAAATGGGTTACCCCTGATATTCCTAAACATCCCAATGTATCTTTGGAAATAGGGCTACCAACTACTACTCACTTCTTAGCCCCTTGGAAGGCATGTGTCTATGACTTTGGCTCATGGTGTAATATACTTCATTTTCCTTCCCTAGTGTAAAAGTGTGTTTAACGTCAAATAAATATAAGTATTCCACACACCTATACGGCTTGAGATAGAAGTTATGCATTATGGAAATATATTTTAGTATTTTTTACAGGTAAATGAAAAGCCTATTTCCTGATAGAGAATGCCCGTAATAACATAAGGCATGAACCATGGAAGCTAGATCAGGGTCATGAGTAATGTAATTCCATTCGCGAGTTATCAACTTGCAGGGACCATTAACTAAAAAATAGTTTCCAAACATCAAAATTACTCTTATTAGGATTACTAAGGAATCATAATAGATTTTATAGTTTCTTATCCGATTTGATGGATTAATGATCTTAACTAAAGTAATTTTTCCTTTCACCTCTTGAAATGCTTTCTCACATGCATCAGACCACGTGACCTTCACAACCTTCTTCGTCACGCCATTGATCAACCCTATTTGGAATGATATTTTTTGAATTTAATTAATATAATATCCAACCATCCCCAATAAACTACCTACATCAATTAGATTAATGGTTTATTCTAAGGAAACCATAACACTCACCTCCTCCAAACCAAAAGATACTCATTCCTATGAGATGAAATAACACAATAAGTGTACCTTATTAGTCAAAAAGTTAAATTTGGTTACATTATCAAACATTTAGTGTTCCTTTCAGGCATTCATCATGATATCATGATTCAATTCATAGTGGTGTCGAGTACTATAATACATGAAGATATCCTTCATGAAGATTACCACAAATGATTCCGAATAGAGGTGGAAATCTCAATCCATCAAGGATGTGAAAACAGCTGGCATGACTGTAATACCAAAAAATAACAAGATACTCATACATTACATATCAATAATGGATTTTCATATAAGTTATTTCTTATAGTCTCACATGCACTTGATGGTAGCCGAACCATAAAAGGATATTTGGGTAACACATCGCTCTGTAGAGATGGTCGAAGAGGTTGTCTATACGAGGCTATATGTACTGGTTTATTACCATAACCAAGTTCAACAAGTGATATTCCACACTAAACATGTGGTTCATATAATCCTTTTTGCTGAATTGAATAATATAACCCAATAGAGAAGTATTGGGTCATATGAAACCCTAAGCTTCCAAATCCTATATCTTCTTATGGAGCTATAGGATCTAGGTTTCATCCTCTAAGGAGTTACAAACACTGGTTCTTTCACTAGAATTAGATCATTTGTGAACTCTAACTCTCTTATGGGAGTTAACAAAAAAAAAGTCATTAGAGATTACATCTTTAAAATGATCCAAAATTATATGGAATCTTATACACTACATTCCATGAT
Source organism: Viscum album (assembly GCA_963277665.1). NCBI lineage: Eukaryota > Viridiplantae > Streptophyta > Magnoliopsida > Santalales > Viscaceae > Viscum > Viscum album. The sequence continues at coordinate 1,378,888,931 of OY728120.1, read as the reverse complement.
CACCCATAAAGAGAATATCCTTATGGGTTATCACTATGATCATCCCACAATTCTTTGGTCTCAGTAAAATTTCTGGAATTCCCCATTTCCCATATAAACATATGTACAACCCTCTGGTGATGTGAATGAATCCCTCTAGTGTTAGTAATGAATGTGAGCCTGATATAGTAATAACCGGTCTATACCGAGTATGGAATCGAATCCTATAATATCAAGGGAAAATAAGTTTTATAAGAAATAATACCTTACAATATCATGGATAAATCCTTTCACTGATATACACTCTCTAATCGAAACCCAAATGGCATGTTGAGATTAATCACACCACAAAATTACTCAATTTCTAAGTCCATAATCTCAATAATTTTGGTAAATATTAATGATTGAGAAACCCCAGTATCATAAACAGAAGATACTGAAGTGGAGGCTACTATAATAGTACCTCAAACTATAATAGGACATACACTCTTCCCCATGGGAGTATGTTGTATTACATTGATGTGGCGAGATCTACGACCCTAAGATTCAACATGGCTATCATGATCTGGTCCTGTCCATTGGTCTTGAATGAATTAAGCTTGGATACCTCTTCCATGACCACCTCATAGACCTAAATGGAATGTAGTACTATATATACCTACCCATCGAGGTGCTACTGATCCTATTCCAAAGTGTGGGGTTTATTCAAATCCTCTCCCATAAGGAATAGATGGAGTGGTCCTGTAGAGCCAATGAATCTTACCTAGCCTTATGGAACCTCATCATTAAAAAGGATATCTGGGACACTGGAGCTTCTTATTCCCTAGATTTCGACACTCGTATAACATTACATAACTATCAGTATATGAAATCTAGCTACTACTACCCCCACATGTATAATCGAAGTGATGCTTCATTCTACTCAATGAACTACTTAACTATCTCATCAAGGCACCTCCTGTTCCCACATCATGAATTTACCTAAGCATGCACTCGGTGATGAGGGCCTAATTTTCTATTTCAATATTGGTGGTAAAATAATAGTCATTAAATTCAGATCAGATTACGTATATAAGACCATCCCTAAATCATCGTACCATCAGCAATTTTTCAATGATAAAGTAGGTGCAAAAAAGTTCAATGAAATGATCCAAATACTTTATCACTGAAATAACACCCTCACATTGATGCATGAAGTCCAAGCACAATCCTCTCTCAACATTTGATGCAAAATGTAACCATGAAGGGATATCTAGAAATCTTCTCACATCATACTTTGATGATGAATATCTTAGATAATCAAATATGAGTAATTCATAGAGGAATTGAAAATTTGATAAGTTTTAGTCTTGACCCTCACCTCTAGAGGAGTCTTCATATGCTCAAATAAGGATAACAGAGCCTCTAACCCCAAATAAGCATCCTGGGATCCACCATCCCTCAATAATGTAGGTGGATGAAGCTACTAACATTCTCACATAAACTCTAACATAGTAGTGGTAAGTCACAATGCTTCATTCATTGACTACATAAACCGTAGTAATCTCTCTCGATATTGAGTATCAGTGCCCTATTGGGCAATAACATCAGGTTTCTCAAGGATCACTACTAGAGGTAATTACAGTGGCTTAGAAGTCACCTCCTTTGCAGCATGATCCTTTCCGCAATCTTGGATCACAACTCAAGGATATCATGGAGACAAAATTCTATATTTTCCAATTGCATGCCTCTTACTAGATTAATCTACAAAAAATACCAAGATAATAAAAAAAGTACATAACCTTTTTATAATGAGTCACACCTCTATTCCTACTACTATACCAAGGTTTAAGTGATAATAAATGTCAAATAAGTCATATGTGACACTTCATACTACCCACTACTAAGGCCGGTAAAGGGTTAAGATCTCACATTGCATAATATATATTCTGGTAAATGGATTTCCAATCATAAGGTATATAGGAAAGCACCCTTTACTTTTCAATTGAAATATCCATTTAATGGTAAAATTTTCATTGAAAATTTAAAAATAATTCAATTTATTACTCATTTATATGTATATTAATATCAAATTTAGGATAAATGAATTACTATTCTGAATTTATAAAGGACCATATTATTTATTAATTTCAATTGGCACATCATGTAATTATGACCTAACCCTTACCACTATAATAAGAATGTGTCAGGTCATGTAAAATGAATTAAAATTACCAATATATTGAAGTACATGATTTACTATTTTAAAATGGAATTAATTTCATCAAATCAACTTACATTTCAACCCATGGAACTAGTGTTTCATAACTCAAACATGGAATAAGGGATTAATTAATGTCCCACTAACAAACTATAAGGTAAACAACATTTAGGGTCTTTTAGACACTGTTATTAATCTGATTATTATATCCCATCATGAATGTTAAAAAATATCCATATATATAAGTCAAGGAACTTATAGTAATCACTATAATTATTGGAAATCCAATCTATGAGATATGCCTATATGGAATGGAATGATGAACGTCATGTGAATTCTATGTTTCCAATAATGACTCATTAGATGATATATCCTTACAATATCTGTAATAGGATAACTAATTTCATAATAATAAAATCATAAATAAAAACATCAAAAAATTTATACTTCACCCAATAATGAAATTAGAACATTTTTAATATACTCAAAACAAAATAGAAATGTCCCATACCATGTAATTTATCTCTCACCTGTACTTGGGTGAGCTACTCCCAAACATATGCTCATTACCAACCTCAAATACATTCCTAGTATCCTATATATTGAAACAATAATAAGACTAAAGGAAAAAGGATCTATTACCACTTTATAGCATCCCAGACATAGTTCACCCCAAAGTAATAGAAACAGGAAGGCCACACACCCTCAAGCACGCCTCCCCATACGCTAGAGTCTGAAAACTAGTAGAAAGGGTATTGGGTGTGTAATTGGGGTGACTACACCTTCACATTAGAGTTTATCACATTAGTATACAATAATGATAAATAGAGAAAATTAGAATAAATAACATTCGACAGAATGATAAGTCAATTAAAAAAAATTACATGAAAAGCATAAGAAGTTCCATATAAAATTTTTTTCTCATGCTATGTGATATACAAAAAAGAAATAGGGGTACTGACCAATACATCATTCTAAGAAAAAATAAAGTAAACCAAAACTATCTCCAAAATCACTGTGAGCATAAGCTCAGACCTATGCTACTGTACTGCATCATAAGAATACAATAAATCATCAACAGACAGATGCTTCCCTTTTTCCCTCCATACATCCATAAGATCTATTTGAGTATAATTAAGAGGCCCAAATAGGGTGTGTGATATTATTAGTTGGAAATCACTAATGATGTCTATTAAAATCCATCCACTTCATATAAAAGGAGTTGTGTTAATTCATAAAAATTAATGTAGACAAATTAATATAAATTTGTCAGCTCTAGTTTATGAAGGAAACTAGGTTGACACTACCTATTTTGGTTTACGCTAGGATATCTCTAAACAAATATCTATAAGTATATATAAATGTATATATATTTTCAATATGCACAATGATATTATTATACAAATATATAGTTAAAAATAATTTCCAAGACATGATGTATTACTCAAACATCCATGGATATTTGTTAGAGTCTCATAGAACATCTTGGGATTCCATGCATCGGTGTCATAAATCATATGGGTCTCCATTCCTATGTATCCCAATATGGGTTTCCATGGCCAATTATCATATTAAATTATTAACTCCTTTCACAAATATCACATTTTATTGGGGATGCCATGCCAGTATATTAGATTTCATTTGGGACTCTATGCCTAAGAGTTACATGAATATGGGATTCCATCCCCAATAATAACACGTACTTGGGTCACAATGCATAAGGATCAAAGATTGGTTGGTTTCCATGACCATGTGTCATAATGTGGGTCATCATGAAACATTGTCACATTTATTTAGTGGTTCCATGCCTAGTTTTCCCATCTATATGGGACTCCATGCTCGCATGTCACATTTCATTAGGGTCTCGATGCCCACATGTCAACATTAATTAACATGTTGGGTTATTTTTTAATAAAAACAGAATGATGGATTACAATTAATTTATAATTACATTTAACTAAGGGGAATAACAATTATTCCTATGGAAGTCACATCAATTGGTCATACAAGTCACTCCCATTTAATTCATGGCAGTAATTTCACTGAGTCATCAATCAATGATCACATAGAAGGTGTTTTGGCCATTTAAACCAATAATAATCCTAGGGGAATTTCATGAGAACTACCTAAGGGGAGGAATTTGTGGTGGTGATGGACCTCTAATAATAAAAAAAGTATAACATAAGGATTTGATAACATGGAAAATGATCTAGAACAAGAAAAATATTAATTTTAAGTAAATATGTGGAATGATCAGCATGTGACATGAAAGTGAATGTTATAAAAGGAGTCAACATTATGGGAAAAGTAATAGACCACCTAACATATCTTAGAAGCTTTGTCCTTCTTTTTTTAGACCTAATTGGTGCTAAAATGGGAGAAATAATAAAAATAAATGAATTCATTGAAAATATGGAAATTTATCTAACACAAAAACAAAGATTATAATGGTGAGATCGACGATGGAATAATAGAAGAGGAGTGTAGTGAACACCGTTGTATATCAAACACAAATTATGACAAATGAAACCTATATTAGATGAATAAGGGGATTCAAACCCTTTCTTTGATGTAGAGATGGAACCCCCAATATCGAGATGACTATCAAAGAAAAATGGGAGAAAGGGTCATTTGGATTTAAAATAATAGAGGGTGTAAAAGGTCATTTAACCCCATTTTTAATGAGTCGCACAGTTTGAATGATTTTTTTCAAACTACATGCCTTAACATGTGCATATACTAGTTATGTGGAAAAAAGTGTGTTGCCCTAGGTTCCTAGTTTTAACAAACTATTCTAACCTTTCTAGCCCATTGGAAACCTCTGCATGGCCTTGTAGCATGATGTGCATATTTATAAATAACAGTGATCAAATTTTCAGTTAACTATAAAAACTTCATGGGTGAGGAGAACAGTTAGCACAAACCATTCCGATTAGTTTTTCTCTTGAAAATTTGTAGCTCTAGGCTCCAAACGATCCCTAAACGGTCCTGATCAACCCGTTAGCCTCTTCAAAACATTATTTCAATAAAATGAGTTGGTTTTATGTTAATTTATGTTTACACACATCATCAAAAAATATAGAATTTTATTACAACTCTTATTCTTCTTTGTTATAAATATAATCAAATTAATTAATTTTATAAATTAAATACATTCAAATAACTCATTAGGATGTGCAAATGATTCTACCTGGAAAAAACAAGAGTACATAATATGTATCTCATTAGTACACATCCTGTAACATTGTTCAATGCCCAAATAATAAATCCAAAATAATTCAAGATGTTATAATTTATTACAGAAGTTGGGTATTTAAATACACCTTTTGTTGAACATTCTAGACTGGAGCATAGTGTAACTCCTTGTGATTTTATGAATTATTATTTTTTGAATAAAATAAATTTATTTGATATATTTCATTACACACCGTGAAAATTTAATATTCCCCTAAAGAGAAAACTAGTTTAGAAAAATAATTTGATAAAATATACTAATTTTTATAAATCAACATTTAAAAATTATCTTAGGGTGATTTTTGGTACTTTTTAGAAATGTTTCAATTTCTTATGAATGATAAAAAATACCAAATTTTAATTGAGAACATCATTTTTTGATTAATATTTTTATAAGGATAAATTATAAATTAAATTTGTATTAAAGTAAAATTTGTTCAATTATACATCAATTAATCTAATTTAGGTCATTTCAATCAATTTCATGTTGAATTTTTATAAACAAAACATTGAAAACATTGGAATATTTTCTCTTTAAAAACCCTCTTTCTCATCGCATCTATGAGATTAACTTTAAAATAAAATATTCCAATTTATTTAATATAACATGATAAAATGGATTCTATATTTTTAATTAGAAATGTTTTTTATCTAATATGTTCAACTTTATTTTTGGAAAAAATTAATTCTAAAAATGGTAAAAATTATTTAGCTTGGTCAAAGAAAAAAAATGGATTTACCGAGGGTTCATCTAAAAATATTCAATTTATAAAAAACCAAAAACATTTCCAAAGCCCATTTTTGGTCATATTTATTCATTATAAATTATATAATAAATAATTAAATATTATTTCAGCCTTTTTACATGAAAAAACGTGGGTAGAATTAATTAATTCAAATAAATTTCAAGCGTGCAACACACCTCACTTATAAAAGGCCACCACTTTCTATCTCCTCATAAAACCTTTAAAACCCGTTGGATTAAGAAAATACCTAAACAATCACTTAAAAAATTCAATCATATCACTAAAGAATCATTTTTTATGAATCCAACATATGAATCCTTTTGGGGAAAATCTAAGGATGATATTAGAAGAAGAGGTAATGTTCATCAATCATATTTTTTATTTATTCCTCAAACACTTCAATAATTATTATAACATGATGATATAAAAACCTTAATATCATAGAAATGGTTTTGTTCTGATATTTTATGTGCATTAATAAGAATTATCTCCACTTCCATCAAAAGAGATATGAAATTATCATTCATGTGTATGGCAGAGTATCGCCCCACGAACTGATGTCACATGTTATTTCATTAAAACCTCTCAAGGTTGAACATACTCATAGATTTATTTTCTATATATGATTTTTATGATATAATTATGATTTTTTAATTATATTATCCCACATACCATCATGATTCCATTTTATTGTAATATGATAACATCACATGCGTGTACGATGGACCACTGTCTTCCAATGCAATGCAATTACATCACATATTACATGGAAGGTATTAAGTATGATTTTAAAGAAAAAAGGACATATATATGGCATAAAATATATTATTTTATTAAAATATATAATTTAACTTTATTTATTTTATTCTGATAATAAAATGGAAATAATGTTCATGTGTACATACAACATACTGTCTCCATGAATAGTATATTTCATTATCTATAACTGTATTTTATTGACATATTTAAATATATATATAAAGAATATATATGATACTTATGTCGTGGATGTAATTTTTGAGATTACAAAATCATTATAAGATTAAGAGGACCAAAATAAAAAACCAAAACATATACTAAAAATTAGTTATTGCCCAAAACATAACATTAACATAAAATTGTTAATAAACGGGTAATAATATATCATAAGAAATAATATGGGGTGTGATATATATAAATATGATTCTTTAATAGATATATATATAATAAAATTATTTTTTTTATACAAGAGGCTTTAACTTTTATAATAGAAGTCAAGACATAAGGGAATTTCATGTCAATTTTATTTTTTGTGAGACAAATTACCTATAGACCACATGTTTCTTTTATGTGGTTTGTTACTATCCATGAATTTATTTCCTGATTATTCTTTGAAATGTTACTAGTATTTATATATCCATTTTTAAATTAGTTTCATGGGTTTTAAAGATTAAAATGTAACAAATTGACAGTGGATTCTTATCTCAATTTTCATTCTTTGAGGTATACATTATGTTATGAACATATATTCTTTTACAAGGTGTATATAAAACACCTATAACAAGTAATATCGTGAATTTTTAATCCTAATTATATTTTAATTTCTATTTTATTTTATTCCTTCATGGGGATTTTGATTCAATGATACCAAAAGTGGTAATTATATTTCGTTAGAATCTCATAATTTATCACAATTGTTTATGATTATCTTTCCTATTATAGAATCATATGATGCATCTCTCATGAAACTCATGGATATTCTTATCCTATGATTATTGATGATATTTTATAAAAATAGTACTATTTTTACTATATTTTGTAACAAATATAATTAATAAAATATTTTTAATAAAATATTACATTATTATTATCTTCGATCAGAAATCCATATTATTTAAAAATGTTGTTTTTTAAAAATATTTTCAAAGATTTTTATTATTATCAAATGAATTGTAATAGAAAATTTTACCCATTTATATCAATTTTTAATTTTTTTTAAAATTATTCCCCATTTTTTTAGAATAATCCATGTTTGGATATTCCAAAAATGAGAAATGATTATTTTTTAACATGTATGACATGAAATAATTTTATTGTCATCATGAAATTATTATTTTTGAAGATTCCTTAATAAATTTTGAAATATACTTTCAATAAATATATTTTTAAAATGTTTTATTTTCTGAAAAGTGTTTTTCAAAGTTAAAGGATATTTTCCTAAATAAATGTTAAAAATGATCAATAAAAATCATTTTCCATATAAGATGACATCCATTGTTGTTACCAATGAATTATTAGAGATATTATCCAAGGATACAATTCATTTTCTATCTCTTAATTGTTTATCATTATATTGGATGGATGTTTATGGAACCCATTTATCTTCCATGGGCTATATCGTAATAAAATTCTTATGAAACCCAGTTCATTTTTAGGGGTTATGCTATGATGAAATGATGAAATGATTACGAAACAAGTATCTTTTCTATAAGTTATTATATGATTAATGGTTTATGAATCCCATTTCATTTCATGGGTTATGATATGATGAATTTTTTATCATATTATGGAACACAGAATAATGGTTCTCATTATGAGCCGGGTTTGACCTATATCTCTATCCAATGAGTTGGGTTAAGATATATATCTAAGGAGATATAGTGTATTAGAATGGAAGATGAACCAAATTTAGTATGGTCATTTTCCCTCTTTGGTGGTCTTGTTATTGAACCATGTTTAATATGGTGGTTTAGAGAGTGAACTGATTCTACTATGAAAACGTTAGTAATGAGACTTTTCTAATATGGAAATGAATTTTTATTCTTATTTTATGCCACAAATTTATGTCTTATCCAAATTTTATTCTCTAATGGATCATTTTATTTTTTTCTCTTATGATTAATTTTTTATGAACAACAATATTTATAGCATAAATCAATGTTATGATCTTTTATTTGTAGGGTATAGTATTCAAATGTTATACTCATGTTCTAAAATTCTTATGTTAATTTTATGATTACGTATCTCCATTGATTACCCTTACTAAGCATCTATGTCCACCATTTATTATGTTTCGTTCCCACATGTTATGAAGAAATTTTTACGTATGTTATTTTTAATAAGGGTTCTAGTTATTAATATCATAGTTGGAGATAATTTAGCTTATATAAATAAATTTTTTTTTGTGTTTACATGTTTTCAAATATAGAAAACTATTATGGTCATGAGACTTGTGATAGTGTGATGTAATTAAAATTTATAAAAATGATATAATATCTATGTTTGATAATTTTGGGTTGTTATAGTTTGTATCAGCGGATAAATTTAGATAAAATTTAAAAAATAGGATGTGAAAACCATTGTTATATCTCTAATTACATGTGAAATGATAAGTCTTTGGATGATTCAAATTATATGAAAATGTATTGGAATTTTGTAAAGTATAGAGTGAGTGGTTTCCACGAAATTAAATCCTTATCTAGATACAACAAGTGGATGTGGTTCTATAATAATGGTACCAAGTGTTGGGTATGTAATGTCTCAACAATACTCTATAAATATTATTGATTTTGATGCTCACAAATACCCTTGTTTGTTTTACTAATGATATTAATTTATTTTTATTTCACTAAATTAATTTTATTTATATTCCTTATTCTATAAATATATTAAATCTTATTATTCGCATGGAATATTCATCAAAGTGTTCAGAACACTGCTAACCATATTACGGAAACACAATTCATACCATATGTTGAAGAAAATTTATGCAAAGAAAAAAAATTACATTTTTATTATACCTTACGCTGAAAGATCATCACGTATGGTTAATCAACCCTATATTTACAGAAACATATGGATAAAGACAATTACATTTGGATGAAACCATATGTTTGACAAAGAGAAAAATTATGGTTAAAGAACCCTACATAGTTATGGAACCTTATGTTTGAGAAGAAAATATATTGATCCTCAACCTCACTTTTGTGATCAATCTTACATTGTCAACCTTAGGATCGGAGAATAAAGGCTACGTAGTTAAACCCTAGGTTTGGTATTTTTCATTTTGTTAAGGAACCTTACTTTTCTTTTCATCACTGAAGATTTGAATTTACAATTTTATCAAAGTTTTGTGAAACAATATATATGGAATATTTGGCACATGTAAATATTGTTTTCAAATGATTCAAATCTCATTATTATGAATTCATAGAATCATATTAATTCGAGTTATTATTTCCTATTCTTCAAGAAAGATATGACTACTCTGAGTTGTCTCAGGAATTAGAATCATTTGATTTATTAGGCGATTTTATTGGATCTGGAATGAAAAGAAAGGATCTCTATTTTACTTATATTGGTGAATTTTATATATATATATATATATGTGTGTGTATGTGTGTGATTCAAATAATATGTATATATTGATATATATATTGCGACACAAATTCATGATTAAAACTGAATTATTGTGAAGTTCTATTTTAGATCTTCTTCAACAATTGACTAGGCTCTGTTTTCTACAGAAGAAGATAAAGTGGAAATATACATAATCAAAATTTTGTATTTTCTATAAGTTTACTTTGGTTATTCATTGTTTTTTTTAATTTAATGTTATTTTGTAAGTAGATTGGTTTGGAACATCTTCTTCCTGCAGAATTTTTTTTCTAAAGATGAAGATTCATCAACTGCTAGTTGCTGTACTAATGTAATGTTCAACCTGAACACTTAATAACCAATATCTTTTTTATTGAGAGTTTCAACTACTCATACATAGTTGTGTTAATGTGTCAACTTCTCGATCTATGTTGTGGTTTATCGGTTCTCTGTTATAGAATCGGAAGACTCTGTTTTTAGTCTTGTTTGTAATAGTGTCAAATTCCTGCACTCAGTTGTGAATTGGTTTTTTGATATGAGGACCTGACATGGGAAATTTACCCAAATAGGTGAGAGGGAAATTGGTGGAGTGGAATAACGGATATTTATGCCATAAACCACTATAAACAACCATGTTATATATTTCCATTTTCCCTGCTGCTCATAATCTCATACAAAAGACAAACACTAATCACCTGCATAATCATCAGTCAACATCAAGCAACAGAATTGTAAAGGAATTTAAAAAGACACAATTTACCCCCCCTCTTATTTATATTTTTCTATTCCGACCAAACAATTGTTATTAGAGGAGAGCTTTTGGAAAAGGCTGTAATAACCTAAAAGTATAAGGTGTATACAAAGATGGGAATGAATAATTATAGAGAAGGAATGTCAATGGTTCATGCTCATTATTTCAATGTTGAAAACTATGGATGCTGGAAATCACGAATGATTATATATTTGAATATTATGTGATTAGAGTTTACTCTATGATCATTACTTCTTATATAATCCATGAAAATCATGTAACTTGGATTACCGCTATAGAGGTTGAGTATGAAATTAATTTTAAGGCTATGCAAGATATTATTTGTGGTCTTGGACCAGATGAATTCATCCATGTCTCATAATTTCCTACTACTTATGAAATGTTGCAAACCATTAGAATTACTTATGAAGGAATAGAAAATATAACACAAATGAGGTATGCGACAACAAAAATGAAATTTGATACATTCAAAATGATTGATAGAGAAAGTATCAATCTGATGAATGGAAGGGTTACAGAGATTATAAATAATATTACAGCCTTAGGTTATCCTATAAAATAATCATATCAAGATTTTAAATTACTGAGAGTACTACCAACTAAATGTAATGGTATATCTGATGGAATTCTACAATCATCACCTGTTAAAAATCTGACAATGAGAGAATATATGGGTACACTCATGATGTATGAAGATGAAATAGAATATTAAGCTTAAGTTCATAATGTCATAGTGAAGAAAGATTATACTTCTATATAGTTAACATCTCAAAATAAGATAAAAAGAATAATGAATGAGGTCAAAGGATAAAGGAATTCATATACATCTGATTCTAAAATGGATTTGGCTCAATTATCCAGAAATTTTAGCTTGTTTTATAAGAAGAAAATGGGATTCAAAAAACGTTTCAAAATGTATGATATAGACTATAGGGATGTCAGATGCTACGAAAATAAGAAATTAGTTCATATAATACCGGATTGTCCACAACTAAATGGTGAACAAAGAAAGATATAAATAATATATCGAAAAAATAATGATTATGAACATAAATGAAAAAGATAAATGAAGTCAATTTGGAGTGTCTATAAAGACTAAAATAGGTCAAAAAAATCAAATTCAAAAAAGGAAGAATCACGTTTAAAAGAAAATACATGCTTTATGGTAGAAGAAGATAAAGAAATAACCTATCAATCGTCTAATTTTGATTTTGATTACTGAAATAATAAATTGGATGCCTAATCCAAAATTCTAGAAGGAAAATATTAATCTTTATTAAAGAAATACAAATCATTAAAAAATATTCACAATACAATTTTGGGAGAAATAGATTCCGTACTTAAGAAAAATCAAGAGTTAATTGAAAAATTTAACTAATCTTCCAAAAACGGTGTTGATCCTGGAAATAAGATTAATGAAATAAATGATGAAGTACAAACATATTAAATTGATTCTCTATTCTTTACAAAAGGATAAAATATACTGATTAAAATTCTTGGGAAAAATGGCATTAGAAAGAAAATAATTGATATAGGAAGTAAAGGTGAAAAATCAAAAATATATAAGAATTCTTTTGTTCCCAACTCAAAAACAGTTACCTGTCATTTTTTTGGAATAGAATTGAATATAACAAAAACTTTTATTTATGAAATACTCAAATAATTGGGATTAAAATGAATTTTATTTCAAATAGATTATCTGAATAAAATATGAGTTTTAGAAAAAGAAAGCAGATCTGGATTCCCAGATCTTTACTATCTAACACTAGTGGACCCAAAAGAATATGGTCACGTAAACCAACTCTTGTTTAAATTGACTTCGCAGGGAATATGTCATATAAAAATAAATGATATATGATATATGGATTGTGGCTACTCTAGGCATATGAGTGTAAACCTGTCAATATTTAACACACTCAATCAAATAGATGGAAGTCTTGTAACTTTTGGTGACAATGATAAAGGAAAGATAATTGTAATTGAAACTATTGGAGATCCAAAAACAGTCTCAATCAAGAAATTACTATATGTTCAGAGGATGAAGCATAGCCTGATAATTATCTGCCAACTCTGTGATGATTGATATTTTATTTATTTTTCTGAAAATTCTTGTTCAGTGTTTAAAGACCAACTGCTTAAGTTTTGAGCTCTAAGAACTAATAATGTTTATACTTTAGATTTAAATTACTTGTGTAAATAGTAAGTCAATTATCTATCTACCAATATATATGAGTATTGGATATGATATATAAGTCTCCGTCCTTGTAATATTTATTCATTACATAAATTTTAAAGAAAATGTTAGTTTCTGATTAACCTAGTATTAAGTTCGATAATGACAGATTTTGTGATGCCTTCCAAACTAGAAAGAAACACAAATATTCCTTCAAATCAATTAATATAATTTCTAAATCAAAACATCCTGATCTTATCCACATGGATCTATTTGGACCATAAAGTGTAGCGAGTTTCGCTAAAAAAATATATGTATTTTTTTTGTATATGATTACTCTAGATTTATATGGATTTATTTTCTAAAACATAAAAGTTATAATTTTAAAATTTTAGAATGTTTCTGTTAATTTATTCAAAGATAGAAAGGTTTTAAGATAAATTCATTAAGATGTTATCATGGTGGATAATTTAAAATTCTATAATTCAATTCCTTTTGATCAAATCTGGTTATTAAACAAACCTTATATGAACAAGGAAAACCTCAACAAAATATAATTGTTGAATGAATAAATAGAACTATTCATGAAATGGATAGGACTATGTTGAATGCATACAATCTACCAACCTACATCTAGACAGAATCTATAAGAATAACCTACTATATCATGAAAAGATTTTTGATTTGTCCAATTTTAAAAAATAGACATTATGAACTTTGGAATAACAAAAGTCCTTTGGTAAAGTACTTTAATTTTTTTTGGATTTTTGGTGTATATAATGAACACTAAGGATAATCTTCTTAATTTCGATCTAGAAGCTAATGAATGAATATTTTTAGGATATTATACTATATATAAAGCCTATATATTTTTTAATAAAAATTCATGGATTGCTGAAGAATCAGTTCATGTAACGTTTGGTTAAACTGACCCTTTTATTGAAGAGAATGATCAAACTGGTGAAACTACTAGATCCTCTAGCAACCAGAGACTTGAAAACCTGAAAAATTATTTTAAAAATAACATAAATGAAATTCAATTAATTTCATAAGAACATCATAATGATGAACCTAAAAGTGTTTTACCTTGAAATTATATAACCATAAATAATCATCCTTTAGAAATTGTAAAAGGAGACCTGGAAATAAGAATAAGAACAACAAGAAATATAGGAATCATTGTTGCCTTTTTTGCATTTCTATATCAACTAAAACCTTAATCTTTTAAGGAATCCTTAAAATATGAGGGTTAATTGTTAGAAATGAAAGATGATCTAAACCAATTAAAAAGAAATGATATTTGGGAATTAGTTGAAAGATACGAAAATTATCCAGTTATTGGTAATAAGTGGGTCTTTAGAAATAAACAACATGATTAAGGGATTATAACTAGAAATAAAGATAGATTAAAAGATAAAAGATATAATCATAAATAAGGTATATATTATATTAAATCCTTTTCCCATGTAGCTATATTTGATGCAATTTGAATTATTTTATATTATGAATCTCATATGAACATTAAATTAAATCATATAGATGGTAAATCTATAATTTTAAATAGAAATTTAATGTAGGAAGTTTATTTTGAATAGCCTCCTGGTTTTGAAAAATCTCCAAAAGTAGATTATATTTTTAAACATACTAAATCTCTTTATGTCTAGAAACAAGCACCTAGAGATTGGTTTGAAATATTATGTTCTATTCCATTTAAAATGGATTTATAGTTGGAGTGGAATGTCCAACTCTTTTTATGAAAACCATTTGTTATAATATATTATTAGTTCAATTCTTTGTTGATGATGTTATTTTTGGTTCAACTAATAAAAATCTTTGTAAGGATTTTTCAAAACATATGTAAATAAAATTTTAAATGAGTACGATGTGAGAATTGAAATTCTTTTTAGGACTTCAAATTTACCCAAAAGATTATGGAAATGTTTTAAACCAAAGTAAATATATTTCTGATTTATTGAAAAAGTTTGTTCTTGAAAATAACAAGACATATACGATTCTCATGTGTACCAATATAAAACACGATTTGGATGAAGATGGAAGAATAGTGGATAACAAGTAATATAGAGGTTTGTTTTGTAGTTTATTATATCTTACTACCAGCAGACCTGATATTATGTTTTCATTATATTTATGTGCTATATTTAAAACAAATACTAAAGAATATCATCTTATTGCAGTCAAAAGGATGTTTATATATTTATAGGGAACAATTTTTAAATCCCTTATTTATCTAAAAACTTCTAATTTTAATTTAATATCATATTTAAAAGCCAATTTTGGAGGTTTTATATTAGATAGAAAAGCTACCCCATAAACCTATAACTTTTTAGGAACATATTTAGTGTCGTGGTCATGTAAGAAACAACACTTAGTTACCCTGTCAACAGCCGAGGTAGAATATGTATCCGTCAGTAGTTGTTGTGAACAAGTATTGTGGATGAAAAAAAACACTAATAGACTTTTAACTAAATTTTAATAGTACCCCTATTTTATGTAATAATGCAAGTGCTATAAATATTTCAAAAAACCCAATAGGTCATTAATGAATTAAAAAAAATGATATTAAGAATCATTTTCTATGATATCTTGTTCTTAAGAAGGATATAGCTTTAGAATTTGTAAATACTAAATATCAACTAGGTGATATTTTTAATAAACCACTTATAACTATAAATTTTGATTTTATTAAGGGGGAGCTAGGTTTACTTAAATTTTAAAATGTTAATATTTTTAATATTTTTAATATTTAAATACTTATGTTATCATATTTATTTATTTATTCTAGTTTATTTATGCTACAATTATTTTCTAATTACTTTTAATCTAATTTTTTTTATATATTCTTTTTGAGGTACATTTTAGTTAAATTATTTTAATCATAAATTTTTTTGTGCGGTGTGATTTCAATTTTTTATGATTATCTTACTTAATGAAATTGGGAAAAAGGGATTGTAAGAAATATTTCAAATACCAAACCCTTTGAACTCTAAAAACCTTTTTGAATACCGAAACCCTCATTTTACCATCGTCCACATTCACTAACCTCTCTTTTCCTTCAAATCCCTAAAACCCGAAACTATCAAAGCCTTTGTATCACAAAAATGAAGAAAACTAGGATAACCGAAGAAAGTGAAGATAGTCACCTGAAGCTTCAGAAAGTTATTGGAAGAACGATTTTGTAGGATAAAGTAGTTGATTTTGATTGGTTCTATCAGAAAAATTAACTTCTGATGAAAGTGATAGACTTTCAAGGATTGGAATCTATGTTCAACGAGGTGATCACAAAATACATTTATGGGGTAGAACATAATTATTTCTACAATAGTGTTTAGTTTAGTTTTGGTGATTCTAAAGATAATGTTTTTGCAAGAATAGAAAATAAGGACATTTTTGGTTTCTTGGACTGAAGTTTCTCGAATCCTAAACTGTCCTCATGAGGGAGTGTTTCATTTCAATCTAAGATCTATTAGAGATAATGTCTATAAATCTGAATACATTATTTTCTTCTTGATTGGCTCAAAAAATGTTAGAAAAATGCTTTTCAAGGATCTCTAGGAAGACTATAAAATATTTTTTATGTTTATTCAAACATGAATTTATCAAAGAATGGGTGAGATGTAGAAGATTCTATATCCAGACATGTGTATCACATTTCTATTTTTGAGAGAAATAAAGATGAATTTTCCAAGGTATATGTTTAGATATTTAAATTAATATTTTCAACCAGATGCTAGGATTCATTTTTCTCCTTGTGGAAGAATAATTTTTCTTTTTTTTAATAAAGGAATTACTTTCATAAATGATTCTCAAATTAAATGTCATCACAACAACACGATCAATGTGGGAAGCTTAAGGATGTATCGTTTATGCTGGAGTACAGTCAAAGGAAAACTCTTAACCGTTGTTGTAGATGAACCACAATGATCATAAACTTTTTATCAATGGGAGAAATTTTCAATAGGGAACAAAGGAATTGGTGAAACCTGAAAAGAAACACTTTCCAAGCCAACCTAATAAAAATTAAGGCTTGTTGATGAAGTAGAATAAGAGGAAGAAGAGTCTGTATAAGAAGAATAGGTTGTAAAACCACCCAAATGTGTAGACCTACCTAATGTACCACCAGTGTTGTGAACAAGTGAGGATACATGTTCAGTACATTTAGTAAATAATTTTCTTGAGAAAGATCAACATGTTGAATGCAATATAATAGATTTGCAGATTACTGATTTACAAGTTGTTAAAGAGGAAGAACCGACTATCTAGGGAGAGAAATAGTTGATCAGAACTAAAAATGTTGCAACATAGAATATTTGGAATTTAATTTTCTCTTTTTAGGACTATGTGGATGAAAGACATAAATCTTCCACTGATGAAAAGGATGATGTTATTCATTTTTTTCATAATTCAAGGGAAAAAGTTGAAAAAATAGTGGGGAATTCTATGATATAATCTGATTCAAAATCTCTAAAAATTATGGTTGTTGGTCAGTCACAACATCAAGATGAAGGGACATCTGATTCCCTATCAAATCAGGATGCAGAGCTTTTAATAATGTTTAATAAGTATAAAGAAGAGAATGAAAATCTTTGAAAAGTGTTAGATGTTACCAAAAAAAAGTTACAGGGCGTTCATGAAAATTTTGTTTCCAAGAAATAATTTGATGCTTTCAAAAGAGAGATGCAGAATGATGTTGGAAAGATAAGATATGAGGTTGTTTCTAAGAAAGGATTTTATGATCTGACGTGGTAATTGGGTATTTAGTTTTAATTAGTCAAGAGTACTGTTGGTCAGACCAGTACATCTACATCTGCTCCAAATACCAGTCCAGATCTAATTTGATGATTTCAGGCCATCACCTATTTCATGGATGATATGAATGATTTTCATTAAAGTATTTAGTGCAATAGTTCCCCTCTGTTAGTTCTGTGGGACAATCATAAATTTATAGTTGACTAAATGACATAGAGTGAACCAGGTGTCACATTTCTACTAAATAAATTCACAGAAAATATAGACCACTTTATGTAGTAAGAGGACAGTTTGGATGAATTTTTCAAAGTGAATCTTTTTGAGAATTTTCATATCTTTCAAGATTCTAAAATTTTAATTATTATATTATGGGATAATCTGATGAAGAAGCTGCAATTACATATGGATGAGTTGGATGATATGTTTGAATCTACTAAAAATCCTTATAACCCTAATTTATCTAAGACATACCCATTCTTCTGTACCCAAACCATTTTAGTTGACTAATCATGTTTCCTTATCAAACAAATTATTGTATTAATACAATTTTTGGTCAATAACATCTCCTTATTTTTATTTTTTGAGTTTGTTATTTCATATTTTTTTATTTATGTCTAGAAGTATAAAATCCAGTCTTATTTATTTACAAATATTATTATTATAACATTAACATACAGATCTTTGTATCAGTAAACATGTTTTATTCAATTCTGCATTTTTTTTGATCTCACAATATGGGAAGAAATTTTTATAACACATTTTTATCAATCTAAATAATTTTATTAAATTAAATTTCAAATTATTTTCATTTCAATTATTTGAAAAATTATATGTTATATTATTAATTTTTTGGTTTTTTTGATCATAAAAATGGGGAAGATTTTTGGGCATGTATTGTCTCAACAATAATTTATGATTATTATTGACTTTGATGCTAAAAAAACCCATGTTTATAATAAAAATGATATTAATTTATGTGTATTTATTGAAATTAATATTATTTATATTCTTTATTCTAGAAATATATTCAAGCGGGTTATTCACATGGAATATTCGTCAAAGTGTTCAAAATGCTCCTAACCGTATTCTGGAAACACTATTCATACCATACGTTGAAGAAACGCAGCGTAAGGAACAAACCCTATGATTTTATTATCCCATAAGATGAATGATCAAAACATATAGTTAATCAATCCTACATTAACACAAACATATTGATAAATAACCCTACATTTGGATAAAACCATGCGTATGAAAAAGAGAAAAATTATAGTTAAGGAACCATTCATATGTATATAACCTTACATTTGAGAAGAAAACATATGGATCCTCAACCTTACTTTTGTGATAAATCTTATTTTTTCAACCTTACGATTGGATAATGAGTTCTACATAGTTGAATTCCACATTTTGTATTTTTTTCATTTTGTGATGCAACCTTATGTTTGAATTTTCATCTCTAGGGATATGAATTTAAAATATTATCAGAGTTTGTGTTAAAGTGTCAGCTTCTCAATATAATATGTGTTTTATCAGTTCTCTGTTATAGAACCAAAAGAATCTGATTTTATTCTTGTTTTTAAAAGTGTCAACTACCTGCACTCAGTTATGGATTGGTATTATGATATGAGGATTTGACTAGTGAAAATCACCAAACTCACTGAGAGAGTAATTGGTGTAGTAGAATAAGGGATCTTTACACCCTGAACCACTATAAACAGCCATGTTCTATAATTATATTTATATTTTTTTCTCATAATATCACACAAAAGACAAGCACTACTCTCCTACATAATCATCAATCGACATCAAGAGGAAGAATTATAATGGAAATTAAAAACACAAAATTCACCCCTATTTTTTATATTTTTATTTTCTGACATAACCCTTAGTTGTAGTAAATTTAGAAAAGGAACATTATGATATAAAATGTAGTCTTGTGGTTCACAAAAATAGACCTCGATGCACACCGGGTTTTACACTCCTAGAGGATACATTTTGGAAATTCAAAAACTCATTATGAACCATCAGGAACTATTAAAATGAATTGTGTCTATTATGACCTAGTATAAACTTAAGATGCTATATATGAAATAAAGAATCCGGATTTAGACTTCCCATAAGTGATTTTTTAAGATTATGTGGTTCCCCATCATGATTATTGTTTCTTATACTATGATTATATGTTTTAGTCAATGGTTGGAACCCAATGGAACTATATTAATACTAATTGTGAGGGAAAATAATATGATTTTCCTCACGATCATCCAAACATTATTTGACATGGAATGAAAAATATCATTGTTATGCTCACAAAACTTTCATAAGATATAAATCTTGATAGACTTCTAAATGGAAAAGGAGGGACCACAATTTTTCTAATACCTTTATTTGAAAATTTCCACCTTCTCTTAGTGGGTCTTATAATCTACTATTTGTTTAATAGTTGAATAGAATGACTAAAAATATATTTTCCATTCTATAGTTTTTAGAAAATGAAAAAGTCATTTTAGATGTCTACTATTTGAAGGTGAAGAAAATCAGTTGTGGAATCTTTAAAATAATATGATTCACCATGATGAAATTGATCCCATGGATTCATACAAGTTCAAAAACTTATTTTTCAATAAGTAATTTCCTCATATTCTTCGTATGAAGATGCATAAGGAGTTCCTCAAGATAATTCAATAGAATGATGAATCCGTTGGAACCTATAAGGAAATATTATAGGAATTTTTAGGTATGATTCTGGTAATATAATCCAACCTGAATGTATGGTTGATGCTTTCATATGTGACTTAAAAATGAGTATAAAAATGGAATGAGACATAAGAGACTTTAATGGCTATGAATATATTGTTCAATATTCTATCTAGGTGTAAATGGAGGTCGGAGTCCCATATCAATCCCATGGTTTTGAAAAGTAGAGAACATAGATTCCAAATGAAAATATGATAATTATAGAGAGAATAATATAAACTTTGTTTATGTTTGTAATGGATTTACTTTTTCAAAATAAATACCACAACAAATGTTGAGGAAGGGAAGTCACATTTTATATTCCAAACCATCCTATGATCATCTATCAATTTTATAAGAGTAAGAAAGTCTGATGGAGATCATATCCATTGTATGGGTATTAATTATCATTTAGAATGTGTGTTAATCTTATATTATTGGGGAGAGACTCTAAATAAATTATATTCCAATTGAGATAAAATTTGTTGATTTCATTCTAAAAGATTTTCTTATAATTCCACTAAAATTCGAAGTTGAGTTTAGAATAGAACTTATACCTGCTGCCACAAAAATTTTGAAGTCTCACTATAGAATGGACTCAATTGAGTTATAGGGTTTTAATAAGTAACTCTTATAAATCCTTGAAAAATGATCCATTTTAAAAAGTGTTTGACTTTGGATGCACCTATTATTTTTTAAAAAAGGAATATGGAATAATGTGAATGTTCATTGATTATCTATAGGGGAACAAGATCAGTATCAATAACAAGTATCCTTTTACTATTATTTATGACTTGTTTGATCAATTGTGTGGGTCTCAATAGTATTTATATATTGAATTTAGTTCGAGATATCATCAATTGAGGTTTTTGAAGGAGGATATATATAAGATGCTATTACATTCAGTGTATGGACAGTTTGAATATATAGTTTCACCTCTTGGCCTTACTTATTCCACCACTATGTTCATTTATTTATTTGATAGAGTCTTTAGAGACTAGCTTGAAATATTTTTGGTAGTATTTATGGATGATATTATTATTTACTCAAGGATTAAGAGAGATCATGAAGATCATTTACGAACTGTAATAAATACCCTAAGGAAGGATAAACTATTTTCAAATTTTATTATGTGTGAATTTTGTATGTAAAAAGATTAATTTTTTCATCATATAATCTCAAGAGAGGGTATATTAGTAGATCCATAAAAGATAGAGGCTATTAAATATTTTGTTCGAGTATCCATGGTGTCTTAGATTCATAGTTTTCATGGTTTTTGGATATTATTGATATTTTTTGGAGATTTTTTCATGAATATCTAATACTTTGAGTAAGTTAACTCAAAAGGTAGACAAGTTCTTCTAGACCCAATAATACGAGGAATATTTAAAGTAACTAAATATAAGACTAATTAATGCAACTTGTCATACATTACCCAATTTTGGAGAAGGGTTTTTGATCTATAATTACACATACATCAAGGGACTATTATGCGTCTTCATAAAGAATGAAATTAGTATACATCATTCTAGATGAAAATTTATGATTAATGAGAAAAATTAAATAAATAATTATTTTGATATGGCTATGATATTTTTTTCATAAAATTTAATGAGGTATTATCTTTATATGGAAAAGTTTGATTTATATAGTGATCATAATAGTTTAAAGTATATATTCACATAGAAGGAGTTTAATATGTTCCAATAAATATGGTTAGATCTAATTAAAGATTATGATTTCTCATTAAATTACCACCCTATTAAAGTGAACAAGGTGGACAATGATATGAATAGAATGTATCATACTAGATTATCCATGTGGATTATTACAAAAGATCTAATATTTCTATATTTGTAAATGACTTATCTAGAAATATTGATGGAAGGGTAAAAATCCTATCTTTCTATATTAAATGTTAAACCATGTATCTATGTGTAGATTAAATTGGCATATAAGGGAGATGTATAGCTACAAAAGTACATTAGAAATTTTCTTGAGGTTAACCATGATTATTATGTAAAGATAAGGTTTAGGAATCATGTGTGTGTTCCATCCATACTAGATTTGAATAATAATATATTTAAGGAACTCATAGTTCTTCGTTCTATATTTTTCTAGGAACAATAGAGATTTATAGAGATTTAAAATATTATTTGTGGAATGATTTCATGGATAGAGATATCAGAGAGTCTATTTCTTGGTTCTTTTTATGTTACACATTTGACTCCCTAAAACATAAAAATTGAATATTTCAATATGGGTTGTAGTCGATCCCCTTAATAAGTCATCACACAACATCAATATATAAGAATTATTCTATATGTTTCATATTTACAGGATATACATTAAAAAAGTGGTATGGTTTTATAGTGTACCACATTTCGTTGTTTCTAATCATTTTTATATATTTACCTCAATGTTTTAGTGTTTAGCAAGATCTTGATATATAGATGAATTTCAGCACTGGGTATCAACCTTAGTTAGATGGTTAATCTAGAATAAAAATTAAAACCCAATTGGATATTTTGACATATTTTTCTAGGGATTTAAAAGGTGTTTGGGATAATTAACTTCCCCCTATTGAGTTTCTACACAAATAATGATTTTACTAAAGCAATCAGAAGGCTCTTTATGAAGCCCTCGATTCAAAGAAAGGTAATTATATAATTTTTTGGAATGAATTTGGAGAAATAAATCTATTGGGACTTTTTATATTTCAATAAATTGTCAATACGGTTATATCTATTAAATAACTCTTCAAGTAGGTAATGAGTTTGATGAAAATTTATTTTTACAATCGCTGGATTCATCTAGAATTTGATGTTGGTGATAACGTGTTTCCAATAATTTCTCCATGTAATTAGGTTATGTGATTTGGGAAGAATGGGAAACTATGTCCTAAGTATATTAGTACCATAGAAATTATTTACTGTATTTGGAACATAGAATATCATTTAGATCATTCACCAAGCCTCTCTAAAGACAATGATGAGTTCCATGTATCACTCCCGAGGAAGTACATACCTGACCCATCAAATAAAATGAACTCAAAGGTCATATCACTGGATAAGTTCATTCTTATGAGGAACAACCGTTGGATATCCTAGATCATATAAAGAAATTATTACACAATAATACCACTCACCTGGTAAATATTTTTTTGGAGAAAGCACGAATTTGAAGAAACTGTGTGAGAAATTGAGGATATTTTAAGGCAGAACTATCCTCATTTTTTGTATAAGAGTGAAGAGTTTATAGGGAGAAGTTCAATTTATGGTGTGTAGAATGTATCACCCAAAGTTTTTGTGAATTATTATTTTTGAACAAATTAAATTTCATGGATAACTTGTGTTACTCGCAACACCATGTTAATCTTGTTCTTTATGTAACACTAGGTTATCATGCCTTAAACAAAACACTATGTTTTAATAAAACCCTGATATATTATTACTATATTTATTTAAACATGACTTTTATAACCTAGAAAATAAGCATTTTGATGTGAACAGTAATTAATATTTTTAAATATTAATTATAATGGTTTAATAAAAAGATATCATATTGATAAAAAAGTTCTTGTTTTTAGTAAAGTCTTTATATGTATCTAAAATAATATTTTTTGTAAAAAATAAATTTTATTTATTTTTTTGAATTAATAAAAATTATTTTTCACACTTTTATAAAATTAACGTGATAGAATAAAATTAATTTTTGAAATAATCGTGTCAAAATTATCTTTGTGTGAACCCATTCCACTATGACAACCATGGTAATGAGCCTTGATTAATAAGGAAACGATGTTATATGATTATATGTATGTCAAAAGCATATGTTTTATGCTAATGTTATGCTATCATATCTCATGTTCTTTGTTACCATTTTGATTCATCTCATATGAACATCCAATATTTATACCAGGGCTCAAGATTATGATCTTTTATATAAAAGGTATGGTTTTTGAATTTTATTCCCATGTTATCATACACTTATGTTAACGTTATGCTTACATATATCTCTTGTTTATCCTTAGTAATCATCTTATCTCACTTAATCATTACATTCCCCATTTTATTTTGTAATTTGTTATATATGATATGTTTAAGAAGGGTTCATGTTATGAAGATCATAGTGGGAGATGATTTTGTTTACCTATGGACTAGTTGTATAATTTTTCCCATTTTAAAAGATACTAAACTGTTACAATACCCACACATGTGTTTCTTGTGATGTAATGAATATTCATCTAAAAATAATTTAATATCATTGATTGATAATACTGGTTCTCTATACACGGTTAGCCGGAGAACACACTATGTTACATCTTTACATGGTGTGAAGTCCACTAGTCAAAGAAGGGATTTGTATTTCCTTACATGACCTACATGAATGGTGAAAATGTAACTTGGATACCAAAAAATGTATATCCCATGTAACGTATGTTTACTATATTATTTTACATGGAATATTTGTACACTAATTCCTGTGGAGTGTGCATGTGATAGATGATGAGAAAAATACCAGCCTTGAAACTAGATTATAAATATTATATATATATATATTTATTAAAAAATGATATACAATTAAAATTAATTTAGTATAAAACTTAAAACATATCATCATGTGTTATGTGTGGTCAATAAGTTGATAATACAGTCCATGTAATGAGTTATATATATATACATACATATATTAAATGTCTCATTAATTTATTTGTAATGTTCGAAATTTTATATTGTTTATAATTCTTAATACATTCATTAATATTCACACATTGAAACATAACACACCTCATAAATACCATGTGTTCCATGTGGTAATTATGTTGATAACTTATGCCCAAAAATAATGCATTAACATGTGTGTGCCACATGTATAATGAGTAAATTGTATATTAATTTAATACACATTGGGGAGTTCAGACACGTGTTCACCATGTTACATCCAAGGTATAATTTGGTAAATTTTAAATTTTAAATAAACTAAATTAGTCATTTTTTTAATACATGATGGATGATAATATTAATAAAAAACATACGAGAATTATGATAAAACAAATGATTAATTTAAAAAGACAATTATTTATTTTTATCATGAATTATCATAATAAAAATCATTTTAATTGAATTCTATTTTTATTTAATTCTTAATTTGTTTCATATATTTGGTTGATCATGAATATAGAAAAGAATTTTTTATTTATCAGTTTCATCTTAATTTATTATAAAATTAAATTGATTTCCATCGTATCATCCATCCTCTCACTATGTAAGGGCTTTCAAGCCCATGGTATGTTTTTATGTATACAACATAACTAATATTTTGGTTCCCCTAACCTATGTGTGAGTAAAAACGTATGTAATGGATGGATATCTCAAGTTAGTGATGGAAGTTCAAGTTTGTGGTGAAGGGGAAACAAATACAGTTGGTAAATAAGTTGATTAGTGGGAAGCTACTAGATGAAATGTAAAATGGTTCATGTTTTTTTCCTCCAGGTTGAGGATTCATTTATCATCTGCTGGATAAACATACCATTAGTAAAAGATCATGATCATGGAATTTTGTTTTATTTTATTTATGTTAATATTAATGGTTATTTAATTTATATGTTTTTCCATGATCTCATGAATTAATGAATTAACAAACATGCAAGATAGAAGTAAGATAAATTTTCTTTTTCATAAATTCCATCTATATATTGGTTAATTACTTATGTAAATTCAATTAATATAATTAAGAATACATAAAAATAAATTGTAAATTAATGAATAATTATAATGTCCCTCAATTATATATATTAATTCGTTAGTTCCTTCCATTGATTTTCTTAAAATCAAAATGTAGTTCAATGTACTAAACCTGTCAAAGTCAGGAGGCCATCAATTATTGAGGAATTATATATTTTTATTTTTGTTTACTAAACATATTTAAGATGAACAGTTTTCTTGAAAAGTAGGAGTTCGTGTAACTAAGAGGTAAAGGTTGTGGGAACAAGATTTACAGATTTTTGTATTTGGGAGTCCACTGAACCAATCAAGGAACTCTGAGTTAATTGATTTGGAATTTATACTTCCAACATAAAAACCTCCAATTTTATTGATCTTACAATGATGGGGTGATGATAAGGGGAATATTGATCCCTTCCAATATTATTTCCTTAAAATATAATATTCTGAAGGTAATGGCGAGGTCTATTGGTTTTCAATAAAAAGTGGAAGATTAATAAGTATAATATTTATTTTTTGTCTAATTTTATAAGATAAATTGCTAATATTCTATTTTTTAATATATAGAAATGGAAATAAATATGACTTCAAAAAATAACTATGATCTATTGTTGAGAAAGAAAACATCATCATTGGGAAAAAAGTTTGAGAGTGTAAAATGTGCTTACATGTTATCCAACACCATGAAAAGAAATTGAAGGTGCCTAAAGAAAATATTCCATAAGCACCTCATGAAGAGGCTAGCGAGGAAGAGTTATCTCTATATGAGAAACAATTAAATTATTCCACACATGTTAAGTGTTTCATTCCATCCTTCATGACCAATGAGACTTTGAAGAAACATGAGGACATGGATCTCTATATCATGATGTCTCACCTCCCAGGTCTCTATCAAGATAAGACAAGACAAGTGAGGTATGGGATCTTCAATTATATTTTTAAACCATGCTTGGAGTGTTGGTGAAATCTTGGACACTTTTTTCAGGATTATTTTATATATTCAACATTTATACATCATTGAGATTAAATTCACAAAGAATTTATGAATAGATCTTATACTTTCCCCACCACCGAAGTCCTAATCCACTTTTATTGTGAATTATAATATGAATAATAATGAAAAGTGACTTTAAATAATTATTTCTTGGAATCACCATGTGGAAAAGGAAATGGGGATGAAAAACCCATATGCCATATAGTGAAAAATAAAATAAAGAACAATGTAAAGGGGCCCAATAATTATAAAAAGTTTAAAGCTCCCCAGATCCATCCTTCTAAGAAGTGGAAGATCAAAATTTTGGGAATGAAAAATTAATTAATATGTTTTTTATGTGGTAGGAAAGAACCCTAGAAGAAGACCTGAGACCAGAAGAAAGAGGAATCTAAAAGTTCCTTCATTATCAAGTGTAATATTATTCTATACACAAAATGGATAATATATAAATATTTTGGTTCTCACACCACTAACCAAATTCAGAAATATTGTAGAATTTGATGTATTTTAAAAGGAGAGTTGAATTTGTGAGTGACCAAAGGTACAAGGATAGATTCTCTAGACATTTAATATTATCAAATATCATTTTCAATATGAATGATACAATTTTTACGAAATTTTTTTTTTACCAAATGTTATTAAGAACATAATTTCTGTATCCTGCCAAGATATAGATAGTTTTATTTTCAAATGTGGAAATATAAGTTATTTATATTATAAAAATGACATATGTTATGGTGTGGAAAATTTAAATAATGGTGTTTATGTTTTAAATAATGGAATAAAGGTATAAATAATTGATAATGAATCACATTCACATGAATCATATAACTCTCAGCTGGGGCATCACAACCTTTTTCATGAAAACAAGAAACATTTGAAAAAGATATTTGAATTTGGTTATTCAAAATCATTAGTACTAAACCAATTAAAATATTTCATGTAAGTTTAAAATAAAAAATTACCAAATGACCATTCAGTGGGTAGGATTAAAGGGGAATATAGAAGCTAGGATCAATACTCATTGATGTGTGGGGGGGCAATTATAATATAAGAAAAAAGTTGGTATTCTTGTGTTATAAATATTACTAATGAATTGAGTAGATATAGAAATGTCTACATGATGATGTTTGAGCATGAATCCTTTTATAAATTCAAGAAATTCAAGAATTTGGTAGAGAATAAACATCTAAAGAATAAAAATAATGTATGATCAGTTCGAGGTGGTAAATATTATAACCAATATTCTATTGAATTTCTATATTATTTTGGGAATCTTCCTCAAATCACTCCACATTACACAATATAGTGAAATTGTTTCAGTAAAATGAGGAACCACGCCTTTGTATAAATGGTAAGGTTGATGATGAGTTATGCAGATCTTATATTATCCTTTTGGGGGTATTCATCAAAAATTGTGGCATAAACACTATACTGAGTACCAAAAAATGTGTACACAAAATTTCATTCATGTTATGGAGTGAAAAGAAAACCATTTTATCACATAAACATGTATGAAGTTTTGAGGTTGTTTCAAGGCCTTATCAAGAAGAAGTACAATACCATATGGCACATAGTTCATCTTCATAAGAAATATTAAGGAAAAAGGGATAATACCTAGAAAAACCATTAGAAATTAAAGTTATTGTCACCAGATAAGATGTATTTATTGAGAGAATTGACATACTCACTAAGGATAGTGGGAGAAATGTTAATTTCAACAAATTTGATTCAAATGATACACAAGAGTTGGTATAGGAATATATTACACATGTCCATATATAAGATTGTTTTCCTAAAACAAAAGATCATTGTAGAAACACTAGAGAGGTATGATAACCAGCGATATATTCTTTTCTAGTAATCAAAGTTGGTGGCACATTATTTGTTTCAAATAATGAAAATCTATCCCAAAAAGTGGAAGTGGAGAGAATAGAAGAATCAAGGAGGAAAGATTGCATGAATTTGTAAATGGATCCCATTTATCAGAACCATGTTCAGGACCTGATTGATTCACCTGGTGCTGCAATGCCTCTTGGATGAAAATGGAGATTCAATTGAAAAATGGACATGGAAGGTGGAGTATGTACTTATAAAGGACAAAATGTGGACATAGGGTTTAATCAATGTGAAGATATTGAATCTGAGAATTTTTTTCACCAATTTCCATATTTAAATCTATCAAAATTTAACTTTGTATAATCTCTTAACATGAATATGATATTTTGTATATGGATATGATAAACTATTTCCACAATATGAACCTTTAGGAGGACAGAACATGACACAACCCAAATGGTTTGTGACTCTAGGTGATTAAAAAAATATATTCATGTTGTAGAGATTCATTTATGGATTAAATCCATCATCTAAGTCATGAAACATTTAGCTCAATAATGATTTCAATGATTTGGTATTCATTAAGAATTAATGATACCCATGTGTTTAAAAGTTTTTAATGAGACTGTAGTCATTATCATAGCAGTATATATGGATGAAATATTAATTATTGGAAATGAAATACCAGTATTATAATTTTTTATTGATTGTTTAATCAAGTGTTTCTCATTGAAGGAATTAGGTGAAACAATAAAAATTCAAGGGATCAATAATATTCATGAATTATATAATTGGTTTCATGGAATAAGTCAATGTACATAAATTAACGAGATATAAAAATATTTATTATGAAAAAAATATAATAGGGGATTGGTTCTAGTGTCACATGATATACATCATTCTATAAATATATTTCATTAGACAAATAGGAGAATGATATAATGATTAAATTACCATAGAAATCAATGATATGATCAATAATGTATTCTACGTTATTTACTAGACATGATACTACCCAACCATTACTAATGTTAGGAAAATATCAATATAATCCTAGATAAAAAAATTGATTTTCGATTAAGGATATCCTTAAGTGTTTGAGAGGAACGAAGTATTTTTCTGTGGTATAGGTTGGAGATGAGAAGCTAGTAATCAGGGGTTATAATTATGTTAGTGTTAAAACATATTATAATGATCTGAAGTCACATTCATGATATTTTGACTATTTTAATGGAGGATCTATGATCTTGAAGAGTTCAAAGAAACTATTTATTTTCAATTCTATAATAGAGTCAAATAAATATAGAAGCTTCTGATGTCTCTAAAGAATATATTTTGATTTGAATCGCATTGCAAGGGAATTATTTTGTACATACAGTTAAATAACCTATCACATTGTATTTTGATAATAATGAAATTTTTGCAATTGAAAAAGATCCAAGGATACACAAATTGACAAAGCATATACTTCGGGTGTATCACTGCATGGGGAATTTTTCCCAAAGGGGTCAAGTTGTAGTGTAAAGAGTTTCTATAGAAGAAAATGTGGAATAACCATTGAAAAGAGGCCCATATCAGTGGAATCATGTGTATCATATGAGATATAGTGAACTGATGGTTGTTAATGATTGGCTATAGTGCAGTTGGGATTCTGTTAGAGTTAGTTCCAAAGAGGATATCTATGATTATTTAATTTTATTTTTAAATATTCGACAGAGAGGTTACATTTATAAGTGGAGTTAGTTCTTGAAGATATATTGTAAAAATGAAACATATATTTCATTTGAAGAGGTGATCAACCATTATGAATAGTAGGTTAAGTGTATCCATTAGGGGGATTTGATATAAAAAATCTACTAGAAATAATGATTTTATAAATTTATAAATTCTGGAATGTTCTAGTGATTATCCATAATAAGGTATGTTTGTCACATATTTTCCACCCTTATTTAGAAATATCCAATTTCATGGTTAAGGGGGATAAGTTGAATGAATTAATGATAAGAATGATGAAAATATATTTATATATACATGGCTATAATAAATTAATATTGTGAATATAAGGCCCTAGCCTTAAACATTACTTAATCTTGAGTTATTACAAGATTACACGTTGAGGATATTTTCAGGTTTAGTGTTTTAGGGAATTAGATCATAAAACATGCATTACATTCCACAGTTAAACAAAGTGGTTACATAAAAGATAGTATTCATTTTTCCCCTAAATGGAAACATATTTAAAATAAAACATGGATTCTTTCTTGACACTTCCTTGACACTATCATCAAATCCTGTAACTTTCCCTTGACCTGTGAAAAACATTTCAAAAACATGGGATGAGCATAAAAAGCTCAGTAAGGGATATAAAAATATGTAAAGGAAACATGAGTACATATATACATAAGAATGAAATCATACTTTACCGAAAAAACATAAGGACTTTAACATACCTCATCAAATCATGAAAAAATCATAGAAATCATAAGACATAAAGGTAACATGAGGCATTCATAACATTCTTACGCAGGGAGTAACCCTCTTGGTTACGTTTGGAATACCCATCACAGTATATTCCCTAAATCTCTTCTTAGAAACCTCAAGGTTTAACCCCTTCACGTTACCCAATGCATTGGAGAGCTATATAGGGCTCACCCGCCATTAATTTATCACGGAACCACCCATCTTCATAATAATTCCCAAGAACCATAACATAATCATATCACATAAAACATACATAAAGGAAACATAACATTTCCACAGTTCTATCACAAGATATCAATACAACACATTGATATAATAAAAACATTATGAAAACCATTTTCAATACCAAAATAAAAGAAAATTAATACATGGTATTTATTTTTCTTTTAAAAAATGGTATGGCTTGTAGAGGAATCCGAAACTCAAATATTGGTCACGGCAGCAGAGAAGTCATTGTCGCCGTATACATACGAAAAAAACATTCCCTTTTTTCGTTTAGTAAAATGCTTCGTATAAAAGAGATTCCTTTTGTATAAACATAAAGGCCAAGGGGTTTATACACCATATAAAAGAATGTTGTGAATAAAACATAATATGCCTCAATGAAAGGAGATTGAGACGAAGTCCCATACCTCGGGTCTGAATTGACCCAATCGTTCTTTAATGTCCTGAATAATAAACTTGAGTTAATTTATACTTTCTTAAGAACCTTTTTCAAGTTAATTATTCCTTTTATATCACTTATTACCAAGTCATGAACACTAAGTAATTATTTAAGTTAATAACGGTCTTTGTAACGATCATTGATACTTGAGTAAAAAATATACTCTTTATAATTACAAGTTGTTCATGTATCCATTATATCCAGAGATATACTCATGATGTATATATCATATATATCATATATATCCATTATATACATGCATTTATAATATTACATAACATTTAGAGTCAAGAAATGAAATGCACCATTCATGGAGACGGTAAGCCGTACGTATGCATGAACGCTACTTCCATTTCTATTTCATATTTAATGGAATTAAAAAATAATGATACATAATAGTATTATAATTCCAGTATTTTATCATATATAATATCATTAAATATATCCTTTATATGTACCACATATGGTATTAACGAATAAAATCACTTCGAGGGGGTGGTAGTCCGCACTTCCTTAAATGAAGATATCACGTTTACCCATAATGGAAACAATAAAGGTATGCCATAAATAAAAAATACACAAGCTTAAGTATAACATAAACATATTATATATCATATATAAATATAGTGACATCTTAATGGCCACCTTTGAAGGTTTTAGAAGAATATTGAACAATCATCGTTTCGTGAGGCAGAAATTCACCATCCACAGAAATAGTATGTTCTTTAACCATTAGATGTAGGTGTGTGTAAGTGTAGCTAGAATGATTATTATAACAACATCCTAGTATATTGAAGATATTGGAGTTGTTACAAAATAAATGAATAAAAAGATTTCAGAGGGTTGGAGAAGTAATGTAAAACATAAGAACACAAGAGAAAACACTACCTTTAAAACGGGTAACTCTTTTTGTTTTGAGCTCAAAGGCTTTCTTGGGAAGACTTCTGCACAAAGTGAGGATTCTAGGAGTAAGAGAGGGATGTGGAGAGACAAAATGGTCAGGGGTTGGCCGATCCAAAGGCTTGGGAGGTGGGGGAAAGGTGGTAGAGGTGGGGGCCTTTTATAAGAGGAGAGGAGGGGCACTCTTGGAAAGTTATAAAAGGTTACTTTATTTTCAAATGAGTTTCAGATTTTAAAGGTCCCAAATTGAGGTATTTTTAGTATATGGTGATAAGGGTTCTAAATATAGTCATCCAATAGGTATTTGACAAGTGTAAGTCTTATATTTTACATTATCTTTTCATTTTATTTAAATCATTTATTAATGAGGTAATTGCTGCATCATCATGATGTCATAAATGATTTAATTTATTTAATTTCTAAAAATTATAAGAAAAATATAATGATGTAGGAAATATTTTTATCTTTATAATGACTATTTATAGTCTAGTAGAGAATTTATGTAGACAAAATAAAAAATGTTTTACTCAGGTGATATATTCTTTGTTATATTTAACTTTCTTTAAAAATAAAAAGATAAAAAGTCACTTTCACACAAAACTGAATACATGGGGTCCCCAAGTTTGGCACAAGGCATTCCATGGTCGGCCATGAGAAAAACAGTAGAATTAGGACACATTTTGGTGACATTTTTTATTATTATTATATTATTTTATTTTCCATAACTACCCGATTACTCATTAATCAACATAATTAATGATAATTTCTGTCGTTACTATTCATAATGTACAAAAACAAAAGAGTCTTAATTAAATAATTTGAACCTTATGATTCCAAATATGGAATCCATTTTACCAAATTACAAACATATAAATTGCAATAATTAATTTAAAAATAATTCCTGTTGTCAAAACAATTAGCGGGTTTTTTTGAAACAATATCTATGAAAAGTTTGGCACTTATTTATGCCCAATTCCAAAGTGAAATTAATCTCAATGACCAAAATTGGATTACATGGTAAAAATATATTACATCTACACTTTAAAACCAATTAAAAAGATAATCTAACCATATAATTAAATTATATGAAAAAGAAGCTTTGATGTAAAATGCAGTATTTTTCACTATTCATTAAAAAATAAACATTGTCGGAAAAATACCAAAAAATTATCCATTATAAATTTCAATGTCCCAATCATAAATAATAAGTTTATTTTGACCAATATAGCTTATAAAATTGTCAAAAGTTTTATTTAAAAATGGTTTTCCATCAAAAGGCAGTAAAACAATCTTTTAAGAATATTAGTGTATTCCATGCTTAAGATTGGATTTATTCTCATTTTAAGCCTCTAAAACACTATATAATTCATAAATAGACATAGATAAGAATATATATTATTCATTACTTACTTGGGATGTTACATCCTTCCCCCTTTAGAAAATTGCATCCCCGCAATTTATTTACTTATCGAATTAGTGGGGGTATTTAGCCCTCATTGAATTTTCAGATTCCCATGTTTCCTCTTCAATCATGTGGGTTTTCCACTAAACATTTACCTGAAAAATCACCTTATTTAGTAACACATGCTCTCTGTGATCAAGAATTTGAATCGGTTGTTCCTCATAAGATAGATTCACTTCCAACTGAACTACCTTTGGACTCAAAACATGATATGGATCTGGTATGTACTTCCTTAGCATTGAAACATGAAAAACATTGTGTACCTAAGATAAACTCGTAGGTAAAGCCACTCGGTATGCAACTGATCCAACTTTCTTCAGAATTTCATATGGTCCAATGAACCTTGGACTCAGCTTTCCTTTTTTACCAAATCGCCTCACACTTTTCCACGGTGAAACTTTGCGAAAGACATGATCACCTACCTCAAAAGATAGATCCTTCCTCCGGTTATCCGCATAACTCTCCTTCCTACTTTGAGCTGTTCTCATGTGTTTCTGAATCAACTGAACTTTTTCTTCCATCTCTTCTACCAATTCTGGTCCCATTAACTTCCTTTCACCCACTTCATCCCAGAAAGTTGGAGTTCGACACCGCTTCCCATATAATGCCTCAAACGGTGCCTTCTGTATACTGGATTGAAAACTATTATTATAAGAAAACTCAACCAAAGAAATATGTTGGCCCCATCTTCCCTGATAATCCAGCGAACAAGCACGTAGCATATCCTCCATAGTCTGAATTATTCGTTCTGACTTTCCACCTGATTGAGGATGAGAAACTGTACTAAAATTTAATTCAGTATCCAATGACTTCTGAAGGCCTTTCAAAAAGTTAGAAGTGAACCTCGGATCACGGTCAGATACAATGGAGAGAGTAACTCCATGTAACCTGACTATCTCTTTAAGATACAAACGGGAAAGTTGATCTAGGGAAAAAGTATCTCGTATGGCATGGAAATGAGCAGATTTTGTCAAGTGATCAACAATAACCCAGATTGCATTATTTCCTCAAGGTGTCTTTGGAAATCCCACAACGAAGTCCAATGATATATTTTCTCATTTCCACTCTGGAACTGGTAAAGGTTGAAGCATACCTTTCAGTAACTTCCTCTCTACTTTAACCTGTTGACAAGTCAAACACTTCACTTTAAAATCAGCAATATCTCTTTTCATTCCATCTCACCAGTAATACTCCCGCAGATCTCTGTACATCTTAGTACTGCCGGGATGAACTAAAAATGGAGAACTATGAGCTTCACATAACAACTCTCTCTTAAACTGTGAATCACAAGGAACACACAATCTCTTCCAAAATATCAAAACACAATCATTATCAATGTTGAATTCAGGAAACTTACTCTTCTGAACCAGCTCTACCTTTTTCTGAAACTTGTTGTCTTACTTCTGTACTTTCTTGATTCTGTCTGATAGAGAAGATTTCACTGATACCTGAAACAAAACAGAAGAACATCCTACACAAATAACTTCTATTCCAAATTTAATCAAATCCTTAACCAAAGGATCACGTTCCAAACTCAACATCATTAATCAAGCATTACTTTTTCGACTCAAAGCATCAGCCACTTTATTTGATTTTCCCGGATGGTAATTAATTGTACAATAATAATCATTGATTAATTCTATCCATCTACACTGTCTCATGTTCAATTCTTTTTGAGTGAATATATAATTTAAAATTTTTTGATCGGTATATATTTCACACTTTACCCCATACAAATGATGCCTCCAAATTTTTAAACTAAAAACAATAGCAGCTAATTCCAAATCATGTGTAGGGTAATTTATCTCATGAGTTTTCAACTGATGTGATGCATAAGAAATTACCTGATCATTATGCATTAGGAAACAACCAGTTCCTTTCAATGATGCATCACTGTAGATTACAAACTCCCCATTCCTGGAAAGTTGTGCAAAAATTGGAGCATTCACCAATCTTTTTTTCAGTTCCTGAAAACAATCATCACATTCTTTTGTCCAGATAAACATAACACCCTTCCGAGTTAGCTTAGCCATTAGACTAGATAACCGTGATTTTTTTTTAAAAAATCGCCGGTAATAGCCTGCCAAACCAAGGAAGCTATGAATCTTAATTACATTTTTGGGTCTTGGACATTCTTCAACAACCATTGTTTTTGCAGGATCAACAGTTATCCCATCTTTAGAAACAATGTGACCAAGGAACGAAATTTGTTGCAACCAAAACACACACTTGCTGAATTTCCCATACAATTTATTTTAATTCAAGGTTTGCAAGATAACCCTTAAATGTCATTCATGCTCCTCTTTAATTTTAGAAAACTGCAAAATATCATCAATAAAAACAACCACAATTTATCACCTGAGTCAACTGAGTCATCACTGCAACAAACTGTTCAATTCTGATTCTGACGATATCAGGATGCCGATTTAGAAGTTCATTTCCATATGTATACCTTCCTAGATCAAATTCCATGTTTCCCCTTCGAAAAAAAATTCTAAACACATAAATATCTTAGGCGAAGCAACATGGTAATCTATAAATGCTATACCAATTAAATTTGGCCATAAAACAAATATTTTTGGAAAATAATTTAATATAGTTCTAAATCCTAAAGTTATCTAAACTGACCTCTAATACCAACTATAAGGCCCCAGCCGTAAACATGACTTAATCTTGAGCTATTATAAGATTACACATTGAGGATATTTTCAGGATTAGAGTTTTAGGGAATTAGATCATAAAACATGCAGTACATTCCACATTTAAACAAAGTGGTTACATAAAAGATAGTATTCATTTTTCCCCTCAACAGAAACATATGTAAAATAAAACATGGATTATTTCTTGACACTTCCTTGACACTATCATCATATCATGTACCTTTCCCTTGACCTGTGAAAAACATTTCTAAAACTTGGGATGAGCATCAAAAGCTCAGTAAGGGATATAAAAATTTGGAAAGGAAACATGAGTACATATATACATAAGAATGAAATCATACTTTACCCATAAAACATAATCACATTAACATACCTCATCAAATAATGAATAAATCATATAAATAATAAGACATAATGGTAACTTGAGGCATTTATAACATTCTTACGTAGGGAGTAACCATCTTGGTTACGTTTGGAATACCCATCATAGTATATTCCCTAAATCTCTTTAGAGAAACCTCAATGTTTAACCCCTTCACATTACCGATTTCATTGGAGAGATATATCGGGCCCACCCTCCCTTAGTTTATCACGGAACCACCCATCTTCATAATAATGCCCAAGAACCATAAGATAATCCTATCACATAAAACATACATAAAGGAAACATAACATTTCCACATTTCTATCACAAGATATCAATACAACACATTGATATAATAGAAACATTATGAAAACCATTTTCAATACCAAAATAAAAGAAAAGTAAAACATGGTATTATTATTCTTTTAAAAAAAGGTATGGCTTGTAGAGGAAGCCGAAACACAAATAATGGTCACGGCGGCAGAGAAGTCATTGTTGCCGCATACGTACAAAAAAAACATTCCCTTTTTTCGTTTAGTAAAAAGATTCATATAAGAAAGAGTCCTTTTGGATAAACCTAAAATTCAAAGGGGTTTATACACCATATAAAATAAAGTTGTGTATAAAACATAATATGCCTCAATGAAAGAAGATTGAGATGAAGTCCCATACCTCGGGTCCGACTTGACTCGATCGTTCATTAATGTCCTAAATAATAAACTTGAGTTAATTTCTACTTGCTTAAGATCCATTTTCAAGTTCATTACTTCTTTTATATCACTTATTACCATGTTATGAACACTATATAATTATTTAAGTTAATAAAAGTCTTTTTAACGATCATTTGTATTTGAGTCAAAAATATGCTCTTTATAACGTATACATTATATCCAGAGTTATACTCATGATTTATATATCATATATATCATATATATCCAGTATATACATTCATTTATAATATTACATAACATTTAGAGGTAAGAAATGAAATTCACCATTCATGGAGACGGTAAGCCGTACGTACGCATGAACACTACTTCCATTTTTATTTCATATTTAATGGAATTAAAACATAATTATACATAATAGTATTATAATTCCAGTATTTTATCATATATAATATCATTCAATCTATCCTTTATATGCACCACATATGGTATTAACGAATAAAATCACTTTGAGGGGGCGGTAGTCCGCACTTCCTAAAATGAAGATATCGCGTTTACCCATAATGGAAACCATAAAGGTATGCCATAAATGAAAACTACAGAAGCTTGATTAAAACATAAACATATTATATATCATATATAAATATAGTGACATCTTAATGGCCACCTTTGAATGTGTTAGAAGAATATTGAACAATCATCGTTTTGTGAGGCAGAAATTCTCCATCCACAGAAACAGTATGTTTTTTAACCGTTAGATGTAAGTGTGTGTAAGTGTAGCTAGAATGATTCTTATAAAAACATCCTAGTATATTGAAGATACTAGAGTTGTTACAAAATAAATGAATAAAAAGAGTTTAGAGGGTTGGAGATGAAAAATAAAACATAAGAACACAAGAGAAAACACTACCTTTAAAACGGGTAACTATTTTTGTTTTGAGCTCAAAGGCTTCCTTGGGAAGACTTCTGCCCAAAGTGAGGCTTCAAGGAGTAATAGAGGGATGTGGAGAGACAAAATGTTCAGGGTTTGGATGAGACAAATGCTTCAGAGGTGTGTCTAAGGTGGTAGAGGTGGGGGCCTTTTATAAGAGGAGAGGAGGGGCACTCATGGAATGTTATAAAAGGTTACTTTATTTTCAAATGATTTTCTGATTTTAAAGGTCCCAAATTTATTTATTTTGAGGATAAGGTGATAAGGGTTCGAAATACACTCATCCAGTAGGTATTTTTCAATTGTACGTATTATATTTTACATTATCTTTTCATTTTATTTAAATCTTTTATTAATGAGGTAATTGTTGCATCATCATGATGTCATAAATAATTTAATTTATTTAATGTATAAAAATTATAAAACAAATATCATGATGTAGGAAATATTTTTATATTTCTAATTAATATTTATAGTCCAGATGATCATTTATGTATCCAAAATTAAATTTTTTTTACTCAGGTGATACATTCTTTGTTATATTTAACTTTCTTTAAAAATAATAAGATATAAAGTCACTTTCACACAAAAGTGATTCCATGGGGTCCCCGTGTTTGGAACAAGGCATCCCATGGTCGGCCATGAGACAACCAATAGAAATAGGACACATGTTGGTGTCATTTTTTATTATTATGATATTATTTTATTTTCCTTAACTACCCGATTACCCATTAATCAAGATAATTAACGATAATTACCGTTGTTACTATTCATAATGTCCAAAAAAGAAAGAGTCTTAATTACATAATTTGGACCTTATGATTCCAAATATGGAATCCATTTTACCAAATTCCAAACATATATATTGAAATAATTAATTTAAAAATAATTCCTATTTTCAAACCAAATAGCGAGTTTTTTTGAAATAATATCTATGAAAAGTTTGGCACTTGTTTATGCCCAATTACAAAGTGAAATTAATCCCAATTACCACCATTGGATTAAATGGTAAAAATATATTATATTTACACTTTAAAACTAATTAAAAAGATAATCTAACCATATAATTAAATTAGTTTAAAAAGCAGTTTTGATGTAAAATGAAGTATTTTTCACTATTCATTAAAAAAAGAACATTGTCATAAAAATACCAAAAAATTATCCATTGTAAATTTCAATGTCCAAAACATAAATAATAAGTTTATTTTGATAAATAAATATTATAAAATTGTCAAAAGTTTGATTTAAAAATGGTTTGCCATCAAAAGGCAATAAAACAATCTTTTAAGAATATTAGTGTATTCCATGCTTAAGATTGGATTTATTCTCATTTTAAGCCTCTAAAACACTATCTAATTCATAAATATACATAGATACGAATATCTATTATTCATTACTTACTTGGGATGTTACAGTGAATTTAATCCATTTATATTTTTCCTACCTTGGGGAATGATATTGTAGACTTTGAGTTCATTAATTAATGACTAAAACATTTTTCAACCTTTTGATTTATTTTCCATAAGTGCGAGAATGAATAAAATGGTTCAAAACATGTTAACATATTATTTCTTAATTTTTATTAAAAAAATTTTGTAGTGGGAGATTATTAGTCCCTTGGGTGATGATTTGTTATATTTTTTGGTCAATAGGAAATGTTTTAAATTTGTTTTGAGTTGGAAATTTGGGATGAATGGTGATATATCATTGAAATTATTTCTATATGTGATTGAATAACCCTATATGAGATATTATTGAGATAATTCTTGGAGTTTATAGAGATTAATTGAATTTTCTTCCCCCATTGATCATATTTCCTCTCATGTATTAATTAAGTGAAGAATATAAACGAAATAATGTTGTTATGGGACCAAATTTAAAAGAATCTAGGAGTGTGGGGATGTTTTTTCTAAATTTATTATTTTGTGAATCAATTAAAAAAGACAACGAATAGATTTGTATATATGGATATCAAGGAATTACTACACTATATTGTGTTATATTTCTTAACTAATGAATTTATGATGTCCTAAAGTGTATATTGGTGTTCATAAAATAGTTTAAGAGATTTGGAGTTGAAGAATGAAGCTATATATAGTTCATATATCTATAATTGTGTTATAATGAAAATGGCCTCTATATTATATATAATCTACACAGGGATGATGATGTTTGATTAAAATTAAAGTATTGAAGGTAGTGGAACATAATTGAAGTAATCTAATAAGTTATTTTGTTTTGAGATCTTTCAAATCAATTTTGATATGGATAAATGTGTTTTTAATTTATGCTATGTTTATTTGAGTTTTTATGACTTGATTTTAATTATTTTGTATTTTTATGGGGAAACTTTGAGTTTCTCCAAGAAGACGAGAGTATATACACAATGTCTGGAAGAACGATGTTTGTTTAACAAGAATTAAGAAGATCTCTTAGAAGTAGTATTAAAAAATTATTGAGATATATAATAGTTACATTGAGTCTACAATATATATAAGAATAAATATGAAAATTTGGAATATTAATATAGTGATAAATAATGTCAATTCTAAAGTTCTGCTTCATATTTAAGACTAATTTTATGGATATATGAGGGAAATTATTTTATTTTAGAAAATGGGTAAGAGAAAATTTAGAACATTTAAGAATAACTTTGATGATATATGAGTAACATAAGGATTTAAACGGATATATAAGATCATATTTAATTACATTTAATGATTTATTGTTGTTCCCATGTGAAAAATAAGAATAATAACTATTATGATATTCAATTTGATGTGATGAAATATGATGTTGTTATATGAAAATACATGGTTCATGTGTAGTATTATGGAGCTGTGATTTGAATAAAATATTTCTGTGATCTACAGATTTTCGCTGAAATTATATTTTCACGTGATTTTTCATACATGAAATTGAAAAGGAAATATTTATGGAAATAAATAAGATTTTATTTCAGGAAATTCAATGATAAAAACTCAAAAGTTATTTAAAAATATATTTGACTTGTTTGAATGACAATTAATAACATGTGGTTGTGGATATATAAATATATAACTGAATGATATATAGGGATAATTTTATAAGAATTGATTTTTTTTCATATCATAGAGGATCAATTCTACATTGTTCTATGAGAATACTTGACTAATATAAAAGAATAGTGATCTAATGTTGATCATGATGTGGAAAATAAAATAAGTTTTTATATTTTAATTGGGTAATAACAACCAAATGGTTTTGATAATTATATAAATAAAAATACGATTGAATGTAGTGAAATAGAATAAATTCAAAAAATAACTTCTTTTAAATATCTTAATACTATAAATAGATGAAAGAGGGAGATATAGATAATGAGAGATACCAATGTTAAAATATTAAATATCAATATAATATAGATTTGTTTAAGGAGAGAGAATTATTGATAATTCATGATTACTTATACCATATATTTTGAATGTTTATGTTATTAAAACTGATAAATAACGGTAGTCATGAAGAGATCATTGCAAAATTGAGGAAGAATTTCTTGTCTCTTCAGTTAAGTAGATACTCAAGCTTAAATTTTTTTATCATTATTCATGAGGGCCCATATAATTCTCACTGTGAAGAAAGGACCAGGTTGGTTCTAGTGTCTATAATGAACAACATTTTGGTGATTGTTGAATATATTTTTTTAGTGTGTTACAATCATATTGGTGTAAATAAATAAGATATAATGACATTATCATTCCCTTGGTTTTTCTTAATAAAAAGCTCATTCATCTGTGTTTCAGATAATTGATACCATAAACTTATGGAAGGCTCCAAAATTGTGAGTGAACCCTCGTAAATAGCTATTTGTGGTGTATTTTTTCTATTATGATTTATATCACCACAATATTTTAGTCTTTAAATAACATTATGTCTGATTGAAAATTCCAAATGAAATTATGAGTTGAAGAGAAACTGTGATATACTATTTAAATATTATAATTTAATAAGGATATTCATGACCTAGATATTGTTCTGGAAGGTAGGAACAATAGTTATTTAATTATGAAATTTATGAATAAAATTTTTCTTTAATATATATGTGTTTATTAATTCCTAAAGTACAAGAACTACATTTTAAAAGAGATATTTTTCCTAGAACTATTTTATTTTAGAAATGAATTTTTATATATATAAAGTAAGATAATATCTATTGATGAATGATTTTAATTAAATGTATATATCTAATATTAGATAAAGTAAATTGACATTCATCTAATTGAGGTTACTTGACAAAGAATGAGTATAAATTTATTTTATACCTCAAAAATACAATTTCGTTAAAAATGGTTTTATTGCATTTTTTAATGGATATTGTGATTAATTCATTTCACTTATGGAAATATAATTCAATATATTAATCATATTTTTTAAATAAACATATCAAAATAATAATACGATAATAATTTTGATTTTTTTCTAAAAAAGTTATGTTTCTCTTGAGTAGTGAAAAATGTCACTTTTGGAAAAAATGTCAATTTTTATCATCCAATAAAAGTAATTTTAATGTTATATTTGGTTTTTAATTCATTTTAACGTCACAAAAGAGTCATTTTATTAAAAATAAATCAACAAATGCTATCAAAATCCACATATTATATGATTTTGGTATAAAATAATTTTTACTCAAGAAATGTGTTTTTTTCTACAAATAGTTTTCCATTAAATTATTTGATTTTATAATAAAAATAATTTATACTACTTCAATAAATTGAATCCTGAAAAATTGATTTCAAATTTTAAATCTTGAGGTTAAAATTTAGTA
The DNA here is from genome assembly GCA_963277665.1 of Viscum album. NCBI lineage: Eukaryota > Viridiplantae > Streptophyta > Magnoliopsida > Santalales > Viscaceae > Viscum > Viscum album. The sequence continues at coordinate 1,378,844,472 of OY728120.1, read as the reverse complement.
GTCAAGTTAATTTCTTTGTTGTCTATAACGAATATAAACCGAGGTAAAACATTATCACCAAGATGAGTTATTTATTAGATTATATTATTTCAAACATTATCATACTAGATTAAATATTTTTTTATCCTTGACCATGGATAAGAAATGTAACTTTTTTAATCTTTTTTAAAAAGTACAAGTGTTCCACTCCCCTTACTTATAAAAGGGCCCCTCCTCTCATATCTTCCGTACTCTGTTTTAGCAATCTCTCTCAACTAATATTTAACCAAATCTCTCCCTAACACCCCCAAATTATAGAGGCTTTTGTATCACCAAAAGTCCAATATATATGGATTAAGGTATAATCCTATGGAGGTTTTTCAAAAAATAGGTATAACTGTTAACTAGGAGTTTTCATGCTTATTTCTCCTACATACTTACATAATACCATCTTTATATAGTGATGTGTTTTGTTTTTCATCATCACTTCACATGTATAGTTAAAATTTTGTATAAAATGAATATATATTATATTTAAGATATAGTTAATATTTTATGAAGAAATATATAACATTAATTTTAACATTTCAATATATCAGAAAATTATAACTTCACTCATGAATACTTCTGGACTACCACCCCCATAAAGTGATATGAATAATTTTATGTAACCGCCTCCCATGGATGGTCATAAAGAAGGAAATAATAAAGAAATATGATATTTATAAAATTATTTAGAATATATTATATTTAATTATTAACTAATTTATTCTTTCCTCCCAATATAAAATTGGAATCATTAATCACATTTATTTCAAAGCTACTGACTACCTTGTACGACATATTTAATTTTTTGTGAGACTATTTCATGGATTGTTATAAATTTATATTTTATATATTTAAAATACAATTATTTGAGGTTTAATATTCTGGTGATTATGGAACTACATGAACATATCAAATCTTTTTTGGAATTATGAACCAAACATCCCCAAAATATTTTCAAAGATCTTAACCGATTAAAAATTTAGTAAAATATGGTAAAATTTTTATTGAAAGGAATAATGATAATGGAATGAGAATGATTTTTTTATTAATTATTAAAACAAATAATATAATTAAATTATTCAGGATCTTATAAACATATGACACTATATTGTATTTTTGGTAAGGGATGACTCATCTCAATTTCATTCAACTGAGAGTCACCCCACTTTCACCATATGTTTTTTTATTGGGTTAATATAACAATGTATTGATGTATTTTATCATTTATTTATTAGTTTTTATGTTATTTATAATTCATTTCCATATTCTCCCCTGAAAGTCTTCTTTTTAATTAGATGATTATAACTTCATAAGGAATTTTTTTATAAAACATTATTTTATGGAATTCCTCTATGTTATTTTCCACTTAATCCTTGTTGTTAAAACATACCTATAATTTGACTATTTATACATGAAATATTTATAAAGGAATTTTTTATCTACTATTAAATCTCTATAATTTTTGTAAATAATAATCTTTCTAACATTTCCCATATAAGTCATTTATGAGTTTTACAAAACTGAAAACGATTGGGTTTTCAAGACATGTGGAATGACCGTATTTTCCCTCCATTATATCCACTATTAATTATGTCTTATTAATGTTTTTTTATTTTCTATAGAATATCATATTTCCATTATAACAAATATATTTTTCCTAAATTATTTTTTAAAGAATGGTCTATTTCTCCATATTTTTATGAAAAAATAGAAGGTTCTTTGCTTATGCGTTCAAATGAGTTTTTGAATTCTTTTTTGTTGGAAAAGTGAAATATTATAAAATTATTTTCCATGATATAAACATGATAATATAAATTATAAAATGTGATAGAAATATAGCTCTTGATAGTAGGTGATAAAGATGTATCTCTCTAATAAATTTTATTATGAAATGTATTTTAAGGAAACAAATTTGGGTGATAGACTGATAGGTTAATGATAATGAATTAAATGGACTTCATTTATTTTTACATGGATTAAGAATATATGATCATGAGTTATGAATATTATGCTATAATATATCAATTCTTTACTTTAAATATATTCTTATGGAAATATTTTTATTTCATTAGGAAGGGAATGTTTATGAACTTTTAAAGATGAGTGATCTATTTTTAACGAATAGTTATAACGAGTTTTCAAATTCCACATACTTCTTTCATGATTTTTATATATCTTATGGGTTTTAATTGTTATCATTCAGAGATGTTTGATTTTTATAAGGGGGATTTCATAATTTATGTGATTAACGTTTTATTTTTAATATGGTATATAATTTCATGATTTCTCATATTTTTCACCTAACTATTGTGATTCATTTATTTTTTTATATCTTTTATGGAGGAATAAATATTATTAAGTCCAGTTCTAAATAAAGGAAAATAATCTTTTAAAAAGTATGTGTGTCATGGAATAAAGAAGAGTGTAAACAAAAGAATCATATTTTTGGGAAACAATGTGCACAATGTGTCAGTTTTCCCTGTTCAATGATTTTTTTCCTAATTTACTAAAAATATAAACCAAAATGATTATGGGAATGTAATAAAGGGAATCCAGTTTCATAATCCTTGTAATTATGGGTTTATTCTGATTTGGGGATTTTAAATATTATATACATGTAAACCAACTACGATATGAGATATTGATATCAATTAACTGTAATAGGCGAAGGGGTAAAATTCAGATGTTATAGTTGTTAAATTTTTCTACACACATATCCCCCCTCCCTCAGTGTGGCTGCCCCAATCTTATGCTAAAAATATTTTTTTTCATTAATTCTCTCTATACTTAGTAGAATAATAAGGATGATTTTTTATATGTTCCATGCATTACTTGTTAATTTTAATATATTTTAGTGCATGTAATTAAATTATTAATTTTGTATTAAATAAAAAATAAGATAATATTAACTTATATGATATAATAATCAACTACATTATAGTTGATTAATACAATTCGATGAGCCATATATTACTCTTCATTGGATAAAGTTCACAATGAATACATTAAAGATATCTCATTGATTAGGGAAGTGATGGACATGTTAGTTCAATGGGATCATATTTCCCATATTACAATTTCATTGGTTGATTACTTCTCCTATATTAGTTACCCATAAAAAATGTGAAAAAAATCCTTTCATTCTAATACAAAATAACCTCTCATAATGAAGAATTTGGGATGATACTCATTTTTCAATTATTCATTCATTATAGATATTATTCCTTTTTTTTAAAAACGATAGAGATAATGCCTCTTTTATTGGAAATAAGAAAACAAAACATGAAAATAAATCAGGAATGAGAAAACAAATCAATATGTCTAAGGCATTAAAGAGATTTACATATCTTTTTCATCAATCTCACACTTAGACATCTTTTTTCCTCTCGAATTACATCCCATTCTTCTTTTCTACATTCATGACCCCGAACTATACCTCCCCCTTAAATTAGAGTAAGATATCTAAGACTTTCAAGTATGGTCTCAACATCATTGATTATAGAGTTAGACCTTTCAACCTACTTCTCTTTTATTTTTTAAAGAGATGATTCCCTTTTTATAAGAGTCATCACCCCCTCTACCTCTATTGTTCTATTCTAAAGAAGAGTCTCGTGGTGTTCTATTTCTTCTTGAATAGTAAGAGATTCAGGAATTGCATCCTGCATCTTGGTAGTACAATCAATATTTTGATCATGAAAACCCATAGGATTAGCTACAATTTATTGCTCAACCTGTACTTTAGAATCAGTGGGAGTTCTTGTCTTCCTGTAGGAAATATATTGGAAACCCTCATTATCCTAGATATATTTTGATGGAGTAGATCATTTTTTAGAAATGTATGGGGAGATAGCTTCTAAAACATTTTCTCCCTTTCGATTACCTAAGGAAACCGTAATTTCATGTGAATGTTGATGATCAACCAATTTTTGGATATCTTCTTCAATAACATGTTAAACCAATGAGTCATTTTCATTTTTTAAAATTGAGAATTCACCTCTTCGGTGAAGATGAAATCCAATGATTTAAGAATATTCGTAGAATTTGAGTCATTAACATTAGTTGGTTCACTTGGTTAATCATTCACCATCAGATCTTTTCCATTTGGCTTTTTAGAATCATAAATCAACATATCTGACATAGTGGTGGTTATCACTTTGGGTGAATCCCCATAAAAAATGATAGGTTTTTACAGGACCACATCATCAATTTTTTACTTCATTCAATAATGATTGTTTGGGTGACCTATAATCCCACATCCCTCACATAAAGCCTTCTTCTGAAAAAGCACCATAGGGTTCCCAACAAACACACATTCATTACCTAAGAGAGGATTTTGTTTCATATCGAAATAAAATTTAGATGTTATCAAAAGGAGTAGAAAGTGTTACCTTGTCAACCAAGGTATATCTATGATCAACCTCAAAAAAAATCCTAGAAAAGTGTCCAAAACAGACATCCTCATATTCCTTTTCGATACTGATTGGAGTCCCAATTGTTGTACCAGTGTCATGTAAAATTTTGGTTTCTAGAGGACCTAGTTTAGTCTTTGTAAACGGACCCAGAACTGAAAAAATGCATTACAAGTGCAAGAGACATTAAATTCATGAGACCATTTTTGTAAATAGTCCTATCCAAATCTCAATAGAGTGAAACCAATTCTCAACACTCAAAGATTCAGGTCATCTAATGGAAAAAGGTAGTGAAAAAATCCTCCATAAAGAGAGAAACATTTACGGTTAGAGAAACACACAAAATTGAGATCCTAAGAACTGAATCTTCATGCTTCTAGTGTTTTACAACTTTGGGAAAAACAATTAATGTAATTAAAGAGTTTTTTCCAATTTCCATTCTCTCAGTGAATGCTGAAAGGTTGGATTCAACAAGGGATGATGATAAATTAATAAAGATTATACCAAGGCATGAATCCTTTAACAGAGCTAAATAGAACCACTATGGGAAGATTCATAGTTGGATGTAATATCACCTACACCATATATCACATCAAATATAATTTATTGTGAATACTATTGTAAATAATATTTTTATTAAACCATAAAACAATTTTATAGTTCCAATATGATTCAAATTCACTCAAAAATTATTTGATAACCCCATCTTCTTTTGTACAGTTGAAAACTAATATAAAGTACTGAATACATTAATGTATGAAAAGAACAACCTATCTCAAAGAATCAATTCTACTCAGTCTATAAATGGATACAGGGTGATTACAATCAAACAAATGTATCTATATACATATGTGAAAAAATACATAATATTCATGAACTAATTCTCATATGATCCCTTTTAATAAATCATTGAGGGACTATGGGACACAAAATATATCAGTCCCATAAATTTACTCATACATTTTTTTCATGTATATACTAACTACATCTATGATTAAATCACATGTCATTCACCTTTATGGATAATTAGATCACATAACCATCATACGATATATCAGTACATCAGAAGTCATATATAGGTATGATTGAACATTTATTTATTATATTTCAATTTATGGCCCAAATATCTTAGCCATCATATGGGTGGACACGTCCCATATTGGTTAATTTCCCCAATAAATTGATCATCAACACACCCTACCACCATTTAATTTACAAAGACTTAGGGCTTTTATAAGAAAGGTATTAATGTACGAAGGTTCTGAATATATGTGTATCATCATCTATAAGTATATGCAATTCATAATATGAAACACGCACCCATATTATAGTAAATTCATACTATATAACACTTTATGTTGCATACTAGTCGGATCATCTAACATAAGATTTATTTTATTCTTGTTGAATATATTTCATATCTTAAAATTAATTATTATTGACTCAAACATTAAAATTGCATCCAAAATTTTAATACTCTATAAAGGAAATCGGTTAGAGATAAATAAAATTTATACTATGAGAGGTTAATTCATGTAATATATGAATCAAATAAGAAAAATTAGACATATCATTGTATATTAAGTGATAAAATATATATTCATAAAATCAATTACAAATAATAACAATTCCATATATAAGTAACCATAAATAATATCCCATATGAAAAGGCACTAAACCAGATGGACTGTTTTCTACACTTTTTTAGGTTTTGTTATCTCATTATATCTTTATGTAATTCTCACCACATATCTATACGGAAACGTGATAAAAAAATCTCACTAAACTAATTTAGTGATAAGTATCTATTTAGAAAAATGTTTTGAATAATTACTAGAATTATGAATTATATTCCTAGTCTTTAACTCATCAAACATAGTATTAAAATTCGTTGACATCACAACATCAAATATTATGATTTTTATGTCTTTTTTTCTTCAAATAAAAATTTATACGTTTATTATAAACATATCTCAGGGAAATATTCCATATTTATTTAGTTGAGAACATTTTGGTAACAATTTTAACTATTTTTATTGTTCCAAATTAACACATCATAAAAAACATAAGATATATCGTGATTTTTATTTCATTATAGTAATTAAAAGTATCCATTTACATTTTTAATTACCATCCTACCCTAAAATAGTTTTATATATATAGTGTTATTTACATTAATTTAAAACTAGAATAAAATTTTATTTTTCCACTTTTAAGTTATCTAAGTTCAAATATACTGCAACTAGATTCTTTGAAACTATATTATCTTCAAAATATAATTTTTAAGACACATAAGCTTCATTGCATTAATAAATAAAATTTATTGCCTTCTGTGGATATATTTAAAAATAAGCTATTATATCCATATAATATCTGGTATTCTAGATGTTAGGATTAGTATTATAAAGATATGAAATTATTCTTAATAACACGACTCTTATAGAAAGTGGAATCTAAATACCCATTTTTTAATATGATTTATCAAATAAAATATTTTCTCTAATAAAATTCATCTTATCATTTTATTATTCTTAAACTTTTTATTGAATTTTATGAATCCTAATCCATGTGTATAAAAATTTTCAACTCAGGGATTTTTTAAAATTAATTGTTAAAAATAACATCTATTATTACATAAAATAAATAATATAGATTTATACACCTATTTATTAAATCCATTTAAGCTTGAAAGCTTCTTTTTTATCCATCAAATTTTATGAATTTTTATTAATGGAGAAAGGGGGCCCACAGGTTCTGGGAGTCCAGAAGTAATGAATAATAAGGGAATAAGCTCAGACTAAATCCACACATGTTGTGGAGTGTTGGTGAGGGAATAATTCCAATAAAAGAACATATAAGGATTAACCTAGCATTATTTATATGATAAGATGTCTACAGATTTTTTTCCCTTCTTTCCAAGTGTTTTGAAGAGTAACCTGATTGGTGAGGGTCTTGTACCATTGGATGTGGTTACTAATGGTACCAAGGGTGATGATATTATCCTTGTTTTTTTATGATTACATTAATCACAAATTGTTACATTTATTTTGAACCCATATTTTTTTGCACCATTTGAAAAAAAAATATTTTTTATGAGATAGAAATACAAAGAAGAGGATTGAATTTTTTAAGGTATATATTTCATATTGGAAATCTATAGAGTTTATAAATCCCCATTAGTTATCCCAAATAATTATATTCTGTGAAAAATTTTGCCTCCTTCATTAAAAAGACATTTAGGTTTCATTGGACATGGTTCTCTATTTTGAGGAATCATTTTTCGGATGACTAATAAATTTTTTCTTCTTCTAGTTCAAGATTTTACCCACTTGTGCTATCAATAAAAAATTATATCCCAGATATCCTATATTATTATTACATCCAAAACAATTTTAATATAAAATAATATATTTTATCAAACATATTTTCATTTTAATAAAAATTTCTACAATGAATATATAAATAATTTATTAATTAGAACACGCTCCATAGGAAACCATCAATCACAACTAAACATGGTAACACTAAATAATATTATGTATGCGATTGGGGACTAAATTTAATAAGGTCATATTTCATTTCATGTATTTTATATCCTATATCAATATATTAATACTTATAAAAATAATATAAATCCACTTGTGCAGAAACCTCCTTAAAATGTTACTCTGGAAGGTGTTACATAAACATATAAAATATACTATTTTTAGATAATTTATTTAAGTTACCAACCTTTAGAAGTTGATTATATTAAGGTTATTATATTATATTGTGTGATATCAATGTTATGATGGATGAGGATGATAACACTTATATCTACAATTGAATATTCTATCAGTTGAGTTCCATGTTTTAAATTCATTTTAAAAGGTCTTTTATTAAATGTACTCCTTCTAAAACAATGAACCATTTAAAATCCACCATATCCATTAGTGTGTAGAGATCCATATTAAATTATGAATGACACTGGTTGTGAACATAAATAATTCATGATTATATATGTTATAAAATGATTCCAATCACATCATATTTAAATATTATAGTGTTCAGAAAATTAATCTTTATCTAATATATCATATAGATAAACTCAACACTATTCCTCAGTTATCTAAATGATTAGTGGTTACCAAGTAGGTGTACAAAGATAGAAACAATGTGGAACATAAGGGTTATAATTATCTCATTACTTTCATTAAAAAAATATAATCCAAGTCTAATTAATAATGACATTTCCCACCCAATTTGAAGATCATATTCTTGAATATTTTCTCCCTGAAATGAATATGACATTTAATATTTTAAGGGGTATTTAATATCACCAATAGATCACATGTATTTATTTAACATGTATTTATTATTCTTGTTGTTTATTTTGAATCTTATTCATTCAATACAATGATTATGTTCAAACCATATTTATCTATAAATCTTTACATAAATTATAAATAATGTTACTGACCAAAATTAAAATATAATTATATTCATCCATTCCAAAATGCTTCCTTGGATTAAAGCACATAAAACCATACCATGTAAAATATTATTATTATATGAAATCAATATTTCCCATGATATTTATCTTGTATCCAAATATAGAAAACACTAATTTTTCTATATAAGGTATAAGACACCAGTCTAGTGAGGAGGCTGATCCATATTCCTTCTACACATGGATTGTTTAGTCTTGGAAAAATTTAGTTATATTTTAATTATAAGTCCCAATATGTATAAATTACAATTTAATACTCAATTCAAGATATAAAACTAGTACAATCCAATGAAATATAATAAGAAAACCAAATCCATGACTATACATGTCATTTAACAACATAGATATATGTATAGAAGTCTATGGATGCTATTTAAAACCCACTAAATTAATAGGAATAAAATAATTCATTAAATAAAATTGTATATTTTATTAATGTACAAAAGAAATTTTAAATAAATTTTAAAAAAATTATATTTAAAAATGATATAAAAAATTTATGAACAATTCGTAAAACAAAAATAGTTGTAAACTCGTTATAATATTTGATAACCATATGGACAGTTGAAAATTTTAAATATGAAAAATTTATTTTACTTTAAAATATGAACTATTTATATTATTAATTAAATAGAATTTACATTAGATATATGATATTATATATGATGTAATCATTTTATATTTCAATTATACAATGCAAAAAACTTCACACAATCTTAATATCATATATTTAACATAATTTAATCCTCAATCAAATTAATTAAAAAATAGTTTTATTATTGTTTGAATTATTTCTCAAATACTAATATTAATCAAGAATTTATTAATTTTAAATATAAGTACTTTTATATGTTTCCTTAATTTTTAATTTAAAAACATTTTATAAATTATTTTATAAATTCTTTATATTTTTTATGTAAATTATAAGCCATTCCGTAAACTTTTTAAATTATATTTTCATATTAAAAATTAATATTTGTAGATATTTATCAAAAAAATGTTTCATAATAATTATATTAATTAGAAATAATAATATTTAAATTAATTAATTTATAAATACCTTTATAAATTAATTTTTTTCACCAGATTCCTTTCATCATTAATTTTTATTAAATTTATAAATGACACTATTAAATTCATTATTGAAATATAGAATAATATAATTAGTTTACTATTTCATGTAAGATGATATATGCATATCACAAGAGGGTATTGATAAGGATGAAACACTTAAGCCATTTGGTGTTCTCAGTCTTAATTTATGACTGATTATCGATGACCACAAATCTATGTGGCGCCTATTTCGGAATAACATAGAAACATAGGTTTCCATGCCTTGTAATTTTCACTTGTGCAGTGTATCACCCTGATGTAGACCATCAACTCTAAACCAGATTGTCACTTGACCTCTTGGGTGCCTCCCTGCATACAAGGGGAAGCTGACTAATAGTGAGGGTCTAAGTCCATCAACAAGGAGACTATACTATAAATATCAAATCATAAGACAAATAATAAATGAATAAGTGGTAAAATAAATAATTGGAGTAACATGAAAAAATTGATTTATGTGAGACATGTCATATAATAAATATACATATAACTCCCACAGTGTTAAGAAAATAAAACGTATTAAAGTATAGTTGACAAATAAAAATGAAAAACTGCGATGTCTCCTAGAATCTATTCTGGTCCCGATATGAGTTATATGCTATATTTCATAGCCATTGGCTACATTTTCCTTGGCCTTACTTGGATCCATATAGTTGGAGTGTTCTTATGAATTGAGATTATTGTGCATAGTGTAAGTAATAATACCCTCTGGAAAACCACCAACATATCCTTAAAAAGTGATCACATGAATAAACAGTGTATTCCATGATAATAATAAATGAAAAAGGTAACTATATCAAATACACAATGAAAAGCTGTGTGGTTTTATACTATCCTATTTCAAGAAAGACATGTCCATACCAGCTTCAGCACTATACTGGGTGTAAAATAGAGAATTTGGAAAAATACGCATTAGACACAATGATGTTAACATTCCAAATTGATTTCTCAAGGAATCCAATGGGTAGCCAAATCCTAATCTACGAGGCATCGAGTTGAAATGAAATATAGAATCCCAAATCCACTTAGGATTTAAACATTTTTCGAATCCTCAAGGCATCGAGTTCCAAACAAATATAAGACTATCATGCCCTACCATCATCAAAGGCTCACATCATGTGCAATACCCCTATAAGTTTGAACCATTCCACAAAAGTCTCTTTTCATGTGTACCAAAAAACCAAAACTCCAGTTATTGGATTATACAAAACAAGTAAATATTGATAAATATACATAACATGTAATCATGTGAAATATGGTGTCATCAAAAAGATTATGTGAATGCAACATCAAACAAGGAAATAAGATAAATTAATATTACTCATGTATCAAGGTTCATATATGGGTATCATGCTAATGCACACACCCACAAAAAATCACTATCGATAAATAAAAAAATATTTTTACATAATAATCAAATCAATGTAATAATTTTATATGAAGGTCCCAGATGGGAAGGAACATTCTACCTAAATGTTTGAAATATCAACATCAAGGTTTAGTAATGATTCATCCTTAAAATCATGTCCTTGTATTAATCAAATTAAAAGACTTTAAAAAGATTCCTAGAAATGATTATATAATTTTATATCCAATAACAACAAAACACCACAACAGATAAATGAATCTCCCCCTTAGATAGATATTGAATTTTTCAAATTATGATAAAACATGGGCTATAAATTTATTCCTAAAATAATTATTATAAAAACACATGTGATATTATTCCATATCCTTTAAAATGTAAAATATAATAATTTTTTATTGTTCACATGGCATTCTGTTTTATACAAATGGTTTAGGTTAGGGAGTTACACAAAAGATATACATGTGATATCTAACAATCTAAGTAAGAATAACTCAGTGTAAATCAACTGATGATCCTTTAAATAAATGTATCAACAACCAAAACTTATTAATAAATCTATGTAATAGTAATATTTATCATATCGGTTGAACATCATATTAAACAAGTGGCATGACCTTTTTAATTGAATAACTCAGTGCCTTTTATTTTCATAAAATAGGACATGGATTCTAGATAATCATATAAATTTAATATAAGTACCATAAATGTGTTATTATTTTGTTCCTAACCAAATAAAACTATAGGATTTTCCTTGTACAACAATTACTAAATAATCATAACATATAGTTCATATCATAAGTCGTGTTTACCTATATATCATTAATATTTGGTTCTTATGATTTTTTTTCATGGTCTGGCATTGATATCATATTTCTATTATAAGGAATTGATTTGAACCTATGACCCAAACTATCTTTAATTACAACTCCATATTTCATATACTATGATATAGTTAAACTTTAATGGTTTGTTCCATGTTTCTTCCTATGATACCTTTCTAATGATATATTTTATCTTATTTAGTGATCCAGTTAAACCCAACAATATATCATGTCGTAAAAACCCATTAAAATACATTGAAACCATATTTTGGGAAAATAAAATTGACCAGAAAATTATATTATATAATTTTATTTTTAGAAATGTTTTTTGTATTAAAATAGAATAATATGGATTTGATACCTCTGATAGGTTTTTAATGATATATTAACACTTAATCAATGCTATGGAAGAATTAGAAACTATAAATTCTGACATCACATTTTATTGAAATCCAAACAATGATAAACATAAAGTGAATAAAATGTTACCTAACATTGATGAATCAATGTTTCATTAGTATTTAACCTTGACCATGATGAAAATCACTAAATAATATCCAATAAACAATATTTTTGTGGTGGATTTTATATTTAATGAATCAACTGATGTTTGGTTGGGATTATCTCGATAACTATTCGAAACTAATACATAAATCACAAAAGGTTTAAGAAGAAGAGAGAAACCAATAAGGGAGAGGATCATATTGGTTTACACACAAGGATCGAACACACAAATATATTCAGTTTCAAAATTATATTGCCCTCAATGAGTCTCTATTAGTTAAATTACAAATTCATAATATATGAGTTAATTAGACGAGGTAATAACATGTATAAAACCGTACTATTCTCTATCATTATTTTGTTGCATCCAAAATAATAAAAAATTATTTATTATATAGGAATGGTTATAATTTTATCTTTTAACATTCCACTTCCATGAAATTGTTGCAACATGTTATCATGTAGAAATCATTACAATATCCCGATTATAATGCATAAAATATACCTTGGTTTTTAAGAATATCATACCATACAACATTAAAATATCATACAATATGATATGTACCTGTGTAAATAAAATATTCATGGTATTTAGGTAATATTTTTTTACCACACACAATTTATCAAAATGGGTATAATCCAGTACATGATAATCCCAATAGAACATTCTGTTCATTTATATAAAAATAAGGATATTTCTTATTAAATTTATACCATTATAGTAAATCTAAAGTTTACAAAATTTCATTAATATTGATATTTCAATTCAAATTTATGAAAGAATATATTTTTTTCAAGATTTTATACCATAACATTTCTTCGAAGTGTTAGAATTAAAGAAAACTTACATGTTAATTTTTTCTTGTACATGATAATTGGTTAAAAATTGTACATCCTTACTTTATGATGCAAATCATCATTGGATTCATATAATTATTTATTCTACAACTAAAAGAACGACATTTATTATGAAAAATATGGATTTTACTAGATTAAAATTAAAATTATTAATTTACTTTAAAGAAATGTAATCATGTATTGGAATACATACATCATCAGTAAGTAAATCATATTAAAATTCAAGGAGATACCATATTATTAAATTATTAAGTCTATAAATAGTTTTCAGAGGATTAATTATAATTAGAAACTCTATTTTATTCATTTTACTTAATTCTAATAATCTAGGGCATGTACGTCATGAAAAATTAGTCTATCTTTATTAACATAAACATATTTATATTTTAATGTAAATTTGAAACATATATTCAAGTAATAATTTAATACTCTATAAGTTGTTTCATTATTAGAAATTAATATAAAATGATCATGAATCAAAGTCACTATACGTACCCACTCCGCTATTATATTTCCATTATCTACTTAAAGTTTTCCACATTATGATACCGCATGTGATAGTTATTTTAGAATCAATTTTTTTAAATGGAATATATCTACTTCAAGATTTAACAATGGTGTTACAATGTATTCCAAAGAGAAGAAATACTTTATTCCAATATTTGATGATTTTGTAAAAGAAAATTCCAAAATAATAAAACTCATTCTATAAATCATATGATATTAAATAAACATTGTACATAAAAATTCAATAGATTATTATAAGAAAGGGTTGAGTATTATTAAATATAAAAAATTATAATTAAAGAACTAAAATATTTTAAAAAATATTAAATATAATAAAATATTAAAAATAATAAAATTTTCACCATAATTAATAATACAATTATAATGATGAATCATTCTTTTTTGTTTCATTTTCATTTATAGTAATCTCAATTAGTATATATAACTTATGGTTATCATTTATTTAATCATGTTCCCTTGAATCGTCAAATTATATTTTAGAGTATAACAGTTTTTTCCTATAAATATATTTAATTTCTATGAAATGAAACTCTATATCACTTACGACTTCATATGTTATAAATATAATTAGATAAAACATTATTTTTTACTAAATTTTTTTAAAAGGCCAACAATAATAAATTCATATTATAATCCACTAATAAAATTTATAATTAAAAATTATATATATATATATATATTCTTTATAATGGGTACTAAATATGAAAACTATTAAACTGTTAAATGAATTTATGAGTGATGAACTATTATAGTATAAAATCTTGGACCCATAGAAATACTATTCATTATATGAGTGATATATTTGGTTTTTAACCATTTTATGTATTATATATTTTATAATAAGAGAACTCTAGTCGAAAAACAATATGTTCTTGTATTATTTTATAAAATCAATCACTTTTATAAATTAAATAATGTAAATAACTTTATTTATTATTTTGAGGATTCAAGGATGTGTTTACATTTTTTTACTTTGTGTGGCCTTATGTGAAATCATATATAATCCATATTTTCATTCATTAAATGTTGAAAACCTCAATGAGAATATCTTTTTTAGATCATTATTTGTAATATAAACACAAACAAAGATATATACATATATATATAGAACTCATACTACAATATTAGAATTAAATGAATTTTATTATATAATATGCACATATATAATAAAACCCATATATTTAATTTAAGGTATTAAACTTTAACATAGTGTTTTAAAAATGTTGGTATAAAGGAAATGATATTCAAGTAAGAATGTTTTGCAATTTTCTAAAAATGAAATTTTACTTCAAAATAATTTTAATGGTAATAATACAAAAAAAAATATTTATAAACATAGTAAGATCTTAGGAAATTGAAGAAATTATTATTCTAGAAAAATATTATAATGAATAAGGGGATAACAAGATCTAAAATATTGAAAAATAGAACACTTATAATATATAATACTATACAATAAAAAATGAAACCTTCCAATTTAATTTTATGTAAGAAATTAAAATTTATAATAATTTATTTATTTTTCGGGTATAAAATATTGTATTAGGGTCAGTGATAAATCAGTTAATCTTATATATAAGGTGTAGGGGATAAATATATTCATTTATTACTTTAAAGAAATTCCCAATGTGCCACTACCCTTTACATAAAAATGGGAACATCCCATCCAAGTTTATTCATACATAATAAGCCTTTTGGATAATCCTATCCATGCCAAAATACCTTCCATATGTCCCTTCCCACATCTTAGAATCACTGTATTAATTATTAAACCCCCCTATGTAGGAATTTTTTGTAAACCTAAAGATTTTTTCTGAAGAAGATGTTTCATTCTGAACCAAAATTGTTTGTTTAATTTATTCATCCACCTCCATAAAATATTATTTAACCTAAATGATAAATAAAATAATTATTTATGATATAATAAAATATTATTTTAAATTCCATACCATATAACTATATCATATTCCACCAATGGGATATGAGATCATCTTTCGTTTGTATGGTGGACTACCGCCTCACGAACTGAGGTAATTCGATTTTCATCACCACCTCTCCCTGATGATTTTAATTTTTAATCTACAATATGTATATATATATATATTAATGAAATATCTATAAATATATAAAAATAATATATCATATAGTTTCTTATATTTCTATTTATTTAAAAATTATAATGTTGTTTGTGCATACATGTGGATTACCACCTCTATGAAGAGATGGGAGTGGTTTTCATTAACCACATATCATGAATGTTATTTATAAGTGTATTTCAATAAATTATATTATATTCATTATTTTATTATCATTATATAATGACCAAAATATTTTTTGTCCTAATAATCAAGATCATTGAAAAATAGAAATATCACTCATGTGTGTGTATGAAATAGCCTCTCAATGATTGTACCATAGTTCATTGTTTATATCCATGAATCGTGGAAGGTTAAAAGGTATTATTTATGAATAAAATTCATAAACATGTATTTATTATAATTTAATATATGATTCAACATGGATCTCTTATACTATAATCAAATCACTAAATTCATTTTAAACATATGAACTGAATATCATCAAAATATCTAATGTGAACATAATTGATTAAGTAATCAAATATAACATGATATTAGAAAAAATAAAAGGCATAATAATCAAGATAAAGGTTCATAATAAATTAAATAATAAATATATGTTTATAATTAATAGATATAAATAACGTATGTTTCCAACTGGACCAAATATATGGATTTTCATCTCTATATACATTCATTAAGGTAGATTTTAATGTTATGAACCAAATTTAGTTTATTTTTTATTTATTTGTTTTTGTGAATTTACATTTCATACACATAATAAATTCATTGATTAATTCTAATGTTAACCTTATAGTCATTTTAAGGGTTCATTGTCTGAATTTCCTTAGATGGGACACACATTATGTTAACCACCTATCAAATTTTATGAGGTGTATCTACGACCATTTTGATATGTTATATCACTAATATATTTATTTTAATGGTAATTAATATTTCATAGAATTTTATTTGTTTTATGTGGGATGTGATTCAAAAGTTATCAAAGATGTAAGGGTTTATTTCACAATCCCATCAATATTTGATATTATTTATGTTTAATCATTTTATGGTTGAAATATTTGATTTTTCTATCTTAAACACACAATTTTTTTTATCTAGTAGTTATTTCTAGAAATTATATTTTTCCATTGATTTTCCACTCTTTAGGTACTCATGATACCAAAATCATGTTTTTAAGGAATATCGTGTTTTTTGTTTACTCGGTTGAGGATCTTTTTCTTCAAAATCCATATTTTATTTAAAATTATTTAAGAAATTTTTTAATGTTATCCAATTACTTATTGAAATCATTTTTACCCATGATATAATTTTTATAAAATTGTTTAAAATGAATATTATTTTAATTTTCCGAACAAGGTTCTATTTTTCTTTTAACTCAAAATGTCAATGAAATTCTTGTTTTAATGTACTTGGAATGAATATAATTTCTCATTCACCACGAACCTTCATTTCATTAAAAATTCCTTTGCATTTTTAATGGTTCTTTTCAATGAATTTTGTTCATAATATTCATAAATTTTTTAAAATTGTTTTTCAAAGTGAAATGGTTATTTTTGATAACAGTGTTTGAAATGATCTTATAATGATATTTATATTCATTAAAAACAATAACCACATATTTTAATTAATTTGAACTTGGGATAAAGTTAGTTAATAAATCTATATTCATAATTTAATACTAATATTTTTTGATATATAAAATTGTTTGTTAAATGAATTAATTATTCAATATATGATTAATGAATTGGATGTTCTATGATGGGTGGGGACTAGTTATAGGTATCCCATCAATGCTTCGATAGGTTTCATGAGGAAAATTAATAATCTAGCATTAAATGTGTTTCTTATTTATACCAACACAACAATGAAAATTTCATAGCATTTGGTCTGGATGGTATTGATATTATGATGTCTTACATGATGATATAAAATATTAAGAATTTCATTATCTAAGAATTAGGTTGTTATTATTTTTGATATTTCTATATTCAAATTATAAATTGATACATTTTACATGTTATTGTCCAAATGGAATTTGTTTTTAGTTAATAAGACATCCATATTGACTATGAATTATTTATTCCTGATAATTTCCATTGTATAAAACCCTTTCTGAGCATCTAAGCTTAACCTAATTTTATTGTATTCCCCCATGATATAAAAAAGGGATATTTTTATGAGCTCAAGTATTCAGAATATTTTCATTGACTATAGTGTATTTAACATATTCAAATATATTGATAGATTCAATTATGTAACTAGTTTAACAATAATAATGAACTATTTGGTAAATTAGGATGTGATTGCTTCTATCTTACGACATTGTAATATTCTAAAACCATCTATGGGATATTTTAGTTGGGTAATTTACTATTGCTATCAGATGGATTTTAGTAGAAATCAAAAGAACTAGATTTGGGAAACCATATACAAGGGAAAATAACCTAAATTAATTTCAATATTAGTCATTTTATAGGATAAAATGCATTTTTTTAAATTTCATATAATTTTTTTTCCTAGAAATTATTCCACGTATAGATACAATAAGTAGATATTCATTTGTCACAAATGCATATTTGGGTAACAACCCCAAAATGAGTTCGCCGAGTCTGTCATGGACATCATTCTGGTTCCTGGTAAGTGTTCCCAAAATACACAACTTATTTGACACTCCTAAGGGATATGGTTATGTTAATTCACAATTTCCATATGAAATTTTATGATATATTAAAGAATAGAACCTATGTAATACAATAATAATCCATAATAATATAGGAAAATCTTGAACATGGTTTAGACGATATGTATGTGGATAAACATATGTTTAAAATTATGGAAACCGATTTTTAGGTCTTATATGATGAGATTTTAATATGATCAAGGATATTTTTGGAAACATCTATTGGAATACAACACATGGGTTTTGTATATTTTTATGTGATATGGTTATTTGATGAATAATTATTTTATGGACATAATTTAAAATTTATTTACACCCCTTAGGGTTAATATGATCATTCATGTTAAATTAATTATTGTAAATTAAGAATACTTAATTTTCTGAAAAAAAATAAGATGTATAGAATAAATTAGTTTTTAAAATGATATTGGATTATTTGATATATTTTTAGGATACTTAGAATTGTTTTAAAACTAATATAAGAATTATATAAATATAGTATTAGAAAATAGAAAATCACATGTTGGGTGGGAACCTACTAAATCAAGAATGTTTGGAGGACTTGAACTCATAACCGAAGGGAGTGAGGGGTATATCACATACATTTGGTCGACATGATGCAATGTCTTGTATGACATATTATTTACATAAATATTATTATGAATATAGATTAAATTTATTTTGGGAATCGTATTATAGGATCGTATATTTTTTAATTTTAGTGATTTTGAGTTGATTAATTATAATCCAAAAGGCATTTTGTTAGGTTAATGATTATATAACTATAGAATAAATTATTTTTTTGCGAAGAATGATATTGATTTTTTTAGATGTATGTTAATGGGTATGAGATATACTTTACGGTTAAAATTTTATTCATTGATGAGGTTTTAGTGATTAAGGTATTATATTGGACGGCATATACTAACAATTTTAGTTCTAGTAAATATTTAGAGAAATAGGAAAGGAAATGTAATTTTTTATTTAGGATATTATAATCCATTAAATGTTAATTATAGTGCTTTAGTCATGAGAAATGACTCTTCATTTCATAGAGCATGAGGGGAAGTGAAAATTAATCAAATCACATTCAAATGATGAAATTATGATTATGGAAAAGAATAAATTAAGTATATTTTACCATAATGTATGGGATGAGAGTAAATGAATCAATAAAATCTAGTAAAGGGATCACAAGAAAAAAATTTATCCTATTATTATCATTTATGTTGAATTTATGGTTGTTTTACCTACAAAAAAATATGGTTTTGTGGTCATTAACTTTATTCTAACCATGTTCTAAATCACTCTATATTAATCATTAAGCATTAGTTTTATACTCAATTAAATTATTTTAACATCCCATTAATGTCCCTATTTTTTGTAAACATTGTTTTATATTATTCTAGATGATATTTGTATTTCCATTTCCCTCTTTTTAATAGGATTTTTTAATAATCATTTTAAGATGTGGGGTTTTCACAATGGAAATTTCAATTTTCAAACATTTGATTTACACAAAAATGTTTAAATTTCATGCATGGTATTTATTAAAGATGAGGAGAATTTAAAATTCATATATTTTAATTTAATAACCTTATGATTGAGTGCATATACAACACACCACAATGATAATAATCAAATAAAAGAAATATTTTATTTAAATATGATTATTATAACATGCTCATTGAAATTCTGGTTAAAAATTAGATTTACTAAGTTATGAAATATATATATATATATTTAAATATAAATTTATTGGATAATTAATAAGAAATAAGAAGACAATTTTTAGTAATGTAATTTTATATTTCAAAAATTCAATTTCATTAAAAATGATTTCTTTTTATTTTTTTCTTGGGGATAATTTAATTTTTTAGACTTTTAGAAATTTTATTTTATTCAAGTACTTAATTTTTTAAGTAATCACATCAATATTACCCTAATTTAAGTTTCATGTATTTTTCTAAAAAGATTTATTTTTTCATAAATAATGAATAATATCATTTTTGTGAAACAATCATTTCTTTTCATAAAATAAAGTATTTTAAAGTATTATTATATTTTTGGTTTGGAATTATTGTTACATATGATAAATTTTATTTGTATTAATATTATTAATTCCATTTGGATAAATAATTTTCATCATCGCGATTTTAGATTATTTTATCCTAAAATACATTTTTATGAAACTATTTTAAGTGAATAAGTTTTTTTTTATTTCAATTTTTTAAACTAACCAATTATGAGAAATAATTTAAAATAATTTTATAGATTAGATATTTATCATTATGAATTCAAATTAATATAAAAAATATTTTTGATTCAAAGTGATATTTTAAAATCATTTTTTTCTTAAAAAAAGAATTTTCATGAAAAAAAAATTTCACGCATTTCAAAAGTAATTTTAAATTTATTTCTATCAATTATGTCTATAAAATATTGAAAATTAGAATCAATATTTTTAATATGAGTTCCATGTTTTCAAATTTAATATTTTTAGTTTTAGTCATTATTAATGATAACTATAGTAAATAATTATCACCAAAATATGGGTAATTCATGTATCTATAGTTCAAAATAATTTGATGAGGACTAAAAAATGACCATAACATTTGGCATAATTTTATTTTATGATAAAATTCATCGATAACCACTCAAAATATTAATATATGAAATTTTCATTTGGAATTCTACTATGATTATTTCTTTTATATTTTTTAATATAATAAAATGAAGAAAATATCCCTTTATTACTTCTAACTTCTCTAATTTTTTATGTTATTGATAAGGGAACCCTATTTTAAATTATAAATAAATATTTTAAATATAAATGATTTGTATCATGGTAATTTACTTATAATTTTTAGGGATAAAATAATTACCTTAAATACTTATGCATCATCGACCTAATACTTATTCAATTAATATTCAAATAAAATATATGGGTTTTAAAATTTCAAAACATATAAAATTCTAATGAATTATTAAACTGATTTTTTTTAGATAAACGAAATATTATATAGATGTTTTAATTTATTATATTAAAATTCTAGTTCATTCTAGATTTTATTATGTTCAATGCAAATGAATAGTTACAAAAAAAATACATTAATGATATTTTATAATAAATAATATTTTATTAAATGACCTAAAATTACTAAAAATTTAACAGTAAGCTACATTTATGTTATATAGTTTCAAATATAAACAATAATCTATTTATTTTCCAAATTTCACATTTATAGTAACTATTTTGACCCTTGTATATTAAAAACATTTTTATCATTGTAATTATCTAAAAGGGTTAATGCATGTTAAAATAAATATATATGGGTAAAAACCAAATATAAACTTGTAAAAATTATAATGGGTGATAATATTTATACCAATAAACAAATGAAATTTTAAATACATCATTTGGAGAAATTTTACCGTGGGAAATAATTTATATCAATTTAAAACTTTTTGAACATACAAAAGTGGCCCTCTCCTCACTTATAAAAAGGTACACCTTCTCATCTTCTCTTAAAAATTTAAACATAGTTGTGTTTAGAAAATATCTACCAATTTTGCCTCATTAATTACATTACCATTTAATAGAATACATTTTTATGAGGAAACCTTCTTAGGATGTCTTTTGGGGTAAATCTAAATATGTTGTCTGATGTAGAGGTACTGTTTTTAACTGACCATTTTTGTTTTATATATTCTTCCACCTCATTAAAATATAATTCAACCATGATGATATAATAAAACTAATATCTCCAATATAATTAGTTTTTATGTCGATTACATGTAATATATCCATCTCCTAGTCCATCAAATGTGAATAGAAGTCATCATTCTTGCACACAACGGACTATCGCCCCACTAAGCGATATAATTCGTTTTCCCACAACACCATACAATTATGGTTTTATTGATTGATATTATATATATATATATATATCTATTTTATTAATGAAATATTTATCATTATTTATGATAATATATCGCAAACTTTTTTACCATTCCATTAATTTAAAATGTTTGACATCGCTTGTGATTACACGTAGATTATCACCTTAACGAAGTAATGCGACTCTTTTTTTCATATCCACATCACTCGAATGGTACATATAAGTTTAATTAAATAAATATTTTGATATTTATTTTATAATTTAAAATATTTAATAATAAAAGTTTTATTATCATTATTGTCGAAAAAAGGAAATGTCACTCATGCATACGTATGTATTACCGTATCCATGTTTTTAACATAGTTCAAATTTCATATCCATAAATCATGGTTGATTTATAAATTATAATTTTTTTATAAAAATTATAGTTTTTCTTGATTATTTTATATGATGTAATAATTACATTTTTACAATAAAAAGACCACATAATTCATTTTTTGACATATGAACGGAATATCAATAAAACATATGACATGAAATTAATTAATTAATTAATTAATTATAACATGGTATTAATAAAAATATAAGTAATTCTAAACCCAAATAATGTTATTAATCAATTTAATAATTAACATAAGTTTCTTATTCAGTTATATAAATATTTAATTTGATGATTTGGACAATATGTAAGGGATTTGTTGTATATTTCCATTCATTGAAGAATATTTTAATGTTATGCACAAAATTTATTCTATACAGTGTATATATTGACCATTTTAAAAGTTATTTCATAAAAAAATCATACATCATGGTATTTTATGTTTTAATTCAAATTATTTCACCAATATAGATTTGACTGGAAATATACAAAGTCATAGGTGTTTCATAACACAGTTTTCTTTATTGGGGGTTTATCACATCTTCATTGATTAATTATTTAAAAATTCTTAAAATGGAATTTTTCTAATTTATGTTATACCTCCACATTTTTTTACAATATTTATATTTTTACGCATAAATATTTATTTACTTATTCTTAATTTAGCCTTGTTATCATTGTAGGGGTTATACGTCTCAAATTTCCATCTTTGGGACATATGTAATGTTTTACACATATAATCATTTATGAGGTGTTTCTACTACCCTTTTGAAATTTTATATTAATAATTACTTTATATTAATGGTATTTATTTTTTCATTTTTATTTATTTCTTTCATAGGGGTTATGATTAAAATGTTATTGATGTGTTAAGGGTTTATTTAAAAATATCAACATTATTCAGGATTATTTGGTTTAAGTCACTGATGGGGGAATTAGGTTATATTTTTATATTAAATTTAAAACAATTATCCAAATATGGTTATTTATGGAAATTATAATTTTTTTACATTAATTTTATACACTTTAAGTACTTAGGAGACCAAAATCATGTTTTTAGGAAAGCAGACTTGTTTTTCTACCTGATTATGTATATTTTTCTTCCATGTGCATATTTTCCATAAAACATTTTAAATAATATTGATAATATTTTAAACCAAATTATAAAAAATATATTTATCCTTTTTTTCATTTTATAAAATTGTTTAAAATTGAACTTCTTGTCATTTAAAAAACAAAGTTCTTTTTGATATTTTACTAAATAAGTGAAAGGAGACATAATTCTATCATAATAGGAATGAAATAAAATCTTCCTACCACCATGAACACTCATTGATTTGATTCATTCTTGAAAATTTTATATGTATATTTTCATTTAAAAATTTTTCTCTAACATTATGAACAATTTTAAAATAGATTTTGAATGTGAAATGTATATTTTCACCAAGAACATTTTTAATGATATTTTTATGTTAATTCGATTTATAAACCAAAAAAACACATTATTTTACTTTCAATCCATTGGGGATATGTTATAATTATATGATTATTATTCATTCTCTCCATGGTATATGATCAGTTTGAATAGGGAATGTGTATACATTCACATTCTTGATCAATATGGTAGCCATTAACTTTCCCTTGAAACAGTCACTTTCTGGTTGTCATGGGATAATAAACATCCCTTATATATATATTATTTATCATTGATATTCTTATTTATTAAACCATATATCATTTCTAAATAATATTTTTTCTATGAATGTTATTTATCTTATTTGGGCTAACCTTGTTAAATATATTTTCCTTACACAAATTCTTTTTTAATAAGTAATATTTTTGAAGAATTGAATTCATCATTCGTTATATAAATAATGCATTAGACATTCAAGGATTTGTGGGTCCAATATTTAGATATCCTTTTGATTCATTTACCTTTTTCATGATAAAAATTAGTAAGATATCATTAAATTGGATTATTATGTATACCTACCCAGCAATTAAATAGTCTAAGCATAGGGTCTTTATGATATTGACATATTTATTTTTGAGATCGTTATGTCTAATATCAATGATTTAATTTAATGAGAAATCATTTATTATTATCCATGATGTTAAAGTATTAATATTATACACGGATGCATTTCATGATCAATTAATTTATTAAAGGACATGTGCTTGCAATTATTTATGTTTTTAGGTAGGTAGTTTCTTATTGATTCATGATATCTTTCATTGTACACAACCCTTATTAATAGTCTAAGAACACACATATTTTTCATTCTTTCCCCAGGATATGAAGAAGGAATATTTTTATCAGGTCAAGGATTCATAATATTTAGTTTCACTATGTTGAGTTTCATGTATTCAAATGTATAGTGATATTTAATTATGCATATTTGTTACCATGAATACTAAAGTTTTCTCGCCTTTAGGTTGTGATCGTTTGTCTCTTATGCTATTTTAATGAAGGAACCACCAACTCTTGGCTATTTGAGGTTGGGTAATTACATTCACCATGTTTTATGTATCCTTAATTTAATGGGGACTTATATATATATAACCTTCAATACATAATTGTCAGATTAAAAGTGTTGAATGATGTTCTTATGTTGAATTATTGTTCTGGTCCACTAATTCAAGAAACTGATATGAATGTGATGTGTGAGACATGAATTGTATAGTTCTCTAATGCATTGGGTAATGTTTTTGTCTCATGATATGCTTTGTATGGTGAACATGATATTATCATGAGTACATTATGTTATGTCTATTTATTGGCAATCCTTGACTTATAATTACGATGTCATATTTATTTATTTTTTCACATTCCTATGTTGAATTAATTTTATAATATCTTACCATTTTTCAAAAACCCTATTATGATTCTCACCTATTTTATGTTACCTTTATATTCTTCATGACTAACAAGTGTTACTATCATCTTGTTATTCTTTTATTATTTCCTTAATGTGATTTATATATCACCATATTCCTTTTTATGTACCCTTGTTAACCTACATAGTTTTAATAGATAAAAAAATTTCAATTTAGTGTTGTAGAGATTTTAAATAATTTGGTTATACTATGTTTTAATTTATCATTATATGTACCTAATTTCCCAAAGACACCAGGAATCATTCACTTCTGGGATTTTATTATGTGTTTATTTATGTAATAAGTAATGAATTAAGGTGTATTAAAATATGTATTTTGATAGTTATTTTAAAAGGAATGTCTAGTAAATCTTGGGGATTATTGATGGAAAACAGAAGTAAAAGTCTTTGAGATAATAATGAATATAGGAAAATAGTACTAAATAATGGTATAGTGTGGAGTAAGTGGTTAAAAGAAACATTATCTATGTTTGGATAATACATGTGGAAGTGGATCTAGTATAGTCATACATATGGGTAATAATCCTGAAAAGGGTGTATTGGGAATTTAATAGATTATCACCTAGTTCATGAAAATAAATCCCCTTCGAATATTTATTTTTTCATTACCAAGGGATATTTTTGGTAAATTCATAATCTCTTTTTGAACCATTAGGATGTGAACAATAAGGATCATAAAATTTTATTCTAGTAAATAGACTGTGGATAACATGTATTGAAACCTATAAATTTATAGTTTATTTAATATAGTACATTTATATGTTATCTTTTCAATGTTTATTGTATCCCTATTATAGGATCAATAGTTTGAAAATTATAATCAGTATTTTATTCTTTATTTTAATCAAATGGATTGGAATTGAATGAAGCGAGTCGGTAACCAATGTGACGAATAATGTAATGGATTCCCCAAAAAGATTCCCGACATTATGGAATTTGGATTTGGGAACATAATTACTATAATTTCATTATTATGTCGTATTTTAGAGAAAGATGAATTAGGAGGAAACCCTAAATCACCCTATTTGAAAGAATTTTACAAGTGTGATCATTATGTGACAAAGGCCTCAAAATCTTAGAAGATTTACTGATCATTTAATCAAGGAAAAATTGATCGACTATATCAAAACAATCATATACATCCTTTAATGACATCATACGTAGAATATTGCACTAACTATTAATCAAATAGAGGGAGAGGATGATCAATGATGGGCATTTATAGGAGTATGAAGCTTGGGGAAGAGATGTATGTGATGGAGTGGAAAGAATACTCTAACATGATTTTCAATAAATATTTTCCTCAAACACATTGGCTTAAAAAAGAGACTAATTTCCTTAGAATCATGTAAAAGAATGTGGAATCCATCATGGATTAAGAGGTGAATTTCATAAGACATGCATAACACACCTCCAAAATTATCATTGACCACATATGTAATGATATCCTCTTATTTGGAGGGATACAGATGTTTGTATGAAATGGTTTTTTGATACAAGATGTCTAAATCTATAACGAAATTGTATGATGTATCCTTAAAGTCAAAATCTACAATGGTGAATATCATGGGCCTCATGGATCTAAAGATAATAATAAGGGAATGGATTTTAATTCCAGTAGTGAGATTGATAAATATCAAGGGGGAACGAAATTCCATCATCCCACTTCTCTGATATTTAGGAAGAAGCATCCCAAAAATTTCCTAACGTGGACATTGAAATACTTTAGTTGTGGTATTGAAGGAAACCTTAATTGGGAATTATGATGAGGTAAAACCACCAATGTGATTGAGGAAAATGAATACTCCAGTCAACCCCTAGTCTTTTATCAAATGTTTCTATTATAAGGAACAATGAAACTATACAAATTGTTTAATCAATAAGGTTTTCCTTATGACTTTTTCCATTCCTTCTTATTTTGAAAATCACAAACACTTATAATTAATAAAATATATATTTTGCTTATATAAG
Organism: Viscum album; assembly: GCA_963277665.1. Lineage (NCBI taxonomy): Eukaryota > Viridiplantae > Streptophyta > Magnoliopsida > Santalales > Viscaceae > Viscum > Viscum album. The sequence goes on along the minus strand of OY728120.1, from coordinate 1,378,816,426 downwards.
AAAAATTTCCTTCTGAAAGGAATTTACCCCTACCATGATTTCATTGTTCATAGCAATATTTTTCTTAAGTATAAAAATCCGATTCATATTTAAAACCTCAGAATCATATACTACATAGATATGAAGCATTTTGTTTTAGGATCCGAATTCTGGATACAAACTCTCATTAAGATCCACTATGAATTATGGATACAAACTCTCATGAAGTTCTACACCAAATTCTGGATACAAACTATCATGAAGTTCCACTCCGAATTCTAGATACGAACTCTCATGAAGTTCCACTCCGAATTCTGAATAAAAAATATCATGAAGTTCCACTCCGAATTCTGGATACAAAATCTCATGAAGTTCCACTCCGAATTCTGGATACGAACTCTCATGAAGTTCGACTCTGAATTCTAGATATGGACTCTCATGAAGTTCTACTCCGAATTATAGATACAAAAGCTCATGTAGTTCGACTTTGAATTCTAATTTCGAACTTATCTATGTTCTGAATCTAAGTTCTCTAAATTCAGACTCCGAACTCTTATGAGTTCTGACTCCAAATTACCATGAACTATGACTCCGAACATTATAAGTTCTCTTTCCAAATTCTGATAAAACGAGAATCCAAATTTCGTGCTTTCAGTTATTGACTAACCATTGGTTGAGTGACACGTGTACATGTCCCTCCTAAATTCAAGGAGAAATATGACCACTAGAGGAGGGGGGTGACCATTGGAGCTTTGCCTATAAATAGGAGCTCATTTTAAAGTGTTAGAGACTTTGCGAATTTTTGGTGATCAGAACTTCTTGAAGTGATTTATAAAGAGAGAGGATCTTATCAACTCTCAAGGCTTCGTGCAGAAAGTTTGAACAGCTTGTTCAAACATTCGATTGTGCAGACTTGCTTTGTGGGACTCTGATTGTCGCAGATTACAATCTAGGGCTTCCGGGGATAAGAAGATAGAGGTTCCAACACCATGAAGTTGAGGGCTTCCTTGCTGAGGAAGACAGAGGTGCCGACTACCTAATAGTTGAGGGATTGTAGGGATAACAAGACAGACTCTGATATTCGTATCAAGGGCTAAACCTGGTGTGGGTAAGACATACTTTCGTGAAAGTATAAATCAGGGGACCTTTTATCAAGGGTTGTTGGATACCGTTCTCATTGTGTTAAAAGAGTTATTGTTTGTTACTTATAGTTTTACTATGTTTTTATGCTGCATTTTGTATTATTAGGGAAGGTATAACTTTCTTATAATTCCTTATTTGTACTCTGATTTAGTTAGATTCTATACATTTTAAGGTATAATCTTTGTTGGTGTAAACTTTTGTTATGTTTTAGTTCTGAATCACTTTTCTGGAATCAATCATGTCTTTAGAACTTATAGGTGTTGTGAATTTTGGTTATCCAAAATTTCCTAAGGTAAAATTTTTAAGTATACAATTCACCCCCCTCTTGTATTTGAATCTCATTGTACTTATTAGATCATATGTATGATATTATATAGTATATCATACATAGTCATACCACCCTAAAAATTGGTATTAGAGGACTTGGTTCGATCTGAATTAATCTCACGATTAGATTTAAAATATTTTTTTTATAACATTCCACTACTGGAAAAACTAGCTATACCCACGGTTCAAAACCGTGGGTATAGCCCCCAATACCGTGGGTATAGCCTATACCCACGGTTTTGGGAACCGTGGGCTACAACAGCGTCGGGATAGGGGTCTTGACCTATACCCACGGTTTACCCAAACCGTGGGTATAGGTGGGCTACTACGTGTTACCAGGAGTCCAGCGTGGCTCACACATTGCCCCACGGTATGAGAACCGTGGGAATTTTAAATTTGGATTCATTTAAAAAAATTTGCTGCACCACGGTTCAAACGCGGGACCGCAGCGTGCTGAAGGATTCTGTACAACCAACTCACCCAATGCGTTTGTTAGTATACATACATTTATTTTGCTAATTATATTAATCTCACCCGTTATCTGAAAATCTAAATACCGGTAAAATAATTCTGTCGGGGCAGAGAATCGAACCCGTGTTGGCTTTCTGGATTCCGGTTCGCCGCCCAACTGAGCTACGCAGAGTTCTCGTTATATATACTAACATATATATTAATATATTAATATATAGACAACGCGCCATGATAAACATTATGCCGGTGGAGGGATTTGATCTCGCGACCTGCGGGAAAGAAATACAGGGAGTTACCAACCAGTCTAACAAAGTTTATTAATAATCGATTTATATTTTAATAAATATATTATAACAGAACGCCAAAAATGTTTTCCCTCCCATTTTTTTACATTTACCGCCTAAGTTTTTTTTCCCTCTTTTACCCGGGAAAGCTCTACCCACGGTTTTCAAAACCGTGGGTATAGGTCTTGAAAAAATATATATCCAATGCCCACAGTTTTTAAAACTGTGGGTATAGATCTTCCAAAAATAACCTATACCCACGGTTTGGGCCAAACCGTGGGTATAGGTCTTGAAAAAAATACAACTATACCCACGGTTATGCAAAACCATGGGCATAGGTCTTAAAGCAAAACTATACCCACAATTGTGGGGAAAACCGTGGGTATAGGTGACCTATACCCACGGTTTTATAAAACCGTGGGTATAGGGTCCCATACTAGCCCTATACCCACGGTTTATCAAAACCGTGGGTATAGGGTACCCTATACCCACGGTTTTTTCCAAAACCGTGGGTATAGACCCATTTTCCAGTAGTGTTCGGAATTGATCATTTATATTCCCATTTCCAGAATCATACATTTCAGAATCTATTTTTTGTAATCATAGTTCGGAATCACTTTTTGATTAGAGATACAATTTTTTTCTTACTTAGAATATTTTCTCTTGTTTACAGACTTATACTTGTAACAAGTTTGTGTGTCAAAGTTTTTCTTAAGGATGGAAGGTTTAAATGTTGGTTCTATCGACAACCTAAATCCTACTAGACCACCAATCTTTGATGGTAAGGATTACAAATATTAGAGAGATCATATGAATAATTTCATTTTCAATACTGGGGTAGATAACTTTTTCATGCTTACTGGAGGATTTAAAATTCCTGATAAGGAAGTTAGTGCTTTTACTAATCAAGAATAGCATGAATACCAACTCAACTATAAGGTACGCAATACATTGATTTGTTTAATGACTAGGAAAATATATATCCAAATTTATTCTTGTGAAACAGCTAACTGAATATGGAAGAAACTTGAAGGTACAAATTTTGGTACATCTAAAGTGATTGAGACTAGAAGATCCATGCTCAGAGCTGAGTATCATGGTTTTAATTTTCCATATGGATAACCAAATTGTAAGGTGAAACATAGATTCATGACTATCGTGAATAGCTTCCAATCTATGGGAGAGAAAGGTCTAGATGATGAATCTCTTGTTGACAAGATTAGTGACATTATGCCCAATGAGTGGGAATCAAAGAGAACTACTATTGATGAAAATATAAAGGTTACTCATATTTCTCTTGATGAACTATTTGGAACTCTTCTTCAACATGAGACTAGAATGAAGAGAGATGCTGAAAACATAAAAAAGAAGAATGTGAATGGTAGTGTTTCTTTTACAAAAACTTCAAATCATATTAATGATAATACTCTTGAAAGAGTTACTAGATCCAAATCTAAGAAGGTTATTATTCAATCCAAATCTATTGAGAGTGATGTATCAGAAAATGAGTTAGCTAATATTGCTCGAAAGATGAACAAGATTACTGGATAGAGAAATTTCCAATCCATGTATAAGAAGAAGGAAAGGAAAGATAAGAAAGATTCAGAGGTTATATGCTATGAATGTAAGATAAATGGATACAGCAGACCAGATTGTCCCATGATCAAGAGGAAATAAAAAAAGAGATTCATTCTGAGAGGAACAGAAAGAAATATCACAAGTCCAAATCTTAGAAAGTTATGAAAGCTAATGACACCTGGAGTTCCAGTGGTGGTGACTCTTCCGATTAATCTTCATATTATGAATCTTCAGGCCAAAAAAATCTTGGTCTTATAGCCAGGGTACCTATTGATAATCATTGCATTATGGCTAATGTACACAATGTTGAATCATTGACCAACATTTCTCTAAATGCTAATGATAGTAAATATTATATCTCTTCTGATGAAGAATCTTCTTCTGATAAAGAAAAATACTTTAACTACCAATGAATAAGTTTCTAGGTATGCTAAACTTCTTGAGATTGATAACTCAAAACTCATGAAAAAGTTTGATAAGGAAAACTCTAGGAATACTATTCTTACTAGGTAAATATCAGATCTTTCTAAAGATCTTCATCAGAAAAATGTTGTTATTGAAAGTATTTCAAAAAATCGTGAGGAAGTAAGTTCTGTGAAGAATAAACTTTCAAAATATCTTGAAAACGTAATTTCTATGAAAAATGTTTTCGAGCCTTGCTCTAGCTTAAAATCAGATGTTTTTGAAGATAAGAACATAGTTATTAAACTCAGATCTGAAATATTTTCTTTGAGCAAGTGTTTTTTTAAAACTTTACCCATAGTAAGGAAAATTTTGATAAAATGTATTCACAAATCCAACCACGAAGGAATAATTCTGGTTTTGGTTACACTAGTTCTAAACCGATTTTTAGAAACAACTACTTTGTTCCTCAAAGTTCCCCATTTTTCACAAAGTGTCATTGTAGTTGTCACTGGGAAAAAAATTGTTCCTTAAAAAAACCCAATCTTTAGGATTTCATAAGGCTTGTTTCTCTAAGAAGATGTGGGTACCCAAAATTTTACTTTCTAAAATTTCCGGATCCAAGCAAGTGTGGATTCCGAAAACCTAACTTTTTCTTATTTTTATCAAAATAGGGAAAGTACCAACAACAATACATCATACATGGATATTGGATGTTCCCAGCATATGACTGGTAATGAAAACTATTTCGAAAAGATTATCAACACGAAAGGTGGAAAAGTAACATTTGGAGATATTTCTTAGGGATAAATTATTGGTATAGGTAACATTATTATTCTTGTAAGAACTTTGATTTCAAATGTTTTTTTTGTTAAGGGTCTTAAACACAACCCCATCAGCATAAGACAATTATGTGATGAAGGATATCTTGTGAATTTTAGGAATGATAAGTCCTTAGTACACAATTCCATGGAAGAATTTATTCTTTCTGCCAATTGGAAAGAGAATGTTTACACACTATTCTTATAATTCTATAGGATCCAAGACTTACCTTTCCTTAGTGCAATGTAAGAACATTCTTGGTTGTGCCATAGATGTTTAGGACACTGTAACTTTAGAAGCATATGAAAACTCTATAATAAAGGCTTATTTATGGATCTACCAGAGCTTAGATTGGATTCTTTAAAAGTTTTTGATCCTTTTCAATATGGCAAGAAACATAAATCAAGTTTTAAATCAATCAGTAAAGTCTCAACAACTGATGCATTATAGCTAGTGTATATGGATCCTTTTGGTCCTACACAAACAGGAATTATTGGGGGAAAATATTATGTATTTGTTTTGGTTGATGATTACACTAGATTAACATGGGTCTATTTCTTAGCAAAGAAGTCTGCAGAATTTTCTTATTTCAAAAGTTTTAGATCCCAAGTCAAAAATGTGAAAAATCTTCCATTGAAAACTATTCATAGTGATCATGGAGGAGAATTTCAAAATTCTGATTTTGAAACTTTTTGTAGTAGAAAAGGTATTACTCACAACTTCTCAACACCCAGAACACCTCAAAAAAATAGAGTTGTGGAAAGAAGAAATAGAATTCTTCAAGAGATAACTAGAACCATGTTGAGTGAGTATTCTGTAGCCAAACATTTTTGGGCTGAAGATGTAAGTACTTCTTGTTATACTATAAATATTGTTTTGATTAGATATTTTCTTAATAAAACTCCTTATGAGTAATGGAAAGGTAGAAAACCTAGAATTTCCTACATTATGGTTTTTGGTTGAAAGGTTTTCATTCTGAATACTAATGATAATTTACACAAATTCGCACCAAAATCTGATGAAGGAATTTTCTTAGGCTACTCCACAACTTCTAAGGCTTATAAAGTTTTTAACAAAAACCCATGCACTATTGAAGAGACAGTACATACCAAATTTGATGAAACTGATCCCATTGTTTTCAAACAACCCCAACCTATGCCTTTGTATGTGTTTTCAAAAACAAATTATCAACCTATGATAGAAAACCCTTTAGATAAGGAAAAAGTTCAAGATGATGCTTCTGAAACATTTACCCTAGATGATTTTATACCCTATGTTGATGAACAAGTTTTACAAAACCAAAATTAGTCGTTTCTAATGAATCATCTCAATGATAGTATCATTGGTGATGTGAGTCATCTTGTAAGGACTAGATGTTACATAAGAAATGAAGTAGAACATCTAGAATTCCTTTCCCAATTAAAACCAAAAAGCACAGATGATTCTTTAGGTGATGATGATTGGATTAAAGCCATGCAAGATAGACTAAATTAATTCGAAAGGAATAATGTCTAGACCGTGGTTAAAATACCTAAGGAAAATTCTGTTATTGAAGTAAAATGGGTCTTTAGAAATAATTGTAATGAAAATGGAATCATCGTAAGCAATAAATCTAGATTAGTTACTAAAGGCTATAATCAACAAGATGGAATAGAATAGGAAGAAACCTATGCTCCAGTAGCTAAACATGAATCTATTCATATTTTACATGCCTTTTCATCATTCTTCAATATCAAAATTTTTTAAATGGATGTGAAATGTGATTTCCTTAATGGTTATGTGCAAGAGGAAGTTTTTTTTGAACAACCTCCTGGCTTTGAAGACACAAAACATCCTGATCATGTTTTCATACTTACCAAAGCTTTGTATGGCCTTAAACAAGTCCCACGAGCTTGGTATGATAGACTTACATGATTTTTTCTTCAAAATAACTATTTTAAGGGAAATGAAGATCCAACCCTTTTTATAATGAAAGATAAGTAAAATGTTTTTATTTTTCAAATTTATGTTGATGACATTATATTTGGTTCAACTCAGCAATATTTAACTGATTCCTTTGCGGATCTAATGAAATATGAGTTTGAAATGAGTATGATGGGTGAGTTAACATTTTTCCTTGGTTTTCAAATTTCTCAAAAACCAGAAGAATATAAATATCTCAACAGAAGTATATTAAATATCTTCTTACAAAGTATGGATATGAAAACACTAAAAGTATTAGTACTCCGATTGGTACCTCAAATACACTTGATCATGATGATGTTGGGAAACCAGTGGACCAAACATATTTTAGAGGTATGATAGGAAGCTTACTATACATAACAGATAGTTTTCCATAATTGATTTTTTCAGTATGCTTATGTGCAAGATATCAATTCAATCCTAAGGAATCTCATTTAAAGGAAGGGAAAAGAATTTTTCTCTACTTAAAGGGAACCATGGACTTAGGAATCTATTATACTTCAAGAAATGATTTTTTTTAAAAAGATTTTCAGATGCTGACTTTGGTGGGTATAGGATGGATTGAAAGAGTACACCCAGAACATGTCATTTCTTAGGAGACTAATTAGTTTCTTGGTCATGCAAGAAGAAACACTCTATAGCACTTTCCACTGATGAATTTGAATATGTAGCATATGGAAGTTGTTATTATCAAGTGTTTTGGATGCAAAACACACTCACAGAATATGGCTTGAGTTTTAGTAAGACTCAGATTTTGTGTGATGACACAGGTGCCATTGCCCTCAGAAAAAAAACCTTCACATCACTCTCATGAAAAACACATAGATACTAGGAATCACTTTCTTAGGGATCACACACAAAAAGAAGATATCACTCTTCAATTTATCAGAATGCAAGATCAACTTGCTGAAATGTTCAAAAAATATTTACCCTCTGATAGATTTGAATACATTAAACATAAGATAGGAATTTTAACCATAAGTTAATATTCCATCATTAACTTCTTTCTAACCCATTCTCTTTACAGTAATAAACTATTTTTCATAGGGGGATTACATTTGTTTGTTAGTCTTTCAAAATCTTTCGTAATGATTATTTCAAAAATTTTCTTAATGAGACTTTCAATATTTTTGTAATGAAGTTTTCGTACTGAAAATTTTCTTAATGAAGTTTTCGTACTGGAAATTTTCTCAATGATGTTTTCGCACTAAAAATTTTTGTAATGAAATTTTCATACTGGAAATTTTCGTAATGATGTTTTCATACTGAAAATTTTCATAATGAAGTTTTCGTACTGGAAATTTTCTTAATGAAGTCTTCGTACAAGACATTTTCCTGATGAAGTTTTCGTACTGGAAATTATTATAATGATGTTTTCATACTGGGAATTTTTGGAATGAGAATTTTCAGAATTAGAATTTTTGGAATATGAATTTTTGGAATAAGAATTTTTGTAATGAGAATTTTCGCAATGGGAATTTTCGTACTCATACTTTTCGTACTAGAGTTTTGTTACTCAAAGTTTCTATAATAAACATTTCAACTTTTTGTTTTTCGTAGTGAGTTTTTCGTAGTATGTTTCTCGTAGTTAAATTTTATTCAAGAATAATATCACCTATTATGAATAAACTTGCAAGCCAATCCGAAAGGTATGAGTTCCTTACTTAAGTTTTCGTAATCGTTTTTAGTTACTGGCAGTTTCTTTTTCTTATAAAATTTCTCGGATTCGTTTCTTATTAAATCCGAATGTTTTTGTTAAAACCTCTAAAGATCGGATTCAAGATTTCCTTGCAGGTTTTTTCATCCTTTAGATCAGGGCAAAGAGTTTTTCAATTGTTAGATTGGTTTTGGAAGTTCAAAGGTCACCACCATCACCTATATAAAGGGGACCCCCGATGGTTGTCCCACATCGTTTTCAAAGCCCTCGCGTGTCAAAGCTCTACCCTAATTCTTAATGCTCGTTCCGAATCTTTCAGTGGTCCTCCATTCCGAATGTCTGAAGAAGCCACTTCCCAAGATATGTCTTCTATGAAGCCAATCTCAAATTGGTTAGTATACAGGGAAAGGTTGGTCCATCCGAACTTTTTTAGTAATTTTGATTCTCAAATTTCAAAGAATATCAAACTCAATGGGTGGGAAGATTTATGCATATCGAAACCGGGAAATCAGCATGCTGTTTAAATAGATTTTCTTGTTGAATTTTATGAGTCTGTTTCCTTCTATGAAGAAGATGACAGAGAAAAATTCTCCTTTAAGAGCTATGACAAGATATACAGGCTCTCTTACACTAAGGCTGAAAGCTTGGTGGGCTTATCATACAATGGTGAATCCAAATTTGGTTCAAATAAGCTACCAAATGTGCAAAGAATTTTTAGCAAAGTGAAGGAAATTGAATGCCTTGGACTCAAAGATGGTAAAACAACAATGATTCCCCATCTCTCCACCAACAACCGGATTCTACAGTTGTGGGTTCAAGGGTTTTTCATTCCGAGAAGAGGTGACAAGGATAACCTAAAGAAAAGTGATATTTACATCTTGGATTTCGTGGTAAATCTAAGAAAGATAAATATGATGAAGCACGTTCTTATTACATTTTAGAACATCAAGAATGGCTCTTTGAAAGCTCAAATTATTATGTACCCTGCTCTTATCCTTATGCTTATCATTCGGTGTCTTGATTCCTTCAAGATTTCTTGAACCTCTAAGCCGAGAAATTTTAAGGTGATGCTGATTAGTGAGGACACCTTAAAGAGGATGAAAGCTAGTTTTTCAAAAGTGTCAGGTGAGTTTTACGATCTGCCAGAGGAGGAGGCAGAAGCCATTCTGAAAAATGTGGAGAACGCTGAACCTTTGAAGAAGGTTGGTAAGAAGAGGAAATTAAAAGAAGTGGTAGTTTATGACAAGACCCCTAAATCTAAGAAAAACCAATCCGTACCACCCAAGATGAAGAAACAAAATGCATATACATATGAGGTGGTTGCTAAATAGAGGGAAGATGAGGACAAAAGGAAAGAAGGGGAACCTCAGTTCGGTTTAGACCCTAATAAAGCTAAATCCTTAAGGGAGAAGACTGCTGAATACCTTGAGAAGGTAGAAAAATAGAAGTAGATGAAGAAAAAGATTTCTGATGTTGAAATTGTACAATCCCTTCTGAGAGACACATAAGTAGCTTCTGAGAAGATTCTCGTACAAGAAACTTTTGTTGTCCAACCATTACCGTGGACCCCTGGAAGGAACTACTTCACTCCGAAAAAACGTAAAGAGAAAGAAGCTGTTGAAAGAGAATAAGAATAGGAGGAAGTAGAAGAAGAATAAGAAGTATAAGAAGATAATGGTGATCTAGATGACTTGATTAAACAAGTTGAGGATTATCAAGAGAAGGCAAACCCATTAGAAAAACTACCACTCTGAACTTATGAGTCCAAGTCCTCAAAGCTTGTCACTCCGGGGAAAGGGAGTGAGAAAGATGGTAAGAAATATGATGACAAGGATGAAGAGAAAGAAAATGAATTATCTGAGGAAGAAAGCTATGAGAATCACTTTCTTGAAGAAGGAGCAGAAAAGGAGAGACCTAATGAAAACAAAATTGTTCAACTATCTGAACGTGAGGAAGAATCTCGTGATGAAGAACCCATTCCAAAAGTTAATAAGGGTAAGAAAGTTCTCATGTAAACCACAATATAAGATATCATAGGTAAGAAGCATGTTGGTGGATCTTCTAAAATAAATATGCTGGAAATTGAAGAATAAAATCCCCAAACAAGGTGTCTGATTCAAAATAATCAGCACTGGGACATGATTTTGTTATTGAGTCTTTGATGAAATTGGTGGATAAAATTCTGATATTTCCCACCATAGTCTCCAGATTCCAGATGCTTCAACACAACATAAATCATAAATTAGAATCTGTATCCATGGTGATGGATAAGTGTGTCAAGATTGAGGCTGAGCATATAAAGTTTCTCATCATTTATGATTTTCACAGAAAATCATGCAGCAAAACCACTCTATGGTCAAAGAAAATTGATGATGACATGACAGAGCTTGATCAACTTCAGAATTATGTAAACAAATCTTTTGACACCGAGGATGCAAAGATGAAGAATATTCAGGATAAGCTAACCCTTGAGCAAAATTTTCAGAATCAATAGGTGAATGATCTGAATGGGAAGCTTAACTCGGTTGCTCAAATCTGGAAAGGGGAAAGAGATCTCTGGATTGAGATCGAAGAAAATCTTGTGATGCAGGATGAAATTCTTAAGGCACAATCTGAGGCTCTTAAGGCTCAAGATAAAAGGATTAAAGCCTTATAAAAGCAAGCTGAGAAGGACCAGAAAGACTTGAAGAAGCAGAAAACCCTGTTGAAGAAGTTAATCCCCAAGGAAAAAAAAGACAAATAGACCAATCCAATTTTTTGTTGTAATGTCTTTCCTTGTAAAAATCTTTTCAATCTTAATGAAAAAATTGGATGCTTATGTTGTTTGTATGCCTTTAATAATGTTTCAGGTACTTTATTTCATTTCCATTCCCTAAATTCTTTTTGAAAATCACAAAGGGGGAGATGGAAAAGGAACTACTAAAATGGGGGAGATGAAAAATCTAAAAGGGAGAAGAAAAATTTGTAAGTAAAGAAGAACTCTCCCTATGTAAGGGGGAGAATATCTACATGGAAGTTTCTCATTACAAAGTTTTTGATTCCCATGATAATGAAAACTCAATTCTGGAAATCTAGAATACGATCCTTAGAGTTTCAAAGCCTAAGGGGGAGTTAGTCGTATTACTCATTATCCATAAACAAAGGGAGAAAACCTTTAATTTCAAAGTCTAGGAATATTTTTATGTCTTTATATTCTTTTTCGAACAAATGTTTGTGCTTTACGAAAATGGGGATATTGTTGAGTCAATAAGGTTTTCCTTATGACTTTTTCCATTCCTTCTTATTTTGAAAATCACAAACACCATATACTTAAGAAAATCTATATTTTACTTATATATGAAAAATTTAATTCCCAAATGATTTTTCCCCTTCCAAGATTTCATTATTCATATCAATATTTTTCTTAAATTTAAAAATTGGATTAATATCTAAAACCGCGGAATCATATAATACTTAGATATGAAGCATTCTGTTTTAGGATCCGAATTCTCGATACGAACACTCATGAAGATCCACTCCGAATTATGGATACAAACTCTCATGAAGTTACACTTCGAATTATGGATACAAACTCTCATGATGTTCCACTCTGAATTCTGGATACGAACTCTCATGATGTTCCACTCTGAATTATGAATACGAACTCTCATGAAGTTCCACTCCAAATTCTTGATACGAACTCTCATGAAGTTCCACTCCGAATTATGGATTCGAACACTCATGAAGTTCCACTCCAAATTATGGATACGAACTCTCATGTAGTTCGACTCTGAATTCTGATTACAAACTTATTTAAATTCTTACTCCGTGTTATTTGAATATAGACTCCGAACTCTTATGAGTTCTGACTTCGAATTCCCATGAACTCTGACTCCAAACATTGTAAGTTCTCATTCCGAATTATGATGAAACTAGACTCCAAATTTCCTTGAAATTCAGACTCCGTATTTCTACAGAATTCAGGTTCCGAATGCCTACAAAATAGTATCCGAATATATCTTTGTTATAGACTCCGAATTTCATTTTGGTTAGACTCCAAACATTTATTTTCTTACATTCCGAACATCAGTTTTACTAATACTTACACTTGTTTCATTATAAAATGATGTCGTGATTTCAGCTATTGACTAACCGTTGGTTGAGTGACATGTGTATAGGTCCCTCCAAAACTCAAGGAGAAATATGACCGTTGGAGGAGGGAGCCAACCATTGGAGCTTCGCCAATAAATAGAATCCCATTAGAAAGTGTTCGAGACTTTTAGAATGTTTGGTGATCAGAACTTCCTGAAGTGATTTCTAGAGAGAGAGGCTCTTATAAACTCTCAAAGATTCATGCAGAAAGTTTGAATAGCTTGTTCAAACTTTGCCTTGTGCAGACATTCTTCGTGCGACTCCAAATGTTTCTGATTACAATTGAGGGATTCTAGGGATAGGAATACCGAGGTTCCAACACCTTGAAGTTGAGGGCTTCCATGCTGAGGAAGATAGAAGTGTCGACTACCTGATAGTTAAGGTCTTACAGGGATATCAAGACAGACGCCGATCTTTGTATCGAGGGCTTACCCTAGTCCGGGTAATAAAAACATTCTAGAAAGTATAAATCAAGGGACCTCTTATCTAGGGTTGTTGGATACGCTTCTCTTTGGGTTAAAAGAGTTATTGTTTGTTACTTGTAGTTTTACTACTTTGTTTTTCCGCTTCATTTTGTATTTTTAAGGAAATTATAACTTTCTTATACTTCCTTACTTATACTCTTATTTAGTTAGATTCTATACGCTTTAAGGTAGAATCTTGGTTAGTGTAAACTTTTGTTAAGTTTCATTTGAAGAATCACATTTCCGGAATCAAGCACATCTTTAGAACTTAGAGGTGTTGTGAATTTTGGTTATCCGAAATTTCCTAAGGGAATTTTTTTAAGTATACAATTCACCCCACTCTTGTATTTGTATCTCATTGTACTTATTCGATCCTACGTTTGGTATTATAATGTATATCATACTCAGTGATATTATCCTAACAAAAATCAAAATAGTAAGATAATGTTTATCGATGATAGCAGACTCCATTGACCTCAAGGGCTTGTACTTCACGGTAAAACATATACCATCACAACATATAAGGTGTATATTGATAGTGATGTGGTGATAGGTAAATTTTTTATTCATTTATGGATGAATACATACTTTTTTATTCAGGTTCTACACATTAATTCATATCATAGAAATTTCCTAGAACTATTCAAACACCACCTCAAATCATGGAAGTGGAGGAATAAAATAAAATTGAAAATGGGGAAATGATTACTTCACAAGTATATATTTTCCCCCATATCCATATTTTTGGGTTGATCTTACAGGAGACCTTGAGATACTCCCTTTATATGAATTTGATGTAATTGTGTCTATGGACTGTCCTTCCTTTTCTAGGGGAAAAATAAATTTTATAGAGAAGGAAATCACCCTCTTTGTCACAAATCCCCATACCAATATATATTAATTTAGGGAATTGGATGAATATCCATTACTATTATCATCTCAATCATTTATATTATTACCTTATAAGAAATACTATATAACTCTAATTATTATTATAAAATAAATAACTATCCTTGATAAAAATTACATTCTAAGGGAATATGTTGGTATATTTTCCAAAGTACTGGTGAGTATTCCATTAAGCATTAAGGTTGAGTTCACATATATAATTATAAATAGTTAAAATCTAAAAATATATTTTGAAAGACCACTATTGAACATGAATTGATATGGGAGAATCTATTGGGGTATCTGGACAAATGAGCCCAAGTTATTCATCATAGGGTGTACCAATCCTCTCCATCAAGAATAAGGATTGGTCAATTAGCCTCTACAATGATTATCTCGATTTCAACAATATCCTAATAAATAAAAAATATGATCTACCACTGATTGATGACCTTTATGATCACATATGTGGAGAAAAAAACATCTCCAAGGTGGATCTTCAGTTAGGATATTATCAAGTAAAAGTGAAGATATAGGATATCCCGAAGACTACTTTTTGTATAAGGAATGGTCACTCTATGTTTTCAGGGATTCCGTTTTGACTCACTAATTCTCCAAATATCGTAATGGAATTATTTAACAGTTTATTTATCCATTACATTGAAATATTGGCTATAGTCTTTAAATATGATATTATTATAAACTGTAAAGGCATGGAGTAATATGAAGAGCATTTGAATGTTGTACTTAGGACCATGAACAAGGACATTTTGTGTAATAATGATTGAATATGTGAGTTTTATATGGATTATGTTTCATTATAGGGAAATGTTATCACAAATAAAGAAATATTTTTGTATTATTTAGAGTAATGGTAATTTAAATATGGTATAAACTAATATATGTGATATAAATTGAAATTTTCGTTGTATTTTATGGGTAATATAACTCCTTTTTGAGATACATCTTATAATTTTCATGGCCACTAACTGAGGTTAATCAGATGGTAGTAAATTGTTTCTAGATGGATAAATGTTTAGCAAGATTTAAAGGGCTAAAAAAGAGGATGGTCATAACAATCGTGCTCACATTACCCACAATTGGAGAAGGGGTTTTGATCAATAATGATACACCCATAAATTTTTTGGGTTGTGTACTCATGAATTCAAAAAAAGTGATAGTATATGCCTGTATATATTTAATTATCCATGAGTATAACTACCCAAAAAAATGATCGTGAATTGGCTATAGTGATTTTCGCGTTGAATATTTTTTTAAATTACCTCTATGGAGATAGGTGTGACATATATAGTGTTCAGAAAATATTTATATATTTATTAAAAAATGGACCTAATTATGACCCAAAAAGGTGGTTATAGACGATCAATGATTATGATTATTCAATAAATTACCATCCTTAGAAGGAAAAAATGTGTCCAATTCTCTTAGTAGAAAGGATCCCCTGACACTATCCATGACGAGGATTGAAAAGGATATAATATTATTTGAAATGAAAGTTTCAAACATGGGAATAATTAATGGATTTTTATCCGAAAATTATAATATAACTACTAAGACATTAATTCTTAAGAGAATAAAGAGGCCCAAGAAGTCAATGTGATGCTACAGAAAATAGTAAAAATTATTTTAGAGTTTAACTTTTCTATAGATATAGTTATATGTTTTGGAACCTGGTTACATGTACTATGAAATATAGAACCAAAGAACAAACATCTGTATGATACACATAGATCATACATCATAATTCATCCATAAACTAGTAATATATATATTTTTGAAGCAATCCTATAGGTTGGATGAATTGTAGAAGATCATAGAATTTGAATCTTGATGATTTGTAAGAAAATAATTAAACGATGGATGAATTAATTTTATAGTTATGATCAAACAATAGTACATACTATAATTGAAAATGGAAAATTTAACCATATACTTTATTGTAGGACTCCCCATGATAGATAATGGCATCAATTCCATCTAGGTTGTTGTCGATTTCCTTAAAAAGTAAAAACAATTCATTTCTCTCATGGAATATTTCTGTTTTGACTAATATTCGATGATATAAATTGTGGAAGTGGTAATATTTCATGGAGTTCCACTCTCCCTTCTATCTGGTTGAGATATGAGGTTTGCCTCGATGTTCTGGAGAAGTCTTACACAAGCATTGGATAAAACATTGAGTTTCAATACTGATTATCACATTTAAATGGATAGCCATTATAAGATAACCATTCAAACAATATAGGATAATTTGATATCATATTCAATGGATTTACAAGGATGTTTGGATAAACACATTACTTTAGTAAAGTTCTCATATAACAACATTTTCAATTATAGATTCAACATTTTATCTTATTAGGCCATATATGGGAAGATGTTATATACTCTAATAAGCTATGATGAATTTGGAGAATGGATGTTGATGGGAATTTATCATTTACATGATATGATAGAGAATGTTTAAGCCATTATATACTACATAAAACACGCACAATATTTACATAATACCTATACAGAAAATTATTGACAAGACCAGGAGTTTGATATTTAAGATGATTTGTTCCTTAAAATATTTACTTGTAATAAATTTATGAGTATTGGGAAGAATTAAAAGAATAACCTATAATATATTGAACCCTTTCAAAAATTGATCTAATTAGAGCCATGACTTATCGACTAGCACTCTCACCAAATGTATCTTATGTAAATTACGTGGTCCATGTATCCCTCTTGAGGAAGTACTTTACAGACCCCTCATATGTACCAAATATATAAGAGTTACCACTATAGAATGATATCTCAAATGAGAATCATCTGATTAAGATATAATATCACAGAGAAATAGTTTAAATAAATAATAAAACTCGCCTAGTCTATGTACTATGGACCAACCACAAGTTTGAGGAAGAATCCTGGGAACTAAAAGTGGAGATCAAGTACAAGAACCACCATTTTTAGTGTATCAAATTAAATTTCAAGGGTAAAATGTCTAAAATGGGGAATAATTTATGGACAATAACTTTTATAAATTAAAATACATATTAAATTAAAAAATACTAATTCCATAATTTATTTATAGAAAAAACATGCTCTACGTTGGTTATTTAGGATAATTATTTCAAATTAGATTGAAAATTTTTTAGTCATTATAACCATTCATAATATCGATGTTGTAAAAAACTGTCAATATTATAATATATTACTATTTTTTATAATGTCTTGTTAACACAGTCGAAATAAGGGATGACACCAACTAATAGAATCCAACAATATGAAGACATTTTATCTAATATTTTGAGGAGTACATAATAATTTTAATTTTCCATTGACAAATATTAGGCCGAGATTCAACAACTAAAACATGTTCACAACCATTCATAGGAGATGTTAAAGCTTATCGAGATCCTGACCCAAACCATGCTAGTCAAACCACCATATGAAAGTGTGACCATCACACACCCATGCCTTAGGTAATAAACTCTTTTAATGAGTTTCTATGTATATAGATCACAATAGTATGAATTTTTGTTTTTTTAATAAAATAATTTTTATATTTATCCATTTTTATTAATATAGTACAAATTTTTAAATAATGATTTGGATAAAAAATTTATTTTCAAATGGTGAAACATAAATTGTATTTTTAGGAAATATTATGTTTTAGTCAAGAAACCATTTTTTGAATTCAATAATTTTTTAAATAAATTATATTTTAATAAAATATTCTTATTTAATTTTATTGATTTAAATTTTAATGTTCATTTATCTTTATAATGTCTATCGATTTTTTTATCATCTCATAATTATTAGCATTATAAAAACAAGTATTATTTAATAAATATGGATATTTTATTTAGAAGTGTAAATTCACATATGTTTAGAATTATTATGGTAAAGTTAATTTTTTTAAATTATCATTTAAAAATAATCTATAGGATAGTTTTTAATTATTTTTTGAGATAGTATAATTTTTAGGTTAATATTAAATATGGTCTGTATTATGAAATATTAAATGACTAAAATTGTTGTAATAAATACAAAAAATATTATCCATGAAAAAATTATGTTTCCCATTTAAAATATTGAATTTTTAATGTTATTTTTATTAACTTTAGAAAACCTTCATGAATCCTTGAAAACTACTAATATATTTTTATGTTTTCAAATTAATTGATTATGAACATCACTCACTTCCAATAAAAATGGTACTGTCTTAATTAGTTTGGTTAATATCCCTAAAAATATTGAAAACACTGTGTTTTTAAGAAACCATGATAAATATAAATGCGAGAGTTTGTGGATTGGATTATTTATTCATATATAGTCCAAAACCAATGTTTAGAAATTAATAAAAAAATTCATGTAAAATGTTCATTAAAAACCAACACCTAATCAAAATCATATTCACTCAAAATCCTTGTATAAAAAACTACTCTCCCGATCCATATATAAATCCCTCCCAAGTTGTTCAAAATATCATTAGAATTTTCTCTCATGATTTTTTAAGCAGAATCCCTATGTAAAGGACCATCTACTCTTCGTTTTATTTTTTGTGCTTTCCTTGAACTAATACATTTTCATTTCCAATTTTCTATTTCTTAATGTGTTTTTCAAAATATACTTACATTCATTATTGTTCCCATGTAATGAGATATCACCATTCACTCTCCTTCACCCTTTTGAAAAATTGTTATTTAATCCCATTTTGTTGTTGAAATTATCTAGCAATTTCCCATGCCAAACATTTAGGTAGTGAATAACCATCCCCATTTCCACTTAATATTATTCACCTAGTTTGACATATCCTTCATTAATCAGGGAATTCTATTTATTTATCCTTTACTCCTTACTCATGGGGTTTAAATTAATTAAATTCATTTCTATATTGGACGATATATCTGACACACTAACACATGTATATATTATGAATGTGAGGGGTGACCCTGAAATTATATATCCCCAAAATGTATTCGGTAATGTTTTTATATCCTAATATTCCATTTGTGGTTAATGTTACGTAAACCTAATAACACTATATTGTGATGTATTGGGGGTTATAATTGAATTAATGTTAGGATTTAATGCTTTAATTTTATCCTATATCCCTATTTTTTTGATCTATTCATCATATATCATTATTGTATGCCCATGTTTATAATATTCAACCATTTTATGTCCCCTTTCTATGCATATGGACAAAAATTACCACTCTTATCATGTTATGAATTGAATATTTCCTTACTCGGATATATATCTTACCACTTTCTTATGTGTGTCCCAAGGTTATCCCATGAATTTTCAAAAGATATATAGAATTTTAAGGCAATGTTATGAAGTTTTTAAATATTGTTATTTTTACAATGTTTCATGTTATTGTACCATGTAACTAATTACCCGAAGAAACCATACATCATTCTCTCCAATGATTGAATTATGTTCTCCTTTATGTAATAATTAATTAATTAAGGTGTTTTAAAATATGGGTTGATATTGTTGGTATAGAGGAAAGACCATTTATTTTTAGGGATTCAGAATTGAAAACATTTTTAAAATCATTAAAGGTAATATTAAACATAGGAAAACATCCCTAAATAATGGAACATTATATATTATGTGTCTTCCAAATAGTAAAATCTCTTCATATATTCTAAAACTTGATGTGACTCAAGAATAATTGTATATAGTGGTGATAACCTTGAAAATAGTACATTGAGATTTAACTCAATTATCATCTAATTCCCATCAAATAGGCCATATTGTACACCTAGTTTCACACTCATGAGGGATATGATTTGTTAAATTTCCATTATTTTTTTGAACCATTAAGAAGGAAACAAATATTCCCATAAAATTTTATATTAGGACATAGAATATAGTTAACATAGACTAAATCCAAGAAATTCCTATGTTGTTTAATGTATGTCATTTATATTTTTTTTTCAATTTTCATAGTATCTTTTTTATAAGTTAATATTTTGGAAATTTCACATAAATAATTTCCCATGTATTTTAGTTAATGGCTGGGAATAGGCGGATCTGATTCAAATGGTGAAACATAAATTTTATTTTTAGGAAATATTATGTTTTAGTCAAGAAACCATTTTTTGAATTCAACAATTTTTTAAATAAATTATATTTTTATAAAATATTATTATTTAATTTTATTGATTTAAATTTTAATGTTCATTTATCTTTATAATGTCTATCGAATTTTTTTTATCATCTCATAATTATTAGAATTATGAAAACCAGTATTATTTAATAAATATGGATATTTTATTTAGAAGTGTAAATTCACATATTTTTAGAA
The DNA here is from genome assembly GCA_963277665.1 of Viscum album. NCBI lineage: Eukaryota > Viridiplantae > Streptophyta > Magnoliopsida > Santalales > Viscaceae > Viscum > Viscum album. The sequence continues at coordinate 1,378,795,984 of OY728120.1, read as the reverse complement.
TTATTATGGTAAAGTTAGTTTTTTTTAAATTATCATTTAAAAATAATCTATAGGATAGTTTTTCATTACTTTTTGAGATAGTATAATTTTTAGGTTAATATTAAATATGGTCTGTATTATAAAATATTAAATGACTAAAATTGTTGTAATAAATAAAAAAAATATTATCCATGAAAAAATTATGTTTCCCATTAAAATATTGAATTTTTAATGTTATTTTTATTAACTTTAGAAAACCTTAATGAATCCTTGAAAACTACTAATATATTTTTATGTTTTGAAATTAATTGATTATGAACATCACTCACTTCCAAATAAAAATGGTATTGTCTTAATTAGTTTGGTTATTATCCCTAAAAATATTGAAAACACTGTGATTTTTAAGAAACCATGATAAATATAAATGCGAGAGTTTGTGGATTGGATTATTGATCCATATATATTTCAAAACAAATGTTTAGAAATTAATAAAAAATTCATGTGAAATGTTCATTAAAAACCAACACCTAATCAAAATCATATTCACTCAAAATCCTTGTATAAAAAAACTACTCTCCTGATCCATATATAAATCCCTCCCAAGTTGTTCAAAATCTCATTAGAATTTTCTCTCATGATTTTTAAGCAGAATCCCTATGTAAGGGACCATCTACTCTTCGTTTTATTTTTCATTCTTTCCTTGAACTAATACATTTTGATTTCCAATTTTCTATTTCTTAATGTGTTTTTAAAAATATACTTACATTCATTATTGTTCCCATGTAATGAGATATCACCATTCAGTCTCCTTCACCCTTTTGAAAAATTGTTATTTAATCGCATTTTTCTGCTGAAATTATCTAGCAATTTCCCATGCCAAACATTTAGGTAGTGAATAAACATCCCCATTTCCACTTAATAGTATTCACCTAGTTTGACCTATCCTTCATTAATCAGGGAATTCTATTTATTTATCCTTTACTCCTTACTCATGGGGTTTAAATTAATTAAATTCATTTTTATATTGGATGATATATCTGGCACAGTAACACATGTATATAATATGAATGTGAGGGGTGACCCTGAAATTATATATCCCCAAAATGTATTCGGTAATGTTTTTATATCCTAATATTCCATTTGTGGTTAATGTTACGTAAACCTAATAACACTATATTGTGATGTATTGGGGATTATAATTGAATTAATGTTAGGATTTAATGCTTTAATTTTATCCTATATCCCTATTTTTTTGATGTATTAATCATATATCATTATTGTATGCCCATGTTTATAATATTTAACCATTTTATGTCCCCTTTCTATGCATATGGACAAAAATTTATCACTCTTATCATGTTATGAATTGAATATTTCCTTACTCGGATATATATATTACCACTTTCTTATGTGTGTCCCAAGGTTATCCCATGAATTTTCAAAAGATCTATGGAATTTTAAGGCAATGTTATGCAGTTTTTAAATATTGTTATTTTTTCCATGTTTCATGTTATTGTACCATGTAACTAATTACCTGAAGAAACCATACATCATTCTCTCCTATGATTGAATTATTTTCTCCTTTATGTAATAAATACTTAATTATGGTTTTTTAAAATATGGGTTGATATTGTTGGTATAGAGGAAATACTAGTTATTTTTAGGGATTCAGAATTGAAAACATTTGTAAAATCCTTAAAGGTAATATTTAACTTAGGAAAACATCCCTAAATAATGGAAAATTATATATTATGTGTCTTACAAATAGTAAAATCTCTTCATATATTCTAAAACTTGATGTGACTCAAGACTAATTGTATATAGTGGTGATAACCCTGAAAATAGTACATTGAGATTTAACTCAACTATCATCTAATTCCCAACAAATATGATATATTGTACACCTAGTTTCACACTCCTGAGGGATATGATTTGTTAAATTTCCATTATTTTTTTGAACCATTAAGAAGGAAACAAATATTCCCATAAAATTTTATATTAGGACATAGAATATAGTTAAAAAAGACTAAATCCAAGACATTCCTATGTTGTTGAATGTATGTCATTTATATTTTTTTTCTTCAATTTTCATAGTAACTATTTTATAAGTTCATTTTTTGGAAATTTCACATAAATAATTTCCCATGTATTTTAGTTAATGGCTGGGAATAGGTGGATCTGATTCAATAACCAATACGATGAGAAATATAATGGCTGACCGAATGAGATTCCCAACCTGATGGGAGAAGGAGTCGAGAAACTCAAGACAAAACATACTAATTTATGTCATGTTTTGTATAAAAATTTTAATCTAGGGGAATGTTTTCATTCCCCTATGAAAGGCCATGTTGAAATTGAGACCTTCATGTGAAAGATACGTCTAAATTTTAATGGATATTCAATTCCTTTAATAATAAAACAATGTATAAAATCCATTAAGAAGATATTATCTAAAATTCACTATAATTAGTCAGATAATTTCATGCAATATATTTATCTTATAGAGATATAATTTGATCAATAGTGGATGTTTATAAAAAATACGATGCTTGGGGAAGAGATAAAAGATATAGAGTGAAAGACATTCCAAAAGATATTTTATATAAATATTTCCACAAATTCTCTAAATTAAAATGGAGAGGTATTTATTTGGATTAAAGAATAAGGTATTTTTATCAATTGGGGTGAATGGGGTGAAATTCATGAGACTTGATTGATAGGCCACTAAATATTTCATTGACCAGAAAAGTAAAATTAATCACTTCTTTGGTAGGATAAATATGTTTCTTTGAGAAGTTTTGGTGATTTGAGGCCTTGAATGCTATGAGGAAAATGTTCAATTTTCCCTCAATTTCAAAATTGATGTCATTGAATCTCATAGGCCTCATGGGTATGGATATTAGAAAAGGAGAATTGATTACTATTACAAAAGTGTGATGATGAAATCTCATAGGGGTTATAAGGTCTAATACCACACTTATCAAAAGTGTAGAAAGAGGCATCATTGAAATTTTCTAAAGTGGAAAATGAAATTTTATTGATTCTTGAGGGTACCCATATAGTGAATGATGATGGGAGAATCCCAAAAATGTGATGGAAGATGAAATGCTCGATAAAAACCTCAAATTACCATGGAATGTCCCAACAATATGGAACAATGGTACTGTTTGAATCAATAAACTAAGATGATAGTTGTTTACGAGAACCAATGCAAACAACCTTTAAGGCCTAAAGATAGATTGTGGTCATATTATATCTCAAATATTGTGGTGGATCCTAACAGTAATGTGGTGATAGATATGTTATTTATTCATTAGTGGAGAGTGAATGAAATTTTTGATTATAGATTAACAAATATGTTCATATATTTCTAGTCTAGTGGAACTTTCCAAACACTAACTCAAATAATGGAAATGGTGCTATCTATGAAAATTAAAATTTAAAATTAAAGAATCCAAAGTATAAAACATCTCTCATATCCACATTTGTGGGTTGAACATCCCAGAAAACCTTGTGACACTCACCTTAGTAAAATTTGAAGCAAATATGGGTATGGATTGGATTTCCTTGTATAGAGGAAATAATTATTTTTGAGAGATGAAAATAAATTTCTACATCGCAAATCTACCTTTGATTTAGTATATATTCTTGGATAAGTATGAATCACCCTTGATATCATCATCTAAATCATGGATATTTTTACATTATAAGAAAGTGTAACTCTCTTAATTGATTGATACTAAATAAAAGACCATCCCTCATTAAAATTCCCATTGTTGGGGAATATACTGATGAGTTTATTTATGTATTGACTTAAAGAGACCCTAATTTTGTTTATGTGAATAGTAAATCATTTTAAAGATAAACACATAACTGTGATACAAAACTAGGATTTAAAGGTTTAGTGGATTGGAAAAATTCGGACCATACAAAACATTTCATAATAAAAATTAAACACTATTTAATTCCTTCTTCTCTTGGTTATTATTATCCCTTGAATTCTCTTCAGTACATGTAGTAACCTAAGGATATACATCAAATAAATGGTCGAGCTAAAAGCCCAATATGAGGCTAGATAATAACATTAAACAATATAACACAAGAGAGTGTAATCATCATCATCATAAAATATGTATAGGATCATCATCATAATCAATAGAGGAAGCATTAGATAAATGCATGGAATGTGGAGATGCAGAAAAATGAAGCATCTTGTCTTAGTGGTCAACTACCACCCATAGTTGGAAACAAATATATCAACATGTTTAATAATATTTAACTTTTTATCAAGAGATTCATCACATTACCCATTTTATTGATCTGATATATAATTTTGGGTTCTCCAATAACATCATAACATTTACATTGTGCTATATAATTCAGGCGGAACCTGCCACATCAAAACATTTACATTTTGATGCACGCCACATAGAATATATATCAATATTGAAAATAAAATAACCCAAAGGAAGGATAGAGTTTAATTTAATAAGTAATATATTATTTTATAAAATCTGAGAAAGAAAATAGGAATAATATTCCTATTAAATTAATCATCAATATTGAGTGAAGAAGAATCAATATGAAGAGAAGTTAAATGTGTGTTTTTTTTGAAAGAATAGTTCTTTTGGAAAATATTGGGTTTTTCATTAATTCAAGTAGAGAACATGTAAATCTTATAAAATTAATTTCTATAATATGGAAATGAAATTTCTGGATCATTATATGAGTATACAGACTAAAAATATTTTAAAAGAGGGAAAACCCATGGAAATTGAGTTGGGTACCAGAATCCCCTTACCTTATGTACAAGTGATTTATTCACATTAATTTCATGAATAATCACATTATATTTATTAATTAAAAAATAAATAACATTTTATACCTTAATTTTATTCACTCACATTTTATTTTTTTCATTTATGGAATTTTTGATGAGTTATAGAGTTTAATTTCATCATATCGGAGTGTTCGTTTTCTTAGTTTTCGGGATCGATTCACTCATCTACTTGAATGTAATTTCATATAAGATGAATATATTGTTATTTTATGATATTAATGATATTAAATATGTTTAAATAATAATATAAAGAATTATTTTATATGGTAAGAGGATGAATCATTATATTAAATGTAATGATGGTCATTTTAGGTTCATTTTGGCGGTTTTTTTATCACAATAAACTCGTTATGTATTATCATTTAGTATAATTTATATATGTTAGTTAAAAAACATAAATAGGGTTTTAAAATATATTTTAAAATTCTCTTCAGCCACTAAAATGGTTTTATTTACATTCTGGACGGCGTTAACGGAAAATGAATGTCCATCTTCCATGATGTCGGCATATTGACACATCATAGGTGATGATTTCGTTTTTAGAATAGAAGAGGGAGGGAGGAGTATGATAATGGATCATAAATTTTATTTTTTATAATTAATGTATATAAAATATACTATATTTATCATGAACATTTTGATAGAGGTGTATAATAGAGAATAATTAATGATAAAAAATTAAAATAAAAATTGGGAGGATTTTACCTCTTAAATCTATTCTCCATGAGAACCTCTATAGGGAATTTTTTTTGTCTATTTTGATACCAAGAGATATTTTATGTGGAATACAGTCTTGATAAGACTATTGGGAAGATTTTTGACAAATATCAACTCTTGGAATGTGTAAGGAGAAGAGGTGGTGAGGGGATGTATTTATTGTAGATGAGAGGAGTGTTTTCCCATTTTTTAATCACTATTTTAATATTTTGGATCAAGACAATTAATTTTTTGATAATTATCACATAATATATTGAAATATTTAAAAAAAATTCTAGATTAAGGTTTTTACATCATCCTTGCATCATCAATGAAACAAAAATTCATATATTTATCATTTATAAATAAATGTTTTATTTAACTATTCATGAAAAATTCAAATATTTTAGAAAACACCCAAAAATTAACACTATTTTTTTTTTGAAAATTAGAACTAAAAAAATAACCCATTTTGATGAAAGTAACTTGTAATATATGAGAAAATTAATTTTTAATTAAAATCTCCATTTACATGAAAAATTATGATTTTAAAATTATAACTGATTTTATAAGACATTGAAAAATTAATTAAGATATTATAAAATTGTATCAAAATCATAAAACATGAAAATGGTAATTTATGAATACTAGTTATGAAAATAATTTTTTAATTATTACATTTATCATAAAATTGAAATTAAATATTTATGAATGTAAAAAATAAAAATACAATATTACTAATTTTTTAAAACATTTATTTACCTAAACTATGGTTATATTATACAATAATTTCATTTATATGATTCCTAAATTTTATTTATACTTTAATGGGCGAGGTAACTATTCATTTGGTTAATTTAATATTCGTAAGGGTAATATTACTATTCCTAATATCAAGTTACTATTTTATTCTTATGGGTTCCTGAGCTTCTAGAAATACTTCTTATTTCCTTAATTCGACATTTACAATGTTTTTATTGTAGTATATAAGTTATTTTAAGTGAATTATAATGTATAAATTTGCTGTAATAAGGGATAAATTACATTGATAATTGTTTGGGTCATTAATTTCTTCCCCCATTTTGATATTTTACCCTCAGAATTAGTTTTTACATAAATAGGTTGGGTAATTCTCCTTCATCACCTCCTATGGTTCCCAAGATCATTCTTCAGACTTATGGTTCCTCCACAACACTTTGACAAGGTAGTTTGTCTTATTGCATAGAATATTATCTCTCTAGTCAAGAATCATTACATGTTACTCCTCATAAAATAGATCATATTACAGTTGTACCTTCTTTTGTATTCAGTACAAGTGAAGGATCCGTTATATAGTTCCTCAGGAGTGAGACATGGAACACGTCATGAGCTCGAGCCATATTCGGTGGAATTGCAAGCGGAAAGGCCATGGATCCTATCTGATTGAGGATATCAAAGAGGCCAATGTAAAATGGTAATAGATTCCATTTCTTTAGAAAACACATAAATCTATTATATGGTGGTATTCAAAGGAAGATTTTATCTCCAACGTTGAACTACAAATCCCTTCGACACTTGTCACCATAACTCTTTTTAAAACTCTATGAAACATTTATATGTTGTTGGATGGATTTAACTTTCTCGTTCATCTCTTGCACAATATCAATTCCAAGTATCTTTCTTTCACTATCATTATCCCAACAGTTTCGAGTTCTACATCTCCTCCCATATAGAACATCATATAGATACATCTGGATAATTAAATGGAATCCATTATTGTATGAGAACTAAACCAATGGGGGATACTGATCCCATACATCTCTGAATTTTAATGAGTAGGAGCTTTTCATATATTTGAGCATATTTATTTTCTTTTTTGTTTGGCCATCATTTTGTGGATGATAGGCCATGTGGAAATTTTATTTAGTACTCAAATGATGTTGATGATCCACAGAAAATATAGATGCAAACCTATGATCATGATCAAATATAATTTAGAGTTTAACACCATGTTGTATCAACACATACTTCTTGTATATCTTTGCAAGTTGTTCGAGTGAGAGATCTTCCTTAATAATTATAAAGTGGGATGTCTTGGTGAGTTAGTCCACCAAAACCCATGTCACGTTATTTTATTTGTATGTCTTTAGGTGAACTTGAAAAAGTCCATAGTATCATTATCCAATTTCTAATGGGTATAGGAAATTGTTTCATCAACCCTTTAGACTTTTATAACTCTACATTACCTAATGACATATGAAGAACCATGAGATATACTCCACCATTTTCTTCTTCTTTTTATCCCATAAGAGTTGTTCTCGAAGATCACAATACATCATTTTCCTCCCATGATGGATAGAGAATGATGAGATATGTGAATTATCCAATAGATCCATCTTTATAAAAGAAGATTAAACCACACAAAGACTCATTCCAAACTAAATCACACCACCATAATCGATATTTAACCCTAGCAGCTTCCATTTCTTTTAATAATTCACCTTATTTTATAGCTTTTCAACATCCCTTTATACCTTTATAAATGTTTCTTGAATAGATAGTTGGGAAATAATTTGTTAATGTTAGGATTTATTCCCCTTTGTTATGATTTTAAAATCAATATGTTTTATATCCATGAAGATAGGTTCTTTCTCAATTAAAAACATGGATGTTGTAGAAGGTTATTTCCTGATAAATGCCCTAAATAATCATAGTACATAATAATCTCAAACCATATACTTTGAAGCATGTAGATATAATTTTGTGTTAGTTTATACTTTAGGATATTTTGATTAGTATATATTTCACATTTCTCACCATATAAGTAATACCTCTAGATTCTCAAGTAAAAAATCACAGCTGCTAGCTCTAGATCATGTATCAAGTAGTTATGCTCATGGTCCATCAATCACCATGACACGTATGTTATCACTTTACCATTTTTCATGAGTACATAACCTAATCATTTCATTGAAGCATCACTATATATTACAAAACATTGTCCAATTTTCGGTAATGTGAGTATAGGTGTAGTGATCAACCTCTTATTTTTCTCTATGAAGCCTTCCTCACTTTCTTCTTCCTAGACATAATTTACAACATTCCTTATTAACTCAGATAGTGGGCTTGACAATGGTGAGAAATTTCTCTCAAAAAATTAGTAGTACCTATCCAATACATAAAAAATGTAGACATTCAGGAAACTAGAGAGTTAGGGGAATTCCTCAATTTCCATTATTTTTTAGGGCTCCAAAAACTTTCCCCCACATGTAATCATGTGTCTCAAGAATATGAATTTATGCATCAAATAGTTTCACTTGAAAAACTTGGCATTAAATTTCTACTTCATAAATTTCATCAGAACAATCCTTAGATGTTTTTAATGTTCCTTCTTACACTTGGAGTAGATTATAATGTCATCAATAAACACTACCACAAATTTATTGAGCTAATTTCTAAAGACTCTATTCATAAAATCAATGAATAATTGAGGAGAATTAGTATATCCAAAGGGAATTAATATAAACTCATAGTTCCCATACCTTTTACGAAAATAATACATTTGAATATCTTCCTTCTCCACCTTTAGTTGATGATATCTATTATAGAGATCCACCCTTGAGAAGTAAAGAGGTCCTCATAGATGATTGAACAAGTTATAAATACTTGGAAGAGGATAATTTTTCTTTTTGGTGATCCGGTTGAGTTCCCAATAATCAATACACATCCACATTAATTTTTCCTTTATCATGAAAAAGGGTACCGACGCACCACAAGGTGATGCACTAGGGTGTATGAACCCTTTGTCCAAATGCTCTTTCAGCTTCTTATTTTAATCCTTATGTTCGAGATGATCTATCCTATATGGAAACATTGAGATAAGAGTAACAACAGGTATGAGTTCGATTTATAAATCTACCTCATGATCTGGGTGACATCTACATCACTACATTCACTCAAAATGTCAATTTCCCCTAGGATGATGTCTTCCATTGAATTAACCAATTGAGTGAGGTATGCTTCTTCATAGTGATAAAAACCCACACCGTTGAAGGATTTTCCAAAGGAGAATCATGATCTTCCTTTAATTTATAGTGGATCATGGGATGGTCTGGAATATTAAAAGATGTTTCCTTTTCTAGCTAGTTTATATGATCCCTATATTACTAGATCTAATCCATTCGCATTATAGCCTGATATTACACCAAGGGAAGTATCATGAGATTCACTAGAAGAATCTTCCCACATATTACAACAAGAGAAGAGTCCAAAACATGGTTTTCAATTATTGAACTACTTGGTGTTTATATAGATATCTCAACTTCAAGTTTTCCTAGATTTGATTCCAGAGTTCTATAAATCTTTTATGATATAGTGGAATATGTAGAAAAAAAATAAAATAAGATTGTTCCATTATTGAGTGAATACGAAGTGTAAATTTTATGAATTCATTTTCCTCCTCCACATCAGTAGTACTGTTGGAATAATCCTTGACTAGATCCAATGGATTTGGTAGTTTCTACTGCTAGTTACCCTCAAAGACTCGAGGTTTTTTGAAATGTATTGCATAGTACCCTTCCTACATATTGTTTTTTCATTGTTCAGTGGGAGGTTCCCTCATTTACTCCAACACATTTTCCTACTACCTCGTGTATTTCGACATTCCTGGGCATGGTGGCCTTCTCTCCCAAACTTGATGCATTTCCCTGTCCCATTAATTTAGTTCCCATTATGCGTCTTCCAACATTTTTCACATGTTGGTGGTTGATTTTTATTTCAACATTTCTGATTATATCCTCTACATTGAAACTTCATCTTTTGTTTTTTTATCACCATATCCATTGGAATATTTTCTAAACCCCATCCCCACTTCTAGAGCACATACAATAACTTCATCTATAGATTCTACATCATTTTTCTTCATATCAAGGAATTATCTTCCAATATTTGTATTAAGTGTTTGAGGTAAACACTTGTAATGAAAAATTATATTAATGTCTTCCCAATCTATATATTCATTTTCATCATCCATAATGGTGTTCTTAATCAATTCCCACTATTGGCCAGCCTCTCCATCTAGATGATAAGAAGCAAGAGTCACCTTCTCAATCACAGAATAGTGATGTATATAAAATATCTTCTCCATTGAGTCGACCCACTATTCAACAACTAGTGGTTAAGAACATATCCTAAATGTTGGTGGTTGTTTCTGCTTTAAGGACTCAATAGCCATTTTCTCCCTCTTTGGTGAAGGCATACATTCTACATTATTCTGGTTATTTTTCAGAAACATGGATATCTTGGCAAGAATCACCATGAGATTTTGAACTCTACCCCAATGCATTAGGGATGTCAGACAAGAAATAATTGTATTTTACCTCACATGGGTTGTTAGCATAGTTTATCTTAGTTCCCATCATTTTATAAAATAGAGAATGTTATAAGAAAACATATGTGAACAAGTCATCAATAAATAATTTATACCATTTTGCAATTAGGTCTAAAGGCATATCTTGTGGGTTATCCATGTTTTTAAATTTATAAGACAATGATTATTGGGTGTTTAATTTTAATTAATCTCATACTAAGGGATTTCTATAAGGTTCTCTACTCCTAATTCCCAACTTAATTAAACCATTCTCTGATACCAACTATAGAGACCATGTTTTTCTTACATGAGTATTACATCATTTTAATGACAAATGCATAATAGTGTTAAAAAACCATGATTTAAAGGTTTTGTGTGTTCAAAAAATTAAGGATATACATAAAAATTATATAATAAAACATTATAATCATTTAATTCCTTATTCTCAAGATTCTTATTGGCCCATTAATTTTCCTAAGTACATGTAGCCACCTAAGGATATACATCAAAGAAAGGGGTGAAATAAAATCTTAGTAAGAGGATAGATAAAAACATGAAACAATATAACATGGCGGAGTATAATCATCATCATCATAAAATAATCATAGGATTATCTTCAAAATCAATATAGGAATCATTATATAAATACATGTGACGTGGTTATCCATAAAAATGGAACGTAATGTCTTAGTGGTCAAATAACACACATAGCTGAGAAAAAGTCTAGGATCACATCCACGCATAATTATATTTTTCTCATGCGATAAATAATATTATCAAATGATCTGGATTAAAACATAATTCTAGGAAAACCTATCAAATCACAACCTTTACAATATGATATATAATTCTAGATGTGGTCGTCACATAATAACATCTACATTATCATGCATTCCACCTAGAACGTATATCAATATTGAACATAAAATAACCCTTGCAAAGTAACATGTTTCATTTAAAAATGAAAAAATTCATGAATAAACATTGTTAAAGAAAAATGAAATAATATTATTGGTATTGGAATAATAACTATTGAGTGAAGAAGAAACATTTTCAAGAGGATTAAAAAGGTGTGTTTTTTGAAGGAAGAGTTCTTTTGTAAAACATTATGTTTGTCATAATCTCAGGTATAAAAAATGTATATCCTATAAATGAAAATATAATAATAAGTATAAGACATTTATGTATTGTTAAATGAATATAAATACTGAAATTTGTTTTAAAGATAAAAAACCTAAGGAAATTCAGTTGTGTTTGAGAATGGACTTACCTTATTTATGAATTCATTATTCTATTTAATATAATGTATAATCATATTAGATTAATTAATTAACAAATAAATAGAATTTTATACATGAATTTTATTAATTATGTTTTTATTAAGTTCATTTATGAGATTTTCTATGTGTTTTACAGATTAATTTCATCATTCAAGAGTGTTCATTTTCATAGTTTTCTGTGATCCGTTGACCTTTATACACAAATGAAAGTTCATGTAAAATGTGGATAAATATAGAAAATTATTACTATATGTTAATAATGATATTAATAATTTTTAATGATCTTATCCATAATTTTTATATACGGCATGAGTAATAATCATTATTTAAATTTTAATGATGATCATTTTAAGTAAATTATGTCGTTTTTATCACAATGAACTCGTTTTGTTTTATAATTTTTTATTATGTATATATGTTAGTTACAAAACAAAAATAAGGTCATAACATACATTTATGAATCTATTTCATCAATTATAATGGTTTTATTAACATCATTGATGTCAATAATGGAAAAGGAAGGTACATCACCCACAATATCGATAAATTGACACAACATGACTGAGGATTTTTTTTTTAATAAATAGAGTGTGTGGGTGAGTTTGATGAGGGATATTACATTAACATGATATCATTTCAGTATTTAAAATGTACTAAAATTATCATTAATATTTGGATAGGGAATGTGGTGAGATAATAAGAGATGAAAAAGAAATTAAAACAAATTAAAAGAAAAAGGAAGAGGCTTTTACCTCTTAAATCCCTACTCCTTGAGAACTTCCATAGTGAAAAGTTTTTTTTTATAATACCAAGAGATCAAGGAAATTCTAGAGGGGATTGGGAAGTGTATTTGGAATTTTTTTTTCAGGGATTAGACATTGTATGGTGTGAGGAGAAGAGGTGGTGAAAGGTGGTAATTATATTAAAGGAGAGGGGTGTTTTCTCATTATTTTAACCATATGTTTTTTATTTTGGCTCATAAATATTAATATATTGAGAATTACCAAAAAAATATTAAAATAATTAATGTTGGTTCGAGATTAATTTTCTTACATTATCCTTACATAACAAATGACTCAAAACTTCACATATTTTGTATTTATTGAAAATTATCATATTTAACTATTCAAAAAAATCATGTATTTTAGAAAACAATAGTTGTCCATAACCATTTTTTCAATATATATAATTCAAGAATGAACCCCATTTATGAAAATAATTTTATAAATATGAGAAATTTAATTTCTAACTGAAATCACCACTTACATGAAAAATATTGATTTACAAATTATTGCTGATTTTATAACACTTTGAAATTTTACTTTAGGTGTAATAATACAATCCAATAATCAAAAGACCTAAAAATATTAAATTATGAAAAAAGTTATGACAAAAAAATATTTTAATTTTTTAAATTAATTATAAATGGTATTTAAATTTTGATGACTCAATAAAATACTAAAATATAATTAATTATTTTCTAAAATATTTATTTACATAGACTGTGATATAATTATAAGATAATTTGTCATGAACCCAGCCGGGACGCCATCCGACCCCCGGCGCCCGACCTAGTCCGCGACATGGCCTGAAGGGCGTACCTAATCCCCACGGGCTGGCACAAGTGCCTAGGTATCAAGAGTAACCTATGGGAATGGTTTACCCGAAATAAGAGGCAGAAAAACAACAAAAAAGATAAATAAACTAACGCTGGAAAACAAAACCAAGAAAACCCTTAACATTGGAAAAAACATTAAGTTTACAATTTAACCAAAAACTCCAAGAAGACTGTAAAGGAAAGAAAGCTAACACATCTATTCAATAACTCAGACCATCGTCAGACCTGCACAGGAAGACCAACGATAACTCAGACCACCGTCTCTAAGCACTATGTCACAACCTGAAATAAACAAGCAACAAGGTCTACATACAACCAAAGGTGTATATAGGGTGTGAGCCAAGATCCATGTAGTACTTCACCCAACAAAAATGATCCACATATAAACATTAAATGACTAATAAATTTGCAATATTAACTAAAGAAAAGAAATGAGCGCTTGAACAGTTTAAAAGAAAATGGGATAAGAAATAGTTTCACATAGAACAACTTAAATTTAAACACACACAATCACTTTTTCAAATAACCAATTTGTCACATTGATGAGTGTAAGGTAACCAATGATCACTAATATGGGAGAGTCCTCATGGGTGTTAGCTTGCATGGGCCCCTAGATCTTTGTGTCTCGGTGAAACGTGGCATAAAAGTCCATTACCCTTAGAAAACGTGGCTTAGAAGGCCATGACCCTTAGAAAAAGTGGCATAGAAGGCCACATCCCTTAGAAAACGTGGAATAGAAGCCAATGACCCTCAGAAATGTATATGCTTAGTCAAAGTTGCAATCGTCAGTCCAATCAGTGAAACCGGGTCGAGTCACCTCTAGAACACTGGCCCACTAGTCTAGTCCACCCTCCTTGGTACCCAGGCTTCCCACTTTGTGCTCAAACAACTTCCAACTACATGTCACAAGTCATATTTATACACCCAAATAAACAAGACAATACACATTCCAAAACCACTACCCTCACTCAATTTTTTTTTGAAAGAATACACACACTAAGAATATTTCAAAACTAAATTTTAACTTCTTGCACAACCAATTAAAATTACTATATTGTAAAAAAAACACTTTCACAGTCAAGAGAACCATTAAAAGAATTTATAAAACAAATACAACATGCATATCATGAATTTAAAATCAAAAAATCCACCCAAATGATCATTTAAGACAGACGATACACCAAAACCCAATTTTACCCTTTACACCCACAAATTCTCTAAAGATAATAATAATAATAATAATAATTAATAATAATAATAATCATCATCATCATCATAATTATCATAATAATAATTATCATCATATGCATGCCAATAATCTTTACACAACTCAATTAAAACAAATTCGCATCATTAATAACTGTTTAAAAAAACATTTAAGACTTTAATAAACAAATTTTGAAGATAAAAATATATACCGCCACATTTCACATTTTCTGAAAAAAGAAGACTTTATAAAACACTAGTAGACAACTCAACATCGGTTTTCACAATAACAACCTACTCAACCCACAGAAGGCCTTCTCTTATGACAATGCACAAGAAACACCATGTTGAAGGCCTGATTGACACCACTTGCATAGATGAAAATCAAAATGCACAATTCAAAAATTACTACCAACTGTCTTGATATAAGTTCTCAACAAAAAACACACATGTAACATAAACATGCGACTTAATGATTTAAATAGAAATCAATCTTCAATGAAAACCAACTTCTCAAATACACAAATTAATTAAATAATATTCTAAACAAATTAATCTTGCAAATTAATTAATCAAATAATGATTAGATGTGGAACCACACACCTTTGTCACCAGGACACACAAAAATGGGTGAGAAACTCCAATCATAACCAATTATCATCACAACTAACTCAATTTAGACCCTAAAAATAGAATTCAAACAAAAGAGAGAGTCAAAAACAACCCTTAACTAGCCTCATACATGTTGCAGGAACGAAACACAAAGGGGAAAAAAGAGAACATAACTGGAGGGGAGGGGGGGTGTTGTGCATGCGGAAGAGGGAGAGATGCCTGTGGGGGAGCCGGAGTGACACCCACTAGTGAGGGAGGGGTTGCGATGGACCCAGCTACGACCAACAAGGGGATTGCCGGCAGACTAGCTGGTGAGTTGCGGCGGAAGGCTAGGAGGAACTGGGGTGCGGCACGAGGTCAAGGGGGGACCGGCGAACTGGGTTTGGATAATCGAGGGGGAGGTGTGGGCGATACCAGCAGGATGGCTGGGAGTAATGGTGAAGGGGATGAGCGGCGTGGCAAGGTTTAATGTGGCGGTGCGAATTGGGTAGCAGGAGGTGATGCGAATGAGGAAAGCTGGTTGGAAGGAAGGCGGGTGGTCCAGTGATGGTTGGGTCATGAAACAAGGATGGGAGGCCCGCCGGTGGTGCCATGATGCAAGGAAGCAGATGGTTTCCAGGGGGGTTGTTGCTTAACACCAATTAGAGTAGGGGTGCGGCACATCGAGTAGGAGAGGGAAGCTAGAGGCGCCCTAGGGTTTAACGCACATACCAAAGGGGGACTAATGAAAAAAGGGGGACATAGTTAGAGGGAAGAAAAGAGAATGTGGAAAATAAATAAATAAACAAGAATAAAAATAAAAGAAACCCAAAAAAAACTAAAAACAAAAACCAATAATAATAATAATAGCTTAATAAAATCTACACCCTTAAAATGACAATGTTTTTAATTAATATATTAAGAATCATATTGATAATAATTAATAATATAAATATTATTATTATCATTTAAACTAAATTCATTAAATTTTTAACATACTTATTATATATATATATTTACCACTTATTTAATTGTACATAATTATTATTATCTTATTTTATTTAATTATTTGATCACCGGGCAGGTCACATGATGGCCTAGAAAAAACTGCACATCTTCACAATCATGATTCGCTTGTGCTTCGCATGCTGCCAAGCCTCGAAGAATCATTTATCGACAAAACTGAAAATTCAAAAATATTAATTAATATAATATTAATAACAACTTAATAAAATTTATATTATTAATGCCATAAATAATAATAATAATAATAATAATAATATTCTCATACAATATTATTATCATTAAATTGGTACCTTAATTGTTACTATTTTTATTATACTTTACATTTTTATTTTTATTTTTTATTTTAAAATTTATTTCATTTTATTTACCTGCCTTGAACATCAACTAGGTCATGCGGTGAACCAGGAGAGTTCGTGCGATGACTCGGGTGAGGCCACATCGCTTCAACCGTGGTGCGCTAACCGCTGTCAAGGCCAAGACATGTGTTGTTTAAATATGAAATCAAAAATTTGAAGTCGGGCTTCAACCCTGACTACCCAATGCCCATAAAATTAATAAAATTAATAATTTTAAAAATGACAGGTGTGACAATTCTCCCCACTATAAAGCATTCCGTCCCTGGAAAGCCACCACTAAGGTTTTGACTCAAAGAAGAAACGGATACCCCACTAAGAATCAAATAGTATCCCCACAATCAACAAGCCAAAAGAGGAAAAATCTTCATGCTTAGAGAAAGTGACTCAAAGAAAACAACAACAAATGCATAAAAAGATTCTCTAATACATGTCACCCGCAACAATAATCTAGAACGCATCCAGATGACAGATCAAAGAAAGGAACTCTCATACCCACAGAAACCAAATTCACAAGATGAAATACCTTAATCACTATAATTGAAAACCACACCGTTTGGCAGGAACAATAAAAAAACCAACCAAGTCCAAGGAATACTCTTATCACTTAACACCAAGTCATCTCTTGAGACAGAACTAAAAAAAACAACAAGGGAAAGCCTGAAGGGGCTCCCCACCATTATAAATCTTCTAACTCCCAAGAGAAAGTTGTAAAACTGACATGAGAAGGCCCGAGCAGACTCCCCACCATTGTGAAAAATGCCAAAAAATATTCATTCCAAAGACTTTCGAGAAAGACCCATTGTGGGTCTCCCCACCATTAGGATTGACGGATGATAAGAAACATTGATAATTTCCCAACAGTGACTAAAAAACCCACCTCAAGGGGCGGGGAGGGAGGGGTCCAATTACTGGGGCGTCAAAACCACATCCGAAGAAAAACAAACACCTCCATTTCCCTAGATGATACCTATTCAACATTGAGACCAATTCACCCAAACAGCCCCCTTAAGGACCACTAAAAGAGATTACATTTGTTGGGAAGCAACCCCCTGGACTTTAAGGAAACGACTTGAACATTCCTTCTCATAGCCACATAAAACCTCACGCACCCACACAGGTCATTTAGGATGGAACAACTATGGAAAAAGATATAAACTGCTTTGAATTTCAACACCGATGACAAAAATAAAGTCAGTGTCCCATAGACTTCATGGGTTCCTAACCACGCGTCAACTTTACTCTGAGGCCTATGGCTGGAGCCCTGATGTTTGAAGCATATCATATATCACAGTCAGGCCGGGAAGTCTCCCGAATAGAGCTTCTCCTTTTTGGTGCCACACCCAACCACACCGCAACTGAGCCAACACCAACAAACACCTAACACTACAACATCCAACTACTCCCACATTGAGCATTTACCAACACAGGGGTATAGATGATGCACATGAATCACCTCTTCACCTTAACTAAGAAACATATGAAAGAATGATGCATGACAATCACTCCACTTTCGAAAAAATAAATTAAAACTCCCCAAGAGGAGGATGCACTCCTATGAAAACAAGGATTCTCAAAGGGTTCCATGAAATCCACCTTTTCTCTTCAAGAGAACTCACGATGTAGACACCACAAAACATGAACCATACGGATGATGGAAGCACTACAATCCTTTCAAGACATTTATCAGCATAGATAATTCTGAACCACCTTCACCCTTCCCCACTAAAATTCCTTTCACCATTTCCAGTGAATCCTTTAAAAAAATGTCAAACTTCGTACCCGAAAAATCACATAACTCAAAGAGACTAAAACTCCTATCAACTCCCCTTGCATCTATCATACCGTTGCGAGAGGATCCATCTAGTTGTAAAAAGGAGTGATGGGTTCAATTCTAGAATTCAAGAAGAGAGTCATCAGATCTACTTGAGGGAAGGCCAATGGCGAATTGCCTGTGACCACACTTCAATCGCATGTTAACGCTTTACGGGGGGCGTGCACTGGTCTTGAAATAAAACCATGGACCCAACAAAATTTGTCCAATGGTCAAGACGTACCACAAGCGAACACTAAACATGTAGGGGGAACCACTACAAGGGCTTCCCGAAGCACTTTTCAAAATAATTCACTAACTACATGCTTGCATACCTAATTAAAAATATGAATTCAAAATTAGGACATAAATTAGTCAAAAATAATTCTTGGCTCAGGATTCCTCACATACAACTTTTCAAAATCCCAAGGAATCACCATGAAATTACCGGATACTAAAACACCAAATTTTCATTTATCAATTTTTTTTTGAAAATCAGCAAACCTGGTGGGTTGCACAAAAACCAATGGTGTCCCATGAGCCTCGCACATGCATGTCCACATGCCACATCAGTAGCCACCTCATATCCAACCAGGAATTTATCCACTTGTTCCATTGACCACTGCTTTATTCCATATACACTCATGCACGTGGTTGCCCCCGAGAACACCGAGGATCAAAACCAAAATTTTCCATTTTTCAAAACTAAAACATTCAACCCACACCTTTCAAACCTCATACATCAGTTTATTTTTTTAAAGTGCTTCATTTTATGTTTCTTTTTCAAAACCAAATCCTTTTTACTTAAAATCCTGATTTCCATGGATCCAAAACAATGAGGCGAGGACCGATGAAAAAGGAGAATAGTGCCAG
This sequence comes from Viscum album, assembly GCA_963277665.1. Taxonomy (NCBI): domain Eukaryota; kingdom Viridiplantae; phylum Streptophyta; class Magnoliopsida; order Santalales; family Viscaceae; genus Viscum; species Viscum album. The sequence continues at coordinate 1,378,776,362 of OY728120.1, read as the reverse complement.
CGGGTGACTGGAACATATGGTTGGTGGGAATACGCCAATCATGCCACCGCCACTGAGAGTATTCTAGGACATCATCCCCAACTCCAGATGGCTTTCCAGACCCTGCGATCGCATTAGGACCACTAACCCTAATCCCTTTTCATTTCCCCCAGACAAGATTAACCGCAAGGACCAAATACTTGGACAAACCTCAACAAACTTTAGTAACTCGAGTCCCGCCATAAGGAGTGATGGCTAGGCACCTTAATCATAACTAGGACGTCGAGTCCTGAAAACCATAACTCCAATCTACCATGACCCTTCCTAAAGGAACACAACCCAAGAGAAAAATCGGCTCTAATACCATTTTGTCACGAACCGATCCGGGTTGACATCCGACCCCCGGTACCCGACCCAGTCCGCGACTTGGCCCGAATGGCGTTCTTGATCCCCACAGACTGGCACAAGTGACAAGGTATCAAGAGTAACCTGTGGGAATGGTTTACCCAAAATAAGAGGCAGAAAAGCAACTAACAAGATAAATAACCAAACACTAGAAAACAAAACAAAACAATCCATTAACATTAGGCAAAACATTAAGTTTAAAATTCAACCAAAACATCAAGAATACTGCAAAGGAAATAAATCTAACACATATATTCTCACCTTCATGCAACATGAGTAGCCACTTCCTTTAACAACCATCTTCAGACCTGCACGAGAATACCATCGATAACTCGGACCACCGTCACTAATCACGATGTCACAACCTGGAATAAACAAGAAACAAGGTCTACATACACCCAAAGGTGTATGTAGGTTGTGATCCAAGAGAATAGTAGGACATCGCCTAAACGAAGGTTCCATGTATAAACATTAAATTACAAATACATTTACAATATTTACTAATGAAAAGAAATGAATGCTTCAACAGTTTAAAAGAAAACGATATAAGAACACCATTTCAAATGGAACAATGTAAATTAAAACAACCACACTCACTTTTTAAAATAACCAATTTTTCATAATGATGAGCGTAAGGTAACCATTGAGCACTAATATGGGAGTGGCCTCATTGGTGTTAGCTAGATTGGTCCCTTAGATCTTTGTGTCTCGGTGAGATGTGTCTTAGAAGGCCACGACCCTTAGAAAACGTGGCTTAGAAGGACACGATCCTCAGAAAACGTGGCTTATAAATCCATGGGCCTCAAAAAACGTGGATTAGAAGGCCACAAACCTTAGAAAAGCATATGTTTAGTCAGTTTTAAAATCTTTAGTCATGTCAGTGAAACCAGGTCGAGTCACCTCCAGAACATTGGTCCACTAGTCTAGTCCACCCTCCTAGCAACCCGGGCTTCCCGATTTGTGCTCAAACAAGTTCTAAGTTCATGTCACAAGCCATGTTTATGCACCCAAATTAACAAGACATCACACATTACAAAACTAATACTCTCTCTCAAAAAAACATTTTGAAAGAATACGCACACTAAGAATATTTACAAACTAAACATGCACTACTTGCACAACCAATTAAAATTACCTCATGGTAAAAAACACTTTCATAGTCAAACGAACCATTAATGAAATTTATAAAACAATTTCAACATCCGTCGCCTGACTTTAAACACAAAAAATCATCCCAAATGATCATTTAATACAGACGCTACACCAAAACGTCAATTTCACCCTATGCACCCACAAATTCTCTAATGATAATAATAATAATAATAATAATTATTATTTTTATTTTTATTTTTATTTTTATCATCATATAAATGCCAATAATTTTTAAAAAACTCAATTAAAATAATTATTCATCCTTAATAACTATTTAAAAACATTTAAGATTTTAATAAAAAAAAATTGAACAGTAGAACATAAACCACCACTTTGCACATTTTCAAAAAACAATATCAGACTTTATAAAACGCTAGTAGAAAACTCATCATAGGTTTTCACAACAAAAATCTACTCAACACATAAAATGCCTTCACTTACAATAAAGCACATGCAAAACTGTGTCAAAGGTGTGATTGACACCACTTGCACAGATGAAAAACAAACTGCACAATTTAAAAATTACTACCAACTGACTAGATATAAGTTCTCAACAGAAAACACACATGTAACATAAACATGCCACTTCAGGATTTAAATAGAAATCAAACTTCAATGAAAACCAACTTCGCAACTACACAAATTAATTAAATAATATTCTAAACAAATAAAGCTTCCAAATTAATTCATCAAATAATGATTAGATGTGGAACCACCTAACTTTGATGTCGGGACTTCCAAACATGGGTGTGAAACACCAATCACAACAAATTCGCATCACAACCAACTCAATTTATACCCTAAAAATAGAATTTGAACAAAACAGAGAGTCAAAAACAACCCTTAACTAGCTTCATACCCGTTGGATGGAATAAAACACAAAGGGGAAAAACAAGAGAACTTAACTGGAGGGGCGTTGATTTGTGCACTCAGAAGGCGGGAGAGATTCTGGTGGGGGAGCCGGAGTGACGCTGTCCAGTGAGGGAGGGGTCGTGCCGAACCAGGATATGGACAATAAGAGGATTTCTAGCGGATAAAATGGTGAGTTACGGTGGAAGGATGAGAGGAACCGGTGTGCAGCGCGAGGTCAAGGGGGGACCGACAAACTGGGTATGGAAAACCGAGGGAGAGGTGTGGGTTATACCAATAGGCCGGCAGGGAGGCACAATGAAGGGGATGTGAAGTGCAATGGGGTTTAAGGGGGTGGCGTGAATTGGGTAGCAGGAGGTGGTGTGAATGGGGAAAGCCGGTTGGAAAGAAGGCAGGTGGTCTGGTGGCAGCTGGGCCGTGAAACCAGGATGGGAGGTCGGCCAGTTGTGCCGCGATGTAAGGAAGCAGTGGGTTTCCAATGGGGGTGGGGTTGTGGATTAACTCTAAGGGGAGTAGGGGAGCAACACTGTGGGTAGGAGAGGGAAGCAGGGATGTGCTAGGGTTCAACATGCATGCCAAAGGTTGTCCGATGGAAAAAGGGGGAAGGTGGTAGAGGGAGGAAACAGGAAATGAAGAAAAAAGAGAATAAAAAATGAATAAAAATAAAAGAAACCCAAAAAACTAAATAAAAAAACCAACAAAAATAAAAGCATAATAAAAGCTACACCCTTAAAATGACAACATTGTTAATTAAATTATAACAATAAAAATGATAAAAATTAATAATAATAATATTATTAATATCACTAAAACTAAATTCATTAAAATTTTAACATACTTATTATATATATATATATATTTAAAACTTATTTAATTATTCATCATTATTATTAACTTATTTTATTTAATAATTTGATAATCGGGAAGGTCACTCGGCGGGCCGGGCGAAACTGGACAGCTTCGCAATCATGATTCGCATGTGCGTCGCACGCTGCCAAGCCTCGAAGACTTATTTATTGACAGAACAAAAAATTCAAAAAAATTAATTATTATAATATTAATAAAAAGTTAATATTTTTAATATTATTAATTCCACAAATAATAAAAAAATATGTTATTCTAAAACAATATTATTATCATTAAATTAGTCCCTTAATTATTATTAATTTTTTTTATACTTTACATTTTTATTTTTATTTTCCATTTTACTATGACTTTCATTTTATTTTCCTACCTGGAACATCAAGAAGGTCATGAGGTGAACCTGGTGAGGTTTTTGAATGACTCAGGTGAGGCCGCACGACTTCAACCATGGTGCGTTGAATGCTGTCAAGGCCAAAACATGAGTTCTTTAAATAAGAACTCAAATATTTTAAGTCGGGCTTCAACCCTGACTACCCAATGCCCATAATATTAATATAATTTATAATTTTAAAAATGACGGTTGTAACATAATTTCATTTATAAGATGCATAAATATTATTTATAATTTCATGGATGAGGTTACTATTCATTTGACCAGTTCACTATTCATATGGGTCATATTACTATTCCTAATGGAAAGTTACAATTTCCTCGGTATGTGTTCCTTAACTTCATGAAATACTTATTATTTCATTAATTTTTAATTTTTAATGTTTTTATTATTTCCTGTATGTAATTTTATGTGATTTATATTATATTACATGACTATAAGAATAGATAAATTCTATTGATAGAAGTTTCACCCATAGCATGACTGGCCTTCCTCCATCCCGTGAGGTTGAGTTATAAATTGGGATTATACTTAGTGATTTTTCAATATCTAAGACTCTATATTGAATTGATACCATTGAATATTAATATATAAATATGTAACTGTCGTATACTCCTTAAAAATAAACCCAATTACTTCACCATGGGGTGCATCGGTGTCGTTCATCATGATGGAGAATGGGTCAATGTGCCTTTTCATGGATTATTTTGAGCTCAAAAAGATCATGATAAACAAAAAGTATCAGCTTCTAGAGATATATGAGTGGTTTGATCAACTATTTGGATCACAATACTTCTATGCAGTGGATCTAAATCCATGAATTTTTCATGTAAAGGTGTAGAAGAAGTTTGTCCCAAAAAATATTTTTCATATAAGTTATGGGATCTATGAGTTCGTAATGATTCCATTTGGACATACTCAATGTCCAACTATATTTATGAATATATTGAAAAACGTTTTTATGGATTACTATCATAAATTTTGAATTAGTAGTTATTGAGATTATTTTTCTCAACTATAAAATTAATAAATAACATTAGGATCATTTCAATGTTGCTTTCAAAAAACCTGAAAAAATGAAAATATTAATTAAAAGTATAGTAAGTGAGAGTTTTAGGGGTAGAAAATAACATTACTCGGGAATTTGTTCACCAGAAAAGAAATATATGTGGATCATTCAAAAAAAGAGGCAATTATAGGATGACCGAGACCAGCATATGTGACTGATATTTATAGTTTCCATGGATTTTTTGGGGTATAATCATTGATTAATAAGAAGCACAACATTTCATTAAATCCCACTATCATTGATAATAGTGAATATAGAGACATTTTTATAGACTACAAAATTTTAAGAGAGACTAATTGTTTCAAGTTGAGGCTAATCACAACACCTATTCTCAATTACCCACCAATAAGGAAGAATTTTTTATCCATAATAATGTATCCAAAAATGGATTGGATGGTGTGCTCATGTAATATGAAAAAGTTATAACTATGCCTCATGATAATTAATTATCTATGAGAAGAACTACCAATTCATGATCTAGAATTGGTTGTGGGGATATTTACCTTGAATATTTTATCAAAATTTCACTGTGGGGATAATTATGAAATATATATGGATCATAAAATATTAAAGTATATATTCACACAAATAGAGATCAATATGCGCCAAAAAGGGAGATTATACTTATATGGGATTATGAATGTCCATACTATTTCATTCATAATAAAGAAAACAAAGTGTGTGATTCTCAGTGTAGAAAAGATCCCCCAACCCTATCTATGATGCAAATTTAAATGGATCTAATATTATTATAAAAGAAAAGGATCGACATTTTAAAATTTAAATAAACATTCTCATACCTTTATAAAACAAATTATATATCTTCTATTCTTGAGATGATTAATGAGGACCTAAAATATTATAAGGTCTTATAGAAAAATTTAGGGAATATTTTGGAGCCCAATATTTCTAAATGTAGAGATATATGGATTGGAAACTAGATTTGTGTCACATGAATACTAGAAATTAAGAATTAAATTTTTTATGGTTTTCATAGCTCATCATTCTCTATTCCACTAGGAATCACTAAAATGGATAGATATTTATTGAATTTGTTTTGTGGTATAACATAAAGAAGAAGATTTTATAATTCCTACACTAGTTCTTGGTATGCATAAAATTTAATGTCATATGAAATTATTTTATGTATATTATGAAAATATTTTCTAGACTAGTATAGAAATGGAAAAAATAATAATGTATTTAATTATAGAAATCCCTAGGACATATGAAGGAAATAACACCAACCCGGTGGTTGTTGATTAACTTTCAAATCTTGTGCATTTTATTTTTTTCAGGGATTATTACTACCTTAACCAATCTCCATGACTTATAAAATGAAAGTTAAAAGAATACATGGAGTTCCACAATCCATTGTATTATATTATCATCCCATTTTCACCTCATGGTTTAGAAGAAGTCCTCTACATGAATTTTATACAGAGCTTTGTTTCAGTAATTCTTATCATCCTCATATAGGTGGTCAATATGAGGGACCCATTGAAACTCTAGAGGATTTACTAAGATATTGTTCAATGGATTTCCATGTATGTTGTGGTCACCCATTCCATTATTTTATTTATCATATAATAATATCTTCTATGCTATAATTCAGAATGGACCTTATGAGGCTCTATATGCTAAGTGATGTCAAAATCCAACCTGATTGGATGATTTTTTAGAGGAGAAGCTTAAGGGACCTAATATTTTCCAAGATGTTATAGACTGTATTCAAAATATTCAACATTATATGAGATATACCAAAATTTTAATTCATATTCTTTTATGTAATGTTCTATAAGAGTTATTATTTCCTATTAGAGGTAATGTGTTACTTTATATATCTTCATGGAAGAAATTATTGAGGTTCGGGAAGAAGATAAATCATCTCCCATGATACACAATACATTTTTATATCCTTGATCAAATATGAGATAGGATCTATTAAAAACTAGAACCACTAAACATATATTATGTAAATAATGTATTTCATGAATCCACCTAGAGGAAATACATACCTGGACCCACAAAAGTACTAAATCTAGATTTTTTACCATTTGAGGATGTTTTTCATACAAGGGGAAGTAAGTGATGGCATAATATTGTATTGGAAAAAATATATGAAACAAGACAAATGACCTGGTGAAAGTACATTGGTAGAACAATATGTTGGAGGAAGTATCCTAAGAATGAGAAGATTCCATTAATCAGAAGTACCCATATCTGTTTTTGGGAATTAAATGATATTTCACTGTGGAATTTTATAATGATGGGATAATATAATGGCAAATAAATTTCTAAATCAAATTCCATCTTTAAATTAATAAATTTCTTATTATGTAATGATGCTATAGAAAACATATGCATTACTTTGGTGGATTTGGATTTTTCATTCTTGTTTAATTTAAACTATTGCTAAGAATCATAACTATTGATATTATAGTAATTTTAGAGTTCTTTTTAGGAATCTTTTATATTATGGTTCATGATAAATTCAAATTGACATAGATTGAAGAAGTGATGGCCTTGACCAATAGTATTACACCATACAAATCACATTTATCAAATTTTATAAGGGAGAATGAATCACTCGAAATTACCTGGACTAAACCCAATACTGTATTCCACAATTAAATAATCAGTGAAACCATTTACAAGATAGGCTCAATAATTTCTAGATGTTCCAAACCATTATCATTGAGAATCCTCAAGAATGTTTCACCATAATAAACCCTACCTAATGGGCATATACCGGTGTAATTAGGAGTTATGTATATAAACTATAATACTAGGATTTTTTATATTTTTTTATCTGATAAAATAATTATAATAATTATTTATTTTCTAATGTTAAATTATTGATGATAACATGTTGAGTCTGATAACAAATTATGTTTTGGTATGATAAATAAAAAATTATTTTTTAAGGAAATATTTAGTTTCAATCAAGAAACAAGTTTATTTGAAATCAATAATTTTTGAGAAAATTATTATGTTAATAAAATACACTTATTAAATAATACATAAACACTAATATATTTTCATCAAGTCAAATGTAGTTTTTATACCTGTGAGAAACTGTTATCATCATAAGAACCTATATTTTTTTTAAGAAATCTGGATTATAGATTTAAAACTGAAAATCATCATAATTGTAGAATTATTCAGATAAAATTTCATTAATTGTTGATATTGGTGTATCAATATTATCCAACTATGAATTTTTCAAAAAAGTTCGAGACAATGGAATTTTTGGGTAAATATTGAACACTGTATAAATATACAATATGAATTATGAAACAATAAAATGAAGAAATTATTTAATAAATACTATTGATATTATCCATGAACATAATTAAGTTTACTCTTCAAACGAATATTTTTTTAGTTATTTTAATAATCTTATAAAACCTTATTGAATCCTCCAAAATATATCTTATATTTTATGGTTGTAAAATTAATTCTGTGTGAACATGACTCACTTATACATATCTAATAGTATTATTTTGATGATTTATATTCTTAAAAATATATAATATTTATCAAAACTCCTCTATGGAAGAAACCATAGGAAAAATCCATGTTATGTTTTTTGGTATTCATTAATTTATCATGTAGAGTCCAAAATCTATATTTAGAAAATATAATTCCCCTCTCACATTCTATAAAAACCACACATACTCCCACTCATATTAACCAAAAAACCATTTTGGAAAAAGTAAAATATCTTTATACCTATTTAAATACCTCTCAATGAATGACTAATTTCATAAGAATCTCCTCCCAAGACTTTCAAAGAAAACTCTCAAGGTAATTGACTATGACCTATTTTCTTATTTCATGTACTTTATTAATACTAAGCCCTTTCGATTTAAGGTTTTCTTTATTGTAATGTTATTTACATCCCTTTACTCTTCATATTATTCTCTTTTAATGACACAACTCTTTTAACTCACATTCACACCTTACATAAATCATTATATACACCCATTATGTTGTTAAAATTATCCTTTGATTTTCTATGCCAAATATTTGTGTAGTAAATATTAGTCTCCAATTCCACTCAGGGGTATTATTGTTATTTTACTAATAAGTAATTAATTGGAGGCATAAATGTTTGAAACAATCACTACGTAATAATGGGTTATAAGAGATGAATGATGATCTTATGTTTTATGTTATGTGCTACAAAAAAACATGTACATGACATGAATACGACTGGTGGGCTTGAAATTATATATCCCACCAATTATTTGGGTAATGTTTTTATCATATTATATGCCATGTATGGTGAACTTTAGTTTATCATAAGCACATTATGTTTTTATTTCCTAGAGGTTAAAAATAAATCACTCTTATGGATTCATGTTTTATATTGTTTCCACAATCAGATGTTTCCTCAATGTTGTGGTAATATATCATGATTTGATAACAATATTTATAGTTCTCACCCTGTTTATGTCACCTTGATATGGAAATTGAGAAAAATATATTAAATTTGGAAGGTAATTAATTAAATATTTTGTGAGATTTATATGTCACGCCATTCTATGTACGTATACATTTTATCTCATATATTTTTAAATGAGAAATGGAATTTTAATAGACATTTGTATAGTTCTCAAATAGTGATGTTTTACTGTGTTTCAAGTTACTATTCCATGTAAAAAAATTAAAAAGACATGAGGCATCCTGATATTCTATGATATTATTTTGTGTTCCATTTTGTAATAAATCTTGAATTATGGTGAGTTAAAAAATGTATTTTAAAATAATTGCATGAATCATGCACTATTGTTATGAACATATGATATAATGGCGTCATGCCACCAAACCCTTTGGTTTAGAGTACACAAAAATTAGTGTGCGACATGAACCTAAAACCATTTCACATAACCCCATTTAACTTAGTACCTATGAGGTATATAATTATAATGTTTTTACTATAGTATTAAGAGAGGGAAATTCACTAATTCTAAAGGATTCTATACCCCCACTCTCACATTTTAGAGAGTGAATAGATAAAATGATGGTTTAATGTATCAAAAATGATTTGTCAAGAAATAGTACCATTTAATTAAAAATTAAACATATTTTAAGAATTTTCCTTAAAAATATTTGGACAATATATAAAGAATGATATCCTCCGATCAAATTTTGACAATCTTCAACCCCTAAAAATAGAAAATTGTAACCAAATTTAAATGTTAAGAATATAAAAAGTGGCTTATCTATTTATAGTATACATTTATTTATTCTCTAGCATAAATACTCATTATATAACTCCCTCTAGATATTGAGTAAAATCCAATTAATTTCACCACATTAATGTATCTTATATACTCTCTTCTCCATTGCTCAAAAGTCAGGAATATAATATTTATTTGATTTCATCTATAATAATTCCATGGTTCCATATTTTACAAACACTCTTAAGCCTATTTTATAATTTTTTTCCTTTATTTCAACATGTTATTAAGATCCTTTGTGTTCATAAAATTAAGAGCTATAATTTTATGTCAACATTCACTATATTTAATAACTCTAATTACACCATTAAAAACTCTAATTGGATCACTATTAGGACCCATGGAATCCTTGTCAACTAAAAACATCATAATTAATTTCATGGTTTACAATAATAAGTTTTATTAAATGTATCAAATTACTTCCTATAATATTATGTTTGGGAAATAAATAATCCCCAACTTATATATATTAAAAAATATCCCATAATTAAATAACTAAAAAACTGAATGTATAATTTTTATTTTTCCTTGGAAATAAAAGTAATAATTATACTGAAATTTATTTATGAAAAAGTTTATTAAACATTAGAAGTAATATATACTATACCAAGACATTATAAAACATTAATGATTAATTCCTATGTTGTAGGATCATTAAATAAATTTTATATAGATAAATTTTCAATTTGAGTATGAGATTTTAATTTTTTTATGAAATGATATTTTTTTCCAAATATTCCAAATAATGAAAAGATATTTTTTTAGATGAATAAAAATTAATAATATTGTTTTAATATACAAAAATAATGTTGATATTTTTTCAATAATAGGAAAACCCAAAAATCTTGTTTTCAACCAACATTTCATGGAACGATGCTTTAGAATGAGTAAACTATTATCCTACATTGGTAAAATTAGTTATTAGTGATTAATTTAAACTCTATCAAGATATAGTCCCTCATAACATCATGAAAGTAAAGGTGAAGTTATTTTTTTGGTTATCAAAGAACCTATTAAAAGTAACATTAAAAAATTTACTGAGTTAATATAGATCATATTTTTTAATAATTATGATATAATATTGATTAACTTGTATATATCTAATGTAAATTATAATATTTTAGAATTTCATGATCTTTTATCACTCATGTATTATCTCATTAAATTAAAAGTAAAATTAATATAAAGAAAAGTACAAACATGGGTATACATCAAAATTATAAATAAAAAACCATATGTGAAATTTTTCTTTTGATCTCCACGTTGATTATTTTAAGGGAATTATACCTTGGATAGATTTTTCATTTTCTATATTGGTGTAATGAAAATTTTAATATAATTAATGTTAAAATAATTGGGGTTATTTTTAAAATATCCATGCAGAGACAATGTAGGATTGTAATTTGGCCCATTTTAATGTGTTTTTATGAAAATAATAATTGAACCACACCGAATGTATTTTATATCATTGTGGGTTATTCATATTAAATTTATATTCATCCAAAGTATAACCTAATTAAATATATAATTTTCTTATCAAAATATAAAATTTGAATTATTAAATTACTCATATTTTAAAAAAATACACTTATATAAATCATTCTATTTAAAACCGATCGATGTTATCCCTTTTTTAATCATTGAATATATTTTTATTAGATATGTATTTATAATACATGTTTAGATTATATAAATCAATATTAGATACTAATTATAGTATATATGGGTTTTATAGTTGAAAAAAACATGTCTAAATATTGAAAAAAATTGTCATCCAAAACCCATTCTATCATAACACCTATATGTTCACATGATATAAAGCAAATAAATAAGAGAAAAAAACTTCTCTGATGATATAATATAGAAAATAGTTTTCTATATGTTCTTGAAAGGTATTTTTTAGAAGTAACCAGACCACTACTTCTTTCTTAGGTATCCATTGGTTTTATAAATATTCGAATGTTTGGGATTGATTATACCTTCCTCACAATTAGATAGAACCTTTATATAAATAGCTTGATAGATTGCTAGTGATAGAATTAACATTGATAAATTTTAGTGATCTATTCATAGTCCCACATCATACACACCTCTATTCATAAACTAAGAGCCTTGCTAAAAAGAAATATATGGGTCTTGTCTTTTTAATGATTAACCTATTAAATAATATTGTTTTATAAATGTTTCATAAGTTACAACACTCTGTATCTTTTTTCTCATCATTATGATCAATTATTTAACATGTAATGGTTTTTCAAACTTGTTAAATCATCATGAAATGTTGATATTATTGAACAAGATAACAAATATTAGATTGAACAAGTAAATTTGATAATTATATCGCAACACATTAATTTTCCTACAGTAAACCACATTTTTTGTGTCGTTACCTATGTCATGATTTAATCCAACATAGACTAATTTTTTTTATTCCACCATTAAATATATTAAGATTAAATATATATTTCATTTATTCTTTCAATTTCACTAATTCATCATTAACATAATTCAATTTCTCCTTAGTTGAATTCATAAGTAATAAATTGTGAAACCATATCCAAAACTACTCTTCAATATCCCTTAAAACAAATTTTCTAAATTCTCTAATTACTTTTCACTACATATCACATCATAATTGAAAAATTGTGAAAATATATCCCACATTTGTAGGACATATTATAAAACTATTTTAAGTAAGATGTCAATGTTTAAAAAACTCTTCATTAAAACACATAATCCTAATTCCCAAAACCGTAATATGTAACCCCATAAGAATTGTAAATGTTAAAAAAATTCAAATACTTAATATGTAATTGTAGGAAAAGTGAAGCATCTAATAATGAATCAGTGTAGAATAATATAAAAAGGGATATGACATGATCTATAACAAAAAATATATCTCTAAACCTATGTCCACTAGCGATATCAAATACATGTTTTCAAAACCATACAATCCCTTTTTTCCTCTATATTGGGTTACCATGAGACACATAACATGTCAATTTAATATAGATTACTCATATATTACTGATTCTCTATGTATATACTAACTAAAAGGATGAACAAATCCAGTGTCATTCAACCAGGTGGATGGTACCATCACACGAATCTAACCCAAATCAATAAGAAAATCACTTTCCACTTATATTAGTATTGATATACACTTAATTTGAATATATTAATCTTGGTCCAACATTTTATAATCATTATATCAGTGTAAATATTCCGTTTTGGATAAACATCAACAAATAAAATTATTAATTAAAAAAATATCCACTCATTTATTTTCTTATCCTTATAAATGGCGTAAGAATGGTATAAAAGTATAAATATTCCCTTGATAACCATCTTATAGACCATAGATATGGGTATTAATTATGTAACATGAAACCATATTATAAAAATTAAATTAAATATATGTGGTGTATCTTTTGGAATAATAAACTCCTTCTAAGCCATATAAATGAATTTTATATCTCTGTATAAAATCCCCCCCAAACTAATATTAATGATTAATCAAGACCATTAGTACTCAATGATCCCAATTGATTTTAGATAACATGAATTTATACATTGAGATATCCATGATAATTTAACTTTATGAATATATAAAAACATGATAAAATGATAACGAAAAGGATTCCATTTATATAACATTATATATCTTTCAATTTGAATCCTTTTTAAGAATAAAAAATACATAGGTTCTAGAATAAAAATATAAAATATGATAGATCACTAGAGGGGTCTAATGATTCTGTTATTTTTTATATTTTTTAAACATATTAAATCACTATGTAATTTTTTCCAAATTTGTATAGTTATATACTATTTAAACTCCATTAATTATCTACATACGATGTTATGTTGCTGATTGATTTTTTTCATAATTTTTTATCATCATCTTCATTGGAACCTTTACATAAATATATTTATTTGAGATCTTCTGGTAATTAGTTTTAAACAAAACTCGTTATTTTAAAATAATTATTTGTAGGAATAACCTAAAATTTCTCATGAATTATTGTTTATTTAACATATAATTTAATTTTGAAATAATTTATTTATTAAAATTTTAACATATATATATTTTAATAGATAATAAATTATAAATTTGTTATAACATACCATTAATAGTGGAAGAGTTAATTTTAATAAAAAACATAGATTTCCCGTAGAGTTTTTCAATCCCATTCATGTATTTTTGAAAATTATTTTCTCCCAAGTAAGTAGTTCTACAATAATAGAAACAATATTCCTCCTTCTCAACTCCTTCTTTGGGTTTCAATTACCAATGATAAATTTGAGACCCTCTAATATATTTTTTTCATAATGTTTTACTAATATATACTTTCCAAACAACCCCAGATCTGTAACTACCCATTTTCATCACATATAGCCTAAATATTTTGATTATTTAGGAAAAAACCATTAAACAAATTCTTATAATAAAAAATGATTCAAGGATGATTGAAAACGAATTTTATATTATAATAAATCCATAAAAAACACAAATCTCTCCAATTCATTTATATAACCAATCATATAGAGTTTATGAGTGGATAATGATATTATTTTTATAATTTTTTATCTATAAAATCCTTTGAAACCTTTAAGTGAATATTTATTAAACTTATTATAAGAATTCATTTTATTTTTTTGAAATCATTACTAGGCTTATTATCTAAAAAGGTTTGTTTTAACATAATTAATTTTCTTTCATCTTTAAGAACTATTCATGGGTTTCTAAACTAGTCTATGAAGTTTATTTTATTAAGTTCCTCTTATACTCATACTGATATAAAATCCAGGTTTTATGAAGAAGAATTCATTTTATCTTGACACACCCTGAGAATTTTTTATATTTTGGAATGAATTTATTTTCATTGATATTTTTTCATTTCGCACAACAGTGAATATACCGGTTTTATATTAAAGGACACTATTTTTCTTGCACAATACCTTGTTAATCGTGCACTACAGAGAACATAAATTTTATAATTATCTAAATAGAACAATAAGTTAAGAACATTCTTCACACAATAATGAATTTCCTTGATGAATTACATAACATTCAAGACCAAGTTATACTGAATAATAATATATTATTTAAAATATTTTAATAATTTAATATAATCATATGAAACATATCTGTTTAATTATATTTTATGAATATAATTAACAAAATTATAAATTTTTTTTTCACCCAATATAAAATGATATAATTAGTTACAAATTATTATGAATATAAAAAATAATTGAATATAAATGGAGTATTTTAAAGAAAACTATTCTTATGAACACAATTTTTTTATCCTAAAAAAATAAATTAATTACAATAATAAAGTAATTTTAATGTAATATATATTTATATATCCCATGAAGTATTTTTTATATTCATCAAATAGATTATATAGGCATAATATTGGAAGAAACAAAATTTATTGCATAAAACCCAATATTTTTATTAAGAAAATTTGACCATCTTTTTATGGAGAACAAATTTTTAATCTAAATTATGGAAGATTTATAGTTTTTTATTTCAAAATAAACATCATTTTTGAAGTAGAGACATAAATACTAGGATAGGGTGAGTTTTTGTAATATTTTATGTGAAGTTTCATTATTTTATTGAATAATGGAAAATACTGATATTTATCCCAAAACATATTTTTCATCTAATTTATTTATAAGTAAAATTGATATTTGTAATTGATTTTAATTTTTAATTAGATAAAAGTTTTATCGATTTATTCTATTTATTTTATTATAGTCAATTTCAAACAAAAATTGGTTTTGAAAACCTAGGAAACTTTTGTATGTTTTTTAATTTAAAAAGTGGCTTTGTTGTCCCACCCAGGAGATTAAATTTAAGTTAATTTATTCAACAATTTTTATTAGAATTTGGAAAAATGGATTCCGTATTTTAAATTTAACTAATTATAAATGTATAATAAGGTGATATTAATTTTTTTAAACATTACTGAATTTAATTAATATTAATTACAAAGATTAAGGTTAAATTAAGGTAAATAAGGGACTAAACCCTAACTTTAAGGCCAACAAACACATATAAACTTGTCTAAAATACATTAGATGGACATATTTAGACCTTATAATCCCTTTTTTAGTATTTGAATCGTTATTGGATCCAATTGTAATTATAAAACGTGGGAGGGGTTTCCCTTTTCCAAAATCTTACAAAAGTGACACTCCTCCTCCAATATAAAATCCCTCCTTCCCTCCCCCTTCCACACTCCTATGAATCTAGTTTTTTTCATCCAATATTGGCCCAAATATCTCCCCATATTCATACTCTTACTTCATGAGGCCACAATGTGGGTGGAAATCAATAAAAGGATGTCCTTTGATGAAAACCAAAATGAGTAACCCAAAGATGAGGTAACGTCCTCCATCAAGCTACTTTATCTTATTTTAATTATACATCTATCCACTCTCCTATTTCAATTATTATAAAAACCCATATAATAAATATATTTATATTTTTAAATTATATTTTTTCCTACACAAACACAAACATCCACCTAATGGGAAATGAACATATTGTTTTTGTATTAGGTGAACTAGCACCTCAAAATTGAGGATTGTTCATTCCTCCTTTACTGCCTCTCATGATGGACATTATGATGGATAATCAAATTTTATATAATATTTATTATATTTATAATGTCTTTAATATTACATAATTATTTTAAAACACATAACTTTATACATTCAATCTTGTTTAAATACGATAATTTCTTTTGAGGACGTGTGGACTACCACCCCCTCAACGTGATCTGATTCATTTAAAAACCTCAGGAAATGTATTAAAGATGTGTTTGGTGAAAATATATTTTATATATGATATAATAATGCTAATATAATTATTTTATATAGATATAAATATACTTATATGTCATTTAATCCCCTTCTACCAATACGATAATAAAACGGAAATAGTGTCCATGTGTACGTAAAACCTACAATCTACTTCAATGGTGTATTCCATTTCATAATTAGATATTAAATAGATTATTATAAATCACATATAATGAATATAAACTATTTTTATATCATTTATTACATTCTTTAAATGATTATATTAGTATAAGGACCAAAGATATAACCAATTAAGACAGAAGCAAAGAACAATTATAATATTACCCAAAGTTCAACCTTAATATGAAATTATTAACAACTGGGTAATATAAATTCATAATAAAAACATATATAGTATTATATATAAGAATATTTTTATGTATAATATTTATAGAAAACTTACAAATATTTTACAGGAAGGTGGTATAAGTACGAAGAGAGTCAAAACACATGGTAAAGGAATTTCATGTCACTCTTTATTTCTATGAGATACATGCCTTATTTACTGCTCAATGATTTTTTAGGTGTATATACTTCACATGAATATATTATATGAATATTATGATTAAATATATTTGTATTTAAATAAAAAATTTATGAACATTCTGTCATGGGTTTTATGTTTAAAATGTTATAGAATATGTAAAGTAATTTATTGTCTCAATTTTGTTTCTTTATGGTTCATTCCACCTTATATGACTATATTTTTATATGAGGTGTATAAAATACCTTGGAAATGTTATGACATGAATATAATTATTTTCTTAATATTTCAAATCTCTATGTAATTTAATTTTCTTATATGGGGTGAGTGATTCAAAGTCACTATGGGGTAAGAGTTTATTGAAACTGTCTCATTGTTTATCAAGATTTTTTATAATCAAGATTTAATTTATATAATATTATGATGCATCATTCCAGAAAACATGTGAATTTTTATCTAATATGGTTAGTCTTGATATATTCATGTCTTAGTACAATTGTTTTCCACTCTTTGGTACTTCATATAATTAATAAAATTCTTTTATGAATTTATAACCTTATCACTCTCTTTGGTCCAAAATATATGTTCATTTAAAACCATGGTTTCTAAAAAGGATTCCATGAATACTATACTATTCTAATACAATATTTAAAATATTTTTTACCCTTTTTTAACCATTTAAACAAAAAGTTTTAAAAAAATGAATCTACTTGCCATTTTTAGATCGAGAAACTTTTCAAAACTATTTATGGTGAAAATAGATTGTTCAAAATGTACGAATTTACCCACCATAATTTCATTGAAACTTCCTTTTCATGTTTAAATGGATAATTTTTAAGAAATTTTTTTTCATAAATATATTGAAAGAAATTTATTTCAAAGTTTTTTTAATATTATTTTATATATTTTCAAGTAAAATTGTATTTCCATATATTTAAGAGCCCCTATACAAGTTTTTAAAAGAAAAAGGTTTTCAAAAGGTTTTAAATTCTTACATTATAGGTTTTCAATTTTCTTTTCATGAAAATGCCCTTCAAAATTTTTTCTGTTTTACGAATAATTTTTTAAAGGAGAAAGGATAATTTTCTCATTATGTGTTCCTGAAATATCTTTCAAAAATTATTTCTCATCTAAGATAACATCAATTAGTGTGTCTCGTGATTTTATAATGATATTATTCATTGTTTACATTCATATTATTTCTCTTAATGGTTTTAATTCTGTGGTATTTTGATTAAAAAATACACTTCTCTTTCATGGGTTATATACTTATGAAACCCACTTATTTTCATGGGTTATACATTTTTTAATTGATTATACAACATGTATCTTTTCTATAGTTTAAGATATGATTACATGATCATGACACCAATTTGATTTCATGGGTTTTGATTTGATTGTTTAGGATAATATGGAACATGTATTTATTATTTAATTTTGAGATGGTGGGGACCAATATCTCCCTCAAATTAATTTTTTAATGATTTATATATCATGATATTTACTAATATAGTATTCGAAGTGAACCTTGACTACTACGATAGCCATGGGAGTGAACCATGACTACCAAGATATTATTAGAAGTGAAATAATTATACTAATATGGCCATGGGATTGAACCATGACTACCAAGATGGTATGGGTAGTGAACCCATACTACTAAGATGGTCATGGAAGTGATACCCTGGATACTATGGAAATCATATTATGTGACAATGTGTTTTGCCTTATTCATTGTTTTATTCATATGTTATGATTTCATGGATTATGTTCATTATTACCTTATGATTCTTGTCATATAAACTTTTAAGATTTATTAAATGATTTATTTTTATGATCCTTGATATGTAGGTCATGATCTTAAAATGTTTTGATCGCATTATCATAATCCTATTCTCATGTTTATGCTTATATATCGCCCCTATTTACCCTTACTAAGCATCTGCAATCACACATTTTTATGTTTCCTTCCCTAGGCTATTAAGATATGTATTATGTATGATGTGTTTATGAAGGGTGATGGTTAAGAAGAACCTAGTGAGAGATAATTTATCACACTTATATATGATGGTTCTTGCTTCAATTTTTCCAATGTTACTAGACTAATATGGCCTTTGGACATCTGTTTTTTATAATGTTTTAAGTATTAAGCGAAAGTGATGTAATGCCTATTTATATTTTTATTAGGTAATTATTATTTGTATTAGAGTAAAATTTTCATTATCCATTGGAATATAGGATGATAATACCTTAGTGAGAACTCTAAGGACATGTCCAAGTTTAACTCTTAGTATAAGGAAAAGTATAAGAAAAAGGTATGGAATTTTGGAAAATGATAGTGTAAGTTGTTTCCTTTAAAGACATATATATCTAGATACTATAAGTCAATGTGGATCTATCAAAGATGTTCCTAGGTTAAAAAACTCCAAAAAATTTCTCATTCTTGACTTAGGGTAATCTGGTACACGATAATGGGCCTTTCTACACACCTAGTTTGACTCTCCAGTGGATATGCATAGTAAATTCACAAACTCTTAATGATCCATCATATAAGATTTTAAATGAATATAACTATGAATAACCTAGGATAATATAATAGTTTCTTCAATTAAAAGTTAGGTGTCATGATTTAGACATCATATATGTAATTTTTCATGATGATATATTTTTCGTCTATGAAATGTGTTTCTCACCTCGTGCATTATCGTTTTATTCAACAGAGAGAACTAGAAGAAACGTTTTGAATATTTACTTTTTTAGATATTGAATGTATGTGAATTATGATAATCAATTTAAAATGTGTAAATTTCATAAAGAGAATAAGGAAAGTGGTATAATTATTTGTAATACTTCTGAAGATAAAGAGACCTCAAATGAAATTTGAAAGGGATGAGATATTCTTCTAGTATTGTTTAAATTAATCATTAGAATCATAATTAGATTGAGGATGGAGAACCATAATACTTGATTCATATTTCATATGCTATGAATGAATTTTTAAGTAATGTGTTGATGAATAATGAGTAATGTTTTAAGAATAATGTTAATTTAAAATGAATTAATTTTTTAATTGAAATATTAGGTTATATGATTGTTGACATTTATCAGTATTTTAAGAATAATTTTTCATTATGTATGGAAAATTAAATATTTAATAGTTATGAATACTTATAAAAGATATATTTTTATTAATATAAGGTAACCATTATTTTCATAGTTATGTTATGAAAATTTTGTTTCCCTTGGATAAAGATATAATTGATTTGGATGAAGAAAATTAGACAGAACTGATTTCCCTGGATCTGATTATCGATAGGATTAGAAAGTGGTCTATGTCATCATGGGTGACGTTTGAAACTTCTTATTTTTATCTAATATATTGAATAAACTTGGGAATAAGGAAGAATAAATGTTTTATAAAATTATTTATGGTACATCAAGTTATTACCATGTATCAAGGGAATATATGATGAGGGTACCCACATGTTTGGAATGTGACAACTAAGAGAAACACTGTTGTATATGGGGCATTAATGTGAAGATGACTTTGTGAATTTATTTTTAATGCTTTGAATTTTCAACTTTTAGAATGGTTATTTGGTTAACTAGTTATGGAAGGTTTATGTTAATGTTTGGATGATGTATTTATGCAATGAGTTTTATTAAATACCTTATTTAAAAGGTAATTTGGTGATTAAATACATTTCTGGTATTTCCATCATATCTATTTTGTAAAATATATTATTATAGTTTTAGAAAATGAAATCATATATTTTTGGTTACAACCTCTCATGTTCGACCAGACTACTGGTCTTAAACCCTTGATCGGAGGATATAATGGTTCTAGGCATAACACTGGCTTACACGATGTTCTAGTAAATATGTATTTTTTTAGATAAAAATTCGATGAAAAAATATCTTAATTACGATTGATGACCTCAGTCACTCTCTAATATTTATGATTTTTCTCAAAGTCAATATTTTATCTTCCCAACTATGTTCTCATATCTTGAAACCAAATTATGTGTTTCTTTTGGTAACCATTATGTTTCCATATCTATTTTTTCTAAAGGAAGTTTAAGTAGTCATTTTTCCTCTGTGGGTTTCAATGAAAGGTTCATTAAGGTATTTATCCATTGATAAACAAGATGAATTTCATGGGTGAAATCCATTTTCATGGGGTAGAATTTAACACCCATAGATTTTGATATTTTCTTTTCAAATTAATTTAATATCATTGACATTCTTTCATTTCACAGAACACTAAATATATCATTTTTTATTTTAAATAACTATGTTAGGATAATTAAATACCCATTTAATCATTAAAGAGAGATAACATAAATTTTACGTTTATCTAACCAGAACACTGAGGTTATCATACATTTCACAGAGGCCGGACATTCCTTGATGGTTTACGTAACATGCAATATCAGTTATTACCAAACAACAATATATGATAAAATATATTATCATTTTTTAGTATAATAATATATAAAATAGTTTTCAAATTAGATTTTATGAATATAATTAACTTTATTTTTAAAAAGATGTTGTTTCCAAAAATTATAAAATTAACTAATTTTTTATAACTTATTTTAATATTAGAACCTATTGACTATAATGGTTTTATTTTTATAAGAAATTATTCTTATGCTCACAATGTTGCTTAAATGCTAATAAATTAAATTAAATAAATTTATAATTTAATTTTAATTTAATATATATGTTATATATGAAAGGAAATATTTTTTATATTAATTCAATATTTTTTATTATTAGATGATAAAATACACCCTATTTAACACATAAAACCAAATATTTTCTAAAAATAATTTTATCACCATTTATGGTGAACCAATATTAAATAATAATTTTTGATGTTTTGTAAAATTTATATGTCAAAATAAACATCATTTTTGAAATAAAAAACATAAAAATTAGGTTAATTTGTTTATTTTTTATTTTCTTGTGAACATTTTTTTAATGAAGAGTGGAAGGTACTGATATCTAACCCAAAACTACTTTTTGATATAACTTTTTTCTAGGGATAAAATAATTTTTAAAATAATTTTAATTTATAAATAGATCAAAAATTTATCAATTTATCTATTTGACATCATTGGAATCAATTTCAGATTGAAATTGGTTATAAAAACCTATAAATATTTTGATAACCTTTACTTTACAAACCAGATTTGTCGTCCTATCTACGAGATTAAATTTAAATTAATTTCTGCCAGTTTTTTAATTAAAATTAATAAAAATAAATTTCATATTTTTTATCATAATAATTTTAAAAGTATAATTAGTTGAACATAGTTTTCTACAAAAAAAATATTTTTGAAAGTAATAAAAATTAATAACAACTAATATGGTTAAAATATACATAATAAGGGACTAAACCAAAACCATAGGGCCCAAAATAATCAATAAACTTGTTGAAAATCCATTTTATGCCATTTTTATACCATATAATCCTTTTTATATAATTTTTACAATTATTATATCCACTTGAAATAAAAAAAACATGGGGAGGGTTTCCCTTTTCCAAATATATTACCAAAGTGCCATTACTCTTCCACTATAAAAGTCCTCCTCTCACCCACTTCCAAACACCTGTAAATACACTTATGTTCACCTATGAACATCCCAAATATATCCAAAAATTCCCTACCTTCCTTAATGAATCCTATATTTGGGTGGAAAGAAGTACAATGATGTCCTTTGGTGAATCATAAACAGAGTTACCCAAAGAAGTGGTAACACCCTTTCCCGGGATCCTTTATCTTATTTTCACTATCCTCCCCCTCCACTCTCATTATTCCATTATAATAAAAAAACAAAATTATCATAAATATACTTATATATTTTTATTTTAAGATTTCAACTGACACATACTCACACGTCCATCTAAAGGGTAACAAACATTCTATTTATGTTGACTGCAAACTATACCTCACAGAACGTTGAGTGTCCATTCTTCCATTACAACATTTCATGGTAGACATTAGGATAAAAAATGTTTATATATATAATATTTATGTTACATATAATGTATTTATTATTCTATAATTAGTTTACAACAAATATATTTATTCTATCCATCTTCTATAAATATGATAATTTCCTTTGAGTAAGTGTAGACTACTGCCCACAAAAACCGATGCGATTCGTTCACACACAACATTGAATGTGTTAAGGACGTGTTTAATGAACTTATATGATATATCTGATATAATAATTCTATTTTAATAATTATATATATATATATATACATATATATATAATTATATGTTCTCCACTCTCTTTTTTTCCAATATGATAATAAAATGAAAATAGCATTCATTCGTACGCTTAGTATCCCGCCTTCTTGAACGATGTATTCAATTTCGTACATCTATATTACATATATTATCATACTATGCATATTTTAAATATAAAATATATTTATATAAATTTTTATATTTTAAAAATCATGATATATGTATAAAGTCCAAAGATATAAAAAATGATTACACTAGTGAAAAACCAAGCGAGTCTTACCCTAGCGTATCCTTAACAAGAAATTGTAAAAAACAGGGTGATATAATGTCATAATCAAACCATATATGGTATTAGATATAAAAATATGATTTTTTAAAATATTTATGACAATCTTAAATTTATTATTCATGAATATTGTATAAGTACTAAGAGAGTCAACACACAAGGTAAATGAATTTCATCTGACTCTTTATGTTCACTAGATAAAATCCTTAGACACAAATCACATGTTTTGTGTGATGTATAAATATATAATGAATGTTTTATATGAATATTATACTGAAATATTTGGTTATTTACCAAAAAATTTAATGATATTTATTTCATGGGGTTTAATCTGTAAAAGATACCAAATCGGCAAAGTAATTTTGGTCTTGATTTGTCTTCATTGAGACACATGACATAATATCCACCAGTATATTTATATAACGAGTGTAAACTGACTTTGACAAGTTATATTATGAATTTAATCATTTTCATGATATTTTAATTATCCATCTAATATAATTTTCCTACATGGGGACTATGATTAAATGTTACTATGTGGTAAGAGTTAATTAAAATAATATCACCATATATCGAGATTATTTGTGGTCATTTTTTAAATAATGAAATTTTATGATCTGTCATTAAATAACACTCATGAATTTTATTATCCTCTTGTTAGTATTTATTTATTCATGTATTAGTACCATTTTCCACTATTTCATACTTATGATATTTAATAAAATGTATTGAAGAAAATATTATCTTACCTCTCTCTTCGATTGGAAATTTATGTCCTTTCAAAACCATGTTTTCTGAAAAGTTTTCCATGAAAATTATACTATTACCCTAATATTTTTAATATGAATTGTTATCCTTGTATTAACATTAAAAAATGGTTTATGAAAAGGATTATTCTTGTTTTTTTCAAGTAGAGACACTTTTGAAAACATTTTACCGCGCAAAAGGATAGGTCGGTAAGTACAGATTTACCCACCTTCATTTCATTGAAGCTTTAATTTCATGTTTAAATATTTAATTATTGAGATTGTAAAATAAATTATCAAATAAATGGTTTTAAAACTCTTTTCAATTTTCTTTTATAAGTTTTAAAGGAAAATGGTTTTCAAGTTTTTTTCAAGCCCCGATATATTTTTAAAGAAAAAACGCTCTCAATTTTTTTTTCAATGCTTCCTTTTTATGTTTTCATGTCTATTTTCATTTAAATGGTTTGGAAAAGGTTATAAATTTTTAGAATAATTTTTTAAAGGAAAAAATTATAATTTCCCCATGAAGTGTTTTTAAAGGATTTTTCAAAATTAATTCCCATAAAGGATAAAAACCTTTGTTGATACTCATTCATTTGTGAGTAAATGATTCAGAGCCTCCATTCATATTCATTATCTGAATGATTAACATTTTATGGAATTATGTTAATGAAATATTATTCTTTTTATTGGGTTATGTTTTTATGAAACATGAATCTTTTCATGGGTAATTCATTGATGAAATAATTAAAAATATGGTCACCTTTACATAGGTTAAGATATGATTAAATGTTCATGACACCCATATGATTCCCTGGGTTATGATATGATTGTTTATGATCTTGTGGAACATGTATGCAATATTTCATTTTGAGATATGTTAGTCCTATATAACCCTCCAATTCTTTAGGAAAATATTTATATCTCATGAGAAAAACCTAGAAGGTCTTGGGAGTAAACATTGACTACAAAGATAGTCATGGGAGTAAACCATGACTACCAAGATGATATGAGTAGTGAACTCATTTTAATAATACGTAAATGGGAGTGAACCATTACTATCATGATAGTATGGGGAGTTAAACCATAATACTAATATGGTCTTGGTAGTAATTCCTTGGATACTATGGAAATAATATTATATTTAAATGTTTTTTCCATAATTCCATGTTTTATTCCTATGTTATGAATTCACGGATTTTTTTTATAATTTCATTATAATTAATTTCATAAAAAATATTAATATTTATGAAATGATTCATGTTTATGATATTTTATTTACAGTGTATGATATTAATTTTTTTATCACATTCTCATACTCATATGATTGTGTTTATTCTTACATATATCCCTTGATTACCCTTACTAAGCATTTGAGCTCACCCCATTTTATGTTTCCTACTCTAGGTTATGAAGATGTGTATTAATTATGATGTATCTAAGAAGGGTTCTAGTCATTAAAAACCTAATTGGATGTAATTTATCTCACTTATGTACCAGTGTTCATGTTTCCATGTTTCTAAATTTAATATACTAGTATGGTCTTTGGGAATCTGTTTTTTGTAATGTTTTATATATTCCAAAAAAGTGATGTAATGTATATGTACATTAATACTAGGCCATTATACTTTGTATCAGGGAAAATTATTTACTAAAATTTCGATACAATGATGAAAATAAATTAGTGTGAACTCTGAGGACATGTCTAATGATAAGTGTTAGGATAAGAAGAAGTATTGGAAAATGTAATGGAATAAAATGATAGAGTGAGTGGTTTCTTAGAAACACATCGCTTTTGGGATAATTCAAGTGGATGCGGTTCTGAAATAGATGTACTTAGCAGTAACAACTCCAATAACATATCTCAATCCCGATTCATGGTAATTTGGTACATGACAATTAGCCTTGTTGAGCACCTGGTTTCACACACATGGGGGAAATTATTTTGAAATTCACAACCTCTTCACGAATAGTTATAATGGATTTGAAATGAATATGAATAGAATAACCAAATATAATACTAATGTGTTGTTAATTAAAGGACAGGAATCCTGATTTAGACATCCAATATGTAATGTTTCATGATTATGTGTTTTTCTATAATGAAATGTGTTTCTCACCCCGTTCATTCTAGTTTTTGTCAAAGGATAGAATGGGAGGAACATGGTTAACATAGAATATTTCAGAAATGGAAAGTGTGGGAATTATGGAGAATGATTTACCTTGTGGAAATATCATATAGAGAATAGGGAATTTGGTGTATTTTTTAATTGTACCTCACATGATTAAGAGACTACAAACAACTTAAGAAATGTTTGTGACATTCTTCGAGTATTGTTTACATTAATCCTAAGAAGAATGATTAGATTGAGGTTGCAGACCCTTAATAAATGATTCATATTTCATATTCAATGAAATAGTTATTATGGAATAAGGTTATGAAACCTAAGTAATGGTTTATGTATAAATTTGAATGAATTAAGTACTTATGTTAATGAATTCAATGATTATGTTATATGAATCTAGATATAAATAATTATTTTTATTGTATGTTTTCATTAAGGATTGGAAAGGATGTGTTTAATAGATATGAAGAATTAAAAAAGTGATATTTTTATTAAGAGAAGGTAAAAATTAATGTGGTCATGGTTTTGAGAAAATTAATTTTCTGTTGGATAAAGAGATGATTGATTTTGATAAACTAAATTGAATAACACTAATTACCCTAGATCTAATTATTGATTTTTTGAAAAAGTTTTCTATATCATCATTAATGAAGTTTCAATCCTCCTGGATTTGTAGAATATATCTAGTAACCACTGGAATAAGAAATACTGCATGTCTTCAAAATTAATTATGGAAATTCAAGTTATTACCATGTTTTAAGAGAATATATGATGAGGGTATTCAGATGTTCGAAATGTGACAACCAAGAGCTACATTGTGTTATATGAGGGATTAATGTTATCCTGATTTTGTTATTTTAATTTTAAAATTTTTTATTTTCAAAATTTTTTTGCTTTATAATGTTAAATAGTTATGGAAATATTAAGTTAAACATTGGGTGAAGTATTTATGTAGATATTTTGTGTTGAAAGCCTTAGTTAAAAGGCTACCTGATGATTAAAATTATTTCTCAAATTTCCATCAAATTTATTTTTTAAATTTAATTAATATAGTTTTAAAAAGGGCACCCTTTATGTCAAGTGAAAACCCATCATGTATGGAATGTTCGTGGGTGTTGAACTTATGACTGTAGGATTATAATAGTTTCACACCTACAAATGGTTTATGATATGCCATTGTTACAATGTAATTTTTTAGAAAAAAACATTTTATGAATAATAATATTTCTTGTAACTGATGACTTCAATCACACCCTAATATTTACTCTTTTCCTCCAATTCCATGTTTTCACTTCCCAACTATGTTCTCCTTTTTGTAATGCTAGTTATATGTTACTTTGTGTAATTGTCATGTTTCCAACATTCTTTTTTATAAAGGAAGTTTATGTATTCATTTTAATAGTGTGTGTTTATATGAAAGTAATGTTAAGGTATTAGAACATTGATAAACTTGATGAAATTCAAGGGAGAAATTCATTTTAAGGTGGTATAGAATGTAATACCCTAAGAATTTCAGAAATGTTTTTTCAAATTAATTTAATCTGTTTGATATTTTTTTATTTCACACAACACCAAATATTTCTTTTGTTATATCAATGCTCTGATTTTGAAAAATTAAATATGAATTTAATTGTGAAATACACTCAAAATAAATTTTAGTATCACTTAAATAGAACACCAAGGTTAGCATACATTTCTTGCAAGGATAAATTTCCTTGATGGATTGTGTAACACGTAAGACCGAGTGTTACCGCACAATAATATATTATTAAAAATATTATTTCCATTTAACATAATAATATATAACCTAGAAATTAAATTAAAATTTATGAATATTATTAACCACGTTATATAAAAATAAAATTTTCACACAATATATTATTAATTAATTAGTTAAAAATTGTTTCGAATATAAGAACTAACTGAATATAAAGGGAGTATCTTTATCGAAAACTGTTCTTATGCCTAGAAATTTGTCATAATCCTAATAAATTATATTAATTACAATTATAAATTAATTTTAATTTATTATATATTTTCTATATCTAATTCAATACTTTTCATATCCATCCAAAATATTTTATAGGCATAAGATAAAAATAAACCCAATTTAACAAATAAAACCCAATATTTTTGTTAAGGTAATTTTATCGCTATTTGATGCAGAACCCATTTAACATAAATTTTGAAACTCTCATATTTTTTATATTTGAAAATAAAATTTAATTTTTTAAGTAGAAATATAAAAACTTTCATAGGTTGAATTTTTGGTTTTTCTATGTGAAGTTTCATTTTTTAATTGATAGTGAAAAGTATTGATATTTAAACTAAATGAGAATTTTCATATAATTTATTTATAAGGATAAATTGTATTTTAAATTGTATTTAATATTCAATTAGGTAATATTTTTATCAATTTATTCAATTTATTTCATTTTAATCAATTTCACATAGAAATTGGTAACAAAAAACTAAAAAACCATTGAATTTGTTTACATTAAAAACTTGCTTTATTGTCCCATTAGTTGGATTAAATTTAAATTAATATATTCCAAATATATGATTGGATTTTGGAAAAATGGTTACCATATTTATAATTATAACATTTTATAATTTATAATATGGTTAAATTAGTTTCTGACAAAAAATATTAGTGAATTTAATTAATATTAATTACGATGATTAAGGTTAAATTAAGCTTAATAAGGGACTAAACCAAAACCATAAGGCCCTAAAAAATATAAATGGGATCAAAAACGATTTTAGGGCCCTATCTCGACCCCACCCTCCATTGGATCTACTTTTAATCATTATTGGATCCACTTTAAATAACAAATACAAGGGTTAGGTAACCATTTTCCAAAATATTACAAAGGTGCCACTCCTCTCCTCCCACTTCCACACACCTATCAAGACACTTATGCTTGGCCAAGATCTTACAAAATATCTCCCAAACATCCCTCTTCCTCGTTGTAGTCTCTATTCGGGTATAAATAAATCCAATTAATTCCTTATGTGAAAATAAAAAGGATTTACCCAAAGGAGTGGTAACATCTTCCCGCAAGCTCCTTTATCTTATTTTCATTATTCATAACCTCCACTATATTTATTAAATTATTATGAAACAAAAATATTCTAATTAATATAAATAGATGTTTTTATTCTAATATTTCAACTAAAATATAAAAAAACTTCCTTCTAGTGGGTAACAAACATACCATTTATGTTTACGAAAAACTACACCCTCAAAAAATAATGATTGCTTATTCTTCCTTTCCTACCTATCATGGTCAAAATTTTGATGAAAACTTTTTTATATATATTATTTATCATATTTATAATATATTTAATATTGTGTAAATATTTTACAGCACATATCTTTAAACATTCCATATTTATTAAAATTGATAATTTCGTTTGACGAAGTGTGGACTACCACCTCATTAAAGTGATGATATTTGTTCCAGCACAACATGGAATGTATTAATGATGTTATTAAGGAGATTTTATGATATATATGATATAAAAATAATTCCCGAATAATTATATATATTCATATATATACTTATATGTCATTTACTCTCATTCTTCCAGTACGACAATAAAATTAAATTAGTGTTCATACATACGTACGGCAGACCGTCTCCTTGAATGGTGAATTTTGTTACATAATTCAATATATAATATATTATTATAATAAAAATATATTTAATATTAATATATTTATATCATGGTTTATTTTCTATAATTCTTGCTATTAATTTAAGTATTAATATATAAACAATTAATACAGAAGTGAAAAATAAAGAGAATATTACCCAAAGCGTTACCTTAACTAGAATTTTTTAACAAGAAGGTAATATAAAACTTAATAAAACCATATATGATATTATATATAATAATAATATTATTTATAAATTTTATAATAAACGTAAAATTATTATATATGAATATTGTATGAGTACGAAAAATTTTAAGACATAAGGTTGGGGAATTGCACCCACTCTTTATTTTTATGAGATACATGCCTTATTCACCACTCATTTTTTTACAGTCTATATATTTCCCATGAATGTTTTAAATTATTATTAAAGATAAATCTAGGGGTATATAAATAAAATTTTATGTTATTTCTATCATTGGTTTTATGTTTCCAAATCTACCAAATCGGTAATGTAAATTTAATCTCAGTTTTCCTTTTTTGTGACACATACCATGTTATACACCTATATTTTTATATGATGCATATAAGATGCCTTTGAAATGATTTTACATGAATCCATATCTTTTCATGACATTTAAATTAACTATGTAATTTAATTTTTCAACACAAGTAGTGTTATTCAATGTTATCATGTTGTAAGAGTTTATTAAAACAATCTCCTCATTTAACGAGATTGTTCATGGTCAAATTTTTATTTATATAATCTTATGATAAATCATTCAATAACACTTATAAAATTTCTTACCCTCTTTTTAGTCTTGATATATTTATGTATTAGTACCATCTTCCCCCTTTGGGTACTTATGATAATTAATAAAATGATTTTAAGAAATTATGACCATACCTCTCTCTTGGGTTGAAAATATATGTTCATTCAAAATCATATTATCTCAGAATGTTTCCATTAATACTATAATATTAACCCTTTATCATTAATGTAAATTTTTAACTATGTTTTACATTTTAAACAAAATGGGTTGTAAAAAATATTCTTCTTGTCGTTTTATGTTCAAGGTACTTTCAAAAACATTTAATGCTATAAATGTATTGTTTGACACGTGAAGATGTTGCCACAATCATTTCATTGAAGATTCCCTTCCATGTTTGAAAGGTTAACATCCGATAAAATCTTTTTAAAAGATATTTTTAATGAATTTTTTTTGAAAAAAATTAAATTTATTTTATAATTTCTCAAGGAAAAATGAGTTCAATTGGTTTTGAATCCCATATATATGTTTTCACAGGAAAACGGATTTAAAAATGTTTCCAATAATTTATTTATAAGATTTAAAGTTTATTTTCATGAAAACAGTTTCCAAATGGTTTTAAATTTTAAGAATATTTTTTCAAATGAGAAAGTATAGTTTACTCTTGAAGTGTTTTAAAAGATATTTAAAAAATATTTCCCATCTAAAATATAATATATTGGTGTTACACATGCATTTTTGGGGAAATGATTCAATGTTTCCATTCATTTTCTATTTATGAATGGTTTTTGTTTTATTGCATGATGTTTAAAAAATCTGTTTCTCTTTCACGGGTTATATGTTTATAAAACCCTCTATTCACGTGTTATGAATTCATGAATTGATTAAAAAACCTATCTCTTTTCCACAGGTTAAGATATGATTACAGGTTTGTGAAACCCATTTCGTTTCATGGGTTACGATGTGATTCTTTATGATATTTTGGAACTTGTATGTATGATTTAATTTTCAGATCGGTGGGACATATAACTCCCTCCAATGGTTTGGTTGATTATTTATATCTGATGAGATAGACTAAGATAGTCTTGGGAGTGATCCTTGAAAACTAAGTTAGCCTTGGGAGGGAACCCTGACAACCAAGATGGTATTAGTTGTGGATTAATCCAATAAATATGGCCATGGGGATAAACCATGACTAAAAAGATGGTATTTGGAGTGAACCCATACTATAAAGTTGGACTTGGCATCGATGTCATGGATACTATTGAAATCATATTATACGCTAATGTGTTTTCCACAATTCCAAGTTTTATTCATATACTATGATTTCTTGTATTAGGTTCTTTATTTTTAATGATTTTTGTATTATTAACTATTAAGATTTATGAAATGATTCATTTTTGTTATCTTTGATATATAGGGTATGATCTTAAAATGTTTTCATCATGTTATCATAATTCTGTTCTCATGTTTATACTTATATATCTCCATTGTTTACCCTTAATGAGCATCTGAGCTCACCCATTTTGAGGTTTCCTTCCCATAGTTATAAATATATGTATGATGTATGATGTGTCTAAAAAGGGTTATTGTAAAGAAGAACCTATTGGGAGATAATATAGGTAACATACATACCTGGTGTCTCTGTATGTTGTGATGGTTTCTCTTCGGCTTCCCCCGATGATATCTGGTTTGCGCCGTTGATGTTTGTTCCGATGAAGTCGATGGACGCTGTGATGTTAGTGACGTCGACGACCGACGGTAGACAATGACGGTTGACGGTGGGTACGGTCACCGGTGGTGAATCAGTAGGCGTTCTGGCGTGTCTCGCCGGCGACTTGAGGCGCGTTTCGAGGCGATGGTACGGCTCGAGGTGACAGCGCATGGTGGCGCGTGTCGAGGTGTCAGAGTGGCATGCAGTCGCGTGACGGGCCCGGGGCTCGAGGCGGGACACGTGGTTGGACCTGATGTTTGAATTTTGAATCTGTTAATCGCTGTAATTGTTTGAATTTGGGTGTGGTTCACGGTTTTCCTCAAACCGGGCAGCATGGGAACCGGCTACCCTCAAACCGGCTTTTTGAAAATCTATAAAAAAAATGATTATCGGTACATACCTGGTGTCATGTTTCCTTGTTTCCAATTCCACAAGACTAATACGGGCTCTATGTGTCTATTTTTATAATGTTTTAATTGTTCCTCAAAAGTGTTGTATTGTCAATGTATAATTTTTATAGGTCATTATATATATAAAATATAATATTTTATTATATATTATCATTTAATAAGGGATGTTATAAAATAATATCCAACTAAAAACTAAAGCCTTTTATTTTATATCACATCCATTGGTAGTCCCTGATAAATATTTTATCTTCTCAAATCCAAGATATCGTTAAAAAAACCAGAACATTATTTGATGGAAAATCATGTTAATGATATCATATATGACACTTTTATAATTGAGTTATGAACTCCTTTCTCAATACATTATATGAATTTATCTTAACTTTATTCCCTGGGTATCTTTAGCATTAGGGTTTCCCAACTATGAATCACCTTGGAAGAGACCTCAAATTTGAACCTAACTATAAGGGTCCCCTATATAATTATTTTTTTATTAAATATATTTCATTAGTACCTAGATCAATCATTAATTACTTTTTTTTGAATTCTATAAACAAGCATACACATTGAAAGCAATATGACACTTTTAAAAAAAAAATTAAAAGTGGAAAATCGTATTACATGAATTCGTTTAATGTATGCATTGTTTTAAATTATAATTTTTTGTATAATATACCATGAATAAAATTAACAAAATAAAATAAAATTAATTTATAGTTATTTATACAACACAAAATTTATACTATTAAAAAATAAATGGAAATTATATTTTCATATATCCAAATATTTCCCATGTAGAAGGTACTTGAAACTATTTCTAATAAATAATTAAAATCACTTCAAAGAAAATTTCCTGAATGTTAATGTATTGAATGGTATTTATATTACAAATAATTTTATATAATATAACATATGATCAATATATATTGATATGTTTTTACAAATTTCCCATAATATGTAGACAACTACTCAAAAGAAACCTCAATTCCAAAACAATCCCATGAAATAATTTATATAAATAATATCCAACTTTGTCTTTAATGTTTATAAACCACATAAAATTCATAATCATGGAAAAATAAATCTATGTCTTATGTATTTCCTAGTAATTTTCTCTATATATTCCTAATATAGCATTTAAAATAAGAAATATAACACTTTAAGATAAATCATATAACTATTGAAAAAATAAAACTTAATATTCATGAATAATATAGAATGTAATAAATTAAATAAATGGATATTACATGAATATTTTCATTTTGGTCAAATTTTAAGACACTTTAAAAATAAACCAAATAAAAATAAATGTAGATGAATATGTTAGACATTTAACAGGGTGGTGGTGGAATTAAACAACTTCATTGGTTTTTATAAAAAAGCATATCACATCCAGTAGAAGGGATTGGTAGAAATTTTCAAGGATTAGAAAAAAAATATGAAATATCATCAATAAAAGTAAGTATGGGATTATATTGATGGTACACCATAATAGTTATAATATACTTGTTATATGAATTGAAATGTTTGGGAGGTGGATGTAGGGAGTGAATCAAGTTCGACCTACCAAATTTGGAATATGACTATTTTTATACATCCTTGAATTTTTGATTATTCTTATTGGGTTCTATGTATGGGAGATATATCTTTTTTGAAGTATTAATAAATGGGAGCCTATTGTTATTTCATTGTGTGCTTAGTTGGAGTCATTACTAATAAGTTGCTAATAATTTATATGGTATTCCTAAAAAAATTCATGATAATTACCAACTATTTCATGAAAATGGGATTATTTTATCTTCCACCCGATACCATTTTTCTTATTTTCCCGGATTTAATGGATCCTTTTTGAAGTTTACATTTTATTCAAAATAACCTAAAGACTACGATATTATAGTGGGTCTTTATGTGGAACAAGTTGTTACATGTTAAAATGAGAATTCTTATTTTTTTGGTGACAAAGAAAACAAATGGATGAGGATTTTTCATGAATCCCTAATCAATATTTTATTTAACTAATCATGAAATATATTGCACTCCTTGTGTCAATATCGAGGAGGAAACTCATAGAACACTAAATTTATATGGTCACTACATTTATTCTAAATAATATAAAACTAAATAATATAATGAAAATTGGTATGAATGATAAATGGAATATTGATATATTTATATATATATAATGAAATGTAGTAAAGATGAATGCAGAAAAAATGATGTTTGACATAAAGGTGATCTTCTTAACAGAACAATAATAGTGAACCTTCATCATATCATTATTGGTTATAAATAAAAATAATGAATATCACCCATTATTTTTTTGAACATAATATCCTAAAAATGATGTGAATATATTTTTCACTCAAAAATACTTAAGAGACTCCATATACTCCTCTTCAATGGAGGTAGAAAACATTAGAAGATAATGGTAGGCCTACAGTGGAATATAGAGACCCAAATGCACATTACCATTTAAGACCCCCCTTTACCTAGCTCTACTAAAATTAGACACAACAAAAATGAATGTGAAATGGATTTGGTTTAATAACGGGTTTCTCCCCCATAATCATCATTGGTTTACATACTCATGATAATGAGTATTAGAGATCACAGTGAGAAGTTAATGAGGTGGAAACCCAAAAGATAAAAAATGACAATGTAGGGAGAATACAAGTAAAATATATTAAATATGTATAATATTATTAAAATAGAAAATAAACTAAAAAACAACAAAAATGACCACTTAAAGATCATAATGCCCTGAAAAGTAGGTGAAATGCATTTGTATAGCCAAAAGGGGTGAAATTTAAAATCTATAATATTCCTCCAAATGTTTCTGTATGGTCGACCCATTTAATAGAAGAAATATAAAATTATTCTTCTATAATGTTTTTCAAAAATATTTTTTTCATTCAACTAAAAAATTCAACTTTATCCACCACATGTAGAAGATGTTATATCTCATTTACTATGAACATTTATTCTAGCCAGATAGAATCTTTGAATTTCAAAAACCGGATATCCCATGAATTTATTACCATGATATATGAAGAACAAATTGTGGAAATCGTTATCAAAGTAGTTTTTAAGGAGTTTATATTTATCAATGTCAAATTTCATATCCATTTTAACCTAAATTTATGAGATATTTTCCCAATATAAAAATATGCAAATATGTGCACAAATTCTAATTCTTGATTTGTGTGTGTGTTTTGGTCCTCCATGTGATGGATTCAGCTTCGAGTCTAGAAGAAAGAAACAATTAAAAAGATTTATTTAATCCCAAAACAAAATAAATTCATAAATTAAATCATTTTACAAAAATTTATAGATGAGATACATAAATAAATTGAAACATTTAAAATCCAAAACTATGAAATTTTTGAAATTAAGATCAAAATGATTATCAAACCATAAAACATGACAATTGACATTAAAATAAGTATTTTGTGGCATTAAAAACATTAAAATTAAAATTAAAATAATTAAAAATATTTTATCTACCAATCTCCCACACATAAACAATTATTTCCCTCAACCATTAAATATGGACATTGAAAATCAGAGGGCAAAATTTTTTCCATTATTAAAATTTATAGGTACTAAAATTAAACAATCATAAATGTTAAAATAGGTTTTCAAATGTCACAAAAAATAACAATTAAATTTCCCCATTTTCAAACTAAAAATAAAATAAAATATTTTAATTTTTATCATTTTAAAATGATTGAAGTAATTCGTTAATTCATTCAAGATCATTAATTCATTATTAATAATCATAAGAAATCAAAAATTACCACATTTTTAAATCTTTTATCTCATTAATTCTGAAAAAATTAATTTTTATTATGATTGTAACATGACATAATAATTATTATCCATCTAATTTGTATGGAATAACTTTTTACACTTTGTGAAGACCGAAGTTACACAAAGTCGTGAGCACTAAAATTTAAGGATCAAATGATTCTGATGCTTACGGTTGGTATGAATTAAAAATTAAAGATAAATGTGGATATTAATATCTAAGGTAAATTGAATTATATCAAATTTAAATTATAAATGAAATTATATAATTAGAATTGTAAAAATTCAGACTTCTCTAAAAATCATGTAAATTTTATGATCAAATAAATCATAATAAATGATTTGTGTATCATAATGGATTTTCATTAAACATTTATAATTTTTTCATTAAGTTTTTCATTTTTATATCATATCGTACATTTATTCATAAAAAAAAAATCACATCCTCAACCTTAAAAATATGATAAAAATCATTTGTATATTAATGTTTATTTTAGGTTTTCCCAAATCACAATCATTTTTTTATTATTTTTATTTTTTTAATGTTTTTTTCAAGAGGGGAAAAATATAGTATAATGTATGAATGACAACCCATTATCAATAATAAAAATATCACACCCAAACATTTTATGTATAATGAATTTAATTCCATTATTCATGACACCCTTTACCCCACACTTTAACTAAAAAATGTTATGAAAATAATAAGAGGGTAGAAATGGATAAAAGTGCCTTGAAATGTGGGACATTCCTAAAAATAACATTCATGGATTATATGGTATAAAGAAATATTGATGTAATGTTTTCCATTAAGGATAATTATTTATCAAAAGATGTCTTAATAAATTTAAAAGTTCCTTTGGACTATAATATCTTTGAAAAGTTCAAAACAAGTTCGAGATGGAGGAATGTCTAGAGTCCACTCATGACATAAGATCAAGAATAAATAGAATATAATTTTCCTATAAATAATCTTGGTAATGGGACATTTTATATTTTTCCATCACTCATTGGCACAAAAAATAATAATAACTCAATTTATATGAATTTCAGAAATACAAATCATTAATAATGTTAGTGTAATTTCATTTTCATGAATCCACTAATTCTCTCAAATAATGTGTCCTTGTTATAATATATATTATTAAATTTAATCATCCAATACAACATTTCACTCCTCTAATTTCACTAATAATAAAAACTAAGGCATGGAATCAATGGATTCCTAAAAAATTAGTATCTCCATGATTAGTTATGTGAAGAATAAATTCACATGTGGTCATGAAATTTGAGTATGAAGCACAAAATAAGATTGGTAAAAATATATATTGATTTAAAGATAAATAAAAAATGTTACCCCTTTTAACATGAATCTCAATCCACTTCCTTCATTGGGAGTAATGATCATTGGATAGATTATATATAATCAATCCCCTTTATAATTAGAAACAACATGAATATGGGGTGGATGATGTATGGAAAATCCTCTTCCTTGGATGGTACATAAGAAATTGGACTTCTTCAGGAGTATCATCAAATGTATTTTCGTAAAAATTTGGGAACTCCATGTGTTTCTCCAAAAGTGCATGTTGAGATTATTCTTCTTACAAAAAAGAACATAAGTGATTTAACAAATATGAAAATTCAAAACCATAAATAGTGACTCCCAAATAAGATTAATTGAAATCATAAAATAAATATTTTTAAAAATGTTCATCTCCTTTTTTTGGTTTTGGTTTAATCATTTATTTAGTGATACATTCCTCATGAAGTAAGATGTTAGTGGATGGAGATAAGTAGTTGGGATCCGCATACTTTCTTTAAATTCCAAAAATGGGTTGTTTCATCCTCTATCATGTATTGATACAATAATAGTGGTGAAAGATATTATAATATATATAGAATGGGGAGATCATTTTGTACCTCAAACTCGTTACTCGTCCTAAATCCAATATAGAAAATAATGGTAAAATTAGGTCCAGATCTTCCAATGGTTGGGTTATGAATTTTATTCATTCTTGGTATCAGTATTTGAGATACCCTTCTAATGATAAGGGGGGAGAAAGGATACAATTCTTGGAAATTGGATTCTTGATAAAATTGTTGGAAGTTGTGGGAGAACAAAATTATCTCCTAGGCCATTTATTTAAAAACAATTATGTTTATGTCCTCCCTCAGAGAAGCTATAAGTTATTTTAATTCATTCCCCCCATTATTTTATTTCCAAAAAAAACATCACCTATCTAACCGTAATATAAAAATCATCTTCCTTGGACAAGGTTGAGTAAATAATTTTTCATTCCACATGTGGGTAATTTTTTCATAAATTAAAGTAATAATCTATTGAAAACATCATGAAACAATATTTTTTTTAATTTTTTTAATTTGTCATTTTTTATAAAACATGTTATGTGAAAGTGTTTTGACTCCCAGAAAATGGATATAAATTGATGCCTTAGTATATTTTGTGAGTCCCCAGTTAATATTTTAATTACATAATCATGAAATATATAGCACACCCAGGGTTGGTCTCGATGTGAAAACTCTCACAACAATTAATATCTATTTGTACTACTTATATTAAACATAATATGAAAATAAATAATATAAAAAAGGGGTTATTAAATATTCATGGAATATAGATATATATATAATGCAATGTGGGAAAAATTAATGTAGAAAAAAGGATGTTTGATATAAAGGAGATACGCATAGCAGAACCCATAGATTGAACCTTTATTTTCTCTTTATTAGTTCCAAAATAACATATCGAACATGATTTATTAGATGCATGAACATAACCTCCTACCCATGTTATGAATATATGTTTCACTAAATGATCACTGAGTGACCATAGATCCACCTCCTCAGATGAGGGAGAATATTTCCAAATAGAAAGTTAAGAATCAGGTGGAATGTAGAGAAAACATGGAACCTTACCCTCTAATATATCTCTTTAACTATCTACAATATAATAAAAAACAATAAATATTAATGTTAAATTACTAGGGTTCAACAATGGATTGATCCCTCGGGAACTTATTCAGGTCAGTTACTCATGACCACGAGTATTTGAGAACACATTGAAAAGAGAATGAGGTGAAAAAATATGATAAATAATAATATTTTAATTAGAGGAGTAAAAAATATTAATAATTTTTCTTAAAATTACATCATAAAATAAAGTAAAAAATCTAAATAAAATGGCCACCTAAAGTCCCAAGCCATTGAAAAGGAGATGTGATGCATTTTTATAGGAATATGCCGCGATTATTTGGAAATATAATTTTCTTCCAAAGGATTCGGCATGTAGACCAATTTAATTACTGAATTGAAAAATGCAATACTTTAGAAATTTTTAGAAAACATGTTTTAGTTTGATTAAAAAATTCATTTTTACTCACCTTGTTTATTAGAAGTTATATTCCATTTACTATGAACATTTATTCTTTCCATATATAATCTCTTAAATACCAAAATCTGATTTTCATACAATTATGGCCATGAAGTTGGCATAATAATGTGGGGAAATTTTTAATGATGTTTTTCATCATGGTTTCATATTTATAAATTGAGAATTTCAGCTATATTGAGCCATACATTTATGAGATATATGAAGATTATAAAAACATATCCAGATATGTTCACATATTTTAAGGGGTGATTTGTGTGCATATTTTTGGCCACCAAATTTTGTATTCATCTTTGAGTCCATAATAAGGTAATGAATTAAAATATGTATTTACGAATTAAAAAAATCAAGAAATTAATTCAGGTTAGAAAATTATAGGAAAAAACTACCAAAATAAGTTAAAATATTCAAAAAAATAAGGTGATTTTTTCAATGAAGATCAAAATTCTTCTAAAACCATAATTTGGGACAATTGAACAAAAAATATTTTTTTTGTATTAAAATATTTGAGATTAAAATTAAAATAATTTAAACTATATTTTTCTTTCAATTCACCCATTCTAAAACCATGAATTGTTTTTATGAATAAAATCAACTCATTAAAAATTAGATGGCACCAATGTTATCATTAATCAAAATTAAAGACAATAAAATTAAAAAATAATCGATTTCAAATACAAATTTAGAATGTCCTATAAAATATCAATAAAAATTACAATTTTAAAAATAAAAATTCTTATAATGTATTTTACTTTATCTCATTTTAAAATGGTGGAATTTATTCTTCCATTCATTCAAGATCCTTAATTAATTATTGTTATTCATGTCAACTCATGGATTAACTCACTTATAAATATTTATATAATCACTCATGATACAATTCAAGTGGATTTATGAACATATAGTGAGTAAATTATCCTTATAAATTGGTTTTTAAATGATATAACTTCTCCAATTTTTAAAGGCAATAGTCACATAAAATCATAGATACTTTCAATAAAGGTACAAATTACTCTGTTGCTTATGGTTGGTAGGAA
This sequence comes from Viscum album, assembly GCA_963277665.1. NCBI lineage: Eukaryota > Viridiplantae > Streptophyta > Magnoliopsida > Santalales > Viscaceae > Viscum > Viscum album. The sequence goes on along the minus strand of OY728120.1, from coordinate 1,378,734,782 downwards.
TTAAAAATTAAAGCTCAAGGAGGATGATTATAATTCAAGTAATGTTCTTGATATCAAAATTAAAAGCTCAATGAAATTATCCCAATAATATTTTAATAGATATCACTATCCAAAAAAATTATAGTAATGTTTATGATCAAATAAATCATAATGAAATATATGTGCACCCTCTTGAAATTGGTTTTTATACATTTATACATTGTTTTTCAAATAAAATATTCATATTTTTTTTTCTATTTAGAAATTTATTCTTAAATTAAACCTCAAATATACCACCCAAACATATATAATAAAAAAATATGAGTAATAATGGGGAATTTTGGTTTTCCCAAATCACAACCCCTATTTTAAATTTTTTGTTCATTTTTTTTTCAACATGGGAAAAATAGAGTCATATGTATGAATAAAAAACATTTTTTAATACCTAATGTAAAAACCCCACACTATCTATAAAATTTATTTTATCACATACTTTGTGACTCCCTTCACCCCCGCACATAAAAATAAATATATCATAAATATACTAAGACAAGGGTAAGAATGGATAAAACATTCATCAAATGTGGCTCATCCATAATTGGGTTATTGATGGTTTCAATGGTCTAAAAAGGGATTTATATAAATGTGTTCATTAATGATAAGGGATTTTAAAATGATGACTTAATAATTTTAAATGTTTCTTTTCATAGTCATAACTTTGACAAGTTCAAATTCATTTTCTATAGGTGGCATAATCTATGATCACTTGAGAAATATGATGAAAAATAAATAGGATGTACTTGGATTAGAATTCCTCCTAAGAAAAGGACATTTGATATTGGAAAATCACTCGTTATCATAACTAATAATAACAAATAAATTCATAGGAATTTCATAAATTTAAAGCATAAAAAAGTTGTGGAAATTTAATTTACATGAAATAACTAATTCTTTCAAATCATGAGTCCTCATTTTAATATCCAATCTTCACATTAATTACTAAATTATCCATTTTACTAATGAAATTTTAATAAAATTAAAAACTAAAACCTGGAATCACATGATTCCCTAAAAACTCATGTATCCTAGATAGGTCAAGTAAATAATAAATTCCATCATGGGCATGGAATTGTAGTTTAAATATAAAAAGAAGATTGGGAAAATCTATTTAGATTCTGAAAGAAAAAAATTAAAACAAATTCCCGTACCTATTAAGTTTAGAACTACTCTTAAATGGCGAGGAATGATTTATGTATATAGTATACCAAGTCAATCCCATTTATAATTAGGTACAATATGGATAGCGAGGGTAGAATGACTTATGGACCGTCCACTTCCTTAGATCCAAGTTGTGAAATATCCCGTTTATTTTCCAATGTTGTCTTATCACCGGATGCATGAATTGAAAGATAAAAGGGAATATAAGAATTTATTTTCTATTGAAAAGAATTTATGTTTTAATTAATATGTAATTTTTTCCATTCTAAATGAGAATTGTTTTTCATGATTTCCTCATGGTCAACATTTTGGACTACATCATGGGCCTACTCAAGTATATTTTCATAAAAATTGAGGAGCGTAATATGTTCTTAAAAATGTGAATGATCATTTTTTTCCTCTTCCTATGAGGAACAGAAAGGATTGAACAAATCTAAAAATCCAAAAACTATGAGAAGTTATAATCATATCAGATTGAATGAAATCCTAAAAGATGGAGTTTAAGAACGGATAATATCACTAATTTGGGTTTTGTTCGATGACATCTCCACTAATAAGTGCCTCTAGAATTTGGATCTTAGTAGATAGGGGTAGGTAGTTAGGCTCCTTCATTGTTTCTTATAATTTCACAACATGGGTGGTTTATTCCTCTTATATGGATAGAGACAAGGAGAGTGACGGTAAATATTATACTATGTAAGCAATGAGGATATCAAGTAGGACCTCATGATTGTTCAATAATTTGTCCTAGTCATATTGAACACCCACATGTAACTTATCAGGTAAGTATTCTTTATCATGAATTGACTCTATCTTATATTGGTCATATAGTATTTGGATTCTTAAATGGTTGGGCTATGGATATTATTTAGGAATGGCCTAAATCTCAATGATTTCATTTGAATAATAAATGATGATTAAGGGGGACTGTTATTAGTCATTGGTCACTTGATTAAACAATATAAAGTAGTTGGATATTGTAGTTTCATCTCGGTCCATTGATTAAAACATTTATTTGTTCATGTACTCCATTAGGGAAACTATGACTTTATTTAGTGCTTTCTCCCCATTATTTGACTACCAAAATAACCTCACTTGTATAACAAAAAACGAAACACTAACATCCATGGAAAAGTGGGAGTCAATAATTAGTTCTTACACATGTGGGTAATTTTGATAGGAATTTAAGATAAAATGGTTTGAAAATATCATGGAAAAATAATTTTTTTTGTCTTTTTAGATGTATTACTTAATTGAATTTTTTATAAAAAGAGTGTGTGAATGTGTTGTACCTCTCCATAAATAGACCAAATTGATGCTAACATATTTTTCATGAATCCCCTATCAATATTTTACTTACCATAGAGTGTAATGTAGTGTACACAAATCGTCAATCTTGGGGAGGAAACTCACTCAACACCAAATTTCTATTGGAAAAATTTGTAAAATAATTAATATATATATAATTAGTTATTAAAGATGGAAGAAATATTGATATGTATATATATATATATATATATTACAATGTGGGGAATTATAGGGAAAATTTTGTTTGAAAAAAAGGAAATCCTCTAAGGAGAACACCTAGTGTGAAACTTCATATTCTATTTATTAGTTAAAAAATATAATGAAAATGATCCATCATATGAATGCACATAGTTTCCTATAAACTTTTCAAATATATGGAGCACTCAACGATCCCAGAGAGACAACACATCCACTTATTAGATAGAGGGAGAATATTTCAGAATAAAAAATTTAAGCCGCAAGTGGAATATGGAGACAATAAGGTTACCTACCCACTAAGATCACCCTTGAACTAACTATATGAAAATAAGAAATAATAAACATGAATGTGAAATGACTTAAGTTCACCACTGGGTTTCTCCCCTAATGAAATCCTTATGTTTGTTACTCATGATCATGAGTATTAGAGATTACAGTGTGAGGATAATGATGTGGAAACACAAAAGAAAAATATTAGAATGGAGGAAGAAGAAGAGTAAAATATACTAAAATTTTATAATACTATTACAAGAATAGTGAAGAAAAATATATAAAATGGACAATTAATGTGTCAATTTCTTTGAAAATAATATGAGATAAATTTTTATTAGAAAAGGGGTGATTTTGGCCAAAGAATTTCTCTGCATGGGTATGTGGGGTTTAGACCCATTTAGTTACCTAATTGGTAAACATAGTATTTTTTAAATTTATTCACAAATATGTTATCAGTTTGACCACCAAATGTTATATTACCTTGTTACGTGTATAAAAAGCTATATCCAATTTTCTTCAAATAGGTATTCAACCGAGATTGAATTTATGAATTTCCCAAATCTTACTTCCCATTAATTTAGGGCCTAGATAACGGTTTAATGAAGTAGGGAAATTATTATGATTTTTTTTCATTAGGATATTTTCATTAAAGATTTCAAAAGATAGATTCAATGTTCTATACATTTGCGAGATATAGGTGCCAAATAAAAAAATCCATATCTATGCATAAATTTTACGGCTTGATTCATGTGAATATTTGGAGGCACCTAATGTTGGATTCAGTTTTGAGTACATAAGAAGTAAATGAAGAAAATAATGTATTTAATACTAAAAAAGTAATTTCATAAATTAAACCTATGTATAAAATGTTATTGAATAAATACATAAATAAATTAAAAAGTTAACATCCAAAATTATCCCTTTTTTTAATTAATCTCAAAATAATTATAAAGACATAAAATGTGACAATTGACCATAAAATAGCAGTTTTATGATATTAAAAATGTTGAAAATAAAATTAGAATAATTATAATTATGTGATATGTCAAATAATATACCAAATAATGATGTGATATAATGTTTTGTTGTTCCCTCTTCTTCTAAATTCTGGTGTAATATTCTTTTTAAAGTGGAAACAATAGAAAATATTTTTAATAAATGTTTGTTGGTGGCTTGAATGATGAATAAATTATATAGTATAATATATTTCCATGTTATAATAGAATATTTTGTGTTTATACTAGAAAAATGGTTCTTATGAATGTAAAATTTACATACATTAACCATACACCATTGTATAGTTTCAATAGTGTTTTTGATGATATAGAGAGGGTGGAATGAGGTATTTCATGGGTCCATAGATATTACATTATCCTACATTAATATTTATTGTCTCAATATGTATTGGGATCATATATAGATTGTGAAATATTAAAAAAGTATTAAATATTAATATGATACTAGGAAAAGGTTCATGGAATGATTTAAAATAAAACATGGATGTGGAAGAAAGTCTATTGATCAAAGAGAAATTAAATTTTGTATTTCAAAAATGCATTATATCAATAATTTTATTTAAAGAAGAGTTAAAAATGGATATATTAGTCTAAAATTTCATTTATAACCATAATAGAATAATATTAAATGGGTTTAATATAAAAGGATCATATAATTTCACTCAATATAAATTCATGATAAAAATATCTAGATTAAAATTAGATTGTATTATAAATTCCCTCTTGCCTTGGTAATCTATGAATAATAACCAAATGACAGATAAAAAAAGTAATGGATATATATATCCACATTAATATATTTATAATAATAATTAAATAAATTCATGTTTTATATATATTTCACATAAAATAAACACTTATAAAATATGGCTTGTGAATCAATGAAAAAAAGTGGGGTAAAAATCCCATACCTCATGTTGTAATTTCATAAAAATGTATCTAATACCATGTAAAATAAAATTTAAATTTATTAAAATTATATAAAATAATAATTTAGATACTTATAATATCATATATGATTAACTTATACAATTTAAACACCCATTTATTAATAATTCATTATAATTATTTTCATTTTCGGTTTTTAACAGCTTTGTTTTTCATGAGTCTTTCATTTTGGTAGTTATGTTCCTTGAACTTCTTTCATGTTTCCATAATATAAATAATGGATTAATTATATAGATAATATATATTCATTATATATATACTTATATTTATCCATAAATGATAGATATTGAAATATGATTTACACAATTTATAGAGATAGTAATATGTAAGTATGCATAAAAATTGTTTTCAATATATAATGGGAAAATGAAAGAAAGAAAGATTTTTTTACTCATAGATACATAATTATATAATTAATATAATATATATTCAATGCAAATTTCATTATTTCAATCCATGTAAAGTGTAAATTAAAAACAAATCACATCGTTTCTTGGAGGTGGTTGTCCACTAGTAAACATAAGATAAATCATTGTTTTCCAATGGATTGAAATTTAAGAAGGTAGATATAATATTATAATTAATAAAGAATAAATATTTCAAAAATAACATATATAAACATTAATACTATCATAATAACCATCCATGAAATACGATGATGAAAAATTAATTATATCGCTACATGGAGGTGGTTGTCCACATGCACACATGAGTGATACATTTATTTCCCATTTTTTTGAATATAGGGAGATTTTTATGGTTAAATAATATTATAATTATTTAATTATATATTTTATTCTGAATTAATTATATGAAGATTAAATCCATATATTTATTTGTGGCATAAGAAGAAATAATTCGAAAGATTTTGAGTTGGATGATTACGTTTCCTTAAGTTGGCCACCTTTTGATCCCTTAATAGGGAACATTAGAATGGGTTTTTAGGATGAAAATTTCCAAAAAATAAATTAGTTTTATGTTTTGAAGATAATTTTTTAGTTATTTCTGACATATATGGCTGAAATTGGTGCAAAGATGGAAAAGTATGGGTTCCCTTTTATTTGTGGGGGAGAGGATAGACATGGAATTTTATAAAAGACTATTATAAAATAATTTCATATTCCAGAAAATTATTGTAAATAGATAGATATTGAAAATTTGAATATTATAAAATTAAAATAAGTCCAAAAATATTGTTTAAAAAAATTCAATTTGTAATTCTATCATTGTCTCTTTGTTTTACTCATAGGTAAACCTATTTTAGCCTTAACCATGATAACATATTCTTATTGATTTTACTATTAATTAAGATAAAAAATTCTTTAAAACATATTAAATAATAATAATTATTATTATTAAAAAAATAATCCATTTATCAAAATCAATTCATAAAATTAGAATAATTTAATTTAAAATTAAACCCGTAAAACGTGAAAAAATTAGTTTTCCACAAAAAAATGTTTTCTTTTGTATGAATTGTTTTTATATCGAAATACAATGTTAAAAACATTCCATTGACCATAATTTGAATATTTATAATATGAACTTACTAATTTAAATATTTGACCAATTTAAATTAAAAATGAATCTTTTTAAATTCATAAAATGAAAAGGTAATTTTCAATTAAAATATTATTTTTTTACTATTAATTAAACTTTTAATATTTACAGAAAATTATAAAAATTTAAATCAATAATAAATTTAACATAATGATTTAAAAAATTTATTTCAATTTTAAAAATAAATTTTCTAAAAAAGGAAAAAACTAATTATTTTATTTACTCAAAAAATCAATAAAAACTTTTTTGTACAAAATTGTATTTTTTAAACATATAAAGACTACTAAATATTAAGTACGTATTTTCAGTATATTTTATTTACCAAACAAGATTTTTATAATTTCTATAATTTCTCAATTCTTATTTATTCCACCAATTTGTCTACTAGTTCATAATAGTATTTTATATTATGGATCATTTGGACACAGTTTGCATGAATTAAAAGCTGTCAAAGAAATTAAATTTACGTAGAGAGAAATGTATCATAAAATTTCAACATGTTACAGAAATAACCACCTAAAATTTCATTTTTCCCTACAAAACAAATCACTCATATTAAAAAATTTGGATATCTATGTTTCATCATTTCCTCAGGTTCCCAAGGAGCTTCTTTTATTTTATGATTAATCTAAGGAACTTTAACCAGGTGTGTAGTCCTATTCTATATAAATTTATCTATATGATTCGATATTTATATGCGTACTTATTCCTAAAAATGATCATGCTCCCATTGTAAAAACTCAAACTTAAGTACATGGGAATTATCCAATATGTACATCACCAAGAGAGATACATTGAACCTATCATGATCTTGAGAGTGGTTCAGTGGAATCTTTAAGAGATAAACTACCGTACCTACACAATCAGGTATCTCAAAGGGGGAAATATAACATGGATTTGAAATTACACTATTTATACATATAGAATAATTATTTCATAGAAAAATGATCAATAAAATTCAATAGAATATAGAATTTCACGCAATCACAACAAATTCATAATGTATATTTTGGAAATGTGATCAATAAAGATTTATTCTCTAAAAGAAATTAATTTTAACGAATTCACAAGGTGATCAACTATAATCCAAATATAATTAGATATATTATATGTTTTGGGAGTTCAAAAATAAAATCCATGGTAAGGATTTCCCATTTCCACTCTAGAACATGTAATGATTCTAATATCAGTATTGACTTATATCTCTCAGCCTCATATTTCTAACACACCAAGCCCCAAGATATATAACTTATAATATATCTTTTCATGTTATCCCAAAATAAATACTCTTTTAAATTTTTATACATATTTATACAACTAGGATAAATAGAGAACTATGAACTTGGATCTATATCCAAAATTGTATTCCTTAAATATAGAATGGATGACACACATACATGCACCCTGAACCATATCATTCCATCATAATAAAGGTTGAAGTCGAAAAAAATTATTATCATCGTTTATAACTATCCATATTCCTTCAATGCATCATAAATCATCCCAAGGTTATATGGTTATATACTCCTCTGAGATAGATAACATCTCTCACCTTCTTTTTTGATTTCTAGATCCATACTTTAAAAATGAAAAAAATTGCATCTTTTGTGATCCCCATCTTAGACAATGTTGCATGATCCTTTTGACCCAATGTATTGACCACATTTTTTAGATTCCCAAGGTGGTTATGTATTGATCATTATTAATATTTAATCAAATCAATCAAAAATTATTGGTTAATATTCAACTCTTTATGAGAAAATATAAACTAATACTTTTATTACTTGTATATATATCTAGACTTTCTCTGTAAAGATAATTCTTACAAATCTTAAATAATAAAAATTATTGTAGCTAACTCCAAATCATGAGTTCGGTAAATTTTCTCATCAAACATAAATTGACGTGAGGCATAAGCTATGAATATATCATTTTTCATATGAATTCATCCAATTACCTTATCTGATGTATCACTAAAGATCACAATCCCTTATCTACTAGAGGGTTGTGTAAGTATATATGAGATAAGTAACCTTATTTTGAGTTCCTAGTATTTTTCCCACATTCATATACACACTAGAACTTAGCTCCCTTTCGAGTAGACATTGTGAGTAGATTAAGAAACTATATAAAATTCCCCACATAACATGTATAATATCTATGAAAACCTTGGATATCAGTTGTTGTTATTGGTATAAGACAACATTTAATAAATTCCATATTTGATGGATTGAATAATTTACCCTCTCTTTAGATTTTATGATTAAAAAAGAAACTTTCAATATCCAAAGTTCACACTTGGTATATTTTTCATAAGGATTCTACTTCCTTAAAATATTTAGTACAATTGTCAAGTTATCTCCATGATCTTATATGCTCTTCATATATATAAAAAAATAATTTATAAAGAATATGAAAAAATGATCTAGGTAATATCTAAAGATTATTTTCATTAAATCCAGGATTAATGGGAGGGAATTAGTAAGACCAAATGGCATCACCACAAATTCATTATGTCGATACATCACATAGAAGCATGTTTTTGGCATGTCGTTAATTTTGACCCCCAACTAATACTATCCATATCCAAGATTAATCTTGGAGAAATGTTGGCATCCTCATAATTGATGTAAAATATATATTAATATTGGGAAGAAGATATTTATTATATATTTTTATCTTTTGGTGTTCCCCACAGTCTATGTAGAGTCTCAATGATCCATATTTCTTATTAAAAAATGAATATGTGTATCACATTATGATGTAGATTGATACCTGAATACCTTATGAATATTTTTCTTTGAGATTAATAATTAATTGAGGAAACTAAATTGGGGACATTCTACATAGAGTCTTTGAAATAGGTTTAGATTAGGTATGAGTTCTATAAAAAACAACTTCATGGTTCAAAGGAAAACTATGAAACTCTTCTATAAATACATCTAAAAATTCCCAAACAATATGAATATCTGAAATCTTATGTTCCTATGGAACCATATCTGGTAGAATTATTTTAATAGGAATCAAAATCCACAAATTTTATATAATTATCATTGTCAGTTCGTATTTATTTCCTCACTAATAGATGTTCACAATCTTGTTCATAAAATAAAATATAAATTTCTTTCAACAATTATTAATATCATATTTATATAAATATAGTAAATACATTAAAAAATAACATCAAATTAAATTAGATTTATAATAATAATATTTAAAGTAAGTAAATTACCATAAAATTCAATCGTAGAAGATTCATAGACATGAGATGAAATAATTATACGAGTGTGTGATTTCTTGAATAAGTTATCTTTGAATATCTAGGGAGTTATTTTGATACCATTAGCATATTATTCTTATATTATATAGTGAGTATATTTAGAATAAGAAAGGAATTTTCAATTCTTGTGTAAATATTAATTATAGATTTCACCACTTCATTATCAAACCCCACATCAGCAAAAATAATTCCCTATTATTTCGCTTTATCACTACGCTTAAGAGGTTTCAAACATCAATCATTATAATAATCATTAATATTTAAACACTATTTAGTATTATTCCCATACTAATTTCAAGGGATACACTGACGTGTGTTTGGTGAATTATGTTGTGTTGTCTCTCCATCAATACCTAACATATTCTGCCCATCACATTGACATTCAATTTCCCAATGAGCTTTATTTCCATCCTTAAAACATTTAACAGTAAACTTAAGAAGATTTTCTCTATGATCCCTTCCACACTTTGAGAATAATTAAAAGATAATCATCCTCTCTCCAATGTTTTTATTTATAGAATTTATTATTATTTACACCATTCATTTATTCTCAAAACCATGATATTGTTTGGAAACTGAAATCTCTATCTCCTCATTGATATAAAATCAAACACTTTATTTATAGTTAATGAATTTTCTTATGGATATCACCCATATAATACTTGGTTTTAATCCATTGATGAATCGAACAATATTAATTTTTGGTAGGACGATAGTACTAGAATTGTACCTCAAAAGGCTTGTAAAATTTACCACATAGATAGTAATAGAATCATCATCCATCTATGTTAGATCATGGAATTACTTCTCAATTTTTATTTGAAGAAAACAATGAAATTATTTATTGAAAAATAAGACCCTAAGATCATCCCACACTATGGTGTCAATTTATTCCAGTTTCCTCGCATAATTAATAACTGTCCAGCAATGTTTTCTTCACATTCAAAAAAAGAATGTAGGAAATAACAGTTTTATGTGCTGAACACTAGATAATTGAAGATAACATTTATGTGTTACTAATAAATTATACAATAAATTTTGGGTTAGTATACACACTAAAATATGTTGGATGTTTCATTTTGAAGGCATGAATAACACATTTTTTCCTCTTTTTCTTATTTATAATTCCAATATGATATATATCTGGAGATATTTTTGAATGAATAACCAAATGATTTTTCATCATGGTTACCATTACATTTGGTTTCTCAATAATACAATCATTTAATCTTCCATCACATTTAGCGTTAACAAGCATCCTTCAGGTTCAATCAATTTTCTAATACTAATATTCATTATGAGTGAAACAGAAATAATAATTCGAAATCATATTAAACCTTCATTAATAAAGGATAATTATAGAGTAAATATAATAGTTTTTTAGAATCTTATGTACCAGTAATTTTAGCATCGAAACTACTCACCTAATTGGGGACTATGGGTCATATATTTGAGACCTCAAGATACATGGAATTTAGGCCGCCATAGTCCTTTAGGACACCTCATGCATTCGAGCCACACACATTAGATCCATAGGGGATTTATGACATGAATTATTTAGGAATGACCACGCATGAGAGGGCCCTAAATTTTGAGTAAATGAATGTAGAGTCCATCGAATAAGGGCTAGCCAAATTGGCAATAAAGATATGGTTTGAAACCATATTCATCAGTACAAAGAACTATAAAATTTTTAAATAAAATTTTTACCTCATTATCCATGTGAGGGGGGTTTCTAGGTGTCATCACTTATATAGATATTGGGGATTGGTTTTTCTATTATAGTCGGGTCTTTGAAAAATTGGGACATGTTTTGGGACATTTTCATCTAGTACATCCCATCATATGCTTTGCGCCTCTAGGACTACAGGACATGTATGGTTTCTCCCTCAAACATGTTAAAAATGGTATTGTCCAAAAATAAGTAATATTATAGGGCCTTCGATTCATTATAGTAACATGATAAGGTACTCATAGTTATCATCTATTCAAATAATTCATCATGGTTCGTAATGAGATTTTAAATTAACCAAAGAACATCCCATAAGAGTGTCAAATCAAGTGTACAATAAGGGAACACTTAATGTAAACTAGAATAATGGATGGTATATAATAAATCAACACTTTTTTGGTGTTTTCCCCAAGATATATCAATTCCAAAGGCACATACACTTACAATATCTTTAAATGGATGTATTGTTAGGAAAAAAACATAATATCTACCTTTCCCAAACTACACGGTGTTATCATTTACATAGACTTGTACCCATTGTTTTCACTAATGTTATCTAATATTAAAACCGAAAGGTTGAATAAACATACCTTTTACACACATTATAGCCACCTATACATTTCATACGTAGATATTACATATAAATAGATTAATATTCAACAAACTTTACACATACATGTATGAGGGTAGTAAATATTTATTGTCTTTTGAGACTAGATTAATGATTTTATTATTTACCGAGAGGTATCAAATATATTATATAATGATCAGAACACATAGTTTTAATCTTAAACATTCCCAACCGAAAACCTTTCAACATATCTCGAGGAAGGGAAACACAATAAAGGGTGAGATCGGAAGATCGGTAAGGTTAAAAAAGGGAGATATCAATGATCAAATAAACAAAGAATGTGAATAAGGGTATGAAAACATGATCTTATCATTTTAACATTCAAACACCATATATCAAATATAATAATCTTGAATCATGGTAATAATCATTCTAGTTTACAATACATGAATCATAATGGAATTAATGTAGCTGATTCATGAGAGAATAACATTTGAATAAGGCATAAATTTTTTCACAAAGAAATAATCATATAAAATATTTTACTTAGTAAATTCCCACTACAAATTCTATTGTAATGGATTGGGTTAACTCCCCATTCAATCATATCCTTAGTCATTGTTCACTCCATTGACTATCATAGTTGATAGAGTCTTTTGATGATTTGGGTTCACTCCATATTCTAGTACTTATTATCAAATGTGATGTCCATAGTTTCCCAATGGATTGGAGGGATATATAATTCTATAACCACACATTAAATTAAAAAAAAATTATTCATATGTGTGATACAAGTTCGAAAATCATTCCTCACATATTGCAACCCATAGAAATGGAATAAATTTCATAAAAATTTCTACATTTAATTATAAGAGAACTCACAAAAAATAAAAGGGTTTATAAATATATCCTCATAATAATAATAAAGTATATAGAAAGAATAATTATGGAATCCTTGGATCATATCCCTAGTAAAGAATAACTGACATCCAACAATTTTGTCCTAAGTAAAAAATGACTTTAAAAGATCACTTGAACTATTTCTTGAGTAAAATATGATTTTCATTTTGAAATCAATTATATAAAATCAATTTTTTTGAAATTTTAATGAAAATATTTTCTTAGAAAATAAATATTGAAAACTCTAAAGAAAGAATCAAATTATTGTGCCGTCATGATTTTGGGATATTATTTTCATGACATTTATATTAAATGAATAATCTTTAACATTTAAAAAAAATTATATGTACCTCATTTAAAAAAAGAATATTCCATTGAAACATTCATATAGAAAGTAAAATTTGGGAAAAATGTATTCAATTTTCATATTATAATAACATTAAAATTCATCGATCTTTTTAATTAAAACACAGACATGAAAGAAAAAGACTCTTGAACAAATATGAAACAATGTACATTTTTCTTAAAAACAATTTTCCCAATAATTTTCAGTACGAGGGAGAGTAAATTTGTAATATAAATTAAAAATTTCACGGTTAGACTAATGTTTAAAAAATAAAAAAGGTTTATTAGAATTGGATTATATATAATTCATCATTTTTAATTTAAGAATCAATAATCCTGATTAAAATTTAATTGAAACATCACACCATTAATATTTTAGTAATCATTGAATCCAAACCAAATGAAGGATAAAATCATAGTTTGATATGAAAATATACATAATTTACATGATAATCATTATAATAGAAATTAATTTGTAGTATATACACCACATAAATGAAAAAAGGGGTGAATATGTAATATGTCTCATAGAAATAAAAGCTAGAAAAAGGCTCTTACCTCGAGGTTGATTTTTTTAATGTTATTTCACCTAAAATATAATAATATTAATGTTATTATTATTATATACCATAATAATTTTAATAATTTATATATCTTATATTTTCCAATAATAATATTTATAAACTCAGTTATTATTAATTCCTTAATAAAATTATCATTTCTGGGTGTTAAATGCTTCATTTAATGAGAGTTTCAGTTCATCATTTCTTTTAATTAAACATTGATAAAGGTTATATAATTTATAAGATTTAACGCATGATAGAAATATCATTTGTTTTATATATACCTAGAATCATACATAAAAGGGAAATTTTTAAAAATGATTTACTCTATTCATGGAGATGATACGCCATATTTAAAGATGGATACTATTTTCATTTTCTAATGAGAAGATGGAAATAGAAATTGAAATAATTTGATCATTATAGGGAAAATGTAAATCATGAATATTATATATATACATTATGTACACCCTTAATACACTACAAGTATATATAAATGAAAAAATAACATGTTTTTGGGGACGTGGTATTGTACACGTACAAAAAACGATGTTTTTATTTTCAAATGCATTGGAAGGTAAAAAAATATGTAACAACTTGGACCAATAGGCACTAATATTTCACCAAATTCACATTTTGACCACTATAGGTCCCACCCATGTCCCAAAACAGGTCATAAGACTAATGAATACCCCCACTGGCCATCAAATGTTCTTTATACATTGTGTTTGTCCTCACTATTACTCACCAAGGGAAGATGCTCATGAGGTCACCCATACCAATTAAAACATGAGTAAAAAATATATAACTATAGAGCTATTACTAGGTAGGATCCTAAAAAAAGTTATACCTTGTTTACATGGGTAGTAACATTGATCATTTTTACCCTTTTATATTCTAGGTTGTTATATTTAACCTACCTTTTGAGCACAACTTTCTAACTATGGATCCTACATGTAAACCTAGGAAGTTCAACCACACTTCCTTCAAGGTTCATTATCTCTTACCAATGTAACAAATAGTCCCCATAGTCACCCTAGTTTCCCACTAGAAACAAGTATTCCCCTCCATAGGGCCCACCAATGTGATAGAATGAGTCATCAAACTAGTAACTGACCCCATTGGAGAACTCATGTTCTTTCTAGTGTGATTCAATCCACTCTCACACAAAACCATGGAATCTTACTTGGAGTTCATCCATCCCAATAACTACACCAATCAAAATATATTTTATTATGGAATTCTAATCATGTAGGCTCCCCAAAAGAAAGGTGTACATTGTTGACATGGTTAGTGACATTTAGAATTGAAACCCTTTAAAAATTTCTAATTATATTTGGTTTATATGAAATTATAATTAAAAAAGAATAATTATTTCATATATATCATATATATACATTTTACCCATAATAATAACCATTAATGAATTTTTTTAGGGAAAATGAATTTTAATTCTACATGGAGGCAGTAATCCTCACAAAAGCATGAGCGATGCATTCACTTCCCATTCAATGGAAAAGAGGGAGAATAATGGAAGTTTCATATTAATAATAATATTTTAGTATATTTACAATAAATAATTTAATATTTTTTATCAAAAAATATTTTGTATGGATGTATAAGAACAAATAATTTGAAAGAGGCCATCTAGGATAATAACCTCTCCTCATGCTCACCTCCATTAGATTATTTATTAAGGACCCTTGAAGTTGTCTTTCAAGAAGGAAAAAACGTATAATTCATGGATAGTGAATATTATAATATAATTTGGTTGGGATTTTTTGAGATATAAGGATCAATGTCGTGTAATAAGAGAAAAAATGGTTATTTTATAAGTGTGGGAGAGGACATACTTGTAATTTCATACAGGATTAAAATATAATGAAGTCATACATATACAAAATAATTCCAAATGGATATATATTAAATTTTTTATAGTATTATGTGAAAACATGGGCATCCCCAAAGATTTTTACATTTTTATTGGCAATTTAAGTCGTGTCCCCTAGTTTAACCCCTAGTAAACATGTTTTTTCCTTAACCCAGGTAAATGCTTTTTATTTATTTTATAATTCATTAAGACAAAAAAATATGTTGAGCATATTAATTAATACTAATTGTTCTCATTGAAAATCTGTAATCCATTTTATATAATTCAATTCAAAAAATTGATATAATTTAATTTAAAATTAAAAAAAGGGAGGGAGATGAAAAGAGTCATTCCAAAAAAATGTTTTCATAAAAATAAATTTCTCTTACATAAAATAAAATATATAATATACTAGAATGGGTTTAATTGGATTATTAATAATATAATTATGGTAATATAAATTTTAAATAATTTTAAAACAAATAAAAACCTTTAAATTGTTTGGATGAAAAGGAAATTTTCAATAAAAATAAATATTTTTCACTATTAATTAAAAATCAATATTTATAGGAAATTATCAAAATTTCAATCTAAGATAATTTTTAAATTATGTTTTAAATAATTATATTTATTTTTTCAGATTAATTTTTAATATTTGGAATAAATTAATTATATTATTTACTCTTAAAAAGAAAAAAACAATTCTTGAAGAAAAATGTGTTTTTAAAGGATATGAAGAATTTATTATAAATTTTGAACTTATTTATCAATATATTTTCATAATAGATTATATTAAAAATATATTTTTGAAATATGGTTCCTAATATTCAGTCCAAAAATTTTATGGAAAAATTATAGTGGTATTCAAAATTGTATGGAATACTGAAACATATATGATGGTAAATCTGGTTTGGGTGCAATGATTATGAAACCCATGTTGTAACTTCTATATATTCATTTTTTTATATTTATTTATTTTATTTTAATGAATTTAAATTTTAAAATATATAAATTTTTTTTTTCATTAATTGATAACAATAATGAATTTATAATGAGACTATAATTTAAAAACCTACATGTTTGGAGGAGGGTTATAGATGATAAATCAAAGGCACATGCAGGGTCTTGCAGAATGTTTGGTCATTTCATAAACATATTTAAAATATGTATATTTTATATTAAAAATTTAATGGTTTATAATCTCGTTGTATTAATTTATGGTAGACATGGAATTTAACCAAGTAAATTAGATAATTAAAATTTGGGATTTATTTAATGTTGGAATTATAATATGTCCAATATGTAAGAGGTTATATTAGATATTTTTGAAAATATGTGAAGGTTTTTGGTGTTTTGGGTAGTGTAGTTGTTGAAAATATATTCATGTCAATATTTACTAATACTATTGGAGGATATTTATGGATTCATCATCAAATAATTAAATAGTTTGAGTTATTAGTGATACATGGAAGATTGTTATAAATTTATGAATATATAATATTTAAGTAGGAAGTGAATCTCATTTTGGTTATTATCCTTGGATTGGTAATATATATATACAGATATATTGATGAATTTTAATATATATATATATGAATATATATGATTGTAATGATTTTAGAAAAAGTATATATTCATAGAGGAGTTTTGTTTAGTCATCATTTTTTCATGAGGAAATATCATTTATGTGTATTGGAGCTTAATTAATACCCATTATCATAAATAAAAAATTGTCATCATTCTATTATTCATAAATAACCATATTGTTCTTGATTCATAAATAAGACTCTAATATATTCAACCAATGTTTGAATCATATTTGAGCACATTTCCAAATCATAGGTAGTTAAAGATGAAGGGTCCTAGCATACTTGAGGTTTTAAAAATCAATTGTATGGTGATGTGTTTGTGTAAAAAAACCCGATAAAACATAGTCTTAGGATAGAAAAAACAACCATTTCATCACCATTCTATTGTGATTATCCTAGATAGATTAGTACATTTTATTTTAGAGCTTCCAAAATGGAGAGTAAGTGTAGTCCATGTTGAAATGTAAAGACAATTGTACTGAATAATTCTCTTTTTAAGCCAATTTTTTTATAAATTGAGAGCTCGTATTTTCCAATCCATATCAAATACTATTTTTAATGGATAACTCACTATTCTAAATATTGAATCCATGTTTTTGTGTTCTGTTGGACATTATAAATGGAAGGAATTATGTAGAATATTTAGAGATTCTATAATGGCTAGTTGGGGACCAACACATCATATTACAGAATGATGAGATATGTTTACCATTAAATAATGCTCAAGAGAAACATTTCATGGAGAATTTTATGGTATCTGTGAAAAATGGAAATGGTTCCACAATTATTATCATAAATGTTAAATACCATTATGAATAAAGAAATAACTGTCTGGGATTTTAGGGATGTCTACAACACTCATTCTATATGGAAGTGGGGGTGTTCGCCTAGGAAGTTAACATAGAAATTGATATTTTTTAATATAAAAATATTAATATATTTTACAATGATGTTATATAACATGTTTTCATATTTTTAGATATTAAAATATATCTATAAAGTGTCACTTAAGGAGGAATATCTAAGAATAATTGAGAAATTTTCGGATTTTTATTGACTTATTATTCTATAAGTTCTATCATATACACATGAATATATGAATAGTGGGTGAAAGGAGGATTTTAATCATAGTATTGGAAATACCTACAAATAAATAGAGAATTTAATTCATTAAATTTTTTGGAAAATAGAATAGAGGGAGTTATAAAATGATATAACTTAATAGAATTTTTATATTAAAAAAAATTAGTGGAACCTTTCTTTAAAAGTAGTAAAAGAATAATTACCACTACTTTATCCAAATAAGTGTGAAGAAATGGGATAATTTATATATCAATCAATGTAAATCGACTTCATTTCTACACCTTGAAAGAAAATAATTAAGTCTTGAAATCTCTTCATGAATTTTCAAATAGTGTTGGTGTTTCAAAAGCCTATCATGGAAGTTTGTAGATGGTAATTTTCAAATAGAGTATTGCAATATTATTATAGTAGATTATCCTAGCAATAATGTGTTCTGACCTAAACTCTATGAAAATAATAAACAATGGGTAATATTATTCTTTTTCAGGTGTGAAAAGTTTTTCTAATATGTAGAAGTGAGTGAACAATATATCATTGAAGGGAGATATCAGAGGGATATTTTATTTATACCCTAAAATTTTTAAAGAGTGTGACCCTAGGTTAAAGTGACCTAGACTAGACCCCACAAGCAATAAATATAGTAAATTTGTTTGATCAAGTTAAAATAGTATAGAAGACTTAGGTAAAAATGGCATGGAAAAGTCTAATTGTGAATCAATTAATTAATTTAATGATACATTAGGCATGAATGAGGATGATAGTATGGAAAATTAAGTTTAAATAACTAATGTTGTGGAAGACTGAAGGATATAAAAAGAGGATATTTTACAATTGATAAAGGGGATAGATCAACTGTTAAAAGAAGAAAATTTGATGTGCAAAGAGGAAAAAACCCCTAAAATGCATCAGATCTAAGTGATCGGAATTAAAGTGGTAAAATTGAAAGGCTCACATAAATTATCTATTGAGGTTTACATTCATAAGAGGGATGATAACTACTACCAATATTTTGAAATGGAATTGATGTAAAAAATGGTTGAAAAAAATATTATTACAAATGAAAGAATATAAAATGAAATGATAATTTGAAATTGAAATACAATATTGATAATCTTGGTGGAAAATGTCAGAACTAGTTGAGTAAATGTGGAGGATAAAACAATATAATTTATTAAATTAAGATAATATTTCCCAAATTAATTATAAAATAAAAATAAATAGGACATGTTGTATAAAATTTACCTTGTGTTGTAGGATGAGACATCTCGTGGGAATAAATTTATTTATGATCACAAAGATCATCTTGAATCAAGGGTTAAAAATATCAAAAAACTAGAAGAATAATTAAAATTTCTTAAAATGATGTGGAAAAATATATTCCCACGGGTAATCCAAAAAATAAGTTGTTTTTATTATATTATTTGACCATATTATGGTTGATGATAATAAATTTAATTTTAAATATAGCAGGTCAATAGAAAACCATGAGATTATTTTCATGTCCCAAAGGCCACAATAGTTGGTTAAAACATTCCTTGGTAATAATGGGACTCTGTAGATTATTGAGAATAAGTAATCCATAATGATTCAAAATAATATTGAAAATAATATAAGTTATATTATAAAACATAATAATGTTCCTACAAGAGGCAATGGTTGTCTAATTAGAAACAAATGTGTTATGAACACATGTGTTATTTATTTAGGATATGTGCACACATTACCATTTTTTCTTTTGTTACATGTTAATAAATTTAATGCTATGATGTTAGTGGAATGTTTAATATGTGACATCTCCGATCATAGTAGGAATGTTTTGGTAAACATTCTAATAATATTTATCATAGTTTGATGCCCAATGTTTATTTTATATATAATTATCATTAAGGATTAATAAAATAAATAATCAAGGATTTATGGATAAATCTATTGCTCTAAGAAATATTTTGAATCAAATATATGTAGAGGATCCCTACACTGAAAGTATTTTGAATATGAGCTTCAATGATATCTCTATACCACATACCTCTTGGAGAGACATGAAATGAACTCAGAATCATGATAAGAGTTCCCCTGTTTCCCAAATTGAAAAGGAACAAGAGAAATGGGTGACATAAATAAGGTAATTACTGAAATGGATTAAAATAATTTCAATGATTGATTGAGAAGAACGTAGTTTGGAGGATGCATATTCAAACTGTAATGAAAATTTAAATCCAAGTTGAAATCTTTTCCAAAGGTGGGTAGTTTGTAACTTGTTTTTCGTAGAATATAACAACACCAGTGAAGTGGAAAAGATATTGGATTCCAAAAAATATGATTTGGATTTGAAAATATACTCAAAAATGAAGGAAAAAAGTGAAATGGTGGTCTTTAGTAACTCACCATCCTCGTCAATTATGGGAATATAGGAGGTAACCATGTCCCCTTTTGGATTAAATATTTCTAACTTGTTTTCAGAGCCGTTTCATCAATGTTGAGATATAATACAAGGGGTATGTGTTCTCACAAATATCATACATTATATCTAAAAATACATCTAATTAAAAGATAAAATTTTCATATTGAAAGTGGTGTTTTTGTTATTTCAGGTCTGTTTTGAAATCAATCCTAAATCTACATATAAAGTAAAATAGTTTGGTAAAAATTTCTTATGAATGAAGTAAATTTTAAAAAATCCAATACATGATAATTTATTTGAATTATTTAATAATATCATAATGGATCTGTCTTGAAACATGTATTTAGAGTCTATTTGTTAAGTATAATATATCAACTAAAGGAGGAAATTAGATTGGAAAATTATCCTGAGTAAAATTTTTAATTAGTTTTCTATATTTTAATAATCAGGGTAAATTTTATGTTTTTTTAGTATCCTAAAATTTTGTAGATGAAGAGGTATAAATTTTCAGTAAGTATATTATAATAAATAATACTTTGATAACATTGAACTGAAAATAATGTGTTTATAGAGATGAAGTTATAAAGGCAGGTCAAACCCTTTCTTGGTTAAAGGATCCTTTGAGAATATGGATAACATGGGATATATGTGGAATTAACAATTTATTATGTAACAATATTATATGTTTATGGTAAAAGTGGTGTGTCACACACCCTTTGTTTTTATAGTTTATATGATAATAGTTAGATGTGAGTATCATTAAGATCATATATTTTTTAATATAATAGTAAATAAAAATTTTATTTAATAATTGAATTCAGCGTTATGGACTCATATGGAAGTTCTAACACTAACTCTTGTTTCATACCTCGAGCCCCAGCTCAGTAGACTTACGTGATTGGTTAATACAATAATTTTTAAGTATAAATCTCACTAACTATATTTTTTTGACACACTATAGCTTAAGTAGGGTAAATAATTTTAAATATTTCAAGGAGAAAGGATATAATTTTGGATAATATAGCCATAATTTTATTAATGTTTGTCATAATAACCAATGTTTTGAATTATACTTAGTGAAAGGGGGTAAAATTTGAAGACACCAATAATGCTTTTCACAAAGTAATTTATATTTTAAGGAGAAGTAGAATCTCATGGTGTGTCCCTATCACATTCCATGAATAAATGGGGAGCTTGAATAAAGGTAACTATCACATCACATTAATTAGGTAAAGGTGAAATTTAATGAAGGGATACCCTAATGAACATTAAGAATAATAATGGTAAATGGTTTAAGGAGTTTACTCTTAAATATGGAGTTTCTTTAGATGTAAATATTTATATTTAATTTAAAATGGGGGAGGTAAAAGTCCTAAATATGTAATGAGATTTTGTTTCTTATTAGAGATTTTATAGATTCATATTTATGGGGATTTTGTTAAAAAATAATTTAGGGTATATTCTTGAACCCCAAAAAAGTATTTTTGAATTTTTGACCATTTTTTATGGTTAGTTGAGTTTTTGGATAATTCAGTGTTTGAAAATATATATTTAATGTATTTTATTATGATTCATGGAGGATTCTTGTAGATTCATCCTCGTACAATGAAGTGTTTTTATAGATGATTCATGAATGATTGTTATAGATTCATAAATCTATAATGATAAAAGTTTAAATAAACGTGGATTTTGATTATTTTGTTAAATTTAATCTATATATATATATATATAAATGTTATAAAAAAGATATAAATATATGTATAATTATTATTTTTATCGATGCATTATATATTTATAGTGGATTCATATTCTATCAAATATTTGGAATTATATTTAATAAAAAAATCTAACCTCAAGTTAGTTAGCTTGAAAAACGAACTAACTGACTGAAAATTAATTTTTTTTATTATCACAATCCCCTTTTAAGGGTAAGGGGGAACCCAAAATGACATCAAATGGAATACAAACAATCATGTCTCTAGAGAAAAAATTCATAGCCTAACAAACCATTCAAGACTACATAGAAAATCCCCTACCCAGCATTTAATACATGAAGACTAGTTCCACCAACCCATCAATGTACGACTAGTTGTCCCATGAAAAAATAAATGGGCCCAGTACCAATGGAAAATCCATACTATCTCGAACATCCAAATCCATATAGAAATGACTCGATGATAATGGTCTTTAGGTTTTTGATGCTGGGTAGGGGCATTTACCTATAGTATTTAATGGTTTGTTTGTCTTTGGATTTTGTCCGTGGAGACATGATTGTTGGTATTTCCTTTGATTTCATTTTGTGTTTCCCCTTACCCCTTATATGGGGATTATGATAATAAAAAAAGTAATCACCAATATTGGTAGGAACATTCACATTTAGGATTGGTTCATATAATGTTCTGGGTGAAATATAGACAACCGATATGGGGA
Source organism: Viscum album (assembly GCA_963277665.1). NCBI lineage: Eukaryota > Viridiplantae > Streptophyta > Magnoliopsida > Santalales > Viscaceae > Viscum > Viscum album. The sequence continues at coordinate 1,378,711,518 of OY728120.1, read as the reverse complement.
CGTTCCTCAGGGAGTTGTTCAAAGTTCTTATTTAATATCAGATGATATATGGTATGTATCAACATAATAAGAAACTAATATGGGATGTCATTATTTATGGGTCATTTTCAATAATTAAAACCATCAATCATAATAAAATTCATCTTTTTTTTCATCATCATCCATTAATATGTTCTTCATACCTCAGCATCATCATCATCATTACCTTTTTATTTAAAACCAGATATAAATACAAGGAAGAATCCCGGAACTAGGGGGCGGAAATAATGAATTCCAAGAGCATCGTCCCAGATCAATTTCACCCCCTCAAGTTTGAAAAGAGAAACATGAGAAAGAAAACTAACCGGTGTACCAGGGGTCGCCGTAGAGGCCAAGTGATCCGCCACCCTGTTTCCCTCTCTCCAAGTATGGGTGACTCGAGTGTTGCTATCAATGAGGGATTTGCATTGCTTGATTATGTAAACTAATGACCAGGGAATGGTACCTTTCCCATGCTAGGCGTTGTGAATAATCATGGAATCAGTTTCCATTTGGGAGGTGTAATGCTCCCTCTACCTGTAAATGGAAATACGTGACTGAACCGCCCTTACTTCCGCATAAAAAGAATTTCTGTATCCATAATACGCTATGAACACCAAAACCACACTACCCGTGAAATCCCAGACCACACCGCCCCCACGCATTTCACCCATCAAGAAGGATCCATCTGTATTCAGCTTGAGCCCACGTTCAGAAGGGCTCCATCGAACCCATTGACCTTGTTACTTAATACATGACTGCTGGGACGCAACTCGAGGAGAATAAATCTTGCAGAGAGAGGGAAACTGTAACCATTTTCCATTGATGCCACACAAATCAACCAGAATGCATCTTACCCTAACAATAATGTATCTCCCCGTAGAAGAGATCCCCTCAAACCTGGCTCGGTTTCTTGCATTCCATAGACACCAACAAATAGTGTTGAAGATGATAGACCTCGCCATTCTTTCCCTCTCCAAACTGTCCAATCACTATAACCAACACTCCATGATGGTGTCAAAACTCGACGCAGAGGAGGATTACCCTATGAACACCACGAAGAAATCCCACACCTGATGGGCCCATGCACCTTTGAAAAAAATATGGCTTATACTCTCTTCATGTTTGTCCTCACAACACTGGTTGCAGGATACCATGCTAATTCTGAGCTTTTTGATGTTATCGTCAGTTGGTAGGGAATTGTTCTAGATCCTCGATGATAGAAAATTAAATTTAGTTGGTATTCTTTTACACCAAGCCAGACCGTGCCGACCCACTTGTTGGCCTTGGATCGAGATAATCCTACAGAAATCCTTCGCATTGAACTTTCCTAAGGTGGATGAAGTGAAGACACGTTGTTCATGTTCTATGCACAAAATAACAGTGTTGAAAACCATCTGCTGGTTTGCATCCAGTATTTCTCTAAAAAAATTAGGGAACTTGATCGCCTCCCTGAAAGTGATCAACGGAGCTAGGAACCCTGGATATGTGAGGGCTCTTCCCAACTAGTTGTGAAACCAAAACAGAATGTTACCCTCAACAATAATCCACTACGAGTTGTGAAAGATGTTCAGAATAATGCTGCAGACTGAGGACCATAGCAGAGAGACACTCCCCTATTGATGTTCATCGTTCAACCCGTACCTATAGGATATCAGCTTCCCCCACAACATTCTTTCTTCAATGACCTCCCAATAAAACTTAGCGTGCATGTAATGAATGGTATTCGTGAGGTTTTTCATGTTGATATCTCCCTCTAAAATGGGACAAGCCATCTTACCCAAGAGACCCAATGTATCTTCCCCTAAGAAGAAACATCCCAAATAAAATGGGCTAAAAGTTAGTTAATATATCTGATAACACCCTTCGACATGTTGAAAGAAGAAAGATCATGCACCGGTATGGCTGAGAGGATGCTGCTAAAAAGTGTGATACGACCACCAAAGGATAAAAAATGGTTCTTCCAATTGAGAATGTGCCCCGTAATCATTCTCAGCATGCCGTCGAAGTCACTAATGAGAATTCTTTTGGGAGAGATGGGTGTGCCGATATAATAAATGGGAAACGAACCATGCCTCATACCCAAGCTATTACCCATATCTTCCTCCCTGATCGAGGCACAAGCTTGTGCCACATAGAAGCCACTATTCTCCCTATTGATCTTTTGACCACTCTTGCAGCAATACACCTCAAGGATCTTGAAAATCCCATTCACAGACCGCCTTATAAAATTGATGATAATAAGGGTATCGTCTGCAAACATCAAGTGGGATATGGGATGGAGTCTCAATCTTCTACGGTAAGTGAGAACATCCCCATCTGAGATACCTCTATTAATTAGTCTGGTTAAAGTATCTGGAATAAGAATAAAGATACTTGGGGATAGGGCTCACCCTGACGAAGGCCTCAAACTGTCTTGAAGAAGCTGTGAGTCCACCCTATAAATGTCACAGCCATCCAGGCCGAACTGAAACACTAGAACAGGATATCACAAGACCATATGGAGAAACCCATCTTGTTCAGGACCATGTTAATAAAACCCCACTCAATCCTGTCATACGCCTTATTCATGTTGAGATTGATGGCCAAATTCGAACCCCAGGGCTTGACAATAATATCTCTCAACATCTCATACGCCAATGATATTGCACCCTGGATAGAGAGATCTTTCACAGAACCATGCTGTTTCTTGGAGATCCACCGAGGGATATTCCTAGACAGCCTCCTGTTAATGGTAAATTCCAGGATTTTATAAGTAAAACTAAACATACTCATAGGAAGATAGAGAAATAGGGATGATGGATCCAAGATATTTGGTATCAGGGTAAGAGTTGTAGCAGACGCTACCCGCGGGAGGATACCCCCTCTGAAAAAATCCTGGATGATGTTGATGATATCCCTCTTTACCACCTCCCAGGAGCTCCTGAAGAAAGAACCAGGGAAGCAATCCGGACTTGTACCACTCTCATGGTTAAGGTTCATCATAGATGCATGAATCTCCTCCTCCTATGGGATACCCTCCATCATCTCATTATCCTAGGGAGAAAAAAGATAGGAAATCCCCTCCCAAAACTCATCAGCCCCCTAAGGATACCCTTGGAGCACATTCAGATTTGGCCCTGCACGAAGGTCCTTGAAATGTGAAAATTAGAGGCCCCCAACCAATTCCCTATTATCAGTGAAGGATCCATCATCTAAAGATAGGTTTAGTTTGACAACACGTCGCCTCTCCATTATAAATGCATGGAAAAAAGTCATATTCTTATCGCCCTCCTTGATCCATTTTATTCTAGAGTATTCCCTCATCCTCCTTTCTTGCGAGAGGACCATAACTACAAGAGAGTTCTTTTTCTCAGAGAGCTCGCCAAAAACATCATCATACCATATATCCTCAAGACTTTCCTTGAGAAATTCGATGTACTATTTGAGCACATCCAAGTCTTCATCAAAGGGAGGGAGAATCCTAGCCCATGTATGGAGGGCATGCATGAGACACCTCAACTACTAGTTCCAAGCAAACCAAGAGTGACCTTGAGTTGGTTCTTCCAAATTTCTCATTACCATCTGATGATAACCTGGGATACTCGACCAGTGGATCATGAACCTGAAGCCTGCCTGTAGAGCCTCCCTCCTATTCATAGTTAACAGAAGTTGTGAATTATCTGAGATACTGCGGGTCAATTGAACAACCTCTGCTTCTGGAAACGTATACACCGCTTGAACATTGGCTAAGCACTGGTCGACCCTGCTCTAACAAAGACTAGGGCCCTTCCAATTGTTTCACCATGTGTATGGTTCCCCTGAGTACCCCAAATCGATCAACCCATTTCCATCCATAAACGGACCAAATTCCCTTCTCTCCCTTCTGGGAAACTCCCCTCTCCCTTTTTTCTCATTAGAATTCGCTACAATATTAAAATCACCACCATTACCCAAGGTTCATCCCCTGGGTCGAGAGCATCCAGTTAACTCCAGAACCCCTCCCTCCTCTAAGCATCACTGCTTCCATAAATGAGCGAAACAAAAAGAGTTTCACCACCAAAGGAGACCCTAGTTGTTACGTGTTAGTCCCCTTCTTGGATAAGCTCTACAGAATCCTCCATGTGCTAAAAAAATCTAGATAAACCAGTGGATTGGATCTGCATGCATAGATGCATACAGCTTCACCTTATGAGTAAACTCATTGATCTTTACTTAATTTTTCTTGTGATCTAGGATCTCAAACACCTTGAATTTGTTATTCTTAGATTTCAAAGCAATAAAATTTGTCTTGACTTTCACCCTAATGCCTCGGGCGTTCCAGATTATGATGGGAGTCTTGGAAACAACACAGGCCTGGCTTTGGCCCTAGGCTACGTGGTCTCTTTCAAGTGGGAAACTGAGTACTCTATATCCTGCATCTTCATCAAGGATGACTTAGTGTGCAATCCCGAACCATTTCTAGAAGAAACTAGGGATGAGGACTGAAGCCTCAATGAGGGCTTTGAGGCTTTCCCATTCACTTCCTGAAGAGGTGAACAAGCCATTGGATCGGGATTCACGAGGGCCTGAGAACTCGATGGATGGGGACCACCAACACTGTCCATCATACTATAATCCAAAGGAGGCCAAGGTTAATGAGGTTATACTTCTTCCTGACAAACGTTTTTATCCAAAAAATTGGGGCCAAAACTAGTAACCACTCTATGAAGGAAATCCTCCTTACGATTGAACTCCTTGTACATCTTCTCAACACAAGAACATGAAACTGGTAACGCCGCTGGTTACTCCTGAGAAAAAAAAACTCCATAAAACTCAGAACAAAATTCAGAAAAGAATCCAATAAAACTCCCTACAAGAGCATTCGGGGATGAAAACAAGGCCATGCTGAAAGTGTCGGGAGAACAATTATACTTACTCGCAGGTTGTAGGGTATTAGAGCCATACATGGAGGGTCCTCATGCCATGGAGAAGAAGGGACCAGCTCCTCGCAAAAAGGTAATACAGGGGGATTGTCGTAGGGGCCAGGAGAACCCAAAGCTACTTTGGATACCAACTGATCCAGGGTTGAGCTAGACTCTTCACCGGCAGGCAAGGGCAGGCCACCAAACTTGGGCCTTTGATAGCTTGAGGGCGCCCTCTGAGACCCCATTTCAGGCAATTCTGCACCAAATACCCCTGAAGAAGACAAGATGAACAATACCTGGGAACCCCGGATAGACTATGTCATGAACCCAGACAATGTATTTCTGCACCTTCAAGGTCAATTTCTCTAGTATGGGCAGCGAGAGGACCAAATCAATGAAAATCCGTGAGTCTATCATCTCCTCACCTTTGAAAGTGTGTACATCCACACAATGAACCCCACAGCGAGTCACCGATGGCCCTCAGGGAGGTAACATTCTGAAACGGGAGCCGCAAGCCAGGGAGACAAACCCATACTGCAGCCCAAGGGTTCTCCTTCCCCTTATAAACCTCCATCGACCACTGGGAGAAGATGAAGCACCAGCGACCGAAGACAAGGGGAGAATTACACCAGGCTTGAATGAAATCCTCCTCCAAATAATGCACCAAATGATCCTATGTCTACTATTTACAAACAAATACTTTGACTAGGGATATCTAATAAATATATAAAATTTTTAATAGAGAGTGTGAACTCTTTATAATGGACCTTTTCCACACTTTTTTGTGCAAAAATAAATCCTACCTTTTACTGAACCAAGGCATAACCCATAACATTCCTTATAATGTGAAGGAATATCCAACCATGCCTTGTATAGAAACAAGTAGAACCATTGGTATTTATTTTTTATTTGGTAATAAAAATCAATCATATACCTTTTAATGGTTGTATAATGACAATGTGTGTTGTATTACACCAAGATAAAAGCTTAATAATAAATTATATAGTAAAATATTAATTAATAAAATAATTAAACCTTGGAAATTTGATAGAAGATGTTGTTGGTTAGAAATTATGAGATTCATCCCTTCACAATTGTAGTAAAATTAATATCTTCTAGATAACAAGAATTTTTTTAGAAATTTAGTGTGTAGAATAACATGTCTTTTCATCATTTCCATACTTTTTAATTTGGAATTGGAATTCATCTACCACACTACCTGTGGCTTTGATCTCGTTATTAGTGATGAAACTATAGTGGCCTAGGAATAAAAACCATTATAATAATATAAATATATATAAACAATATTATTGACCATAATTCTGGAAATGGGCGTAACATTAATTTTTCAACTAATTAACTATGAATAAAAACTCATCATTTTAATTATTCTCTATGAAAATCTTCATTCAAATCATCATTGAAATCGTCTATAAAAATATCTTTAAGCTCTTCAACAAAATATCCTACGAAAAGTATCTCCTAATATAGGAATAGTCTTTAATGGAATCTCAATAATGGTAATATACCTATCATCATCACATAAAATGAGAAATGCTTCATAGGGAAGAAAAATAATATCTTTTCTAGAATGTACAGAGTAACTATGGACTACTACAGACAACAGTGATTCACCCAGCATCCGAGAATACAAATACCTGCATGATTTTTCTCTACACATTAATCCCTAGGTTACATTACATCCTTGTTTTTGTGTCATATACTCATAAATTAATCAACATATTGGAAAAATATCATAGAAAATGTGAATCATGACCAAAACAACATATTTTAGTGAATGTGAATCCCCTCATTATCTATTGACTCACCCTGTACTCATGAGGAATAGATTGATGAAAGATTTAATCTATAAACTATTAATATGAGGTATTATTACATTAACTACTCAAAATCATATGATATTCTACAAAACACCATATATATAACACATCATTTCAAAGGATAGAAATAGAGAGAAAAAAATAATAGAGAAACTGAGGGTTATATAACACATTAGCGATCTTTGTATAAATTTAAAAGCATGAGAACTTAGGTGGCATAACTCCACAACCTGATCCAATGGTATCTAGTCGACAACCTCTCCAATGATAGTTTCAAATCATGGTTTGGATACACCAAAAATATAATATATAATGGACATTTCTTTTTCCATATCTATCATATTTCCACTTTCCCACACATAGTTCATTTCTATAGGGTAAAACCAATACAAATCGAATAAAACATGCTAAATCCCAAAATGCAACCTTAATCCCAACCCTCTGGATATACTTGGGTACACCAATACAATAATAACAACCCACAGCATGCTATTTCCAATGGTAAATCAAAGGAAAACTGATAATCTATACTCACATCACAAACGTATAACTAAAACCAAAATAATCCTTGAATTATAGCTAAAAAACATGATATCAATATTTGTAATCCATACCCATACCATGTTCCAATATCATTCCCATGGAAGATTCATTCTATGGATTGACCTTGATCCAGCTTAACCACCTCAAATATCTATGAAGAACATTTAGGGGGAGTTTATACACTCTCTAAAAACAAATCAAATGTGGATAAATCCAGAACAATGAAATAAAATTGATTACTAGTGTCGCTCCCAAAATTCAAATCCTCACACTCAAGGATTTTAAATATTTAAGGTATATTTTTCTATAATTCCCCAAAAATTTAATAGGTCTCTATAAAAAAGTTTCTATTCTCAAAAGGGTAACGACAAGGATGTTTTTTTTTGGACTCACTAAGGATCATCCTATTGAAATATAAATCTTCCCTTGACCAAACACTTTTTCTAGTTCCATCAAGAGATACTATACTTTTCTCCCATGGAATCATATCTAACAAGTATTTCTATTATCATTAACCACACATTACAAATTATATTTACTCTAAGTCTTCTTTAATATATGATATTAGAATATTTAACACTCAACTGGACACATTATAGACTTACCAGACCCGAATCCAATAACACACACATGGACATCACATATAAATAGAAAATATATGACATAATATGAAAATAATCATCTACGTTGAACATATATGGATACATACTGATTTAATTATACAATCTAAATTACATATAAGTTCACACTGAAATACCCCATTCTTCCTAGCCCCAATAACACAAAACATGATTTTATCAATCAATTGTTAAAATTTATAATTGATTATAAACATTAAAACTCGCTGTAATTATCTTCCAAAGTCATCAGACATTTCTGTGACATTAGAAATGCGACTCAATATTTCTTGCAAACCCATTACATTATTTTATAACTCTTACAAGAAAAATACATATAAATTTACACTTATATGATATCCTTTTTTAACTAATTTGGTAAAAACACATGGAAAACACACAAGGTGACTCACAATTTTCATTATAGGGATTAAAAATTGTGTTTAACCCTCCCATTCACATCTTCATGAAATCATAATGTAAAAACTTATCTTATAAAGTTTCATCCACCATACCTTAATTGATTCCTCTTAAAATAGTAAAGAAAAAATTATAAAAATTTGATAAAAGAAGAATGATGGGGATATAAGGGAAATTAGAGAGTAATTTTCAATAGCTTGGCATGGATAAAGGTACCAACCCATCCTAGATCCATGAAGGTGATGGGAGGGAGAAGAGTATGAGATAGTTGTATTACACCTCTTATTCATATGACTATAGGTGGAGTCCCTTGAAGTGGGAAAAAATAATAGCTCTTCAATTGATCACATTTCTAATCATAAAATATTATAATCCATCCCCAATGGGTAGACATTATATTTATTATGGGAACTTGGTCCCAAACCCAGAAGTAAGACCATCTCCACATGGTGTTTAATGGTGATATAGGATGTATTACCCTATAAAATGGTTATTTAGAATCCAATTCCCCTTAATTGGTTTCATTGTGGCATCTTTCTACAAATTTCAATAGTAGGGCCACCTTGAACAACATATACCCCCCGCCAATGATTAAATATTCTAATAAAATATTAAGACATAATATATTTAATCTTTAAACCCGATAAAAAATTGTGAAAACCCAATATTTAAAAGTCCCTCCTCCCCTAGTTTAGGAAAATTAAAATTCACACTGAAAAAACAATCATCTAACAATTTAAGTACTTACAACTTAATTTTTAAATTTAATTATTGGTAGTGTCAAGAGTCTATTGGATGTTATTTTTTAGGTTTATCATAGATTTTAAGTTACATTTTTTATGGAGATTGATTAATTAGGTATAAATATTTATGAGGTACTTTTTTTAAATTGTATGAGTCTATTTGGTAGTCTATTGATTATATATATAACTTTTTAATTATTATCATAGGTGCGCTAAATATTCATTGTTTTTAATTATGTTATAAAAATGATTTTTCATGAAATAATATTAAAACACTAATTATTTTTCTACAGAGTTATTAAAAATATATGTTAAACTATTTGGATGAAACTTTCTACGATAAATTTTAATTTTAATCAAATGTTAATAGTGAATGTTTAATTATTTTTATTATATATGATACATTCCAAATTCATGTAGTATTACTATATGAACTATTATTTGATTTATAAATCCTTCATAATAGTGATTTCTGTCTTTAATTTTTTTTGGTGAAGTGTTCATTTTAATAATTTTTATAAAAGGAATGTTTCATGAGTATGATTATGGTTATCTCACCCAAAAATTTTATGGATATTAATGTCATTTGATAAGTTATAAATTTTTAATTAAAGTTTTATTCCTTTCTTAATATGTTGTGTATGCTATGAATGTTCTATGTGCTCCTTGTTTTCAATTTTAAAAGGAAAATCCAGCCTTTAATTGATTAATTTAATGTATTATATGTGAATAATAATCTCTAAACCATTGGTTAATAGGTTTAATATGATGTGATGCAATAGATGGGTTTGGAATTTTGGTAGTAGATTATTCAACCAATTATTTAATATAAAGAAGATAAAAAATAAATTATTTTTATCATAATTTCTTACAATGAGATGGATTTTGTGATTTTATTTAGGTAACCATGTTAATGATAGTTAGAATAATATTCCATTTTTAATTATTATCCCACTGTGTTATTTGGAACTACCACTTGTAGAGTATTCTTCATCAATATTATTAACTATCTGGGATTTGTAATCACATTTTTCCTATTTATTTCCCTGATTTCATATTTTTTAAAACATACCCTTGATAAATTTTAATGGTCACCTTTGGGGTCTAATTATTTTGAGTGTTTTAGAACATTTAGTTCTTATTTATATTACTATATCCTTATTAATGTTACAAATAATTGTTTCATTCATATTTAATTGATTTTGGATACAATTATTTGAAATTAACAATGAGTTTTTTCATGATGGTTCACAGAAGTATTTTTTTTGGGACAAAATATATAGTATAATGGTGTTTTGGGGACATGGTTAATTCTTAAATTTTAGTAAGGCATCAGTTATGTGAGAATATTCTGAGCATGTGATCATTGTAAAAAATTGTTAACTCTTTACGATGCACATAAGAGTATATAAATAAGATAATTCATGAATATGATTTGGGGAATTTTTTAGGATTTGATGTTTGATATTGATTTTGGTAGAATTTTATTGGTATGGAGAGTAACCTACTTGTAATACTCTTAATAATGTAATGATAATATCTTTTGGGGTATAGGGTTATGGATATAAGAGAGTATTAATATCAAAAATGTGGTATTAATTATATTTTAGAATTTGGCCAGAAAGGATACATCCTTTGATATAATGAAATATTAATATATTGTTCCATAATACATTATGTTACTTTTTAATTGATTTTGTGAGAAATTTCTTGTTGAACATTGTCATTGTTATTATGCTTGCAATGTGGTTTGTCTATTTTCTGGTATATTTGTAAAAAATTCATATATGTTTCATTATGAAATAGGATCACACTATATATGCCTCTCTATCTCTTTGTGTGTGCATATAAATATGATTACATTATATCTTACGTGAATAGGCTAGTTCTATGTGAGCATGTATACATTTACCCATATTTCCCATATAAAATATGTCCAATTTTTTCCCTCTTAGATGAAGTAGTCTGGATGTAATTATGGATCCTATGTGGTATTTATGAGTTATACATAGTTATCATATGAATTTTATAAACAATATCTCACGAGATGATTTAGTTCATTTTCTTATTTAGTTTATTAATAAATTTGTAATTCCCAGAACACATGCATGAGGATACACATTATTATTTAAACATGTGGATGTTGATTAGAGTTGGTCATGCCGACTGAAAATTTATACTCACACCATGCATATATACATTAGTAGAAAACATAGATTTAGAAGTGGGGTTTTTACATCAATTATTGGATAATCGATGTTACTACCCATATTGACTTGGATTTAATGTGGGTGAAAAAATAATTAACATTATAAACGAAATTTTAACATTATTTATATAATAATAGAATTTGAGAATATTGTTATAATGTTATTTTTTAAAATTTTCATTGGTAAAACCATTGATAAAATATAATCAATTTATTCATTCATTTCACCTCATTTTTTATGTACTTCCATCTAGAAATCCCTATTTTCAATTACTTTTGATGGAACTCCTTGTTATTCATTCAACAACTTTACTACATATAGTTAAAAAAAATTCCTCTCTCTTTCCTCATTCACAATTCATGACTCTTATTCCACCACCCATGGCCATTTTCCAACTATTGAGGCTATATTCGACTTATCTCATTCAAGTTCCACTATCAACAGCCTTTAGAAACTATTTTTAGCCATAAAAAACTTTTATTTCATCCTATACGAAATCCCATCGATTAGGGTTTTGGATCTCATGGTCTCATATATTATTCTTGGGTCTCTATTTCTTTTGAGTCAAATATTTTTTGTTTTCCAGCATAAAGGTTTTATTAAATCCTTTTTGGTTATAAATTTTGTATAACCATTTATTTATTTCATTACACATCATTAATGAATAAAAAATTTCACAGTTATAAATGGTTTGTGATTATAATTTTTTATGGTTATATTTTATTGAATAGAATTTTAAATTAAAATTAGTTTTTTTATAAAAGTTTTGTGGTCATACTTTGTCTGTGGTTACATATTTATATGGTCATATAATATTAATGAGTTCAAAATAGTTTGATGTAAATTTTTTATGGATCCAAATTATATCAAATTTTATTTTGAAGGATTTTTATTTTGAGTCATAGGTGTTCCAATTTTATATTTTCTATAAATTGAAAAATTGTTTGTGTATTATTTTCTGAGATCTTTAAAAACCAATTATTATGATTATAATTTTTAATTTTATACATGAATATATAATTTTAATTTTTATATTTTTATATTTTTATATTTTTAAATGTTCTAAATTTATATTTTTATCTAAATGTATAAATATTATTATGTTTTAATATATTTAAAATTTTGCTATTATTTTCATCCATTAAAGGTTCATTATTGAACATGTACATGAAATAAAAACTCTGAATATGATAAATGGGATGTTTTTTCTTTAAATGTTTTTAAAAAATCCCAAAAAAATAGATTTGGATTTTATCTCATGAATTAAATATTCCAATATGATGATAATAAGGTAAAATTAAAAGATAGTGCATCAGATTTTGTAGGTCCTAAGAACACTTTGAAGGGATGGGGGTGGGGGTTGGGATGTTAACAAGATTAAATTTTCATTATTTTATTTATTATCTTTTCTTCATGATGGTGTTCCCTTGTTAGGAGGAACATAATTCCAGATCTTCTTCATTATACCATAAAGTTAAAAATATATAAAAATGTAAATTTTTGAAAATGGGAATTTTTTACCTATAATTGGATATATATGAAAGGAGAATACACTTATCATTTTGATTGTGTAATAAATAAATTATAACTCATTGTTTTTGTAGTTAAATTATTTAGGTACGATCACTCCTCTCCAAGTCTCACTTTCCTCTTAATATATTTCAATCACTACTTCCATGAAGGTTAAAAGTTTAGGGATAAGACCACTACAACTCATGGATCAATATATCTTCTTCTCCTCTTCACACTGCATCAGTGAAGGTGTAAGATTATAAGCATTTAGGTTTCATCTATTTTTTGACCTGAATGTCACCATATGTTTTCCAATTGAAAACAAAATCTTTTGATTTAGGATGTGATGATTTCATGAATTACAAACTACTGCCCCAAAATCCGCAACATGATACTTTGGATTCCTTGTTAGAAGAATTTATCCTTTGATCTTAAAACCGAATTTACAAAGATTTAATCAAACTACACTAGAGTAAATAATTCCTTGATATGAATCTCCATCAATGTATGTATAAATCTTGACTTATATGTTCTAGATAAATTTATTATTTTGCACTACAACTTATATTAATTTTTAAAACCAAATTTATTTCCTCAATGTATTCCACATTACATTTCCAAAAATATATTATAAAAGCATATTCACCATTTAATTCAATCATTCAATTATATTTCATCTTAGAAAAAAATATATCTTCATTAATCATATATTATATAAAAATCCATGTTTCTATGACCATCATCACATGAACACACAGTTCCTTATCATCAGAATAAACACTTCTTTTTTCCACATTATATTATATAACTCCATTATATATATTAAAATATAATATATGATGAGAAAAATTTGAATTTTAAATTTGAAGTTCAAATATCACTAGAAATCCAACTTACATCCTTTCAAATATGAAATTTGAATCATGTTCAATTAAGTCATCACCATATGATATCTTCATTTCAATTGATGTTCAGTACAAAATTCCATGAAATTATAAAATAACCAACGAAATAAAAAATTCACATAACTTACTGATCTTATCAAACTGTCCATTGAAATGGATTTTAAAAATGTTACTTCCCCATCTTTAACTTTAACTTCTAAACACCCGATACATGAAATTCTCAACACCATTGCATGTTAGTCTCACATTTCCATTTAGGTGTATATTTTCTAAAAAATTAAATTGTATTCCAAAATTCCTTTGTTGTTCCTTCCATTTTGAACATGTATTTTTTAATCATAAGAAACCCTAAATTATATTTTAATTAATTATTCACCAAAATAGTCTTCAAAATTATTTTTAAATTTTCATGTATTCTATTTCTGAAACTCCAGGTGTTCCATGTATTTCAAAATTCCAATTTCTATGAAATACATACTAGTATGAAATAGTTCTCCCCACCATTTCTTACATGTAATAATCTAATTTGAGATGTCATATATTATTATGTGTTCTACCTCACCATTTTCAATGAAAACTCATCGAATTTGAAATGGTGTAACAAGAAGCTTTAATAGATTCACTATAGAAATTTTAATGTATACCATGGGTACAACCATGAAATTATTCTAGTCATGATTCTGATTACTCTAATAATTGATGTTCTATCTTCTATTTAATTTTTTAAACACAAAAATTTTGAAACCTAAGGAAAAAATTCATTTTTATAAAAACCGCAATGAAAAATATAATTCATTTTGAAATATAAGTTATCCTTTTAACACAATTCTTCAACAGATCCTTTTTTCATTAACAATAATTTAAATGTACTCGAATTTCATTTATGATTCACATATAATTTATTTTATATTTATCAGAACCAATTTTGCGAACAACACGCGTCAACTTGAAGACTCACTATAAATCTTCCATTACATTCTTTTTTATTTCAAATAAACAAAACCTTTATTATTTATCCACATTATTTCTTATCAAATATCCTCATTTCCAAATATTATGAATAAAACCCATTATAATTATTCATCTTCTTCAATATCAATGATTTATAATAATTTTATAAATATATTTTCTATATTTCAATTAACGATACATTAATACTTATTAGTAGATCCAATATAAACCCCACTAATTAAAATATACCCTTATATGATTTTAATAAAAATACATCATTCCATAAAATCCAATAACTATTAGAGATAACCTCTCCTTGTATCTTACTCAATACACGATTCTAAAATTGTTTGGTGTTTAGGGATTACAATACATTTCATTCCTTCTAAACCTTCGATATCATGATACAATGTGTCCTTTCACCTTTTTATTTAACATTTAATTATCTCTCATTTGAGTTCCTAAAAAATTTATATATAATATAGAATCACCCTTTCTTTTGGAAAGAATCCAATTTACTATTATCATCTTTACACCCACTTTTTATCATTTCATTTTCTCAATATATTTTTGTTGAAATTTACAGCATTTATTATTTTACGAATAATTAAATTAGAGTTAAAATTATTTCCCATTATCATATAATTATAAATTTTTTCAAACCACTTGTAGAGATATTATCTATCAACTATCATTGATGACTTATTTTTTATCTGTAATACCTATGAGTGAATTTAACACTTGGAAAGGCATGATCAAAAAATATTATAAGCCTACCGATTCAAAACACTAGAAAACATGGGTATTTATTTAGTACCTCAATAATATCTATGAAAAAAAATATAAATTCTGTTAAGAGAATATTGTTGAGTCTAAATTTTTTTCAATGACAAAAAAACCTATCATATCAATCACATTATAACAAAAAAAATTAAATAAGTAGTTAAGAACCTAAGTTCAGAAAATACCATTTGTTGATTCAATTTATACCACACTTAAATGATAGAAAATTTGTACCATGTGATAAAATATATCTTCTATTATTCATAGTTCTTCTTCATTCCAAGATAATTTGAATCTTAATTTGAATAATAATAATTAATTCCTCGAAATTTCATCCCCACTTAACAAAATATGATAAAATAATTGTCAAAACCAAAAATCTACGTGTCATTTACCTTCTTAGAAACTTTTATGTATATAGTAATACTTTAAAATTGAATGTTTCTGAATATCTACTATATTTTTTCCTCTAATATTTTGAAAAAAATATTATTAAATCAATTTTATCTAGAAAAAAAGTCATTTAATATTGTCGAAGCATATTTCATTAAAATAAACATTCCTTTTTCCAATAAACTGACAATGAATATTCAGAATTAATAAATGTAATCAAATTACATATTCCATCCTACAATTATTAAAAAATGTATAAAACAGTAAACTTTACAGAATTTATAAACCACGTGGGTCATATCTATAGGGTCCTAAGCTTAAAATACTTATAAATGACATCATGTTTTGTAGATTATTCGTTAAATGATAAAAAACCCAAAGACCATATTTTAGTGCCTTTGGAAACATGGAAACAGAAACCATGGTCTCTCAGTGATCTATGTTATCTCCCATTAGTTTCTCCCTAAATAGAAACCTTCTTAGTCACATCTATCATAATTAATATCTTCATTACCTAGGGGAAAATGAAACATCAAAATGGTGAGCTCAAATGAATAGTAAAGGTTAATAAGGGAGATATGTGAGAATAACATGACTCTAATGGTACGGAAACATGATCATAATATTTGAAAACCATACCCTGTATAAAACAAATCGTAATTATGAATCATGGAATTATGATTTGTAGTTCAAAAGATAGGAATCATATAGGAATAAAGGAACATGATCCTTTAGGGGATGAAATTTCCATAAGACATAAAGCTGTGGAAAACACATAAACATGTAAAATGATTTTCACTGTAGTTGAGGCTCACATTAAGGGATAACATAGTGGAATGGGTTCACTCCCCAAACCATATTATTATTCAATATCCACTCCTAATACCATATTAGTGGAAAATTCCTATTATTTAATTGGTTTCACTCCCCAACCTATCCATCTCTATATAATGATATATAAATACTTACCCAATTCATTAGAGGGGGGTATTGGTCCAACCTATCATATAATGAAATCATAAATATGTGTGTCAAAAGATTATTAAAATTCATCATATTATAAATCATGAAATTAAAGGTGTATGATTAAATTTTCATAATTTCTTAACTTGTGTAAAAGTGATAGGTCTCATAATAATAGCATGATGTAACAACAAGCGCCTGGTGAGAGCACAGACACCCAATATTAGGTGTGGTCGTCGGGTCCTGGCCCACCAGGTACCCCCAGTTACCCCGGAGACATGTGGTCCCAACCATGGGGCCCACCCACATGCATGAATTGGTCATATGACTAATGACAGCCCCCATAGGCCAACACATGTCCTTTCTGGTGTGCTTTTTCCTCACGCTCACACACCTTGTGAAACTTCCCAGAAGGTTACCCAACCTGATCATTACTCCAAGCCAAGCACACTTAACTGTAAATTTCTAATCTGGTAGGCTCTAGATAAGGATAGTTACCCTTGTTGACATGACTCATATCATTTAGTCATTCAACCCATTATCATTTGAGTGTGTTAAAATCACCCCCTCTAGAGCAGAACGTCCTCATTGTGGGCCCTACATCTCAACCCAGGTAGTGCACCACACTTAAGGCTGGGTACCACCTCTGATACCGAATGTGAAAAATGGTGTCCCAATTTCAGAAACCACCCAAAGGTGCCCCATACTCGGTTGGCCACATGGCCTCAAGTGCATTTTACTGAACATCGGAGGATGCTGACTAGCGGCGAGGGCCTTGGGTGTGATAGTGGGGAAACTATGTCCTCATTGGAAGAGTACCACAATGGAAGAAGAACATTAGTAGTAGATGAATTAGTAATAATCTATACAAATGTAAATAGTGGAAGACTGGAAAATAACAAACTGGAGCACACCGATATATATGAATGATGCATGATACTTATGTCTAGGAAAGCATCGAAACAAATCACAATGTTGGAATACTACATTAATAAACCAAATACAAAAGAAAGTTAGTAAACAACTCCTTACCATCACAAGCAATAGATTGGTCCCACGCTCTCCAGCTCCACAGTCAATGAAGAACCTGAAGTATAAGGGTGCTTTCCCTTACCTATACCTGCAAAAATATAATCAGTTTGAGCCCAAATCATGACCCGAACAGGGTGTGAGACTAAATCCCATAAGGAAACCACCCAATGATCTTTTCCTAATAGTCAGTGAATATATATGGAAGGTACTAATCAAAGATGTAGTAACAAGAAAGTATTTAGTAACAAACAGTTCCACATATCAAATAAGTAGTTAATTAGGCACGATAACCCTTTGGAACGTACACATAGCATATCCCCTCTGGTTTAGCCATAAACAAATATAAAGAATCTCTAAGGAAGCGCTCATAGTAGACTCCCCTTATAGTGAAAAGTAATTTAAATACTCTATGAGGAAGATCACACAGTCAATTACCATTTTAGTCTAAAGTAGTCAAGGAATCTCTGAGGAAGCTCACACAATCAATTCCCCTTATAGCCTCAGGTGGCCATTGAAACTCTGAGGAAGCTCGCATGGTCAATTCCCCTTATAGCCCAAAGTGGTTCAAGAATCTCTTGGGAATCTCACTCGGTCAATTCCCCTTATTTCCTAAAGTTATCAAAGAATCTATGAGGAATCTCACTTGGTCAATTCCCCTTATAGACTAAAGTGGTTAAAAACTCTCTGAGGAAGCTCACTCGGTCAATTCCCCTTACAGTCTATTACACCAGGTTCTCACGGCCCTGTGTAAATCAAACGAGAATAGAAAAGCAATACGACCAAAGTAACCCTACATAACTACAAGATTAATTAGTCTAAAACCTATCAAGCATGTCAGATAAAAATAATCAATCCATCCTAGAGTGCTACGAATTCGACGAACATCGAGGAAGCCTAACTGGATAAATAGGACCAAACGATCATAAACGGATCATGCATGGGTGAACACATCCAAAGCCTAGAAAATAACCCTATTCACATCCAATTAACCTCTACACAGGCGTACATGCATGGAAGCAAATCAACAGGGGTAAAATGGTAAACACGCAATACCTCGTTCAAGGGTATTGTGAAAATTTTCTCATATTACTCAAATACATTCAATTAAAAGGCACAAACCAACAACCTTAGAATTGGGAGATCATTGTATCTTAACCTCAATCCTTGAATCAAAAGTGGTCGAATCGGAGTTCGGATGCTCGGTCGGAGGATCAGAGGAGGATCATGGCTGTATGAGAGCTCTCAACTGAACGAAACCTAGAAGAATGTGTTTTTTTCCATTAGATGTGAACCCGGTGTGTTTAATAAAAAAAGAAAATAAACAGCGTATACTTTTAATGTACATGGAATGGACTTTCTATTTCCGTACTCCGCTTTAGGTGGCCTCCAAGTCACCCAGGCACATCCATGTGTGTGGCCACTACACAGCCAGCACACGGCTACCCGTGGTGACCTAGTACACATCGTTTACTAATAAAGTACACGACGTGTAATTTGTAAATTTCCAGAAATTCCTCTTTTTCTGAAAAACGACCAGAAAAGGAAAACATACCTAAAAAGAATGTCTGGGTTCTTACAAACTTCTCCCCTTAATGAAATTCGTTCCTAAATTTCCCTAGCACGACATATAAGATGAAACCCTGAATAGCTCCATCCACTGTGCTCATATATCAACCCCTCTCTCTCCCACGTCTCCTCCTGTACTCGCCCGTGCTTCCATAGCACCCATACGAGACGAATAGATCACCCAAGGAGAACCTTCGTACTGTGATCAACAATCCGAATTGGATGCTCCTCAAATGACGCATCCACTTCGAGCTCGACCTCCTTTGGTTGAAAGACATGATACGGGTCTGAAAAGTGACGTTGGAGATGAGAAATGTGAAAAATGTCATGCATAGCCCAATACCTATGGGGTAACTACAACTGATAGGCAACTGGCCCAACTCTCTACACAACCTCAAACGGTACGACATACCTCAGTGAAAGATAACCTAGTCTCCTAATTCTTTTGTGCCCCAAACTCGTTGTGACACATATGAAAATCTAATCCTTGACCTCGAACTCTAGAGGTAATCTCTGCTTATCAGCATAAGACTTCAGTCGAGACTGTGCAATAGCCATCCTTTTCTGAATCAAATTTATCTTCTCTGTGGTCTCATGAACCAGACGAGGCCCCAGAAAAGCTGCCTCTCCTGCCTCTGGCGAACATAAGGGTGATCGGCATGTCCTACAGTACAAATCCTCATAAGGTGCCATCTGAATAGTTTCATGAAAACTATTTTTGTTGGAAAACACCACATGAGGTATGTGATTCTCCCAAGAACCTCCAAAATCCATGATGAATGCTTGGAGCATGTCCTCAAATACTTGAACCGTATGCTTAGACTAGCCATCTGTCTCGGGGTGGTAAACTATATTCAAAAGTACATGTGTACCCAAAGCCTTCTAAATCCCCTTCCAGACTTGAAAAGTAAAATGAGAATCTCTTTCTAAAACAATGGAGTGTGGAACTCCATGAAGACGTGCAACCCCATAGATGTACAACCATCCCAGATCAATAGCAATAAAGGTCTTGTTTATCATCAAGAAGTGGGAAACCTTCGTGAGTCTATCAATGAAAACCCAATCTGCATCATTCCCTTGAGGTGACCACAGTAAACCTGTCATGAAATCCATTACGACATAATTCCACTTCCACTTGTGAATGGGTAACTACTAAAAAATCCCTACTGGCTGCTAATGCTCCGCCCTCACCTGCTGATAGGTGGAACACCTCATGAAGAAACTAGCAACATCACTCTTCATACCTGGCCACCAATACATACAGTGTAGGTCATGATACATTTTGGTGACACCAGGATGAGCTGCCCAAATTGAGGAATGAAATTCCCACATTAGCTCCTCACGTGTGTCTGCTGGCACCCATACGCGCCCCTAGAAACACAAGATCTCATCCTTTGCTATGGTCCATCCAGGAATAGGGTCAGCTCCTGACATGCTCTCTCATAAGACTAGGCCTTTAGAATCTGATAGCTGCCTCATTCGAACTCGATCAAGAAGAGTAGAGGTGACAGATACATAAGAAAGAAACATCTACCCCTGTCTGTTGTGCACCTCCAAATGCATTTCAAGGAACAGAGCCATAAGCTTCCACTCATATCTGGCCTCCAGAACTGCATGTACCTGGGTCCTCCTGCTCAGTGCATCATCCACTGCATTGCCCTTCCCTGACGTATAGGCAAGCTCGTAGTCAAAAGACTGAAGGTACTCAACCCACCTTCACTATCAAAAATTCGATTCACGCAGAGTGAAGATTTACTTGAGACTTTTGTGGTCGGTGAAAACCACAAAATTATCACCTAATAAATAATATCTCCAAGATCATAAAGGATGAACAACTGCTGCCAACTCGAGATCGTGGGTCGGGTAATTCCTCTTAAGTGGCCACAACTGCCGAGACCCGTATGAAACGACTCCATCTCCTTTCATAAGAACAGCTCCCATCCCGATACCTGATGCATCATAGTAAACATTATAGCTCTTATCCATCTCTGGAAATACGAGTATTAGTGCTGAAGTCAAACTCCCTTTCTTCTCCTGAATGGCTAACTAACAATAATTTGACCACAAGTACCTTTCACCCTTCTTAGTGAGACCTATTATTGGTGCTGTTACGCTTGAGAAGTCTTGCATGAAGCGTTTGTAGTTTCCAACTAGCCCTAGGAGACTCCACACCTCAAAGACATTCTTCGGATGCTCCCAGAAAACTACTACTCTCACATTCTCTGAGTCTACTAATAGTCTTTTCTCTGAGATAACATGACCCATGAAGTGAATCTAATCCATATAGAAGTGCCATATTGAGAGATTATCATATAATTGATGCTCTCTCAGTGTACTCAAAATGATCTCAAGATGGGTAGAATTATCGTGTTTAGTGTGAGAGTACACTAAGATATCGTCCATGAAGACCACCGCGAAAGAATCCAAGTATGGATGGAACACCCGGTTCATCAGTTCCATGAAAACTACCGGTGTTTTCATAAGACCAAACGGCATAACCATATACCTGTATAGACCATACATTTTCTGGAATGCTGTGTGAGGTATATCAGATAGTCTAACGCACAACTGATGGTAACCGGATCTAAGGTCAATCTTTGAGTGCACTTGGGATTCTTAATGCTGATCAATGATATCATAAATCCAAGGTAAGGGATTTCAGTTCTTGACCACCAACTTGCTCAACTTCCGATAGTGCACACAAAGCTTGAGGGTACTATCTGCCTTCTCCGCAAACTAGATAGGCGAACCTCAAGGGGAAGTACGGGGTTGGATGAAACCCTGTGCCTGCACCTCTTCCAAATTCTTCTTGAGCTCCTGCAACTCTTGTGTAGCCAACCTATAAGGATGAATGTATACTGGTTCTCCTCTTGGAACGATCTCTATAGAAAATTCTACCTCACGCTTCGGAGGAAAACCTGAAAAGTCCTATGAGAAGACATCTGTATAATGATCCACCATTAGAGGAAAGTCTAACTGTGAAGTCCCCAGGTCATCTAGGTATAGACTAGAAATATGGGCTATAACTCCTCCCAGCCCATGATGCTCGGGCCCTGCTCAACTCTCCTAAACATCTCACTCGCCCCTATGAAGAAACGATCTACCCTCTAGTAATTTGAAACTCACCTTATGGTGATAACAGTCGATGACTTCCTGGAAGGGAACTAACCAGTTCATCCTGAGAATGACATCATAGCCTGTCACCTCTAGGGCATAGAGGCCCCATAATAAGTGACACCCACCAACCCCTAGAGGTAACTCCCTACAGTAATGTACACTAGCCGTTCTCATCCGAAAAGAAGTGTCTATCATCAAGATATCAGCAGAAGAAAAGATGCATAGACCAAGGCTCTCCCTGAAAAAAATATAAAGCTCTAGGAATAACCCCTATAGAAAAGATCAGAAGCTAAAACTGAGGCTAATAAGATTGTACCTCGAAATATAGAGGACTAAGAACCTAATCCTACTGGTTCTACTCCACTGCAAAATTCTGGCAGGCACTGTGTCCCTGTGACCCTGATTGGTCACTCTGAGCTGATCCACCCTACTGTCGCTGAAAGACCGATGACCTACATCCATGGCCACAACCTCCACCTCATCCTAAATGACTGGAAGAGCTCCAGTTCCCAGACCAGTGAGAAACCGGTGGTGCTTCTTCTGAACGAGGAGTCATTGAAGATCCCCTATCACCAGCTGATGATGAGAAGGTCTGACAGAAATGTTGATGGTTACCCATATTGCTGCACGATCAGCACTCTACTAGGTATCTTGGGAAATGGAGCCTTATATGCCTCCTCTTTCCGTACTGGTAACACACCACCTGGATACCATAAGATGCATCCAACCTACTCTGATCTCCATGTGGAGTCTCCCGGCGGCGCTTCCTGCAATTAGTAGAAGGAATGCTAACTCTGGATAACGAACCACCCTAGCTCACAGATCCAGAATCCCTCAAGTTATTCTTGATAATAAGTTCTTGGTTGACGATAGGGGATATCGATGTCAACATAATGATGTTCACCTAGGATCGGGCATCCTTCCTGAGACCTTCCCCAAAACTTCCATGCAAGGAACAACTCATCTCCCCCTATAAAGGGTGTAAAGCACTGCAGCTTGGTGAAGTGAGAGGAATACTCCATAAAAAAGTACCCTACTTTATACTCATGAACTCTCAGGCTTGATCAACCCTCATGGTCTTCGGATAGAAGTAATCATAGAAGGTGCGCTGAAACTCATCACAAGCCATATTCAGCTGGCATCCTGCCTGTGAGACCACATCCCACGACCTCTTGGCGGAGTCTCGAAACATGTATGTAGTGATCTTTGCCCTCTTCTCTGGAGGTATCTCCAGATGCTCGAAAATCAACAACGTGGCGTCTATCCATGACTTTGTAGCATGGGGTCCTCTATCCACTGAGAAAGTGGTTGGATGCTACTGCTGAAAGACTCGTATAAATACTTTCATCTATGGGGAAGGAGACGACGCTCCCTGAAAGGTCTTCATCATCCTCATGAAACCCTCTCTGAATGGTGCATCAGCACCAGTGTCAGGTACAATGGCTGGTGCCAAGGATGGCACAAGTGGAGGATCCATTTGAAGTCCCTGATTAGCCATGTTTGTTGTTTGATCACTGCCTGGAAACTGGCATACAACCGGAGGACATCTTTGTGGCATCACTATGCAAGGTCAAGTGCACACCTTAGATGAAGATTATCAAGTATTGAAAATTAGAAGCGTAGGAATGGAACTGGAGAAAGAAATCATTCAGGTTTTAAAAAACATGACTACACGACGTGTACAATTCCTACACGGCCAGTTACTTCATCAATTCACATGGGCATGTACTCCTTCCTAAACTAGTCATGTAACACCCCAAACACATGGCGGGTATTCCTCACACACGGTGTGTACTTGAATCCTATTCAACATATTATGTCCTTATACATGGTTAAGCCACACGACTCTCCTAAGACAAGACTACCCAATGTCTTCAAGACGGACAAGCCATGTACGTGAAAGGATAACACTAACTGTGTTGTCAGTGACATAGACGGGTACCTAGGTCGGACTACATGGCATGTTCGATCTTGAGAAGGTGTGTACAACTTATGTTTTATCCATCCGTGTTGTTAGTTACTTGGGAAGTCATAGGGTCAACACCACATGGCGTATACAACTAGAACACGACGTGTTCCCGCATGAAATTCCATTTCCTGTGTCTCTTCCCATGTGGCCTATGACACGGTTAGAGACTACATGGCGTGTACATAAAGTACGCAGAATGTACTTAATAAAAGCAGTTTCTTCTCGAATAGAAAAGCACTTGGTGTGTACTTAACATTACACACCATGTATTCTAGGTTTTTTCAGAGAGTAAACCTCAGAAACAACTCCAGAACCCAAAAATCCCTGAAACGAACATTGAAAGGTCCATATTCCGATCCGTGAGGGCCCATACTCCCCGTGAATCAAATTTTGGCATCATATACATTTTATAACATGACAACCAAAGAAATGATCCACCAAATTCTGGTCCATGAGGGCCCACAACACCTCAAGAACCAAATCATGGCTTTCATTCAAAAGAAACCTCACACAAACAATACCCTATCAAACAACATGTATTTTTATCAAGGCATCTATCACAAAAACATGCATATTCGACACAGCATCTGTCGCAACAACAAGAAATTGCTAATGCATCCTAGATGGCATAGAAAAAATGCACGACATGTTATTTCTAGAAATTTCATACATGATGCATGATATGACATACCCTCATCTCATCAGGTTGCGACAGAAATGGAACCTCAATAACATTAACGGTAACAACACAAAATATGTGAATCACCCAATGGTGAAAATCAAATTAACCGTAAAGTTACAAAAACATAAAAATTGCATTAAACGAGGTAGATTGGATTTTCCCTATATACGGGTTAGCTACTCCTTGGCACAACTTATTACCATGTACCTATTCTATCCTATCCCTAGATAATGGCACCCAACAGTAAGTCAAGAGAAAATAATCCCTTTGATACCAATTTGTAACGTCCCGGTTATGGAAGCCACCCCGAGGCTCCCCGTACCAAGTTAGTAACATGGCCTCAAGCACATTTCCCCGAACTCTAGAGGCTACCGACTAGTAGTGGGGGCCTTGGGTGTGATAGTGGAGAAACTATTCCCTGATTGGCTGAGTAACACAGCGGAAGAAGAACAATAGCAATAGAGGAATCATTAATAATCCAAAAAAAATTAAATAGCGAAAGGCTAGAAAATAATAAACTGGGGCACACACACACACACATATATATATATGAAGGTTTCATGATACATATGTCTAGGAAAACATCCAATAAAATCACAATGCTTGAAAAAAACAGTACTAAACCAAATACAAAATAAATCATGTAAACAACTCCTCATCATCGCAAGCCATTTCTTGGTCCCATGCTCTCCAGCTCCACATTCAATTAAGAACTTGAAGTAGAAGGGAACTTTCCCTTATCTATACCTACAAAAATATAATCTATTTCAGCCCAATAGCATGACCCAAATTGGGTGTGAGACTAAATCCGCATTGGAAACCACCCAATGATATGTTCCTAATAGTCAGTGAATATATATGGTAGGTACTAATCAAATATGCAGTAACAAGAATGTACTCAGTAATAAATAGTTCCACAAATCAAATAAACAGCTAATCAAGAAAGGTAACCCTCTAGAAAGTACACGTAGCCTATCCCCTCTAGTTCATTTATAAGAATATATATAGTCTCTCTGAGGAAGTACTCATAGTGGATTCCCCTTATAGTAAAACGTAATTTAAAGACTCTCTGTGGAAGCTCACACCGTCAATTCCCCTTATAGTCTAAAGTATTCAAGGGCTCTCAGAGGAACCTCACATAGTCAATTCCCCTTATAGCCCTAAGTGGCCATAGAATCTCTATGGAATCTCACTTGGTTAATTCCCCTTATAGCCCAAAGTGGTTCAAGGCACTTTGAGGAAGATTACTCAGTCAATTCTCTTTATAGACTAAAGTAGTAAAATACACTCTGAGGAAGCTCACTCGGTCAATTCCCCTTATAGACTAAAGTGGTTCAAGACTCCCTGAGGAATCTCTTTGGGTCAATTACCCTTATAGTCTATTACACAAGTTTCTCATGGACCTCTGTAAATCAAACAAGAATAGAAACACAATACGACCATACTAAACTGACAGAACTACTTGGCTACTTAGTCTGCAACATATCAAGCATGTCAGATAAAAATAATCAATGCATCCTACAGTGCTAAGAATGAGAAGAACATCGAGGAGTCCTAATATGCTAATCTGGACCAAATAGTCGTAAACAAAGCATGCATGGGAAAACACATCCAAATCCTAGAAAACAATCTTATTCACATCCAATTAACCTCTACAAAGGCATACATGCATGGAAGGTAATCAAAAGGGGTATAAGAGTAAACACACAATACCCCATTCAAGGGTATTGGGAGAATATTACCATATTACTCGAATACTTTCAAAAGAAAGGCACAAACCACCTACCTCATCATTTGGAGATCTATATATGAGAAACCCAAGCCTTGAATCACCCTAGAATGCTGAATATCTATAAAACATCTAAAAAATTCTATAGAGGATAACATGAGAAAGAGGAAGAATCATGAAAGGAAGCTCAAGCAGAAGAGAGAGCTTACCGAGGTGATCCTAATGAAATTGACTGTGGTCAAATCGAAGTTAAGATGCTTGGTCAGAGGCTCAGAGGAAGATCACAATGGTACAGAAGTTCTAGACCGAATGAAACCTAGAATAAGTTGTTTCTGGCCATTTTAAGTGACCCAAGTTTATTTGATGAAACAAAGAAAATACATGGCATGTACTCTTAAAGTACAAGGTTTGTACTTTTTGTTTCTGTACTTCACATTAGTCGGCCTCCAAGTCATCCCCATGCGGCCATGTCTGTGTCCACTACATGGCCAGCATGCAGCTACCCGGGGTAACAAAGTACACGCCGTGCACTCATAAAGTACAGAACGTGTACTTTTTAAATTTCTAGAAATTACTATTTTTCTCAAAAAAATACCAGAAAAGGAAAACATACCTGAAAAGAAGGTCCGGGTTCTTACACATGACATGTGAAAAGAAGCGGTTTTCACAATCATATATGTCATGGAAGAGAAACCTGTTTCATAAGAATATAAACAAAGATAAATGAGTTCCTGAAATATCATTCCTTTAAAACAGAAACCATTTATGGAAATAAGTTTAATGGTACCCTTGGATCGTAACCACATTATGTAATTACAAACACCCACTGATGGAATCTTCGATGGAAAATTATTTTTATTGTTAATTTAAAAAATTTCTATAGGAAAAATAATCTTTACTCTGAAATTTTTTTTAATTCACATAAAATTTTAAACAAAATTTTCATTGAAAGTTATTTTCAAAAATTTAATAAGTAATATTAGTTTATAGGAGTGGTTAAAACATTAGATATCTCATTCAGGCTCGACATGTCAAAATGTTGGATCGTTTAACATTTTTTGTAAAATAAAATCATGCCTTGTTTTGGAAAATTAAAGGAATATTAAAATAAAAATTTTAAAAATAAAAACATGGGTAGAAGTTTCTTGTAAAAATTATAATAGGGTAATAAAAAAAATTAAAACCCTTTTAAAAAATGGTTTTTTTTGGAAAACTTATTGTAACATCCCATGTAAGTAAAGAATTAAGTATTTTCATATCTATGTCTATTTTTGAATTAGACAGTGTTTTAGAGGCTTAAAATGAGATTAAATCTAATCTTAATCATAGAATACTCTAATATTTTTAAAAGATTGTTTTGCCACCTTTTGATGGAGAACCATTATTAAATATATATTTTGACAATTTTATAAGATACATTTTTAAAATTAAATGTATTATTTCTAACTGGGACATTGAAATTTACTTCGGATAATATTTTAGAATTTTTCTGACAATGTTCATTTTTTAATGAATAGTGAAAAATACTTCATTTTACTTCAAAACTACGTTTTCATATAATTTAATTATATGGATAGATTATATTTTTAATTGGTTTTAATGTATAAATAGAATATATTTTTACCATTTAATCTAATGGCGGTCATTGTAATTAATTTCACTTTGAAATTGGACATAAACAATTGTCAAACTCTTGATAGATATTGTTCCTAAAAAACCCGCTATTTGTTTTGACAACGAGAATTATTTTTAAATTAATTACTACAATTTCTGTGTTTTTAATTTCGTAAAATGGATTCCATATTTTTAATCAGAAGGTCCAAATTATGTAATTAAGACTCTTTTGCTTTTGAACATTATGAATCGTAACGACGGTAATTATCTTTAATTATCGTGATTAATTAGTAATCAGGTAGTTAGGGGTAATAAAATAATACCATAATAACATAAAATAACCCAAAAATGTGTCCTAATGCTACGGGTTGTGTCATGGACAAACATGGGATGCCATGTACCAACTTTGGGACCCAATGGAATCACTTTTGGGTGATAGTAACATTTTATTATATTATTTTTTTTAAA
This sequence comes from Viscum album, assembly GCA_963277665.1. Lineage (NCBI taxonomy): Eukaryota > Viridiplantae > Streptophyta > Magnoliopsida > Santalales > Viscaceae > Viscum > Viscum album. The sequence goes on along the minus strand of OY728120.1, from coordinate 1,378,682,556 downwards.
GGAAAGTAAAACCAAAGTATGTATCACCCAACTAATTTTTTTTAGTTTTGTCAGCGTAAATGATATCTTAGACTATAAATAGTCATTGGAAAGATAAATAGATTTCCTACATCATAGTAGTTTTTTTATAATTTTTAGACATTTAATAAATTAATTTATTTGTGACACCATGATGATGCAGCGATTACTTCATTAATGAACGATTTAAATAAAATGAAAAGATAATGTAAAATCTAAAATTTACACTAGTCAAAAACCTATTGGATGGGTGGATTTAGAACCCTTATCACCTTATAATCGAAATATATCATTGTGGGACCTTAAAAATCCGAAAATCATTTTAAAATAAAGTAACATTTTATGACATTCCAAGAGTGCCCCTCCTCCCTCTTATAAAAGGCCGCCACCTCAACCCTCCTTACCCACACCTATCATGTTATTGAATCAACAAAACTCTGATAATTTTATCACTCAACATCCATAGTTTTCATCATAGAAGCCTTACCTTAGGCAGAAATATATTAAAGAAACCCCTTGGGTTCAAACCAAGGGGAGTTACCCGATTTAAAGGTAAAGTCTTCTATAATGTTCTTTTGTTTTATTTTGCTTCTCCAACCCCCTAATCTCATTTTATTCCTTTATTTTTTTAACAAAACCAGTATCTTAAATATACTAGGATGTTTTTATGAGAAGTATTCGAGCTACACTTACACACACCTCCGTCTAATGGTTAATGAACATACTGTTTCTGTTGATGGAGAATTACTGCCTCACGAAATGATGATTGTTCAATATTCTTTTAACACCATTCATGGTGGACATTTATATTTAACTCTATTTATATATGATATAAATTATGTTTATGTTTTCCTTATGATTATTTAATTTTCATTTATGGCATACCTTTATTGTTTCCATTATGGATAAACGCGATAATTTCAATTTTTGGAAGTGCGGATTACCGCCCCCTCAATGTGATTTGAATCATTAATGCCATATGTGGGATGTGTAAAGGATGGAGTTAATAATATTATATATTATATTATACTGGAATTATAATGTACTTTTGTATCATTATGATTCCATTCCAATAAATATGAAATATAAATGAAATTATCTTTCATGCGTATGTACGGCTTACCGTCTCCATGAACGGTGCATTTCATTTCTTACCTCTAAATGTTATGTACTATTATAAATACATGAATATGCTGGATATATATGATATATATGATATCCAAATCATGAATATCATTCTGGATATAATTAACCTTTGACCACATGAACAACATGTAATTGTATGAAGTCCATTTTTGACTTAAGTACCAAATATCGACAAAATGAACCTTATTAATATAAATGATTACATAATGTTTGTAACATGGAAATAAGTGATATAAAAGGAAAAATAAACTTGAAAAAGGTTATTTATCAATTAGAAATTAACTCTAGTTTATTATTCAGGAGATTAAAGAATGATCAAGTCAAATTATACACGAGGTAAGGGAATTCGTCTCAATCTTCTTTCATTGAGGCATATTTTGTTGTATACACAAATTTATTTTATACAGTGTATAAAAACCTTTGAATTTTACTTTTTTCAAAAGTATTATCTTTGTGAAATTAATTTTACTAAATGAAAAAGGATTTTTTGTCTTACGTATGCGGCAACAATGGCTTCTCTTCCGTCGTGACCATTATTTGAGTTTCGGCTTCCTCTACAAGCCATAACTTTTTTTTAAATGAAATATAAATAAAATGTTTTACTTTTGTTTTATTTTGGTATTGAAAATGGTTTTGATAATGTTTTTATTATATCAATGTGTTGTATTGATATCTTGTGATTGAAATGTGGAAATGTTACGTTTCCTTTATGCATGTTTTATGTGATACGATTATGTTATGGTTCTTGGGCATTGTTTATGAAGACGAGTGCTTCCGTGATAAACTAAGGGTGGGTGAACCCGATATAGATCTCCAATGCATTGGGTAACACGAAGGGGTTAAATGCTATGGTTTTTCCTAAGAGATTTAGGTAATATACTGTGATCGGTATTCCAAACGTAACCATGAGGGTTACTCCATACGTAAGAATGTTATGAATGCCTCAAGTTACCTTTATGTATTATGATTTCAATGAGTTGTTCATGAATATTATTATTTAATGAGGCATGTTAAAGTGCTTATATTTTATGAGTAAAGTATGATTTCATTGATTCTTATGTATACGTGGACTAATGTTTTCAATCCGTATTTTTATATCACTTACTGAGCTTTTTATGATCATCCCAAGTTTTTGAAATGTTTTTCACATGTCAATGGAAAAGTACATGATACGATGATAGTGTTGAGGACGTGTAAAGAAAGAATCCATGTTTTATTTTAAATATGTCTCCTTTGATGGGAAAAATGAATACTATCTTTTATGTTACCACCTTGTTTAAATGTGGAATGTAATGCATGATTTATTATCTAATTATCTAAAACACTAAAACTGAAAAGATTCTAAATGTGTATTCTTGTAATAACTCCATATTAAGTAATGTTTAAGGCTGGGGCCTTATACTTATTCCTCACCGAAAATAGGGATAAAGTCATATTTTCATCAAAAAAATTATTAACCCATTTAACTACCCTAAAGTGAAAAATATTGCACTATAAAATTATTATAACATGAATTACCTAAGGTAAATAAATTTTTTGAGAATTATTCCTAATTTCCATCAATGAAATCATAATCATAAACAATCCTAATAAGCAATCAGATTATAATAGTAAACTTTTACCAATGTGTTAACTTTGAATCATAATCCACATGAAAAAAATTACATTAAGCAATAAATATATTTAAAATTAGTATATTACTGATATAACATGTAAATGGGGATGTATATACAACTTATAAAGGAATCTAGTTGCATAACATGACATTTGTCTCGATGAAGGAAAACTGAGAAAAAAATTCCCTTATCGATTTGGAAATACATGAACCATAAACCCCATGAAAGAGATATCATTAAATGAATATGAAAATTCCCATAATTATCATTATAATATTCACAAAATACATACAAGGGTAGTATAGACACCACATAGATGAAATTGGTGGTGAATATGGCTTCTGTCTCATAGAAAAATAAAAGTGAGAGGAAAATTCTTAAATTAAGTCTAGAATTTCAATGTCTTTGTTTAATGTTACTCTATAATTAAATCATGTTTATCACATATCTATAATAGAAACATATTTATATTTATCATAACATATATTATTTTCTCAGTACCTTTTATTACCCTTTTATTAAAAAGTTTATGTTAGTGTCATGTTTCAAGTAATAACCATTTGTTTTTCTTATTTGTTTTGATTTATCATGTTTTTTGTCTTATTAATTTAATAATTATTTCAGAATATCTAGAATTATGAACATGATATATATATATATATTATTATTAGGTATATTTTAATTTATGATAATCAATAATATATTGAAATGTGAAATGAAATACATCATTCATGGAGACGGTAGTCTATAAGTATGCATGAACATTCTTTCCATTTTCTTATCGGATTAAAAGAAAGAAAATAATTTTGTATATTATAATTATATAATCATTTTAATGTTATATAAATCAAATAAATTTATTAATCCTATTCTTAATACATTCCAAGTAAATATTTAATGAATCACATTGCTTTGTGGGAGAGTAGTCCTTAGTATACATGAACGAGTTTATCGTATTCCCACAAAGTGGAATGAATGAAGGTATGTGTGATATAAAAATTAAAAAATAATAATTAAATCATAAATATCATAAATATAATATCTAAATATCAGGTATATTATTATTCACAACTTCTATATTTGGTAACCAAAAATAAAACGACATCAATTCACGAGGCAGTAATCCATCGTACCCATGAATGATGATTTAAAAACCCAATTGATGGAAGGGTGTCTGGTTGTAGTTTGTACACATAAAATTTACATATCATTTTATATGTAAGAAAATACTGATTTTATATAATAATGATATCAAAATAATTTAATGGGAATGAGTAATAAATAATACAAAAACTTTTATTGATGAACATTACTTCTTCTTCAGGTATCTCTTTTTTTTATTTCACTAAAGAGCTTCCTTGGGTAGATTTATGCCAAATGTAAGGATTATAGATTGAATGGATTTAATTTTTTTAAGAAATTTGTATTGTAATTAGATGAACCATGTGGTTTCATAGGTGTGAGGATAGGTATAGAAGAGATGTTTTATTATAAGGGATTTGAGTGAAAAACTTGTAAATTTCTGAAATAAAGAATTCCACACAAATTATTCAGAGGTATAAGTGTCTAATATGGATCAAATTTGAACAACAAGAATGATAAGTTATTATTATATCCAACTATGGAATCCAATTTCCCTATTTATAATCATAAAATTTGCAAAAATATTTTAAAATTAATCAAGCACACATGTCAAGAAATGAGTTTTAAAGAAAAAATCTATCAAAAGTATAAAAAGTGTTTATATAAAATTTAAATACGAAATTGATTAAAAAGGACTATATTAGATTAATATATGTATAATTGAACTAAATATAATTTCAACATTGTTAAAAGAAAATTTAACTATATAAATGTTTTATCAAAATTTAGTTTTGAATTAAATTTCAGTATTTTTAGTATTCATCCAACAATTAAATTTTTGAAAAAAAAATACAAAAAAGAACCTTAAGAAAATTTTGAAATTAAATAATCCAAAAATAAAGTTAGTTTTACCAAATTAAATTTCAAAATGTATCAAAAAGTAATTTTATTATTGTTAATATAAGGCCATTAAAATCAGTTCTTTTGAGAAAATAGAATTTAAAAAATATATAGGATTTAATATATATATATATATATATAATTATAAATGTGTTTTGTTTATGTAAAACCAATGTAAATATTATTTTAAAAGTAGATATTACTATTCATATTTCATATTTTAATGGCTAGGTAATATATGTATTAATTAAATAATTATAATAAAAAAATGTTGTTTCATAGAAACACAAGGTACCATGTAATGAGAGTTAAAACTATTATAGCATATAACAAAATATTACCATGGTGTAGTGTGTAATGTAATCCATCGATGAAATTTAAATTATTGAAATCAAAATTCAATAAAACTCGTGCTGTTAATTTTAAAATCTCTTAAAACGAATTTCACCCTCAAAATTCTTCACTGTAATACAAACAAATAATTATATTTTTGCCTCATCGTATTCTCAAGGTCCTACATAGCTTCTTCAAACTGGTGGGTCCCCTGGAATATATTCACTAGGTGATTAGTCTTTCTTTTTAGATCTTTTTCTATATGATATTGAATTTATACTACATTTCATCATAAGAACGATCTTTCTCTATCAGTATGACCTATAATATTAGTACATGTAAATAATATGGTATATAGTTCCTTGAATTAATAATTTCTAATACCCTAATCCTTATCACTATAGATTTCTCAATAATACCCAAGTTTTTAATGGACCATTAGTGCCTCCCTCCCCATTGGGAGAATGGAGGGGATTCTTTGCCTTAATATTTTACTGATGTGAGGATGAGTTTATGCATACCATTTTATAAACCAATCTTCATTATAAAATTTCTATCTATCTAGATTATTTTAATGGTCCCATTCCTATTTGGAGGCCCACCTCAACTTTATCTCCCAAAATGGAGTTCAGTGAAGCATAAAATCTCCTGAATTTGACATTAGTGGATCATTTCATACATCATCGACCTTCGGTGGATTATTTTAATAGGTCCTTCTTCAGAGCCTAAGGGATACATGATTGGGTAACATTTGTTATTTGGGAATAATTCCATATGATGACTCAATTTACATCGATGGGAGATTTAATCCTCATATGGTCAAGATCCTCTTGAATGTTCAACAAATATAGATTCTTTATCTTTTGATGGTCTTATTATTTTACTATGAATCATGATGTTCCTATCATAACAATTTGGTTAAGATTTCCAAAACTCTCATTTCCTTTTCAAAATGCATATATTATTCATCTTCTGGGAAATTTTGTTGGCTGTTACTTGTGTTCTAATAGTATAATGAATAATGTTTGTCATATGATTAATATCTGTATCTATGTGGAAGTGGAAGTTTCAAAGCCTCCAGTGGAGTGGGTGAGGACCTCTACTCGAGAAGAATTCTGGTGTCAACAAGTAGTGGTCATCAAATCTTGGTTCTAGTATTTATCATCATGTAGATGTATGAGTCATTTTTCCATAAATGTGATTGTGAAGGTAGTCATGGTGGGAGTAAACTTCTAGAATGACATGCATTAAGGATATATTCTATAATATACCTTACTACAGTTCAGTTGACAAGTAACAAGAATAATCACATTCAGAAGGAGGCAAGATCCTCTAATTCGGATCTGAATATGGAGAACAAATTTGACCATTTGACGCATGATTTGGATGATAATTTGTCAACAATTCATTCTCCAATTGATTAATGGGAGGGGGTGAGTGGACGCCCTCATATAATTCTTTGTATCTAATAATATTTTTACTGAAATCCCCCTAATATCATGAATAAGTGCAACATAGTGGGGAACTAGATCATGAGGTTGTTCTTCATGAGGTAGGGAAGGGAGGTTTAATAGGATTCATTTATCATGATAATTGAAAGGAGGATTCTCAAGGGGAATAGGGTGGTTGGTTAAATGTCTTCAAGAGGTACATTCCTTGATGAGATATTATTAATATCAAACATGGAATCTTTTTTTATGGTTTTCGATTTAAGGGGATTATTTTGGAACAGAATGTTCCAGCTAGAGTAGAGAACTCTACTGAGGGGTAGGGATCCTGTGAGGATGATTCAAGTGATGAGCTCTCAATTCAATTCTCAGATGATAGTGGAATAAGAATAACTAGTAGAGGTATTCATTTACTATGAATGAATAAGGGTAGTAAAGGTAATCAAGATTCCAGTAGCTACATTCTACTCAAAGGGAAGATGAATAGAGGCCATAGGGTCTATTCCCATTTACTGAAGCTGATGGAAACATCTTATAACATGAAGCTCATACCAAAGAAGATGGATTTCGTGATCTATGTGATGTATCATTATATGGAGATACAAAATAATCATCAAAAAAGAAAATAAAGGGATGTTTGACGGGATTTTGGAGATCTTGGGTAGGTTGGTGGTTCGGTGGAAGCTCAAAATAAAATGTAGGGAGGGTATGAAGAAGTCAATCATGTCACAATTGAGGTCATTTAGATTATGTATTACACTACTATGGGATGTATAACTGAAAAATAATGGGATGACGGTATTAAGGATATAAAAAATGACAAAATTTGGTGCGGATTATGAATTATAAGGAGGAAATGTTGGAAATGGTCTTCTTGATTAATGCCCCGCCTGTAGATGTTGACAGGATGATAGAAAGGGAGATTTAGATGTATACTTATAATGAGTAATGTGAATGGATAAAAAATAAATATTGTATTGTGCTAAGAGGTTTCAATTCATGGGAGATATACTTGGAGGAGCACATTTATTCTTGGGACATGATGACTGACCATTTTGAAGACTTCATCAAGATCGGTCTAGATACAAAGGTAACTAATAAAAATTAGAAATTATTTCAGTAGAATATTTACAATATTAATATGCTTTTTTAATTATTTTGTGATAAATTATAGTGTGTAATGTTTTTTTTGAAAAATTTTAGTTTCTCACTTTTTCTTTAAAAGTATTTTTGAAATATAAACTTAACTTTTAGTTTGTTATGTACTTACTCATGTGAGAGAACTGAATCATTTCATGGACATGAGAGGGATTTTTGTGGAAGTTAATTTCAATAATAATCCATGAATACTATATCAAGGAACAATAAGGAGACAATAAACCTGGGAGTCAACTTTCTTTATTTTCCTAATCCCATTTCCTTCTTCCCGGGTGAGATTCAAAGAAACACATTCTCATAAAATTCAAAATCTATACCACTCTGTTGATTATTAGAATAAATTTTCTACAAAAATTATTTCTTCATTGATATTTTTATGAATGGATATATCCTTCTCTACTATTTCCTCATCCATCTCGGGTCCAAAAAAGTTTCTTTCTCTTACTTAATTATATCATGTTGGATCTGTACACTTGTTTCCATAGAGGGATTAATAATGAGCTATTTAAATTCTTGAGTGAAAGATATTTATGTGAGGAAAAACAACTATAGAAATGTATTTATAGAAATCACATTTTAATGAAAATGAACAATATATCAACATATCATCTAGGGTTTGAATTTCTCTTTCAGACATACCTTCTTTCTAAGGATTATGAGAAGTGATGAGACTCAATTCTGTATCAGTTTCTTGTTGAATACTTCACAAGAAATTTGTTGTAAAACGTATATTGTGACCAAATTCCATTGAGAGTGGAAATCTGTGGAATATTTCCATGCATTTAATGTATATTTTGGATGGATGATCTAGAGAGGAATAATATTTGATTGTAATTAAATGTGCTAACAAATTAAGGAATTAAAATACTACCCATATAAAATTATTCCCTTTAAAAGTTATGGGTATGATAGTTAATAAATCATGATGATGTTCTTCCATTTTCATTCTAGTATTTTTAAGGGATAAAAAATCCCCTTAAACATTTTTTTTGCACCCTTAACGTGCTAGCATAGCAAGTATCTAGGTACAAATGTTTTCATATCTCTTATAATTTCATTACACCAAAATTAGTATTTCAAATATCTATAAATATTTATACTTATATGATTAATAGATAATTAATAAAAATATTACTCTAACATAACCTTCATGAAATCAATTATAGATAGAATGAATACACAGTTCCTATATCATATCACCCCATCATGATCAATGCTAAACTCAAGAAAAGTTCCAACCTTCTTTTTTATCTCTACATATTCTTTCTACATTTAATTTGTCTTTAATATTGTTGATGTTTGAACATTAAATTGATAATGGTTTGATTTTCACCATTTTTTATGGATTCCAAATCCATATTTTGGAAATCTAGAAAAATAATATATTTTTTGTGCCCATCATTGATAATATTGCATGAATCTTTCAACTAAATACATCATCCATCTTGTCCACTTTTCTAGGGTGGTATATTTTTGAGTTTTCATAAACCATTATCATATCTAAAAATTTTCCTTGGAGTTTGTTCAACACATTCATTTTGAATTTTTCCATTTATCTTTTGTTAGTGGTATATATGTCACCCTTTTCTATATAGAGATAATTCGTCCATATATTAAAACTAAAACTTACTGTAGCTTACTCCAAATCATGATTTGGTTAATTTTTCCTATTAATCCTCAATTTACATGAAGAATAAGCTTTAACAAATAAATTTTATATGAGGATGCACCCCAATCCCTTTTTATATACATCACTATAGATTATGTATTATCCTCTACTAGAGGGTATTGTAAGAAAATGGTTGATGACTAACATTATATTTATTTATATGATTTTTTATTACATTCATACATCCAAACGGACTTGGAACCCATCTACGTTATCAAGGTAAGGGGACTAGATAGTCATCATAAATTAACCAAAAAGTGTTTATAATATCCTTCCAAACCAAGGAAACTTCGGATCACAATCATCATTATTGGTCTAGGCCAACATTCAATAGTATCCATCTTTAATATATCAACTGACAAAACCAATATTCAGATTATATACCACAAAAATGAAACCTTTTGTTGGTAAAATTCACTCTGTGTAAACTTTTTATATAGTTTATAATTCCTTAGGGTCTTTTGTATAATTCTCAAGTGATCTTCATGATCTTCCATGATCTTTTAATTAAAAAGAATTTCATCTATAGAGACTAATATGAATTGATCTAGGTAATATCTAAATAATCTATTCATAAAATCTATAAAGATAGAAAGGTAATTAGTAGGACTATGTTGAATCACTATATATTCATAGTGTTGATAACTTTTATATAGTGTTCTATTCATTAAATCCTCCCTCATAAGCATCAATTGATGATATCTAGAATGCTGGTTAATCATGGAAAGGTATTGAGTCCCATTAATTTGATAAAATACATCATCAATATTGAAAATAAATTACTTGTTATTAATTTCTATGTTGTTCAAAACCCAATAATCAATAAAGAGTCTCATTGATCAATGTTTATTTTTTACATAATGAATTGGTACACCCCTAGGTAAAAAACATTACCAAATAAATCCATTTTCATGGTCTTATTTGAGTTTATTCTTCCATTCTTACAAATAAATGAGGGCCATTATATAGGGTGTCCTGGAAATTTGTGTGGAACCATGTACTATTACTTTTGAAAACTCAACATCAATATTTTCTATGAGTGTAGAAAATATTCTATAAAATAATCAAAAAATTATTTAACAATAGGCATATCATTGATGTTGAGGTTTTACCCAGATGTTCGAGTTAAAAAAACCTTCTAAATGGAAATTATACCCATAAAATATTTTAATATTTATCATAAGGTTATAATTATTATCCCATTGATATAAAATCATAGGTTGGTATGAAATATAAAATGAAACTTCCCTCTCTGAAATATTTATGTGGGATTTATATAGAGATAGCCAATCCAGGCCTATTATTAGGTAAACTTTAACTAGAGGGAGAATAACCAAATTTTCTTGAGGTATATTCCCAAAAAATTCTCCCAAGGAGTAAAAATAGACTTGTGATGTGGTCATCATACCATTAGGGATTTTAGTTCTAATTAAAAATCTATTTTTTTTGTGATAACTTGATAACATTACAAAATTATTTATATATGACGGAATGGGAAGATCAATAGTCATATAAGACATTAAAATCTCTAGAGTGTATGGTATGTGTATCTTTCAAGACATCCTGATGTCATCCTCATAAAAAAAATGATTGCATGAGATTTCCCCTTATCCCTGAGCTTAAGTTGTTTTAAATGGTGATCATCATCATTTTCACTTTAATTTGGACACTAGTTTTCATAATTCACATTCTCTTCACACATGAAGAAAAGATGTTTGTGTACCATATTATTTGAATATTTCTTGGTATTTTAATTATTATCTAATTTATTCCCATCACTTAGAAATTCAAATGCTAAATGGATATCCTTCCCACACATAAAACATTTCTTAGACCCATTAATATTTCTTCCTCAATGATTCCTTTTACCCAATGAGTATAAAGTGAATCTCATCTTTTATTCTCCATGGTTCTTAGATATCCATTTTAATTATTTCATTCTATTCTTATTGAACCGATGACGTTTATATGTAACTCAATCCTCAATTTAATGCTTTATAAAGAATAATAAAATTTATAATAGCTAATGATTCTTCTAATGGATAACACACTTCAAGGACATGGTTTTTATCCACTAAAGAATCAATCGGCCTTACATTTAGGTTGGATGATAATATTCGAAGCATACCTTTTTTGTCTTGTAAAATTATCCTCATGGGGACCAATAGATTCATCATCCATTTACCTAAGCTTAAGGAACTCATTCTAATAATTCATATGAAGAATATGAGGAATGTAATTAATTAAAAATAAGACCATGAACTCATCCCAATCCATGGATCCCATTTCTTCTTATCGCCTCGTACTCTTCATAAGTTTCCACTATTGATCTAGTTCACCTTATAAATTGTAGAAAAACTACATTACTTTTTCATGTACCATAATTTATATAACTTCATATTTATTTTCATAGGTACTAATCAATTGTTTAGAAATTAGTGTATCTAAAGATCCTCTGAAAGAGAGTGGATTCTGCCCCATGAAAGACTCAATGGAATGTTCTTCCCTCCTTTTCTCATTTGGAACTCTGAAATTGTTAATAGTTGGATACTATTTATTGAGCATTGAAAAATATTTTTCATTCCATATCACATAACATGTGGGTTCTCAGGAGGAAAATCCATGCATTTTCAGGTGTACCTAGTATTAACATGGTTCCTTCATGTTCTAGCCATTTAAAAAACATATAATGCATAAAATAAGTAATAATAATCATTGAGGATAGCCACATAATCATGGAATGCACTTATACGATGTCTAAATTATGAATTCTTATTTATTCTGTGATACCTTAGGTTAATCCTAGGTCATTGATAGATAATGTTTATTTAAATCCTACATGGTGGTTCATAAAATATTTTTGAAATTACAAATAATATCCCTTGGGAGTACCAAACTAGGTGTGTTGCACAAAATATTTTCATTCACTAGTTACCGATCGATTTCAGCTTAATTCTACATTTTAAGTTCTTTTAAGCATATGTAAATCTATGATATAGTGACATATAATTGTAGTATCCAAAACTGGACATATTACTAGGAAACCACTCTCTCTATCTTGTACCTAAATTTTTGGAAATCTTTTTACAGATTGACTCATTCTAAGAATTTTATTTGGACATGTTGTTAGAGACATAATTATTGTATTATCATCCTACTTTCCAAAGGATAACTAAAAAATTTCCTTGATACCAACTATAGTGAACCGTGATTAATATACATTTACATTACATCAATTTTCAGAATATTATTTACATCATACAAACACACTCCAAAAGAACTTATTAACTTTGTTCCTTTGGAAACATGGAAGCATAATCCCTAATATATAATTGAACTACATTGTCTCCCATTAGGTTATCAAAGACTGTAACACTTCTTTGGTATACCATATATAATAAATATCTTCAAAACATGGGGAATGGAAATTTAAGAAAATGTAATGTTAGTTACTTAGTAAGGGAATGTAAGTTAGATACATATACATAAAATGAACATAAGTGTGTGAGAAAATGAGTATAATATTTGAAAACCATAATTTGAATAAGAAACATCATAATAATGATTCATGTAATATATATTTTCAGTTTTTAAAACCTGAATCATGAGGGAAATAATGAACATGATCCATAAGAGCATAACATTTTTACAAGTCATGTAATTTTGTGAAAACACATAAATTTATAAAATGACTTCCATATTAGTAAAGTCTCACAACCAATGTTATTTTAGTGGATTGAGTTGACTCCCCAAACCATCTCGATAGTCATGGTTCACTCCTAATGCCATCTTAGCACAAAATGTCCTTTACGGAACTAGGTTCACTCCCCATACAATCTATGTTTATGTCATGATATATAAATCTTCACCTAATGCATTGGATGGAGATGTCGGTCACACTAAACACATTATGAAATCATAATTTGTTTTTCTAAAATATCACAGACATTAATCATATCGTAATGTATGAAATGAAATCGGTATCATAAAAATTTCCTCATATCTTAAATTATCTGAAGATATATGTTTCATAATCATAACATAACCCATGAAAGGAAGAGTGTTTCATAATTTTATAACCCACAGAAGAGAATATTTCTTCATACAAATATTAATTGTGGAAGTGAAATAAGATTCATAAACAAAATGACAACAAAACATAAACCAGTCATAGAACGAATGGGAATGGTATTCGAGGATTATATCCCATGTGTGGCATGATTAATACCAACATTTTTTGTTTTATATGGAAAATAATTGTTAAATATCATTTAAAATATTACTTGAGGAAAATATCCTTCCCACATTGAAAACAACATTTTAATACATAAAAAATTTTAATTTTTTTTTTGGAAAATGATTTTGAAATGATACTAAGGAAGATTCTAAATAATTATTTTTCATGACATCAGAATATTCTGTTTATGTCGCACACATAAAATTCATAGTTCTTTTCACATTTTCCATAAAATCCAAATATGAGTTGTTTTCAAAAATGACCTTAATATTCCTTTAATAAAATTATTTTAAAAATTAATACATTGTTAAAATTTTCTTTCAAAAACATAAAGAGAGTAATAAAAAATTTATTAATTTTTTTAAAGAAAACATTCAATTGATGTAAAATAAATTTCTTATTGAATTGGGAGATAATTCTGATTGTAGTAAAAAAAATTTTTTAATACTTATGTGATCTAAAGAGTGTAAAAATAGTAATATTACATGAATATATCAAGAATATCCAGTTTATAATAAAATTTATTGGAATTATTTATATATTTCTTCAATGTATTCATAATGATAATCAATCCCGATAAATACTGGCATTAGGGAAACAAACTATTACCACTTTGGTAACTCTGAACCATAATCCCCATGAATGAATAAAAATACATCAAACCTAAGAAATCATTAAAGGAAGTAAATTCATGGTCTAAAAATTCAAATGAATATTATATACACCACATAAAAAATTATAGTTGCATAATATAACATGTGTCCTAATGAAGGGAAATAGATACATAATTCCCTTACTGATTTGATAACTATGAAACCATAAACCCCATGAAATAGAGATCCAAAAATGTGTTGGAACCATTGTCTTCTATGCATGATTTTGAGTGTGGTTTTTGTTTGTTGTCAATCCTCAATGGAATCTCGGCTCGTGTACCAGCAAAGAGATCATACCATTCAAGAAGAGAGGATGCATGGTTTGGAAATCGCAAAGAGTATAAGAATGGAGGCGGTGAGTCTTCGCGGTTACGTCAAATCTTCGCGAACGGCAGAGTTGAAGAGCTTCGCGGTGATGAAGGGATTCACGAGGGAGCTTCGCGGCGAAGGCGCGAAGGAATTTTGGGCTTCGCGAAGGGAGCTTCGCGGCGCTGTCACAAAGGTATGTTGACGGTGATTCTTTGCGACTACGTCAAGCTCCGCGAACAGAAGATTGCCGTGGAGCTTCACGATTTAGACAAATTTCCGGCAGAAACTTTGGAGCTTCATGATTTGAGATGACGCGGCGTTGGCTTCGCGTGGAAGGGACGAGGGTCGGTGGAATCGCCTATAAATACAGGCCGACCCCCTCAAGAGAAGTAGAGAGAATTTCAGATAAAGTCCTTCGCTCTCGGTTCACAAAGGTCTCTCACGAAGGCAGTGTTCTTCGCGAAAGAATAGCTTCGCGGCGGCTATTCTAGCTCCGCGAAAGTCGTGCGCCCCACGTTGGCTCAGTGTGCATCGCGAAGAGGCAGGAGCTCCACGATAGCAAAGCATTGCGAAGGCTGGAGCATCGCGAAAGTGCTTCGCGATTGAGCTTCGTGATTAAGCTTCGCGAAATGGAAGGGGCTCTGCGAAGTCTTGTTTGAGCTTTGCAAAATTGGGAGCCTCGTGAAGTAGGGTACTTTGAGAAGGCCTTTTCCAAAGGTTGTTTGCCCTGTGAACAATGGAAAACGGGTTTTTCCTCAGTGGTTGGAATTTGGATCTTAACAGAGAATTAAACTCAGGACTCTGATGCAAGAAAAGTCTCATGCTGAACAAGAGACAATGAACTTCATGAATTTCAATTGAAGAGACCTTCACGTCTATAAACTGAGTGAGACTTCACCAACGGTAGTGAGCCAGGGGGAGTCAACGGGAGTGACCCGAGGGAAGAAGTGAGCTATCCCTGAACCTTTGTAAAGGCAGTGAGCCTGGGGCAGAGTGACTGTGCCTGAACAATTGTAGTCCGCAACTAGTAAGGCATAGTGGATTAAGGTATGACCAACAACCTGTCGGCGTATGCTCCTTGGATGTAGCCCTTAGTGGTGAACCAAGTAAAAAGGGTTGTGTCTTCTCTGTGCATGTGAATGTTTCCTTTCTAATCATAATCTTCATACAGGTTCAACAAGTTCCTACCAACGTGGGAACAAGATCCATCACTTTAAAAAGAAAAAGTGGTCACCCTGATTCACCCCTCCCCTCTCAGGGTGTCTAAGGGTCCTTCAAGTAGTATCAGAGCATAAAGGTTGCTGGTGTTGAATCAGACCTTTGTTTTCGTTATGGAAAACACGGTCAATGTTAGGGGAGTCCCTCCCTTCGATAGAAGCAATTTCCAGATCTGGAAGAACAGAATGAGATCTCATCTGAGATCTCTTGGAATGGATGTTCTCTTTTCTACTATGCAAGGAATACAAGTCACTGATCCAACAGGCCTTGCTATGACTGAAATAGACAGGAAAATTCTTTATGCAGATGCTAAAGCACAGAATGCACTCACTACAGCCCTTTCTGATCAGATCTACCTAAAGGTGATGAACTGCACCATAGCAAAATCCATGTGGGATAAACTTGAGAATATTTATAAAGGTGATAGCAAAGTGAAGGAGGCAAAACTACAAGTGCTGCACAATTGGTTTGATTAACTGAAGATGCATCCAGATGAGAATGCAGACTCTTTCTTCAATCAAATTACTGAAGTGGTTGGAGCTATTCGGGGTCTAGGCGAAGAAATCAAATACATTGATATTGTAAAGAAAATATTGAGAATACTTCCCCCTCTTTATAATGCGAAGGTGTCCGCCCTTGAAGAAAGAGATATTTCCAAACTTTCTCTAGATGATCTACTCAGCAGTTTTGTAGCATATGAAATGAGAGTCAAACCTAAAGATGCTACGACTCGGGTGAGAAAGGAAATGGCATTCAAGGACATGGATAAACTGAAAATCTCAAAGGATAGTAGCGGTGAAGATGAAGAAGAAAAAGAAATTCTTTCTCTCATTTCAAATAAGTTCCATAAGGGGAAAGGGAAATTCAAAGGGAAGTTACCTCTCGCGTATTTCCGTTGTGGAAAAGTTGGGAACATTGCCTCTCAGTGTTTAAAAATGATCAATGATGAAGATAGTGAGGTTGAACACTTCAAGAAGCCTCAGAGAAGGTTCTTCAAAAAGGGGGACTTCAAATATGGTAAGAAAATGAAAAGGAAGAGTTTTGTCTGTAAAGAGGAAGAAGATGATAATGAATTCTGTGATGAAGAAGAACCAGAATTCAAAACTGGGAACCATGCTTCTATGATGGCCACTGTTGAAAAGCTAGAAGATACTGAAGGAGAAAAAAAACTGCGAACTTGTGTATATCCTGAGATGCAACTTAAGGATGCAGTTAGTAAGCTCAAGATTAAATGTAAGAGCTGTAATAAGTGGAAATCAATTGTAGAAGAATCAACTGAATACGTTGATCAACTTGAAGCTGAAATTGAACGACTGGAAGAATTTGTGAAGGTACAATCTAAAATAATTGAAAGTAATAATGATGTAGTATATCTGAAGCTGAGAAATGAAGAGCAGGCTAAGGTCATCAATGACCTCACCTCCAGACTGGATGAAAAATCCAAGACTACTGATTATCTTGAGGAGGAAGTAGTTACTCTAAGGAGTAAACTGGAGACTGAATCAGTTCCAAAAGAATCAAGTAAGAAAATACAGTTTGAAAGATTCTCAGATGTAGAATTAATAGCAAGAGCCAGGTGTGGTTCAGATGGGGTTGGAAAAATCTTGAGTAATTAAAGACCTGCTTGCATGGGAAAGAGTGGAATTTGTCGTGAGGATGAGACATCAACTGCTGGAAGTGAAAATACCCAAAGGAAAGATAAGATGAAAGCTGAACATGATGAAACGTTGCCTATAATTCCAAAAAAGGAACCCTCATTCCAAACTAAAAGGGGACCTACAAATTATCCTCAAACATTCAGAAATGACAGACAGTCTTACTATTCTCCCAAGGAAGAAGGTATGTGGAGAAATTCAAGTGAGAAGACATTTCCTCTCATGAAGTGTCAGTTCTGTGGCTATCTGGGCCATTCCATGTCATATTGTGAAGAGGCAAGAAGCTATCTGGATGGAGAAGATATAGAATCTCAACAAAGGAGAACAATTTCGTATCCTAATTATTAGAGAAGAAATAATTTCTATGGATATTGTTTTTGTTGTTCTAACATTGGTCATAAGGCCGCTAATTGCAGGCAGAGAAGGGACATGGACACCTCATACCGAAGTTCAAGACAAGTCAAGTCTCTTCAGCAAGATAGTGTTGCTCTTTCAAACAGGTTTTCACCTCTCAAAGAAGACTTTGACTATGAATAACCTGGGTATGCAGAAGAGATAATTGAAAGACCATCAGTTCTTTATAGTCGATCTAATGTCTCATGGAAGGAAAGGATGAAGATTGAGAAATCCAACCTTGCAGAGGTGGCCCTCAAAGCTACAAATAACAACAGTACCTGGATTCTGGATAGCGGTTGTTCATCTCATATGACAGGTAATTCCAGCCTACTAACGAATATCATAAGGAATGTCGATGGTACAGTAGGATTTGGTAATGATGGGGCTCTGAAAATCAAAGGGAGTGGAATTACCGAATTAGCTAATGGAGAGCTAAAGAAGACTAAAGTCCTTTACGTAGATGGCCTATGTCATAATCTCCTCAGCGTGAGTCAACTCTGTGACTCAGGACTTGTAGTCACGTTTAATCAGAAAGGTTGCACTATCAAGGGAAATACTGGCAATTCTCTTATGAAGGGATGCAGAACAGAAGGCAACTTGTATCAAGTTGATAGTGAAGAAAATGTATGTTACATGAATATTGAAGAAGAAAACAATTTGTGTCATCAGAGACTGGGACACATCAATCAACAAGACATGGAGAAAATATCAAAATTGAGAATTTTCATGCACATTCCCAACCTGAAGCGTGAGCGTGAAAAATCTTGTGATGCTTGCATGCTTGGGAAGCTGGTCTGCAGTTCATATCGACCAAAGAAGAAAAGAGCGTCTCACCTTCTTGATCAGATTCATACAGATGTTTGTGGGCTAATAAATGTTTCCGGAACTCATGGAGAAAGGTACTTTGTCCTTTTCATAGATGATTACAGTAGAATGGCATGTGTGATGGTCATTCACAGGAAACAAAAAGTCCTTGACTGTATGAAAACATATCGGCGAATCACCAAGAATGATACTGGACGAACAATCAATGTGTTGCGATATGACAATGGAGGAGAATACACGTCCATTGAATTTGAGAATTATCTGGAGAAGCATGGGATACAGCATGAGGTAGCTGCTGTGAGAACTCCACAACAAAATGGAGTTATTGAATGTAGGAATCGACAGGTGAAAAACATGGCACGAACAATGCTGATTGAGAGTCGTATTCCACGGCATTACTGGAAAGAGGCTGTTCAAGCTGCAGTGTACATTCAGAATCGAACAGGACTTTATATGGGTGATACGAAGACACCATATGAATTGTGGCATGGACGGAAGCCTTCTCTAAAATACTTTCGTGTCTTTGGAAGTAAATGCTTCATCAGGAACAAAGAAGGAAATCAAGGGAAGTACGGTGACAATGCAGATGAAGGAATTTTCCTCAGTTACTCAATGAACAGCAAAGCCTACAAATGTTTCAACAAGCGTTTGGGAAGGATTGTGGAAAGCAGTGATGTTAAGATAATTGAAGAGAAAACCACAAATGTTTCAAGGACGCCATATGCTGATGTGATAGAAAGTCAGGAAGAATGTGAACGTGAAGAAAATACAAATGCAGAAATGGAGGAAGCTGTTCAAAACACTCAGCAGTCACATCAAGATGTTGACTCAGAAGAAGAATCTGAAGAAGAAACAATGGATGAAGAGAATACTACTGAACCTCGCAGGAGAAATCGAAGAGCTGAGATTGATCCATCCAACATAATTGGGGACAGGAGTGCACCCACTCAAACAAGAAGGATGAGGAATACCACGCAATCTGCATTTCTATCAGTTGTAGAGCCATCCTCATTCGAAGAAGCTGCAAAAGATAAATCTTGGGTCAAAGCCATGAATTATGAATTAGATCAAATTGACAAGAATTAGACATGGGATCTTGTCCAAAGACCCGAAGGTCACAATGTTATTGGTACCAAATGTATCTTCAAAAATAAGTTTGATGAGCATTGAAGTGTCATCAGAAACAAGGCACGACTGGTATGAAAAGGATACTCCCAGATTGAAGGCATTGATGTTGAAGAAACCATTTCTCCAGTGGCTAGACTGGAGTCAATCAGGCTTTTCCATTCCATGGCACTCCAAAGAGGATATAAAGTATATCAAATGGATGTCAAGACAGCATTCCTGAATGGTGTACTTGAAGAAGAAGTATACATTGAACAACCAGTGGGCTTTGTTCTGGGTACTGATGAAACAAAGGTCTGTAAACTGAAGAAAGCTCTATATGGTTTGAAGTAGGCACCACGGGCATGGTACTCACGGCTGGACTCATATCTCAAGAATTTGGAATTCAAAAGAGGAGGAGTTGATCACAATCTCTATGTGAAGAATTCTCCAAAAGATCAATTCATGGTTTTTTCTACGTTGATGATATCATATTTGGTGGAAGCCAGAAGAAATCAGTGGATGAATTTTCCAACCACATGAAATCAGAATTTGAAATGTCTATGATTGGGGAGCTCACATATTTCTTGGGACTACAAGTGATTCAAAAGAAGGAATACACTTTCATTTATCAGGAAAAATATGCAAGAGAGTTGCTGAAGAAGTTCAATATGAAAGACTCCAAACCAATGTCAACTCCGATTGCAGTTGGAACTAAACTTGGAAAGCATGAGGATGGGAACTCTGTTGATCCCACCATGTACAGGAGGATCATTGGAAGCCTACTATACCTGACAGCGACAAGGCCATATATTGTCTTTGCAACATGCCTTGCGGCCCGCTTGCAGAGTAATCCAAAGGAGGAACATCTAGCAGCAGTAAAAAGAATCATGAGGTACATTCAAGGTACACATAACTTCGGGTTATTTTTTGCTGCAGGCAGGGACAGTGAATTATCAGCATTTTCTGATGCTGACTGGGCTAGTGATGTAGTAGACCGAAAGTCCACTAGTGGTGGGGCTTTCTATATTGGGCAGAAATGTGTTGTCTGGTTGAGCAAGAAACAAGAAAGTACTTCTCTTAGTACTGCTGAAGCCGAGTATATCTACGCCACAAAGGCATGCACTCTACTGCTATGGATGAAGCGGCAATTAACTGACATTGGCGCTGAGGTGACGCAACCAATAGTGATTTACTGTGACAATAAGAGCGCAATTGATCTTACGAAGAATCATGTTCAACATTCTCGTACAAAACACATTGAAATCAGGTATTACTTTATCAAAGAGAAAGTTGAGAAAAGCGTGATTAGATTGGATCATGTGGGAACAGATGAACAAGTGGCTGATATCCTGACAAAGCCACTATCAGTGGCTGTGTTTGAGAAGCATTGGTTGAACCTCGGTGTTCGACCACCTTCCAGTGCATAAGAAGGATACAGAGTACCCCTCTCCCCATTTTTTATCAATGTTTTAATCTGTTTATGGATATGATGCTGGTTTATGGGGGAGATACTCTCTAGGGGGAGTATGGTTTGAGCTGAACCTGAAAAATTTTACTGGTCTTTGGATTTATTATCAATGGGGGAGAAAGGAGAAGAAAAAAAAGAAAAATTCAGGCAAACATCTGTGATGAGAAGAATGAGAAGGAACATAGTGAAACCCAATTCAAGCCTCCTCACTTGTTTTCTACACCGAGCATTTCTCACGTAGACTTAGAGTGTTGGCTGGGTTGATTCCTGCGGTTTTTGGTTTTCACATTGATGGAGATCTATGAATTTTTTTCTTCTGATTGCCAACAAACCCCAAGGGGGAGATTGTTGGAACCATGGTCTTCTATGCATGATTTTGAGTGTGGTTTTTGTTTGTTGTCAATCCTCAATGGAAGCTCGGCTCGTGTACCAGCAACGAGATCATACCATTCAAGCAGACAACAGTATTGAAGGTGGCGTCATTTCCCAGTGTTTGCCAAATTTTGGGGTCCAAAATCTGGAAATTGGTGAGCATCGCGAAAATAGGTTTTCCATGAAGATCATGATTTAATATGGAAAAGGCATGAATTTTGCAAAGAGATGATGCATGGTTTAGAAATTGCAAAGACCAGAAGAATGGAGGCGGTGAGTCTTCACGATTACGTCAAAGCTTCGCGAACTACAGCGTTGAAGAGCTTCGCGGCGATGAAGGGCTTCGCGAGGGAGCTTCGCGGTGAAGGCGCGAAGGTATGTTGGGCTTCGTGAAGGGAGCTTCGCGGCACTATCGTGAATGTATGTTGAAGGTGATTCTTCGCGACTACGTCATGCTCTGTGAACGGAAGATTGTCGTGGAGCTTCGCGATTTGGACAGATTTCCGGCAGAAACTTTGAAGCTTCGCGATTTGTGATGACGTGGCGTTGACTTCGCGTGGAAGGGACGAGGGTCGGTGGAATCGCCTATATATAGAGGCCTACCCCCTCAAGGGAAGTAGAGAGAATTTCAGAGAAAGTCCTTTGCTCTTGGTTCGCAAAGGTCTCTCGCAAAGGTAGCGTTCTTCGCGAAAGAGGAGCTTTGCGGCGGCTATTCTAGCTCCGCGAAAGTCGTGCGCCCCGCTTTGGCTCAGTGTGCAACACGAAGAGGCAGGAGCTTCATGATAGCCAAGAATTGCAAAGGCTGGAGCATCGCGAATGTGCTTCGCGATTGAACTTCGCGAAATGGCAGGGGATCTGCGAAATCTTGTTTGAGCTTTGCAAAATTGGGAGGCTCGCGAAGTAGGGTACTTTGCGAAGGCCTTTTCCAAAGGTTGTTTGCCCTGTGAACAAGGGAAAAGGGGTTTTTCCTCAGTGGTTGGAATTTGGATCTTAACAGAGCCTTAAACTCAGGACTCTGATGCAAGCAAAGTCTCATGCTGAACAGGAGACAATGAACTTCATGACTTTCAATTGAAGAGACCTTCACGTCTATAAACTGAGTGAGACTTCACCAACGGAAGTGAGCCAGGGGGAGTCAACGGGAGTGACCCAAGGGAAGCAATGAGCTATCCCTGAACCTTTGTAAAGGCAGTGAGCCTGGGGCAGAGTGACTGTGCCCGAACAATTGTAGTCCGCAGCTAGTAAGGCATAGTGGATTAAGGTACGACCGACAACCTGTCGGCGTATGCTCCTTGGATGTAGCCCTTAGTGGTGAACCAATTAAAAAGGGTTGTGTCTTCTCTGTGCATGTGAATGTTTCCATTCTAATCATAATCTTCATACAGGTTCAACATGTTCCTACCAACATGGGAACAAGAACCATCACTTTAAAAAGAAAAAGTGGTCACCCTAATTCACCCCTCCCCTCTCAGGGTGTCCCAGGGTCCTTCAAAATGGATATGTAAAAAAATAATTCTAATAATATGAGTCACAAAATAAATTCATGGTAATTTTATACATCACATATTAAAAATAGGTTGTGAATATGTCTTGTGTCTCATGGAAAATAAAAGTGAGATGTAAATATCTTACCTTAAGTCTTGAATTCTATTGTACTTGTTAAATAGTCTTATATAATAAATATGCATTTATTATAAATATATCATAGATCAATATTCATATATATCATACCATATATTATTTTCATTTGAACTTTTATTACCTGTATATTAACAACTCCTTGATAAATTTATGTTTTCGGTAACAACCACTTTATTTTTTCATATACGTTTTGATTTATTATATTTTTAATATACATAATTTATTAATTATTTAATAATATCCAAAACTATTAACATTATATAAATATCACATAAATATTCAGTATATGTATTTATAATAACATACTAGAGATAGAAATAGGAGATGAAATACACCATTCATGGAGACGGTAGGCCGTACATATGCTTGAAATTTGTTTCCATTTTCTTGTCAGATTAAAGAAAAAGAAACATATTGGAGATATTAAAATTCCGGATTAATTTTTATTTCATATATACCACACATTTTTATTAAACCCAACATTAATAAATTCCATGTATTATGTGAACGAATGACATCACTTCACGTGGTGATTGTCTGCCGTACACCGGAATAACAATATCGCATTCCCAAAAATTAAAAGTATGAAGGTATATGTGATATTTAAATTAACGATTAATAACAAAATATTAAAAAATATAAATTTAAAATTTAAAAAACATATCTATCATTTTTCTTAACCTTGACAGGTGGTAATGGAAAAAAGAACGACATTGGTTCGTGTGACGGTAGTCCGTTGATGACATGAATGATGATTTCGTAAACCAGTTGATGGAAGTGTGTGTAGTAATAGGTTATACCCAAATAAATTATACATAAAAATATATGTAATGCTATTATGTTATTATATAATCCTGATATGAAAATAATCGAATTTTTTTGAGGTAGAAATAAAACTGAAATATTTGTTGATGAATAGTATGTCTTCTATGGTATCCCCTTTTTTTACACCAATGAACATACATGGTTGGAATTATGCTCAATGTAAGGCTTATAAAATTAAGGCATGGATTTTGGGTAGTTATTTGGACATTTATTATCTGATATAATGGGCGTGCGAGTTGTTAAGAGAGGTTTGTCTTTTTATAAGGGAGGTGAGTGGAAAACATGTAAATTTTTCAAAGAGAGAATTCCACCCACGTTTTTCCTATGCACCAAGTGTCCAAAATGGAACAAATTCAAACCTTATACAATTTATGTTCAAAATGGGGAAATAAAATGGGGTTTGGATATATTTTGGGTCATTTTGGACCTTATTTTCTATGTTTCCCCACTAAGAATTTTTTTTACCTTTTTCACTGTAATTAATTTTTAATTTATTTCACTAATCAGTTTGTAAAAAAAAATCTATTAAACTTATTATACATTATTTATTATTAATATTAAAAATGATGAATCTATTTTTTCAAATTCTAATCTTATAAGTGGTAGAAAAGTAAATTAAAATTAATCTCACTAATGGGTCAAGAAATCAAGTTTTTAAAGAAAGAAATACTATAAGTTTACATAGTTTTTATATTCGATTTAAATATTAAATTTACTATAATTTCCTAAATTGTTTTAAAAGAAGAATAAATGTAATAAATATATTTTAAGAAAATCTAAAATATAATTTTTCTATGTAAAATTTTCAATAAATCATTCTTTCAATTAAAATTCATTATTTTCTCTATTCATTAAGCAATGAAATAATTCTGAAAAAAATCCCATAAATTCACACAAATGTCAATATGACAATCTAAATTAAAAAATTAATATTTATTTTATTAAAATAAATTTCTCAAATTTTCAAAAATTTATATTATTATTTTTCATGGAAGGACATAAAAAGTAGTTCTTTTGAAAAAATTGAATTTTCAAAACATATAGACTTTATAGAAAATTATATATATCATTATAAATACTTTTTACTTATATAAAAAATAATAAATCAAATTTAAAAATTAATTATTATTATTTATATTACAATGTTTATGGGCTATGATATTACTGACTTGAATAAAAAATTATAATAATAACATCAACTTTTTCAGAAACAACGTATTTCATGTAACACAAGTCGAACATAATATATATTATAATTCACGTTTAACATAGTGTATAAAAAAATACATGATTTGAAAGAAATTAACTTTATTATTATTTTTCTATAAAAACGAAGTGTTACTATATCTCCCACTTAATCCCAAAATAATTAGAATAAAAATGCAAATCAGAGATAGGTGTACCTCTACATCCTCTAGTTGTGGACTATGCAGGGCCACGACTAGACATCCCTTTACTTATATTATCAAACCAAGAATTTTTATAGATAAAAAAACTTATACATATTTCATTATATATATTTTATTACAATTTTTTGTATTTCTTAGTTGAATAACATTTTAAAATGTGTGATCAATACCACATATATGTTGAGTTTCTTTTCAACCATCAGTAATGATAACTATACCATTCTGGAAATAATTCTTAGTGGTATTCCTTTTTAATGAAACTAATAAATCATTTTTTATCTCGAATATAATATTTCCCATGCAACTTCTCATCTTGACTTGTATAATTTCCCTATATGGGAATCTTCTTAATTATTCCACAACTTCATGCATCCTACTTCAACATATCATCTATGCATTCATTATCAAACATATATCTCAAATTAATGGAAACTCCATCAACCTTATTCTCTTTATTTGTATTGGTGTTGATAAAACCACTTAATCAACCTCTTTATTTTCCTATATACATCCTATAATAGAATCTTTTTCATTCTTATTAGATCTAATTTTCTTTTGTTTTCCTTAAAAGAATATTCATCTATTATAATATAATTTCATTTTTGATACATTCATTTGATAATCTATTACATATTTCTATAAATAAATAAATCTATTATCTAACAAAATACTGGATTATTCCTTACCCGATTGAATTTTAATGAATACATGACCAACATTTTTGTTCAATTTTGCGTCAATAATTCTTATATTACATCTCCTTACAATACGAAAATTGTTATAAAATTCATAACAACTTCTTATATGATAATTATTTTCCCTATTCCCCTTTTTCAAATTCAACATTTCAATCTATGATATATTCTGTGAATAATCCATCAAAAATCCCCTGAATATCCTCTTTTTTCTATTTAACATTAAAAATATGCAACACAATAGATATATTTTGGAATATAATGAATTTATATTTCTATTTTTTTTATGAAATAGTATTTTCATAGGGGAGTAAGAGCTCATCTTAGAATCTTGGTTACATATATTTCTATACCCTCATTCCATTTTTTCATAGATAACACTGATATATCATTTCCTAGTGAATTATTCATACCATTTCATATACATCCTAGGAATAAATATAGTTTAAATGTTCCCTTAATTTCAGTTCATAATTTTTTTACACGCATCCCCTATGTGTTCAATGAAGTGAAAGTAATAAAACATCATTAACACAATTCCTATGAAGTTTTTATTTTTATATCATATATTTGAATTGTTATTCTCCATTGAATGCAAAATTTAGTTTTTATTGCTAATGACTGATGTTTTAATAATATAATCCTTCACGAATTCATTTCTCTTTAAAATTTGAAGATATTCTACATGTTTATTAATATTTAAATTTATCTCCATCAATATTACTTTAAAATCCTCAATAAAATTATTCCATAAATTATGTAAAAGCTTCCACTTCACTTTAAATTTCCCTCTTGGGGAAGATATTGATGCGTTATAAATTTTTAATTTTTTTCCAGACTAAAATATAATCCTAAACTTGTTCTTATTTTATATCACATCATTGTTTTATTTTCATTTCAATTTTATAAAAAAATCCTTTCAAAACATTATTAATTTTATGTCTAGTATATTCTTACATTTTCTTCTTCAATTACATCATTTTAAATTTCATTTATATGTTCGTGCTTATTTTTTTCATTGATTTTTTTTTCAACTACTAAATCAACTATGTGACTAAAAACATTTTCTCATTTTACCTTGAAGTAATTCATTCCACAACTCAATTGTTGATGTTCCATTTATTTCTACATAACAGTATACAGTTTTACCACATAATTTGTATAACATTTATCTACCATCTCTTTCATCATATTCAAATGATTTATAGACCATATTATTAGATTTAAATGAAATATCTATGTCATAGTTAGATTAAAATATTTACATGGAATTTAAATTATTCACCTACTTGGAAACACAGAACATGTTAGATTCCTACTTTTTCATAGTATTCTACTTCCTAAATTTTTATCAAGGAGACTATTATATTACTGAATTCATTACAAAATAATCTAATTAATTAAATTTTTAATTTTTAGAGGAAATCTAATTCTCTTATCTCAACTTAGAATCTTTACCATATAATTATCCTAAAATCATCTAAATGCCTTCAAAATATTTATATATGGTTTCCATATTGAGTATATCCTTCACCATATCCATTAATAAATTCCAATACAAATCATTATTCTATAATTTAGGTCATACCATAACATATATAATTATATGCTAATATATAAAGAAAACAAATTTAAAACTGCCATAGAGCATTACAAAAAGTTCATCCAAATATGATATAAATTCCTTTTTTGAGTTTGAGAAATGATCTTCATCTAAGAGTGGAACATTTAATATTAAGATGATATCTTTATTAGTCATATAAGGGGAAATACTATCCATGGTTCACAAATAAGTAATATAACTTAGTGTCCCCATTGCCACTATTATGCCTCCCCTTATGACAGAAGCTTCTGACTAATGATAAGGGTCTAGGGATGGTATGGTAGGGAGATTATAACCTCTAGATTTGTACCGAATATAAAGGAAGAATAAATAAAATGAAAAAACTAGAGAAGGATAATAAAAAAAATATTACCATAAAACTAAATAATTAATATTCACACAACCCATTATAATGTTGAACTATCGAAAAAAGGTATATAAAAAAAGAATATTAAGTAAAATGATAGATGAAAAAATTAAATGAAAATAAATATACTAATCATGTTGGTTTATGATTATACCCTCAGTAAACTACATTGATTTCATGTCCTTACCCAATACAAGTAAAAATAAAGAGGCACAATCCATGGTCCTAACCATATGCAATGAATCTTCTTGTGTTAAAAGTAATGTTCTGAATAGTGCATGAGAAAAAATAAAAGTTTCACCGCCAATGATATCTAATATATTCAAATTTATTAGTTTATATCATAATAATATCATTATATAAATAAATAAAGCATTAATTGTTAGGTGAATTAGAAAATACCACTTTGTGTGGCCTATTCAAATCAATACCTAGTCATATTAATAGTTAAAAATCATATTAACCATTAATATAAGCCCAAGTTTCTTATAATAATTATTATGGTGAATCCATGGAATTGATATCAGCAATATTATTCATATAAACCCATAATACACATTGAACATTCCATATGATTTGATGTTACTAGTTGGTAAGCCAAACTATGGTGATGTGGCCATAGTGTTTAGCTATATTGTAAAATATGATCGATAAACCCTAAACAAAAAAATATAAAAAAGGGATCTTTCCAACACCAATGGTAAAGAACATGGTAACAATGAGAAATGTTGAATTGGAATATAAGGAGATAATCCAAGGTGTTCTATTTATGAGGACATTGAGAATAATCAAAGAGATGGTCCTAGGAACTCTAATCAAGTTATTGTGTAATATCCATTATGTTTAAACATTGAATTTTATACTCGAATCTATGTTTTATCCATAGAATTTCCCACTAATAACTCTAACCATTCGCAATGTAATATCAACAAATAAATGGAAATATGTCCCTTTGGAGAAAAATGGAAAATAATAAAACTAAACAAGTAACATGTATTAAGGTTAATCATATAACAAAAACATCCCATGTAGTTCATTATTACCGAACCTATTAGATTACATATTAGTATTTGATAGTTATCATAATTAATTGATAGTTTCACATCATTCCAACATTGTTTCCTTAATCTATATACTCCCAGGTTCACATAAAAATAATCCATAAGTACTAAATAATTCCAAAAATATAATCCACAAAATTAATTATACAAGTAATAGGATCAATTAAAAAATTTATATTAAGGATTTTATTAATGTTAAAACACTACATTGTAGGTTCCTCAAAAGGTTGTTCATAAGGTAATTATATCATTTGATAACTTATTTTTTTTATAAGTATATAATAACACATGAACTTGATCACTATAATTTATTCCAGATTCCCAATGTGCTAGAAAATATTTAAGTGACATAAGACATTCCTATGGCCCCTCTAATTGTTCCATTACTTATGTTTCATTCCAAAAACACCCTATGGGGTTGTAGACTCCCAATAGTATTTGGGGGTTTTACTAAATTTCAAGTCAATAACACCCTAAATGGTGGTTGGATTACATATAGGATGAATAAATTGGGTCTATACTATGTTTCAAGACAAACACAACTAATTAGATTATTTGATTTCGTAAAAATCAATTTTTTTCATGGTCGGTAAGAAAAACTCTCCAAATGTTGAGGTCCGAGTTGAGGTTGTTATCCACCAATGGTGTAAGGGAGGAATGAAAAACATGTAGGTTGATATTTAGGAGAAAAATTAAAGGAATTATTGATTTTATCACCATCATGGAGAATTAATGGTGTGGGGAATTACAAAAAATTATATAAACATAAAATATTTTACGGAAAATCATACAAAACCCACCTTATTCTTAAGAAGATTCATTCATTCTGTGTTAACTACTAATTCAGGGTGAATCAATAGAGAATGAGAAACCAGTAGGAAACCTTGAAAATAGTTCCTATTATCCAAAACAACCAGGAAAAAATTCTGCAATTTAAAAAATAGGGCAAAGAAGTAAATGATATCATAGCCTTAACTTAGGCTTTCCCTTACTAAAAAAGGAACTTAATTCTGAACATATATGAACGATATCCCATCAATGGAGAGAAGAAGGGGAATGAGAGATGCCGGAGGGGATTCTAGAGAGAAATGGGGAAAAAATAAGGTTTAATTGTTTTAAAATAATTAAATACATAAGAGAAAATACATTGATTTTACAAGGTCCCATGACTTGGGAGAACGGTGTGGAAAACCATGAACTAACTCTGCAGACAAACTATATTAACTCACCTCCACCTCACACGACCAAGGAACACAGTTTCCAAAACCATGTTCCAATTCTAAGACATGTATAAAATACACTAAAGGTATCCAAATTGTTTCAAGGGCCACTCCACATAGTTTAAAAAGCTGTGAAACAATCTAAAATAGGCCACACTGTTTCAAAGAATTGTTTGAACTAACTGTGGACTACATAAAACATCCCCTATATCTGATGTTTTATATATCCTATATCATAGTGAACAAGTGGTGAAACTGACTCAAAACCTAATGAGGCATACTAAGTTCCCATCCTCACAAAAGATACTCCCATAAAGTATCAAATATAATATAATATAATATAATAATTAATATCCATGGTACCACACTACTAATTCCCCACTGGTTTGCTGCTATGCCCCAACATTGCACGTCATGAACATCTCTCTCCAAAAAGTCTAGCTCATAGACACATGGGATAAGCACTAAAACATAAACCTTTTGCAATACCCCACCCCGTCCATGTAATCAATGTAAGAAGGTAGTTTTCTGGAGCCATTCCTACCTGTATAACCTGTATCGTACATTGATTATTATACATCTATCCATCACATCCCATACATTGAGTATGGATCCTCAATTCGTCACAGCCTACACACATTATACGTATAGTATTCCTTGATAGAATATATCCAGAATACATGTGAGGGAAAAAGGCAAAATCCATAATAGCCCCATAGACATATATATAGGAAAACTGACTACCTTTCATAGAAGCATATGTAACTACCAAGAGAAGAGAGAGTGGACCAAGGGGATAGTCAACCATCCATCCTCCCATCAGAATATTAGTGGAAACACACCTTGGGCTCAGAATAACTGGGGTATATGTTTCCCTAATCAACTAGCTGGAGTATCATATAAAAACACTAAATTAAAATGATATAACATAGCTCAAAACCTCACAATCAGAATAACCTAGTCTCACAGTAAACTATAACTAACACCTCTCGAACTCTCAACTACCATTTCTAAGACCCAATATCCTATAATGACACAACCATTAAAATTGATAAATTAAATTACATTATTTCTTTTCATCTATTACACATTATGTTAATAAATTATTTAACAATTAATTTACCATTAAAATTTCAAAAATTACATTTCATTCAAATCACAACAATGTTTCTTGCGCTATAGGAACATGAAAACTGATTCCACAAATTCATATAATTATTACCTTTGCATTGCATCCCAACAATATAAAACACCATGGGTCAAACAGTAATTCATTTAATTACAAAATTAATATCAATATAACTAATTTCTATAAGAAAACAACTTAATCTACCAAACAAGTGAAACAACCAAGCACATACATATGCCCCAAGATGCAGGGAAATTAAAGAAGATAAACACATAACCTAGCTATTAGCCAAACAAAAAATTCAATCAAGAATCCAACATTCTTATGAATAGGTAAGACTGACTACATTACATTATATCATCCCTTATGTCCTCCCAAACACCCACAAGCATATCATGATTCATCCCACCATCATAAGCAACAAATTCCTCACCAAAAAGCAGGCCTCCCTACCCCACATATTATAACAGCCCTCTAGGTTCTGCCATCCTAGGCTCACATCACATCTGGGCCTTCTCACCCCATTACACAAACATTTCTATAGGAGTAACTATCTCATGATCACATCACATCACATGAAGCAAGAAATAATCATAGCAACAACTCTCTTGGCCCTAAATAAAGGCCTTCATCCTTTACACACAACGATCTCTCAGAGCTCCAAAGCAGAAGGAACTAGTCCTTTAACGACCATAGGGAAACTTACTCCCCACAAAAGAATTATATTTTATCACAAATATTATTCTTATTCCATATTCAATTAACTGATTCATTTTTTACAGGTTCCATCTATGGAAACCAATGCAGCAAACTAGAACATGTTTTCATAATTAAATAAACAAGTGCTTAATTATTTCATCTACAACAATCCAAATGATTCACATATATATTTAATTCCATTGACACATGGAATACCAAATTATTTAAATATATATGTGGAATTAAAATTACAACCCACCAAATTTATTAAACCATACCCTTTAATATTTTAGCCATATAATAAAAAAATAATTATAGCTTTATGTTCTTTATCAATTTCCCCCAAGAAAAACATGATATTCTAAGAACGGAATAGATATCAAACTATCTATCCAAAAAAAGGGAATTTTTTGTCATGTTACAATCAACAACATCCCCATGAATTTAATATCAATTCATTAATATTTTTAATGTAATTATTAGGCTAATTTAACTGGGATCCCATGGTATAAATCATGGAAACTCTATAATTTGAAAGAAATAATTAATGAAGAAATGAACCCACTACCTCAAAAATGGTGTCAAGGTTTAATGAAGAAATGAACCCCCTACCTCAAAAATGGTGTTAAGGTTCTTTTCTTGAGAATGGACCAATGTTGCAGATCATTATTGCCTCTCTGAAAAGAACATAATTTACCTAATGACATCACGTAACAATCACACCAATAAAAAACTCATTTTGAAACATGGATAATATGTTCCATCACATGGAAAATTGAAATGTGGGCGAAAAGACAAAAGAAACCACAATAAGTGAGGTAGATCTAAATTTTTTTCTGAGATGGATTGTGATGGATCAATGGAGTGAAGCTATGGATTAATCATTGACAAAGGAATACCCAAAATGTTGAAGAGGGGATCGTTGGGTCTCTTGGAATTGGGGGAGAGGTGCTGCAGCCATAGGGTTTGACAGACTCGAATTGATGAAAATGTTTAAAACATACAACAACAAGGATTTACATGACATGCAATCCCTTTTCATGCCATATAATCACCAGTGTTCGGCTTCTACTAAAAAAACACATCGCCTTTTTTTAAAGCCTAATTTATTACACATCCTAAAACCTGCTTTCACATTGTGAAATTTTTCATTGCCTGAAGACTAAATACTTTTTGTATTATGACATCCGAACACATATAGACATCCTCTAAGCCTCCTCTGACCACCATGGTCTTCAAAAATGTGCAAAGGGTTTATCTATGAGGATTCAGGCACTTACACATCTCATATGGTAAACTAAAATTTAGTATACTACTATAAGCCAAATATGTACATACTTATATTATTATATATGATTCAATTATCAAATTTAAATACCATTTATGTAATGACCTTCTAATTCTCCTTGGCTTGAGAGTACAATGATTCATTACTAGGCCTTAAGCGACATCCCCAAGATGCCCAAATCTTGTAATAAATGTAGAACAGTTTCACATACAAGTGGGGGTGATTTACCCTTTAAGAAATAAACCAACAAAACTACCAACCATAACAAAACATTCACAAAATGATGAATGAACAAATGGAAGACAACTCAAAATATTCATGTATCTCATAACTACATAAAATTTTGTAGTAGTGGAAGAATAACCACGAATCAAAGTACATAGCAGATAAACCACACATGACTCTACAAAGAACCCAATACTCCATGATCCACAAGCTAGAAGCACCAAAATCTATGAAAAACTAATACATCATGAGGTAGTTCTAAACACATGTGAAATGTTAACTTTTCCCTTGTCCCAGAAAACGTTATCTTCAAAAGAACCAAAGTTCCAAAGCATGGGTGAGTATAAAACTCAGTTGGTTTTCCCCAATGACCTCCCTACTCATGCCACTAGGATAGAAGAGTTAGAAACAATTATATAAAACTATTTATATAAAAAAACTTCTAAAAAATAGTTTATAACTACATATAAACATGTTTCCAAAACCATTCATTACCAAAAGCATTCAAGTGAAACTAAAACCATTTTTCCCAGCAAGTTATTTTTCCAGAAAATATAACAAAACAATATTTACAAAATATCCCATTATCAGAATACCCAACCATTACTCAAACCCATGTCACCAATCATGCATGCTACATTATGATAGTTCCATACTCATGAGAGTTTTATCTTCGATTTACCATGTCGTCTCAAGGTAAGTGTTTTCCATGTGCCATTAACCATTTAGCACTATGCACAAGGTAATATTTCAACCATGCCCTGTGTATGAAAATCCCATGTCCCATTCAACCTTTGGAACATAGAATAAGGTCATATTTCAACCACGCCTCATATATGAAACAGGAACACACATAACATATTCCCAAAAATCATGAAAAAAAACCCTTTCAATAAAACACCTTTTTATTGAAAACCATTTCTGTCAAAACCATTTCAATGACAAACTATTTCAATTCGAAACCATTTAAATAAAACTCCATTTTTTCTTGAAATGCGTTTCTACTGAAAATACCTATTCCAAAAACAATTTAGCAATTCCATAA
This sequence comes from Viscum album, assembly GCA_963277665.1. Classification (NCBI taxonomy): domain Eukaryota; kingdom Viridiplantae; phylum Streptophyta; class Magnoliopsida; order Santalales; family Viscaceae; genus Viscum; species Viscum album. The sequence goes on along the minus strand of OY728120.1, from coordinate 1,378,647,738 downwards.
AATCCATAATTTAAAATCATCATTATAAATTCATGAAACTAAACCCCCATTTCACAACTATTCACCAAGATCATGCAATCTCAAATTAACCATAAATCATCAAAAATTAAGATTTTCCCATGCATTTCATAATAAATAATCCAATTTTAATCTAAGATAAACAATTCAATCAAGGGGATTTGAGGGAGAATCCACCTACCTCGAAGGCTTTGACAAAACATTGACAACAGGTGAAAAACGCACAAGAAAGCAGGTCGATTCTCTATGAATGGCCTTAGTTCACTTATCCATGAAAGATCACGAAACAAAATTGAATTATTTCGCATCCAAAAATGTAGATACACCAACAATAAATTCAAATCTGAGAAAGAATGGAGATCATAAAATTATATCTAATTTGATATAAGAAAACATGACAAATCTGCAATGAATGGTGACATACCTCATGAATCGGACTTGAAATCACCATGGGAAGGCTCCGGGTTGGCTCCAACTCATTTGGGGAGGGTTCCCCAGCTATCATGGGAGAGTAATCTAGAAATAGGGGTGTTTTGTAGACAAATAGAAATATATTGAGTAAAAATGAGTAAGCTCCTCAAAAATATGATCTAGATTTGACCTCAGCACTAGGTTTGACCACACGGTTTCGACCAAAGGTATATGGATCATGTGACCTTACTTTTGGTCCCAAAAATCCTTATAAAACCCCCAAACTCTCCCATCCTTCACCTTTACTGTTTTTATGGAAACACATTTTTTATGGAAGCATACCACTTTATGGAAAAACCCCACATTATGGAAGCAACCCACTTTATGGAAACACACACTTTATAAAAAACACGCCACTTTATGGAAACAACCAACTTTATGGAAACAACCAACATTATGGAAACACCCAACTTAATGGAAACTTTCTATATTATGGAAACTCTCTATATTATGGAAACTCCCTATTTTATGGAAGATAATTATTTTATGGAAACTCTTTATTTTATGGAAACTCTCTATTTTATACACACCAATTTTGAAAAATCATGAGGAAAGGGGTTATGTACCAAATACCGGGGGTACTACATTCTCCCCACCATTGGTATTTCCATCTTTGGAAAGTAGAAAACCCTTACTGGTCAAAAGGAGTTCTATCCACTGATCTTTCATTTCCTTCTCACTTTCCCAAGTCTCCTCTTTAATCTTACCATGTTTCCCTAAAACAGGCACTAGGCTAATGATCTTCCCATGAAAGACATTATCATTTCTATCCATGATCTGCACTAGGATATATACCAGTGATTCATTCGGTTCTAGCTCAACGTGATCCCATATGATCACATGGTCAGGATCAGGGTGACACTTTGTCAACTAGGATACATTGAACACATTATGCACCGAACTAAACCATGGTGTTTATGCAAACTGATATTCCACCTCTCTAACCCTTAGAGTATCTCAACAGGGCTAACATATCTAATAGGTAACTTGCCATGCTTCCCGAAGAAATGATGTCCAAGCCTTGGAGATATCCTTAAAAAGACATGATCACCCATAACGAACGAAAACAGTCTTCGACGGTGATCTGAATAATATTTCTGATGAATCTGATCCATATCCATCCTTTTTCGAGTCAACTGGATCTTCTCTGTTGTTTCACGGAAAAGTCTTGTCCCAACTTGTGATGTTTATCCCATTTCCTCCCAGCATTTGGGAGAACAACAAGGAAACCCATACAATGCATCAAATAGAGCCATGTGTATCGAGGATTGATAGCTATTTTTGTATGAGAACACCACTAAGGGTTTATACTCCTCCAATGATCCACCCAAATCCATTACACCAGCCCTAAAAATGTCATCCAACATTTGTATCATCCGCTCAGATTTCCCATCCGTCTAAGGATGATACGTCGTGCTCATAAACAACTGAGTCCCCAGTGCTTGCTGTAAGGATTTCCAGAAATGAGACGTGAACCTCATATCTTTATTTGAGAATTTTGACACTGTTACACCATGCCTCTTTACCAATTATCGGATATAGATTTTTGAAATATCCTCCACCGTATGAGTTTCACTAAAAGGGATGAAATGGGCCGATATGGTTAGACGATCCACTATCACCCAAATGGAATCGTGTTTCTAGACTGTTCTTGGAATACCTATAACAAAATCCATTGAAATATAATCCCCTTTCCACACTAGGATGGGAAAATATTGTAATATACCGGTAGGTATCTGATGCTCTTTTTTAACCTGCAGACAAGTTAAGCACCACGAGATGAACTCAACCACCTTCCTTTTCATGCCGCTCCACCAAAACTGAAACTTCAACACCTTATACATCTTATATGTATATGGATGTACATCCCATCTAGAATAGTTGTAAGAATGAATGAGATTTTCTTGAAAAATAATAGGTACAACCATCCACTCTCTGAAATACAAACTTGAACCCCCATCATGTTTCCAGCCCACAATGGTCTCTCCACCATTGAGTTTTGAACTTATAGACATGCATTCAGCATCATATTTTTGTGCCACTTTGACCATTTTTACTAAATCAAAAATAAGAGTAGATGTATAGAAAACCGCATCATCACCTCTATCTTCGCAGTCCACATGCTTGTCGGCTAAGACCGATATCAACTACCATCCATCTGATGCTTCTTTCACCAACTGAGCATATAACTTTCTACTCAATGCATCCACAACCGAATTTCTTTTCCCCATTTGGTACATCAAGTCAAATTAAAATAGTTGGAGATACTCCATCCATATACTTTTCTATAGATTTAAATCTAACGGTGAGAAAATTTGTTTCACGCTTTTGTGATCCATAAACACAGTAAATTTCTCACCAAAGTGATAATGTATCCATGTTTTCAATGAATGGACGACTCCAGCTGACACCAAATCATGTGCTGGTTAATTATTCTCATACAACCTCAACTGACTTGAACCATAAACAACAACATAATCTATTTTCATGAGAACGCAGCCCAAACCTGATCCTGAAGCATCACAATACACCACATACCACTATCCTGATTCTAGAAATATCAAGATAGGTGTCGATGTAAGCCGAAATTTCAGTTATTAGAGAGACTTTTGACCTTCCTCCGTCTATTGGATGGGAGCATTATTCTTTTTCAGGGTTTTCATTAGTGAATCTAGTCATGAGAAATCATGCACAAAGCATCATTAGTAACCAGCTAGACCAAGAAAACCTCGTATCTCGAAAAAAGTCTTCAGTGGTGTCCAAGAGATAACGAATTCTATCTTTTTTGGATCAATATAAACTCCTTTATATGAAATTACATGGTCAATAAAATTTACCTCTTGTATTCAAAAATCACACTTCAATAAATTGGCATGCAAACGATGATCTCTCAGGATTTATAACACTGTTCCCAAGTGCACCTCATGATCAGCCCAAGTCTTTGAATTAACCAAAATTTCATCAACAAACACCAAAACAAAAAATCCAGATATTGTTGAAATATATTATTCTTCAATTCAATAAAGAATTCTGGTTCATTCGTTAAAACGAGATGCATTACCATATATTCATAGTGTCCATATCTATTTCTGAAAGTTGTCTTTGGAATATCCTCTTTCCGAACTCTCAATTAGTGATATCCTAATCGCAAGTCAATCTTGGAGACCACTGAGCTCTCATAAATTGATCAATTAGATCATCAATGTGTGTAGGTGGATAGAAGTTCTTTATCATAACTTGGCTAAGCTTATGATAATCAACACACAGCCGAAGGGTTCAATATGCCTTCTTCATGAACAAAACCAATGCTGCCCATAGACAAGTACTTGGTTGAATGAAACCCTTTCTTTATAGCTCAACTAATAGAACATTCAATTACCGTAATTCTGTTGATTCTATCATTTAAGACGGAAGAGAAATAGGACTAGTCCCAAGAAAGAGATCAATCGTAAACTCCACTTCCCTTAGAGGTGGTAACCCTGATAAGTTCTTAGGAAGGACAACTAGAAATTGATCCACAACAGCTTGGAAAATATTTTCCGTGATCTCTTCCATTGATGCCAACATCAACACTACTAATTGGTAAGATATCATTCCCACCATTGGTGCCAACAAGCTCTTTGTGCCCTTTTTTTACAATCCTCTCTCCTCTAAAGAGTTGATCGATTCCATCCTCAGTTATGAAACTAGTTGTTGTCCAATAATAGTCGATTTGAGCATTGAACGTTGACATCCAATCCATACCCAGTATTACATCATAGACATCCATATCCAACATCAATAAGTCCCATTTTAGCTCATCTCCTCAACAGTTATGGCACATGTTCTACACACAAAGTCTTGACACTCTCTTTCATCGAGAGGAGTTTTAAGTTTCAAAATAAAAGGCATCATTTCTAGTTTTAAACATAGAAATTCAACAGAACGAGAAGCAATGAAGAAATGTGATACACTAGTATCAAACAACACTTTCACAAATGTAGAATTCAAAAGAATCATACCTATCACTGTAGATGGTCCAGCCTGATCATCAACAATCATCTGCTCAGCTCTATACAATTTTTTCTTCAATACACTCTTTCCCTTGTATCCTTGCTGAGGTTGCCCTGGTTGAGGAGTCATGGTATTTCTAGAATCACCATGGCTAGCTCTACTTGGCTGACAAGATTGATTCTGTTGTCCTCATCCAGTCGAAGTATAAGATGCTTGCAACACCTCAGAAGTGTCTCGAGCACCTAACCTTGGAGCACTGGGACAATGGCACTAAATATGTCCCATCATGTTGCAATTATGACATGATCTAGACTATTTTGTACAATCTCACTTTATGTGGTAAATAGAACCACATTGAAAACAACCTGCTTTTCTCTGGGGTTGAAGAGGAAGGTTTACTGATCCAGCCGTCTGGTTATGACTTCCACTTGCACCATAGAAATAGGTGTCCCTTTTTTGCTTGTTCCCACCAGTTGAGTTCCCACCGTTTCCTATAGGTATCATCATGCCTCCTCCCATTGATCATGAGATATCACGTTTAGCCACAATTGCTCTGTCCACCATCTCTATATAATTTGTAATACAAGGTATTGCAATCTTTGATCGAATCTTCTGTCATAGCCCGGATTCAAAGATGCGTTCCTTCAAAGAGACACTTTCTACAACTTCTGGTGCAAAGCATACTATGTTCCTGAACATAGACACATACTCTATGAAAGAGAGACTCTCATGTTGCAGGCTGATGAATCCTTTTGTTTTCTGGATCTTGAACATGTGAGGATAAAATTGTTTGTTGAAAAATTATTCAAAATCCTCCCATGTAAGTCCTTCATCCAATTTAGCATGCACTGCAAAATCCCACCACTAAAGTGCAAGATCCTCGAGCATATACATCTCCATTTTGACCTTTATCTCTATAGAAGTTCCTATGAAGTCGATGATACAATTCTTCCTACATAGACACACCTCTGCCTTCTCGAGTTCGGAATCGCCCCGAAAATTAGGTGGATTATTTTTCATGAATTAGATAGTATGATCCACATGTCATGGGTCATTCCACCATTTCCCTATGTCCATATATTAAAATGAATGGAAAATAATCTGAACTAGCTCTTGGTTAACATGTGGTTAAGGTGAAACCACATTCTCCGCAGCTTCTTTGGGTTGGTTTCGACGATGCCTACCAGGTGCCATTTTCTTCACCTAACAATAAACTCTGTTAATCTCACTCTCTCAAAAAATTTGGCATAGTATTTCAAATTATATCTCATCAACTATCAAAAGATTTTTTTCCAAAAAAAACTTTTTTCCCATGTTTAACCATTTTTGAAAACCCATCACACGCCTTTGAAAATTAAACCATTTTCAAAATATGATAAGAATTTTCTTTTTCAAAATCTTTCATTTGAAAACCAATTCCTTTCTTTTTCAAAATTTAACACTATCTTTCACAACATGAATAGTCCCAAAAAATGATGCATTCACTCCTCATGGGATGCCATTCTTCTATAATGTATGTCTAGATCGTATGATTGGCTTAACCCATGACAATGAGATTTCAAAATTCTAGAAGTTTCTCCAAACACATATTTATGAAACTCCATGGTAACTTGATGTTCAGCGTAATATGGTTAGGTACGTCATTTTATTCTATATATTTCATGTTCCTGCAATCCTACTCCATTATATGATTCCCACCCAAGGAATATACAAGAAGTTATTTTATCTCCAAAACTAAGAACATCGATGACTACTTGTTAGGGAAGTAGCGAAGAAGCTGATACCATTTGTAATGACATGCCAATTCTCGTTGTCTTGAGAGCACAACGAGTCACTACTAGGCCTTAAGTGACATTCCCAAGATGCCCAAGGCTAACAATAAATGCGAAGGGTTTCAAATATAAGTGGGGGGAAGATTTTACCTTTAAGAAATAAACCAATAAACATACAAACCATAACCTAACATTCACTATATGATGCATGAAAAAATGGAAGACAACTCTACAACTTCATGTATCTCACAACCACATCAAAGTAAGCAACGTCGGATGAATAGCCACGAATCAAAGGAAACAGTAGATAAAACACACACAACTCTCAAAAGACCTCAAGACTCCATACTCTAGAAACTCCATGCTCCAAAATCTCCAAACAGCCCATACAACCCAAGGTAGTGCTAAAGTCATGTGGAACATTACCTTTTCCTTTTTCCCAGAAGATAGAATCTGCAAAAGCACCAAAGTGCCAAAGCAGTGTTGAGTATAAAAATTAGTAGGTTTCTCTCAATGACTCCCCAAATCACACCACTAGGATAGAAAAGTTAGGAAAATTTATATAAAATAGTTTATATAAAAGAACTTCTCAAAAATAGTTTATAACTAAATATAAACAAGTTTCCAAAACCATTTATTACTAAAAGCATACAAGTGCAATTGAAACAAATTTCCCTATATGCTATTTTTCCATAAAACAACTAAACAATCATTAAAACCATTTCAAAATATCCCTTTATCATCATACCCATCCATTCCTCAAACCCATGCAACAAACCATGCATGATACGTTATGATAGTTCCATACTAATGAGAGGTTTCTCATCAATATACCATGTTGTCACAAGGTAATTGTTTCCCATGTGCCACTAACCCTTTTTCACTGAGCACAAAGTCAAATTTCAACCAAGCCTTGTGTATGAAATTCTCATGTGCCATTAAACCTTTGGCATTGAGAATAAAGTAATATTTCAACCAAGCCATGAATATGCAACATGAACACACAACACATATTCCTAAAAATCATTCCAAAACAACCCTTTCAAAAAAACACCTTTTTATTGAAAACCATTTCCATCAAAACCTTTTTAATGCCAAACCATATCAATTAACAACCATTTCAATAAAACACCAAAATTTTTTTATTGAAAACCATTTCTTTTGAAAATATCTTTTCCATCAACCATTTAGAAATTCTAGAAAATCCATAATTTAAAATCATCATTTTAAATTCATGATACTAAGCCCCCTTTTCACAACTATTCACCAATATCACGCAATTTCACAAAAACCATAATACATCACAAATGAATATTTTCCCATTTATTTCAAAATCAATAAACTAATTTGAATCTAAGACAAAAAAATTATATCAACAGGATTCATGAGAGAAGCCACCTACCACAAAGGTTTTGACGAAACACTGACAACAGATGAAAAACGCATAAGAAAGCGGGTTGATTCTCCAAGAACGACCGTAGTTATCTTATCCTAGAAAGATCACGACTCAAAATTGAATTATTTGGCATGAAATAACATAGATCTACACACTATAGTTTTATATCTGTGAAATAATGGATATCAGAGAAGTAGATATTAGAAGATTTAAGGAAACATGACAAATCCGGAAAGAATGGTGACATACCTCAAGAATCAGACTCAAAATTTACATGGGAAGGTTGTGGGTTGGATCTAACTCATTTGGGGAGGGTTATCCAGCCTTCTAGGTAGATTAACCTAGAAATAGGGGCCTTCTTAAGCCAAAATGAAATATATAGTGCAAAAATGAGTAAGCTCCTAGAAAATATGATCTATATTTGACCTCTGCGCAAGGTTTGACCACATGGTTTGGGCCAACAGTGTGTGGATTGTGCAACCTTCCTTCTGGTCCCAACACACCTTATAGACCCCCAAAATCTCCCATCCTTCACCTTTACCATTTTTAAGGAAACATGTTTTTTTTAAGGAAACATCCCACTTTATGGAAACACCCCACTTTATGGAAACAACCCAATTTATGGAAACACCCACATATAGAAACACCCCACTTTATGGAAAAATCCCACTTTACGGAAATAACCAAAATTATTGAAACACCCAACATAATGGAAACTCTCTATATTATGGAAACTCTATATTTCAAGGAAACTCACTATTTTATGGATACTCTCTATTTTATGGAAACTCTCTATTTTATTGAAACTCTCTATTTTATGGAAAATCTCTATTTTAGGGAAACTCTCTATTTTATACAGACTAATTTTAAAAAAAAAACTTGAGGAATGGGGTTATGTTCCCAAAACCAGGGGTACTACAATTTTTTTAAAGGTTGGGGTCGAAGCCTCAATTTATTATTAAAGCAAAGAAAAGATCAATTTTAACTGGGTAGAGGGAGACCCATTACATAGCCCGAAGGCCTAGTGGGCTTGTAACCCATTACAAAGCCTGTAGGCACAAATTTTTGGCCTAAGCCCCATTATGTGAATAGTAACCTGGCTGCTATAGTTCCTACCACTGATATAGTATGCTGGTGCCACTATAGTACCCACCGCCGCTATAGTACCCACTGATCAACAGTACCACCGCTGCTACAGTCCACAAATATGCATGATCGTTTTTGTCATTTCGTAACAAATAAACGGGTAATATAGTAAATCCTTGATTATATTTCTAGGATCCAAATTATTTTATTAATATCATATATATACACTAATTAAACCTTTATAAGAATCCATGTAATATGTTTGTGAAAAACTAATTACACCGCTACATGGAGACAACAAGCCATATGTATGCACAATAGATTTTTTCTTTTCTCATATGATGGAAAACAGAAAGAAAATATTGTTTCCATAACCATAATAAAATATTCATATATTATTTATATGGATATGTTATTTTAGAATGAGAAGAATGTATTCAGATTAAGTATGTATAGAAATAAATTCTAATAATTTGGTAACAATGATTACTATATCTTTAGTGAACCTCCTTTCTATCCCTTCATAAGGTCCCTTTAAATTGTCTTCTATGAAGATAAAAATCTCTTCATCATGGATATGGATGTTTATAAAATAATACTTTGTCTCTTTATCTTATTATATTGGTTATCCTTCCATAAATAATAGATAAGGGTGAGTCCTTTTATTAATGGGGGTTGGGCTCTCCCTGAATTGTTTAATCTTTTAAAAATATTATTTAGTCTTATTCAAGGGAATGTTTATCTTAAAAATTAAAATTTGGAGTTTAAGGTGAAAAGGGTCATTATCCATTCATCACATAAGTAAAAATATGAAGTTATTAAACATAGGTTTTAGTTTTAAACTATGACAACCCAATTTACTAATTTATTATTGTGAATTTTTTTTACTAATTTAATTATTCATTATGATAAAAATTTAAGACAACCTTATTAATTAATATTAAATATTCTATTTTGAAAAATTAAATCCGTATTAAAATATTAAATTTCTATATTTGTGAGGAAATTCATTTTTAAATTAACCCACAAAACGTGATGGAAAACTGTTTTCTAAATAATTTGTTTTTACAGGAAAAGTATTTTTATACCAAAATCAAACATAATATTGGTCCAAAAGGTAAAAACAAAATTATTTGAAATAATATTAAAATTTTAAAATTTAAAAACGAATTCAAAAAATATTTCACTAGAAATATGATAAAATAAAATATAACATTATTTAAAAATAGGTATTTTCACTATTTACCCAATAATCAACATTTACAAAAAAATGAAAAAAAATTATACCAAAGCCAATTTTGATATGCTAATTTCAAAAAAGATGAAATTTTTATAAAATCAAATTTATATAATTTTTTTCAATTAATTATAATATTCTTGTATAAAATGATTTAAAATATTTAGGAATTAATCATTTTTTAAAGAATAAAATAAATTTATTAACTATAATGTACTTATGTGTTTTGATGTAATATATACACGTGGGTTAATTAAATAATTTATAAATATTTTTCATAGTTTGGTTAATCCTATTCATACCTTTTCATCCAACTATCATAACCTGACCCACGGATACCCCTCATGTTCTGACAGTATTCATAGGGTGACACCCCAGGCTTGCCTCGGATAGGGTAGCTACTAGTGAGTATCATCGAGAAGGTATAACATTGATTTTTTGGGACATAGAATAAAGTTTCATTACACATGATCACAATCATATTAATTTTACAATTTATATATACAATAAATAAATCAACATCTACTATGTAATAAATTAATGCAAGATCCTCAAGGAAAGAATCAAAGTAAAATAGGGTAATAAAAATTATAAAAGATAAAAATAAATTCATATGATGAATTGAGGTACCAAACATTAAAAAATTAGAGAAATGGAATTATTAAATTGTTTTCAAATCATAATATCCAATGATGACCACTAAACAACGTCAATTCCGAGAACCATTATGCTCTACTGAATCTAGCTCTACGAAGGTCATTGTTGATCAGATAGTTATTTTCATAAGACAAAACACATGAGGTAAAATCTACTACATTGGTGAGTTTATATAAACCCATTTCATCACTCTAAAATCCAAGATATAAGAAATAGATAAAGAAACAATCATATCAACCCCTAAGGAAATAGTGTAAATAAAACACTACATCAGATATGCTCATAAGGAACCGAAGAAATGGAAGAAAGAGAACTCCATATTCATACCTATATAATAATGAAGAGTAAGACTGTAACCCAAAAATTTCCACCTCCTATTCTCATTACCACAATCAACCTCAGTAAAATTAGTTTGTAGGGCATGCACATTAACACTTTAATGCACAACCGAGGGAGAAACTATCTCTACTAGAGGAATCGCTCCCTAATGCAGCTCAATGATTGAGGAGTAACAAAACATATACAGGGTACTCATTCCCTCTATAGTGTAGGGAGTACTAACTCTACATACTATAAGATTTTGTGCACCTAAACCCTAGTACGATAGGGGATTAGTAACCCTAGAATATCTCTTCTAAATAACCACATAACTCTCATCATCCTATAAAAAATAAAATAAGCATCATGCACATAAAACCTCATGTCATATCTCTATCACCCATAAAAATAATACCATCACATCCTATGCAGAACCCAATTTCTGTATGATTTGTATATGTATTCAATGGTTATTATTAGTTTTCAATGGTTTTAAATTAAATGTGAATATATTAGTGATGTTAATATGTTAATGAAGTTTGAATGAAATATGTTTATGAAGTATCCAAGATTACCAACCACGATATCAAATTATATCTATTTTGGATGAACAAAAGAACTACAAATAAAGTTCACATGTCTAATTATCTCAATTATTTTCTTTTAAAAACTTTCAATTTATAATTGTAGTGATTATTTATCTCCTATGTTGTTCATAAGACATGTGTCATTTTGTTCTTTGATGTGACACACTATTTAAAATAATGAATTAGATGAATGGGTGGTGAAGAGATATATGGAATTTATATTACAAAAGGAAAGGAATAGGAATTAATATACAAGATTAATTGAAGAATGTCATTCAATATTTCATTATTGCACTAGAACAGTGTAAGAGTTTATTTTAAGCCTATAAAAATATTATTTTTCATAAAGAATAATTTAATGAAGATAATGAAATATATCAATTTTCATGATTAAAAATATTTCCATGAAATATATTCATTAATTGAAATATTAATGGATATATAGAATTATAGGATTGTAATTTTCCTAGTATTTTTTGTTCATATTTATAAGGAATGTGGCTTGTAAGTTAATTGGATTGGATATAAAATATTTTTTCTTTAATAAAAAAATCATACTATCCACATATCCAACCAAGGGGACCCTATAACTACATCTTAGGTGGAAAGGTTCAATCCTTATCCATCGAATATTGGTGGAAAACGACTGTTCAATTCCTATAGAGAGCACTTGGAGGGGACATAGGATGTGGGAGTGTAGCTCGTGTATGGAGCATAGATGTGGATGAGAACATGGAGAACCAGTGGAGGTTCCCTAGTAGGACATTATATGTAGAGACCCAAAGCATGATGTACATAGAAATTACATTACTTTTATAGAATAATTAATACATGAAACAAAAAAATACCCAATGACCATATTAGTTTAGTGTCTTTGGAACCTTGGAACACAAACTTCTAATCATGTTAAAATAACATCAACATATCCCATAAAGATCTTCCCCTTTTTTTCTTACCTAAAACCCTTATTTATATACTGGGGAAAAGAAAACATAAAAAGGGTGATCTAAAATGCTCACAAAGGGTAAGCATTGATAAAATATAAATAATCCATAAACATTTGAACATAAAAACATGAACATAAAACATCAAAATCTTAAGCAATGAAAAGAATCTTGGTAGTATATAAGGAATAGATCATAAAGGAACATTAATCATGATAAAATAGAAGTTTAGTAAAACATGGAATTGTGGAAAACCATAAATCAAATGATATGATTTCCATAGTATCCAAGGCATTGTTTCCAAGACCATCATAGTGGACAAATTCCATTACTGAACTGGGTTTACTTGTCATTCCATCCCTGTATTTCTGAACCAGATTCACCTGTCGTTCCATCCATGTCTATCTGATGAGATATTAATATTTACCCAATGAATTGGAGGGAGATATCGGTCTCACCCATATCATAATGAAATCATTCTTACTTGTGCCTCAACATAAACATAAATCATTCTTCATAACCAAAAGAATAAAATGGGTTTCATAAACATCATCCCATCATAACATAATTCATATAAAACAAATGGATATCACTTCATCATATGAAAATTGAATCCATTTAAATCATAGACACATTATACTTGAAACATACATATATGAAATAATGAAATCTTAGATGGAAAATGGTTTTGATAAAACACTTGAAATGAATTTTTGAGGAAAATATCCTTTCTTCTTCAAAATCATATTCTTTTCACAAAATGACATGAAATTTTAAAAGAAAGGTATTTTTTTGAAAATATTCATAAAATATTATAGATTAAGATTCATGAAAATAAGTCATTATGAATCCGTAAAAAAAATTTCATGCCGTATAAGTTAAAAAACATTGTCCTCGATCTTTTAATGGAAAAGTCAGAAAGTTGCACGTATGGTAAAAAAAGAAAGATTCCTTCCATAACACAAATTAAAAGTCAAAGTGGGGTAAACATGACTTCAATCATACATGGAAGAATATTAAACACTTTATGAAAAAATATTTTATGGACATGGATGAAAAATATAACCCCAGTAAATACTTATATATAAGCAATTTTGAATAAAAATGAGATTGCAAAATTATCCTTTACCTTATGTCCAATTTCTTCTATATGTGTTTGAGACTCTTGTATAGCGGGTTTAAAGATATTATTAACTTGTAATAGAACCATAAGAATATTTATGATATCATATATGATTCACTTATGACTTTATATTACCCGTTCATTTGACAATTCCATGTTAATGCATCGTTTTGGGTAAAATCATTTCATTTCTCGTGCATGTTTTGACATGTAATTATTCATATGATTAGATAGATGAAGATTATTACTTCTAGAATTTAAAACATGATTTACATATAATATATATTCAGAATATAAATATATATAATAGATCGATAAATGGAATTAAATACACCGTTCATGGAGACGGTAGACCGTACGTACGCATGAACGTTGTTTTCGTTTCCATATTAAATTGAATGGATGTAAGTAAATTAAATATACATAAATACAGTGTAATTATTATGTCATATATATCATTATTAGTCATTATATATACTTTATAATCATTCTTTAATGGTTAACATGGATAATGAATGTCATCGCGTCGTGGAGAAGGTAATCCGTACGTACGCACAATTGGTGATATTGTTCCCATAATTATTAAATGGAATTGGAGTGGATGATAGAATATATCATAATTAGTATCATGGTATAATAATAATATATAGTTATTCTTTACACCCTTATACCCACACCCTTATACCCATCCATGTAACGTGGTGGTGGAAAAATAGATTTCACCACGACATGGAGACAGTATTCCGTACGTATGCACACGCGGTGATTTCATTTTCCGTAGGATGGACAGAAGGTTAAATAGAGTTGTTTCATATTTATAATAACATATCAATATATAATTCATAATGATGTTATTACTTTATAATGAAACAACTAAAGAAGAGGAAGTAGAAGAAGAAAGAAATTTGAAAGAATCTGTAGAAGAGATTACCTCTTCCTCGATGTGCCTCATTTAAACTCCCTCTTAGGGCACTAGAGTTGGTCTTTTAAGAAGACCAGAACCAAAATGATGTAACAAGAGAGGTTTAGAAGAGGAAATAGTAGGGGTTTTATGAGCTCGAAGTCTCAATATGGTGTGAAGAGAACAGGGAAGAGGTACCCTTTTATAAGGGAAGAGAGGGGCACTTTTGGAAACCTCTAAAATATTAATTTATAATAAACTGAAAACCCACTAAAAACATAACAAATGACTCAAATTATAAGATGAGATAATATATGGTTTTAATCCCATCATCCATTAAAATTTAGACATGTTTGGAATTTATTTTAAACCCTATCAATTTGATTTTTCCTTATTTAATCTATTTAAATTTATTTTTGGTAATAAACTTCTATTTTTTAAATTATTAAAATACCTACTTATTTGTTGTGAAATTTAAATAATTAGATACATTATTAAATTTTAGACAATATAATTTTCAATTTTTAATTTTTAAATATCTTTGTGATTTTTAATCAATTTAATAATATGTTATTTTTATAAAATATCAATAGTGTCAATTTTGACACTATTCAATTATTTGAATTTAAAGAAAATTCACAGATAAGATATATTCAATAAAAAATATTTAGTAGATTATTAACATTTCATATTAATCTGGAGAATTCATGTATAACATTATATAGTTCATATAATATTTATTTTAATATTTTGTAAAACCATTTATTTGATATTTCCCTTAATAAAATAATTACTACAACATTTTTGTATAACTATTTAATATACTTATTTGTTGTAAAAAAATTAATAATAAAATAATATTATGAATCTAAATATATTAAATTTCAAAATAACACTTTTACTCAAATTTATCATCTTAAAATCACAACAATTAAATTGTAATATTTATTAAGTTATGAAGGTTACAACTTTTACATTATTAAAAATAAAATAATGTGAATGTCATAATCTCTTGTATACGGCTCCAAATGGTCCCAAAGTAGACCCTTGGATGATTATGGTATATATATACTCTACCAATACGTTTTGGTCAAGTTTTGGGCCTTTTGATGGATATTATTAAAAACTATATTATTGATTTTTCACTAAGTAAATAATTTCTGCATCATTTATGTATAAGCTATAAAGGTAATTAAATATTTCCTAACAATTACAAATAAATTAAAATAAAAAATTAAAACATTTTATCTTTAAAACTAATAATTATAATCGAATTTATATTCTGTATACCCTCATATTAAAAATACTTTAATTATTAAAGTTCGAGTGAGACATATTTCACTTTCTTTTAAATAAAATAAATTAATGGTCTTAATCCCATCCAAGTGGGTTCCAATAGATTATATTTCAGCCAAAGTATGTTTTAGGATGAAATATAATCATCCAATTATATTAATACAAGTGTTAGGGTAATTAAATAATATTATATTTACCATTAATTATATGATTTACCTTCAACGATGGTAAATAAAATTTACCGTAGTTACTATTCATAATGCCAAAAATAAAAAATATCCTATTAAAATAATTTGGACCCACTGATTCCAAATATGGGACCCATTTTTCCATATTCAAAAGGAAAAATTTTCAGAAATTAAATTAAAATTAATCCCGGTTTCGAAAGAAAACTGGTTTTTGTTTGAAACATTGCAAAATATTGAATTTATTTTACCTACGAATTCAATATAAAATTAGTGATAATGACATAAATTATATTAAATAGTAAAAATATATTCTATTTATACTTTAATAAAATTCAACCTTATAATTTAACCATATAAATTTTCTTTATGAAAAAAGATTTTTTTAATTAAAATTTACCCTATTTTTACTATTCATCAAAATAAGAAACTTATCAGAAAATTATAAAACATTTATCCAAAATAAAATTTTATATCCTGATTCCAAAGTAGAATTTTATTTTGTCACATTGAACTTATAAAAATATCAAAAACTATATTGAAAATGGGTGTACTATCAAAAGGCGGCAAAACTACATTTTTTGAAAAATACTAATTTTACCCAAAAATTTTATTTTGTTCATATAAAATGATCTAGAAAATGTGTAAGATGAATGATAATGTTATAAAATTAAAATTTAAGTTAATAATATTCATAACGGCTAGTTCATAATAATATTATAACAATATATCATTGTTTAGTGAAAATCAGTATTGCGTACAACACACACTATTGAGTAAGGTCGCTATTGCGTGTAACACAAGCCAAGAATATTGTTTGCGTATACTAAAAGATAATACGATGATGCGTATAGTGGAAGATAATCATGGTGAAGTGTAGAACACAAGACATCAAAGAAATTAAAAATAATATTTCTCATAAAATCTTGTTGTGTTACATTCTACTCCCCTTAAAATGAATTTCGCCCTTGAAATTGATCGGGGTTATAAATGGTTTACTACTTGATAGTTTATTTCATTGAAACCCATATCGTAATAAGAAATACTAAAATTTCATTTTAAAAAGGAATGTTAGATTCATTATGGTCACCCAAAGTAACTCAGCGCTGGGTTTCCACATAGGACAACATAGGTGAAAACATGGATATGAAAGAGAAATCTAACCACCAACTTCTGATGAACAGTGGTAGAGGACATCAATAAGAAAGAGCCAAAAATCACAAATCCATAAATTTATGATCATATAAGGTACCATCTTATTCATCAGTTATGAGGGCACTAGGACACCATTTTTTGTTTTCATGATCATTTCCCTAATTTTGATGAATTTTTGAATTAAAAGAAATACTTATGTGATTTTGGTACAATCTCGCTATTGTTTGTGACTTGAAACTTTTAAAATTCATCTTGTAAATAAATGAAGATGAATTTGTCTTCTGTGAAGTGTTAGCAGATCATACGATAGAATGATAGGTCTTTCCATCTCTCTCAAACATAAAGTTAGCATAAGTTATATACATAAGTCCATATTATGGTGAGATTAATTGTATATGGTTCCAAAAATGGACTTATAAATCATCTATTATACCCCTTAATAAAATAAAACTAGTTTCTACAAACCATGGACTTCCTGTTGGACAATGGTAGGCAATAAAGGCCTTTCGCACTTTGGTTGTGGGTTCGATTCCCACAGTCTTGTCCGACGTGACGGGTTGTTGCTTGTCCTGCAGGTTGTCCTTTTTCTAAAACTATATTATTATAAAATTCCATCAATAATATCGAAAATAGTTCTAGCCCTAAAAAATACTAACTTATGGCCAACCTAATCCATTCCAATCATTAGTCTTATACAAAATACATCTGTCTGAGCTCATAGTATAAAGAAGACAATTACTAGAAATGTCATTTATTGAGCATGTGAATACCATCATTTATCTTCCATTTATCATACGATATATCTTGTTGGTCACATTCCAAACATTTGAAGAATGTAATCTTGTATTATCCTAAAAAATGAATACCCATTGAACCTTAGTGAAATCATAAAGGTTGTTAAAAGGTAAATCTTCCCACATACCAAAATCCCAAAATTTCTATATACTCAAACCATGATATAAATTTTCCCTTATATCAGTCATGAGCCCATCTCATTTTCTCTTTATCCATTCATTATGAGCATATAATCTTCTTTCCAAAAATAATTCAATCACTTTTCATGGTTACCGGTACCATATTCTTATGGAAAACCATAATGGACCAATACATAGATATTCCAATATACCATAAAAGTTCCTCAACTACATTATTATTGAATACCAATACATAAACACTTCAATCCATCCTATTCAATTATTTTCATGGAATAAGTCCTTCCTTGATTTAGGAGTAATCTATAAGACATGGCATTGAGTTGGTTAATGCCCATGTTCTCCACATATAGATCATTTTATTCCATAACAGTCTGTCACTCTATGACCCTTATCCCCACATAGATAACATCTTCCCCTCCATTTGATGTATTCATCAAGGTTCTTCTTCCCTTCTTTAGAAATATCAATCTTCCTTTCTCTATGCTCCTCACCATGCGAACATGCATAAAAATTCCATCTTCCTCTTATTTGATGAATTATGAATACCACTAAAGTTCACCTTGTTAATCATATATCGCGGTGACTGATTTGGCATAATCAAAATATCATTCTTTCTGGGCATTACACAATTTTTTTTCTCATAGTCACCAATTTGTCTATTGGATTCAATGTTGACCTAATTCATTCTGGTTCCCTCCATTGACTAAAACAAAAAACCATGGTGTAAGAAATAGTTAAAATAACAAGGAACCACATAATCATAAAAAGTCAAACTTATCACACATTCTTTAATCCAGGACATCTTAGGTTCACCCTAGGCTATTCATGATCGTCAACATAATTCTAGGATTGTAACCTATAGTTATACTAAACCTTAGGGACATCCCTATACATACCTTAGAAATATCTCTAGGTATCTCATTAAAGTTTTTGCATCCTAGTTTCGAAAGGTTAACTAATCCTTTGCTATGATACATACCGTAGAGACCCAAAGCATAACATACATAGACCTTACATCAATTTTTTGGAATACTTAATACATGAAAAAAACAAATTCCCAATGACTGTATTATTTTATTTTCTTTGGAAACATGGAAAATAAACTTCTAATCATGTTGAACGATTTTCAACATCTCCCATAAAGATATTCCCCTTTTGTTTTCTTACCTAAAACCATTCTTTATATCATCGGGAAAAGAAAACATAAAAAGGGTGATCTCAAATTCTCAGTAAGGGTAAGCAATGAGAACTTATAAATAATCCATAAACATTTGAACGTAAAGACATGAACATAAAACATCCAAATATTGAGCAATGACATGAATCTTGGCAGTATATATTGCATAGATCATAATGGAACATTAATCATGATAAAATAGAATGGTAGCAAAATATGGAATTTTGGAAAACCATAAATCACAAGATATGATTTCCATAGTATCCATGTAATTGTTTCCAAGACCATCATAGTGGAAAAAGTCCATTACTGAACTGGTTTTACTTGCCGTTCCAGCCCTGTATTACTAAACCAAATTCACTTGTCATCCAGCCATGCCTATCTCACAAAATATAAATATTTACCCAATTAATTGAAGGGATAAATAGGCCCCACCCATATCATAATGAAATCATTCTTACATGTGCCACAACATAAACATAAATCATTCATCATAACCCAAAGAATAAAATGGGTTTCATAAACATCATCCCATCATAACATAATCCATATAAAAAATTGATATAATTTCATCATAAGAAAAGTTAAACCATGTAAATCATAGAGAAAATACACTTGAAACATACACATAAGAAATAATGACATCTTATATAGAAAATTGTTTTGATAAAACACATTAAATGGATTCATGTGAAAAATATCATTTCTTCTTCAAAATCATTTTCTTTTCACAAAATTACACGAAATTTAAAAGAAAAGGATTTTGTTGAAAATATTCATGAAATATTGTAGAGTAAGATTCATGAAAATAAGGCGTTATGAAACAGTAAAAATCCGTTCATACCATATAAGTTAAAAAAAACATTCTCCTCGTACTTCTAACGGAAAATTCAAAAAGTACCACATATGGTAAAGAAATGAAATATTTCTTCCATAACACATAGTAAAAGTCAAAGAGGGGTAAACATGAATTTTCATATACATTGAATAATATTGGACACATTATGAAAAACATTTTTATGAACATGGATGAAAAATATAATCCCAGTAAATACTTACCTATAAGCAATATCGGATAAAAATGAGATTACAAAATTATCCTTTACCTTATGTCCAATTTCTTCAGTATGTGTCTAAGAATCCTATATAGTGGGTTTAAATATATTATTAACTTGTAAAAGAACCATAATAATATTATTTATATCATATATGATTCACTTATGACTTTATATTACCTGTTTATTTTTCAATTCCATGTTAATGCATCATTTTAGGAAAAATCATTTCATTTGTCGTATGTGTTTTGACTTTTAATTATTCATATGATTACATAGATGGTGATTATTTACATCTAGAATGTAAAACATGGTTTATATATTATTTATATTCCGGATATAAATATATATAATAGATCAATAAATGGAACGAAATACACCGTTCATGGAGACGATAGACCGTACGTACGCATGAATGATGTTTTCATTTCCTTATTAAATTGAATGGATGTAAGTAAATAACATATACATAAATCCAGTATCATTATTATGTAATATATCTCATTATAATTCATTATATATACTTTATAATCATTCTTTAATGGTTAACATTGAGAATGAATGTCATCGCGTAGTGGAGATGGTAATCCGTACGTACGCACGAGCGATGATATTGTTCCCAAAATTATTGAATGTAATTGGAGTGGATGATAGAATATATCAGAATTAGTATCATTTTATAATAATAATATATTGTTAGTCATTGCACCCTTATACCCACACCTTTATACCCATCCAAGTAAGGTGGTGGTGGAAAAATAGATTACACCATGGCATGGAGACGGTATTCCGTACATACTCATGAAGAGGAAGTTGAAGAAGAACGAAACTTGAAAAAATCGGTAGAAGAGATTACCTCTTCGTCGACGTGCCTCTTTTAAACTTTATCTTAGGGAACTAGAGTTTGTATTTTGAGAAGGCCAGAACCTCTATTATGTAACTAAAGATGTTTCGAAGAGGAATTGGCTTGGTTTGGTTGAGATTGAAGTCTCAAAATGGTGTGAAGAGAATATGGAGGAGGTGCCCTTCTTTAAGGGGGGAGAGGGGCACTTTTAGAAACCACTAAAATATTAATTTATAATAAAC
Organism: Viscum album; assembly: GCA_963277665.1. NCBI lineage: Eukaryota > Viridiplantae > Streptophyta > Magnoliopsida > Santalales > Viscaceae > Viscum > Viscum album. The sequence continues at coordinate 1,378,626,346 of OY728120.1, read as the reverse complement.
TCAAACCCCAATTAAAAAATCCAAAATGAATAAAATTATATTATGAGATGATATAGGGTTGTAATATCATCAACCAATAACATTTAGACATGTTTGAAATTTATTTTAAACCTTATCAATTTGATTTATCCTTATTTAATATTTTTAAATTTATATGTGGTAAAAAAATTGTAATTTTTAAATTGTTATAAATACTTACTTATGTGTTGTGACACTTATATAATTAGATACATTATTAAATTTTAGACCATGAAATTGTAAATTTGTAATTTTTAAATATTTTTGTGATTTTTAAACAATTTAATAATATGTTATATTTATAAAATATCAATAGTGTCAATTTTGACAGTATTCAATTATTTGAATTTAAATAAAATCCAAAGAGAAGATATATTCAATCAAAAATTTTTAATAGATTACTAACATGTTATATTAATCTATAATATTAGTGGAGCACATTAAATATGTCATATAATATTTATTTTAATATTTTTAAAACCATTTATTTGATATTTCCCTTAATAAAATAATTACTACAACATTTTTGTATAATTATTTAATATACTAATTTGTTGCATAAAAATTAAAAATAAAATCCTATGATGAATATAAATATATTATATTTTATAATAATACTTTTACTCGAATTTATAATATTAAAATCACAACATTTAAATTGTTATATTTATTAAGATATGAAGGTGACAACTTTGACCTTATTAAAATTAAAATAATATAAATGTCATAATATCTTTAATACGGCTCAAAATGGTCCCAAAGTAGACCCTTGGATTGTTATGGAACAGATATACTCGACCAATAGGTTTTGTTAAAGTTTTTGGGCCTTTTTATGGATATTATTAAAAACTATATTATTGATTTTTCACTAAGTAAATAATTTCTGCATCATTAATGTATAAGCTATTAATGTAATTAAATATTTCTTAACAATTACAAATAAATTAAGATAACAAAGAAAAAAAATTTAGATTTCAAATGAGTAATTATAATCGAATTTATATTCTGTATATCCTTATATTAAAAATACTTTAATTATTACTGTTTGAGTGAGACATATTTCACTTTCTTTTAAATAAAATAAATTCATGGTCTTAATCACATCCAAGTGGGTTCCAATAGTTTCTATTTCGACCCAAGTATGTTTTATGATGAAATATAATCATTCAATTATATTAAGACAAGTGTTAGGGTAATTTTATAATATTATATTTACCCTTAATTATCCGATTTACCTTTAACTATGGTAAATAAAATTTATCGTAGTTACTATTCATAAAGTTGAAAAATAAAAAGTAGCCTATTAACATAATTTGGAAACACTGGTTCCAAATATTGAATCAAATTTTCCAAATTCAAAACACAGAAGTTGCAGAAATTAAATTAAAATTAATCCTGTTGTTGAAAGAAAACGAGTTTTTGTTTAAAACATTGCAAATGATTGAATTTATTTTACCTATTAATTCAATATAAAATTAATGATAATGACACAAATTATATTAAATGGTAAAAACAATATTCTATTTATACTTTAAAACCATTCAATTTTATAATTTAACCACATATATTTTATTGATGAAAAAAGTTGTTTTCATTAAAATTTAGCATATTTTTACTATTCATTAAAATAGGAAACTTATCAGAAAAATATCAAAAATTTATCCAAAGTAAATTTTTATATACTGATTCCAAAGAAGAATTTTATTTTTTCACATTGCACATATAAACATGTCAAAAACTATATTTAAAATTGGTGGCGGTATCAAAAGGCGGCAAAACTGCATTTTTTTAAAAATACTTATTTTACCCGAAAAATTTATTTTGTTCACATACCATGATCTATAAAAAGTTTATTGTTAGGACCAATAGGGGCCTATATACCCTGATAGGGGGGGGGGGGTAAATCAGGGTATGGATATTCTTTTTCAATATTCTTCCTGCCCCGATGGATCTTGACCTCTTTGTTACAAGGGTCACTTTGTTTGCCCTTGTGTGTATGTTATGATCACTTAATTTCTTCATTATCTGATGATGATGCTTTAAATGCAATGCGGAAAAATTAGCAGGCAGACGTAGAGATTTTTACTTGGTTCACCCTCATTGGGCTATGTCCAAGGAGCATACGCCGACAGGTTTCCGGTCGTACCAAATTCCACTAATCTTCACTAGATGTGGATACATTGTTCGGGCTAGATCACTTCTATGCCCAGGCTCACTGCCTTTACAATGTTTAGGGTTAGCTCACTGATTTCCCAATGGTCACTCCCTGTTTCTCTCTCTATGGCTCACTACCGGTGGAGAGGATCACCTTCTTTCTCTTCCTACACTCACTGCTCTAGAGGGAAATCCAGTCACAGTTTATAGACATGTATGTCTCTTCATTTGCATGAATGAAAACATACTTAACTGATGATGGATGCTCTATTAATGTCAAAATTTCATCCATGGATGAATACCTCTTTGCCTCTGAACACTGGGCAATTCCTTTTGAAAACACCTTCGCAAAGCACCCTACTTCGCGAAGCTCCCAATTTTGCAAAGCTCAAACAATCCTTCGCAAAGCTCCTGCCTTTTCGTGAAGCACTTTCGCAAAGCACTTTCACGAAGCTTAAGCCGTTGCAAATCAATGTCCCTCGTGAAGCTTACTAAGCCAACGCGGAGCTCGCAGGTTTCGCGGAGCTACAATAGCCGCCGTGAAGCTCCTCTTTCGCGAAGAACACTGGCTCCGCGAACCACCTTCGCAAAACGAGAGCAAATGATCTTCTCTGAAAAATCTCTCTGTTTCTCTCGAGGGGGTCAGCCTCTATTTATTGGCAATTCCACCGACCCTCGACCCTTCCGCGCGAAGTCAACGCCACGTCATTGCCAATCGCGAAGCTCCAAAGTTTCCGCCGGAATTCTGTCCAAATCGCGAAGCACCACGACAATTTTCCGTTCACGGAGCTCGTCGTAATCGCAAAGCATCACCGTCAACATTCCTTTGCGTACAACACTCGCTATCAAGGAAGGTCTCTATTATGTGCAACACAAGCCAAAAACCGTGTTTGCATATACTACAAGATAATATGGTGTTGCGTATAGTGAAATCTAATCTTGGTGGAGTGTATAAAACAAGAAATTAAAGAAATTAAGCAGAATATTTCTCATAAAATCTCTGTGTGTTACATTCTACCCCCCTAAAAATGAATTTCGCCCTCGAAATTAGTCAGGGTTATAAATGGTTTATTACATGATAGTTTCTTTCATCAAAACCCACATCATAATAAGAAATACCAAAATTTCATTTTAAAAAGGAATGTTAGAATCATAATGGTCACCCAAAGTAACTGAGCACTAGGTTTTAACATAGGACAACGTAGGTGAAAACATGGATATGGAAGAGAAATCTAACTATCAACTTGTGATGAAGAGTGGTAAAGTAAATGGCTATGAAAAATCCAACAATCAAAAAGCCATAAATTTGTGATGATCTAAGGTACCATCTGAGTCATCAGATATGAGGGCATCAGGACAACATTTTTGGTTTTCAAGATCATTTCCCTAATGTAGAATAATTTTTGAATTAAAAGAAATACTTACGTGATTTTGGTACAATATCACTATTGTTTATGCCTTGAATCATTTCCACTTCATCTCTTAAATAAATGAAGTTGACTTTGTCTTCCGTGACGTGTTAGCTGATCATGCGATAGAATGATAGGTCATTCCTTCTGTCTCAAACATAAGGTTAGCAAAATTTATATACATAAGTCCATCTTATGGTGAGATTAATCGTATATGGTTCCAAAAATGGACTTATACTTCATCTATAATACCACTTAATAAAATAAAACTAGTTTCTACTAACCAGGGACTTCCTGAAGGCTAGTGGTAGGTGATAAAGGCATGTCGCACTTCAGTTGTGGGTTCGATTCCCATAGCCTTGTCTGAAGCGACGAGTTGTTTCCTATCTTGTAGGTTGTACCTTTTCTAAAACTACATTATTATAACATTCCATCAATAATATCAAAAAACATTCTAGCCTTAAACAATACATACTTATGTCCAACATAATCCATTCCAATCTTTAGGCTTATCCATAATACATTTTTCCAAGCTCATAGTATACAGAAAACAATTACTAGAATTGTCATCTATCGAACATGGGAATTCCATCATTTATCCCCCATATATCATACGATATATCTTGTTGGTCACATTCCAAACATTTGAATATCTTAATCATGTATTCTCTTGAAAAATGAATACCCCTTGAACCTTTGTGAAAACATGAATGCTATCAAAAGTTAACTCTTTCCATGTACCAAAATCCAAAAATTTATATATACGCAAACCATGATATAACTTTGTCCTTATATCAGTCATGATATTATTTCATTTTCTCTTTATCCATTCATTATGCGCATATCATCTTCTTTCAAAAAATATTTCAATCACATTTCATGTTTACCGGTACCATATTCTTATGGAAAACCACAATGGACTAATACATAGAAATTCCAATATACTATAAAAGTATGTCAACAACATTATTCTTGAATACCAATACATAAACACTTCAATCCATCCTATTCAATGATTGTCATGGAATAAGTCCTTCCTTTATTTAGAAGTAAACTCTTAGGATAGGGCATTGTGTTGGGTAATGCCCATGTTCTCCACAGATAAGACATTGTATTCCATAATAGTCTTTCACTCTATGACCCTTCTCCCCACACAGATAACAACTTTCCCTCAATTTAATGTATTCTTCATGGTTCTTCTTCCCTTCTTTAGAAATATCAATCTTCCTTTATCTATTCCCCACACCATGAGAACATGCCTAAAAGTCCATATTCCTTGTATTTGATGAATTATAAATACCACTAAAGTTCAACTTGTTAGTCATATAACGCGAGGACTAATTCAGCATAATCACGATATCTTTCTTTCTAGGCATTACACAATTTCATTTCTCATAGTAACCAATTTGTCTATTGGATTCAATATTGACCCAATTCATTCAGGTTCCCTCCATTGACTAAAACAAAAAACCATGGTGTAAGAAACACTTAAAATAACGAGGAACCACATAATCATAAAAAGTCAAACTTCTCACACATTATTTAATCCATGTCATCTTTGGTTCACACTAGGTTATTCATGATCATCAAAATAATTCTAGGACTATAACCTATAATTATACTAATCCTTAGGGACATCCCTATACATACCATAGAAATATCTCTAGGGATCTCACTAAAGTTTTCACATCCTATTTTTGAAAGGTTAACTAATCCTTTGCTCTGAGACCAACTGTAGAGACCCAAATATTGACGTACATAGACATTACATTACTTTTGAAGAATAATTAATACATGACACAAACAAATTCCCAATGACCGTATTAGTTTAGTGTATTTGGAAACTTGTAAAATAAACATTTAATCATGTTGAAAGATCTTCAACATCTCCCATAAAGATCTTCCCCTTCTATTTCATAACCTAAACACTTTATTTATATCCTGGGGAAAATAAAACATAAAAAGGGTGATCTCAAATGATCACTAAGGGTAAGAAATGAGAACATATAAATAATCCATAAACATTTGACTGTACAAACATGAACATAAAACATCAAAATCTTGAGCAATGACATGAATCTTGGCAGTATATAAGGCATAGACCATAAAGTAATAGTAATCATGATAAAATATGATGGTAGTAAAACATGGAATTGTGGAAAACCAAAAATCACATGATATGTTTTCCATAGTATCCAAGGAATTGTTTCTAAGACCATCATAGTGGAAAAAGTCCATTACTAAATCGGGTTTACTTGTAGTTATAGCCCTGTATTACTGAATCGGATTCACTTGTCGTTCCAGCCATGTCTATATCATGAGATATAAATATTTACCCAATGCATTTGAGGGATGTATAGGTCCCACCCATCTCATAATGAAATCATTCTGACGTGTGCCACAACATAAACATAAATCATTCATTATAACCTAAAGAATAAAATGGGTTTCATAAACATCATCCCATCATAACATAATCCATAAAAAACAAATGGATATCATTTCATCATAAGAAAAGTGAAACAATGTAAATCATAGAGACATTATACTTCAAACATACACATATGAAATAATGTCCTCTTATATGGAAAATGGTTTTTATAAAATACTTGATATGAATTCTTGATATAATTATCCTTTCTTCTTTAAAATCAATTTTTTTCACAAAATTCCAGGAAATTTTAAAAGAAAAGAATTTTGTTGAAAATATTCATGAAATCTTGTAGAGTAAGATTCATGAAAATAAGGCATTATGAAACAGTAAAAATTTGTTCATTCCCTATAAGTTAAAAAAACATTCTCCTCGTACTTTTAACGGAAAAGTCAAATAAGTACCAAGTATGGTAAAAAAATAATGATTCCTTCCATAACACAAAGTAAAAGTAAAAGAGGGGTAAAAATGACTTTAAACATACATGTAAGAATATTAAACACTTTATGAAAAACATTTTTATGGGCATGGATGAAAAATATAACCCTAGTAAATACTTACGTATAAACAATCTCCAATAAAAATGAGAGAGAAAAATTATCCCTTAACTTATGTCCAAATTCTCCCGTATGTGTACAAGACTCCTGTATAGTGGGTTTAAAAATATTATTAACTTGTAAAAAAACCATAATAATATTTATGATATCATATATGATTCACTTATGACTTTATATTACCCATTCATTTGTCAATTACATGTTAATACATTGTTTTGGGTAAATTCATTTCATTTTTCATATGTGTTTTGACGTGTAATTATTCGTATGATTACTTAGATGATGATTTCATACATCTAGAATTTAAAACAAGATTTATATGTTAGATATATTCAGAATATAAATATATATAATAGATCAATAAATGGAATGAAATACACCGTTCATGGAGATGATGGACCGTATGTACGCATGAACTATGTTTTCATTTCCTTATTAAATTGAATGGATGTAAGTAAATAACATATACATAAATACAGTATCATTATTATGTCATATATCTCATTATTATTCATTATATATACTTTATAATCATTCTTTAATGGTTAACATGGAGACTGAATGTCATCGCGTCGTGGAGACGGTAATCCCTACGTACGCACGAGCGATGATATTGTTCCCATAATTTTTGAATGGAATTGGGGTGGATGATAAAATATATCATAAATAGTATCATGTTATAATAATAATATATAGTTATTCTTTAAACACTTATACCCACACCCTTATACCCATCCATGTAAGGTGGTGGTGGAAAAACAGATTACACCACAGCGTGGAGACGGTATTCCGTACGTACGCATGCACAGTGATTTATTTTTCCGTAGGATGGATAGAAGGTTAAATAGGGTTGTTTCATATTTATAATAACTTATCTATATATAATTAATACTTATGTAATTAATTTATAATTAAAAAACAAAAGAATAGGAAGTAGAAGAAGAAAGAAACTTTAAAGAATCGGTAGAAGGGATTACCTCTTCCTCGATGTGCCTCTTTTAAACATCCTCTTAGGGCACTAGAGTTGGTATTTTTAGAATACCAGAACCTCTATGATATAAATAAAGAGTTTTAGAAGGGGAATTTGCAGGGTTTGTCCGAGCTTGAAGGCTCAAAATGGTGTGAAGAGAAGAGGGAGGAGGTGCCCTTTTATAAGGGAGGAGAGGGGCACCTTTGGAAACCTCTAAAATATTAATTTATAATAAACAAAAAACCCACTTAAAATATCAAAAATGACTCACATTAGGTTTTGAGATGATATAGGGTTTTAATATCATTAACCAATAAAATTTAGACATGTTTAAAATTTATTTTAAACCTTATCAATTTGATGTATCCTTATTTAATCTTTTTAAATTTATTTATGGTAATAAAATTTTAATTTTTAAATTGTTATAAATGCATACTTATGTGTTGTGAAACTTCCATAAATAGATACATTATTACATTGGAGATCATATAATTTTCAATTTGTAATTTTTAAATATTTTTTGTGATTTTTAAAAAATTTAATAATATTTTATATTTATAAAATATCAATAGTGTCAATTTTGACACTATTCAATTATTTGAATTTAAATAAAATCCACATAGAAGATATATTTGATAAAAAATATTTAATAGATTCCTAACATGTCATATTCATATAGAAAATTCATGGAGAAAATTAAATCGGTCATATAATATTTATTTTAATATTTTTAATACCAATTATTTGATATTTCCCTTAATAAAATAATTACTACAACATTTTCTATATAATTATTTAATATACTTATTTGTTGCATAAAATGTAAAAATAAAATCCTATGATGAAGATAAATCTATTACCGTTCATAACAGTACTTTTACTCGAATTTATAAACATAAAATCAAAACATTTAAATTATTATATTTATTATGTTATGAAGGTGACAAATTTGACATTATTAAAAATAAATTAATATAAATGTCATAATCACTTTTATACGGCTCCCAATGGTCCCCAAGTCGACCCTTGGATTATTATTGTCTAGATATACTCAACCGATAGGTTTTGGTCATGTTTTTAGGCCTATGGATGTGTATTATTACTTTAATAGAAACTATACTATTGATTTTTCACTAATTAAATAATTTCCGCATCATTAATGTATAAGATATTAAGGTAATTAAATATTTCCTAAAAATTACAAATAAATTACCATAACAAAGGAAAACATTTTAGCTTTAAAATGAGTAATTATAATCTAATTTTTATTCTGTATAACATTATATTAAAAATACATTAATTATTAAAGTTTGAGTGAGACATATTTCACTTTCTTTCAAATAAAATAATTTAAAGGTCTTAATCACATCTAAGTGGGTTCCAATAGATTCTATTTCGACCCAAGTATGTTTTAGGATGAAATATAATCATCAAATTATATTAATACAAGTGTTAGGGTAATTGTATAATATAATATTTTCCATTAATTACTCGATTTACCTTTAACTATGATAAATAAAATTTACCATAATTACTATTCATAATGCCCAAAAAAGTAGCCTATTAACATAATTTGGACCCACTGATTCCACATATGGAATCCATTTTTCCAAATTCAAAACACAGAAGTTTCATGTATGTACTCGGATCTTCGTTTCAGGTATGTTTTTCCTTTTTTCTGGAGTTTTTGGGAAAAATAAGGTTTCTGGAAATTTTTGAAGTACACGCTGTGTACTTTATGAGTACATGTCATGTACTCTTTTTTCACTCGAAGCCATGGGCTGGCCATGTCTGGGCCACACACACGGTGTGTGGGGTGATGATGAGGCCAATTTTGGTGGTGTACAGAAAAACCAATTACACGCCGTGTACTCTAAAAGTACACGTCGTGTACTTTAATTTTTTCATTAAATGGACCGGGGTCACGCCTAATCGCCATAATCATTTTCTTGTAGGTCTGGTTCGACCGAGATATGTCGTACGACCACGAACTTCTCCGAATTCCCAAGCCTCCATCCGTTCTCCGATTTGAGCTCTGTCGATTGCATTGGAAGCACATCGGTGAGTTCTCCCTTTTGCTTGAGCCTAGTTTTCCAATTATTCATCCTTCTCAAGTTATCTAAAGTTGAACGTTTTGTGCGTTTTATCAGATCTACGATGTTCTAGGGAAAATTAGTCGATATGGTTCATGTATATCAATCTCCTAGGATCAAGGTAGGTGATTTGTTCCTTACCGTTCAAAGTATCTGAATTTTATATGTGAATTTCCAATGATACCTGTGAACGGGGTATTGTGTGTTTACTGTTTTACCCTTATTTTTTTCCTGCATTGCTTGTAAGCTTTTGTGGAGGTAAATTGACCATGTTAGAGGATAATTTGTTGTTCTTGGATGTATTTTCCCTTACGTTGTTCTGTTTACGACATTTGGGTCTCGTTTTCCTTTGGCTGTTAGACCTGTTTCCAGGCCTTGCGGTTATAGGTTGAAGTGAAACTCACAACATGCTTATTTCCTTGTAGACTGTTTAGCTAAGTAGATCTATAAGTGTTCTTTGGTTATCAAAGTAGCTCTATAGGTGTACTTTGGACATATAGCATTATTATGCACTGACCGACATGGGGCTAAGAGAACCTGGTGTTGTAGACTATAAGGGATAGACTGAGTGAGCTTCCCAGAGAGTCTTAGACATTATAGACTACATGGGATGGACTTAGTGAGCTCCCAAAGAGTCTTGGATATTATAGACTACATGAGGGTAGACCGAGTGATCTTCCTCAGAGAGTCTTACCTTGTTTTAATCTTTTTAATAACCTTCCCAGGCTAGAGGAGAAATTGACCGAGTGAGATTCCTTAGAGAGTATGTGGTATACCTAAGGCAATAGGAGGAATTGACCGAGATAGCTTCCTCATAGAGTCTCAAGAACTTGGGGCTAATAGGGTTACACCACCTGATCTTCCTCAATATAGTCCCTGACTACCCTAGACTATAAGGGTAAGTGACCGAGTGAGCTTCCCCAAAGAGTCTCATAAATCTGTATGACCAAACCAGAGGGGTTAGGCTGAGCGCACTGCCCAGAGGGTTGTGGTACATCTTGGATAGGACCTGTGGGGATGGATGTGAGTACTTCCTAGAGATCTTTCCTGCTTTCTAGTTGTTTTATTTCACTATTTTTGTTGATCACTGTTGTGTATCATCCAAATTTACTGCATATTGTTTACTGCTTATTATTTTGCTGTTGTTGCTTACTGCTTATTGTACTTTTACCTGCCATATACTCACTGACTGTTAAGCACAGATCTTCGGTTGAATGCCTTCTGGGATTTAGTCTCACAACCAATTTGGTTCATGCTTTTAGGAACAAACAGACTATGTTGTTGCAGGTATAGACAAGGGAAAGTTCCCTTAGACTTCTGGTACTTGTTTGCTTGGAGCAGGAGAGCATGGGACCAAGCTTTGGCTTGTGATGCTGAGGAGATGTTTTATTTTCTTTTGTACCTATTTTGGTACTGTGTTGTTTTCAGCGTTGCGACTTGTTTGGATGCTTTCCTAGATATGTATCATGCATCATTTTATATATACATATGTTCTCCAGTTTGCCGGTTTAGTTTTTCGCTCTTTATATTGTTGGTTATTACTGCTTCCACTGTTGCTTGTTTATTTTTCTTCCACTATGTACTCTACCAATGAGGGCATAGTTTCCCCCACTGTCACACCCATGGCCCTCAATGCTAGTCAGTAGCCTCTGGAGTTTGGGGAAATGTGCATAAGGCCATGTGAGCAACTAGGTACGGGGCGCCTCTATGTGGCTTCTAGAATCGGGACGTTGCAAAGTGGTATCAGAGGGATTATTTTCTCTTGCTTTACTGTTTTGAGAATTTATCCAGGGATAGGACGAATTTTGTACTTGGTAATAAGTTGTGCCCAAGATTAGCTAACCTGTGTACAGAGAAAATCCATTCTACCTCATTTATTGCAGTTTTCTAGTTTTGTGATTTTACGGTTGATATGATTTCACCTAGAGTGACTCACATGATTTGTGGTGTTATTGTTTGATATTACGGTTCTATTTCTATCGCAACCCGATTGGATGAGGGTATGTCATCTCATGCATCATATAGGCACTTGTATAAATCACATGCCATGCATTCTTGCCATACCATCTAGGGTGCGTTAGTGATTGCATGCTATTGTGATACACTTTGTGTAGATTATTCATGATGTTGTGATAGATAATTGATAGAATCCCTACTGTTGTGATAGAGAAATTGATTGTGATGTACATCGCTTAAATGAACACCAACTTTTGATTCTTATGGTGTTATGGGCCCTCTTGAATCGGAAATTGGGGGATCATGATCCTGTTTTCTCTTGTATAAGACTGTAGAAGATGCCAAGCTTTGATTAGTGGAGAGTATGGGCCCTCATGAATTGGAATTTGGAACCTCTTTTCCTTGTTTTCCATTTTTCTTGGCTTATGTTCAGTTTCTGAGCTACTACCCAGAAAAACCCAGAATACACGGCCTGTACATTCTGGTTACACGCCTTGTAGTTTTCAGGCCTTGTTACTGACTGTGTGTGTGCAAGAACACGGTGTTGTAGAAATAACATCAGGAACACACCGTGTATGGTAGGTACATGCCGTGTAGTGTAGAGTCATGTACCCGACCGTGTCACTAACAACACGGGTCGGGGAAGCTTGAGTAGAAAACGTCATGTTGTAAAGGAACATGACGTGTAGTTCTGTCAAGGTACCCAGCCGTGTCACGAACAACACGGGTCGACGTGACCTTCTCATAGACACACCGTGTTGTTTCGGAACACGCCGGGTAGTCTTGTTCATGTACCCGGCCGTGTCATGAACAACACGAGATCTTGTCACCTTCTCCTATACACGCGGTGTTTGTTCGGAACACATCGTGTAAGGGCCAGCCGTGTAGAAGGTCGTGTAACTAACAACATGGGCCGCTGAGACCGCGCCTAGTACACGTCGTGTCCCTGGGGAACATGACGTGTAGTCTGGGGCTAATTGGATTGTGTGGGTTAGCCATGTAAGGAGACTTGGGCAGGGGTTTAGAGTTCAAGTACACGCAGTGTGTAGGAACAACATGCCGTGTAGTTTGGGGTGTTACATGACTTTTCGGGCAGGGGTACATGCCCTTGTTAATGGCTTAAATAGACACACCGTGTAGTTTTTACACATTCCATGTAATTGTGTTTTGTAAAGACTGATAGTTTATTTCCCATGTTCCCGTTTTTTATTCCTGTGTTTTCAGTATCTCTTAATCCAGATCTAAGGTGTGCTTTTGATATTTCAGATATATGCCTCAGAGACGTCCTCCGGTCATACGTCAGTTTCCTGACGGTGACCAGACACCGGATATGGCCGATCAGGGACCTCCTGTAGATCCTCCTTCTATTCCATCCTTGGAACTAGCAGTTATACCCGTCACAGGCACCGGGGCAGAGTTCAGGGAGTAACTCCTAAGGATGATGAAGACCTTCTAGGGAGCACCACCTTCTGCCCCGTCGATGGCTAAGTTGACGCGGGTTTTCCAGAAGCAACATCCTCCTACGTTTTCAGGGGATTCAGGACCCCAGGATTCAGAGTTGTGCATAGAGGCCACACTGACCAACTTTGAGCACCTAGAGATCCCTCCGGAGAAAAGGGTAAAGCTGGATACTTACATACTCTGGGACACCGCCAAGAGGTGGTGGGAGGTGATATCACGGTCAGGACGCCAGCAGGATATGTATTGGGACGAGTTGTGACACACCTTCTATGAATACTTCTATCTAGAGTCCCTGAGGGCCAATGGATCCCGAGAGTTTATGAGTCTGCCGCATGGTACTCTCTCTGTAATGGACTACTCGTCTCTCTTCACGGAGCTGCAGCATTTCACACCGATCCCAGCAGGTGATGAGTTGTTTCTTTCTAGGAAGTTTGAGTATGGTCTTAGGCCGGAGATCCATTCCCAGGTGAATATATTCTAGTTGACTTTTATATCCTCCATCGTCAACCAAGCGCTGATCTCTAAGCGCAATATGAGGGATTCTTGAGTAGTGAGCTAGGGTGGTTCGATATCCAGGGCTAGTGTTCCTCCTACGGATAGTAGAAAGCATTGCAGAGAGTCTTCTTGAGGAGATTGGGGTTCGTGGGATGCATCTTCTAGTAGCCAGGTTGTATGCTAACAGTGCAGTAAGAGTGGGCATACTAGGCCTCAATGCCATAGGGATCCGATGGAGTGCTGATCTTGCGGAAAGATGGGCCATCTTCAGTGTTTCTTTCATATCTTCTCACCTTCACCCGGTGGAAGGGGTTCCTCTTTGGACCCACGTTCTGGAGATGCTTCACCAGTTTCCCACCAGTATGGGAACTGGATTTCTTCTGGCCGTTCGGGATGAGGTGGAGGTTGCGGCCGTGGTGTTCAGTCACCAGGTCATCAGTGACAACATAGTGGATTAGCTCAGAGCGGTCAGCCAGGGGCGCAGGGCCATGGTGCAGGAAAGTCTTTTTCCATGGAGCATACCTATCATGAGTAGTATCCCAACCCTTCTACAGTTCTAGGTACGATCGTAGTTGCCTCGGTTTTATCTAAAAATCTTTTCAATACTGGTGCTTCCCATAGCTTTATCTCTGTTGGTGTCGTGGAGAGCCTTGGGCACTGTATCCTTTTGTCTGTCGACTTGTTGACTCTGGGCACGCCTTTGGGAATGAGAAAATATAGCGTACGTCATTGTAGAGAGTTCCCTCTTGAGGTTGCGAGGTTTCATTTCTTATGGGACCTCTATGTCCTAGAGATGAAATCATATGACTTCATTCTCGGTATGGACTGGTTGGTTCCTTTCCAGGCAGTCGTCGATTGATATCGCCGCAGGGTGAGGTTCTTATCACCAGAGGGCGGATCTTTCCTTCATAGAGGAATGTGGGATGTCCAGACGGGTAGAGCTAGACCAGAGCATCATCAGATAGGGGAAGTTACAGCCCAGATTTCCAGTCTTTATCTGGATGACTAGGGGACTTCATAGGTACACTTTCCTCCAGTGGTGGATCGTTTTAGGGATGTCTTTCCAGAAGAATTTTTAGGTTTACCTCCAGAGCGTGAGGTAGACTTCTCGATTGAGCTCGTCCCAGGAGCGGCACCAGTGTCCATTCCTCCTTATAATATGGATAAAACATAGTTGCAGGAGCTCAAGAAGCAGTTGGAGGAGTTGCAGGAAAAGGGTTTCATCCGACCCAGTACTTCTCCTTGGGGTTCGCCTGTCCTGTTTGAAAAGAAGAAAGATGGTACCCTTTGGCTTTGTGTGGATTACCGGAAGCTTAAACAGTTAACGGTCAAGAACCGATATCCCTTACTGAGAATCGATGACCTCTTTGATCAGCTTCGAGGAGCCCGGGAGTTCTCGAAGATCGACTTGAGGTCTGGTTATCAACAGTTGCACGATAGAACTTTAGATATATCTATTATAGCCTTCAGAAAAAGGTATGGTCTATACGAGTATACAGTCATGCCGTTCGGTCTCACGAACGTGCCTGTGGTCTTCATGGCACTGATGAACCGAGTTTTCCATACGCACTTGGACTCTTTCTTTGTGGTCTTCGTGGACGATATCTTTGTGTACTCTCACAATCAACATGACCATTCAAAACCTCTTGAGATCATTCTAAGTACACTAATAGAGCATCGACATTATGCTAAACTCTCGAAGTTCCACTATTGGATGGATCATATTCCCTTCTTAGGTCACGTCATCTCAGAGGCAGGAGTCTTAGTGGACCTAGAGAAAGTTAGATCTGTAGCTTCCTGGGAGTAGTCGAAGAATGTTTTTGAGGTACATAGTTTTATACGGCTGGCTGGCTACTACAGATGCCTCATTCAGGACTTCTCCTGCCTAGCAGCATTGTTGAAAGGTCTGAAAAAGAAGGCTGCAAAGTTTTTATGGTCAGATTCTTGTGAGTCCGCCTTTCAGGAGATGAAAGGGAGGTTGACGTCAGCACCGATACTACTCTTGCCGGAGCCAGGAAAGGGCTATACTGTTTACTATGATGCATCAGGTATCAGTATGGGATCCGTGCTTATGCCGGGAGATGGGGTCATTTCTTATGGGTCTCCGCATTTTAGGCCACATGAGAGGAACTACCCGAAACATGATCTGGAGTTGGCAGGTGTTGTTCATGCCTTACACTGTTGGAGACACTATCTTCTGGAAGATCACATTGGGGTTTTCACCGACCACAAGAGTCTCAAGTATATCTTCACTCAGCGTGATATGAATCTGAGACAGCGTAGGTGGGTCGAGTATCTTCAGTTTTTCGACTTTGAGCTCGCCTATATGTCGGGAAAGGGAAACGCAGTGGCTGATGCTTTGGGCATGAGAACTCAGATTGAGGAAGTTCAAGAGGCCAGCAGTGGGTGGCATCTTATGGATCTATTCTCTAAGATGCACTTGGAGGTGCACGACAGGCAGGGACATACATTCCTTTCATCTGTAGCGGTTACCTCTACAATTCTTGATCGAGTGCGAATGAGGCAGCTATCAGATTCAAATGCCTTAGTCCTATAGGAGAGTGTGTTAGGAGGGGACCCTCTTCCTGGATGGACAGTTTGTGAGGATGAGATATTTCATTTCCGGGGATGCATATGGGTGCCGACAGACATACGCGAGGAGCTGATGCAGGATTTTCATTCCCCAGTTTGGGCGGTTCATCCTGGAGTCACCAAGATGTATCGTGATCTTCATCGCCAGCATTTGTGGCCAGGTGTGAAGAGGGATGTTACTGGTTTTGTCATGATATGTTCTACTTGTCATCAGGTGAAAGCAGAGCATCAGCGACTAGTGGGACTTTTTCAGCAATTACCCATTCCCGAGTGGAAGTGGAACGATGTAGCGATGGACTTCATGATTGGGTTTCCGAGGTCACCATGGGGGAGTGATGCTTTTTGGGTTGTCGTCGATAGATTTACGAAGGTTGCACACTTCTTGCTGATCAAGGAAACCTTCAGTGTTGGTGATCTGGGACGACTGTACATCCGAGAGATTGTATTTCTACATGGAGTTCCACACTCCATTATTTCAGATAGGGATGCACGCTTTACCTCTCATTTCTGGCAGGGAATTCAGAAGTGTTTGGGTACACAGGTACGTTTGAGTACAACATACCATCCCCAGACTGATGGCCAGTCTGAGCGCACAATCTAGGTGCTTGAGGATATGCTCCGAGAATGCATTCTAGACTTCAGTGGTTCTTGGGAGAAGCATATATCTCTTGTGGAGTTCACCTACAACAACCTTTTTTAGGCGACCATTCATATGGAACCATATGAGGCTTTGTATGGTAGGCCATGCTGATCACCCTTATGCTAGCTAGAGGTAGGAGAGGCAGCTTTTCTAGGACCTCATCTTGTTCAGGAGACCTCAGAGCAGAATGAGCTAATTCGGAAGTGGATTGCTACAACACAGTCTCAGTATAAGTCTTATGTTGATCAGTGGAGACGACCCGTGGAGTTAGAGGTCGGAGATCTGGTTTTCCTGTGTGTCACGCCGAGGTTGGGACATAATAGGATTCGGGGACAGGGTAAGCTTTCACCGCAGTACGTCGGGCCGTTTGAGGTGTTGGAAAGAGTTGGGCCAGTTGACTATCTGTTAGAGCTACCTCAGAGGTACCAGGCTATGCATGATGTCTTCCATGTCTCTCAGCTCTGACGTTACATTTCAGACCAGTCTCATGTCTTCCAACCTGAGGAGGTAGAGCTTGAAGCAGGTGCGTCGTTTGAGGAGCATCCTATCTGGATTTTCGATCGCAGTACGAAGGGTCTCTGAGGCCGGTCTGTTCCTCTAGTACGGGTGCTATGGCAGTATAGGCGAGTACAGGATGAGAGTTGGGAGAGGGAGGCCGAGGTTGGATCGCAGTGGCCGGAGCTATTTGGGGTTTTTTCTTCTACGCCTCTCAAGGGAAATTCGAGGATGAATTTCCTTAATGGGGGAAGTTTGTAAGAACCCGTATCTTCGTTTCTTGTATGTTTTTCTTTTTTTTCTAGAGTTTTTGGAAAAAACAAGGTTTCTAGAAATTTTTTATGTACATGCCGTGTACTCTTTTCTTGCTTAAAGTCGTGTGCTGGCAATGTCTGGGCCACACACATGGTGTGTGGGGTGACGTGGAGTCCAATTTTGGAAGAGTACGGAAAAACCCACTACACGCCGTGTACTATACTATTACACACTGTGTACTTTTCCTTTTTCATTAAACGGACCGGGGTCATGCCTAATCACCATAATCGTCTTCTTCTAGGTCTGGTTCGACCGAGAGACGTCGTATGACTGCGAACTTCTCTGGATTCCCGAGACTCCTTCCGTTCTCCGATTCGAGCTCTATCGATTTCATTGGAAGTGTAGCGGTGAGTTCTCCGTCCTTCTTAAGCCTTGTTTTCCAATTCTTCCTCCTTCTCAAGTTATCTAAGGTTGAACGTTTTGTGCGTTTTCTCAGATCTATGACGTTCTAGGGAAAATCAGTTGACATGTTCAAGTATATCGATCTCCTAGAATCGAGGTTGGTTCTTTGTGCCTTACCGTTCAAACTCTCTGAGTTTTATGTGCGGATTTACACCGATACCCGTGAACATGGTATTTCGTGTTTATTATTTTACCCTTATTGTTTTCCTGCCTTTCCTGTAAGCTTTTGTGGAGGTAAATTAACCATGTTAGAGGATCATTTGTTTTGCATGGATGTATTTTCCCTTTCTTTGTTCTGTTTAAGACCTTTGGGTCTCGTTTTCCTTTGGTTGTTACACCTGTTTCAATGCCTTGCAGTTGTAGGTTGATGTGAAACTCACAACATGCTTGTTTCCTTGTAGACTATTTAGCTAAGTAGATCTATAGGTTTACTTTTGTTATCTAAGTTTCTCTATAGGTGTACTTTGACCTTATATCATTATTATGCACTTACCAACACGAGGCTGAGAGAACCTGGTGCTATATACTATAAGCGATAGACCGAGTGAGCTTCCCAGAGAGTCTTAGACATTATAGACTACAGGGGATGGACAGAGTGAGCTCCCAGAGATTCTTGGATATTATAGACTACATGAGGTTCGACCGAGTGGGCTTCATCAGAGAGTCTTACCTTGTTTGAATCTTTTTAAGAACCTTCCCAGGCTAGAGGTGGAATTGACCGAGTGAGCTTCCTCAGAGAGTCTGTGGTATACCTGAGGCTATAGGAGGAATTGACCTAGATAGCTTCTTTAGAGATTCTCTAGGCCTTGGGGCTATGAGGGTTAGACCGTGTGATCTTCCTCAAGAGAGTCCCTGACTACCCTAGAATATAAGGGGAACTGACCGAGTGGGCTTCCCCAGAGAGTCTCATAAATCCATATGACCAAACCCGAGGGGTTAGGCTGAGCGCACTGCCCAGAGGGTTGTGTTACATCATGGATTGGACTAGAGGGTATGGCTGCGAGTACTTCCCAGAGGGTTTTTCTGCTTGTTAGTTGTTTTATTTCACTATTGTTGTTGATCACTATTGTGTATCATCCTTCTTTACTGCTTACTGTTTACTGCATGCTATTTTGCTATTGTTTCTTACTGCTTATTGTACTTTTACCTACCATATACTCACTGACTGTTAGGCACAGATCTTCGGGTGAATTCCTAATGTGATTTAGTCTCACAACCTATTTGGGTCATGCTTTTGGGCCCAAACAGACTATGATGTTACAGTTATATACAAGGGAAAGCGCCTTTCGACTTCTGGTACTTGATTGCTTGGAGCATGAGAGCATGGGAACATGTTTTGGCTTGTGATGTTGAGGAGCTATTTTATTTTCTTTTGTACTTGTTCTGGTACTGTGTTGTTTTCAGCATCGCGACTTGTTTGGATACTTTCCTAGATATGTATCATGCATCATTTTATATATACATACGTGCTTCAGTTTTTTGGTTTAGTTTTCCGATGTTTATATTGTTGGTTATTACTGCTTCCATTGTTGCTTTTTTATTTTTCTTCCACTGTGTACTCTGCCAATGAGGGCATAGATTCCCCACTGTCAAACCCAAGGCCCTCACTGCTAGTCGGAAGCCTCTGGAATTTGGGGAAATGTGCTTTAGGCCATGTGACCAACCGGGTACGGGGTTCCTCTGGGTGGCTTCCGAAACCGGGATGTCACATTGCAGAAATTAAATTAAAATTAATACCATTGTCGAAATAAAAAGGGTTTTTATTTAAAACATTGCAAAAGATTGAATTTATTTTACCTACGAATTCAATATAAAATTAATGATAATGACATACATTAAATTAAACGGTAAAAATGTATTCTATTTACACTTTAAATCCATTCAATATTATAATATAACAATATTATTTTTCATGATGAAAAAAGTTTTTTTTAAATTAAAATATAACGTATTTTTACTATTCATCAAAATATGAAACTTATCAGAAAAATATAAAAAATTTATCCAAAGTAAATTTTTATATCCATATTCCAAATAAGAATTTTATTTTGTCACAATGATCTTATAAACATGTTATAAACTATATTTTAAATGGGTGCGCCATTAAATGGAGGCAAAACTGCATTTTTTGTAAAATAATTATTTTACACGAAAAATTTATTTTGTTCACATACCATGATCTAGATAATGTGTCAGATGTTATAAAATTCAAAATATATTTAATATTATTAATAACGGCTAGTTCATAATAATATTATAACAATATATCTTTGTTTAGTGAAACTCAATATTGTGTACAACACATGCTATAGAGGAAGGTCTCTATTACGTGTAACACAAGCCAAGAATTGTGTTTGCGTATACTACAAGCTAATACGATGTTGCGTATAGTGAAATATAATATTGGTGAATTGTACAACACAAGACATCAAAGAAATTAAAAATAATATTTCCCATAAAATCTTGGGGTGTTACATTATAGGTGAGTCATATTCATTTAAAGGGCATGTGTCAATTTGTTTTTTTATTTTACCACCTCAATTTCATATTTAGATCTTGGTTCCCTTACATGTATAATTATGAAGAGTGAATCATGAGTCATGATTGATGTGGGACTTTGAATTGGAGGAATAACTGTTAGTCTGGTAAAATTATACAAAAATTTCTACAGCTATTTTATGAATGAAATATCCTCTGTTTAAACACCATGAGTGATATTCATTAACCTCCAAACATTTTAAATTTATATTACTCAAAATTTTTTTATGTCACAATTATTGAGGATAAAACTAAGATTAATTCAACAAATATTCAATAGAGGAATGATTTATATAATCATCAAATATTATTTTTATTTTTTTTGTAATTATTTATTCAAAGAATAAGATAAATTATGAGTGAAAACATAGTTTTATGAGGATTATTTTATATTTGAACTACACATATTAGTTATTCCTTCTGAAATTTAAATGGAATGAAGTGTGTATCTCATTTACAAGTGGATAATCAAAAACATTCATAGCATGGGACACCACATTTTTTGTGTAGGTTATTTGAGAAATGTTATTTGATTTAACTTAATTAAATATGCCCAGATACGACATGATTTTTAGATATTTAACAAAATATATTTATTGGTATTCTAATGTAGGGAAAGGAGTTGGAACCACATTTATAAATATCAAATCCATGAATCTAAAACTAGATTATCCAGCTCAAATTTAATATCATAGATCATGTTTTAAACAAAAATTTCATATTCCATTGACATTATCACAAACTTGAAAAGTATTTATGTGATATTATATAGAAAATGGGAACAGGGAGTTATGTTCTAATCTATATCTTGAGGAAGAATTGATCATTGAATTTTACAAATAAGTAGAGATGAATACATTCTAATTGTGTTAAGAGACTCTCATAATTTGTAGTTAAGAAGAACTATTCTAAAAACTAGTGCTTGGATATTATTATCCCAATAATATTTATAATGAAATGGTGTCCATGCATTAATGTAATTATTTAATAAGCCATTTTTTTCACATTATGGCTTGAAGTGTTTGTTTCTCCTTTATAAGTTTTGTTTACAATTGAAAATATTTTTTTATGTTTTAATGAACTAATCCACACATTTTTCTATCATGCATGATAGAGTTTCAGATGAATTAAAGATATGATATGAATGCATTGAAAATGAATAGTGAATGGGTGTTTTGAGAAATATATAAGAGTCTTGAGTATTCACACATATGCATTTCATATAGAAGAACATAATACCATTTTGGTTTTCACGAAATAGTGTTCAATAAGAACCAATATTACAGTGCAGGGAAATAAAATCATGCACTTGTAGGATGCATGAATATATTATGTGATTATAATAAAAGAAGATATAGTATATACATGCATACATGAACCCATATTCACATGAAAACATACATTCATATTTTCTTGACGAGTGATTATTCATTAATAATGATTACATGTTTTAAAAGACCCATGAAAATATTTATACATGAATAATATGGTGTGAGATGTTCAGTGCATTATAATCAATGCTTACATAAAATGAACTTCACTATGAGTAAATCAATACTACATTCTATTGTATATATTGTCTATTGAGGAAGTCAGTGAATTTAGTCCAAAATAAAATTCATATCATTAAGACCAAAGACATGATATTGTATAATAGACTATTAATTTATTGTTATAATTTATAGGATGCTAAGTTAATATTTCATTGATTCCATAACAAATATATACTATTCTGAGAATTTTTCAAAACCAGAAATTTATTATACTACATGTAAGAAGAGTTGGTTACCAAAATGTTATCTATAAGCTATCATTTTGGTCAAAGAATAATTAGGGGATTCAAAGTCCACACGATATTCAAATTATTTAAAATAAATTCATAAGAAGAAGAAATTATAGCTTTCATTTTGTTGCTCTAAATAATATGAATGGTTTCTTGACAATTGTTGTGTAAGTAACAATGTGAAGAAGAATCAATAGGAAGACAAAATGTAGCACTGGGACATCCAAAATATGTATCATCAAATGGAAGACATTCTGGGTGTTACCAAGTACCTTTAACAATGAGAATATTGTATTCAGGGGAAATATAAAGGCCCAAACATGAGTTATAAAAAATTATTCTTAATTGGCCATAGTAAAATACATGTAAATAGTTATTCCCTTCTCATAATAACAACATTTAAATTATTTTTTTCTAGTGGTTGTGGGGTTTGACTATTTCTAAAAAATTATAATTAAAATCTAAATTAAATTATTATTGAACCTTCTAAAATATTCATGTTCTCTCCATTACATATTTCATATACATGAATGTGATAAGAAAACATAATAATAGAATCATTATTCAATCATGTCTAAGAGGTAAAGGAATAAATATTTATTATGGGTAAAAATTTCCCAACACTAATTCACCCCCCTCTTCGAGTTTCAAATATCCCAAATTGGTCATATCATCCTATATGGGAAACATCTCTGGATATTCTACCTACGATCCCAAATATATTTCTTGAATAATGAGATACACAACATAAAATATTGTAGAAAATTGTATTTTACATTTGTATAGGGTAAAAATGGAATGTGACTCTAATTTGAATCTTGGGTGTGTCCTTCCATAGATATGGAATAGATAAACATGTGGATCTACATATCAAGTACATCTATTATACAATGTGTCTCAGTAGCTTGAGTATTAAATTGTCATTTGGCCCATTCTTGTGGATGATGGCTACACCTCTATACCCAGGTAACTCCCATATACCCTGGTCATGCTTGGGAGGTCTTGTCTGTATGGCTACACCATCCATTTATATTCCAGTGTACTCTAGTAGGGATTTTGTACATGGTATTTCCAATTCACATGTACCCAGATGTGAACATCGGGTCTCCATATTTGGGTAACATTTTTTGGGGGTATACCACATGGGTTTTGATTATTATCTTTTTAGATAAACACTTTTCACCGCATAATGTTACCACATGGATGGTGTTTCTTAAAACTACATGGTGTTTTGTTATGAAATTTGTAGATCTCTATACTATTTAATAATATAATCAAATCTAGCCTATAATTATCTCCTACAACTATTATACCACCCAAAAGCTTATAAAATCCAATGGGGGTGCTTCTAACCATCGATTTTTCAGCCTCTAGCAGGTGAATCTCGGAACAATGTATGCCTTTGATGTAGATGCTACACCTATAGTCATTGTTCAGGGAACCCAATCCATGATTTAATCACTCATATCCTACAATATACCTTCTTATATTTCAAAAATAGTAATTCATATGTCCTTTATATATATTCCATGCACATTGGGTTTTTTATGCCCTTAAAATTTCCCTTAAAATGTGGAATCACAGCCCAGTCCACCAATGATAATGAATTTAAAGAAATAGCATGGAAAAAAGAAAAAACATGATGTGAAACCCCTTTATCCAAGGAGGTCCCAATGAACAATTATTAATTTTCAAATATAGGGTGAAATAAAGGCATAATAATAAAATTGGTAGGTTCATGAATAATAATTTTTTCTAAGCTCATGTGGATGATGACAATTGCTGAAAACTAAGAAGGTACTGAATCCATGTATAACAAATTAATGAAATGTAAAATCCACATAATACAAGTAATTATATAATAAAATACCTCTTATCAGTGAAGAATTCATCTGTTAGTGTCAAATGTGAAAATATCATTGCGTTCTTCATTTGTCTCATGATTCCCCATGATCATTTGTCCTTGATCCATGTTCATGAGCTAGAAAAAACCCACAAATATTTCACTCTGTCTTTCCCTTATAAAATCTCTTAGGGTTATATTGATAATCCAGTATATTTTATATAAAAATTATTACAAATATGGACAATATGGATTATCTATTAAATAAATTAATATTTTTAATTAATTCCCCCCAATGGTCTCCTTCAACTGAATGCCCAACATTGACAAACTTCATATCATGCATATGTTCAATCTTGTATTCTAAAAACAACCATGATCGTGGATATCCCATCTCTAGTCCTAATCAATTATAAAACAATTTGTTATAAAATAATGTGACTGAATATATTAATATATATCAATATAATTCATATATTAATTTTTGGGTCTTATGAAACTCTAACATGGAATAGAATATGGAGAAATATATATAGATTTCTATATAAATATAAAATCTACTAAACTAATGAACCAAAATTCATTAAATTATTCAATGAGTCAAATATTGTAATGCTAAATATCACAATACATAAAAACTATTATGGTCACTGAGCCTACAACAAAATCTCATGCTCTTAGGAGCTCTCCTGGATGCTCCCATTCAACTAAAGTAGCTGAACTGAAGGGGTAGTTATTCCATACAACATCCTCTCATATCAATCCTTGATGACCCTCAGGTTCTCTATTATTTTTTGATCTATCCTTGTTATCTATCTCACCCTAGGGAATGTTTTAGAATATTCCATGCAAGTATATCCGTAGCTATAACACATGGAGGATATCTTGAACTCAGTCCAACTTTGGTGTTGTGGGAAAGTAGTATCTTACCTTGCGAATACTTTGATAGATCTCAAATGTCTTGATAATATTCTAGGATAGATTGGTTCCAAGGGAAAATATCTACAATCCTTGTTATGAGAAGATTCTCAAGAAACCAAATTCTCCGTAATCGAATTATGATGTGCTATGTAGTATGTCCTTTTAAAATTTATGTTGACTCTTATACATTATCATATTCGTGAAAATCATATAATCCTTATTCTTCATTTCCTATTGAATTTTTTTCTTAACAAGAGAATCATTACTAATCTTTGTATTGAACTAGAGTGACCTGTATTTTTTCCTATATATGGCCTCAAAATATTCATTCAAATATTAGAGTGATAGTTGTTATTGTATGAAATCTCCACAATGTCACGTGATCCTCCTAGTTCTAAACATTGTTTAACACAAAATCCCTTAATATGTCAAAAAATACAGGGATGATCCTCTATGTCTGCCCATCCATCTAGGGGATAAAAATTATTATCATATATAACTAGGTCCTAAAATCATCTAGTAAATCACTCCAAATCCATGTCTAGGAACAAGAATTGAATTTCAATTTGGTTTTAATGGGTTTCCCATGATGACAGAAGAAATTCATCAT
This sequence comes from Viscum album, assembly GCA_963277665.1. Classification (NCBI taxonomy): domain Eukaryota; kingdom Viridiplantae; phylum Streptophyta; class Magnoliopsida; order Santalales; family Viscaceae; genus Viscum; species Viscum album. The sequence goes on along the minus strand of OY728120.1, from coordinate 1,378,600,663 downwards.
ATATAACCACCCCTAACTCTCAATCGATCAATACTCCATGATAGAATGAAAGTGAGCCTATGTGGTGAGGTTGTTGAAAATAACCCACATAACATCATGGACTAACATTTTCAATAGAATGACCATAACAATTTTCATAAATATTTGATCCTTTTATAATTATGAAATCACAATATAGTGAGTCAAACCATAATCAACTTGATGTTCATCCCATGTATTCTAACACATGAGACATCGAGAGACCAAAAAACACTAAAACTCATCCCATCCCCCCAAATATACTAATAAATGATCTTGTATGTATTTTATAAAATTATTGTCACTTAGACTGATATATATATATGAAACGATATCAACACTTTTTGAGATAACTAAATAAAAAAATCATTCATTCATGGAATAAGATTACATGCTACCCTCCTTAATAAACTCAATATGTTTCATCTTCAATGTATATGTGGTCACATAAAATATTTTATTTCATATCTACAAACTGAGATTCTATCACACAATAAAAAAGTGGCGACGTTACTATCAGATAATGAATTTAAGCTCCACCCCACTCTCCCATTAGGGTCAGTTGAAATGAATTCAATGACTCTAATGCATCCCCAACTGAGCGAGAATGACACTTCCATATAATTGAATATGAAACCACAATTATATTAATTTCAAGGTTGAATATATAAAATTAATAGTATTTTAATAACTCTATTCAAAATCTCTATTTTTGGTTGAGATCAATTTTAGTGATGATGTAATGGGGACTCTAGTTGTCTGAGTAAACAACAAATCACTCTCCCAAAAGATAATGCCTCCACATCTTCTAGTTAAAGTATTTTGGTTATAACTCAATGTCTTAGATCATATAGTTTTCTCATGGTGTCTCATTTATCTACACCGATAATCAATCACATCATAACTTTTCATTAACATGGTTTTGAACAAAACTATAGATGAATTAGAAAAAACCATTAACTTGAAACCCTCCTATGATAGACTCATCACAGGAGCATTTTCCATCCATAGACTAATCTCATCAAATGATATTTATAAATTTTAAGTCAAGGTAATTGGTTTTCCATTCAATAGTAAATAATTAAGTGGTGTTTTATCCAAGAAATTTATACTGTAAACCTTTGTAGTACCCTTCCAAGCTGAAGAAACTATGTACATCTGACATGCTCTTGGGTGTTTCCCAAGAAGGTACTAAATAAATTGCCACTGGATCCAGGGATAAAACATTCTTAGAGACGGCAAGAACTAGAATATAAAGATATGAAAAAAAACCTAACACATAAAGAACATACCAAATAGGTAGTTCTACTGGATAAAGACTAGGAATGTCACCAAATGCATTTCATGTTCCTCCACTAATCCATAGAATATGCGAATTTCATTGATAAAGACAACTCTAAATTCATCCATATAATTATGGAATATCATGTTAATAATATCCATAAACATAGTGGAAGAATTAGTGTCACTAAAAGGCATAACCAGGAACTCATAGTGTCTATAGAAACATCATAATATCATTTTAAAAATTTCATCCCTGAGAACCCATAACTGATGGAATTCAATCCTGAGAACATTCTTTGAAAACCAACTCGAATCATTCACTTAGTCAAAAAGGAAATAAACACTCACCAAGGGTAACTTTTTATTAGTCGTTAAATAATTTAAATGGTGATAACAAACCCAAATACTATAAATTTTATTTCCATTCTCATGAATAACTTTTTTTCTCACTAGGGGACACAATAGGTTGGATAAACCATTTAACTCAAAGGTCGTCCAACTCAACCATCATCCCTCTTTACTATATAAGGGAGATTTTACAAGCCATAGATGATATTTGTATGGTATTAGGGTGTGGGTAGATGAAGAATTGAATATCCCACCATAGAGTATGTTCCAGAACATCATTGGAGAATATATCAATATCATATTCCACTTTAATTGGAGTTTAGATGCCTAAAGAGATAACTACGCTGAGGTATTGTCTCATCAACTAATGGGTGATAAGTTGAATCACCTTTTTTTACTAGACACACTCAACCAACCATATGATATCTCTATCATATGTGGGTGAGTATCACTCCATATGCATGAAGGTATGAAACTATCATGGTATAATTGTCTATCTTTGAATTCCCAATGGACAACCATTCCATACCAAGGATGAAATAAAAATTTCTAATTGTAAATGATAGTAGGTCTCCTAAAGAAATATCATAACTAAAATCCAACTCACACTAATGTAAGATCTATTCTAAAAACTAATTTTTTATATTGGGAATAAATATTCAAAACTAATGGTATAACAGATCAATTAGATTCTCTAGCTCTCATCCAAAGGATATGGACATAAAGGAATGATTCATTCTAGTGTCTATAAGTACAATTGATAGAGTAGAAATGTCACATATTGTACCTTGAATCATCTCACGAAAATCCTTATCAAATCCCTCCATTTACTAGAGTAATATACTATACTAACTTCCACCTCTATCAGCCTATCATGGACTACCAGGTAGTGGTGGTTGAATTTTCTCCTATAATCAACCTCCACCAGCAAGTCCTCACTCTTGAGATCTACCTCCTCTTCTATCATAATATCCACTATGTGAGAAAACCTAAACATGACTAGTTGATCCCAGATCAAAAGTATACTATATGATAAAGAACCATCCACTACATATGAACCTTCCACAACATGTCATGTCAGTCAATCAGAATCCACGTGGCCTCATCCATAACAAAAGTTTCATCACCCAACATCATGTTGAATTTAACAAATTCATGAACCCTATGATACTAATCCACATATCTATTTAAGACTGTGATAATTCATCCTATGTTACAATCTTAAAAAATGACACCTACTAGCCTTTGAAGTAGAACCATCCCTATGATGTCTATTAATATCTCTAGTCATCTAGAATCCCACTATTTTAATTCTCTATATACCTATATCACTCACCAATACCCCATTATATGTTGGAATGCACAATGAGACCAAAATAGCATGGATTTCTCAATGAAGTCTTAGATAGTACATTGGAAACTCAATGTACCCATCTCTCACCATATTGATAGTGTAACACATAATGTCATCAAATGTTATAGTGTTCTTATTGACTAACTTACCACCCTTATACATCATGAGAATCTCATAAATATAAATTGTCAAATTAATGAGTGGTAATACTCATCATTTAATAACTAATAAAATGATAACTATGAGAGAATTTTCTCATCATGAGTTTGAGTGACCAGACTCCACTAGTTCTCTACTTCTGTAAGAAGAAGGATAGCAACAAGTGAGTCCATCTAATCAAAAATGGTCAATACATGTTTGAAATATTAGACCAAAACCATAAGGAAATCCTATTTTAACTATGTTTCTAGATCACCCTCAAACATGAGTAGTCATTATCTATAAATCACATGTAACAAACTATGAGTGTTCACATTGTAATCCTTATCAACCAAATCGATTAGCTTCCCAACACATAGTCTGTTACCTTCCTAAACCACTGATTTGATTATTTTTTATTCTCAATAGTTGTTCGGAATTTTATATTCCCACCTAGATAAAATGCCTCATGAGTGGGTCCCTAAACCGAGGAATCATTTCTCAACCAATCATCTTTAAGATCATGCATGGATATCCTATTTTCCTATAATCACAAATGAATCTGGAATATTAGTAAAACATACCCCAATTAAATTAGAATATATGGTATCTAATTAAATAATGGATGTAAAATAAATATATTTAATCATATATGATATATGTTCTCTTGGTTTACATGTAATCAATTATTTATTATGTTGAGTGACACATAGGTAGTCAGAGTCAGGGTGTATAGGTAATTCGGCTGTCACACTAACGTTGGGTTCCCTAGCCCATGATCCAGATTCGAGACACTCTAATTTTGTTTCCCTATGTTCTCCAATAAATAGTCACACAATTTTAAACACTGAACAATAAAGGATGAAAAATCCTCATTTGATTCCACCCAGTCCTGACCCATCACTTTGAAAACTCCACAGTCGAAATTAATCCATATATAACACTCCATGAATGCCTCCAATAGGATAGGAAATGGTGAATATCCCCATGAATTTGTAACATGAATATTATAGTCCCCATACTAAATTACATGTATGCACACACAAACAACAAGTTCCATTCAACAGTGAAGAGAAAAAAATAGAACTATAGAGTGTAATCATTGAATGAAAACCCATCCCGGAAATCATAAAATTAAAATAGGTTAACATAAATTGTATAAGTTAAAAATACATGAAAAAATAAAAAAAATTACAAAAATTCAAAATATTGGAAAAAGGGAATGATGGATGTAATCCCCAACCAAAACCTCTACGGACGACCACCGAACATGGTTAGGGCCAAGAACCACTATGCTCAACATGAACCAGATCAACCAAGATCACTATATTTGTGCCTATCATCTGCATAAGAACATCAATTGGGGATAACTATCATATAAGGGTTAGTATATACATAACTATTTGGATTCCATGGAATCAAATATGGAATTATCATATATAACAATAGTTAGCCCAACCCATAATACAAGAAGGTAAAGAAAACCCAACATCACATATGTTCAAACAATCCCAAATTATTGAAATAATGGGTATATGTGGCAACCTTGTTTTTTTTCATTATAAGACATTGAAATATTTTTATTACTATTTATGGAGCCATGTGAAGAGAAAATGCAATATTCCAAGGCATTGTGTGAAAAAAATTGATATTATAAGAATATTAAATTTGTTAATATCATTCATACATAGTTTTTGGTACAAATGGAATAACACCTATATAGATGCCCATATAGGATATCTTATTTCATTGTCTATTTTAGGACATGAGTTTACCAAAGGTGAAACCTATGGATGGTTGCATATGATGTCTAGTGAAGGAAACAATTTGGTGGTACATTTAATCAATGTAAATAAATTATTTGTTTATTTTTTTTACTTAATTAAAAAATAAAATAATCTTTAAATATCATCATATAAATATTTTCCTTGGCTTATCTAGATAAAATATTTGATATATAAGAGGAGGTTCATAGAAATATTCATTGGTGAATCAGAATCAGATGATGAAAGGCGATAATATCAAGGTGGATTGAGATGTAATAGACACAAAAAGTCTTCTCTTTCATTGGTGAATGAATTTTCACCACAAATAGATCATTTTTTATGTAGGGATCATAAATTATGGTATAGTACACTTTTATTAAAATTTTATGAAAGGATTTGTATTTTTATTTTGATCTGTGTTCATTCTCTCATCTAATGAGCCTTTTAATATTTATTCTATCTACAGTTATTAATATCTCATGATTCTCAGATTATATTTCCCCTATCACTGATAATTTTCCATGAATTCTTGTACAATATTTTTTCATCCTTCCTATTGTTATTTCCCCTCTAAATTAATCACTTCTTTATTGTAGGCCTATCGGGTTGAAGTTTGATATTCTGAAGAATGTTTGAGTGTGATAGAACCTCCAGATTCATTTTGGTATCATGAAGGACATGTGGGTAAATGGATTACATATGGATCAAGGAGTAACAAAGAAGTGTGTAACACACTATGTAAATGGGATTTGAAAGTGTGATTAGATTCAGTAGGAGGCACATTGGCAGCATGGTGGGCTTCTTATTGGTCACTAGGATCAAATTACATTCCCCCAAATGTCCTCAAGTGACTATACATGGTTTATCCATCTAATTCTATGTGCTATCTGGGTTTAATTTGGGAGGGGTGATGACATATTGGTATGATTCATGGATGTTCTAAAATTTCTTTAGAAAACATGAATACACAACCTTTAATGATGAAGGGTACATGACATGTTTTTTTGATTCTATAGTGGTTAGGATTTTACCTGAAGTTAACTATTGCATGCATTGTAGGTGACCTACACACCATGTGACCCTACCACGGTGGTTAGGCCATGTTCCAGCTACCCAAACCCAATGCACCATGTGGATATACATTCTATGTACTAGAGTATATGATAACATTAAAGAATAAATGGGACTAATTATAGATACATAGCTAAGACCCCAAGAGGATATAGAACCCCTGTATTATAGAGGTAATTTCATATATAGAGATATTGCTTCTCGATCAGTGTCCAGTGAGAACATGGCCAAACATTAGAGTTGGGGAATACCTCATTTGGACCCCGTGTACATAATATACCATTGTATGAATCTTATACCTCCCATATCACTTTGTTTGGATTTTGATTTTAGATCCTAAATAGCTTATCCTTGATTTATTCCTCTTAGAATTTGATTCTTTCTATCATCAATAACTTGGAGATATGATGTGATATGTTCTAAGTGAGACTCTTATTCAAGAGATGCTTGACGATCATAGTGATTGGGAAGGATCATAAAATAGATGTTTGGTTCAATACTAACACATTACACAAAGTATTTCATTCTCTATTTTGTTAGAGATATGTCAGGGTTAGTACTCCCCTATCTCACCGTGGAATAGGTTCCCCATGAAACTAGAGATATTTCATGGTTTTGGTACCCAATCACACTAGAGAGCTTGTTACTTGGGATATTAGAGTGATATCAAGGTTAGTAATCATCTTTCAAACTAGATAATAGGTTCCCCATTTCTTTATATTGGTATAGTTTGTAATCACCTTACTACTATATGGAGAGAGTTTCCAACCTACAGAGTAGTACTATAACAACCATCATCTTTTATTCATATTTAAACAAGCTTTATTACATAATCATGAACATAATACATCCCATAGATCTAGAGGTATAGTGTCTTTTGGGAATAGAAACATTCCATTACAACATAATACATAAAATACAACATCTTTTTTGAAAACTTTTTTTACATGACCACAACTTCCCTTTTTACTTTGAATTGAATGGGACCACCTGGGGATATACATAAGAAAAGGATTATCTATAAATCCCATTAAGGGACTAAACAATGTATAACATGAAAATACAATAAATGTATGGAAATGGGAATATCAATGGAACACAATAGAAACATGAACATAAATGCATGATATAGAATGACTATCAGTACATGGAAATTTGGAAAGATCTAAAAAATAGCATCATTAACAAAAAGGATTCTGGTAGACCCCTGTCCAAACATGGTGGACAGATTTCCTAAAAGGAACCAGATAAACTAATATTCCTACATGGCGTATCATGATACTAAACATTACCCAATGCATTGGAGCGCTATCAGGGAATAACCATCATATTCATTTCAATGTCACGTTTATGTGTTCCACATAGATCATATAACATGTATTCATTCAACATTTTCATTTTTTCCATTATCAAGGAATGTGGAATAAATTCATGTAAGTAACAATAAAGAATTATATGTTCATTATGGTGAATAAACATGACAGGGAAATGGTTATGGTATTCACTACAGGATGATCTTGTGTTTGAAAATCATGGTGCTATTTCGGCAGCATAACGTTGTTATATAGAGATTCATAAATGGGTTGATGAGAGAAAAAGGGGTCAATCATTATTTATACAAGAAATAGACATTAAAGGAATCTTGGAACATAATATCATAATATATGAAATGGAATTTAGATCCATAACAATGATGAAATGTTTGAATGGAAATAAGAAGAGAGAAATCCCTTACGAAATTTTGGCATCGTAACGGGTGTACCAGGAATGAATTAATGAGAGATAAAGGGGTCAGTCGTCCTTAAAAAATAACGAGGGAAGTATGAGGGGGGTGATAAATCAGACCCCATAATGTTTTAATTTAAAATAAAAGGGTATAACAATATAAATAAACTTGGACAAAAATGGGGAAGAATGGAATCCCTTACTTGGATTTGTGTGATCCTAAATGATTGGGAGAGGCTTGGGAGAGGCTTATTGGGAGATTAGGGCTGCTTGGGTGGATACCAGAGAGGTAATAACCGAGTAGGGATGTGCACCATGGATTTTCAGTGAAGATAAGTTGAAGATTGGATGGGTTTATATAGGAAATGAGAGGGGAATTCGTTAATATTTCACAAACATAAGTTTTGGAACTTATATAACTAAATAGTCAAAACCACAAACCATCCCATGGGTTTTCCCATTGTCTATTCCAAAAAAGAGTGAAAAATTTATTTTACAATTCAATTTTCTAAACATATTAAAATATTATCCTTTCTTATGTGGAGATGAGTCCCATTATTAATGAAATGAATTTAAAATCATACAATATATTATTCATTTTGGAGGATTCACAAAGCCTTTATAAAATAAATAAAACAAATATAAAATTACATTATTTTTATGGAAAAATCTATATTTGGATGAGAATACCCTTTATATTATTTATTACATCATTTGGGGTTCATTATGATGTATTAATACATCTATTTTATTTATATGGTATTTACTTTTAACCTAAAAATTCGACTATCATAGAAAATTTTGAAAAATTAAACATTGGATAATTTCGACTTCTTGATTACAAAAATAATATTCATTTTATCTAAATATTTTTCTAAATATTTGAATTTTCACTTTTAAAATAAAAACAAATATATATTGAATAGTTATGTATTTGGAAAAAAAAAACAATTTTATAACCATAATAAAAATAACATTTGACTTCATATACGCATTTATTGTTCATAAAAGTAATTCGATAATAATATTTTATTAAAATATTAATTTTTTTTAAAAATAAATAATTCCTTAAAATAAATTCATTACAAAATACACTTTCTATTTTATTGTATAAGAAATATAACTCATGTGAAAATTATTACCTAATCATTTATAGAAACAGAACTGATATAATCATCATTTATAGGAATTATTTTTATAATATTTTTTTATTAAAACCCTTGTTTAATATAATAATTTATATATTTATCAAAGTACCATTTTTACCAGAAAACTCAATTTATCAAATTTATCATTCTTTTAAGAAAATATATTCTCAAAATTTAATTTATGAAATAAAACTTTTATTAATAAAAAGAGATTACACAATAAGTAACTAATACCTTATTACATAACCCCATACAAAATCTACATAAGATCTAAGGGTAAGGTGTGTGATTGTGGCAGACTCTTGGGGTGGCTCGGATAACATCACCTGATTGGTAATCTCTATTAACTTTATCATCTCCCGTAGGAGATTACATTCAGGAATAACATGTTGAAACTTAGCTTGGGCTTGGTCAAGATCGAATCCCAATAATGCTACCTCCTTCCCATGCTCAGAAAAATGAGCTTCATATTTCCAAGGTCTTATGGATGAGGCCATCATCTCCATTATTTATTTTGTAAGTATTTTTTTAAAACCATATATTTATATCAGTTTTGTGATCACTGTTCAAAAACAATATTATATATAGTAACAATACTTAACGGTAATTTAAATTAAAAAATTAAAAAAATGGTGCATGTGTTTTCTATATCCATAATACATTAAAATAAAGGAAATTTTATTCATAAATCAATAGGTCATTAAAAAAATTCCCCCCTTAATAAATTTCTCCCTAGAAATGTCATTTTCCTACACTAAAATAGATGAGGGTAACTCTACCTCATCACTTCCTCCGGTTCCTAGGTTTCTTCTTCAATCATGTGGTTTGTCCACAACACTTGGAAAAGGGGAATTTTATTTTTTCATATAACCTTTCCCCTATGATCTATGATCTTCATCAGCTTATCTTCGTAGGAAATGTCATTCTTCAATGGTACCACCTCTGGATTGAGTACATAGGATGGGTCAGGTATGTACTTCCTCAAATATAATACATTGAATACTATACATGAGATAATTTCCGTGGGATTGAATGTTGATAGCCCACTGCTCTAATGCGATAAATAATCTGAAATGTTCTAATGTACCTAAGAATAATCTTTAAATTCTTTCCATATCTCATCACTCTCTTCAATGGAGTAATGTGGACGAAACCCATATATCCAACATCAAACTCTTTGTCTCTTCGATGGTTGTTAACATTGTTTTTGTTTTGACTCTGAGAATCTTTTATGTGTTGTAGGATGGTCTTAACCTTCTCCACTATTTCTTTGACCATTTCATGACCCAGAAGTTTTAACACTCCATCTTCTTCCAAACATCTCTGTGTTCTGCACCTCTTCCCATAAAGGTCTTCATTAGGAGCCATTTGGATGCTTCAGTGGAAACGGTTGTTGTAAGAGAACTCAACCAGAGTAATATGTTGATCCAATCATCTTTTTAAGTCCATTGAGTATTCTCTCCACATGTTGAAATGTGTTTGTATAGCACACTCATATTAGATATCATTTTTTGGATGATAAGATGTACTGAAGTTCAGCTCAGTATTTAGAGCGTGTTGGGGATTCTTCAAGAACATAGAGGTGAATCTTAGATAATGATCGGATACAATGGATAATGGTACACCATAAAGCCTTACCAATTCTCTGATGCATATATATTCTAGTTGATCTAGTGAGAAATATTCTTAAATTTCATTAATGTGTGAATTCATTTTAAGACAGTCCATAACCACTGAGGTACCATTAATTACATTGGATGTATTCGGAAGTCTGGTGACAAAGTCCATGGTGATGTTCTCCGATTTCATTGTTGGTATAGGTAATGGTTTCATCATCCCCTTAAACTTATGTCTCTTATCCTTCACTAGCTCACATACCATGAAAATTGACATATATTCATCAATCTCTTTATTCATGTTATCACACCTATAATTTTCTTAGAGATCCCGATACATCTTTGTGTTTCATGGGTAAATGGAGAAATTCAAACTATGTGAATCATCCAAAAGTTATTTCTTTAACTTCATATTTTATAGAACACATATTCTTGACCCAAATCTCACAATTCCTTATTCATTAACATTGAACTCTATGTATTTGTTTTTTATGATAGTTTACCCTTTCTTTTAAATTCCCACATCATATTTTTTAGCATCCTTGAGCCTTTCCAAGAGAGACAGTTGATCAATCATTTTTTTTAATTATTAGTGTTGTTCCCTTCTTCTTGATTCCCATTTCCATTTTCATCAAATCTAAGAAGATTATATCCTTATCAATTCTCATCAATGATATAATTGGAGGGTCATTTCTACTTAGATAATCCTCCATCTTGTTCACTTTCCCATGGTGGTAAAAAATTGAGCATTCATAATATGTGATGAGATCTAACAATATTCGAAGGTGCATGTTCATCTTTTTAATGGTGAATATATAATTAGGAATTTTGTGATCCATATATATTTCACACATTTCCACAATGAGATAATGCTACTATATTTTCAATGAAATGATCACAGCTGCCTACTCTAGATCATTTGTGGGATTGTTTTTCACATGATGTATCAGCCACCTTTTGGCATAGGTGATTTATGTTTTCATTCTTCACTAACACACTTCTCAGGACCTTCATTGAAGCATCATTTATGATTTTGAAAACCTCCCCACTTGTGGGTAGTGTGAGCATAGGGGCAGTGATAAACCCATTCTTCAAATCCATAAATCCTTCTTTACATTCATCCTTCCAAGAAAACATTACTCCGTTTTGACTTAGCATGGTAAGAGGTTTTGACAATCATGATAAATTTCTCACAAATCAATGATAATATCCATCTATCCCCAAGAAGCAATACCTATCCATCACAGATGTTAGCCACATCCATCCATCAATTACTTCTATTTTGGAAGGATCCACAGATATCCCACTGCTTTTGATGATATACCCCAATAATGATACTTCCTTCAACCAGAAGACACACTTGTTTTACATTGCAATGAGATTCTCCTTTCGCAAGTTCTCTAGTATAATTATTAGATGGTACTCATTATACTACTTGGTTTTAGAGTACATTATAATATCTTCAATAAATACAACCAAAAATTTGAAGAGGTAGCATGTAAAGACTCAATTCATTAAATCCATGAATATTTCCAGAGAATTAATGATTCCAAAAGGCATTACTATGATTTCATGTTCCCGTAACTTGTACAAAAGAAATTTTTGGGATATCTTCCTTCTTCACACATACATGGTAATATCCCAAACACAGATCCACCTTGGAGAATTATTATTCTCCATATAGATGATTGATAAATTTCCTCAATTCATGGAAAAGGATACTTGTACGTTATCATGACTTTTTAGCTCATGATAATCAATGTAAAGGCATATTTACCCATCCTTCTTCATGATGAAGAGGATTGGTCCACCCCAATGTAAAGAACAAGGGAATTTAAACACTTTATACAGTCTTTCCTGTAGTTATTTCATTAGCTCCTTATGCTCCAAAACAAACATTTTATATAGAGTCTTGGATATTATAAATTCCCTAAGTATATGATGAATCGAAAATTCAATATCTCTTTTTGGAGGAAGAGAAAGTAATTCCTTGGGAAACAGATTAGCGAATTCCATTACAATATGTATGCCTTTGAGGATTGTTCCTTCCTTAGACACAATCATCTGATAAAGATACACACTCTCATAGTGAAGTAATATCCACTCATGAAATGATAGTTATAATGAATACTAATCCACCTCCTTACACTTGTACAAAATCAGGGGATGATTACACATATGGAGAGTGATTTCCCTCTCGCAATAGTTTTGTGTGAGCTCTATATAAGGAAAGTCAATCCATGTCAAGAATTGTATCAAAATCCACAATTGGTAGTATGGAGAGGTTTGTCGGGATTTTCAATAGATAAATTGTGACAAGGGGGGAGTTATATCCATGGGATGCAACAACTTCCCCATTTTTTGTTCTCACTAAAATCGCTACTTCTATTATTTGTGGTTCTTTTTTGGATTGTTCTATGAAAATTTCATGATATAAATGAATGCATAGAACTAGAATCAAAAAGTAAATTTTCTATTAATAAATGAATAACTAGAGTACCTATCACCATTTTTTTCGGGATTCACATCGTATGTATATGAAAAAACCTCTCCCTTACTACCTTGGAAGTTGATGGTTGCCTCCAATTACCCTTGACACATGGCACTGGTTCACAATGTCCCCATATTCCTTGTAGTTGTAGAAATGAACAATGCCCTGGGGTTCAACTAGAGAATTCCTTTCATCTGCCACATTTGAGGGTTTCTCCATTAAATAATCCTTAGCCAGGTGTCTTTATCTTCCACACCCAAATCATTTCCTAGTACACATTAAGCAATTTCTAGGGTTCTTTTTACCGCCCCATTGGAAAGTGAGATTCCAATTGTTTTAGAACTGTTGGTTCTTCCCATCAGATTTCCAGAATTAAAGTCCACTTTCTGGTTCTTATACCCATGATACCCCTAAGACACTCTGATCTCCATCTTGAATTTGAGAGAACATCAGACAATCTCTTTATAGCTTTCAAATTCGCGGATCACCTATGATTTCTATTGTGTAGGTTTTATCCCACAATGTAGTGGTCAAACATGCATTTCGGGGTAACAATAAAACCATATGCGTATCATGAATGTTTGGAAATGTTTTTCTCATAAATCCCAATAGATTTTTCATCCTTTTTCTTGAGTTCAAGGAAATATCTTTCCAAATTAAGATGAAGATTGTGGGGGAAATATTTATGGAAAAACATTTTCTACAAATCCTTCATTTCGAACACCTTGGTCTTTTCCTTGGGCTTCATTTTCTTATCAATTTCCATTATTGATCAGCTTCCCTCTCCATAATAAAATTATCCAGAAGAACCTTCAATTTATCGGAACATTGAAGGATGGATAATATCTTCCCTATTGAGTTGATTCATTTTTCAGAGATTGAGAGATCATATGATCCATTGAATGTACGAAGCCTTTGACTCATGAAGTTATTGATTGAAACTTGTTATTTCTTGGGGGGGGGGGGGTTGATGTTCCTCCCAACACATGGTTCTATTCAAAACTTGAGTTAACTGAGAGAGTGTTCTGACCATGTTTGTGATTCCCTTTCCCATTGGATTGGTTATCTCACTATAACAGTCATCACATTGATCTTCTCATTAGTTATTGACACGAGTCCCCCTATTACTGGATATTGGCTAGAATAAAAGGAAAATTAGGGGTAAGTATTTTAATGTGTTGAACAAATAATGGGGAATCCAACTAAAAAAGGGATGAATTATGAAATTTTATTTATCTTCTTAACTTATGAATTTCATGGATTCAATCTTTGATATCCATGATCTATTTCCTAACACATATTATTATGGGATTTGTTTCTCCGTTAATAATGGTTCATACTAAGCATATGAATTTACCAAACAATTTATCATGGGAGTGTCGAACCAAGAGTGCATCCATCCCAATTTTCGTGCACTAGTTTCCATTTGTGTCTAGCTCGAAGCGGTGTTTTCTGGTTTTACCCCAAGATACATCTTTTCCAGAGCCACCTCTACTTGTTCATATCCAGACAATGATGTATTTGATAGATAAACCACTTAATATATAATTACCAAATTTTATGGATTATTTTCTTATACATATTCTTATCCCTAAGGATTTCACTAGAATTTTACAACCCTAATCCACAAAATAACTAAACATATCCTCTGATACCAACTATAAAAACATTGTTCTTTATTTCATATTTAAACATGACTTATTACATAAAAATGAACTTAATACAACATAGATGATCAACCTTTCTAGTTTCTTTGGGGATTAGGAAAATTACATGAAAATTTAAAAAATAAAATACGACATATCTATTAAAAACTTCTTTTACAGGACCAAAACATTTCTTCGTACTTAGCATTACATGGGATAACCTCTGGACATACATAAGAAAAGGGTGAGCTACATAGCCCTGTAGGGGAGTAAAAAAGGTATAATGTGAAGAATATAATACATGTTAGAAAATGGTAATATCAATAGAGCACAAGAGAAACATGAACATAAATACACGATATTGCACGATTTTCATAACATGGAAATGTGGAAACAACTTAAAACACTACATCATTAACACAAGGAATTAGGTAAAACTCATTTCCCAACATGGTGGACAAATGTCCTTAAAGAAATGAAGCAAACCCATGTCCCATCATGATTTATCATGAAAATAAAAATTATCCAATGTATTGAAGTGCTATTAGAGTTCACCCTTTATATTCATTTAAATCTCATGCTAAAGTGTTCCAAAAAGATCGTATAATGTGGATTCATTCAACAACGTCATTTTCCCCAATCAAATAATATGGAATATATACATGTAAGTACCATTAAATATGTATATGTTTATAATGTTGAATACCTTTTAATTACAAAATGGGTATGGTATTCACTACACAATGCTCTTGTCCTGGAAAATTGCAGTGCTATTTCAACAGCATACCGTCGTTATATGGAGATTCATAAATTGGTTTGATTAGTGAGAAAGGGTTATCTCATAATTTATACATGAAATATACTATAAATGATTCATGAAACATAATATTCCGACATATGAAACGTAATAAATATTCCACATATAGAAGAAATGTTTGAATGGAAATTAGAAGGGAGAAACCCCTTATAGAATTTGGACATAGTAACAGGTGTACAAAGAAGGCATTAATTAGAGAGAAAAGGGTGTCTAATCATTCTAACATGAGGAGGGAAGTATAGTAGAGGTGTTAAATCATACCCCAAAATTTTTAGTTGAATATAATATGGTATAAAAACAAAAATAACATTAGATAAAATGGGAAAGGAAGGAATCCCTTACTTGGATGTGTGATCCCAAAGGCAGGGGTGAGGCTTTAGAGAGGCTTCCTGGGATCTTGGGGAACCTTAGGGGGATTATATAGTGGGCAGAAAACAGTAGGTACATGATATAAAGATTTTTATTCAAGATAAGTCAGAGATTGTGTGGGTTTATATAGGAAATGAGTGGGTAATTCATTAATATTTCACAAACAGTGGTTTTCTAACCTATATAATTAAATCCTAAAAACAACAAACCATCCCATTGTTCTTACCCAAGAGGAGTTTAAAACATTATTTTAAAAGTCCACTGAATTAACATATTAAAAAATAATCTTTTCTTATGTGGAGGTGATTCACATTCATAATGAAATGAATTTAAAATAAAAAATATATATAATACATTTTGGAGGATTCACTAACACCTTATAAAATAAGTAAAACAAATATAAAATCACATAATTTTAATGGGAAAACATAAATTGGGAAGATAATTCCCATTATAGTATTTGATACATCATTTTGGGTTCATCATGATGAAAAATAAAAATTATTTACACGGTATATAACTTTTTCCTAAAAATTCTACCACCATAGAAAATTATGAAAAATTCACTGTAGGATAATTTAGACATCATGATTAAAAAAAATATTAATTTTATCTGAAGAATTTTATAAATATGGGAATTTTTAATTTAAAAATTAAAACTAATATTTATTTAAAATTCACGGGTTTTGAAATAAACAGTTTTCAAACCTTAATAAAAATTACATTTGAATTCATATAATCATTTATTATTAGAAAAAGTAATTTGATAATAAAATTTTATTAAAATATTAATTACTTTAAAAATTCATTAATTCCTTAAAAAAAGTCTTTTAAAAATAAACTTTTTGTTTTATTTAATAAAAAAACAACTCCTATCAAACTGATTATCTAATCATTTATAGATAATGAAATGATTTAATAATCATTTATTAGAATTGTTTTTATAATATTATTAATAAAAATCATAGTGTTATATAATAATATATATTTCTCAAAAGTAGCATTTTTCCTTGAAATCTCAATTTATCAAATTTATCATTCTTGTATGAAAGACGATTCTCATAATGGAATTGATGGAATAATACATTTATTTATAGTAATGGATTACATGATAAGTAACTAATAACTTATTATATAACTCCTTTTAACACTCTCATATGACCTAAGGGTAAGGTTTCCAATGGTGACAGACTCTTGGGGCATCTCAAATAACATCACCTAGGTGGTAATCTCTATTAACATGAACTTCTATTATTGGCGATTTTGTTCAATCTTAACATGTTGATGCTCGACTTTGTCTTGGTACAGATTTCATCCCAATGATGTTAGCTCATTCGCAAGCTCTGAAAAATGGGCTTCATACATCCCAAGTATACTAGATGAGTCCATCATCTCTTTTGTTTGTGATAAAGGTATTTTTTTAAAACCTCATAGTTATATCAGTTTTCTGGTCACTGTTCAATGACTATATTATCAACGGTAATGATACTTAACTGTAATTTGAACCCAATAATAATAATAATAAAACATTACATGTTGTTTCAATATCAATAATATATTGAAAGATAGTTATTATTATTCATAAATATTTGGGTCGTTAGAACATTCCCCCGTTAAGAAATTTGTCCCTTGATATTCCATTTCCCCTCAATGAAATATATGAGGGTAACTCCAACTCATCACTTCCTTCAGTTCCCATGTTTCTTCTTCAAAATTGTGGTGTCTCCACAACACTTTGTTGAGGGATACTGTCTTATTTCTTATAACTTTTTTCCTACGATCGAATATATTCACTAGATTATCTTCGTAGGAAAGGTCATTCTCTAGTGGTACCACCTCTGGATTAAGTACATGTGATGGGTTAGGTATTTACTTCCTCAAAACTAATACATGGAATACATCATGTACATCAGATAGGTTTAGTGGGAGTTCTAGTTGATATTCCACTACTCCAATGCGATCAAGGATCTCAAACAGGCAGATGCACCTTGAACTTAGCTTTCACTTCATCCAAATTCTCATCACTATCTTCCATGGAGAAATGTGGATGAAACCCATATCTCCAACAACAAACTATAGGTCTCGTCAATTGTTGTTAGGATATAATTTATTCAACTCTAATCATCTTTCATGTGATACTAGATGGTCTTAACCTTCTCCACCATTTCTTCGACTATTTATGGAACTAGAAGTTTTCGCTCCCCAACATCAATCCATCATGCTGGTGTTCTGCAACTCTTCCTATAAAGGGATTCATAAGGATCCATTTGGATTCTAGAGGGGAAACTATTTTTTAAAGGGAAATCAACAAGAGGAAGATGTTGGTACCATACTCCTTTGAATTCCATTGAGCATTCTCTCAACATTTCCTCTAGTGTTTGGATAGTCCACTCAGATTGAACCTCAGTTTTAGGATGATAAGACGTACCGATGATCAACTCAGTATTCAGAGTGTGTTGGAGACTCTTCCAAATGTTAGAGGTGGATCTTGGAAATTGCTAGCATACAATCGATAGTGGCACACCAGTCATACTTTCTACAGCTCTGATGTATATCTATTCCATTTGATCAAATTAAAAATCCTCTCAAATTGAAATGAAGTGTTCATTCATTGTAAGACGATTCACAAGAACCTAGTTAAAATTATTTTCATTGGATGTCTTCGGATGTTTGGTGATAAAGTGCATGGTGATGTTCTCCCATTCTCATGGTGGTATGGGTAATGGTTGAATCATCCCATTTTACATTCTACGTATCACCCTTCACTTGTTGACATACCATGCACTTTGACGTATGTTTGGTGATCTCCTTCTTCAGGTTATCCCACCAATAATTCTCTCGGATATCCTAATACATCATTGTGTTTCCTAAATGGATGGAGAAATTCGAACTATGTGAATCATCTAAAAGTCCTTTCTTTAACTCCATATTTGATGGAAGACATTGTCTTGAACCAAATCTCACAATTATTTCTTCATTGAAATTGAACTTCTAGGATTTACCTATTTTTATAGTTTCCACTTTATTCTATATTCCCATACAATATTTTCTATAATCCTGTAACCTTTTTGAGAGAGACGGTTGATCAATTTTTAGTGAAAGGATTTATGATTTTCCTTTCTTTATGAGTCCCATGTCCATATTCATCAAATATAAGAAGTTTGGATCCTTTCCAATTGTCATCAATGAAAGAATTATTGGGTTCTTTCTACATAGAGAATCCTCTACCTTTTTCACTTTCCCCAGGTGGTAATGAATTGAACAATAGTAATCCTTGATGAGATCTTACCATCACCATGGGTCCATGTTCATCTCTTTCAGTGTGAATATATATTTGAGACTTTTTGGATCTGAATATATTTTAAACTTTTCCCCAAAGAGATAATTCAGAAACATTTTCAATGAAAAGACCACATCTACAAACTCTAGATCATTCATGGGATAGTATTTCTCTTTAATTTTAAACTACCTTGAGGCATAGGCAATAAATTTTTCATTATTAATCATCACAAAACCCAAGCCCTTGTTTGAAGAATCACTAAGGATTATGAAAATCTCCCCAATTGTGGGTAGTGTGAGCATAGGGGTAGTGATCACCCTCTACTTCAACTCCATAAATATTTCATAAAATACATCATTCTATGAAAACCCGAATCCCTTCAGAGTTATGTTGGTAAGATGGTTTGAAAATTGTATGAAATTTCTCCTAAATCAGAGATAATATCTAGCTAACCCTAAGAAGTTACGTATATTCATCATAGATGTCATCTTCGACCATCCCTCAATTTCTTTCTTTTTGGAAGAATCCATAGATATTTTATTTCTTTTTATGATATGCCCCATGAATGAGACTTCCTTCAACCAAAATTGGCACTTGATATACTTTACATAGATATTCTCCTTTCGCAAGGTCTCATGTATAGTGCTTATATTCTTCTCATGATCATCCTTGGTTTTGGAGTATATTAGAATATTATCTATAAAGACAGTCACAAAATTTTCAAGTAAATCTAAAAATACTATATTCATCTATTCCATGAAAATTAATAGTTAATTATTGAGTCCAAAATCCATTACTATGAATTTATAGTTCCTATACCTTGTAAAAAAATAAGCCTTGGGGATATCCTCCTTCTTCAACCATACTTTGTAATATCCTGATTGCAGATCAACCTTGGATAAGTATTTTTCTCCAAGTATCTGATCAAACATGTAATAAATTTGTGGAAAAATATAGTTGTTCTTTATCATGATTTTGTAGAGATCATAATAAATCAATGTAAAGGTGCATTTAGCCATCCTTCTTCTTGATGAAGTGAACTGGTGCACCCCATGGTGCAGCACATGGGTGTATAACTCCTTTATCCAGATTCTAATGTAGTTGGTTGTTTTTCTCATAAATCTCCAAAAAATCCATTATATATGTATTCATAGATATTAGAAACAACCCAGGTAATAGATCAATTGATAATTCAATATCTATTCTAGGATAAAGACTGCAAAATTCCTCGGGAAACACATACACGAATTCCCTTACAATAGGAATGCCTCTGAAGATGGTTCTTCCCATGAACTTAATCATCTGAGAAAGATACGCTTTATCACAGGGAAGTAATATCCATTCTTGATATGATGTTTCTATATAAAGTTCATCATTCTCCTTGCACATATATAGAATTGAAGGCCAATTAACCATATGGAGAGTGATTTCCCTCTCCTGACAATTTTTTTGTCTCTATATAGGGAAATCCAATCCAGGCCAATAATTGCATCAATAACCACATTAGGGAGTATAAAGAGGTTCACTGGGAAGTTAAATCCACAAATTGTGTCATGGGAGGAATTATATTTAGGGGATGCGATAATTGGATCATTTTCCGTTCTCACTGATATCTCTACTTCCATGATTTGTGGTGGTGTTTGGACTTTTCTACAAAACTCATGGGATATAGAAGAATTCGTAGAACCAAAATAAAAAAGTAAATTCTCTATTCATGAATGAATAACTATTTTACCTTTCACCACATAAATGTCCAGATTCCTTTCAGGGTAGTAATGGAAAAATCACTCCCTTGCTTCTATATTGGTTGTTGGTTTCCTCCAATTACTCTTGTTAGAGGGCACTGGTTCACAAAGTTCCCTTGTTCATTGTAGTTGAAGAAATGAAAAATGAGCTGAGGGTCAAATAGAGGATTCCATTCCTCTTACACATTAGTGGGTTTCTCTAGTTAGAAATCATTATCCAGTTTCCCTTATATTCCAATACAAATGCATTTCCTCATCCCCTTCATGAAATTTCTAGGGTGCTTCTTCCCGCACCTTTGGCAAGTGGGATGTTTCAATTTATTAGAACCATTGGTTTTTTCCCTCAGACAACCAAAATTAATGTCCAATTTCATCATTTTGTTTCTATGATACCCCTAAAATTCTTCTATCTTTATCTCAGAATTGAGGTAACATCAAAAAATATCCTCATATATTTCTAAGGCTCGAATCGCTTGATATTTCTATAGGATAGGTTTTATCCCACCAATGAAGCGGACATCCTTTCATTCAATGGTAATGACAAAAATAGTAGTATATCATTCATGTATGGTAATGTTTTCTTATTACACCCCAATAGATTCATCATCCTTTTTATTGATTGTAGGGAAATTGTTTACCATCTTAAGATGGAGGGTGGGGGAAAAAATTTATCAAAATATATTTTCAAAAAATCATTCCATTCCAACACCTCAATATCTTCTTCAGGATTCACATTTTTTATCAATGTCAACCATTGATCAGATTCACCCTACATATGATAAGAAACAGGATTAACCTTATCTTTTTTGGATCATTGATGTATATAGAAGATCTTCTCAATGGATTTCAACCATTATTCGACGATTGAGGGATCAGATGATCCATTGAATATAGGAGGCCTTTGTCTCATAAATCTCTTAATTCCAACTTGTTCTTTCTTATGGGGGATGAAAATTCCTATTTACCCATGGTTAAATTCAAAACATTATTTATCTGAGAGAGTATCATGACAATGTTTATGATTCTTTCTCCCATCTGTTTAGGCATCACACTGGAACTGTCATCACATTGAAAATAAAATAAATTATTAGCTCGAGTCCTCCAATTACCAGCCATTTCCTAGAATAAAAGAAAAATTAGGTGTATTTATTTTAATCTATTGAACACATAAATTGGAATCCAAAAACAAAAATGGATAACATTTAAATTACATTTATCTCCTTAAGTTATGAATTTCAAGGCTTCAATCTAAGTTATCCATGATCCATTTACTAAAATATATCATATTAGATTTTTTCTCCCTTAATAATCTTTCATAATAATATGATGAATTTACCAATGTATATCCACCTAGAGTATCTAACCAGGGGTGGAGCAAGGCCCGTTGTTTTGCACAAGTTCTCGTTCTAGTCTAACTCAAAGAAGTGTTTTTAGGTTTTACCTCTAGATACGTCTATTCCAGAGCCACCTCTACTTCTTTGTATCCAGATTAGGATGTATTTTTTTGATAAACCACTTAATATATACTCCCCAAAATTTAGGGATTCTTTTTGTATACATAGTAATTTACCTAAGGCTTTCACTAGAGTATTGTAATCATAATCCCAAAAATAACTAAACCTTTCCTCTGATACCAACTATAACAACCCAGATATTTATTACATATTTAAACATGATTTATTACCTAAACATGCACATTATACAACCGATAAGATTTATATTTCTAGTGTATTTATGGCTTAGGAACATTAAATGACATCAAAATACATAAAATATAAAATATTTATTCAAAACGTCTTTTACATGGTCACAACATTCCTTTGTACTTAGCATTTCTTGGGATAACCTGAGGACATACATAAGAAAAGGATGATCTATAATGCCATGTAAGGGAGTAAAAAAGGTATAACATAAAGAATAAAATACATGATAGAAAATGGGAATATCAATGGAGAATTAGAGAAACATGAACATAAAGGCATATTACAACATGATTATCATAATATGAAAATGTGGAAACAACTTAAAACATAGCATCATTAACATAGAGGAACCAGGTAAACCTATATCCCAACATGGTGGAAAATTTTCCTAATAGAAATTAGGTAAAACCCTATCCCAAAATCACGTATCATGATACCAAACATAACCCAATGCATTGGAGCGCTACCCGGGCACACCCTTCATATTCATTTCAATCTCAGGCTTAAGTGTGCCACATAGATCATATAACATGGATTTATTCAACACACTCGTTTTTCACCTATCAAATAATGTTTAATACATAAATTTAAGTACCATTCAACCATTATATGTTCATAATAGTGAATACCCTTGATAGATAAATGGACATGGTATTCACAACGTGATGATCTTTGGTTGGAAAATCATGGTGCTATTTCGACAGCATAACGATGTTATATTGAGATTCACAAATTGGGTTGATGAGATTGAATGGGGTATTTCATTATTTATACATGAAATAGGACTAAATGGAATCATGTAACATAATATCCCGACATATGAAAGAGAATTTAGATCTATAATATAGAAGAAATGATTGAATATAAATAAAAAGGGAGAAACCCCTTACGGAATTTCGGTATGGTAATGGGAGTAAAATGAAGTCATTAATGAGATATAAAAGGGTATATCATAATTAAAACATGAGGAGGGAATTATGGGGGAGGTTCTAAATCATGCCCCAAAATTTATAATTGAAAATAAAACGGTATAACAACATAAAAAAACTTGGAAAAAATGAAAAATAAAGTAATCCCTTATTTGGATGTGTGATCCCAAAGGATTAGAAGAGTATGGAGAGAGGATTCATGGTAGATTGGGGTGCTTTGGGGGAATTATATAGTGGGGAGGATAAATTAGGTATGTCCTAAAAGGATTTTTAGTGAGAAAAAGTTGGATATTTTGTGGTTTTATATAGGAAATGAGATGGGGAATTCCTTAATGTTTCACAAACATAGGTTTTGGGACCTATATAATTCATAAATCAAAACCTCAAGACATAACATGGTTTTTTCGCATGATATTTTCACCATAGGAGTGGGAAAAAAATTTATAATCCCAATGTATGAATATATTAAAATATTATCTTTGCTTATGCAGAGGTGAGTCACATTATTAAAGAAATGAATTTATAATCAAAAAATATAGTATACATTTTGGTTGATTCACTAAAGATTTATAAAATAAGTAAAAAAATATAAAATAAAATTATTTTAATTGGAAAATATATATTGGGCTTACAATACCCATTATAGTTTTTATTACGTCATTTTAGGGTCACTATGATGTCATAAGACACATATTTTATTTACACGGTATTTAATTTTTACCCAAAAAATCGACTCTCTCAGAAAATTATGAAAAATTAACCATTGGATAAATTAAACATCCTAATTCCTAAAATAATATTCATTTTATCTTCATAATTTTATAAATATGTGAATTTTCATATTTATTATGAAAAATGACATTTATTGAAAATTCATAGGTTTTTAGAAAAACAATTTTCAAACCATAATAAAAATTACTTTCAAAATTATATAATCATTTATTATTCATAAAAGTAATTTGATAGTAATGTTTTTTTAATATTAGATATTTCAAAACGTCAAAAATTCCTTAAAATAAATTCTTAAAAAAATACACTTTCGGTGTTATCGTATAAAAAATATAAATTTTGCCAAACTAATTAACTATTCCTTTATATAGAAAGAACTGATATAATCACAATTTATAAGGTTTTTTTATAATATTATTAATGAAAACCTTAGTTTAATATAATACTTTATATATTTATCAAATGTATCATTTTTACCAGAAAACATAATTTATCAAATGTATCATTCTTTTAAGAAATACAATTCTCATTAAGGAATTTTTGGAATAAAACTTTTCTTTATAAAAATGGATTACATAATAAGTAACTAATACCTTATTAAATAACACCCTATAACACCCACATAAAATCTAAGGGTAAGGTTTGCAATGGTGACAGAATCATTGGGCGGCCCAGATAACATTGCCCGGCTGGTAATCTCTATTAACTTGAACATCTCCTATAAGAGATTCTCTTCAATCTTAACATGTAGAAGCATGACTAGGGATTGGTTAGGAACGAAGTACAGTGACACTACCTCCTTCCTAAGATCTAAAAAATGAGCTTCGTATGGCCTGAGTCTATTAGATGAGGCCATCCTGCGCTTTGTCTATGTTGAAAGAATTTTTTTAGCCTTATATTTATATCAGTTGTGTGATTAAAATTAAATGACTATATTATCACTGGTAGTCATACATAATGGGAATTTAAACCATAAAATAATAATAATAAAAGAGTTCATGTGTTTTCTATATCCTTAAGACATTAAAGGAAAGGTAATTTTATTCATAAATATTTAGGTCATTACAGGTACTCTCACATATTTGGGCTCTGATATGGTGTGGGTCCTCTATGGGGGATGTGTACTCCCTTAAATGTGGTGCATAATTATATGGTGTGGTCCTCTCCATATATATTATAGTGCGATTTTATTTGATATGGGAATCATTAGTGGACTTTTGGATCTTTAGGGTTACTCAATAACCCTTGCTAGGTATTGATATAGAGGTCACATTTCTCTATTGTGTGGATTTCTCTTTGAGAATATGTATGTGTATCTGCTATGTTTTATTTCCCACATTCATTGTAATTATCTAACTAACATTGTATCACTCTATCACTCCATTTCAGTTTTGGGTCATTTAACTAATTTTTCATATACTCACCCCTTTATGGGATTTCCTACATGTTTCATGTCACATGTAGAAAAATGAAGGATTGGTAGTGATTATAGTGTATCATACAGATACCCTAGTATATTGACCACGTATGGTTGTCTGGAATTTATATTAGGAGTAGTGTTCTCTCATGTTTCTTAATTTCTGTTTTTTGTTAGTTTTGGACTAAATTTCTAGTAGGGCATGTATTTTTTCATTTTCACATTGGTTTTATCCTCTTATACTATGTCTTATTGCTTATAGTTTTTTAAATTAAATGTTTGTCAATATATATTATAGTATTTAATTTATATTCCTATTATATATTGCAGGGATTTGGATTGGAGTGTGCATACATTTTCATTAGAAAACGACCTCGTATTTTAGTTATTCTTTCTTGACACTTGTCTCCTTAAAAAAAACTATTAGTGGTGGGAATGGGGTTTTAACGGCACATCCTTCCCTGGGATAGGTGGAGCCCAGTGATTCATGTCATTTTAAAATGGTCTAAAATGAGTTAATTCCATGGGATGGTGTTTGGAGTTTTCCACTTATGACGACTGGTTAGAAACTTGAGGAAATAGTGTTGGATAGTTTGAGTGTGTCTTTTTGGCTAGGGAACCTAATGATGATACAATCAATAAAATATCCACACATAAGGACTCTGGATACCTTTATGTTGACTCATAAAAATGAGACATTGGTTGTTGGGGACCATGGTACATGCATTATATTGGATTGAGTCTTTTGACTATACTAATTAAGTAATCACCCTACATATATGTATATTTTAATCTAAATGCGGTATGTCGTGATTAATTTAAGGATTCCTCTATGAATTTATAAAACCAAGTTACCGATTCAGGATGGTGATAAAGATCTAATGAGTGATTATGTCTTAGTTTAATTGTAATCCTTGTATGTAGTTTCTCTAGGTCGGTGGGTAGCATCACCCCTACAAATCAAGTAGAAATTAGTACTGAATGTTGAGGTCGAGGATGCACATAAAATTAATTTACTTTGTGATTTGTGATACTATATGTCATGGAGGTCCCATATTTATCCTCATACTCATGTAGCATAGGATTTTTTGAGTAAGTGGTTCTTGTACAAATATTGGATCAAATAGTGCGAGATTAACTAGTTGTGCTGAAATTTAGTCATTTCCATGAAGTAGTTGAGAATTTGTGGAGTTTGGTTATTCAAAACCATTATTATATGACACTATCATGATTCGATATCCATTTCATATTTCATGAGAATTATTATCCATCATTCCTGTTCTAAGATAAGATTTTAGAGCATATTTAGTTATAGTAGGGTTTCATGACAGTAGCAGTGTATTCCACGACATCCACTTGCCTTACATAGTACTCTCTAGACATCGTTCGAGATAGATTATTTCATGTGATGATGGTTCAGTAGGGTCTCCATAGAGGTATTTGAGCCATTGTGGTATACTTATGTCTTCCCCCATATGCTAGATTTCTCGCAAAGGCTCTTGAGACTTGACGCTTTCTAGTAGAGGGGAGCCTTATTGTTGGAGATGACAACAAAAATCATGTGTGTGAGTCTTTTTCAAAGGATTAAGTTGTTATATGTTTATATCTTAATAGCGGTGGAATTATAGGACTTGGGTTAAGGGGTATGTGTCTCAGGGATTTCCGGTTGGACAATGTAATCCCAGATATGGGTGATTTTACTCTTATGATGGGCATGGACAGTTGGCATTGGATTTCCAAAACAGTCATAGGGATTAGGATAGTAATATAGTGGAAGAAAATCCAGGTTAAAGTCTTTTCCGAGATCAATGATACCCTATCATAAACCAACTCTATTTGAACCCATACTAGTCACCCGAGCCAGCCTTCGACAAGGCCCGAGAGGCATTCTCGATCCTCCCGGGTGGATGACAGGCACCAGGGCATCAACTGAGTAGAAATGGAAATTATTTCACCCAATGAAAATAAACTCAATATAAAAATAAATGGAATAATGAAAAAATAAATAAACGACATGAAAATTAAAGAATGATCAACGACACGACTAACATGACCATGAAAAAGACTCCACAAAACCACATGGGTGACTCACAAATACTAAAACCAAATTTCACACAAGGCTATCTGAAACAAGATGAAACATGCCCCAATGATAAAAATAAGAAACATGATTTAGGTCTGAGTATTAAAACATAGTAACCATGCCCCAAAATCTATTCCCAATTCATTTCCTCTAAAAAAATAATCATCAATTTTAGGTTTTAACAACAATATATAAAAGTAATTTTTTCACACATTTTCACTTTAATGAAAATCATGGTGAATTAACCTTTTGCTCCATTTAAAACCATATTATTTATCCAAGAAGAACTATATAAAATTTAAAACAGAGTACACATTTCTATTATAAAGGAGAGAGTGGGTATAAAACATTTCAAAAACCTTTTTTCCATAACCATTTCAGAAAAATATTATCATTTTAACAAATAATCCACAGTATTTCAGAAGTGAGATCAACAATCATAAAATAAGGGAAGTGAGAAATAGTACATAGACTATCTACCCAAAAATTCATCAAAAAATTCGTTCAAGTAAAAAAGGGTTAACCCTATGAGATCATGAATAATCTATAACATACTATACAGATGAATCATCCTGAAGGCATGCACTACCTGATGAAATCATAATTCCCAAAGGTTTGATTTTTTCCCTACCTATCCCAATCTAGGGGCCCAATCCCATAGTAAAAATAACACAATATCCCCTTCTATGGTCCACTAGCTAGTGAGTAATTTAAACTAGTGTATCAATCATTCATTGAAATTTCAATCGCTATGTTAGGTTCACATCTCATGAATAATAACGGGGTGAGACAAAAATTTCAAAAAATAAATCCATCACATATATATGCATCACACACAAGAAACATGCACAAAATTCATCCTTGAATCACTCTAATGTTCTTTTTTCCTATTGAATTTGACCAAGAACACATTAGTTAAATCCCATCCGAGGACCACCCATTCCATAATTTTCTAACAAAAAAAGAAGTGCCTCCCAAGGAGAGTTTTTCAAAGAAACATATTTTATAAAAATTCCAAACTTGCCTAAAGAAATTGTTTAACACTAAACCATTTCCATAGATCCAACAGACACGAACTCATTCCAAAAGAATCAACTAAACACCATTGCCAACCTAACACCACTTGGAATACCATTTAAGAACTCCATTTCAAAAACCCGAAAACATTTTAAAACTAATACATCGTTTAAAACCCACAATTTACATATAAAGGCTGACCGAGAAATTTGATAAACATTTGATAAACACTTATTATGCTCATTTAATAAAACCGTTTCATGAAATCAAAGACAACGAGGAATTAACATTATTTCAAATCATATATTTATACTAAAAACAACCACATATCAATAGTTTACATTTAATAAGGGAATGAAAAGTAACAAATAAACTATTATTTAACTTAAAGGCTAATACATAAGGAAACCTACCACAACTCGTAGCTTGATCATGATGACACGACTCAAACCGCACTTGTGCATAAGTAACCGCAAGTCGATGACTACATCATCAAAGATTTTCCTCACCAATAAGATGAAAAATGAAAATTAATAAAAAAATAGAAACAAAAATTTATAATAACCCAAAAAATGATACAGTGTAAATTTAATCTTGAAAAATCAAAAGACACACCGAAATGAACATAAACTGCTCACCTTCAATAGAAAGTGTCGAAACATAAGCCTATTTGACTTGGAATTTTTTTCACACAAACAGTTGAGGAGGAGGAACATGGATGGCCATGATAACAAAGGAGGCATGTGGAAAATGAGAAACCGGAATGTTCATGCTGGTAGGGTGATGACTGAAGAGGCCAATAGGGTTGGTCACCATGCTCGGGATGTCTGGTGTGGTGTTGTGTGGGGTGGGGATAGTCTCCAGTGCATTTGATAGTGGGTGCGGGAGTCAATGAAGTCGACGGTGGGGGTGGGGGTCCTCGGGCCAGTGTATTCTCAGGGTTTCATTGGTTCATGTCCCATGGGAGGGTGGAACGATGGTGGTAGTGTCGTTCGGGGGTTCATCGCTTTGGATCAGGGGTCAGAGTAGGGGTGAAATCGATTATCAGGGTCATGTGAAAGGGGTGGAGACCAACTAGGGAGGTTGGGGCCACCGCTTGATGTGAGGATACTGCTGGAGAAGCCACAATGGAAAGGTAGCGAAGGGATGTCGTGAAGGGAGGGCAGTGAGTGGTACTGGTGGTCAGGCAGACTAGTGCGATAACTGCGTGAGGAGGAAGAAGATGCAGAGGATGGGGGTTCTATTCGCGCGATGGGGGGAGGAAACATAAAAATGGTATCCCATAGTTATGGTTTCCAACATAAAAAGAAACAAATAAAAAAAGAAATAACTAATGAAATAAACTTTAATATTTACCATAATAATCATATAATCATAATTATATTAAAACCAATACATAAAAAAAATCCCAAAATAGAAATGTCAAGACCTGAATAAAAATAAACCCAAAAAAATCTTAAATAAAACAGAGCAGTAGGGAAAGTGTGAAAATTATCCCCTGCATTACACATTCCAACCCTTGAAATCCATGATATCTTCCATTTGATCGGTCAAAAGGAAAGAATTCACAAAAGTCATGCTGGATAATCCCCTCAACCAAATAACACATCGACCACTATAGGAACATAACTACATCTACTACTGATATGATCTACATGAACTAATTCATTTCCCAATGATAACAACAAAACTCAAACCGCAACGAAACAATCAACACCACGAGAACAAAACCCAGGTCACCTACCCAAAAAAAGACATCAAAAACTGATTACTACTTGATGGTAGATGGGGCTGGACTATCCACTAAGCATAAACTACCAAACCCAATACAGAGTTAAGGTCCAAGATATTTTATAGAAAATGAGAAAAACTAAAACCGGATAAGGCTCTCAAAATTTACCAAGGGAGGCCAAAGTGGACTACCCATCATTACAACCTAATTAATATTGATAAAACCCAAGAGCATGTCCATCATGGCCCAGAGATACCCCAAAATTCGATGTAAACATTCTGACAATTATATGGGATTATTACGACACCAGGATCTAAAACGAAACATGATTTTGAGGCCTAGAGTGACCAGAATTTATTTTTGAACTATTTTTAATGTTCATTACATAATCAAGCAAGTGGATTTTTCTAACTTTTAAATTGGTCCATGGATCAAACATATGAGGGAACTTTTGAACTCATAGCATTAGGATTCACCTAGGTAGAGCCTAAAATTGAACAACCTGGGTCGAAGAAGAAGATTGTTTTTGGGACATTGGGATGAAAAATAAAATAACTTTAAAACATTATTTTATTATTTTCTTGTCATCGTTATGCATTGAATTGTCAGTTCTATGGTATAATGACAAGGCGACGCTGAATCTATTAATGAACTTCATTAATGAATCAGTGTGGTGATGCTACAATGCACAACACATATTCCTTATTTAATTAAATAGGGATTCAGGGTTGATGAACAACCCTATAATTCCTCTAAAAACGATGAAGGAAACCTCTCCCATGATGAATGCTAGTGAATCAGACTTTGGAGATGATAACCTTTTAGTGGGAATCAGAACCAAAGAACGATGGATGGTGATAAGAAATATTCCTTTACCTGTTTCCTTTTCTACTGTAGGTCATTAAAACTGAGTGATTTTCCACTTGTTATTAACTTCTAATCAAAGAATGTGGATCAAATCACAAACTAGTTTATTCGCGAAAGAATTATTCTTGCTGGATTGGAAAATATTATTTCAGGTTTGATATTGGGAATTATATCTTTTTGATTTGAATTATGCTCTGTGATCCCACTAACAAGAACAATTTTGAGCTGACACGATAAAAGGATGGTTTCTCCATTGGGTGTTCTCTATGATCCCCCTTCCATCTCTCCTTGTTCTTCACCAACTAACCCACGAGGTTACATCAAATCTCTATCGGGTGAATTCCAATTGAGGCCAAGCCCCCAGAGTGATGGAAAAATGGAGAGGAGTACAAAAAAGTGATGGTTATGCCCCAAAAAACTGTAAAGAGGAGACAAATCAGGAAATGGAACACCGAAGCATTTCTAGTGTCATGCGGAGGAGACCGTCAACATTATCTGCAGGGAGGAGGTAGCGCGCCACTATGGCGCATGGTGGCAGTGGAGGCTGGGGCCAACAGGGGTTGCAGTGGTGTAATTTGGAGACTTCGGTCGGGCACCACGTAAGTGGGGCAGCTGAAGGGGTGGGCCGCGACTTGCGCCAGCACGCGGTCCACACTGGACCACCTGTAGAGGGAGGCGGTCAACCTCAGTCATCCATGTTTTTGCATGAACCAGATTCCAGTACGGCATTAGGGCTCTACCCATGCCGGCCCACTGATGCGGGTTGATGGAGTGTACTTGGCCACTAGGAAGCCCAAACTTGAGGAAAATTGCCCCTGACATGCAAGCCAGAAAGGATAGGAAACTGAGATTTTGTGGGGCTGAGATGGAAGGAAACTGATCTAACTAAGTATGACTGGGTTGGAGAATGTGGACCAGGTCATTGGAAAACCTAGCAGTCTCGACCCACCACTGAACCTGGCAAGGTTAGGCAATCCCAATTGACTTGGCCATAGGTCCAGGAAGGATCAGGTCATCCAAACCCAACCGGGATGGGTTGGGTCGGGTCATATGAGGACGATCTTGTAATGTGGGAACCTCGATCCAGGTTGGTCAGGTTGGTTAGACCATGTTGAACCAAGCCTAGATGTAAGAAGCCCCTGATTACAAAAATACCAATATCTTTCGGACCGGGTGTCTGATTAATTCACTGTATGTGGTGTTGGGAACTTAGTGACAAGACAAAATTTTGGTTATACTCTAAGTGAGTTTTCATTGTAGTCGAGATATTACTGATGTCTTGAGGCATGGATTCTCCCAAAATCAAGTGCACTAGAGATAAAGAATTCAATAGCTGGATGTGACATGATGGTTATGATGAGCTGGACCTCAGTGGCCCAATAGAAAAACGAACCTCAGGGGCCCAGTAGATGAGCAGACCTTAGTGGTCCAATAGAATAGCAAACCTAATTAGTCCAGTAGCGACCTCAGTGGTCTAGTAGCGCAACAGACCTCAATGTTCCACTAAGTGAGAAGAACTCAGTGGTCCACTAGTCGAACCAACCTCAGTGGTCTGGTAGCCAAGAAGATGTATGTGGTCCAGTATCCTAGTGTACCTCTGTGGTCCAGTTGACAAGAGAACCTCAGTGGTCTAGTATCCAAGTGAATCTTAGTAACTCATTTGGGATGAGTCCCTTAGTAGTAGAATACAATTCAAGTTTACAACTGATAATATTATGTTCTATAATTTTAGTTATACCTGGTGTGATCTGTCTTTTCTTTGGGGTCTTCCTTTTTTTGTCTTTCTTGTGTTCATTCCTTTATGGTTTGGGGTCCCTACTATGTTTTGTGTTACTCACCCCTGCGTGGGATTTGGCCTCATTTTTTGTGTCTTGGGCAGGTGATTGATTCTTCGACGGAGACCTTGGTGGTACGAGACGAGGTGGTTCTCAGTTAGATAGGACATATGGGTGTACTTCTATGACTATAGGTAGCTACCATTCACCTACCATTTAGGTAGGGAATCGAGCAGACATACCATGGATGTTGTACTTTTATTGTGGTTTTGGGGTTGTATTCTAGACCCCTTGTACTTCCATTATATATTGTACTGTCTATAATTATCTTAGCGATAGTTGTTGTTTACATTGTTTTTACCTTCCATAGATTAGTCTTTGTGCATGTCTATAGGTTTAAAGGTAATTCCTTCCCTTTTTGGGATATACCTACTTAGTGCTACCTGCCAACTCTTTTCCTATTGAAGGAAGACATGGGGTAGTCATGGCACAAGCCCTAGGGGACAGGTCGGGAAAATGTGGAATTATTGGGCGGTAGGTTCTACCCGAAGAACTTAGAGTCTATAAATTTTTATGTGGAAATAGTGTTAAGTGTTTCAAGTTCTCATTTGAGGCCAAGGAGTCCAGTGTTGGTGCGGCAGTCAACGTATGTAAACAACCTATCCTTGAATTCTTCTTTCAGATCCAATAATTGAAATCCTTGTTTCATGCATCTTTGAATGTTTTTGTATGATCATTCTGAGTCCAATTCAGCTCACTTGGTTGAATCTATTAATCGTGATTCAAATTGATCTCATTCAGGATTCCTCCACATTGAAATCTAACCATGATTCTGTTGTGTGACCACAAGGATTCTCCACAGAGTGATGAGGCTTTGGTACAAGTGTTGTTTCCCAATATGGAACCTCCGGGAAGTGTCACAAATTTACCACTACCCATTGGTTAGCATTTATTACTGATTCTACGGGTAGAGGACACATTTAGGCTTAGTTATTTACACAAGTTCCATAAATAGATACCTACTAGGTTCAGGGGAGAGACATATCCATGGTCGATGACGATTGAATGCAAGCGGTGACGCGAGTGATCCGCATATTGAGGATTCTACTTGAACATAAGGAAGTTCTATATGTGATCCTTCTATTGGGATCAGTAGGGAGATGGAAGATTTTGACGATACAGATGCATGAGGAGACAACCCTCATGTGGTCAATGTTTGAGTGACTCTTTAGGGAGGAGTTATTCCCGAAAACATTGCTATCTTTTCATATATAGGAGATGATTCACCTATATAAGGGTATTCTGATAGTGGATGGGTACTCTACAAGGTTCACAACCCTCTCCCATTACTCCATGAATATGGTATGAGACCCTTCCTTCATGGCCCAAATCATTGACCAAGGACTCTGACAAGAGATCTGGGCATCAATGATTTCTCTCTGCATCCCGAGGCAAGCTAAGGTGCAGGAGAAAGCTCGGGTAGTAGAGAGCTTCCCCACAGAGCTGGCACTGATGGTGGGAGCTACCCCTTGATGATAGGTGGAAAATTCATCCTTGGCTGGTATCCAACTGATGATGTAGAGACCCAAAAGGGCCAGACCATTTTGATGAAAACCCCAGGACTCAGGGACGGTGGTACGAGGATCCTTCTCCAGAGGGAGTCCTCAGAGGATAAGAGTATGCTACGCATGTAGTGATCGGGGGAAAATGGCTCCAGAGTGCCGCACTCACCAGGTACAGGACTGAAAGATGATAGAGGGACAACTGATATAGCACTAGAGGTAGGAACAGGGTGGTCCATTAGGTGGTGGGCATGGAAGAGGAGAGGGATGAGTGGTAGGAGTTTGAAATAGGTCCAAGGTACTAATACCACCACCCCATGTGTTCCACCACAGGCTCCTGGAGCAGGCGGATAGGGGTGGTCTCAGGTTCAAGAAATCAAGATCTACAGTCCCAAAATCCTAGAAATGATATGAGTTACGATATGTGTCTTCTCCACCTTAGACGAAGTCCTTATAGACACATGTGTGATTCTCTCTTTTTTCTGCTTACATTGTTCAATGATCAGATATTTTGATCGAGTTGTTGGTTCATTCCGTACAAATAGAGACTCATATACGAGGGGATTTGATTATCAAACACTGTTCTTGATAGTGTGAGATTGCTCTTAGAGGTGGCATCTTTGGATTGGATCTCCTTGAATCAGTGTAGAGGCTTTACAACATCATTCTAGGTATGGACTGGCTATCAGTAGTTCATGCTCAAATCAACTATTTTAGATGCACAATGTGGTGTGTCCGTGGAGATGGGTACCAAATTTTCTTTTTTGGTGAGAAGTAAAATAGAGCAACACCGGATGGACTTATTCATATGAGGGTGAAAACGATAACTCATCCGTTGGCTATCATTACCCTCAATACATTGGATGAGAGGATTCCAAAGTTCCCCACAATGGTGGCGAGTACGGGGATGTCATTCCATAGGATGTTCTAGGACTACCTCCTCATAGAGTGGTAGACTTATGTAATGATCTGTACCCTGGGAGGGCACCGCTATCTACACCTACATATTGGATGGATCTCGTTGAGTTTCGGGAGATCAGGGTACTGTTGGAGGACTTGCAGACGAAGGGGTTCGTAAGGCCTAACGTTTCACCATTGGATGGCCTAGTGTTATTTTCCAAAAAGGGGGACAAAAGCCTGAGGTTATGTTTTGACATTCGGCGCCTGAACCAGGTGACCGTGAAGAACAAGTATCCTTTAATAAGGATTGATTTCCTCTTAGATAATCTAATTTCAGTAAGATGATTCTCGAAGATAGACCTTAGACGAAGCTATCTTCATTTTCTATTACGAGATGGGGACATCTCGAAGAAGGATTTCAGATGTCACTACTGCCACTATAAGTACGTAGTGATTCCGTTTGGAATGATGAACTCCCCATTAGTGTTAATGGGACTCATGAAATGGACCATCCATCTATACATAGATCAATATTTAGTGGTCTTAATTGATGAATTCTTAGTGTATTCCTTGTTTGAGGAGGTGAACACGTCACACCTAAGGATGGTTCAGGACACACTCTTAAAGCACCAAATTTATGGAAATATCTCAAAGTGTAGGTTATGGATATGAAAAGTCAACTTACTAGGATGTGTCATCTCATAAGCTAGAGTTGTGGTGTATCTAGCAAAGATCGAGGCAGTGATTGATTGTGACCCTCCGAAGAGTGTTACTGTGTTGTAGAGTTTTCTTGGGATGCATAGGTACTATAAGATCATTGTACCCATGTTCTACATAGTGGAAGAACCCATGACTGGATTGATGAAGAAGGTAAATCCCATCATGTGGATAGAAAGATTACGGCCGAGCTTTCAGCTACTGAGGTTGAGCTTGATGAGTTCTCCTATCTCGAGACTGCTTGAGGAGGGAACCGACTACGTGGTGTTATATGACACATCAGGAACCAGGTGTTGTTGTGTCATGACGTAGGGGAAAGAAGTGATTACATATAGATAACAATAATTGAGACCATATGGGAAGAACTAAGTGGCTCAAGACCTTAAGTTAGTTACAGTAGTATTTTCACTGATGATGTTGTGACACTACCTTCTCGGAGAACAATTCATCATATAATCTGACCACAAGTGTCTCATTTATATCTTATCTCATAAGGGTCTTAATTTGAGATAGTGAATATGGATAGAGTTTATCTAGGATATTTAATTTGAGATAGTATATACTTATGGGATGAGGAATTTGGCGGTAGATCCTCTCAGCAAGAGATTGAGTTCATAGCTATTGAACGAGGCCTCAAAGAAGTATGACTCACTTTAGATTTCCTTCGTGGATAGAGAGGAGATAGATTTTATTCAGTTTTTGTAGTTACCAATTCACTCTAACAGTGAGTTCGAGATGTTCAACTCGAACATTCTAGGTGCGAGACTACCCATGCCTAGATATCCACATGGCATACCCCAGATGGATATTAGAATGGTGGGGATTAGGTCATCCTTTTGAGAGGATGCACAATAGTAATAGTGGCCTTGCAGGAGGAGGTGTTGATGGAGTTCCATACATCCCTTTCGGTGGTACATCCATGTGTGGAAAATATATACCAGGGCCTCTGAAATTAGTACTGGTGTTCAGGGATGAAAAATCCATTGATAGAGTTTGTCTCAAGATGCCCATTTGTCCACAAGAGAAGGCTGAGCATCAGGTTCCAGTAGGTTTGACACAACCCCTTGAGGTACCAAAGTGGAAGTGGGATGGGATATTGGTGGTCTACATTATGGGCTTACCACTTACATCCAAGGGGAACAATACCATATGGGTGATCATAGATAGAATCACCATGTCAGCCCAATTCCAACCCATTCAATTGCAGGGTTCGACAGAGATATTGGGGAAATCTACATGAAAGAGATAGTTCATCTCAATTGATTCCCATGTATGATAGTCTCATATCATGATGCATGATTTATATCCCAGTTGTGGAAGGGAATATAATAGGCACTTTGGACTCAACTATTCATGAGCGCAACCTTTCACCCACAGACGGATGGTCAGTCAGAGTGGACTATAAATACTATGGAGTACATGAATTGTGCTTGCGTTATTGATTTTTGTTATTGTTTGGAGGACCTCATACCACTGGTGGATATTGTGTACAACAACAATTACCACTCCACCATCAATATGACACCATTCTAGGCACTGTACGAATGACCATGCATGCCAGTGTTATACTAGACCGAACCCGGGGAGTCAGTAGTCAGGGATCCAGAGATGGTGCAGGCTACCACTAAGGAGGTGAAAGAAATCTGATAGTGTATGAAGACTTCATAGTGATTACAGAAGTCCAATGATGATAGGAAATAAAGACCCTTGGAGTTTGATGAGGGGTACCACTTATTCTTATGGTTCATTCGCCGATGAGGGATAGAATGATTTGGCTGGGGTGGTAAGTTATCTCTAAGGTTCATTGGTACTTTCCTAATACTACACAGAGTGGGAGAGGTGGCATATTGCTTGGCTCTACCACCACAGTTATAGAGGGTGTATGACGTCTTCCACATATCACAGCTCAGGTGATACATGCATGAACCTTCTCACGTCATCGACCGCGATGAGCTGGAGACTGATGATGGGGAGACATTTGGGGAGTGCCGAGTGTAGAAAGAGGATCGACGTGAGAGGTTCCTACATGGATGGTCAATTCCATTGATGCGTGCTTTTTGGTATCATGAGAATCTAAATGAGAGGATGTGGGAGGAGGAGGCTCTGATTCGTGCTTAGTACCCCCAATTGTTTGATAACCATTTGTTTGGATTTTTGGGATTTAAAGACCTAAGTTGGGGAGAATGTGATACCCTATAATTCATTACAAATTTTTGGAAAATTAAATTGGATTCTTTTGAGACCAGGCTCTGAGACGACATTTGATTTCGAGGTCTGGAGTGGTGAGAATGTATATTTGAACTACTTTAGAAATTAATTAAATAATCTTGTGTCATGACCCATCCCCTGGGGCCCATGCCGTAACTACACCAATCCCGTCTTCCATAGGCCAGGGGATGGAAACTAGCACTGAAAGGCGTATTACTTAAAAACTGGGAAGGCATTGCCTTTTTAACTTGTAAAAACACGCAACCAAGCACACAACATGATATGAACACAAGTAAACTATATAGTAAAAAGAGTGTGTATTGTAAAAAAGGGTCTAGAATACAAACCCAACTATAAAGTACAAGAAAAATGAAAAGTAAAAGTAAACTAAATAGCTGTTGTGAACTCCCACCAAGGACCCTACCTGAAGGATAGGTACAACTCTCGAACGGTCGTCTCTACGGTACGCATTGTCTAATTTCCACCCCTGAGCTACCTCCAGTCTTGGTACTCTCATCCTCAATCATTGATGTCCTTCATCTTCACCAAACACAACAAGGTGTGGGTGTTTCCCGTATAGGGGTGAGTATAACGATACTCATTAGGGACCCCGAGACCCACGATGGTCTCACAAAACCATCAAAGGATAACCAAAAGTAGGAAAACATCTGAAAACCCTACTTAGGTATATGCCCATACATATACCTAAGATATCAAGTATACCCCTCTCAACAATGAGGAAACACAGGGTCCATCCAAAATCCCAAAGCTCAACTATTCCATAAAGGTTGGAATACCACGAAGGTAAGTACCACACACGTACGCCACATTGAAAAATTCTACAAAGGTATCACCACAAAGGTAAGGAATCAGTTCAAACCATGTATAAATTATGTACAGTAGTAGAGATAGTTACTAATTCATCTTACTCTGTTAAGAGGCAGACCCACGTAGGATCCTAAATCATCATCAGACCCATAGAGGATCGTAGTAAATCGTCAGACCCCCATAGGATCCTAGAACCTCATCAGACCCACACAGGATCCTAGTACATCGTCAGACCAACACAGGATCCTAGTACCTCGTCATACCCACACAGGATCCTAGTTTATCATCAGACCCACACAGGATCCTAGTCCATCATTAGTACATCGCCAGACCAACGCAGAATCCTAGTACATCATTAGTACATCGCCAGACCCACACATGATCCTAGTACATCGTCAGTACATCGTCTGACCCACACATGATCCTAATACATCATCAGTACATCACCATACCCACAAAAGATCTTAGTACATCGTCAGTACATCGTCAGACCCACACATGATCCTAGTACATCGTCAGTTCATTTTTAGATCCAAACAGTATCCTAGTACATTTTCAGTACATCGTTAGACACACTCAGGAACCCAGTACATCATCACAGCCAGCTACAGGGTACCAGCCCTAAGCTTGCTCATCTTAGGGAGAGTCTCCTCCTCAAGGAATTGGTCAATACTCCAACTGCCATGACGTCTCATGAAGATGTATCCCAAAGTTCCTCCACGTAATAGGGGTCTCAACGGAATAGATGGTGCGTCAATCGAACACATGGTCTGTATGTTATTAGCCTTTTAGTTTCGAGGGCCCGGTTGGATTCATGATCGATCCAACCCAACCATACCCCAACATTATCCAAATCTCATGTCGAGTATACCAAAAGGCCTATCTCTCTCCAAGGTTACCAGAGCCATAGACAGTTCGTCAAATAGACGCCTGGTGCCAATGTTATGGTCTAAAG
This sequence comes from Viscum album, assembly GCA_963277665.1. Lineage (NCBI taxonomy): Eukaryota > Viridiplantae > Streptophyta > Magnoliopsida > Santalales > Viscaceae > Viscum > Viscum album. Next base: position 1,378,560,425 of record OY728120.1, on the reverse strand, counting down.
GATGTATAGGGTCAAAACTGGTCCGAGTCCAGTCCGACCTGGTCCAGTTCGGGTTGGCCCGGCCCGCGCCAGGCAGCCCGCAGTGCAACGGGGCATCCGCGGTGCAGCGGTCCACCATGGCTAACTGGATTGCCCGCCGCCCTCTCCGCGCCGCGCGCTCATGCGCTACACCTTCACCGGCATTCGGCTCGGCCAGCCGTCCTCCCTTCGTCTCCATGACACATGCCGTGACCCCTTGTTCGTCAGGCGGCGCATACACATTCCACCACCCCCATCATGCGGCCAGACTCCAGTTTCCATCGTCCTCCATCACAATTATTTCATCAAAAACCACAAGGTATTGTGGAGAGGTTGGGCCATGTTTGTTTGGTCCACACCCTCCACATTAGAGCAGTACCAAGCGATGCACAACTTTTGAATCATGATGAATATAAAGAATGGGAAAGGGAGGTATTTAAAACATCAAAGCCTACCTCGAAGGATTCTTGTTGTGTTTCAAGATGAAAATGGTGAAGGAGAAGAGGGTTCCAAAAATCTTCGCCTCCGTAACATTCTTTCGAAGTCGGGCTCGTGCGTCTTCCTATTTCTTGGATCTAAAAAACATTATTTGATGGAGATGTCGTTCTTCGTTTGGAGGAGAAGTTCTTCGTTAGAGATGAGTTTCTCCAAGCTCTCCCAAGCTTCTCCCTTTTCCTACATTTTCGAACCCGGAAAAATGATAGGTTCTAACTTATTAAATTATTTCTATCAATTTAATTTACGTAGCCACAATTAATTGTTGGCACAATTAATTCTACCACATTGGCATAATAAATTTGGAGGAGGTCGATGAGATAACTCTTCAATAATGAGGATGTTCAAGGGGTGTCTCCCATTATGAGGGTGTGGGTGGTGCCTGCATTTATTAATTCAAAATGGCGGTTTTAATTCATGTGGTCCCCACAACTTTAACATTCATGTGGGAGGTTTTTAGTAGAAATAAAATAAAAGTTTATTTTATTTTATTTTATTTTTCATTTCCACAAAAAACACAAAATCTATCTTTCACCATCGACCTAGAATGGTTGAGGTGAAGGTCTCCTTAAGAGAATACTAGTACTGCGAGTTAAACAGTTCCCTCATATTTCAATTCAGTGCACCGATTTAAAATTTACAAAAACCTACTAGTATGTTTACTAAAAATACCTGCAAAACAGTTCAGAAATTCATTCTGGGCACACCGGGCCTCAGAATCACGCTCCGTAAATTTTCATGGGCTCGCAAAATTTCCATATAATTAAAAATAAATTTACATTTAAATTCTAGTTCTTTACATTCTCCGCACCTCAAGTATTTTCTTCCCGGAAATCCAATAAAAAAACTAGGATGACAAGTGGGGGTACTGAGCATGAATCTGAGCCTCCCACTCCCATATGCTCTCCTGGAGGCTACCGTGCGGCCAGAGGGTGCACACCAGTAGTATTGACCGCCCATGAAGGACCCACTCATGTCGATCCTCAATCTATAATAGAACCTCCATAAATTGCTCCCCATCATCAACGTCCAGCTCACCGTGGTTGATGATGTGATAAGGGTTGTGCCCATATCACCTCAGCTGGGATACGTGGAAGAATTTATGTACTCGGTGAAACTGAGGGGGAATTTCTAGGTAGTATGCCACCTCACTAACTTTGCTGAGGACCTAGAAGTGTATAATTATCCTCAGGGATAACTTTCCGCCCCAACCAAATCTCCACAAACCTCGTTGAGGTGAGACCCATATGAAGACATGAACTCCCTCCTCCTATCGGAATAATAATTCTTCTAGCTTTGAGCAGTTTTCACTTGGTAACATGTGAGGCATTGTGATACAAAATCTTCCACTAAATTCTTCATCCCTGACCACCAGTACTGACGTTGATCTTCCTGGTACATCTTCACCACACCAGGATGTACCGCCAGAGGTGATGTATAGAAATCTCTCAACACATCCTTCTATAGCACTACTGGTACCATGGTACATCCTCTAAAGAGTAATACGTGCTATCCATATTCAAAAAATGAATCATGTTCCAGCCCTGAGGATATCTGAGCACGTCGAGCCTCACAGTCAGCGCCCCCACACTACGCCACCCTTACTCACTAAAGAAGTTGGGGAGTGACTATAAAATACTGAAAAAAATTATGCACCATCCTTATCCACAAAGGATATCTGTAAAGAGGCCAGCTGCTCTGTCACCTCACTCAACAGGTACAGGCCAGACCTCTTACTGAGTGCCTATGCTACCATGGTCCCCTTAACAAGTGTATAGACTATCTCAAAGTCATAGTCCTGGAGGAACTCTAGCCACTCCTGTTGGGAACTGAAAACTGAAAACTCTTGCTTCCACGAGGGTGAGGCTGGCTGACTCACAAGTGATCTACCACACCCTCATATTCCGTAGTTTATCTCGTGCTATCTGGGATTCCATTTTCACCGAATAAGGAAAACCTCATCCCAACATTGTAGATAAAACACAACCTCTCTACCTAATACAATCAATCCAAATAGGAATTGTGGATGTAAAGTCATACCCAAACTAATGTCGTAATGTCTCGACACTGCCACCAAAAGGTTCCAACAAAAAATATCTCCTAAAGAGTCAGATCACACCGTCAGCGTATGTGTGATTATCGAATCTCCTCCAAAAGGTATCTCTAGACGTGAGGGTCAAGTCAACAGTTTAACTAGAAACTCTAGGTCTTGGACAAGATTCTTGGAAGGAAGGAATGATTGGTAACTATTTCTATTGATACGACTGTAATTAGTAGACCCAAACCATACCTCGAATCATTTCTAGAGCCCTTGGGTCGCACTCCTTGACCGCATCCAGATACTCTCTTCCCATGTCCTCTAGCTCCCTGAGCTTGGAGGGGACCACAATAGGCTGTGGTTGTAACCTGTCGAAATGTACCCCACTTCAAGATTCTCCCATAGCTCTGCATCCACGCCTGTATCCCTGCATATTCATCTGTCCCTAATGCTTTTTGTTCTTAAACCATTTTTACATGCCAAATTCTCCAAGACTGGCACTAGTTTCCCACTTTCCCACTACTAACATTCACTGGCTGCATCCGCTCAGCCAAAGAATATTCAACCACAATGGTTCTCTCTAGAATCCTATTATAAGTAGGAATTCATAGAGGAATAGTGCTAGATCAGATATCCATAAAGACACCTTTCTCAGAGGTTCAAGCTCTGAAGCACTAATCGTTTGATATTCATCGAGTACTAGGAATGATCGGTATGCCTCGATGAATACTCAGACACTGACATGTCACACTGTCAAAGCTATAGAAGCTCTAGAGAACCCTCATCCACCTCCTAAAGCCATTCATCAACTGCTTGTGAGTTAGGCTCTCCTCGAAACCTGAGGGTTATCTGATGCTGAATCACGCGCAAGGCACCAAACCTATATGTGTCCTTTACTGGTACTGCCGGTTGTTACTGCTGACCAACAAGTAGTGATATAACTGACACACTACCCGAAGGTACTATCTCAGGTAATGTTCCACGTACTAAAGCATCATCACTATATGGACCATCCATATGGTCACTCACTGAAAAAGACTAGTAGCTAAGATCACCATCATTTCTACGGGTGTCTCAACTAGGCAAAAAACTCAAGCAACCACCTCCATCCAGCCCTCAGCCATGTGGGAATCTATCTCACCTCAAAACCTTGGAGGCCTCTGCTGCTGGAACTCGTGAAAAGAAATATTTCATCATGCACCATCTACTAGTGTGGATAGTGGTAACTGTTACCCAACTGGTGGTGGTTCTGCTGGTACACCACCCGAATGTGCCAACATAGTAAGGGGGCCCTGCTCTAGAGCCTCATCGCTCGGTGGGCCATCATCGTGTACTATCTCGGGAATCTTAGCTGGCTGTCTATGCAGCGACATCCTAATAAGGAAAAGGTGATCCATGTTTATTAAATTATACCTGGTGAGTTGACTCAAATAAAAAACAAGAAAACCTTTCAAAACAAGCACACACAATTAGTGTTTTCATGAACTAAGTTAGAAATCAGAAGACATGGTCCTGGTGTATGGATACGTCGGTCGCAGCACCAACACTGGGTTCTCTAAACTAATAACCACACTCACTAAACTTAACACTATTTCTGTTAAAATAAATATCGGAGTCTTATGTTCTGTGGTATAACTGACTACTTTGATACCAATTTTTCACGAACCATCCCCCGGGGCATGTGTCGTGACTACCCCAACCCCGCCTTCCATTGGCCAGGGGATGGCGGCTAGCACCGAAAGGTGTATTCCCAAAAAAATGGGAAGTCATTGCCTTTTTAACCTGTAAACACATGAAACCAAGCACATAACAAGATAAGAATACAAGTAATATGTATAGTAAAATGAGCGTGTAAAATAAGAAAAAGTGGCCAGAATACAAGCCCAACTGGAAAGTACAAGAAAACTAAAATGTACATGTAAACGGAACTGCTCCTATGAACTCCTGCCAAGGACCCTACCTGAAGGGTAGGTACAGCTCTCGAGCGGTCGTCTCTATGGAAAACCTCATCTAATGTCCACCTCCGAGCTACCTCCAGTCCTGGTACACTCATCCTCAACCAGTGCTGTCTATTGTCTTCACCAAACACAACAAGGTGTGGGTGTAGCCCGTGCAGGGGTGAGTATATAGATATTCAGTTGGGACCTCAAGGAGCTCGATGGTATCACAAAACCAACAAAGGATAACCAAAAAACATGAAAACACCTTACAACCCCGGTTAGGTATATTCCCATACATATAACTAAGTTATCATGTATACCCATCTCAACCATGGGGAAACACAGGGTCCCACACAAAAGCCTAAAGCTCAACTATTCCACAAAGGTAGGAATACCAAAAAGGTAAGTACCACATAGGTATGCCAACCAGAAGAATACCACAAAGGTACAACCATTAAGGTATGGACTCAGATCATACTAGGTATAACTTAGGTACAGTAGTAGAGATGATTATATGAAACTACTAATTCATATTAATCTGTTAAGAAGTAGACCCATGTAAGATCCTAAATCATCATCAGACACACAAAGGATCATAGTATATCATCTAACACAGACAAAATCCTAGTACCTTGTCTGACCCATGCAGGATCCTAGTAAATTTTCTGACCCACACGAGATCCTAGTAACTCATAAAACCGATACAGGATCCTAGTACATCATCAGACCCACATAGGATCCTAGTACATCGTCAGACTCACAGAAGATCCTAGTACATCGTCAGTACATCATGAGAACCACACATGATCCTAGTACATCTTCAGTAAATCATCAGACCCACACAAGAATCTAGTACATCGTCAAAACATCGTTATACCCACACATTATCCTAGTACATCGTCAGTAAATCACCAGAACCACACAGGATCCTAGTACATCGTCACATCCAGCTACATGGTACCCACAATAAGTTTCATCGTCTCCGGGAGAGTCTTCTCCTTAAGCTACTGGTCGATACTCCAAATGCCACGATGTCCAACAAAGAAGTATCCCAAAGGACCTCCATGAAATAGGGGTCTCAACGCAATAGATAGTGCATCAATCGGACGCCTGGTCTGTATGTTATTAGACTTTTAGTTCCAAGGGAACGGTTAGATTTGTCCACGATCCAAACCAACCATACCCCAAATTTATCCAAAAAAAGTGGAGTATAACAAATGGACTATCTCGCTCCAAGGTTACCGGTGCCGCAGAAGGTGAAAAAATGAAATGGTGCGGTCGCGTGTCACGCCTTCCCCGGTGGCCGGCTCGGCCAGCCATCCTCCCTTCGTCACCGTGGCACAAGTCGTGACAACTTGTTTGCCGGGCGGCACAGACACACACCGCTGCCCACGTCATGCGGCCAGCCTCCGGTTGTCATCTTCCTCTGTTGCAAAGATTTCACCAATAACCACAAGGGATTGTGGAGAGGTCAGGCCATGTTCGTTTGGCCCACACTCTCTATGTTAGATAAGTAGAAAGAGGTTCACAACTTTTGAATCACTAAGAACATCAAGAACGGGTAAGGGAGGTATTTAAAACATCAAAACCTACATTGAATGTTTGTAGTTGTGTTACGAGATAAAAATGGTGAAGGCGAAGTGGGTGCCAATGATCGTCGCCTCCACGAAACGCTTCTGATGTCGATCTCGTGTGTCTTCCTCTTTCTTGGCTCTGAAGAACATTATTTGATGGATATGGTGTTCTTTGTTTGGATGATAAGTTCTTCATTTGAGATGAGTTTCTCCAAGCTCTCCCATGCTTCTCCCTTTTCCAACAATTTCCAACCCAAAAAAATGCGAGGTGCCAACCTATTAAATTGAGTCTATCAATTTAATTTATGATGGAATAATTAATGGTTGGAACAATTAATTGTACCACATTGGAATAATAATTTTAGAGGATGTCCATGTGTTAACTCTTCATTAACGAGTGAGTTCAAGGGGTTTCTTCCATTAAGAGGGTTCAAGTGGTCCCCAACATTAGGAATTAAAAATGGGGGTTTAAATTCAGGTGGTCCCCACCTCTTTAAGATTCACGTGGGAGGTTTTTATTATAAACAAAAAAATCTTTATTTTATTTTATTTTTCATTTCCAAGAAAAATAAAAAATCTATCTTTCACCCTCGACCTACGGTGGTCGAGGTGAAGGTCTCCATAAACGAATACTGGTGTTGCGATTTCAACTATGCCCTTAGATTTCAATTCCGAGCACCAGTTTAAATGTTATCAAAACCCGATCATAAGTTTAATAAATGTATCTGAACAAAAGTTCATAAATTCATTCTGGGCAGACTGGCCCTTGGAATCATGTGCCGTAAAGTTTCACGGACTCATAAAATTCCCATATAATTAATAAAATACATGGAAATTCCAGGACTTTACATCATACGAGAAGGTTTTTCTACAATTTAACCTCATGAACAGATCAAATATAAAAGGGATATATTGAACTCAGAGTATGAAGATTTTCCAAAGAAGGGCCTAACATCGACTGACGTGGGTTGACCGAAAAAATATTGTTTCCAGGACATTGAAAAGAAAAATAAAATGACATAAAAAATAAATTTTATTATTTTCCCTCCATCATAAAACAACGCCTCGTCAACTCTACAGTACAGTGACGAGGCGATGCAGAAATCATTAATTAACTTCATTATTAAATCAGTGTGGCAACACTGCAATGTACGTCACGTTTGCCTTCATTAATTAAACATGGATTCACAGTTGAAGAACAACCCTGGAATTACTCTGACGGACGACGAAGGAAGTTCTCTAATGACAAATGCTGGGGAATAAGAAAGTAGTGATGATACACATTGATAGAGAATCAGAACTGGATATCAACTGATGGATATGGGTGATCTTCCTCAATCAATATCCTTTTCCTTGGTAGGGGTTTAAATCTGAGTGATTATTTTTCCCATGTTCTTCCCCTCTAATTGAGTAATAAGAATCAAATCACTAATTAAAATATTAGTGGATTAATTTTTCTTACATGATAGGGAAATATTATTACGGGTTTGATATTGGAAATTATGTCTTGGTGATTTGAATTATGGTTCACGTTCCCGCTAAGAAGAACAATTTTGGGTTGACACAAACAAAGGGAAGTTTTTTCAATAAGTGTTCTTTGTGATCCCCTCTCTCTCTAATTTTTCTTCAATGACATACCCATGAGGTCACGTCAGATCATTACTGGGGGGATTCCAAATGTGGTCAGACCCCCTTCCCTCCTCTAGTGATGGAAAAATAATGAGGAGTACCTGATAGTGAGGGTGATTCCCCAAGATGCCTGATAGCACTGATAGATCGGGAAACAGACCACCAGAACATGTCTGGTGGATCGCGGAGGAGACCGCTGGCATCAGAATGTGGCGGACCGTGGTGGTGGCCACAGGAAGTAGGCTTCATGCACTAATAGTGCACCGTGTCAGTAGAGACCCTGACTAACAGGGTCCACGATGGTGCTGGGTGGCGGCGCAGGTTGGGCGCGACGTTAGGTGGAGTGGACCGTGGGGTGTGACATGACATGCACTGGGAGGTGGTCCACAATGGATCGCATACCGATGGAGGTGGCCGGCCTCATCCAACAATGTGGCTATGAAAACCAAACACTATTGTGGTTTACATGCTGGTCCCATGCGGGCCCACCGATGTGGGTCTGGCTGTTGGAGTGAACCAGAACACTAGGCGGCCCGGGCTGGATGATAATCGGCTCACCACATAGGCTGGTCCAGATAAGAAACTGGGACATTTGTGTGACCCATATTGAATGAAATTAGTCTGACTAAGTTAGAACAAGCTGTAGAATGTAGACCAGGTCATTGGACAACCTGGAGGGCTGGACCCATCGCCGTAGCGGGCTGGGTCCCAAGAGGCCTAATGGGATTCGCCGTTGGGAGAGGCTAGATAGGGTCTTCCCAGAACCATTCGGGTCAGTTCTGGTCGGCCGAACTGGGTTGGGTCATGCATGAACCCTGAGGTGGGTTGGTCGGGTCGGAATGACCAAGTCAGGCCTGGCCAAGATGGAAAAAAACCCTGTTTATTATAATTCCAATATCGTCTAGACCACACATCTGATTGACACACCTTCTATGACATTGGGACACTAGTGACGAGATGGTACTTTGGGTATATGCTAAGGGATATATTGTGTTATTAGATAAACGTTTGATGGATTGAGTTGTAGATTCCCTGAGAATCAATCACACCAGAGAGCGGGAATCCTATGGTTGGTTGTGACATAAAGGATATGATGAGTGGGACTTTGATGGCCCAGTAGTTGAGAAGACCTCAATGGACTAGTAGCCAAGAAGATATCAGTGTTATAGTAGCTTATCAGACCATAGTGTTTCAGTAGATGAGAGGAACTCAGTGGTCTAGTAGCTCAACCGTCCTTAATGGTCCAATAATGGGGGGGGGGACCTCTATTGTCAAGTAGTAGAGTGGACCTTAGTTGTCCAGTAGCTGAGGGGAACTCAGTGGTGAAATAGTTCAGCAGACCCCAGTGGTCTAGTAGCTGAGCGGACATCAGTGTTCTAGTAGCTGAGCAAACCATAGTGACTCATCATGGATGAGTCACTCAGCTGTACAATATAATTCATCTTATAACTGATAATATTAATTTCTATAGTTTGAGTTATAACTGGTGTGTGTTATCTTTTATTTGTGGTCTTCCATTATGGTCTTGATTTTGGTCATTCCATTTTGTTTTTGAGTGCCAACTAATTATTGTGTTACTCACCCCGGTTTGGGCTTCACCCACATGTTTTGTGTCTCATGTAGGTGATCAATGCTTCATCCGGGACCAGGTGGTGCTCAGTGATACGGGACAGATTAGCGCACTTCTTTGGCTATGTGAAGCCACCCTTTACTTACCCTTTAGGTAGGGTCTCGAGGAGATGGAACACAGAAGTTGTACATCTCTTGTTTGGTTTTGGGATGGTATTCTTGCCCCTTTGTACTTCTAGTTTGTAATTTACTCTAAGTAGTTTTCTCAGGGATAGTTTTGGTTTTATTTGTGTTTTCTTTTGAAATATTGAGCTTTTTGTGTGAGTACATATTTATAGGCAATGCATTCCCTTTTTGGGATATTCCTACTCAATGGTAGTCACCAGCCCCGGGCATATGGAAGGTGGTCTTGTGGTAGTCACGACATGGGCCATGGGGGTAGGGTCATGAGAAAAGCAATCTGGGTATCCCTGCCATTAGAAAATCGCAACCTTTGGTCGACATGGAAGATTCCAAAAAATAATTATCATCCCACATGACCTATCATAATCAAGTCTGGAAAACTGCACAAGAAACTTCCTAGGTAACTGGACTACTACACATACTCATAGCCATCAAGTAACCCTTCAATCCATTTGGTCAACAATCAAGGAAATGATAATCAACACACCACTAGGTCCTGACTATTGGCTGACTTCACTCCGGGACATATGGATGGAGGCCTAATTTTTGATGCATCTATCGCCTCATAGATAAAAGTTTAAAATCCCCAGTTAAAATATCTTCTTTCCACTAAACATGGAAATTACAAAACACAGTTCTCTTAGAACTGCTTCAAATCTAACAAACTAGTTTAGAACCTCGGAAGAGGAGTTCAGACTAAACATCGACACCTATGACTACAATTTAGGACCATAAACATTTCTAAAATGTCGATCCCATATATCATCGTCCTTGGCCCACCATGGACGGTAGAGAACTAAGTTCTCAAAACATCGAAAAAACTCCAAGATTGAACTATTTACTTTATAAAGATATAATTTCCCCATTGCATTTATCACCTTTGCGACTTCCAAGAATCACTACGATATGAATGAACCTTGAAGAATTTATAATGAGAAATTATTGAGGCATGATTCCAATGACCAATTTCCAACACTCCCAACTCGGAATTTTGTGGAAAAAGGAGGCAAACACAACATTTATAAATTTGGTTAACTCGAAGATACCATGCATCCTTTCAATAGTCTAATGTAATTCCTCCACTAGCAAAGAATCCTCATGACCATAAGAGTTTGGGGTTCATCTTTTGAAACTCAAGAAGAGGGTCTTTCAATTGATCAACTGGAGAGTCTGATACTGATGTTCTATCCATAGTTTCACCTCAAACATCAATTGAAATCTTAACGGGGCATAATCTATGTGATAGGGGGCCTGTAACCTTATAAATACAAACTCATCATTAGATTCTCAACTCAAGAACAACTCAAATGATAATCCCAAAACACTAGAAAACATCTATAACAACTAGGATCATAAAAACACCGCAAGAATTTCTTTCAAAACTATATTACCAAAATCCCATTGAATTTAAACAAAAACACACACTTACCAATGGTATTTCATATAGACATAATCATGAATATTTATGTTCTAATCCTTGGTATCCACCCACTCAATCCACCAACCATCCACATTCCACCAAAAATCCAAGCATGTGATCACTCAAGATAATACCAAATGTGAAACAAAGTATTTTCTATTACTAAAATTGGGCCCTCATCCAAAATCTCAAACACACATCAAAATCCACTTCCACTTTCAAAATACCTTTTATTATTTTCCTAAAAAGACACTTTTATAGGACCATTCCATTTTAAACAAATTTATACTCCTTGAGAAATAAATCTAGAAAAACCAATTTCCATTTTACACAAAATCTAACATTAAAAAAAATAAAGTTTCCCAAAATTTCATTTTAAATAATAATTGCAATTCATTTTACAAAAAATTCCAATTACCACATACATGCATCCATATACATATATTTGATCACTCATCAGAATAAAAAGATTCATATAAAAGAAACATTATCACTTTCAAAACCATTTTAAAAATACCCCTAACAAATTTGAAAACCACACCTCATTGTCAAAGAAAACCATATTGAAGTCCCACATTCATTTTACAATTTCAAGTCTTATAAAACATTTCAATATCCGTGATATTTTTTATAATAACACTCATTTAGAAAAACATTTCACTCTAAAAAATATTCAATGTTTTGGGTTTGTAAATATCAACATTGATAAACCAATCACTATTTTCAAAAACCAAACATCATTTTAGAATTTATAAAAAGACCCCAAAACTATTCCAGGACAACCTAAAGTACAAAAAAAAAACTTACCACTAAATGGGTAAGAAAGTAAAAAAATATCAAAAGGACCCAAATAACCACCAAAGGAAACTAGTGTCGATGGATGACATGGTCGTTTGGTTGGAGTAAATATACCAATGAAACCACCACTATAGAGACTATTTCAGAACAATTTACCTATCTACACATGCCCTGCCAGGCCCTACAACTCATTTTGAAAATCTTCATAACTCATGTTTCATTTTACCATATAATAAGCAACCCACATGATCAAAAAAATCCGATAAAAAATAGAATTCCAATGGTAACTGAAGGTTCCGTTAAGAATGTGTGGGCCAAACACACACCATACTTACACCCCAAGCCCCGAAAAGTCCTACTTCGTCAACATTGATAACACAAATAACAAAGGGTTCTCTGAAATCCTTGTCCTAAAATGAAACTAGGATCTGATACCATTTTGTCACTAACCATGTTGGGTTGACCCTGAACCAGTCACAAGAGCTAGAACACAGAAAGGCTAGAGAAGAGTTTTTGATCTCCTCGGTCTGGCAACAACCACCAGGGAATCAATAGAGGAAAAATTGGAATGATTTCACCAAATGAAAATAAAATAAATAGAATGTTAATTAGAAAAACACAAAAATAAATAAATTATAGGAAAAAGAAATAACAATCAAGAAAATGACTAACCTATCCATGACAAAGACTCCATGTAACCCTGTGGGTCACTCTCTGATACCGAAACCAAACGTCACCCTAGGTTATCAAAAATAAGGTGAAACCTACACCTAGTCTAAAAACAAAAAATAGGATTTAGACATGTGTATTAAACATCAGTAGGAATTCCGAACACTCTATTAGCAATTCAATTCCTTTTAACAGATGACTAGTCAATTTTCGGTTTAAACTACAATATATAAAACATAGTTTTTCAGACATTTACACTTTATAGAAAATCACCATTCATTTCCTTTTCTTCCATTAAGAACCATATTATATCCCAAGAAGTTACCGTATACATTTTAAAAGAGAGATTACATTTCAATTATAAAGAGAGAGTAAGTAGATAACATTTCAATACATTTTTCCACAACAATTTGAAAACATGTTATCATTTTATCCAACAATCCACACAATTTCTGACTCAATATCAACAATCATACAACAATGGAAATGGGAAATAATACATAGAGTATGTAGCCAAAAATTCTTCAAATCATTATTGCCAGTAGACATGGTTATAACCTAGGATCATGGGAATAATCAAGAATATACTATACATGTGAATCATCCTGAAGGTATGCCCTACCTGATGATGTTATATCTCCCAAACGCCTGATCGTCGCCCTACCTACCCTAATCGAGGGTCCCAATCCCATAACAATAATAAAAAAATATCCGCATACTATGGGACACATTATAGTGCATAATCTAAACTAGTGAAATAATAGTTCATCAAAAACTCTCACACTATGCTAGGTCCCCATGTCACGAATAATAAAGGGGTGAGCCAACAATGTCAAATGAGTAATCTATCACATGTATGTACATCACACACAAGAGACACACAGAAAATTCACCCCAAGAATCTCTCATAGGTTCTTTTATCCACCTTTCCAATGACAAGAAACACATGAGGGAAATCCCATCAAAGGACCACCCGTTCTATCATCATCAAACAAAGTAAGAGGTGAATTCTAAGGAGAGTTTTTCAAATAAAGTTTTCTTTATAAAACTACTGAATTGGTCTCAATAAACCATTTAACACTAAACCATTCCCACAGAACTAATACACACCAACTCATTCCCAAAAAATCAAATAAACATAACCTCTAATATGAAACCATTTGGAATCCCATTGAAGAAATCCATTTCCAAATCCCAAACACATTTTCAACCCAATAAATTCTTTAAAAATCACAATTTACATACAATGGCCAACCGAAAAATTCAATAAACATTTGATAAACACTTGATATCGAAATTTAAGAAACTGTTTAATGGAATCGAGCACAAAGAGGAATTAAGGGTATTTCTATTCATATATTCATACTATAAACAACCATATATCACTGTCTTTTATTTAATATTGGTGATAAAGGAAGGAAATAAATTGTTCTTCTATATAATGTATAATGAATAGGGAAACCTACCTCAACTCATAGCTCGACCCTGACAAAATGACTCACCTCACACTTCCACATAAGTTCCCATGATAAAATGACTGCAGAATAACAGATTTACCTCCCCAACACACTGAAAGAATCACAAAGAATCTAAAAACATAAAAACACTGATTTAAAATAACCCAAAAAATTATGTAGAATAAATTGCATCTTAACACAGTTGAATGAGAATAGAAACAAACAAAAAACACGTGCCTTTAGTATTGGTTGTTCAAAACATAATCCAATTTGACATTGAAAGCTATCACACACCCAATTGAGGAGGAATGTGGATGGTTGCCTGAAAAAAGAGGTAGGAGGATGATGAGAAATAGTCTTGTTCAGGATGACTGGGTGATGATGGAATAGGTTAATAGGATCGGTCGTCGTGCTCAATAAGGTTGGTGAGGTGCTGCGAGGTGTGGGGAAGGTCACCAATTCCATCAATGGTGGGAACTAGGGCCAACACAATCGACGGCGGGAAAAGGGAAATTGGGCCATTGTGGGATTGTGGTTCTGGAAGGCTAGGTCCCATGGAAGGGTTTCAAGGTAGTGGCATAGCTAGTCGATGGTTTTTCCAAATGTGAGAAGGGGACAACACGGTGGTGCACTCGATCACTGAAGTCATGATAATATGGGAGGGGTTGGCCGGTTTGGGGGGTTGGGGTCGCCGCTCGAATGGAAGCTAGTGCTGGAGAATCCATGAAGTCGAATTAGGGCTGGGAGGTAATTATGGTAGGGTGGCCGACGGTGCTGGGTGTCAGGTGAATAGGTGAGGTAGTTGCACAAGGTGGAAGAAGATGCAGAGGAGGGGCGTTGGGACACTTCTCACATGGTGGGGGAAGGAAAAACAAAAGGGAATCCCCATAGATAAGGTTTCCCAAAAAATAATCAAATTAATTAATTAATTAATTAAAACATAATATTAACCATAATAATAACAATATAATAATAATCATAAAACCCATAAATAAAATAATCAAAAAATAAAAATGTAAACACCAAAAAAAAATCCCAAAACTAACATAAATAAAACCGAGTAGTGGGATATGTGTGACATCCCCCATAGGCATTCAGGGTGGCCCTTGGAGAGACAGTGCTGGAAGAGGAGTTGGAGTAGCTCCGGTTAGATGATTAATTTCTGGAGGGAAATGTTATGAGATCCTACCACTATCACAACCAAATGGTCAACTTTAGGCGAAGAGAGTTGGTAGTCGGCGTTGTTGGCAACTATAGATCATAGTGGTCTATGACTGGGCCACACATTTGATGATATGATTTATGATCTAAATTTATTCTAATTGTGGCTCATTAAAATTATAATCATTTTGGATTAATTTATTAATCTTTTTATTCCTTATATATGATATCAATCATCAAGTTGAAACCTTTTCCAAGTAGCTATGATTAAAGGTTCCTACAAGGAATGTTTCTTAAATAGCTCCCATATATCAGATGTGTGGGTTTTATCTTAGCGGAGATTGTTTCACATTGGTTTGCTTCATCATCAAGATAAAATCATATGAAGTCATATTAGGAATGGATTGGTTGACCCAAAATTTAATCCTAGATGATTTATCATACAAAATGATCAAGATTATTTTGGATACATGGGATATGGTTCTCCTTTTTGATCGATACAGTTAGCTTAGGGGATTATTGGGCCTTATGAGATGGAATATTTAATCCATAGCCCATCTTTTAGTTGGTTGAGCTTAGAGGGAATATTTTTTATTAGACATAGTGTGTCCCAGTGGGCTGCTCTAATTTTGATCATGAAAAAGGTATATGGGAAATGATAAGTTTATTTTATGCATTCATTTTAACTTTCTTTAATGTAGTTATTTTAGTAAATAAATGACTAATACTTACACTTTTGGTCTATTTTACTTATTTGGTATTTTTTGGAAGGATAAAGTATATATTTGAAAAAGGAGAAAAAATGTTGATTTCCTGGAATAAATGAAACTTTGGGCAATGTTTTGAATCCAAAGGGAAATAAAATGGAATATTGAAGCCATAATCTGAATGAAAAATAACACAATGTATGATTAAAAACCATGAGGATGAAATTTATCATTTCAGGTAAACAATACATGATGTGACTTCATCAAGGGAGAAGTTTCCACCACTCATTTCCAACTATGAGGTGGAGACTCATGGATTTTAAAGATTAAATTATATATAATTTTTACACAATGTGAGTGATTCATGATTTTTTTAAAAGCATACTTATCCATTCATTGAATAATCTGCAACTAGTACACATCTTGAAAACTCTAGAAACCGAGATTCATAAATGAACTTTCAAGATTATTTTGATGGAAAAATGATTTATTTTTACCTTTTTCAACAAACCAGGGGTGTAATAGTGGGGGGATCAGGGATAGAGGGGTGACTGCCAAGATTTGAGTGACTTTAGATCCCTTATTCACATCCTTTCTTTGCCACCATTCTTAACCAGGTATCTGTTTAAAAAATTCTCATCATCTATAGCAATAGAAAGTAGTTTAATTACTTCTTATTGATGTGATTATAGGGGAATGTATTTATTAAGTATTTTTTTATATTTATGATTTGGATTTCTACAATTTCATTTTCAAGTCCAAATAATATTATTTTCATATTTCATGACCATTGTTTATAGGATGAGAATTTTTTTTCATTATATCAATAAATTTATATATTCCCTTTATGTCCATTATGCAATCTATGATGGATTTGTTAAATAGGGGTTTTCATCACCTAGTTTCTAGATCTCACCTAGTATTTGACCATTCCAATGATACAATTTCACTATTAGTGTAGGGTACGTTGACAAAGGATCCCTAAAGACCCAATACCTAAACTAAATAATAAGTAAACACATTCTCAATTGAACTCATAGAACATGAATCTGAATATCACTTAATCTAGAATGCCTCATCTCTAGATATCAACCTTTTTCTTTATCGTATTTTTTATTTTCACCAATCAACCAAACAATTCGAATTTCAATTCCATTAATTAAAATTGGACATTTGAATATTCGCTATAGGTTTGTAACATGTTATTTCCAAGTACTAAATTATTTTGGTTCTATGAGTCTAATATTTTTTTAAATTTTTGTTACCCTATAAGAATTTAACAAATCCCAACATGGTGTAAAAAGTTTTGTGTAAATTTTGGCGATGGTTTTTGTTATGTTGAAATGAGTTAGGAACCTAATAATTGTTATTGTTGTAATTAATTATTAAACAATTTTTCATGTCATTATATTGTTTTTGTTCCAAATACATTTCAAGACATCTCCACTCACAAGATAGAAAAAATTTAAAAAACATACATTTGAACTAGAGTTATTAAATAAAATTTGAATGAAAAAGAAAGAAAACGAAGAGGTAGGGATAGAAAATAGAATGATGGATGGAAGAGACATATATTATGGATATGAACTAGAATAAGGAGGGAATCAAAGGGCCCAAACACTTTTCATCAATGGAGGACCCCCAAATGTATGAGTCTCTCTGAGCATTATCATATCCCCAGTAGCTGCTAAAAATTTTGAAAAAAAATTGAAGCCATCATAATGGTAACACATTTCACAAAATTCAATGGGATATCACAAGAAAAACTCAATTCACATATTGCGCATTTCCTTGAATAATGCGACACATTATAGTTTAACAATGGTTCAAATGATGATGTGAGACTATTACTCTTCATATTCGCAATAAAGGACAACTAACGAGAGTGGATCAATGTCTACTATAGAATTCTATAATGACCTGGGGTTATTTGGTAAAAAATTTTCTAACATTGATTCTCCCACCCTCAATGTCAATGGTTCAGAATTTAAGTATACATAATATTGAAAAATTAAATTAAGGGACTATATATAGTTCTTGGGAATTGTTTAAAATCTTAATGAAATGATACCCTTACCATATAATTAAAATTTCCTTATTAATTAAGAAATTATAAAAAGTATTGTCATAAGGAAATTATTCAACTGTGGATGCTAATTGAGGATGGTTGCTTATGTGAAATCCACCCATAGGGATCTATTAGTTATTGAATGAAATGTCTCGAAATATTTCTCAAGGGATTTCAGAACATGGAAATGTAAGTGGAGTAGATATGGTGGGTAAAATATAGGTCTATCCCCAAATTTATGCATTGTGAATGAAATTGGATGTAATTATGGACAATAAAAATCCTCATGGAATGTATTGTGAAGATGTAAATTATTTGGACTAAAAATTAAATTTTTTAATAAAGAAACACTTTTGTGGGAATGTGAAAAACCAATAGTTCAGGAACAAAAATAATTAAATTATCCATTAAAGAACAGCTTGAGCCGATTAGATTTGATCACCCTACTTTGATGCCAATAGATCGTGCTAACTTGAGTATCAAAATCATCCTTTAGAAGGTATTTGAAAAGGTCCTCCATTTTTTCCAAGCCTGGATATACTCTTATTGGTTGTTCTTCCCATCATTAAATCCCCTAATAAATATCAAATCCTGTTTTTTCATCCATTTACTCTGCTCCTCATTAGTAACCACCCTTAAAGGTCCTCCCATCATCCTATTAGATTCTTTATCGTTAGTATTAATTGCTAAAACTATTTCCACCATTTCTTCTCCTGAGTGAATAAGTAGTTACACAGAAGGGTCTTTCACTATACCGGACTCATGCGGTTGGACAATTTCAGCCTTGGAAGGTTAAAGGGGAACTTTGACCATCATGTTGGAACAACAACTACAATAGTATAATCAAAATCAAGGACCAGGATTTTAGGAGAGACAACATGGTTTATAACCTTATCACCAAGAACCATCACTAACCTGTCAAGTCCATTCACTATAGGATACAATTTAAACCTTTATAATCACTATATGAGATGAAAGTAATGAGTTGATAGAATATATGAAGGATCTATGAAATTCAATCTTAGAATTGATATGTGACTCCAGAAACCAATGAGCTATAAAATGTATATGGAAACTCAATTCAGAAAAATTTAAAAGAAAAAAAAGAGATAGGAATAGAGGAGTAATTCAAGGATTCCTAGACTATAATGCCCATATAGATATAAAATAAATATTTCAGAGAAATTGGAATAAAAAAAGGACGTCAATGGAATTTACCAGACATAATTAACGGAAAAAAGTCTTACCAATAAAAGAAAACCACAGTGATGTTGAGGAATATAAGGAAGAGGAAGAACCACCACCATACCAACCAAATCTATCATTTCCAAAATAATTAAAGTGGGTACTTATGGAAGAATGAAAATAAAATATATTATATATTTTTAGGATGTTGCATATAAACATTCCATTTTTTAGGAAAACTCATACATGAATATTTACCCAAATTTCATGAAGGATTTGGTGATAAAAAAATAATCACAAATAATTATCCACAATTCCATTGATAGTAAAATGTTCAGTAGTAGAATGAAGCATTTTACTAATTGAGAAAAGGGATCCAAGAGATTTATCTATTATAATAAATATTGTTTCCATTGAGTTTGGTATTTCATTGTTTGATTTATGTGAGAATGTAAATATAATACAATTTGAAACATTCGAGATATTTGGGTTGAGGGAGATGAATCCAACTAATGTTATGATTCAACTTTTTAATACAATAGTTGTCGAGTCCGAATTTCTACATCTTACTTTTCCATTACATTTGTTTTAGAATTAAAAAACAATTTCATAAAAGCATGTTTACTAACTATTTATCTCCAATGTGCTTCACACTATATTTGTAGAAATCATTACCTTTTACCATACTTATAGAAAGTTATAAAGTATAAAAAAATACAAACATTATGTTTATTGATTAAGATAATTATAATGAGTATGTATCTAATTAATTAAAATCACCTTTTTCAGACCACGAGATAGAACTTAGACTTTTATTTCATATTGATAGAAGTCGTGAAAATAATAATGATACAAGTATTGATAAAATCATATTAAATATCTTAAGGTACGTTGCAATGTAATTATTTGGTAAATCTATTGGATTGACTAATATTTATACTCATAATTTGAAGAGTTATTTATAATGTATGGAATACTTTTAACACTGTAACATTGTTAATAAAAATGAAATTGGACATTGATTTATGATCCCCTTTCAAGATCCTATTTTCCAAGGCTATTGAAAAAACATGGAAAATATGATCATTGAGAGGATTCCCATAAAATAGTGGTTATTTAAAGGCGTTGTAGTTATTTAATTACTCGCTTTTGAATATAATTCTTTGTTAACTAGGTGTCCTAAGTAATGTTTTTTCTTTATTATGTTTTTAATATGAAATAATCATAAGATTTTTATGTTTAATAACATTTATAATTATAAATCATATATGATAATTGTTATTATCGAGGGATTTTAGGGATAGGAAATGGAGAATCCGATTATCAGATCGTGGGACTTTAGGGGTATTAATATGGAGACAATCTTCGTATTGAAGGCTTATAGGGATACGAAGACAAAGAAAATATGATCTTTGTGTCTAATCGTTAAGGAATGAAAGACTTGTATGTATGTATAAAATAGTAGATTCCATTATTAGTGATAATTTAATACATTTATCTTATTATTAAAACATTACATTTTTGGACAATATCATGTATATCATTCTTAATTTTAGATAGCTATTCATTTTCTTATTTTTACGTGTTTCAATTCCACTGAATATAATAGAAATGTTGATAATTGTACTCAAATTTATAATTAAAGATGTTTTATTTTTACTATTTTGTATATAATAACTAACATACTCTGATGAATAAGATCCATATTGATTAGGATATTTACGCTGACATAATCAAACATACTATGAATCAAATTCTGTGGATTTGTCAATTAGACTGAGTATGAGTCCGAAAAGCATAATTTACGAGGTTTTTGTACTATTTTTTTAAATTCCATTATACTAGGATTTTTAAACTACAATTGACCCCCATTTTATTTATATTTATCTAAATATATTCTTACGATCCTACAATTAGTTTTAAAGATATTATTATCCAACAACTTGTATCATAAAAGGATTCTACTACTTTATCTTTTTTAGTTTTTTACATTCTTTTCTATTACAAGTTTGATATAGTTTTTGATATAAACATTTTTTAAAATAACATGTATCTATGGAATAATAATTAGTTTTGTTTTAAATACGACAGGTATTAATGTTGTTTCAACAAAAAATCTCAATCAAAACAAACCACCTATATTTGATGGTACTGACTATTAGTACTAGAGAGATAGAATGAGAAATTTTGTTATTAACGCATGAATTAATAATTATGTTATGATAACTTGAGAATATATAATTCTTGATAAGGAAGTCGAAAATTTTATCTATAAATAAAGATAGGAATATTAGTTTAATTATATATTAAGGAATACTTTTTATGTTATATAACAATAAATATATATAGAAAAATATCATCCTTTGAAGTCACAAATAGTATATTGAAAAAACTTTAAGTAACAAATTTTAGAACCTTAATGGTTGTAGAGACAATTAGAGTTATGTTACGAGATGAGTAATAAGAATTTTATTTTTATCCTGGATAATCAGATATAGTGATGAACCAAATATTTATGGTAATCATAAACTATTAACAATCCATTTGAGGGAGATTGGTTGCTGATGAAATCCTTGTGTAAATGATTATAGATATTATTCCAAATGAATGGAAGTATGAAAAATTATTCTTGATGAGACAAGGAAGCTGAATAATTTTAAATTAGATGATATCATTAGTACCGTTGTGATGAATGAGTGTAGAATAAAATGAGATTCTAGGAAATAGAAATGCAAAAATGGTGGCATTTCCTTTTATAAAATATATACATTACCTTCTAATGTATAATATTCTATGAAAGTTGTTAAATATTTAAGAATGAAGAAAACAATTTTTCAATCTAATTCAAGTGTTTCTGAACATTCTGATAACTCATTTAATAACCCAGAATGATTTATGATTAAGATATTTAGAAACCAATATTTCCAATAATGATTCAATAATTTTCAAAAGGATATAAGTGATAATAAAAATGAAGTATATTTTTATTATTGTATAAAAACGAGACACATCTAACTATATTGTCCAATGATAGAGAGAAAATATAGTAAGGGTAATAATTTATAATGAAATACCATAAAGTATTACAAATCTAAAGGAAATAAAATATTAAAAGAACTCAACACATGATGTGCCATCAAGGATGATTCTTTTAAGAATTGTGATGAGAATGAAAGTTATATATTGATGAAATAAGGTTTGTTTTCTAAAGTATCCATGGTGAATCAATGATTCATCGATAAGGTACATATAGAAGAATACCTCACCTTCACGTCCTTAAGTTCTAATTATCCTAATGTTAAAAATTATACATCTTCAAATGAAGATTCTTCCTTGCAAAAAGATACTTTTTACCATCTTATGATAAATTTTATTATTTTTCTAATCCTTTAGAAAATGAAAATTTTAAATTTTTTAAAAAACATGATAATAAAAATTATTAAAAATAAACAATTTCAAATGATTCAGAAATAGTAATTTCTAAGAATTATAGTTTTAAACCTAGTTTTGACAAAACATAGTTCCATTACTATTCCCGACGATGACAAGGATTTAGTTGTACAACCGGAAATATTAGATTTATTTTTTGAGGAAAATTTTATTTATCAATAGTAATGTTAATGAAGACTTTGATGAAATCTATAAACAAAAGTTTCAACATGAAAGTTGTTCTGGAATTCAATTTTCATATCAAAACTTGTTTTTAATTAAATTTTCATTATTTCAAAAAGAGACACTTTTTGTACCATGGGTCAATGTTCCTGGCATAGTAAAAATAAAATTTCATTAAAAAATGTTAAATCCATAGGTTTTCAAAAAATATATTTTTCCAATAAAAACGATTACTATAGATTATTTGTTACATTACTAGACCCAAGAAGTTTTGGGTTCCGAAAGTCAAATCTTTTTATTTTTAAGAAAACAAACATAATACCAATAACAATAATACAAGGTTAGTGGATAATGGGTGTTTCAAGAACATGACTTCAAAAAACTACATTTTTCAGGTAGATTATCATAATGAATTTTGGAAAAAAATAATTTGGCGACAATGATCGAGGAGAGATTATTGGCATAGGTAAAAATGTTCTTCTCTTAGAATCTCTTATTTTATATGTTTGGATTATTAAGGGTCATAAGATCAACCTTATCAGAATAATTTAACTATGTGATAGTGGTTACATTTTAATATTTAGGAATGTTAAATATTTAGTACATAATTCCACGGTTGAATTTATTCTTTCTTCCAATCATCGCAACAATGTGTATAGACTTAACATAGAAGATACTAGAAGCCAATACTTACCTTGCCTTATTGAAATAGAAGATAATTCTAGGTTATGTATTAGATTTTTAGGATATTTTAATCTAAGAAACTTATCTATATTGAATAAAAAATTACTTTTTTAAGGAAATACTAGAAAAAAAGGTTTGATACATAAAATGTATATGACTCTTGTAAATACATTCAGAAAAATAGGCCGTGTTTTAAATTTATTGGTGAAGTATCAACTTTTGATGTTTTTCAGTTAGTACACATGGACATATTTGTTCTTACCAAAACTAGATCTATTTTTGGGAAATTATATTTATATGCCTTAGTTAATGATAACACTAGATACAAATGGGTTTATTTTCACATAACAAAATCCAAAGCCTCATTTTTTATTTTAAAACTTTTTTAACCAATGTTAAAAATGAGAAAAAGTATCCCTTGATAACTATTCATAGTGATCATGGGGGAGAATTTATTAATTATGATTTTGAATCATTTTTGTAGAAATAAAGTATTTGGTCATTATTTTTCAGAACCTATAACCCCCTCACAAACTGGTGTAGTTTAAAAAAGAAATAAATTTTTTCCTGAAATAAGAGGAACCATGTTGACTGAATACTAAGTTGATAATAATTTTTAGAATGATGTTTTTTATAGTTTCTTATATACTATAAATCATTTTTTAATTAAAATTATTCATAGAAAATCCTTATGAGTTGTTGATAAAAAAAAATTATTAATAAAATGTTTTTTTTCATTGTATTCATCTTTAATATGAAAGATAAATTACATAATGTTTCGCGAAATATGATTACATAATATTTTTAGGTTATTAAACTGCATAAAATATTAATAGATTTTTTAATAGAAATTATGGTACTCTTTTAAAAATATTACATGTTATGTTTGATGAAAAAGATTTCTTTTTTTAACAAACCAAACTAACCTCATTAGATGTTATTTAAAAAAAATTAACCTCTGATAGAATGTTCTTATCATAATGATATAACTCAAGAAATTGTTTCTAAAGTTATTTTTATTGAACATTTCTTACCTATTATTTAAGAATAGACTTTTCAAAACTGAATAAATTAGTTTTTCATATGAATAATCCTAGAAAAAATTTCATTGGTTATGTAAATCATCCAGTTTGTAATTGAAGTTCCTTAAGGAATATAATTGAAAATCAACCATTATTATCTCAATTTGAAACTAAGAATCCAGATAAGGATTTAGTTTATGAAAATTGGATTAATGAAATGAAATATGA
The DNA here is from genome assembly GCA_963277665.1 of Viscum album. Lineage (NCBI taxonomy): Eukaryota > Viridiplantae > Streptophyta > Magnoliopsida > Santalales > Viscaceae > Viscum > Viscum album. Next base: position 1,378,535,968 of record OY728120.1, on the reverse strand, counting down.
GGTTAATGAAAATGAGAGTAATAAACTATGGATATTATTTGAACGACCATTATAAAAAATTATAATTGGATTACAATTGGTTTTTCTGAATAACTGTTATCATAATCGAATAATTGTTAGAAATAAATATAGACTTGTTTTAATGGGTTATAATAAATAAGAAGTAATATATTATGAAGAAACCTATGCACTGATAGCAATACATGAAGCTATTAAAATACTTATAGATGTTGATGTATTCATTAGTTTCAAAAAAATCAAATGGATGTGAAGTGTACTTTTCTTAATGGATTTGTTCAATAAGTTCTTTCTGTTAAAAAACATCATGGTTTAAAAAAACATTGTGAATAAAATTATAAACATAACAATGATTTATATAGACTTATGTATGAAATTATAAACATGAATGATAGGTTAACATTATTTTTCATAAGAAAAATATGCATGGTGTTTTCTACATCCATCCCTTCTAATAAAATAAGTTTAAAAAATACGATTTTATAAATTTATGTTTTTGTCATTATATTGAGATGAGCTAAAAAATAATTAACCAATTCCTATACAAATTGTATTAAATCTATGTTTTAAATGAGAATGATGGGTGAGTTGACCTATTTTCTTTATCTTCAAATATCACAAAACCCATAAGAAACTTTTATATCTAAAAATATCTATATAAAATATCATAATAATAAATTTGAATATGAAAATAGTAAAAGTATTATTACTCTCATATGTACCTCAAATAATTTAGATCTTGATGAGGTTGGGAAACCAGTGCATCAAAATATTTTTAGAGGTGTGTTAGGGAATTACTTAACTTATAGTCATCCAAATTTAATGTTTTATGTATACCAATGTGAAATATATAATGAAAATAAAAAAACCATTTTGATGATTTAAAATTATTTTTTGTTATCTTATGTGAACAATGGATTCGTGAATTTTTTAAACATATATAATGTTTTCAAAATAAAATAATTTCGAGATTCTATCATCAGTGGTTGTAGAATGGGATAGAATAGTCTATCAGGAACATGTCAGTTCAAGGATGCTTCTATAATTTCTTATTCATGTAAGAAACAACACACTATAGGACATTCCACTATATAAGTTGAATATATAGTAGATGGATGTTTTTATGCTCATGTTTTGTGGATGCAACAAAGAGACACTAACTATGGTATGAGTCTTACAAAAAATCGAATACATTATGAAAATACAAGTGTCATTAACATATGTAAAAAACCAAATCATCACTCACATGGTTAGCACATAGATATAAGGTACCATTCCCTTCATTATCGCACACTTCGAGGATATATAATATTACAATTCACCAGAATGCAATATCAACATGATGATATTTTTACCAATCCCCTTCCTTCCAATTTATTTTAGTACATTGAAAAGAATCTATGAATGAATTACATAAATATATCATTCATATCTAATTCTTGTTTACCAATATCTTTATGTAATGTTACTAATTCTCATAGGGGTTACATATCTTTAATGTTTCTAAAAAATTTAGTTTTCTAAATATATTTGTTTTTCTAAAATTTTCACTATAATGGGATTTTTATCCAAAAATAATTTCTATGAATTTTATGATTTAGAAATCTCAAAATGATTCTTAGATTCTACATAATGTTTAAAATTTTTAGACTAAAAAATTCTAAAAAAAATTCAAATCAAATTTCCATAATAAAGTTTTATCATAATCATATTATACATGTAAAACATTAGAATAAATATGTCTATGAAAAAATATTTAAATATGATTTCGTAATGAAAAAATAATAATTAGTTTTTGTAATAAAACTTTCTTATTCATACTTTTTCCAAATCTTTCACAATCAGATTAGTTTACAAAAAGCAAGAAGAATTGTTTAATTATTCTAATAGATCATTCCACCAAGAAATTTACTATTTTACTCTTTTATATTATTGCACAATATCATTAAAATGGTTGTTTTAAATAATTTAAAATGATTTCATAATTGGATTTTTCCTCAATCTGATAAATATTATATAAAAATCTAGAGTTCAAACATTTCATTAAAAAGTTGCTTTAAGAAAATTGTTTGTCGGATTATTTGATTTTTCATCTCAAAAATTTGTTTTTTGTAATATGAAACATCACTTCTGATGCCAATATACTAACGGATCTCCATGTTCCCAATATTGGTTTTTTATAATTTTTTCACCAAGGTATATGACCAATTCAAGATCCCTAGTATGTTAGTTGTTATTTTTTTCTGATTCACCAGTTTCAGTTCTAAATTCGATGGCCCCCAAGGTGGAATTTGAAATGTGGTACATTTTTAGAGAATGTTTAATTGAAAAATATTTTTATGATAAGTAGGTTTCTACGATTGAAAATATTATCACTTTTCATGGTTGGGAGTTTATTTTAGTTGATAAGCCAGATAAAGAATTTTATTTTTTCTATCATGGTGTGGTTTATGAATTGTATTAAAATTTTATGTTTTTTTAGTAAGATATTAAGGGTAAAATTTCATTCAAAATATATAGAAAGTTATATAATTTTTCCCATATGAAACATGCAGATTTAGCTAGAATACCATATTAAAGAGTAACATATTGTCCCTCTCACATCATCACAGATAATCTTGGTTCGTTTGATAGAAGAAAATATAAGTATTAATTTTTTTGAATACAAAAAGATTATAAATGTTTCCCATCACACTACAAAAATTTTAGTAGTTTCTTTATGGATGCAAGGATTTCTAATACCGAGGAAGGGATATAGATATAATTCTAATGTATCTTAGGTTTTCTTATTTTATTTTTTAGTGAGAATGTTAAATATTGATCTCTTCGTATTTCTTATTGTCATAGTTGTAAACTTCAAAACTGGTATAATCAAATTAATAATTATTATTTTCCCATATTTTATATGAAGAACTATTGTTGAATGTTTGAAGGTATTTAACTTTCCCATCAAATCATATCAAAAGAGATTAATGATTTATATTATAAGTAATTATATGATGAATAAAATATGATTTTTGTAATATCAAATCATGGAAATCTATATGAAAATTTGGTGGTGCTTCATTGAAGGCAGAGCCATCAAGGAATGATGATGAAATTAGAATGAAGAATGAGAGGAAGGTTGAGACCTCTCTTCTAAAGAAACAAAATAAATAGAAGAAAATTACAAAAAAAAGTATTTTATAGGAAAATGAAATGGAAAGATGAGAATAAGGATGGGGTATCCATTGTTAGGAATCGACTCTATAGAGGTTAAATCCTTAATGATTTGTGTTGTAGAAACACTTGAAGAATAATCCAAGAAGAAGATGAAAAATAAAAATCTGATAGAATATCATCTTGGGGAGAATTTTTTGAATGTCTTTGAATGTTATTTTGAGAAGGCTTTTTTAAATACTTCTCAAACGGATCACATTAACATGGATAAAGGGTTATTTTTCAAAGAAACCAATTTAGTTCAAGATGTTTTACCTTCTGTTGTAGACAAAGTAAATTTAAACATTATTGATAAATAATATATCCAAATCCTTTCTAAAAATCAACTATAACTGGAGAAATTCAGAAAAGGATCTCTCAAAAAGAAAAAGAAAATAAATAATATGAATAATAATTTGATGAAGTTGAAATAGAAGTAAAAGAATAAGTTTAGTATGAATCGGATGAGAATGAAGAGGTAGATGATATTGAAAAAAACAATCTGATAGGAAGTCATTGGATTCAGCTTCATCTTCATCATCATACATTCCCTAAAATTCTAAAAAACAAAATAAATATAGAAGATCAGAAGTGGAAGAAGCTTCATCATCATCAGAATATGAAAAATGTTCATATAAAAGAGAGGGATATGATAAATATTATAAGGCCAAATATTATAATAAAACAAACACTGATTATGTGTTTGTAATGAATTTTTTTGATGAAAATATTATTTAAAATAATGGGGATAAATAAGTTTAAATAATGTTAAAAATAATATAAAGGAAGATAATTATAATATAAGCTAAATAAAACCTTTTTAAGTTAATGAAGAACAATTAGATTGAGTTTTAACTATTTATATTGAAGGATTTTATTATATTGTTTATTGTTTTAAAAGTTTAGAAGGTTCTATTCATTTTTTTCCAAATCCTAAGACTTGGTTTCATTTTATTCAATAAAGTCATAGGGATAAATTAGAATAGATAAATTTTTTAAAAGCAATTGTTATTTGTATTGATAGATATTTAATATTTTCTCAAGAAAGTTCCCAGGAACAAAAAAATGCATGAAATCGAATGGGTATATGGTCTTATCATGTTAAGGTTGATATAATGATGCATAATGGACAATTTTATGATGTTAAGAATATTTTGGTAGAATCAAAAATTTATTTCAATGACTTCTCATCATAAATGTCTGAATGTGTAATGTTTTTAGAAGTATTTATAGATTCCAATGATGAAAAAATTGAAGAAGTTTATGTTTTGAAGAAAAATATCCAGGACAATGAATTATAAATGATCCATCATCGATCATGTTAAGATTAAGATATCATAATGAGGTACAAGAACAAATAGTTTTTTGAGAAATTTTAGATTCCTGAAAAAAAATTGATAATATTGAGAAATACCATCACAAATTCATGAAGATCAATGATTTTGTGAATCCCCTAATGAAAAATGATTGATTTTGATTTCTTTTGAACTCTTGTTATACCTATTTTGTAATTTTTTTCATATTTTTCTTATGGATGAATTATGTTTTCATCCAAATCCATTTTCTCTGAATGTTATCCAATTCATATCGGTTAAATGTTATTTCATATTTTTGATTCATGATTAGTTAATTCATTATATTGTTTTATATATTTTTCCTTCTCTAACATTTTAAGAAACTGTAGATATTTCTCCATTATTTTTGGAAATAACACTGGGGGATAAATAATTATTTGTGGGAGAAATTATTAAATGGGATACACTTTTATAAAGTGTACGTTGGTTCAATAAGGTTCATATTAAGATCCTTTGGGGGTGATATATTCTTAAGGGGGAGAAGTTTTCTTAAAAGAAGAAACGTTCAAATAATCCATTATATTTAAAATAATATTCATAAGAGTTATAAACTCAGGGGTAATTAAGTATTAATGATTAAATTTGAATACAATGCTCATAAAAGAACATGGAATGTGGGTTTTTCAAAGTAATTATTTAATTTAATTTATGGGTTTATGATTTCAAAAAAAAGAGGGAGATTTGGGATTTAAAAGTTAATCATTTTACTTTTCTGTTCCATTTCTTTTTTCAAATCATAAAAAATTTCTTAATATGATGTTTACTAACTTTTTATTTCCTATTTAGAATGTTTTTTTAGAAAATATTACATTTTACCATACATTTAAATTTTATTAAAGTATCATGACTATAATGATTACATTTGTTCATTACGATTATAACAATGAGTATGTGTCCAATTAATCAGAATCACCTTTAACAGATGAGATTTTATAAATAAGTCATGTATTTTATAATGAAAAAATTATAACAATAAGACTTATAATGGTACTGATAGAATCGTACTAACACTCATAAATATTATAATAATTTCATTATTAAGGATGTCCATCAGACTGAATAATGTTATAGTTGGATTAAAATGACTTTTTTCTATAATAAGGAATAATTTTAACATTGATATAATATAAATCAATATGACATTGATCATTCTGTTATAATGAGCTGTCATGTGCCAGATACCTAAGGCCATGGCAGCGAACATGGAAAATATGACTGGTGTGATGATTCCTATATATATAACGTTATTTGAAAAGTATGGGTTAGATGATTACACACATTTGAAGAGGTCTATTCTTGAACTCCTTGTTCTTATTTAGTATATTTATTTTATATGTTTTTGTTCTATTTAATGTTTGTAAATGTTGTCTCCTTAAGAACTTTTGTAATTATAACTCGATTCTGATCATTATTATGATCAATGTATTCTAGGCATAGGAATACGGGGAATCTGATCATTGTATTGAGGGAATGTGATGATTGTAAGATAGATCTCATATTCATATCATGGTATTATAAGGATATTAGGACTTAGAAAATCTGAACTCTATATCAAGGTATTTCCTAGTAAGGAAATATAGACATTACTCTAGGTGTAAAATAGTGGATACCATTACTCAACAATTTACTAACATTCAATAAAGGAAAAAAGATTTTAATTTTTAATAATATATTTTAATTCATTCTTACTTTTACATAGTTATTCAACTTATTCTTTTACAAGTTTCAATTATAATACATGTAATTGAAAATTTGATAGTTCTATTCAAATTTCTAATTTGATTTGTTTTATCATTAAAATTTTGATTATGATATCAGATATAAATTGAATAATTGTATCTATTGATATTATAATATTTACTGTGATATAATTATACATACTATGATTATGATTCTATGACATTCTTAATTGGATTGAGTCTGAGTCTTATAAGAAAACCCTATGAGGCATGGGTACTCTTTAGTTTAATTACTTTAAATGATGTTTTGAAAAATATTATTCACACCCTGTTTAAAGTTTTTCCATATAAGTGTATTGTTAAGATCCTTAAATAACTATTAATGATATATGGATCCTACAAGATTGTGATGTCTACAAGGACTACATGAAGATGTCGTTGTCAGGGTACATATGTTCTATTTTCTAGTGGATTTTATTTTAATGAATATATTTGAAGATAAGGTACAAATATTCATGGGAAGAATTTTCCTAGATATAGGAAAGGAATTATATGATGTTAAAAATAGGGAAATGAGTATAAGAGTTGTAGGATCATAAGTGAAGGTCAAATTGCATCGAGAAATAATGAAATTAGAGGAAAAAATTGATGAATTCCCGAATGATAGTTAGTTGGATGACTAGGTAGTTGTTTCCCAGGGAAAAAGAGTTGAAGTGGATAATACAAAATATAAATAATAAAGTATAAAAATGATGAAATGTGTAATAAATTTAGGGAAAATCATAAATATAGTGGAGGAACATTAATCCAAGCTGAATTAAAAGATGGAAAATAGGTTTGGATGGTCAATGTGTTTCGATTTGAGTATTCAAGAACTTCAAAGAACCAATTGATTTGGATTGTGTAAATTAATAAGTTACTGACTAGTGTAATAGTAAAATTAGTTTCTAAAAATGTAAAGCATCCATATACAAGGAGGAACCACAAATTATAAATTTTTTTAGATACTGATCAGGTAGACTAAATACTACCACTATCCACCTTAGTTTAAGAATGTAATATCGATCATGTGATAGTAAAAAAAGAGATTTCAAGGAGAAACGTGACATTTTATTGAATATTACATTACATTATGTTTATTTTTCGTCATGAACTCACCCTAAATTATTTCTAAATTGCTTAATTATATCCTATAAATTATCTTTTGTATTTTTAAATTTGTCTGAAAATAAGGACCCTAGTAGAAAAAAAGTTGAAAGAATCACAAATGAGTTATCATAGATCTAATACAAATTGATAACATAGACCTATGAATCCCTATTTAATTCATTGTTAAAAGTGTATGAAACATTTCAATTATTGATTTTTTATATTATATTCCCCAAATTTTATTTATTTTTGTATTTTCTACCAATTGAATTCTAAAACATGATTCATTCACTACTCAACTGAGAATGGAGAAAAAAAATTCTTATTGTACATTCCATTCCATAATTTTAAATTTATTTGTAATAATATTTGAATGATAAAATGGGAAAATAATTAGTAGATATTGTCATATGGATTAATATTTTGAAAATCCTAATTTAGAGAATCAGGTTAATTTTGGTAAATGGATTTTTGAGATTTTTTCATGCATTGAATTAATAATATTTTCATCAATTGATTTTATTATTCATATAATATTACATGATTACTGTTACTAAAAATTCATCTCATTCATAAGATATCCTTTGAACCTAACATTTCCCATCATTCTGTATTATATTTCTTGAGAAAATTAAGCGTGTTTCTTCTTGAAATTTCTTAGAATATTATCAGAGCCATGAATAAAAAAATTCAAAATTAAAATGATTAAGTTTTTCATTATAATTAACCCGTTATATTTTCACAAACCACAATTTTCTCCCCATTTAGCATGTATTATCCACAAAAAACCATGTTATGAAATGATCCATTTTACAATCCTATCTTATCCATTCCTTCCATCATCAAAAAATTGTATGATATTTAAAGTGAAATGTTTTGTAGAGATACATTCCATGGTAAAAAGGGTAATGTTTTCCACGAGAACACATTTTTTTTATTTTCATTGTGATTTGATGAGATTCCATGATATCATTCATTATAAATTATCATTATCCACTACTCTAGAAAAAAAATAGATGGAATAATTGGTTGTATTTTAGGAAGATCAAAAATCAGTATTTCACAGGATGATGATCTTTTTTATCATAAATCATTAGGTTATGAATGCAATATTTTTTCAAAAGAATTTATTCCATAAATTATAATAAGAAAAGGAAGAAAAAATTGTAAGGGCGGTTGATTCATTTATTTAGCACACTTTTATTATGATTGCACATTTAGTTTTTTTTGGGAATAGAGAATTGAAATTTGTAAAGAGAAATATTTGGTTAATATTATCTTTTTCTAACATGAATTATTCTTTAATTAAAAAGTCCATTTTAATATTAATTTTTATAAAATTTATATACCAACCGTAATCCTCAAATTCATTTTATCCTAATAGTGAATCACTCATGATTAATTGTGTTAGTTTCATTACATGGTGGATTTGTTAAATGCCTTGAATGAAAATGGATTATGACATGATCTGGAGGTATGTTTTGAACTCTATTAATAATTTTACCCTAATTATGGGTAGAAAAATGAAATTGAGGTTTATTGCATTGTAATTCTATCAATATTGAATTGAAAAACGAAAATGGTTGAATAAAGAATATTAATTCATTGAAAGTATAAATTTATAAATAATTTATCGATTTTTGTTGTTGAAAATTTAGGCATTGGTGAATTTTATAATGCGATGCTTGAATATTTAATTTGTCTTTTGACCAATTGAATTATTTTAAATCCGATTTAAATCATAGTATTGTGAGTATACTCTGTATTAGGTTTATATTAGATCCTTGAGTAAAATTAAAAAATCATGTATGGATGTATTTGATAAATTTATGTTATGCTTACAATTTAGAGTGTTTTAGTATATATATATTAGTAAATTAATTATTAATATTGAAACATTTTTGGACGATATTAAATGTTTTATTTTTTTAGGGATGAAATAGATATTTGAAAAATATATTATATTTATGAAAAAATGAAACTTCATGTCATGCCGTAAAGTGCCTTGGCATGAAACTAGAATATTCAATACATAACCTGAAAACTCATGAAGGTGGAGTAGGCTAATAAACAAGGAGGAATAAATATTTCATGTCTAGTAAATAATACACGATGGGAGTTTAGCTGGAGAGAAGTCATCACTGATCATTTCCATCAGTGAGGTGGAGATTCAATGATTTTGATGATAACATTCCTTGTAAACATTACCTGACATGAGTGTTTTGGGAGAAGATAATTTTCTATATATGCCACCACCAATCATTTCACAATGAGTAACCAGTACATGTTATGAACCCGCAAAAAATATAGAATTATTACTGAATTAGAAGGAATATCATAATAGAAAAAACATATTTATTCTTGCCTTCAGCCATGAACTTGGGGTATCATAAAGGGGAGACCTAAAATAATGGATGGATTAAGAGATTCGAGTTAAACATTGGATCCCAACGTCACTACCTTTCATTTACTCTATTATTATCTATGTATCCATGCTGCTCATTCTCATTATTTACAGAATTAGATAATGGTTTTCTTTATTTTGGGTTACATGATCATATTTGGAATTATTTCTTTGGGATTATTTCAAATTTATATTGATTTTTTGGATCATTGAAACTCTGTTTCTCAATTTAAAATAATTTGTTTTTTGAATTACATGACCATTTTTAGGGATCTGAATAATTTTATTTCATTTATTCCATTAATCTCTGTAATTTGTTTATAACCAATATGAAAACATGTTCGGTTAGGTTTAAATAGTGTTATGGGTTACCATGGTTAGTTATTTCACCTTGAATATGACTATTACAAGGGTAAAATTACATTATTTGTGTAGGGTACCCAGACCAAGGATCCCTAAGGACCCCATTTCGACAACAACTAATGAATAACCACGTTATTAATTGAATCACTAAAAATTAAACTTGAATATCACTTAATATAGAATGCCTCATCTCATTATATCAATCATTGATCTTTTTTTCTATTTCTCCAATCAACCCAAAAAAAATTCAATTTCATTTCATTTAATTAATTTTGGACATATATACCATCAATGTGGGTTCCATGAATTGGATTTCCAAGTACTACATTTTTATTAGGTTTTATGTGTTTTTTACTTGTTAAATTTTTGGAGCCCTATATGAATATAACAATTCCTATGGGATACCAAGATCTTTTATAACATTGATTATTATAATATCATTAACTAAGGCATGATAATGAACATGCACCCCTTACCGAGGATTGAAGTCATCTTTGATCAGTTGAGAGGTGTGAAGTGGTTCTAGAAGATCGGTCTCAGGTCTGACAACCACAACATGGGGGTTTTTGAGGAAGATATTCTAAATCTAGAAGTCTAATGTCATAGAAAAAAATTATAATTTCTTATTTGTGCCATTCAATGTGATAAAATCCCTCACTTTTTTTATGAATTTGATGATCTAGGTCATCTAGCCTTATATTGATAGATTTTTGTTCATATCCATTAACGAGATACTATTCTACTATGCATCAGTAGGGCAGCATACAGAGTACTTGAGGATGGTCCTACTCTTTCTTCGAGAGTAATGGTGTTATGTTCGGCTATTGACATGCTAGTTCATGATCCATGAGGATCAATTTATGGGGAAATTAATTTTTTGATAATGTGTTAGATTTTGACCCATAAAAAATTGATTCATTTCTTCCATGGGAGAAACCCAAGAGCATTCCATAGGTGCGGTCTTTTCATGAATTGAAAATATACTACTAGAGGTTTATGGAGGATGTCCCTAGGGTTCCAGCCCATTTTGACACCCTTACATAGAAAGGGTATCCAGATACCTAGACTGTGAAATTTCATAGACTCTTTGATGAGTTGAGTATGAGGATGACTATTGGTCCAATTTTGAGACTACTAGAGGATTGTGTGGAGTACATCATGTATCGAGGTTCCTCGAGAATTGGGATCAACAGTGTATTGATGCAGAGGTAGTTAGATATCACATATGGTTTGAGGTTGGTAAGATCCCCCTAATATAACTATGTGACTCGTGAAATGGATTGGGAAGTGTAAGTCTATTATCTGAAGATGATGATACATGGTCTTCTATGTGCGTGTTTTTTAACTCAGACAATAAGACTCTCAGGAATATCTTCAGATAGATATATTTGAACAAAATATATATGCATTGGTTGGAGTTTCTACATGACTATGAAATAGAGATAGTCTATACTCATATGAGGTGAAACGTGGTGGTAGATTCCCTTAGTATGAATTGAATTTCATGTTTCGTGAAGGAGGCATCTTAGCAATTGGATTATTTTCAGCTGACCATGGTAAAGGGGAGGGTAGGAATTAACATCAATTAGTGTTGTTCGGTCCAATGATTCCCTAACATGTGAGGGATGTTCAATTTGAAGACATCATCTATAATGTTATTTGTGACCAGATATGTTTACGAGATTCACCAAATAGACATTTTTATGGAGGTTAACACATCATTTGTTTCTAAGGTTGGATGGTCATCCTGGTCATGATGTGCGAGGAGGTTATGAGGGAGTTTCCAACTTATCCTTTAGTTTTATATCCTGATGTATGGAATATGTACAAGGACCATCAATGGATTTTTGGGAGGGCTCAAGTGACATGAAGTATTTATGAGTTCATCCATCAGTGTCTCACATGTCATCATGTGAATGATGAAAACCTGGTTCTAGTAGGTTTGAAATAGTGTCTTGAGATTCTAGAGTGTAGATGAGATAACATATACATGGTAATTTATTATAGGGCTTCCACATAAAATTAGGGACCATTATTCTATTTGGATGATAGTTGAATGACTTATGAAGTTTGAAAAATTCCTTTTCATTAAGGAGAAGATTTCAGTGTAGTGTTTAGGATAGTTGTCTGTATAAAACCTTTTTTGACTCCATGGGGTTCCTATGATGATTCTCACCAATTGAGAAATGAATTTTATATCATGTTGTGGAGATTCTTGAAGGAGGTATTTAGGACCCAATTATTGATTATTATGTAGATAAAACCCCAGAAGGATGGTTATACTAAGTACACTATCCAAGTGTAAAAGGTTATACTGAGAATAAGTTTTTCTAACTTCATCCAGATCATAGAGGATCACCTTCCATTGGTAGAGGTTTGTTATAAATACATATATCACTATATGATCGACATGGAACCATTGGAGGAAATGTATGGAGACCATGTAAATCACCCCTATGCTAGAATGAGATGGGAGAGGCATCTCTAGTTATACCATAGATGGTCTGTCCACTGATGGATAAATGTCAGGTGATATGTGAGAGTATGATGATATACTATTGAAGATAGAAATTCTACACATATTGATATCATTGTCCCTTGTCAATCGAGAAGTGAGGCCTTCATTTCCTAAAAGTCTCCCAATGATGAGAATTTAGGATGTTTGGCTGGGGACAAATTTTATCACCATGGTTCATTGAGAAATTTGAGGTCTTATAAAATGTTGGATATGTTTCTTACCATCTATCCATAAAACAAATTTGGGGTGAATGCGGTATATCATCCATGTGGTGCAAGTTAGGTGATATGTACGTGATCCTCTGCACATTATTGATTGGGGAAAGGTTCAAATTGATGATAAAACCCCAATTATAGAGTACCTGGTTGAAATCTTGTATCGACAGTAGTGGATCCTATGAGGATGGAACATTCACTTATTCATGTGATTTGGTAGCATGGGAGCATGTAGGAGAACTATTAGGAGTGGGAGGGAAATACGAGGGATCTGTATCCCCAAATTTTATTATCATAGACTTTTTGTGATGGAATGTATTAATGGTTATAATAGTGCGGTGAAACTCTTTTTAGTGATATGAATTTGAAATATTTTTAGAGATATTTCTTGAGTGAGGAAGTGAGAATGTGTGACATTCTGAGGGCCTTGGATCCGAGAAATGATATTATAAAAATATTAAATATATTAATGTCACATGTGTTATTTTTTACATAACCAATGGAATTTAATATTAATGTTCCTCATATCAAATATCAAATGAAATGGTTAATTTTAGGATATGGGGTTTACCCTGGGTGCAACTAACATTGGTTCAGTGTTGGATGTCCAACTAAGGTAGTCATTGGAGGATGAATTTTCTTAAAATAAATAATTTGTTTGCTTGTTTGTTTGTTTTATTAAATGAACTAATTTAATCATATATGGATATTAAATTATGAAGATCTTCCATAGGTGATCCACAAAACCTTAATAGATCTTGCAGGTGGTTTAGTTAGTTCCTCATTGGAAAATCACAATCAAGTGATGAATGAATGTTAGATCAATTTGGTGAACATGAATTATGCTTTTCACCCCTTCGATTTAATTTTTAACCATGGATTTGAATCTTATTTTGATCTATGTTTTTCTCCCTTTTCATGACCCCGTTAAATTTTTTTTATCGTATATTAATGAAATACCATGATTCTCACCCTAGAGATCCTTGATGTATATTAATTTCCAAAGAATTAATTTCCAAAAACTATTTCTGATTTTTTCTCTTGTTCTCGTCCCCACTCCCTTCAACACATTCTTCACTTGTGGCCTATGAGATCATAGTTTGATATTTTCTTGGTGTGATAGAGCATGATAAAACCCTTGGAATAATTATTCTATCACAAATAAAACATGGATCAATGTATTTCGGATATATTAGTTAATGACGTTGGATGGTGGTGAAACTCCATTCATTCAGGATCGGTAAAGGAAACATGAATGTGTTGAAGGCACATTGGTGGTGTTTCGGTCTTCATATAAATAACTTCTATCCAATTTCTAGCCACTAGAGGGCCATAGATATTGGTCATATATGGATCCATTTAATTTAATGTTCTTTTTGGTTGAAATTTGAGGATGTGATGAAGGATTGGGAAGACATGGTTATGGTTTAAACATTCTATATAAAATGCGACTACACGACATGTATTTTGAAAGAACAAGCATCATTTTCCTCTTATTATATTGAAGATAGTGTTTCATCCATTTTTAAATATTATATGTTATGTAGTTTTCCATAACAAAGTGTGACATTAACTAGGTGTCCAAGCTATTTTCCAGCATCACATTCTAGGGACCTCATGTGGATTGACACATCATGTACTATAGTATATATTAATGAGTAAGAATATACATGCATGTATAGAGATGTGTTTCCTGAACCATGGGTGGTAATAAATGTTATTTTTTCTAGATTGAATGATATGTAATGAGAAATGGATTCCCAATCCATGACTAGGGATAACACATAATGAAATCTGAGTAGAACCGCAATACATGTGGACCCTATACATGTTATGTACACCAATTTGAATTTTATACCTCTCGTGTATCCATTGTTTGGACTCATATTATTTCTCACGATATTCCTATAATTATTTTTTAACAAGTAGATTGATATCTGAGATGTCATAGTTGATTTTGATATATAATGATAGATATTTTAAACACGGTTCTTATTCAGGCTACATATGATGATACCTATGTTTCAGAAGAATAATCCTATATATATTTTCATAAGTAAGACACTGTTAAACCAAGGAACAATTTCTCCATTATATATGATATATGCTAGGGTCAGTACTCTCTTGTCACACCAGGGAGTAGATGACCTATGAAACCAAAGGGTTTTTAGGGATAGTACTCCCCTATGACACCAGGAAACTAGTTCCTCATGCTATCATAAATTTATTGGGGCCACTAATAACTTGTCACACTAAGGCATGGGTTAAAAATTTATTTAAATAGGTAGGGTTAGTAGTCTCCTAAATAATTTATAGAGTAGGTTTTCTACAAATGGTATGGTACTCCCCCATTTTAGTACTCTGGTAGGGTGTAGGTTATCTATGGTAGAAGTTCTCTCCACCACCTGTGGAGCAAAATTATGTGGTTCCATCCCATCCACTTATATTCTTTTGTGATTTTGTTTGATGCTTTCCATTGGTGTTGGAATTTTAGATCTACAGGCTTACTCTTGGGATCATTTATGAGGTGATATGGGTATCACATTCCTCTCTCAATTTGGTTTTTTTTAGCATATATATGTGTATATGATGGAGTTTTTTCCACTTTATTTAGGTTATGAATACTATTTTTGTATATTTCTATCACTCCCTTATAGTTTTGGGGTGTCTTACTGGGTATGTACATACTCCCTGACCTATGGTATTTTTCACTTGTTTCACATTTTATACCGATTATGGAAGGAATGGAAATGATTATGGTGGAACAATGTGATACCTGGATTCCTTTACCATGTATAGTGGTTGACCATGGAGATCAAGAGAAGGTCTCTCTCAGATTTCTTAATTTCCTGTTCTTGTTTCGTTTTAAATTCATTTTGGATGGGAATTTATTTTCCCACTTCACAATTTGGTTTTATTTTATTGTAGTATATTATATTCCCTTGATTATACATCAGGAATTATTTATACAGGGATGTAAAAATTTCTATATTATATTCTTCTATACAATATCATGGATATGGATAGGTGTGTGCATACAGTTTTTTTTGGAAAAGGAATCCTGTTATTTTTTATGCCTTCTCAGCACTTGTCATCGCCCTAGAATATTGGGGGTGGGTTTCAGCTTGTGATGGCTTATCCTTCCACTATCAAGGAGGGTCCTAGTTGGTTGGGTAATTATATTCTCTTAATCTTCATATCCAACTAAGAATGATGATTCAACATGAATCCCCCAAATGTGCATCGATGATCCAGAAGCACAAGAAACCTAACAAGAATCATTTTTGAGGGATCAAACCTAACTATTGTTCTCTAATGTTATGGGAGATAATAATTCCACTGTTAGGAACTACCCCTGTTGTAACATAGAGTTAGGGGAGTAAAACTCTGTAAATAGATTACCTAGACTATCTATAGTGTGGGGAGTACTTAATTTACCTATATATGGTGTATGGGGTACCCACTTCTTAGTGTGAATATGGAGTACAGAACCCAACTTCTCTCTGTTGAATAACCTAATCAATTCCATCATCCTTGTGTTGCTGAAAAAATCCTTTTCTTAACAAATTGTTTCATATCTATATCTCCATATTTAATAATATCATCACATCATACATGGTGAACCACATAAGATAGGATAGTCATTTGACCATAAATGAGCCACGAATAATGATATATAGAGGGTTTATGTTCCATGAAAAAGGAAACATAGTGATTAAATAAGGTCACATGGAATGTGACTCCACGAAGAAATATAGGTTTGAAATTCCTCAGATGCAGATTGATTAACCATGACTCTCTAAATGGTGTGTATGTGGAGTAAATAATGTGTCTTCTATTCCATGGTATACCCATGTTCTTTTCCCAGTGCTGCTAGAGCCCAGATGTGCTTATGTACACTGGTCATGCCCATGTACCCTGGTCATGCTTGGGTTCTCTTACCATGCATGGGCACACTGACCCTGTCCATTCCAATGTATTATATCCATGACCATATACATACTCATGACCAAGCCGATGTATATAGAGGTATATGATGGGTCACAATCATTGGGTCCCATTGAATTTTGGTATACTACATGAAATGTGATATTTATCTCCACAAGTAAAACCATGACACCATAGAAGGGGGATAAATTGTGTGTGTTCCTCAAAAAACAATCATTATAGTTTAGAAATTTGAAATTCTCATACTCCTAAAATATACCCTCAGATCCCTGATGTGGTCCAATTATAACACTATTTTAAAATATTAATTCATTCAAAATAAATGGTCAAATCCTCTAATCATTGATTATATACCTCCAACTATGTGAAATCAGAACATCATTTTCACATGGGGTATTTGTTTCACCTACCATCATCATGCTAGGGTCATTATCAATGATTCAATCACATGTATCCCATAAAACACCTTGATATATTTACAAAAAAAATATCTATACATCATTCTCACATCCAAAAAATATCATGGGGTTTTAATACTCGTTAATTTATCTTAAAAATGCTAAATTATGACCCCATAGGCCAATAAAAAATAACATGAAGAATTGTGTTGGGAAAAGCACATCAATGATGTAAAACCATAATTGGGAGATGTTGTCTTGACCAACAGTAATTTTTTTTGAAATAAATGATAATCATAGAATATTAATTAAATAATTAGGTTCAACGTCACTAAAAATTAAAGGATTAAGGTAGGAAAAAATTCAAAAAACAATTATGCAGATATCAAATCCATGCATAAACTTTTAATCAAATATTAGAAAACCAAAAAATAAAAACTTTTCATGTGATTTGATATATATTAATATTTTTTATATTTTAATTCCTTGTTCATGTACCACTGTATAAAATGTCATCTCTAAGGAAGTATCAAAAGATATATATATATATATATATATATATATATATTCAAGGGTACAATACAATTACACCAGAGTGGTTATATTCCCATATCCTTCAATTCATTAAACCATAAAAGGCATAGTCTTTATGAAATTGTTGAGGTACTAAGATTACATATGGATCTCACACTCAAATGATATCTCATGCAAACTCCCATGATACTAATATACAATAACAAAAGGGATGTTCCATCCATTCCTGATCCTATCATAATTGGCCTTGAAAGCCATATGGTACTATAAGAAGGTGGATTGATACTCAATTTCCATCTCAAACTAAGAAATTATTTGTGGAAAGTCATGCATGTATCCCCTTAACTAAAACAAAAATAATAAATCAAGAAATCTATCTAAATATTGCATAATTTCCAAGAAATAAACAACCTCGAAAAACATATGTAGGATCTCGAATGGCCAGATGATCCTTGACGATATATTGATTTATTTGCCAAATATTTTACACCCTTATCATGGGGAAACTCTCATGAAAACATGTAATCATTCTTAAAATCCAATGTCCTTGTGATGTAAGTCTACATAATATTTATATATAATCTGACTCATCATCTTATAATCATAGAAAACTTGGTCATTCTTAGTGATTTATTAGACTAGTTCTAGACCAAAAATTGATACCTATACAATCTAATTCTACCCCAAGGGTGACCAGAAGGATCTTCCATACAATTAATCAAAATGTTCAATGCTAACCGCAGTGAGGACATTGTTATTATAAGAAATATTCACCATTGTAATGTCATTCTAATTTCTTCTTTTAGATTATAACACCTTGGTCCCACTATATCCTAAAGACCTTGGATAGTCCACACCATATTCCTTTCATTAATGGGTGATATATTATACTCATCTCTACCTGGGTAATGATGTACTTCTAAAAATCCCTCCACAACCTTGTCATGAAATGAGCATCGTGTTTTGAGATAATCATTTTGGGAATCCCATGAATCTAAATGATCACTTTCACATAAAACAACCAAAAAATATCATTGATACTATACTACCTACTACAAAGAAATTATGTTGACTTAGTGATTATATAAAGAATATCATAGATTTCATAATGGCCTCTCACTATCTATAAAATATATTTCAAAAATCCCATTGATATTCCATTAAATTTCTATTATTAAATATCATGAGGTTGAGGAAAACCAAATTGGAAACTAGAGCTCAACCTTTACCCATTGACATGAAAGAGACTTCCAGGCAAAATTTGTAACACTCTACCTCATGTAAATCCACCAAAATTCTAATTGAAAATCATAGTACATATTTAAAAAACTCAAATATACCACTAACAGAGAGATATGAAACCCCTTGAATACATCCTCATTAAACCTATTGATAAAATCCATCTATCTGTATAAAACGATATTTTTCTCCCATAATCTAGGAAATGAAACTAGTTTTATCGTAAGGAAATATGGTCACTGTAAAATCTCATAGTCGACATATCCAAACTGAGATTTCATCACATTGTGATAAAGTAGTGGAGTCAATAATAATGATTAAAGATAAAATCACCCATATCCTCCACTAATTTCATCAATAAGGAAGACATCTTCTTTAATGCCAACTCTATCAAGTGATTATAGGATTCCTTCTAAGTTACTCTTAAAAAATTTTTCCCTTTACTAGAGTGTATACTATCATGAATTCACAGTCATATAGGAATAATAACCAATGACTATGTCTCAAGATGATATTTATATAAGTAAATATATAACTAACAAAATATTGGTCTGAGAAAAAAACAAAACACTCGCCCAGTAGAAAATGCCTCCACATCTTAAGGGTGAACATACCACAAACAACTACCTATAATTGGTGGCACAATTCTCCTCAGGGGGTCTCAAATTACTTGAACCAAAAGAAATCATTCACTAAAACTACATCAACATGAATCTGGGACTTGATTCAAAGGAATCACTAACCACCAGATACTTTCCACCCCACCTCTGACAGTATCAACAAATGATCAATTTAAACCTCATCTTGAGCTCCTCAAAGGCTCTCAAATATGTTTCAAACTAGGTAAATGACTACCCTTTCCAAGTAAGCACAGTAAAAGGAGTTCTTATACATGAAAATTATTCTAATGAACATCTAGTTGTACCCTATCGAATTGATAAATTTATATTCTTCTATCATGAACTTCGGTGGTTCCCAAGAAATCATTCATCAATAATTTCTGAATCCACATCTAATAAATGTTTAGATTCGGCATCACAAATTAGTGAAACACTCATCAACAAAAAAGTTATTCGATAGCTTGTGTACCTTGAATAAGTCTATGACCAAACTCCAATTATACACATGTTCCTCCTCTTACATTGAGTATATTATAATGTCAATGATAATTGAAACTACGAATCCTTCCATGTATGGTTTCATGATATGGTTCATATGATTTGTAAACATAATGGGGGAGTTAGTCAAACCAAAAGGGATCAATAGGAACACATAATGTCTATAGTTATAACATAATTTCAATTTCATAATACCATACTCACAAACCCACTATAGATGTCAGTCATACATGAGATCAGTATTTAAAAACCTACTCATCACTTTAATCTAGTCAAGAAGATCTTAAAATCTCAACAAGGGGTACATTTTCATGATAATTACCAAAGTAGGTAAATATAATATATAAAAATCTTCAGACCCCCATCTCTCATTTTTTAGTAAAATCGTTGGATCCATTAAGGGGGAAAAAATGGTTCTAAATACACCATTCACTTGATGGTATTCCAAATAGACCATCAGAACATGGACCTTATTTGGGCCCATATGATATGTCACAAAAGATATTAGTGCATTCGGGGGGGAGAATTTATATTTAAGAAATTCAATTCACTACTCCAAAACATTAATTAAACCACCATGGGGGAAGACATCAATATAATCTTACACTACCATTAGATTAAAGATACCTGAAGAACACACAGTCCCATGGTATAAACATGCGAACTAATGGGTGATAGGTAGCATCTTCTCTCATGAGAGACCTAATCACTCAACAATAAGTTATCCATCTCCATTGAATAACAGTCTCATCGCATACACATAAATTCATCTAACTCTCCTATGATGGAAACGTATATTGGAATTCAAAATGGATAAAAATTCTATACAAAATATAGTGTTGAAATGATTCATTGCAATGATGATGAGGTCCCAAGAGAAACTCACTTCACTCACTGACAATTTTCACTATTTATATATTTTTGATATAAAATAATCACACCATGTTGGAACCGCTATCTATAGTTTATGTTTCAAATACAATATGATATGATCAATATATCACATAATAGATATGGGGATAATGAAATGAAGCATTCCTATGACTATAAGAAATTGATCTAAAGTGTAAATGATTCAGATCTTACCTGGAATCATCTAATAATCATCATGTTCATATCCTTACACATTATATAACTATCCATGCCCTCAACCACTTGTTTGATAAGCCTAGTGTGGCCCACTTGGTTGTGGAGGTGGAAGTAGTTCATCGTGTCTCCATCCACCTATAGCTCTTTCCTCTAGATCTCCACCAACTCCTATATTAGCACAATTTCCCCTAGGTCAAACTTGGATTCCCGTGGGAAATCACTAATCATGAAGCTTCCTCTAATATGGAGTTCCTTCAACTTCAATTCCATATTTCATAGAACATAGGTCCACTCAATCATGAGCCATGAGACCTCACCTTTCAGAACCATATAATCGCCCCTCTCATGTTTTCAAGATATTTTGCATGAACCTTATGTTGAAAATTTACCTGTCATAGTCCGGGGTTTAGTTTTCCTCATGAAATGTGACCCTTATTGTTTATATCTTCCAGCTACTATTTATGACATTGCCCCATGATTCCCACTAACAACTCCAGTTACTCAACATCTGTTTCCTAGAATTTTCTCCATAACCAAATCCAAAACTAGAAGTCTATAATAAGAGGGAATAAATATTCTATCATGTCATCATGAATTGATTTGTAAAGGCCCATCTAAATCATCCATTCCTATAATAATCCATTTCATACTATATCTAAGAAGTGTTGTGTGAGGTTGGAACACCTCATGACATACTCATCAACTAGAATATTATCATCTTATAGTTTAAGAAGCTCCAAATTCACATGATGTTATTATATATGGGTAAAAATAATCATGAAAAAAATCTGAATGTCAAACCATGAGAGAGTCAATTCGTTATAAGTATGAGTGGTAAAACTCCAAGAGCTTCATACATCCTTATGAAGATGTCTAGTTGCAAGTGAAACCATCTAGTTGTCTATGGACTATACAATATGGAAGGTGCTGACCATATCCTTTAGAAAATCCTATAATGCTTAAGGGTCTGTCTGAAAATAAAAACTGTTAGGTTTTCTCATTGGAACACATATCACACAATAATCATTCACACATTGATTTCATGACTTACTAGAGAGATCGAATTCCCAACACACAGTCAATAATCCACTTGAAGCACTGGAGGTGGATATCAATGATACTCTATACGTGGTAGCACAAATCAATGCTCAGATGGAGGAATCACCATATGACTGAGACCCTAAACCAAGGCATCATCGCTCAAATGATCATCATCACCATCATGTGTCGGTAACCTAGATGGTTGTCATTTAATGGTCATCCTAAACTATTAGAGGAAATAGTATGTTTAAATTAGAATATATGGGGAGATGACTCATGAATTATGTTAAATTCATAAGATTCTATCCTATAAGATTCATATACCATTAGTTTCTCAATAATTTGTTTTTTCATATTTTGAGTCGACAAATCGGTAGTAAGAGTCCTTATATATAGAAATATCAGCTTACCCACCAAGGTTGGATTATTTAACTTGTGTTAAAGACATGAGACACTCTAAAATCATTGTCATATGTTTGAACTCCAATCCTAAAATCATTTCATAATTCAAACACTAACCTAAGGAAAAACCTCCGTTCATACAACTCAATTCCGACCCAACCCACTCAGACACCTCTTGGGACTGAATTAAGATAAGGGTGAGAACCTAAGATTGGCTCAATAGGATTGGGATGAGAAATTAGCTTCGAATAGGTATTACAATAATATTTAAAGCATTATAATCATTTATATATACAAATGTACCTAACTAGATCAATGGAATAGTGAAAAGATAATATAAAATACTAAGTATTTAGGTATAATCAATAGATTCAACAACATATTTGAAATAATAGTCATACAAAAGGATAAAAAAGATGATATAAGAGAAAAACAGCATGACCAAAGAGAAATTTGGTACCTTAATGACAATAATAGGAAATAGAAAGGCTGATGAGTGTCATTCACATATTCTCATAGGATTACTACTGAAGAAAATGAATTCCAAAAACCATTATGCCCTAATTAAAATAGGTCCACCAAGTCCACCATCAATTATCCTATCATTTTCATAAGACACAACATGTGTGAGTAAATACCATGAATGAGTGAGTATATACATATATTGTAGGATTATTTGAAAAATAATTGTGAAGATATATAAATATATATATTTATTTACTTAAACTCATAAGGGACGATGGTACATTTAACCCCACATCACAAATGTTGAGAAGAAACCAACGTGAATAAAGATAGTGGATATACATATTGACAACTATATAAGAATGATGATCCATCTTATAGGAAATATATGTCCATCTATATTTCTAATAACTAAGCACAATCTCATCATAATTATTTTAGAGGACACATCCCTCACCACAATGCTCCATATTCGAGGAAGAAACTAATGCTCGTGGATGAACCATTCCCTACAGGAGCTCAATGATGTGGGAGTACCATTCCATATATAGAGTTTATTTTCTATATATATTGTTTTTGAGTTATGAATCATACTATATAAAGAGTATGGTGACCCCATCCATTGTTTACCGTGTGAGTAATGACCCTAGTTTTTCTCTAATGAACAACCCAGTCACTTTAATATGGAAACCATCTCTAAAAAAAATATCCCACTCATAAAAACATGTGTTATATCACTATCACCCAAATGAATATATCATCACATATGTCATGAATAATTAAACAATATAGTATTTTTTTGTGCCCATATTAGATTCCCAAAGGAAGAGATACACAATGTATAATTTCAATGGAAAAATACACAATGTGTGACTCCATGTGGATGTATGGGAGTGTCCTTACATATACATTACTTTGAAATTAATGTGTCTTTACACATTGTATATGTAGAGTACATGATATGTATTGGAATCTCATGTATGTGTATTTCCTATGGGCCATACTCCGAGACATGGTTTGTGCCTGTATACCCTGGTCATTTCCATTTACCCTGGTTATACCTAGTTTCTCTAGTCGTGCATGGTTATACTATACATGTATGTGAATGTGTACTCTAATCACTCTAATGTACCAAGAGGTATACTCCAGGTTTCATTCTCTGTGTCCAACGTTTGTGGGTAAGCCACATGGAGTGTTATATTTTTATCAAAGTTTAAAACATTATGTCATAGAACGATATCACAAAACATGTGTTCCTATGAACTATGTGAAGTGTATTTTGTAAATTTAAAAATCCATGTAGTATTAATGAAGATACCTAGATCCACTATATACACCACTTACACCACTTTTTTACCACATAAAATCTATAGTACTCAAAGTGGGAATCCTCTAATCATTGAGTCGTGACCACTATTGGCTAAAAATCAGAACATCATTCATCTATGGGGTAGTTGTTGTTCCTGTTATCATTTTTATGGGGAATCAATCTATGATTCCATCAAAAACGTTCTACAATACACCATTATCCATCCACAAAACACTATCTTTACATTATTCAATCACACTGGAATCTGGACCAATGATATAAAATAGAAAACATGTGGTTCACTGATGATGAAAAAGAAAAAATATGGTTGGATAATGATAAGAACAAAGTAAAGTACCACATTGGATATTTTTATCCTATCAAATAGTTATAAATTATATAAAAAAGTGTGACATCAAGGAAAAAAATAAATATTTAGGTTTAGGAACTCTAATTTAGATCAGTATGATATGAAGGGACACAATCATACAAAATTATATAGATACTAAATCCATGATTAAGAATACAATTATAGGGATGAAATCCATAAAACAATGATCCATGTTTCATGAAAATATCAATATTAGGTGAATATCATTTTCCCTAGTGAGGAAGATGAATATCTTTCTTTGTATTTCATCTATATCATGACTCTCCTTGGTCACCATTCATCTATCCGTATTTCCAAGCATGAAAACACCCACAAATCACTCACTCTCCCTTAATTCTACCAAATATCCCATGCTTATGTGGATAAACCTATATATTTTTTATAATTATTCTTATAAAGATGGATATTTATTCTTGGATATTAAGTAAATAAAATTAAATAAATTAATTCACATGACAACACTACCAATGGTTTCCTCAAACTGAATATCTAATGTTGACCAACTGTATGTCACACCTACGGTAGATCCCACATTCTGGAAAAAATTAGTGTATCAAATTTTATACTAGATGTCATGTGGAATAACGATTCCATTTATTTTCAAAAGATTCATTCTCATGAATTAATATATATGTCAATATTTAAAATATATTATATCAGGGGCCATGTGACAGCAGACACAGAACTAAATCTATTGAAAAATACCAAGATATATATATATATATATGTATATATATATATTCAAATTAAAAACCATCAAAATCGATATCGTTACCCCCATAAACTAAGTTATAAATTTATACTACATGATAGTCCATTTAGAATTAGTGTTGTGTATAAAAAAATATATTAATTAAATGAAATATAATTTAAGGAAAATATGTCATAAATTCCCTTGGAATTACATTCTACCAATTAAAATAACTTGATCCTTTAAATTTAATCACTATAATACACAAAACTAATGATACTTCTATCTCATCAAATCCTTTATATTCCATTTTGATTCCTTAATTTTTGTTTCAATAGGATGTATGATGATGTGATTATTTTTGTTTCATAGAATTTTCCCTCTATGATCTAGAATATTCACTGGCTATTCGTCATCAGAAATTACGTTCTATAGATGTATGAACTCTAACTTCAATACATTTGAAATATCATGTAAGTAAATTCTCAAGAGAGAAACATGGAATACATCATGATCTTAAGAGATACAAGGTGGATGAATCATGTGATAATATAATTTCTATATATGATCAATAATATGAAAGGGACATATATATCAGGGGATTACCTTTCCCTTTATTCCAAATCTCATAAACACATTCAAAAGAGAAACTCATTGAAATACATTTTCACAAACATGATAATATAGATCCCATAAATGATATTCAACATAAACTTTTAACCAATTTATATCTTCCCTTATGTACTATTGAAAGGACTTAACCTTTATCGATCATTCCTGAGGATAAATCAATACAATTTAAATTAATATCTAAAATTTATTCCTATTATATATGAGTTCTTCACTACCTACTATATATGGATTCATGAAGAGCTATTTGAAGTATTGAGTGAATGATATTGTTGAAAGAAAATTAAATAAATGGATAGTGTTGATACCATCTACAATTTAAATCCTTAGAGAAATCTATCAAAATGTATTATATATTTTGAATGGTAATATCAAAATAACATTCTATCTGAGGTTGATACGTAGTTATAAAATTCAACTATATATCTAGAGCCTTTGGGAGACTTCTTCTAGACATCTTCAGAAACATCAGAACCTAATCATGTGTAATTTAGAGTGTTACATCTTTAAATCATAGAATTTTCTTAATGTGTAAATGAGCGTGTTTATCAAGATATAAATATTATATAATGGTAATAAAATTCATTGATTTTATAATTTTATTCACTATAACCCAAATAATATTTTTTTAATTATTGTTTTTGGGGAGACCAAAAATGAAATCCCTAATAATGTTGTTTTATTACCATTCTTGTTTGGGTAATTATTGTAACATCCATGTAGACATTTTTCTCTTATTTATAACTTGCTGAAATATTGGGAATCTAGTTATATAATTCACAACATCCCTTTTGATTGTAATTAAATAAGAAATAGTCCATAAAATATTTATAAATCCTTATAATTCCAAAATAAAAATAAATGTTTGAATTATAAGCTTCATACAAAAACTACTTTTGATGTTTTCTATTTATAATTCACATTCATTGTTCATAAACATTATCTTTTTTTGCATGATAATTGTTCACCTAAAGAACATTAATGACCTTATTCTATTCCTCCAAATCATCGTTATCAGTATTCCTCTTCCTATCATTGATTGATGACTAATATTTCATTTAATAAAGATAATATTTGTCCCCTTACCTCATGAATTGAATATTTATCTTCTAGAAATAAAATAATAATTTATAAATTTTATTCCACGTCATAAATAAACTAGGATGGGATTTTTGAATTAGAGAAACATTCATATTTTTTCCCATCCCATGGTCGTAATGTATTGTGGAGTAAAAATCATTGATCAATTCCAAACATCTTATTAAGATCATATTCAAATCCTTCTATGTTAATATATACATAATGATTTTATGTACATAATACCAATAAATACTTTCACAATATATATTTTCCATCCATATCCTCAATGAATTTTTTTGGGTTCCAATAATAAATCATAGATCAGGGAATTTTATTCATTTTTTAAGTTAGCGAGAGTCATATTTTATCAATATGCAATTCTATGTTTGGTTGAACCCTAGTACCTTATGTGATGCAACTCTATAGATCAAGAATCCTTTAATAATAAAGGGTATGATAATAACAAGTTTATTTATTAGAATTCCATTCATTTTATTCAAATTCTTTTCACTTTCATATGTACACATGAACATTTCCCTCTCTAGAGTAAAAAGTAGGAGGGAATTATATTTTCATCAGAGGTATCTCACAATGCATTGGTAGTATCCTTCCAACCTATGAAAATTATAAATCTTCTATTCAAATGATATTTTAAGACATTTATCAACCAAATCATTCTTTATAGATCCAATGATATAACATCATTTTAGATTATATAACCCAATAATTAATCGTTATGAAGCCAAAATTCAAAATTGGAAATTTTAATAGTCAACTTACACATCCTTGAGTTCTTTTTTATAATTAAAAAAAATTAATCATATATTACCTTTATCCTTAAATATTAAATCATATTATCTATAAAAGCCATAAAATACTATTTAAGGTAATCTATAAATACATTATTAAATAAATCCATAAGGATGATAAGATAATTTTTATGTTCATACAGAATAAATATAAATTTATAATGGCAATAAATAATTTAGAAGGATAAATTTGGTATATCCACCTTAATGACCCTTAACTAATGATATGTCAATCAATGATCAATCTTCTAAAAAATAGAGATCCTCTTATGTCAGTTATAGAATCCCGCCTTTTTATCACATAAACATTCATTACATTATACAAAACTGAGGATCTTTAAGGATTAGTGTCTTGGAAACCAGGAACTTAAAACATGAAAACATAAAACATCCTTCTTAAACACCTAAAAGGATTATATTTATGTTCATCCTAGGTTCAATACTGAATCTCATAACCTGGGGAAATACATCAAATGAAAGGGTGGGCAGAAGGCCCTGTAAGGGAAACAAGGGGAAACATTTAACATGTGAACTTGAGATACATCAACAATGTCATGAAACAGAACTTTAAGGCATGAGAAAGAAATCATGAGGAATATCATAATAAAAATAACTTATTTCATAACTTGATGATTTGGATACAACATTTAATATTGAAAATCATTTCCGTTTCACCAAGTTCTATCCCCAAGGTGTCATTAAAAATTACCAAGTTTATTCACCAAGGCATCGTTAAAAATGGTCATCTCAAGAGATTAAGTCTTTACCAAATGCATTGGAGCGTTCTCAGGGCGCACCCTTAAATTTATCTTTATCATCATGTGAGCCACATATATCATCATAAATAATTTCATAAACAACCCATATATCATAAAAGAAATGGGTTTCATTTCATATTCATAACGTTTTAAAAACTGCTTTAAAGACATGATCTTTATGTCACTTTAAACCCACAGAAAGGGAAAGTGGGTCTCATGTATGTAAATCCCATAATTTAAAATAATAAAACATGGTATATATGTGAATACCCCTATAGAAGAGAGATATTTGAGTATTCACTTAATAAAATAAAATAACTTTAGAAAAAGAGAGAAACATTTTGAGACAGAAATTCTGCAGCATAACGGCTATGTTTCAGGGTTTTAGAAAAAATTTAAAAGAGAGGGGACATGGGTCAAACATTCATAAGTAACCCATAAAACAGTAGAGGGACAGAATATGAAGGATATATGAACATGGTAATTAAATTTTAAGGACATACCATTTGAAATGAAAAACATGGAAGGATGACAAAAATTAGATTTCTCTTATGAAAATTCGGTAGCCTAACGGTGTCACTTAAACTTCAACAAAAATGAATTGACAAGATCAAATAGGGTATCTCATCATATGAACATAAAATTTCAGTATGATAGATATAGAGATCATACCCCAACATAATAAAAAGTAACTTTAAAGACTTGACATGAAATTAGAACTTTGAAAAATGAGAAAGGTGAAAGAATCCCTTAAAAATTCGGCAGCCTAACGACGCCACTTAAACATTCTTAAAACGAATTGATGAGTGCAAGAGGGGTTCTCTCATCACATGAACATAAAATATCAGTATGATAGATATAGAGATCATACCCCATAATAATAAAAAGTAACTTGGAATACTTGACATGAAAGTAGAACTTTGAAAAATGAGAAAGGAGAACGAATTCCTTAAAAATTCGGCAGCCTAACGATGCCACTTAAAACATTAAAATACTGAATTGAAGAGATAAAATAGGGTCTCTCATAATATGAACAAACAAAATCATTATGATAGATATAGAGATCATACTCCAACATAAGAAAAAGGAACCTAAAATATTGACATGAAAGTATAACTTTGAAAAATGAGAGAGGTGAACGAATCCCTAAAAATTCGATAGCCTAACGACGCCAATTAAAACATCAAAATACTGAATTGAAGAGATCAAATAGGGTACCTCATCATATGAACATAAAAAGGGCAGTAATATTAATATAAAAGAACATACTCCAACATAAGAGCATGGAGCATAAAAGAAATGACATAAAAGAGATTACTTGAAAAGAAAGAGAGAGGTAGGATCCCTTACCTTAAATGTAACTCTTAAAACACGAAGGTTGGGACCTTGAGGGATTGGGGGAACCTTGGGAGGACTCCTTTGGAGGTAATGAGACCATATATTTATTGGGGGAGAGTTGGGAGTGAAAACTAAAGGATGGAATGGTGTGCATTTATAGGGAAAGTGAGTGGACAAGACATTAATGGCCAAGGGACACATCATTGGTGGTTTTGGCAAAACCATGGGCTCTCCCATGGTATTTCCCATGGAGTTAGGACACATGGGTCCCCCCACACAATAATTCATCACCTTTGGTCGGCCAACCCTTAAAATATCTCATGACATCATCATGACACAGTTATGATGTCATTAAACATACCGAAACCCTAAAACTGTATTTTTTCTATTCACTGAAAATTCAAATTTCTCAGAAAAATCCGAAAATTTCACCTTAACAAAATATAAATGCTCTGATTTCAAAAAGTAACTCCATTTTATAATAATAATTTTTTAATATTTTTAATTTAATTTTTAAATAAATAATGTATTCACCAAAATCATTTTTTTCAGAAAAATCCCCAAAAATTACCTTAACATAATATCGATGCTCTGAGTTCAAAAATAAAGTCCATTTTATAAAAAAAATATAAACATTTTTAATTTAATTTTTAATTAAAAAAACCCTATTCACTCGGAAAAACTAATACTTGACTAATAATTTATGAAACCATTATTTAACCATTTTATTGAATCACATTACTTATTCAAGGTGCCAAGATTATATTAATATTTTCATTAAGTGAGATTACTAATCCATTTGGTCACATTACTAATCCAAAGAATAAAATCACTATTCATAATTTACTATTCATCAAAAATTAAGTTGATCTTATTAGATTATAAATTTCGTACTGAACATAATTGTAGAAGACAATTTTTTGAAAATCATTACACATTTTTAAGTATTTAAGGTTTAAATAAACATTTTTAAAATATCATTTTTCTAAACGTCATCAAAAATTTGCATACTATATTTATCCCGAAATTTGAAAATTCACAAAATTCACCATAATGAGAGAACACAATTTTATTTATAAAACATGATTACACAAGGAAGTTATGGCCTTGTTACATTGCCCCTTATAACACTAGCATAGGACCTAAGAGTAAGGTGTGCTAGGGTGATAGAATCTTGGGGTGGCTCGGCCAACATTGCACGAGTAGTAATTTCTATTAGTTTGAACTTCTCACGAAGGCGATTCTGTTCTAGCTTCACACGATGAAGTTCAGATTGGGTTTGGTCTAGAGAAAAGTCCAGTGGTGCTACCTCCTTCCCAAGATCAGTTAGATGGGCTTTGATTGGCCCGAGACTACTGGATGAGGCAATCGAATCTTCTTTCTATATTAATTAACCAAGATCACTTGTATTTAGATACAATAACCGAAAAATTTAGTTTCCGGCGGTCATATTGGCCAATGGTCATATAACAGTCAAAACCCAACGATCTCAATTTAATTAATCTCATGTTATCAAATGAAACATTTTTGTTGAGTATAAAAATAAAATAACACACAAAATTAGGAAAAATGATTTATTCAAAATTTTAGGTCGTTACAATCATGCCCCTTAAGAAATTGCATCCTCGCAAGTTCTAAAATTGGGTTTTTATATTTCATTGAAAGTCCCACATCAGAAAAATAGTCAGTAAAACTATTACTTTAAAAGAATCTAAGGGAAGTACAAAGGTTACTCGAGTTAACCCATACTAGGATTCCATGTAAGAAAACATTGACATGGAGGAGAAATCAAAGGGTCATGTTCTGAGGGAGAGTGATAGAAAACATGATTAGGATAATTTTAACAAGAAGAAAATCACAAACTTATGATGGGTTAAATGGTATTTGATTTCCCTGTAGGAAACGTTAACAGAAAATGTTTTCTTTACGTACCTTTTCATAGTTTTGAGGAATTCATTTACTACATAGAATAAAACACATGGGAATATACATACCTTCAAGTAGAGTTTCATCCTTTAATAAGTTTCTACTGAAACTAATGTTTTCTCCAAACAATGATCATTCAAAACTACTTGGTCTCATCAAAGCACAAGAATCATCTTCTTGAGAGTCACGTAATCCACAAAAGTGTAACTATCAATTTCTTCTATCTTTAAACATTATCCCAAAAACAGAAATTGTAAGATAAAACAATTATTCAAAAAGAAAGAATCTCATAGGAAAGGGAAACTAATTTTAAATCTTCAAAGTTCCATGGTACTACCCAATTTTCATCATAGACCATTCCATAAATAACTATCCTTAAAATTCCTCAAAATAAACCAAACTAAGATTGAAACTCAAATACTAGAAGGATTTGATAACATAGTCTTCCAAAATAAACTTCATTGTTCATCTCCAAACAACATCAACCACTCCTAACATCTTATAACAAATGTAGCTAACCTAAACATATTTTCCCAAAGATAGGTTAATCACTTTCATATGTAAACTAAATTACTCTAATTCCACCTTAAATTCATCGATTCTTCAAAATATAAGTCAACCTTTACTCCTAAAAAAAATTCCATAGTAATCTATTTACCTTGATTAAATAGGGGTCCCAGAATAGTGAACATCTTCCAAAATAATAATCATATTTTAATCCCCTAATCATATCAGTCATATTAATAAGGAAATCTTCACATTTCCTATCACATTGGTTGTTGGGACATGTTATTCAATTTCCCGCCATAAACTAAGAAAAGAAAGTACAATTTGGGGCTTAAATACTTAGCCAATAATCAGGAAATGTAATATAAATCATATAAGGATAGCATGTAGAAGAAAGGTATACCCTAACTTGTGATCCCCTAGGTTCCAAACTAGGTTATCCATGATCATATATTCCTATGTGAATATTTATTTTATTTTATCTTTGTTCCTTTAATAATGGTTCATACTAAGCTTATGAATTTACCAAAGCATATCCCCCGGGAGTATCATAACTAAGAGTGCAGCAAGGCCAGTTGTCGGGTACCAGTTCCCGTTCGAGTCTAGCTCGAAGCGGTGTTTTTGGGTTTTACCCCTATGTACATCTGTCCCAGAGCCACTTCTACCTGCTCGTATCCAGACAGGGATGTATTTTCTTGGAAACCCCTTACTCAATACTCACCAAAATTCCAGGATGATTTCCTATATTTAAACTTGTTTATAGGATTATTCTAAATTTTTCATATCCTAATTTCCACAAATAACTAAACCATCCTTTGATACCAACTAGAGCATCCCACCTTTTTATCACATAAACTTTCATTACATTATACAAAACTGAGGATCTTTAAGGTTTAGTGTCTTGGAAACCAGGAACGTAAAACATGAAAACATAAAACATCCTTCTTAAACACTTGAAAGGATTTTATTTATGTTCTTCCTAGGTTCATTACTGCATCTCATCTCCTGGGGACATACATCAAATGAAAGGGTGAGTAGAAGGCCCAGTAAGGGAAACAAGGGGAAACATTTAACATGTGAACTTGAGATACATCAATAATGTTATGAAAAAGAACATTAAGGCCTGAGAAAGAAATAATGAGGCATATCATAATAAAAATAACGTATTTTATAACTTGAATATGTGGCTAAAACATTTAATATTGACAGTCATTTCTGTTTCACCATGGTCCATCCCCAAGTTGTCATTAAAAATTACCAAGGTTATTCACCAAGGCCGTCATTAAAAATGGTCATCTCTAGAGATTAAGTCTTTACCCAATGCATTGGAGCACTATCAGGGAGCACCCTTAAATTTGTCTTTATCATCATGTGATCCACATATATCATCATCAATAATTTCATAAACAACCCATATAGCATAAAATAAATGGGTTTCATTTCATAATCAAAACGTTTTAAAAACTGCTTTAAAGACATGATCTTTATGTCACTTTAAACCCACAGAAAGGGAAAACGGGTCTCATGTATGTAAATACCAGAATTTAAAATATAAAAACTTGGTATATATGTGAATACCTATATAGAAGAGAGATCTTTGAGTATTCACTTAATAAAATTAAAGAACATTAGAAAAATAGAGAGACATTTTGAGACGGAAATTCTGCAGCATAACAGCTATGTTTTGGGGTTTTATAAAACATTGAAAAGAAAGGGGACATGGGTCAAAAATTAATAAATGACCCATAAAGCAGTAGAGGGACATAATATGAAGGATATATGAACATGGTAAAGAAATTTTAAGTACACACAATTTGAAATGAAAAACATGGAAGGAAGACAAAAATTATATTTCTCTTATGAAAATTCGGCAGCCTAACGACGTCACATAAACTTAAACAAAAATGAATTGACAAGACCAAATAGGGTATCTCATAATATGAAAATAAAAGTTCAGTACGATAGATATAGATATCATACCCCAACATAATAAAAAGGAACTTGAAATACTTTACATGAAAGTAGAACTTTGATAAATGAGAAAGGTGAAAGAATCCCTTAAAAATTCAGCAGCCTAACGACGCCACTTAAACATTCTTAAAATGAATTAATGAGAGCAAGTTTGGGTCTCTCATCATTTGAACATAAAAGATAATTATGATAGATATATATATCATAACTTAAAATAATAAAAAGTAACTTGAAATACTTGACATGAAATTAGAACTTTGAAAAATGAGAAAGGTGAATGAATCCCTTAAAAATTCGGCAGCCTAACAGTGCCACTTAAAACATTAAAATACTTAATTGAAGAGATAAAATAGGGTCTCTCATCATATGAACATAAAAGATCAGTATTATAGATATAGAGATCAAACCCCAACATAATAAAAAGGAACATGAAAGATTGACATGACAGTAGAACTTTGAAAAATGAGAAAGATGAACGAATCCCTTAAAAATTTGGAAGCCTAACGGCGCCACTTAAAACATCAAAACACGGAATTGAAGATATCAAATAGGGTTTCTCATCATATGAATATGAAAAGGGAAGTAAGAGTAACATAAAAGAACATACTCCAACATAAGAGCTTAGAGCATAAAAGAAATGACATAAAAGAGATTACTTGAAAAGAAAGAGAGTGGTAGGATCCCTTACCTTAAACGTAACTCTTAAAACTAGAAGGATGGGACCTTGAGGGCTTGGGCGCACCTTGGGAGGACTCATTGGGAGTTAATGAGACCAGATCATCGTTGGATAAGAGTTGGGAGTGAAAAATAAAGGAGGGAAGGGTTGGTATTTATAAGGAATGTGAGGGGACAAGGCATTAATGGTCAAGGGACACCTCATTGGTGGTTTTGGAAAAACCATGGGATCTCCCACGGTATTTCCCATGGAGTTAGGAAACATGGGTCCCCACACACAATAATTCATCACCTTTGGTCGGACAAACCTTAAAATATCTCGTGAAAACATCATGAAACAGTTATGATGTCATTAAACATACTGAAACCCAAAAACTGTATTTTTACTATTCACTGAAAATTCAACTTTCTCAGAAAAATCCCAAAATTTCACCTTAACCCAATATCAATGCTCTGATTTGAAAAAGGAACTCTATTTTATAGAAATAATTTTCTAAATATTTTTAATTTAATTTTTAAAAAAATACACTATTCACCAAAAATTCATTTTTTTCCGAAAAATCCCCAAAAATTACCTTAACATAATATTGATGCTCTGAGTTCAAAAATAAATTCCATTTTATAGAAATAAATTTCCATATATTTTTAATTTAATTTTCAATTAATAAAACATTATTCACCCGAAAAAACTAACACTTGACTAATAATTTATGAAACCATTTTTAACCTTTTTATTGAATCACATTACTTAATCAAGGTGCCTAGATTATATTAATAATTTCTTTAAGTGAGATTACAAATCCATTTGGTCACATTACTAATCCTAAGCATAAAATCACTATTCATATTTTACTATTCATCCAAAATTATGTTGATCTTATTAGATTCTAAATATCGTACTGAACATAATTGATGAAGACCATTTTTTGAAAATAATTACACATTTTTAATTTTATAAGGTTTACATATACATTTTTAAAATATCCTTTTTCTAGAATTCATCAAAAATATGCATACTATATTTATCCAGACATTTGAAAATTCACAAACATCACCATAAGAAGAGAACACAATTTTATTTATAACAAAGGATTACACAAGGAAGTTATGGTCTCGTTACATAGCCCCTTATAACACCAGCATAGGACCTAAGAGTATGGTGTGCTAGGGTGATAGAATCTTGGGGTGGCTCGGCCAACATTGCACGAGTAGTAATTTCTATCAGTTTGAAATTCTCGCAAAGGCGATTCTGTTCTAGCTTCACACGATGAAGTTCGGCTTGTGTTTGGTCCAGAGCAAAGCCTAGTGGTGCTACCTCTTTCCCATGTTCCGTTAGATGGGCTTCGATTGGCCCGAGACAACTGGATGAGGCCATCGAATCTTCTTTCTATATTAATTAACCAAGATCACTTGTATTTAGAAACAATAATCAAAACATTTAGTTTCCAACGATCATATTGACCAAGGGTCATATAACAGTCAAAACCCAACAGTCTCATTTTAATTATACTAATGTTATCAAATGAAACAGTTTTGTTGAGTATAAAAATAAAATAACACACAAAATTAGGAAACAAGATTTATTCAAAATTTTGGGTCGTTACATTAGTGACAATCAATGCATAAACACATTTAACCAACTTTCTTCTATACAAAATAAATAGATACACCCCATGGTAAAGTATTATACTAAATGAATCCCTTATGTATATTCTCCTAGACCTTGTTCCTCAATTCTTAAAACCCAATCAAGTCTATTATATATGGATCCTTTGAAATACGTGCAGTAAAAAGTATGGATTTTAATAGAAACTCAAATTCTTGATTAAATAGAAAGCTAAAATAATACATAGTAGATAAATAATCATAAAACTGAACAATTTGAAAATAATAAATGTTTAGTTTCTCTCCAACCATTTGATATTTATATCCTCCATGACTAGGTTGTGAAACCCATATTATGGAATTAAATTCCATTGGGAGTTTAGGTTAAACATCTA
The DNA here is from genome assembly GCA_963277665.1 of Viscum album. Classification (NCBI taxonomy): domain Eukaryota; kingdom Viridiplantae; phylum Streptophyta; class Magnoliopsida; order Santalales; family Viscaceae; genus Viscum; species Viscum album. The sequence goes on along the minus strand of OY728120.1, from coordinate 1,378,498,750 downwards.
AATTTTATACAATCATCGGTTCATTTATAATATAGAGTTTAATTTCCATTCCCAGAATATTAATACATGCACTATAGTATGAGATCTAATCCATTCCAATACATTTCTCAACACATACTAGAGGAATGATATCAAGATTTTATATAAGCTCATTCCCACACTCATCAATAAGGTATTCGATATAGACTGGTGATATGATCATCATAATATTAAGAGTATTCACTACCCAATCATCATATAATCATTTAGGAATTAAAATTACAATTGAATTTTCACAATATAAATAAATTCATAAGAATAAGATAAAAAATATACTTAAATATTAGATCATGTGGATCACTGCCTCAACTTCATAATTCTATCTTTACGCTCTTATTGAAACCAAAATTATTAGCCCAATCACCAAAAAATATTAGTCATTGTAGACAATCATATGATTATTAGAATTATTTTTAGGATCACTAAAATTCTAACACCTTTTTAACCTATGAATCCTTATGTTTAACCTAGGTAATCCATGGGAATATATTATTCAAATCCTTCATATTTAATTATAATGAAAATATGAATTAGCGTAAGAATATTACCCAGTATTATCAAACCATGTGCATAGTAAAGGACCTTCAATATAAAAATGAATGATGGTTGAGTTATAGTAAACCAATTATTTTTATGGTTGTTACCCCAAGGCGCATATTTAATAAAACTGCGTCTACATTTTGCATCCAAACATTTATTTATTTTAAGGAAAACTATATAATCTATATCGTAATATTTTCTTGATATTATCATATAATTAATCAAATCATAAAGGTTATTCACAAGGCTCTGTTCTCTAATATTTATTTTCATAAATCTAGTTTCTATTGTTTCTACTAAATATGATCTGATACCAAATAGATTTACCTTAAACCCCATATACTAGATTCAATGTTTTATACAATAAATTGATTCTAGTTATAATCAATTTCATCCGAAAGGATGTATTTGGTTATTCATGTTGGATAACTATATAATTTTTTAATTATCATATTACATTTCGTAATATAAAATCCAACATATTAATTTCATTAAAAAAATAATTATTTAATATATTGTATCGTTTAATATCAATAATAATAAACTAACTAAAATCTTTAGAAATGGAATCATAATAAAGGGGTGAGCTTGGATTCTTAGGAAGTGAATCTGTATAGTAGATTCTATTCATCAATAATAAAGGTATGAATAATATAGAATGAATAATTGATGACCAAATAAAAACATATAAATAATAACATGATATTTAAACTTATCCCTTGATAAAATATATATAAGAAAAATCACATACATAGAAATAAAATATTTTAATAGGATGTAATGCATACTAATGGACATCATAATCTTATAGTCAGGACATATGGAAAGACATATTATATAAATTCATAAATCTTTTCCAAATACACAACCAGTTTTGTCTCATGATAATTATTGATTCCTTAAGAGTCTATTCAATTATATGCCCCACTAGTATCTTAATAATTCTAATGTATTCAATATACAAATCAATAATAAAACATGGTCAAAATTACTTATTAATAATTGATTTTTTGTGTTGGATGAACTAGAATATGAAATAAAAACACTTTCCATTGTAAAAATGATCACAACCCAACCTGAGAAAAACATTCATTATAAAATTATATTTTACTATTATTAATGAATTATATTCATCAATGGATGTTCACAATGACAAAAATAATTTTATAATATCCCAAGGTGATTTAATTAGGAAAATAACCTTTTAATTTGGATATACATTATTTAAAATCTCAAAATTTACATAGTATTAAGTGAGGAATTTTATTTTTAATGAACAATTGAATCATTTAAAGTAAGGCACAAAGAACAGATCTGGCATGACGGTGAAAATTCTTTTTGGTTTATTGTATTTTAAAGATATTATTTTGTTTACTAATTTTTAAAAAAATTTCTCAAAAGAAAAAATATTAGAAGAATAATTTTATAATATGTTCTAGTAATTAATATTAATAAATTAATATATTGTATCAATAATTTTCTATAAATAATTTTAAATAAAATATTATCATGTAAGAAAAATGTTCTTGGCCGAATCGAAAAACAGTGAAAGTGATCATTTAAAACTTTCTATTGCTCTCTTTGGGGGCCAAAGAGTGTAAAAAAGTAACAAATACATTAAAGCACAATAATTAACCACTTAAGAATAAATTTTAATTAATTTATGATATAAATATAATATAATTACACCAATGTAAACTTAAACATAATTATTCCCCATCAATAATTAGGTCGTGATGTAAACCCTCATGATAGGTCTGAATTTCTTCACAAATTTTTTAAACCGCCAATATAAAAAGTTAAAAAATTATTATAATAATATACCAAAACCATATTCATACCGATAATATCATATATCATCCAATTATAACATTTAAATACATTTTTATTAATAATTCATTATTAAATTTTCATTTTGGATTGTTCAATGTCTCTTTCTTCAAGTATGTTTCAAATTGGATGTTTCGGTCCTTATATATCACTAATGGTTAAATTATATCCAAAATTATAATCCTTATATAAATATCATATATATTAATTTTATTTATCTTTAACATCATCATTGATGGGTGTAAGTGAAAAATTAATCACATCTCTTTGTGGAGGCTCTAGCCCAAAGATATGCATGAGCGATATTATGATTTTCGAATGTGGGTAAGCGTAAGGGTAAGAGGGTAAATGATATGTTATATTTAAAAATTCATAATAATTTATAAAATATCATTTATATTCATTACTTTAATATTTAATACCTTCCATGTAATGTGGTGCTGAAAAAAAAAATTAAACAACAATATAGATCTTGTAAGCTGTATGTACTCACAAGCGAAGTTTTCACATTAAATTTGACGAAAAAGGGATTGAAAAAGGGTGTAACATAATTATAATAAAATTTCAACCTATTTATGATATAGATTTAATTAATTTAATATGGTTATAAAATATTGATAGTATGTGGAAGAAGAAAAAAATGTGAAATATTCGATTAAAACGATTACATCTCCTTTGATATACCTCTTTTATATCCCCTCTTAGGGTCCCATGAAATATTCTATTATGAGCACCATAACCACTAATTCATGGATATGTAATTTCATAAGAATATTTTGAGGGTTTTGTTAATATATTCAACTCAAAATTATTTAAAAAAGGGAGAGGATATGAGTTATTTTATAGGTGGTTGAGGGACACACATTTATTTTTAAAAGTATTAAAATATTATTAATTAATTTTCAAATGAAAATATATTATAAATAATTAAATATATATACTATGGTTACAAGTATCATAATAAATTCATCTAATAAAAATTAAGATGAAAATTTGTGGCCTTATCACTTAGTCTTAGAATAATATAACCCAATTTTTACTTCTACTATGACGATTTTATTTTTTTTACAATTATTTATCAAATAAAAATAATTAAAACATATTACCTAATATTAATTATTCCGATTAAATTTTTTTAATATATTTCATAATAATAAAATTATATTTATTCATGAAATTCATTTTAAAATGATCCCACACAATGTGATAAAAATCTTTTTTTATACAACATCTTCTTAAGTAAAAAATTTATTTGAACAGCTTGATTAATTATAATGTTAATAAAATCGTTTTAAATTAATTTTCTTATAAAGAGATACTAATTTAATTTTAAAATAATTTAAAATTAAAATTTTGATTCTAAAATACATGTAATAAAAAGATTATCTTCCATAAAAATTGATATTTTCACTATTTCACCAAAATGACCTTTTTTAAAAAAATTCACAAAGAATCACCCTATTATAGTTTTGATATGATTATTTAAAAAATTATATAATTTTATAAAATTAAATTTATTAAATTGGGAGAAATTAATTATAAATTACATAGATGAAATTATTTAAAATTGTTTTTAATAAAAATATATTTTTTAATCATAAAATGGAATTACCAAAAAATAGTACATATCTATTATTATTTAATAAATATATTTATATTAATTATAAGAATTTTACATATTTTCCTTAATTTGGTTTATCTAATTCATACTATCCAATCAAAATCCTATATTAAAATGGTGTATTGTATCATGGTTCATTTAGAATTGGTATTTCATATAAATAAATCTATCAAATAAATTACTTTTATTTAAATTGAAATATATCTTCAAATCATATGGTATTATATTCATAAATATAAAGTAATGAAAAAATACAAATGTGTTGTACAGGAATGTATAAAAATTTTGTATTCCAGTACAGATTCACAAATCTTGATGAAATGAGTTTCATAAAAGATTTACCATCACATAATCATAATCAACCTAAAAAAAATTGATTCTATCATTAAATATTCACACTTTTTAATCAAAAGAAACATATTATTATGTTACCATAGATGAAAAATAAAGATAAAAGAATATCTAAACCATTATTTTAATGAATGAGTAAAATATTATATTTAAAAAAATAAAATAAGAAGAAAGAATATTGAAAAAATATTTTCATTGAAAATTACCATGAACAAATTTCAATTATTATTCAAAGAAATTATTATTTGTGGTGGAGGTAAATATTTTTCTTTATAATAAATGTTAAAAAAGGAATGATTTCAAACATTTTTTTATGAAATTAAGAATAACATGTTAGAAAAAACTTGTAAATAATACTTTTTAATCCTATGAGAATGAATAAAATATAGATGGAAATATATTTAAATAATCCATAGTTAGTATTAAATAAAATTCATGGATACATTTTAATGAAAAAGGGATTGGAATAAAATATTCATCAACAAAACAGTAAATAAGGTAAAATTTTCAAAAAACATTTTATGGATTGTTTTAAGTACCAAAGAGAGGATAATGAAAGGAAAATATGAAGAAACCAATAAATATTAATAAATTCATAAAATAGAATGGTTTTATGCGATAAATATCATATAATTCCATCACATCATATTTAAATATAATAATTTTGTTTAAAATGGGATTGTAACCTGAATCCTTAACTCAATTTTGGAATTTTTTAATATGAGACCCTATATTACTATACAATAAATTTAAATAATAAATATATCTATAAGAGGATAATATTAATTCTTATCAAAAAAATATAACATTGCTTTATAATTTTATGTCCATTTATTAATAATTAATCCTTAAAATTAATCTACTTTGTATAAAAAGGTAAATTTCCCTTGAATATTTCAGTTCGACGATTTTAGGCCATCCACCATGGTCAAGATTTCATCATATTCAAAATATTAGTCATTTTTTAATTGTAATATATATTAATAATATTAAATTATTAATATATTCGTATAAGGTTCTTCTATGAAATTAATTACATCACATCAAGGAGATATTAGTTTTTACATTCGCATGAGTAATGATTCCATTTTAAAATGAATAGAATGATAGAAATTTAAATTATATTTTTAAATTATGAAATCATAATATCATCTAAAATTTTATTTATATTAAATAAATTCATCCATATTACAAAAATGTATGGAGGTAAGAAAAATTGAATCCTAACTCTTCATGTAGATGGTAGTCTTCATGTACACACAATAAAATTCATCAATTCTCACTAGATAGAAAAGAGGTTGAAAGAAGTTAAAAAATTAATATAAGAATATATAAGTAAATTAATGTTTTTAATTTAATCATGTTAATATTGTTATTGGATATTTTGTGGTGGGGGATGATGAAATACTCTAACAAATACTTTATTTGGATGATTTCCTCTTCTTTAAGTTACCCATTTCGGTTCTCTTCAAATAGACAATTGAGGAGGTCTAATAAGAATAATAAAACCTATATAATGTGTACCGTAAATTTTATAATATACTGTGTTATATTATAGTTCATACATGTTTATAATGATTATTTTATGAAGATGAGAGTGTAGGTTCCCATTTATAAGTGAGTTGGTGGATTCTTATAAATATTAAAAATATTCAAAAATAATAAAGTCAGATGAATGTTAAAGAGGAACCGTAAGGAAAAAAATTAATAGCTATGAGAGTGCATGTTAAATATACATTCAACCAAAAAAATTTGGACATGTTTAAGTGATATTTTAACCCATACATTTTATTTTAACCCACTTATTAAACATTTTTATTGTTAAGAGAGGTAACAATTTTTTATCATTGTTTTTATTAATTGTAGAAAAAATGAAAGTTGTATAATTTATAATTTATTACATATTTATTACATATTTAGAATTAATTTAATTTTATTAAATTTATAAAATTGTTATATATTAATTTTAAATAAGTCTTCAAACCACATCAAAAATAGTTTTTTAGAAAACTGAATTTTATTTTTAAAACAGAATTTATTATACTTATTTCCAAACTAAAAACCATTATCAATTATAATTTTATTTATTTTATATATTATCTAAAAAATAACTTCAAAATAAATTTTTAATATTTAATAAATTAATTTATTAATAGAAAAATAAATTATGTTCCAAATAGTTTAAAAAAATTCTCTTCTTAATATCAAATAATTTAATACTCACTACATATGAATTGTTGAATAATGATATAAATATAAATTTTTTAAAATAATATTAAATTATTTTAATAATTAGGTATTTTTTCAAATAAATACAATTTACATAAAACAATTGTCATAATAAATTATTTTAAAATTATTTATAATGATCACTAATATTTATTAAATGAATTTGAATATTTTTCAATAATAACATTTCATATTTTATCGATATAAACTGATTAATTTTTTAATTTATGATCAATATCCACATATGGTAATGGTTGGATTCTTTACCATAAATCGAAGAAATTTATTTATTATAGAGAATTATATTATTAAATTGTGAGTTTTGACATGTTCAGTTGTTTTTTTCTAGTAATTTGTTTATAACATTTTCTATAAACCATGAAAAATTTTAAATACTACTTATTTTGAAAGTAAGTTTATTTTATTTAAGTTTAATTAAAATTTATTTATATTTTAATTTAATTAAATTTGTGTACATGTTTTAATATTTTTGTGTCCCTCACTGCTTTCTATATTGTTTTAGTTTTATTACGAGGACTGTTAGATAAAAAAAATAAACTATTATTTTCTTTTTAATCTACAATTATATTGGAAATATGTAATTAATATTTTATATAAAAGGGACTATTTTTCATCATTAAAGGGTTATATCATCCTGTATAACAATCAATAGTTTTATAGTATTATGAAATCTTTATTATATGTCATTGAATTTAGATTATTTGGTGTGTAATCATATACTTTTATAACAAATCTATTTTTAGTTCTTTACAATAATTTATAGTGTGAATAATTCCATAAATACTTCACTTAAATGAATTAACTATAAATAAAGAAAACAGAAATTTATATTAATAGGTTGCATTAATGGTTACCTAGTTGTGGGGTTTATGGATGAGTAATAGGACGATTTAACATCTCGATATTTAAATTATTTATACTTAAATTATTAACCCATTTAAAGATAAACCACTTTTCATGAGAATTAAAATTACATATAGTTTTGGTTATTGGGGGTAATTAGTAATGATTGTATATTTAGTCTTAATGGTTATCAAACGTTGTGAATTTAGATAACCTATTGGAGTATATTCTTTTCTAGGGATAGTTTTCACCTTGATTGTATTTTATTATTATTCTTCATCTTTTCTATCCCCATAATATATCATTCATTGGGTGTTTTTTCTACATTATCTCTGTATGTATATTTAATCCCTTCTTATAGTTATAATTATTTAGATTTTTTTTTTCATTTTTTATCCCACATTCAAAATTATCTTTACTACAAAATATTTTTTTTATTCATTTTTAGATTTCATAATCATTTCTAATTATTTCATATAGGATTATTGATTTTTTACTTGGTATTTTATACATTCATCGTATATTATCATATTTTGAAGGATAAATATTTATTTTTTCATTACAATTTTAGTAATATATTAGTATTTAATATATATTACGCGTATTACCCTTATGGATAATAGAGTGACTTTATGATTTTGTTGAAGCTATAGAGTGTGTGATGATTTATGAATGCGATATTAATGAGAATTTATTTTAGTGGCATAATGGTTGGATTAGTAGATGTATGTTATTTTATAATCATTTATATCCACTATAATAATTAAACATAGGTTTTCTTTAGTGATATACTGCATAGTTTGGGGGGTTATAGGATTTTCATTGATTGAGAAAAGGGGGTTGAAAAGTTTTTTTCAAATAGATAACATTCCCCTCATAAATATTTTCTTAAAATTACTTTTTTTCTAATGATCTAAACTAATAAGTTTGGTATATTATTTTATTGACTATAATTATATCCATAAGGTAAAAATTTAAATTATATCATCTTCCCACCTATAATGTTGTAAATGGTTTTTATCTTCTTAAATAGGAAACTAGATATTTCTAATGTTTGATTAGATATATCCTAACTATAAATAAGTTGTCTTAATTTTTTATGTCGACTGGTTATATATATATTATCTCATAAACTGATAATTCTTGTATCTAATCCAAAGATGATAGTTCCAATGAGATTATTTTTTATTCTTTTTTGTATTCATTTTTTCAATATATATTTATATATATATATATATGTTATGTTACAATTCTCCATATAGGTACCATAAAAGTGTTTAATAAGAATCACATGATAAAGGAGATGAATTGGGTGAGCACAAGAATTATATATTTTTTAATTCTCCCTTTTCCCCATGGGATGTGCATCAAGGATCACATACTTTTCTATATTAAAAATTTCAAGAATGAATGTTATTTTTTTCTCTTGGTTTAACCAATAAATATGTAGCTATTATTTCTGAATTCCACATCATAGTTGATATAGGTACAGATTCTAATATTGGTGTTGTAGTTATATATTATTATTCTATTGAAATATTCTCTCGAAGAACTCTTGTATGCATTTTTTATTTATATATTTATGTTGTTAAATGATTTCAGTTAGTTTAGGTTTATAAATTATATAAAAATATTCCATATGAAACATAGTGGAAAGGTCATTTCACTTTGGAAATTTTAGGTAAACTAGATAAGTAAGGATATATTCTTGGATATGACATAGTCTAATTTGGTTTAAAGATATAAATTATTGAAACTATTCGGACATAGAGTAATAAATGATATCATTAGAATGATGAGTCTATGGTATAACATCATGTTTGTTCTTTTAATTGTCATTTTCATCATTTTTGACATTGTATGTTACTGCATATGGAATGTTTTTTTATGTTCTGGTTGGTTTTTTTATACATACATATATATATATTATTTTAGAATGATATACAGGTCTAAAAATTACATTCTAGGAAACATTTTTTCATGGTTTTTTTAAAACATTACATATATAGATGCATCATTCATTATTTTTAGAAGAATCAATCATCGACCATGAATCTCATTTAGGGAGTGTATATCATTCCATAAATAATAATTTAGAACCTAAAATATATTCAATAGCCTTTGGTAGTTTTATAATTTTCTTATAACACACTAATATTATGGAATTATTTTTATTTAAATAATATATTCCTTGGCATATGGTATAGAGAACATGGAGCATTAAGCGAATTTTGATACATTATAAAAATATTTTTATTAATATGTGACAATTAAAAACGATCCATTAAATTGGAATTATTAATATGAATACACAAATTATGAAAAATTTATTTATTATTTTGATATAAAAAATGTTTGTATTAATTCTTAATAAATATGTACCAAATTTTCTGTCAGGATATTTTCTGCATAAAAAATAGTTTTTATTTCAATTAGTAAAATAAAATTATAAATAATTAATTCCATTTATTTAATTTTAAATTTTTAAAATGGATATATTTTTGAAAAAAACCATGCCAATATTATCCTATGGTGAATATTTTGGATTTTTCAGAAATGTGGATTTTTGGTTGAGTGGTAGAAAATAATGATTTCTTATTAATCTCTATCTTATTTTCATACATTTTAAAAGTAACAATATATTTTGTATTGTTTTTAAAATATTATTATTAATTCTTTATTAAAAATAATTGAATATATTTTATTTAGAAAAAAATTGCACTTGATTTTTATATAAAATGATATTAATAGCAAAAACACATTCTTAGGGAAAATCATTTTTCAACATATTTTATGATTTCTTTTAAATTAATTGATACAAATTGAAACAAATAAATTTTATAAAATGGAATAAATATATTTGAATCGTCATTTTAATATTTATTAATGATATACATTCATTTTTACAATTAAGAATTGTATGTTTTGTAAAAAAAATTAGTTGTTATGCATACAAGTAAAATTGGGTAATACTAATATAATAAGGGTTAAATTGACCTAACAGTTATATAAAATAATATTTTATGTTCCTATTTCTTCCAGATATCATATATTATTTGAATATGTCTAATATAATATCCATGTTTCTTGAATTATACATTTATGTTTTATTATTTTAAAAAATTACAACTATTTCTTCTCCCTTAGTTACAAAAAGACACCACCAACCTTCTCTTTTCCACAATTCACGATCCTCTAATATTAGAAAATACCTTCCCATATCCTTTCTTAATATCCATTATAACATCTTATAGGTCCTAATACAATTTAAATTCTATCTTATGAAGTCTTTTAGTCTAAACCTAAATAGGTTATCTGAATATGATATGTAGTTCTTAACAAAGCAATTTTTTTATTTATTATTTTAATTCATTTAAAACTCTCATCACCATTATGAAAAAATAAAATTAATATTACCCTTATTTTGAAATGATTTTATCTTTATTTTATAACCATTTTCACATACGTGTCCATATAATAGAAAAATTAAATGTTTTTTGTGCATACATGAGTAATACTACCTCGCGAAGATGATGTTATTCAGTTTTCATCACCGTGACAAATGGATTTATGTAATGATATATAAAAATGAAATAAAATTTATGTATATGATGTGAATTTCTTTATAGATTGGTAAATAAATATTTTAATTATTTATTTATAATAAAATCAATTTAAAAAGCATCGACCATGTATACGTGTGTACTACCACCTCAAAAACTGATGTATTTTATATTTATTCATTTCCTCACATGGATGGTATTTATATGTTACACCATTAATTTTTAATTTATCACAATACTATATCCAATATCCCAATTCTCATTCACACTAAGCTTTAAAAGACAAAGGACACACTATAAAAATATTATTTGGTGACCATTATAACCTATATATAAAATTTTAATTGTGAATAGGAACAATCACATTATAAAAAAAATTTACAGGGGTTTTTATAATGAAATTTTATTTTTAAATTCCTAATGATTTATTTCATAGTTTTCAGTAATGTTATTTTATATATTAAATTTATACATTCTTAACAATATGTGTTTTATTTTATTGTGTTCATGAACATTATAATTAATTAATAAAATTTTATAGATTTTTTATTTAATGTAATTAATTTGATTTCTTAAATTGGTATGAAAATATTATATTTGAGGTATATATTTTTTATTTCTCTAAAAATGTTTATTTTTTGATGAATAGTGAAACTTTTAAATTTTTATAAGCCTATAATATATTTTCATTAAATAGTATATTTTAAATGTATCATTATTTTTTTAATTTTATACTAAAGTAAAATAAGTATCCTATTAATTAGACATAATATAATTAATTACATAGAAATAATAATTATACTTTATTTTAGTATAACATCATTTTTAGGTTTAAAAACACAATTGTCTAAAAACTATTTTTCATTTCATTTGAAAAAGTGATTTTAAAATTGTTCAATATGAATTTTAGAGATTTTATTTTAAAAAATAAATTACATATTTCAAAATATGGGGATCAAATTTGTTAAATATGTATTTTTATTTTTGATCATTATAAATATTAACCATGGTAAATATATATCACCTCGATATGGGTATTGTGGGTAAATTAGGGTTAAAGAATTTGGATAAGACTTACAAATCTAAAAAAAATTCTTTCCTTTATTTAATTATAAAGGTTTCTTTATAACTTTATCAAACATTATTTGATGGTTTGAATAAATTTACCACATACCCTTAATAATGACCTATATATATTTTTATGTATTAAATAAATTAAAAAATAATTTTTTTAAAATATCACTAATATTGTTTCTCAATAGGTAAAAAGATTGTTTTTAGTAATAAGTTGTTATTTTAAATAAAAATCTATTTTTGTATCATAGTAATTAATTTTTTATTTTTATTATTGAAATAACTATATTGAATCCGTACACAACTCTGACACAGAACTTGTTCTGGTAATAAAATAAAAAAATATGAATTTAATTATATGAAAACAAATAAAATTGGTTGAATTATTATTTTCCATGAAATTTATTGATTAAAATATAATATTAATATTCTTTTGAAATAATATTCTATTTCTATTTCTATCTTGTCATCTTAAGGTCAGAAATTTGAATAGTCTCGAAATTACATCAGTGGTATATTCTATTGAATAATGTTTTACTAAATGATTAAATATTCATCGAAATATTAAAATTTGACATGTAAATGGGATATTATTTATATAATAAACCATTATACACTTATTTATCATGTTTTATTTAAAATTAACATTCATGACCACTAAAGAGTAATAAACGTTGATATCATGGTAATCACCAAAATGGATAAAATTTGGTTAATACTAAAATATAAGGGTCAATACATCACATAAACATTTCTATATTTCTTTGGATGATAATATTAAAATTTATAACCATTCTATATTCTGAATATTTCAACTTTATTCAACATTCAAATGAAAATAGTATTTTTTATATATAAATCTTATAATAAATTCAAACAGATCCTCTACCCCAACATACAAAATAGAACATCCCCTCCTCCATTATTCAGAATAATTGGGAACCAAATATAACAAAAATACAAGATCTAGAATCATTATATATTCCTTCCCAATTCCTAGATCATTTTTTCTTTCCAAAATACCATCCATATATGGAATAAAGTGTAAGCCAAATGTGTTATCTCAACGAGAGGTATAACTCTTAATAGGGTACCTTAAATTTTATTTATTTTTATACATCCTCTAAATAAATGGTATTAATTATAATATAATACATTTTTAATAATCAATAGAGATAATTTTTTTATGATGTAATAAACATTATCCACATTTTTTACATCTTATGGGAAAAGAATCCCTCGCTCGTCAACATGTGTAGACTATGACCTCCATTAATAGATGCATTTAGTTTATTTCCATTACATCACATTTCTATAAAATAAAAATATTTTTAAATAATTTATATGATATATATTTCATTATTATAGTTCCTTACATATAATTATTGTATATGGTTTTTTTCAATCCAATGAAAATTTGAAAAGATCACTGTGTGTATCTATGGACTACCGTTTTCACAAAGGAATGCAATTATTTTTTCATTAATGATTTATATAAATAGTTATATAAGGGTATTTAATGATTAAATAAGACACTAACCACATGATTATAATTCTTTATTTTATGTAAACATGTTCTAATTTCATGGACTGGGAATAGGTAATCAAAACATGCTGAAAAACAAATCATTTGTCACCAAGAACCGAGATTTTAATAAAGAATTAATAATAAAAGGGTGGTCATAATTTACAAATAAATTAAATTTTATATTACATATATGATAATGATACATTAATACATATCTAATAAATATATATTTTTCTATATATTATTTTATAAAATGGGTATAGATGAGACTTGAGGTAATAGTTTATGTCACAATCACATTACTTTTTTGGATTGTGTGTGGTAGATTCACATTGAGGGAAATTTTAGTGATGTTATCCTCTAAACATAGTCAATTGTATTTTAATATTTTTATTCTCATGATTATAATGTATTTTTACTGTTTACTATCTTCCTCAGCTAATAATTTCTATATTTTTTATGGATAAGTCAGCTTTATTGTATTTCGGTCGATTATATTTTTTTCCATATATATGCTCTTCAAAAATTGGTTATAAATCATCAGACCAATACATGGAATTTATGAAATTTTAATTTTCACTATACTTAACTATATTTAGACGGTGATAATTCTATGTTTATATATCTTTTCCACAAATTTCATTTTTTACTATTTGCAAGATTGTGATCAAATGTTTCCTATTTATGTATAATACCATAATAGATTTTACCACCATCATAACAATAATTTTAATTGAATAATAATATATATATTTTCATGGTTATTTTAAATGAAAATTATTTTATAAAAATATATAGGATTCATAATTAAATTATATCATTGTAAAATGAAATTTTCTCATGATTTCAATTAAATGTATGAATAATATTTTAAAGGTAATTTTAATCGATTCCAAAATATTTTGATGTTTATTATGAATAAATGGGGTTATAATATAATGATAGATTCCCTGTTAAATCCATGTAATGATTATATTTATGTGATGATGAAATTTTTATGAAATTGGCTTCTTTTTTATGAGTGATGACAAGATGAAACGGTGAATGTTTTTTTCTTATGATGAACATATGAATTATTTTAATTATGTGAGAGGAGTGATTGATAAATACCACCAATTAATTGTTTAAATTATAATATATCAATATATAATTATATTACAAGATTTTATAAACCCAATTCACATTTTTATATATGTAGAAGTTTATGCTCCATAGGATATTGGAAACATGTGGTGATACCTAACCCCTTTGATATGGGGAAAAAGTGGTAATTATTGATTGTTTATGATAAGACGGTCTCAGTAGTTAACCATGACCCTTGATATGGTTTCTATGCCTATGAATGTTCCACACTATTATGAAATTATTATGATATTATTATTTTATATAATGGAGCATGAGTGATATTATGATGGTTTCCTAATCCTATGACATATTTGTATTTTATGAAATGGCACATGATTATGATATATGAATCAATGGATATGATATTCTATTGATAATAAAATATTATAATACCTTTTCCAAATTATATGATTTCATATGATAATTAATTAGCGTCTCTCATGTTTACCCCTACTAAGTAGGGTTTAGTTATTTTTAGACATTATGAATGGATAAATTTAGTCAACTGAGATAAGTCCACATATAGGATAATATCCTGAATATTTTTTAAGGTATACATTATGTAGTTTTTTAGAAAAACATCCCTATATAGATAATATAATGTGGATGTGGACGTGTTACATATTCACATTGGGGTAGAAACTCTAAAATATGTGGATTTCTTATTAAGTCTATTGTCATTGGTTCATAAATAGTGGGCCTACCACTACACTCCTAGGGGTTCAAAACCCATTTGGAATAGGTACAGTAGCAGTATTGTAGTAGTGGCGATACTGTAGACCTACGATAATGTAGTGGTGCAGGGCACTGTAGTAGTGGCAGTACTATGCGGGTACTGTAGTAGTGGGTTACTATTCACAAAATAGGCATTTGGTCCAAAAATTTGGGCCTGCGGACTATGTACTAGGCTATATGCCCACTGGGCCTTTAGGCTATGTAATGGGTCTCCCTCTACCCAGTTAAAAGAGGTATTTGCTTTTATTTAATAATAAAATGAGGCTTCGGTCCCAACCTTTAAAAAAACTACACTCCTTGGTAGACATGCCTAGGGGATTAGATTTAGTTAATTCATATTTTCTTTAAGAACCATTTGGATGGATTTTAATATTTTATAACCATTAATGACATATATTAAACCAATGTTTTCATATATTAAAAATAATGTTTCATCATTTAAACTTTTGGAGAATGATTTTTTGTGATTATATGATTTCTCATTGTGACTATTATTGCTGTCACTATTCTTTATTGTTTTAGTCAATTGTTAGAACCAAAATAATGTATGTTAATTAAAAATTTGGTAGAGAACAGAATGATTATTTTAATGAGAAAAAAACATGAACTAAAATGGAAAACAAGGAGATTATTTTAAATAGTCTAACTCTTTATATGATTAAAAACCTTAAATTGGGGTGGATTTCTTAAGAAAACTAATAAAAAAAATATATTTTTTTTTCAGAGTTCCGTTGATGAAGACCATGAAGGGAAGAAGATTAATATTCCTATATATTATATATGTGTTAAGAAGAACCAAGAGAATTATCAAATATAATGGTATGACATTTTATGTGTAAAATAAGGGAATAAAAAAAGTAATTGTTGAATAAAAATAATGAGTTTGGGGGAGGGAAATGAATAACATGTTAAGGTAGAAATTATAGTTCAATATTTTATTTAGGGGTAACAATAGAATTATCTAATTCGAAACCCTAATAAATGGGCTAACTCCTAGACCACATAAGGGAATATCTTATGATAATTGTTATGTTCGAACGATTGATGTTTTATGTATTAGTAATTGAGAATTATTTCACCGAATTGTGTTATCAATGAATTTCATATTATAAGAATAATGAAACATCTATGTGTTTCCTGATATTATTTTTGTATTATGTATTTCAGGGCATAAGATGAATGGTACTGATATCCTAGAAATTTTATATTGGGGTAAGATAATATTTTTCACAACACTTCATTAATAGATATATACCACATAATATGTAGCTAATTTTGAGATAATAATATTTAGGGGGGATAAAGAGATGATTAATGATGAATAAGAAAACCAGATATTTTGTATAGAGTTAATTTGTGGAAGTATAATTGATTTTATTATGAAATTATTATTATAAGGATATTTATTTAAAAAATAATCATATTTTGGGGAGTATATTATTAGGTTCTATACATTTTAGGAATATGAAATTATGGGCGATTGATGTTATTTTGAGAAAATTTTTAAGTATATCACGGAATAAAAAGTGATCAAATAATAATAATATTTTTATTTCAATTTTTGTCTGGTAAATTGTTGATTTTTAAATAAATTTGAACTTTATGAGTAATTATAGAGACTTTGGAGATTATTTTATAATGAGTTATTCATATTTGATAAATTTTTCTAACCATTCCGAATTTAGTAAATATATAATAATTAGAGGAATGAAATTATTTTTTTGATGTTATTGTCAAACCCATATATTTTAAATTAAAACTATTCTCGAAATCTATCTTGACATGCAACATAAGGAATTTGGAAGAATGATAGTATATAAGAATACTATTATCTAAATGTGACGTATATTACGTAGATATTAAATTGGATAATCTGAATATTAATAACAATACTAAAAAAATACTTTTAAAGGTTTTATAGATTCTAAATTTTTTAATTAATAGAAACAAAAGATCAATGTTTTCAGAAAACCAATTTAATATGCCCAAAATACATTTTCCTAAAAAAGGAAATTTATTATATTTTTGAGAAAATATTGTAATTAATTTCTAGCAGTTTAATTATATTTTGTTAATAATTAGGAATGTTATTTTTTAGATCATAATATCCATGTTATCATTGGGTGATGTTTTTGGATTCATAGAAAAATATAATTTTTTTTGTGAATAGTAAAAAATATAAATTTTTGATAACTATTATTTATTTTCTTTATAAAGAACTATAGTATTTGAATTTTATCATAATGTGACATAAGTATTAATTAATTAGATATAATATAACTAATTACATTTTATTCATCATTGTATATTCTTTTGGGGTAAATTCATTTTTGGGCATCAAACACCTTCTTTAAAAACAATTTTTTATTGTGTTTTTCATTATTATATTATGTTAATTTATTGTCATTATAAAAATTAATCCTAAAATAGGTATTATACATTTTTATTCCTTAGGTTAAAATATTTTATGTAAGTCCATTTTATTATTTTTCATTATAAATCGTATCCATAGTAAATATTTGTTACCATTATAAAGGTAAATTGTGTTTTCATGGCTAAAAAGAATGTGATGAGGATCAATATTAATTGATAATTTTAAATTTATTTCATTTTATGACTAAATTTAGTTCATATTCATAAAAAATTTTAAATGTTATATTTTTTTCTTTTTACATTTATTGAAATCCATATTATTTTTAGTAAGGGAAAATACAAAATATCACTATATTCACATTAAATTTCTCATATATGGTAGAAAGGGAAAAATAATTTATGATTTAATATGAAATGATATTATGATAAAAATGAAATTATATTTACAGTGGTTATTTATTCCAAATTTTTTCGATTATATAATTACTTTAAATAATTATAAAACACTGACTATGGGCTTGTACATGTAGTGGAAAAATCAAAGTAAATACAATTAAAACCTTAATAGTAATGTATTATAAATGAATTATTATTAAATATGAATTTTATAGTCAATAATAATGTATTATTGATGATAAAATAGACTATATTCAAATTAAATTATGATATATACAACATTAAATTCAAATTAAACGAATTACTCCAAAATGACCAAATCAAAATGTTGTAACATAAAATATATTATTACGTGATTAAAAATTAATAAAAATCTATTCATAATCGATGTTAATGTTATTTAGTTTAAAATATCAATCACGGTGTATTTTTGGTCCACTTTTCCTTTTATTGTAAATTTCATGATCCCTAATGTTTAAAAAGCATTGATGTAACGGTAATCATCAAAAGGGTTAACGGGGTTTATAAAAAAAATATAATGGTGAAAACACAACATAATCCTGTCAAAATTTTATTATATGAGAGGATTAATACTATAAGATATTAAATATTAAAAAATTTACAATTTTTCTAAATTTTCCAATAAATATTGATTTGTTTTAATTTAATAGTATAAAAAACTCCAAGTCTGCTCCTCCACTCACCTATTAAAGGGAACCACATATCCTCCATTCATTAATGCTTTTAGGAACTCATGTTTATACATTAAATGAAAAATAATGTTCCCAAAATCCATAAATACATTCTATATATATTCCTTTGGGATAATTACCATCCATTTATGGATTAATTTATAAAAAAATTGGTTATCTAAAAACTAGGTATAACTTTTTACTGACTGTTTTAGTTTTATTTTTTCTTCAACAACCATAAATACACTTCTATACAATGTGAATATTAACAACCATATCACTAATATAATTATATTTTCTAATGTTTATATCTTATCTATAATCCTGTTTATTCTTTAAATTTTTCAAATATGTTGGGAGAAACACCCATGGATATTTATTAAAGGAATGAGAATATGTATTATGTGTTGAAAATAAAATAATAGAGCATGTAATTATCGAAGAAAAATGAATATTTTGATCAAGGTAAATAAATTTATTTATAAGGTACTATTTATATTTCAATGTATTATGTTTTTTTAACTTGGTATTTATCCAAGTTAGTTCCCTGATCTAAGGGTTATCTCATAGACTATTGATGGACATATTTTTTGATTATCATTAATGTGGTATGAATAAAGTGTTCTTGTATTTTAATTTTAGAATTGTGTTGTATAAGTGTTTTTAAAGGATATTATAGTTATATAAATCATGAAAAATCTAATGATTTTTATAAATTAGTTTTCAATTAAGTTTTTTTGAGCATATGTTGAATAAAACTCATAACCTAGATAGGTGATTTATGAGTAATGTAACATTTTTTAAAAACTCAATATTTTGGGATAGGTAAACCTTAATTTGTTTTTAACGCTAATTAAAAATGTAATGACCCAGACTCTCATAACCTAGAGGCAGTGCCTAATTTTGTAACGTCCTGACCCGACATACCCTCGAACTCGTAGCTGGACTGATCTCCATATGACCTCAATCATGTATCGCCATATGCCTAAGGATTCCGAATAAATGCGAGGGTATATGGATAGTCAATGGGGAGACTATACCCTTATATTGGAATTTCACAAAAAATACATAAAAAACTCAGACAACCTTAGAAGTGGATATAACTTAATAATCAACTGAATAAAGAATGTGGACAATTCCGTTTTATACAATGCATGAACGCCACGGTGATTCATATCTAATAGATGTAATCCAAATTTCATGCTTTACATCTTAGTACATAATTAAAGAGAAGGATCAATTCCCTAAGGGTGATCTCTATGAGAAACTCAAGATCTAGATTGGTCCTTTCCTTCTAACTCTCAAGTAGAAGGAAAGAACAAGAAGCAAGATCCCAGGTCTTGAAAACGAGTAGAGTCTACTCAGGTACCCTAGATTAATGGAAGCCTCAGTAGGGTGTGAGATATAAATCTCACTTGGTTGGGACCACCAGTGTCCAGGTCCATCGAGACAATTTAATATAATTAAGTAGTGTTTAGGTATAACATTTTAATAATATAATTGAATAAATAAACAATAACTCATCCAAGTTCCTAAGGGACACCTAATAGAGATACCTACTTAGGAACATTTCCAGAAATAAGATTCTAAATATGAACTATATCTATATAATTCATATATAAATTGTTTAATAATTTATTTTATATTATTTATTTATCCTCAAAAATCCCTGAGTTTCCCTGAACACCTGTATCATAATACCGGTCTCAGCTGTGTCAGAGTCTGAAACATTTCTCATATTTAATTCACAATCATTATATCACACGAGCATAATTTAAGCATTTAATTCAATTCATGTATGAAGAATTGTTCCCATAGTCCAATGTCAATTAATGGGTGTAGAACGTCACTTCTATCACCCTCATGAGTATTTGGAAAACCAGTCCTTGTCTCACAACCTAGAGGTATTTGGAGCATCAGTCCATATCCCATTAAAGAATATATTCCTACATGCTGGTTGTAGAACACCATGTTTTTCACCCCTTGAGTATTTAGAGAATTAGTCCCAGTATCACAACTCATTTATCAGTCATACATATATAATTATAATGGGTGTAGAAAGTCTTTTCTAGAACCCCAAGATCCCATCCATTAATTTATTTATAAATTAATGAATCAATTATATTAATTAATTCAATAAATAATTAACAACATTGAATTTGCTACTAACGCTATAATTAGTTATACACAGCTTTTCCATTTGTTAACTCAACTAATATCTATTCAGAACAATAACATTAATTAATTCAAACATTAAAAATATCATTAATTTCCCCAGTTAATTTTACTATTAATTAGTCAAAAGGAAACCCTCTCAAAATCATATAATTAGTTATATAATTAATTATCACACAAAAACCATTTCAAAATTACATAATTAGTTCACAAAATAATTATATCAAGGAAAAAAACCCTATATCACATAATTAGTTCAAACATTTATTATATCTACATCTACCATTTCAATATCAAAAAATTAATTCGCTAATTAATTATCTTAATGAGGTCGTTTCATTATAACATAACTAATTAACAATTTATTTACCTCAATTTATCCAAAATCAAAATCTAAAAATTCACCCCTGATTAATTATCTATATTATACTCCAATAACACATTATTAATTCACAATTAATTATCTCAATAGAACCAGTTTAATATCTCACAATTAATCCCCTGATTAATTCTCATTTCAAAGCACATAATTAATTCATAATTAATTTTTTTAACATAACCAAATTAATATCTCATAATTAATTCCTCAGTTAATTATCATCTCAGAGCACGTGATTAATTCATAATTAATTATCTCAACTAAGCCAAATTAATTACTTGTAATTAATTCCCCAATTAATTATTTTTTGAGAGCAGGAAATTAACTCATAATTAATTATTTCAACTTATCCAGATTAATTACTCATAATTAATCCCTCGATTAATTATCATTTCAAAGCACATAATTAATTCATAATTATTTATTTCAACTTATCCAAATTAATATCTCATAATTAATTCCTCGATTAATTATCATCTAAAATCACCTAATTAATTCATAATTAATTGTCTCAACAAAAGAAAATTAATTTCTCATATTTAATCCCTTGATAAATTATCTATTTCACAACCCCAGCCCATAAAATTATATCATAATTAATCATCCCATTCCCCCAATAATCTATTTAATCCCAAATTGTAATCAACTTTATCCAATGCAATAAATCCACAAAAATCATTATATTATTTAAGAAATGTTTAAAAAACTACCTCAACTAATTTGGTTGAGGAAATGATTCCTAACTCAAACTGTTAGCCTCTCATGCATACTCCCTTCCACATTAATGTGCGCATGTACTTGGATTTTATCGCAAGACCTAACACCAACAACCATCACTTAGAATTAGCGTTGTAGGGACCAACGCACACCACAACAGTCAACCAAAACCCAATTAGACCATAAGAACCAAATTCAAGGGGTGTGAAATCCATTATCCTGTATATAGCTTTACCTGAACATGATATTGGTGAACCAAATCCAGGAGAATCATTTCTTTATTGGTGGAAGTATTTGGAATATGAACCAATGGGTCCCGAGACATCCTCCACACCACTTAAATTTAGAAGAAAAGAAGAAATTGAATTAATCCCACCCATAGGGTTTCAGCCAAATGGAGTCTGAAAAAATGATGAGCTGAAAAAGATGATTCGAAGAAAAAAATTCAAGGAGAATGCCTTACCACTCCGAGATAGAAAACTTTCATTAAGGAACCGAGAATGTGGAGAGGAGATGGAGGAGGGGTGGTGGTGCACCTCACTATGGGAGAGCTGAGGGGAGGGGGTCACACCTCACATTCTATGTGCCTCACCATCTATCTTTTCACCCTTAAATAACACCAAATTAAAATAAATATTAATATAATAATAATTATATTATTATTAAGAACAATCCCCTTTATATTATTATTATTATTATAAATTAACTTACAATCCTCTTAGACAAACCATAAACTATCGATTTAACACATAATTTAATTGAATTATTTCCAAATGAATTTAATTAAATAAATTTTCCTAATAATTATTATTTAATTAAATTTTCTAAATATAATTTATTTAAAAAACCCCAAAACCTCATTAATAAAAATTAAATTAAATTTTTTTAAAATAATTTAATTAAATAATTTCTCTAAATCATGTTATTTAATTAAATTCTCTGAACACAATTTAAATAAATTAAAAACTAAAACTAATAAACATTATTTAATGAAATTCACCCAACCTCAGTTTAATTATATAATAACCCCTATTTTTCATAGTGTAATTAAATTCTTCTTTACCTTGAATTTAATTAAATAAAACCTATATTATTCATTAATTAATGAAATTCTTGTTTACCATGAATTTGATTAAATGAAACCAAAACTCCCCATTTACACAACATTTGATATTAAAATTTAATATTACCTTTCTTTGATAACCCCAAACTCCTCATTCACAAGTCATTTAATTAAATTCCTCTCATCTCAATTTAATTAAAAAAGGACTACGAATCGTCATCATATAAAATTAATTAAATTATTTTCAATGTAGTTTAATTAAATAAAATCTTCATCTCAACACAATTTAATAAAATTATCTGAACATTAATTTAATTATAATAGACCCCCAATAACTTATTTAATTAAATACCTTTCAACCCTGAATATAATTAAATTAAATTAACCTAAAACCCAAAATGGGTTAAGTTGTATGGTATAACAGGCACAATCTAACATAAAATGCACAAACCATGCACCCAATACCGGATACCTGGACTGTCTTGTATGGTTGACCAGTCTGGTTTGACTAACCATGCACAACCCATGCGAATTCCTCTATCTTTCGTTTTTTAAAATAGACTTTCTAGGTTTGGTACTCCCAAAACCCATCGAGCCACTCAGAAAACTCCCAGTTCCTTTACTCAAGAATGGTATCAACACATAAAATGAACCCAGATCGCAAAAATTCCTCCCGAAGCATGGTTTTAAAACAGACCCGATCATTAAATAAAAAAGTTAAAAAATAGTATTTCAACCTGTAATGCCCGGACCCCCGTTACCTAGAGTCGGTGCGTTATTACATAACATTGGCATGATCTCAAGAAAGATCAAATCTCGAAAGACCAATTGGTTTAGTATCCTTGGAAACACTAGATATATTCATAAGTCTTACATTACATCATAAAGTGAAAAACTACTACAACAACATATTGTCTCCATATTCCACACTCATATCCCCAAATAATATCCATGCAGGTCATTCATAATTTATTTCTTCACTTCCTGGAAAAAATAAAACATAGAAAAGGGGTGAGCTCAAATGCCCAGTAAGGATAACAATATATCGAAAAATTTCATAAATAAGAATAATCATTTAAGGCAATGTATAAGTAAAACAAAAGCCTTTTAAACTTTAAATTCAACATAGTATGGACAAAGTAAAATAAAATAATTCCATTTAATTATTCGCATGAATATTCTACTAATCGAATAATCACATGCAATATCAATAACCACTTTCATAATGATAGAATGCATAATTCTAGACTATCATAACCACATAGCGAAGGCCTCGTGCTAAGACTAAAATAAGATTTTTCCAAGGCCTTGTGCCAACACACTAGTTTGTCTCATGAGACCTACCGATGCATCTAAGAGCTATAGCGGGCTCCACCCGTCACATATTAAGTCCAATGAATTCCCATATGAAAAGGTTTAAACATAACATAAACACTCGTATTAAAACTAGCATACGAAATGACAATAATTTCACCATAAACTATGAATGGTATAAAAATAGCACATCCACAGTCAAACATATCACAAAAAACCTTCAATACAATATAGAAGTTTTTTATCATAATAAATCAACGTAAAATTCATCAAAGGATGTTGACATAGATGAAATCACAAATCTTTTTAGAGAAATATCTCTTTCTCTTTTGAAATCATTTAAGAGTCTTATATTTATGAAATAAAACATTTTCATTGAAAATATTCTTATAAGCTTGTAAGGGAAACTTCAATGATTTTATAACGGCAGAAAATAGTCGCACCCGCCATATAAGTTAAAAAACATTATTACCTTAATTTTGTCGAAAAGGTTAAAAAGAACCTTGTTTGGAAAATGACAGAAAGATTCCATTATAAACCTCTTATAAAAAGTCAAAAAAGGGTATAAATGACTTTATCCCATATTCTAGTAAATAGTAATTTTTTTTGAAATACATTTTTAAGAAACATGTATGTGGATGATAATGAAATCCCAGTAGATTTTTACGTATAAACAACCTCAGACAATGAAGAGATTGTGAAATAACCCTTACCTTGTACTTTTCCTTGGTTTGGGTAGGTTAACTCTTGTATAATGGTGAAATAATTGTTATTAAATTATTCAATAATCATATACTTTAATATGATATCATATATGATATTTTAACATTTCTTTGTTAATAATATCTTAGTATTATCGTCGTTTCGGGTGTTAACTTACTCGTTTTCTTTTATATGTTTTGTTACATAATCCATGTTTTTCAAGGATAGGTAGTATATTATTCATATATAGAATGATATCAAGTCCTTAAACATTATTGTTAAATAACTAAATGATAATTATACTTGAATGGATACGATGGAGAATGAATCTCATCGCGTTCATGGAGACGGTAGTCCGTACGTACGCACGAGCGACAATATCATTCTTTGGATATTAAAATAATATATAAATGGATGGTATATCATATATACAGAATCAGTAACATGTTATATTTATTATTTACATGAGTTACACATCATTATTATACCCATCCAAATAATAATATATTGAATAACAATTACACCATGATGTGGAGACGGTAAGTCGTACGTACGCACGTATGGTGGAATGTTATTCAAAGGGTGGATAGAATACTGAATATGGTTGTACCATATTTATAATAACATCACAGTATATATATTATACTGGAGTTATTATTTTGGAATGGTAATAACAAAGGAATAAGAAGTGGAAGAAGAAAGGAACTTGGAAAAGGGTGGTGAAATCATTACCTCTTCTTCGGGTTCTTCCTTTGGATTTGATCAAAAGGGATTCATAAGATGTCTTTCTCATCAAACTAAGGCCTCTAGGTTTTAGTGAGAGAAGTTTGGAGAGTATTTGGGCAGATTTTGGCCGAACCAAAAGGCTTTGAAGGTGTGAAGAAATGAGAAGGAGGAGTGTCCTTTTATAAGAGGGGTGAGGGGCACCTTTGGAAAAGCTAGAAATATTAATTTATAATAAATTCATATTCGGTTTATAATGGCTCCAAAGATGATTCTTTAAATGTTAAGGTGGTGATAGGTCGTAAACCATTCAACCAATAGAATTTAGACAGGTTTGGGTTACTAATTAACCTTATCTTTAGGTATTAACTCTTAGTTAATTAGTTTGACATTTACCATGTCACTTTGTATTTTTATATTATATAGTTAATAAACTAACAATATACATCCAATCGACCCCCAAGTGGTCCATTAATGATACCAATATCATGATATAAGTCTCTTGGCCGAACCGTAGATTTTTATAAAATGAATACCAATTAATAATATAATTATTGTTTTAAAAACTCTTTTAATTCAATTTTGACACTACTCAATAGATGATTTTTGTGAATCTCATAACAGAATGATTAATTCGAAAAAAGTTAATTAAATCAATCCTAATATGTCATATGATCCTAGAAAATTATTTTAATTCAGTAAAAGTCTCAAATTATATTTATTTTGGTATTTATAATATCAATTATTTTAAATTTTCACTATTATGGTAATTACTGCATCATCATTGTGTCATAAATAAATTAAATTATGTAATCTCTAAAAATTATAAATAAAATACCATTATGTAGGAAATATCTTTATATTTCTAATTAATATTTATAGTCGAAAATCCAACTTATATAACCCTACGTAAAAATTGTTTTTCTAAAAGATATATGCTTGTGTCATTTTTGTATTCATTTTAACTTAATTAAAAAAAGTGTCCCTATCACCTACAAGTGGCACCATGTGGTCCCAAAATCGACCCAAAGATGCAAATGGTCGAACATGTATCAACCAATAATGTTAGGACACGTTTTAGGGTAATTTAGTATTATTATAATATTATTTTTAACCCTTATTTACCGGATTTACCCTTAACCATGGTAAATAAAATATTTACCGAAGTAATTATTCAAAATGTCTAAAAATAAAAGTTACCTATTTACACAATTTGAACATCCTGATTCAAAATATGGAATCTATTTTTCAAAATTCAAAACATAGGAGTGGCAGAAATTAATTTAAAATTAATTGTCGTTGTTAAAGCAAAAAGCGTGTTTTAAATAGATAATAACAATCAAAAGATTGACACTTGTTTATGTCCGGTTTAATTGTAAAATTATGTCCTATGAACAACATTATATTAAATGGTAAAAGTATATTCTAAATATACTTTAAAACCACTCAAATTCATAATTTATCAATATAAATTATTTCGATTAAAAAAGTTGTTTTTAATTAAAATTTAGTAATTTTCACTATTCATCAAAATATTAAAGTTATCCGAAATGTACCAAAATTTCACCTTCGGCTAAATTTGACATTCTGAATCCAAAAATGAAGTCCATTTTGAAATATAAAATATATATAATTTCAAAAAGTTGGTAATACTATTCATAACAGCTAGTTTGATTAGTTATGGTGTGTTAGAACTCGGTGTTGCGTACAACACACGCTATCACATTATTCAAAGAGAAGCGTACTGTGAAAGCTTGGGGTGTTAAATTCTACCCTCCTTCAAATAATTTCGTCCTCGAAGTTTCTAGAATATTATCGCATGAAAAGACTCGGGTGGTTCTTCATCATAAGTTCCTTGGGTTCCCACGTTGCCTCTTCCGTCTTACGGTTTCTCCACAAAACTTTTACCAGACGCGTCGTTTGGTTTCTCAGTACTTGTTCTCTCATATCAAGATTCCGGACGGGCTCTTCACAATAAGACAGATCGGGTTCCAGTTCTAACTCCTCATAGGTGAGTACATGCGTTGGGTCAGGCATGTATTTACTCAACAGATATACGTGGAACACATCGTGAACTTTGGAGAGAATCGGTGAAATTGCCAATCAGTAAGCTACAACCCCAATTCACTCTAGAATTTCGAAAGGTCCGATGTACCTGGGACTCAATTTACCTTTCTTACCAAAATGTACGACTCCCTTCCATGGAGATACCTTCAGGAAAACATGATCACCGACTTGAAATTCCAAATCCTTCCTTCGATTATCGGCATAGCTCTTCTGCCTACTTTGAGCTGCTTTGATGTGATTTTGGATTACCTTCACCTTTTCTATCGTTTCCTCCACCAGTTCTAGACCTACAAGTTTTCTTTCACCAACGTCATCCCAACAGGTTGGTGTGTGACATCTCTTTCCGTATAACACTTCATATGGTGCCATCTGAATACTCGAATGGAAGCTATTGTTATAGGAAAATTCTACTAGAGGTAAATAATGATCCCACATACCCTGAAAGTCATGTGAGCAGGATCTCAACATGGATTCTAAGGTTTGAATAGTCTGTTCTGATTGTTCGTATATCTGAGGGTGGTAGGCAGTGATCAAATGAAGTTCAGTATCCCGGGATTTCTGAATACTCTTTCAGAATCATGAAGTAAAACGGGGATCACGATCAGAAACAATTGATAGGGGTACTCTATGAAGTCTCACAACTTCATTAATATATAGTCTTGCTAGATGCTCCAATGGTAGATCTTCTCTTATAGTAATAAAATGTGCGGACTTGGTAAGATGATCAACAATAACCCATATTGCATCGTTCCTTCTAGGAGTCTTTGGTAGACCCATGACAAAGTCCATCGTAATATTGTCCCATTTCCACTCCAGTATGGGAAGAGGTTGCATGAATCCTCCAGGGTGTTGCCTTCCAGCTTTCACATATTGAAAAACCATACATCTTGACACAAAATCAATAATCCCCCTCTTCATATTGTCCCACCAAAAATGTTCCTTCAAATATCTATACATTTTGGTGCTCCCAGAGTGTATAGAGAAATTGGAAATATGAGCATCATCCAACAAATCTCTTTTTATATCAGGTATATCGGGAACACAAAGACTCTTCCCGAATTACAAAATTCCATTTTCATACTCAAAATCTCTCAATCTCCCATCATTCACAGCTTTAATTTTCTTTTGAAATTCTCCATCATTAGTCTGAGAACTCTTAATCCTTTCTAGTAAAGATGGTTTGGCAACCATTTGAGAATGCATTGATGTTTCTCCTTCCCTGGTTATTCCCATGTCCATCTTCACTAAATCCATGAAAATTGGATCCCTTTCAATTCTCATATTGTTCAAAACTCCATGATCTTTTCTGCTCAAAGCATCTGGCACCTTGTTTTCCTTCCCCGGGTGGTAGTGTATCGTGCAATCATAGTCTTTGAGTAATTAAAGTCGTCTCCTTTACCTCGTGTTGAGTTCTTTTTGTGAGAAAATATACTTCAAACTCTTGTGATCAGTATAAATCTCACATTTTTTACTAGAGGTAGTGCCTCTATATCTTCAAAGAAAAGATCACAGCTGCTAACTTGAGATAACGAGTAGGATAGTTTTGTTCATGAATTTTCAACTATCGTGATGCATAGGCAATAAATCTATCATTATGCATAAGGAAACAACCAAGTCCTTTCTTCGATGCATCACTATAAATAACGAACCCATCATTCCCCGATGGTAGAGTCAATATAGGAGCATTGAATAATCTTCTCTTCAGTTCTTCGAAACATTCTTCACACTCTTTTGTCCAAACAAATTTATCCCCTTTACGTGTGAGCTTCGTTAATGGGTTAGCCAATCGGGAAAAATGCAAGACGAAACGTCGATAATAACTTGCTAAACAAATAAAACTACGTACCTCAGTTATATTCGTTGGTGTTGGACATTCTTGGATTGCCTTGGTCTTAGAAGGATCAACAGAGATTCCATCTTTAGAGACAATATGGCCATGAAAAGAAATCTCCTGAAGCCAGAATTTACAAATGATAAACTTTCCATATAATTCATGTCTTCTCAGAGTCTTCAGGATAATGCGCAAGTGATTTTCATGATCTTCGTAGCTTTTCGAGTATACCAAGATATCATCTATAAATAACACCACAAATTCATCGAGATGCTACTTGAAAACTCTATTCATTAGATCCATGAATACAGAGAATGCATTAGTCAATCCAAAAGGCATTACAGTAAACTCGTAATGCCCGTACCTGGTTCGAAATGTTGTCTTCAGAATGTCTTCCTTCTTTACACACAACTGATGGTATCCAGATCGAAGGTAAATCTTTGAAAAGTATTGAGCTCCAAGCAGTTGGTCAAATAAATCATCAATGCGAGGTAGGGGATACTTGTTCTTTATCGTTATATCATTGATCTCCTTGTAATCAATACATAACCTCATAGATCCATCTTTCCTTTTAACAAAAAGAACAGGGGCTCCCCATAGAGAAACACTAGGGCGAATAAATCCTTTATTACTCAATTCCTCTAGTTGTTTCTTTAGTTAGACTAATTCTACAGTGGCCATTCTATAAGGGGTCTTCGATATAGGCCTGGATCTAGGAATTAAATCAATGGAAAACTCAACTTCTCGTTCTGGAGGATGTCCAGGTAAATCTTCTGGAAATACATCTACAAATTCTTTCAAAACAGGTACATATTCTATTTGAACATTCTTTTCTTCACGCACAGTTATTTCGTTCTCTTCCTCCCTAATAATTGAATTTAGTGGAGCTACTGGGGGTGGATCTAGATAAGAATTTGGTGGTGATGATTCTGCTCTAAAGATAAGGTGTTCCTTATCATCATCATCAAAAATCGTAACCTCTTTCTTCTTACAATAAATCTTCGCATCATAGTCCGAATCCCATTCCATACTGAGGATTATATCAAACTCAATCATAGGTATGACGACGAGATCAGCAGATAAAGAACATTTATGTGCTCTAAGGGGGACTGATTTACAAAACTTTGTTGCAATGATACTTCCCTTAGGAGTTTTAACTGACAACTCCCTTGTTAAATCAAATTGGAAATATCTAATTTTCTTAGAAAACTGGGAAGATATAAAACAATGCGACAATCCAGAATCAAATAATGCATTTTTTAAACTTGAGGAAACCATTAAATTACCAGCCACCACGTCTTTTGGAGCTTCTACCTCAGCAGTAGTGATAGCATAAGCTTGGCCTTGATCCCTTGGACTTTTCTAAGGTAAGTTCTCCCGATTCTTAGGACATTCATTTGCATAATTCCCCATCTCCCTACAATTGTAGCACTGAACATTGGTAGCTTACTTCTTCCCCTTGTAATCACGAGCTTGGTGGATTTTTTCACCACACTTGTAATAGACTCCTGTTCCCTTCAAGAAAGTATCAGGGTGTTTATTTCCACATTTACCATAGGATGAATATTCAAACTTTCCCTTCTTCCCCTCATTTCCATTCCCAGATTGATCAGCAGGTCTATTCATCTCTTACTTTTCTTTAAATTCATAAGACTTAGAAAATTCCTTTTCGGTCTTGATAGCACATGAGACAATGTGTTCGTACGATAAAAAGGATTGTGAGTCTAATGCTCGACGGAGAAATGGTTTCAACCCATAAAATAAACGATCGATCTTACTTATTGGGTTACGTATATAATCTCCCGCATACCTTGAAAACCTTGTAATGTTAGCCTCATACTTTGCAACATTCTCATCCTCCTTCTGTCTTAGACTCAAAAATTGCCTTTCCATATCTACTCGATGGTCGTAAGGAATGTATTTTTCTAAAAACAGATCTTTGAACTCCCTCCATTCCATATTTGATACTTCATCATCTTCCTTCATGTTTTGAATCAATGACCACCATTGATCAGCATCTCCAGTGAGGCGGTAAACTACCATGATAACTTTTTCCATTTCACTACTCCCCAAATCCTGAAATATTTTCTCTAGGGAATTTATCCATTTCCCAGCTACTAAGGGATTTGTACTCCCATTGAACGTTGGTGGTAGTTTCCTCATGAATCGATCTAACATTGATCCTCCACGTTGTGGATCAGGGTGCTCCATACGGGTAAGGTTATTATTCATAACAAAGTGAGTTGTCCCAGTATGGTGATTAGCTGATCGGCACCATTTGCATCACCATCTCCACTATAATTATTTTGAGCAGGAGGTAAATCCCTACATGGAGTGCATGCATTGATATGGTTTCCATTTCTTCCACTAGGCGCCATTTCTAAACAATGGCATAAACTAGATCATTTTGTGAATCAAAATACATAATCCCATACTTATAAAACACTTAACATAAATTTAACTATTTATGGATTTAATCCATAATCATAAGAATGTTTTCTTTGAGAATGTATATACTCATAAACCCTTCATACTGATTTGTAAAGAAAATGAGAGTTATCCTAAGAATATCCCCCGGGAGCGTCGTAACCAAGAGTGCAGCAAGACCCGTTGTCGTGTACCAGTTCCTGTTCGAGTCTAGCTCAAAGCGGTGTTTTCGGGTTTTACCCCTAGGTACATCTGTGCCAGAGCCGCCTCTACCTGCTCGTATCCAGACATGGATGTATTGCTTGGAAAACTCACAAAATCTCTACAATACCAAAATTCTAGGAAGTTCTTCTATACTAATCCTCAATGTTCATCTTTGTTCTACATGCTCTAATCAGAGTTTATCTAAATCTAGATTCCAAGGTTTGTACTAAACTTCCTCTGATACCAACTGTAACGCCCCGACCCTAGTTACCTAGAGTCAGTGCATTATTACATAACATTTTCATGATCACAAGAAAGATCAAATCTCGAAAGACCGATTGGTTTTGTAGCCTTTGAAACACTATATATATTCATAAGTCTTACATTACATCATAAAGTGAAAAACTACTACAACAACATATTGTCTCCATATTCCACAATCATATCCCCAAATAATATCCCTGAAAGTCATTCATAATTTACTTCTTCACTTCCTGGGAAAAATAAAACATAGAAAAGGGGTGAGCTCAAATGCCCAGTAAGGATAACAATATAACGGAAACTTTCATAAATAAGAACAAACATTTAAGGCAATGTATAACTAAAACAAAAGCCTTTTAAACTTGAACTACAACATAGTATGGAAAAAGTAAAATAAAATAATTCCATTTACTTATTCTCATGGATATTCTACTAATCGAATAATCACATGCAATATCAATAACCACTTTCATAATGATGGAATGCATAATGCCAGACTATCATAACCACATAGCCAAGGCCTCGTGCCAAGACTACAAATAAGATTTTTCCAAGGCCTTGTTCCAGACAATAGTTTGTCTCATGATACCTACTGATGCATCGGGGTGCTATAGCAGGCTCCACCTATCACATATTAAGTCCAATTCATTCCCATATGAAAAGGATTAAACATAACATAAACACTCGTATTAAAACTAGCATACGAAATGTCAATACTTTCACCATAAACTATGAACGGTATAAAAATAGCACATCCGCAGTCAAAAATATCACAAAACCTTCAATACAATATAGAAGTTTTGTGTCATAATAAATCAACGTAAAATCCATCAAAGGATGTTGACATAGATGAAATGAATACTCTTTTTAGTGAAATATCTCCTTCTATTTCGAAATCATTTAAGAGTCTTATATTTATGAAATAAAACATTTTCTTTGAAAATATTCTTATAAGCTTGTAAGGGAATCTTTGACGATTTTATAACTGCGGAAAATAGTCACACCCGCCATATAAGTTAAAAAAACATTCTTACCTTAATTTTGTCGAAAAGGTTAAAAAGCACCTTGTTTGGAAAATGCCGAAAAGATTCCTTTATAAGCCTCTAATAAAAATTCAAACAAGGGTATAAATGAGTTTAACCCATATTCTAGTAAATAGTAAAAAAAATGTTTTGAAATACATTTTTAAGAAACATGGATGTGGATGATAAAGAAGTCCCAATAGATTTTTACGTATAAAAAACCTCGGATAATGAAGAGATTGTGAAATAAACCTTAACTTGTACTTTTCCTTGGTTGGGGCAGGTTAACGTCATGTATAATGGTGAAATAATTGTTATTAAATTATAAAAGAATCATATACATTAATATTATATCATATATGATCTTTTAACATTGATTTGTTAATAATATTTTAGTACTATCGTCGTTTCGGGTGTTAACTTACTCGTTTTATTTTATATGTTTTTTTACATAAGACATGTTTTTAATGGATAGGTTGTATATTATTCAAATAAAGAATGATATAAAGTCCTTAAACATTATTTTTAAATCATCAAATGTTAATTATACTTGAATGGATACGATGGAGAATGAATCTTATCGCGTTCGTGGAGACGGTAGTCCGTAAGTACGCATGAGCGACAATATCATTATTTTGATATTAAAATAATATATAAATGGATGGTATATCATATATAAAGAATCATTAACATGTTATATTTAATATTTACATGAGTTACACAACATTATTATACACATCCAAATAATAATATATTGAATAACAATTACACCACGACGTAGAGACGGTAAGCCGTACGTACGCACGTATGGTGACATGTTATTCAAAGGGTGGATAGAATAATGAATATGGTAGTACCATATTTATAATAACATCACAGTATATATATTATACTGGATTTATTATTTTAGAATGGTAATAACAAAGGAAGAAGTAGTGGAAGAAGAAAGGAACTTGGAAAAGGGTGGTGAAATAATTACCTCTTCTTCGGGTTCTTCCTTTTGATTTGATCAAAAGGGCTCCTTAGGTTGGATTTCTGATCAAACTAATGCCTCTAGGATGTAGTGAGGGATGTTGGGAGAGTATTTGGGCAGAGTTTGGCCGAACCAAAAGGCTTTTAAGGTGTGAAGAAATGAGATGGAGGAGTTCCCTTTTATAAGAGGGGTGAGGGGCACCTTTGGAAAATCTAGAAATATGAATTTATAATAAATTAATATTCAGTTTATAATGGCTCCAAAGATGATAATTTAAATTTAAAGGTGGGTATAGGTCTAAAACCATTCAACCAACAGAATTTAGACAGTTTTGGGTTACTATATTAACCTTATCAAGTATTAACTCTTAGTTAATTAGGTTGATATTTACCATGTCACTTTGTATTTTTATATTATATAGTTAATAAACTTACTATATACATCAAAGAGACCCCCCAAGTGGTCCATTAATGATACCAATATCATGATATAAGTATCTTGGACGAACCTTAGATTTTTAGGATTTTAATATCAATTAATAATATAATATTTGTTTTAAAAACTCTTTTATGTCAATTTTGACACTATTCAATAGTTGATTTTTGTGAAACTCATAACAGAATTATTACTTCGAAAAAAGTAAATTAAATCAATAATAATATTTCATATTATGCTATAAAATTAGTGTAATTCATTAAAAGTATAAAATTATATTTATTTGGATATTTATAATATCAATTATTTTAAATATTCACTATTATGGTAATTACTACATCATCATTGTGTCATAAATAACTTAAATGATGTAATATTAAAAAATTATAAATAAAATAGCATTATGTAGGAAATCGTTTTAGCTTTCTAATGAACATTTATAGTCGAAAATCCAACATATATAACCCTACATAAAATTTTTTATTCTAAAACATATATGTTTGTGTCATTTTTGTATTCATTTTAACTTAATTAAAATAAAGTGTCCCTATCACCTACAAGTGGCACCATGGGGTCCCAAAATCGGCCCAAAGATTCCTATGGTCGAACATGTATCAACAAATAAGGGTAGGACACATTTTAGGGTAATTTAGTATTATTATAATTTTATTTTTAACCCTTATTTACCGGATTTACCATTAACCATGGTAAATAAAATATTTACCGAAGTAATTATTCAAAATTTCTAAAAATAAAAGTTACCTATTTACACAATTTGAAAATCCTAATTCCAAATATGGAATCCATTTTTCCAAATTCAAAACACAGAGGTGGCAGAAATTAATTTAAAATTAATTCCCGTTGTTAAAACAAAAAGCGTGTTTTAAATAGATAATAACTATCAAAAGATTGGCACTTGTTTATGTCCGGTTTAGTTGTAAAATTATGTCCAATGACCAAAATTATATGAAATGGTAAAATTATATTCTAAATATACTTTAAAACCACTCAAATTCAGAATTTATCAATATAAATTATTTCGATTAAAAAAGTTGTTTTTAATTAAAATTTAGTAATTTTCACTATTCATCAAAATATTAAAGTTATCCGAAAAGTACCAAAATTTCACCTTAGGCTAAATTAGAAATTAAGAATCCAAAAATAAAGTCCATTTTGAAATATAAAATATATATAATTTCAATATGTAGGTATTACTATTCATAACGGCTAGTTTGATTAGTTATGGTGTGTTAGAACTCGGTGTTGCGTACAACACACGCTATCACATTATTCAAAGAGAAGAGTACCATGGAAGCTTGGGGTGTTACACAACCTGGTTAAAAAACACTAGAAATTAAACTTTTATTACATTTACATTGATAAAAATTGTGAAATCTCCAAGGGATAATCTATTCAGCTATTTTAGAGAACCATATACATACATATTACCCATTTTACATTGGGAAAATAAAATAAAACATATAACATAAAAAATAAAATGAACTACATCCTTGGAAGCTTATTAATTTGTTTCTTCTTCGTATCCCAGGGAAAAGAAGCAAAATCAAGGTTACCACAAATGATTAGAAATGGGTTAAGTATAGTAGAAGCTATCATCAACCAATAATGAATAATCTACATTGGATGTTTAATAACGTAACACACATGCCATTTAAGTAACATGTGTATCATGATAACATTATAAATAATCAAAATTTAAATGTAAATAACTGAACCCACATTCTATATAATTAAAAACATTTGAATAAAATGCATCAAGAGACAATATCATTGTAAAAATATCTTAGTTAATAACAACTAAATTGTTAATGAAGCAAAGACAGAATAATTTTAATTCATGTATCTGTAACATGATACCTCTATCATGATGATCTTTCATATAATAGTTTAAAACTACAGTTAACAAAATTATATAATTTGGACAATTTATTTGTATCATGTGACCTAATTATGCATCAAGAAGATATTTAATTTTGGGGACCTCATGTTACATGAGGTCCAAATAATATATCTCATATTTAATGATTAATTTAATTCCTAAATAAATATGAATTTTCATCAAATATACCTCTTGATGAAATGATATGGATTTATAAATTTTTCTTTTATTAATTAAAAAAGACTCAAAGTGAACACCCTATGTAAAAATTGTATATGGTTTAGGAAATAATTATATAATTTATACAATAATATGGATATTTAATATAAATTTAATGTAAAATGTAAAATGATCAAATGAATTTGATTGTTTTAATGGAAACTTTACAATCACAAAATAATATGATATTGAATAATAAATTTAATCACTTTGTAGTTCTTAATTAATATCACCATATATGGAATAATTAAAATATAATATTAAAATAAAATTAAATTTTAGTTTATCATTATATTATTAGTCATTGGGTGGTTATTTAAACCATATAAGATAAATAAGGTTCATTCTATTACTGTATTCCTTAATGAAAGGAAATTGAGATAACATCCCTTCCCTAATGTTTCGTTTTTCATGATTTGGATTTAACCACTTATATAGTTATTTTAGACTTTTTATTAGCATATAAAAGAACCATATTAATATATATTATAACATATAAGATTCTTTTATAAAATTTTATCATCCTACCATTAATAATATTTCATTATTTCCACTGTTTCTGGTGTTAATTGCCTTATTTTCTTATTCATGATTTGTTATATATGTTATAGTTCTAGTGCATAGTTTATATTTCCATATTCTATAGAATAAAAATTTATGAAATAAATATCATATTTATATAAAACTTATAATTTTATTAAAATAAATTAATGACTATTTTTAAAAAATAAGTACGTCACAATAATGAAGATGATTGGTCGTACGTATGGATGAGTAACATTTACAAAATTTAATGATCAGTATTTAATAGTGGTAAGTAATATTTATTCATTATAGAATAATAATTATATGATATATAACTTATTATTTATTTAAATATAAATATATATATCAAACATGTCGTGTGCTGATGAAAAAAGAGTCACGTCGCTTCGTGAAGGCAGCAGTCCACACATACATAAACGATGTTATCATCATTAAGTTAGTGAAATGGTATAAATTATAATGATATATTGTCACTATATAGTAATTAATATTTCATTTATATCATATTTATATCATATATATTAGAAATATTTATCAAATGTATCATTTTTATCTTCCATGTAAACTGTTATTGAAAAATGATTCACATCATTTCAAGTGGAAATACTCTATTGTACATAAGAGATACATTATTTTATCTCATACAAAATGGAATTAAAATAATGTATATATTTTATAATAACTCTAGAGGTACCATTATTTTATAAATATCATATATATATATAATAGATCATTTTACCCTACCGTGAGAGGTGGTAATAGAAAAACAAATAACATCAGTTCATGAGGTGGTAATCCTCTATAAATATGAGGGATGATTTCTGAACACATTTAAAGGAGGTGGGGATGGTTGAAGTTAATTATAATATCATAAAAATATATTATTATATATATGAAAATGGGGGTATTATATCATCTTGTTTTAATAATATAAAAAATGAGGAGTAATAAATAAAATAAAAATGTTCATTGAAGAACATTACCACATCTTCAGGTAAGCTCTTTATGATTGAACCAAAGGCCTTATTTTGTTGGAATTCTTCCCAAACTAAGATTTTTAAGATTATAGTATTTTATTTGGAAAGTTACTTGGGAAGATATTTTTGTTAAAAAAATTGTTTTAAGGTGTGAAGAAGAGAGGATATGTTTCTAAATTTTGTTAATGTGGTTAGTGACACAGTTGTAATTTTTGAAAATAAAAATGTGTACCCACATATTTCATGGGAAAAGGGTAAAAAATAAAATATAAATGAATTATATAAATTATAATTTCTAATTTGGTCAACACAATATTTTTGATTCTATTGGATGACCATTTTAGTCATTAGCATTTTAGTTTAACCCATTGTAAATACATTTTTTTACTTTAACCACATTAAATAATTTCAAATAATTTCACTATTTGTTAGAGAAAATAATTCTATTACTATTATTAGATAATATTAATTATTTTGATTAAAAAAAGTAAATCCATTTTAAATAAACATAATACTAAAAATTTAATTCAAAATTAATCATGCAGACACGATGAGAAAGTGTGGTTTCAATGGAAAAATGTTCAAAATTTTCCCAATTTTTTTTTCAAAATTTAATATGAAAATGATTCAATAAAGAAAATTTTATTCACAGGTCTATAATTAATCTAATTTTACTTTTAACCCAGTTTATAATTTAATTTATATTTTTAAATAATTTCAATGAAAATGCATTTGTTAATTATAATTTTGTATTTTTCAATATTAATTGAAAAATAAAAAATTACAGAAAAATATTATAAATTCACCATAAGAGAATTTTGATATGATGATTTCATAAATTATTATAATTTAATCAAATATATGTTTCTAAAATCTATAAAATTACATTTTAAATTTTTAGTTTGAAGCCCAACTAATCCATCTTTTTAGAAAAAAATTTCGTTTTTTCAAAACACAGTTCTTTTTCTCGTAAATTATTCTTATTTTAGTTTTTAATTAATAGATTAAAAATGAATGAGTGTAAAATATATATATTTCATAATTGAATTTTTTTAAACCCTCTCATTTAAATACATGGTTATATTGGTCATATTTAAATAATAATTTCATAGAGTAGAGTGTTTTGTTTTAACCAGGTGTTTCATGCATCACAATTTGTCGAAGGAATTATATTTTTTCAAAAAGAAATATATTTAAATGTATTGATAGGATACATAGTAATATTTAGTAGGGTTAAATATATGATATATATTGATAAATTAAATTTGATAATTTTTAAGAGTTAATTTCTAGAAGCATATTTGATTTTGTTGTAACATTTTAGTTATAAAATATATTTATTGAAACAATCATCATATTATGTGGCATATATTATTTGTATATATAAATTTTTGTATATCACATTGTGAGTAATTGATATTATTTTGATATAATTGTTATATTTAGAATGTTCTAATATGTGAACAAATAATTCTACTAGCAGGGTTTTGATTTTTTTTTACATATTTTGATGATTTTAAGGATAGTTTATAACTGGGTGTAATTATGGATATTTTGGATAATATCGTAGGAAGATGTATTAATATAGGAAAACATTACCTGTCCATTTTAGTTTTAGTAAATATAGAAATAAAAAATGAATTAAATTATATTATAGATATTAATGTAATACAATATGATTTCACAATAACATTATCTTCAATAGTTTTATTAAAACACAACATCGAGATTTAAGAAAATTATGGTATAGTATAAAAATATTATTTTTTTATTAAGACCATTTTTATATATTCATTAAATGGGAAGATATAAATAGTAGTAGAAAAAGGAAAATTATGTATAATGGTTTTGTAAGATCTAAATGTATTGATAAAAAAAAATATTTAATTAATTTTTAGTAAAGTCATTTTATGTGTCTATAATATGTTTTCTCAAAATATTATTTTTATAGATTTTGGTGAGAAAATATTGTAAATATTTTATCATAGTTTTAACAAGTTATTTTTCTTAAAATAGGATATTATTTTTCTAATCATCATTTCAAAATTAGAATAGGGTTAAATTTTGGAATTTTCAGAAAATATTGACGTTTTAGTGATTAGTGATGAATACCGACTTTTGTAAAAAATATTTTCCTTTATTAAAAAGTCCCATTATTAATTTAATTTTATATAAAATTAAGATTAAAATTATATAATTATATATAATTCAATTTATTATATTTAAGTCATTATTATACTTGAGTATTGTGTATGTTTAATTTTAGCATTAGGAACACATTTTAATTAAAATTGATTTTTCATTGTGATTTTTTTTAATAATTAAATTACACCTAATTGTAGAAATTTAATATTGAAAAATGGATTCTATATTTAGAATAATTTTGTTAAAATTTTGTAAACATGTCCCTTTTATTTTAGTAAATTATGAATTGTAACCATTATAAATGTTTGTTTCCTCTATAATGGTAAAATGAGTTCATTTTAAAGACTCGGAATTTCCATGTATTTTTTAAAATATACAGGAATTTTATAGGCTATGACATTTGACGGCCTGCAATTACGAGGCCCGGAGTGCCCAGAATGATCCATCGAAGTTTTGTTATTCTTAAGTAAACGAAGGTAAGTAGTTTTCATGGAAAAGTGGAATAACTCATAAATGGTAACTCGGATAAAAAATATGAGGACACCGTTGCAGTCATGATTGTGGGTTTACCCTAGGCGTGACTTAAGATTAGTTGGTGCGGGCCTCCTTTGAGAAATCCAAAAAATGGCATAATCGTAAATAAAATAATTAAATAAATTATTTTATTTTTCAAATTATTATAACTCAAAAACGGTAACTCTGATTAAAAATCCGAGACCACCTCTTAACTCATGAGTGTATTCTTTCTTTATGAAGATACTAACTTTGGCTATTGTGGGCCAGCAGAGAAAGTAAGTTTTTGGCCGTAAATAAAATAATTAAGTGAAAATTATTTTATTGTAAAATTCATAACTTTTAAACAGTAAGTCGGATTTAAAATACGAGAGTAAAGTTGGGTTCTTTGAGTTGTTTTCCATCTAGGAAGATCCTAACCTTGACCGGCGTGAGTTGCAGGTGACTGATTATAATTTTCCAAAAAAAATTTTCAGGTACATTCAGTAAACGCGTGACCGGTGTTTTGTAACTTTTGAACCGGCTGCCTCCCAAACCGGCCCGTGGCCCCCCTCGCAGTGCCCTGGCCCTTCATCTCTGCCACTCCCTCCAGGTCAAACTGCATCGGGCCATGCCCTCATGACGCTCCGGGACGAACCGACCCTGAGCCTAGGTTGAACCGCCGACGCGGCTCGCTGGGCTGGGCCCCGCGGGACGGGCCGAACCTAATAGGCTGGCCCACCCAATGGGCCGATCCAGACCCAACAGGTCAGACCAGGTTGACCCAGACCGAGTCGGCCCAGACTGGGTTGGGTCGAGTCGGTCCGACCGGGTCGGACCGGACCCGAGCCCACTACTAACCCCTTTACTTTCTTTGGCCATATCTTTGGCGTTGGACTATCGTTTCTCGAACCGCCAATGGTGCAACTTTCATGGAGTGCGAAGATCCCTTTGAGTATAATCCATTGGAGTTTGGGGTAATGTTGAGATATGACCAGGTTGGATCGTACACGAATCCAATCGGACCCCTGAGACTAAAAGGATAATAACTCATAGACCAGGTATCTAAATGACGTACTGTCTGTTGCGTTGAGACCCCTATGATGTGGAAGACCTTTGATATACTTTTCGTGGGACTTCGTGGTAGTTGGTGTATCGACCTATAGCTCATGGAGAAGATCCTCTCGGAGACGAGCGAGAATAGTGTGGAGTTATCAGACCAGATCTGAGTTTACCCTCCCATGGGGCTGGGCAGTGGGTTACCCATTGACCTTTAGGGTTTACCCTCTAGCGGGGCTGGGCAGTGGGTTACCTGACGTCCTTATAGGGTTTACCCTACAGCTGGGATGGGAAGTGTGTTATCTGTTGACCTTAGGGTTTATTATCTAGCTGGGCTGGGTAGTTGGTTAGCCAACGACCTCTTAGGGTTTACCCTCCAACTGGGATGGGTAGTGGGTTACCCGTTGACCTTAGGGTTTACCTTTTAGCTGGGAAGGGCAATGGGTTACTCGATGACCTCTTAGGGTTTACCCTCTAGCCGGGCTAGGCAGTGGGTTACCCGATGACTTCTTTCAGACTCAACCTTTTCTATGAGGCTAGTCAGTGACATTTCTCCATGATTACCAGAGTGGGATCCTTGGTTGTTCGGTAGGACTTCTTTACTTAATAGAGGAGGAGTTATCTAGTAGCTGAGGTTTCGATAGTGTGATTGGGGATATTATTTTACACTACCACTAGATTAAAATCCTGGTTTGAGCTAAGTTAGTAGGTTTTGTGTTAACTCATGATTGAGATGGATTACCTAAAAACATTGGTATATGTATGGGCATATACCTAAGTGGGGTTATCTGTTGATTTCATACTTTTTAGTTTATCCTTGTTTGTTTTGTGAGACCTTGAGGGTCTCGAGGTCCCTACCAAGTATCATTATAATCACCCCTACACGGGCTATGCTCGCACCTCG
Source organism: Viscum album (assembly GCA_963277665.1). NCBI lineage: Eukaryota > Viridiplantae > Streptophyta > Magnoliopsida > Santalales > Viscaceae > Viscum > Viscum album. The sequence continues at coordinate 1,378,455,255 of OY728120.1, read as the reverse complement.
TTGTGTTGGTTGCAGATGACAGACAACGCTGACCGAGGCTGAGTGTACCAAGACTAGACGTTACCCAGAGATGGACTATATGATCTTTCAGTACATGGAGGAGTCTGACAGATGTGGAGTTCTGAGGAGGATATATGTACCTACCCTTCAGGTAGGATCCGTGGTGGTTGATCGAGGAGCTACTTTTCACCTTTCAGCTGTTTTGACCTTGCAGTTGTACTTGCTTTCAGTTGTACATGTACCTTCTTATTGGGCTTGTATTCCGGTCCCGCTACTTTCAGCACTCTTTTTTATGCAGTTTTACAAAGTTTTTTCTTCCATATCGTACCCTTTTGTGTGAGTTTTCATGTTTTAAAGGAAATGCCTTCCCTGTTTAGGGATTTACTCCTTTGGTGCTAGTTTCAAGCCCCTGGCCTATGGAAGGCGGGCTTGGGGAAGTCACATCACGGGCCCCAGGGGATGGGTTGTGACAAATTGGTATTAGAGGAGTCAGTTCTACCACAGAACATAAGACTCTAATGTTTTCTTGGATGTAATAGTGTTAAGTTTAGTGATTGCAGTTTTCAGTTGAGGGACTCTAGTGTTGGTGTGGCGGCCGACGTATCCAAACACCAGGACCCTGACTTCTGATTTCCGACTTAGTGCACAAAAACACTGATTGCGTGTGTGTTTTATTTGTGATTTCATAAGTCAAGTCACCAGTTCAGCTCACCAGGTATAATATTTTTATTATGTCACATCATTTTCTTTTAGGATGCAGCCACGCAGACAACCAGTTAGAGTTTCGTGAGTTGTTCGCACTGATTTCCCACCGAGCGATGAGGCTCCGGTGTAGGGCCCTCTTACTATGTTGGCACCTTTGGGTGGTGTACCAGCAGCACCACCACCTTTTGGGCAGCAGATACCACTAGCCACACTGGTGTGTGGTGCATGCCGACTGAGCGTGTTGCATGTGTTCCAACAATAGGGGCCTCTAGGTTTTCGAGGCGAGACAGATTCCCACGCAGTTGAGGGATGGCTACAGGCGATTTCTAGAGTTTCCTGTCTATTTAAGAAACGAGTAGTGGAGATGGTAATTTTAGCAGCTAGTATTTTTTAATGAGTGCCCATGAGGATGGTCCTCTTAGTGATGAGGCTTCAGTACATGGACCGTTACCCCAGATAGTACCTTCGGGTAGTGTGTCAACTATATCACTATTCATTGGTCAATAGTTACAATCATCGGTACCGGTAGAGGACACATGTAGGATTAGTGCCTTACCTGTGTTTCAACATTAGATACTCCCCAAGTTCCGAGGTGAGCCAGTCTCACAGAAAGCTAAGGACATGCTCAAGGAGGTGGCTGAGAGTTCCTTAGAACTTCTACAGCTTCAGTAGGACGACATGTCGGCAGCTGAGTATTCATCGAGGCGTATCGATCATTCCTTGTACTCGATGAATACGATACGATCAACGCTTCCGGGATCAAACATTCGAGCAAGATTTGTTTAAAGGAAATTTGATCCCACAGTAGTCCTCTATGCATTCCTACATATGCTAGGGTTCTAGAGAGAACCTTTGTGGTTGAATGTTATTTGGCTGAGCGGATACAACCAGTGAATGTTAGTAGTGGGAAAGAAGGAAATTTTCGCCAGTTTCAAGGACTTGGGCGTGTAAAATGTTTCAGGAAGAGGATTTTTTAGGGATATATGAATCTTCCTTGCAGTAGACGTGGAAGCAGTGCTAAGAGAGCATAATGTGGTGGTGTACTTTTCGACATGTTACAACTACCTTTTTTTGTGGACCCTTCCAGGCTCAGGGAACTGAAGGATAGGGGAATAGAGTTGTTTCATGCGGTCAAAGAATAAGACCCAAGGGATCGAGGAATGATTCAAAGTACAATCTATGTCTACTACTAGCTTCTGTATCAATAGACATAGGTACCAATCATTCCTTCCTTCCAAAAATCTTGTCCAGGACCTAGAGTTTCCGGTTAAACTGTTGACTTGACCCTCACGTCTGAAGATACCTTTGGGATGAGACTCAATAATCACACTTACATCAATGGTGTGATCTGACTATTGAGGTGAGAGTTTTGGTTGGAATCTCTTGGTGGATGCGTTGGGAAATTACAATGTTAGTATGGGTTTGGAATTGACATCCATAGTTAACACTCATATTGACTGTATTAGGAAAAGAGTTTGTGGTTTATCTACAATGCTGGGATGGGGTTTTCATTGGTCGATGAAAAAAGAATCCTCGGAAGCACGGGATAAACTCATGAATAGTAGGGTGCAGAAAATCACTCAGGAGTTGGCCAACCTGACCCTCATGGAATCATATGTTGACTTTGAGATAGTCTATACTCCTAGGAAGGGGAACATGGTAGCAGAATCACTCAGCATGAGGTCTGGCCTGCATTTGCTGAGTGAGGAGATAGAGCAGTTAGCAGTATTGCAGATATCCTTTATGGATAGAGAAGGATATGCTTATATTCAGTATCTTACAGCTACTCCATGAATTCTTCAGCGAGTCAGGGGGCACAACATGGGGATGCTGACGGAGAGACACGATGTGCTCAGATATCCACAGGGCAAACACCTGATGGATTTTTTGAAAGTAGGGAGCACGTCATCCTCTTAAGAGGACATACCATGGTATTAGTGTCACTTTAGGAGGATGTGTTGGGGGAGTTACACACTTACCCTCGAGAGGTGAATCCAGGAGTGGTGAAAATATACTAGGACCTCCGACGATAGCACTGGTGGTAGGGAATGAAGAAAGTAGTTTCAGAGTTTGTCTCTTAGTGTCTCACTTGTCAGCAAGTGAAGGCAGAACATCAGGTACCAACCGGCTTAGTTCAGCCTTTAGAGGTCTCATAGTGGATGTGGGATGAGATATCAACAGACTTCATGACTGGAATTTCATGTACATCCAGGGGAAATGAATCATTTAGGGTGATCGTTGACCAACTCACCAAGTCAGCCCAATTTTTACCAATCAGAGAGAAGGGTTCAATAGAGAGCTTGGGATGCCTATATGTGCAGGAGATTGTGCGGCTACAGGGAGTACCTTCTTCTATTTTCTCTTATTGTTATGCACAGTTTACTTTGCATCCATGGAAGGGGTTGTAGGATACTTCTAGGATGTAGCTTCATCTGAACACCGCCTTCCATCCTCAGACAGATGGTCAGACTGAGCAGACCATACAAACCCTTGAGGACATGCTACGTGCTTGTGTCCTCGACTTAGGTCGTAGTTTGGAGGATCACTTACGATTGGAGAAGCTTTCCTAAAACAACAGCTTTAACTCCACCATCAGGATGGCACATTTCGATGCGTTATACAGGCAACCTTGTAGATCACCATTATACTGGACTGACCATGGGGAGTCAGCACTAGTGGGACCATAGATGGTACGAGCTTCCACATAGAAGGTTCAGATCATCCAAGAGAAAATGAAGACTACACAGAGTAGGCAGAAGTCATATGCTGACAGGAGACAGAGACCTCTAGAGTTCGTGGATGGAGACCACGTCTTCCTACGGGTCTCACCTTGATGAGGTCTATGGAGATTTGGCCGAGGCGGAATGTTATATCTAAGATTCATCGGGTCTTTCTAGGTCACCAGCAGAGTAGATGAGGTAGATTACCGACATGCTCTTCCACCATATTTGCATCGGGTGCATGATGTTTTCCACGTATCTCAACTGTGGAGATACATGCATGACCCTTATCACAACATCGACCATGGAGAGTAGGAAGTCGATGATGGGGTGACTTTCAAGGAGGTTCCTGTGGAGAATGATTGTCAACAAGAGCGGGTACTTCATGGATGGTCGATAACTTTGGTGTGCATTCACTGACAGAACAGAAACCTCTAGGAGAGCACATGGGAGCGGGAGGATGAGATGCATGCACAATACCCACAATTGATTCCTTTGTTTGAGTTGTGTCTTATGGGGATGTAGAGCCCTGATGTGGGGAGAATGTAAAGACTTGGAATTGATATGTAATTTTTTTTAAATATATGGTAATTTTACGGGTCTACGAAATCTGATGGCATGCTATTCTGAGGCCTAGAGTGCCAATAATGATCCATCGAAGTTTTCCTTAGCTTAAGTTAATGCGTGTAAGAAGTTTTTCCGAAAAAGTGGACTAACTATTGAACGACAACTCAGATCAGAAAAATGAGGGCTCCGTTGGGCTCAGGATGGCGGGTTTACCATAGGCACGACTCATGATTTATCGGTGCGGGCCTCTTGTGAGAAGAACCAAAAATGACATAATCGTAAATAAAATAATTAAATAAATTATTTTATTTTTCAAATGCTTATAACTCACAAATGGTAACTCGGATTAAAAATCTGAGACCACCGCTGAACTCGTGATTGTATGCATTCTTTAAAAAGATACTAAAATTGGCCAGCGTAGGCCACCAAAGAATGGTAGTTTTTGGCCGCACATAAAATAATTAAGTGACAATTATTTTATTATAAAATTTATAACTTCAAAACGGTAACTTGGATTGAAAATACGAGTGTATCACTGGGTTCTTTGGGGCATGTTTCACCTAGGTAGAGCCTAACCTCGACCGGCACGAGTCGAGGGTAACAAATAATAATTTTCTGAACATTTTTTCGGCAACATTTGGTAAACGCGCGAGCGGTGTTTTGTAACTTTTGAACCTGTGCTCGTAATTGGAATATGAGGGCACCGTTGAACTCCCAGTGCCGGTATTCTCTTGAGGAGACTTTCACCTAGATGAGATTTTTTCATGAACAAAAGTTAGTTTTTGGGTTTTTCTGGAAAGCAATAAAATAAAGTAAGCTTCACTTTAATTTTGTTTGAGTTGTCATGTGGGTGTTTGGAAGATAAAATCTCCTCATAGAAGTTTTAGTTTGGACCACCACACCTTAACTTCCCATGAGAGGTTATGGTGGTGGGCCCCACCGGAATCCGACCTCCCAAGAGAGGTTATGACGTGGGGACCACCCGACCCCTATTAATGGGAGGAGAGTAAAACCTCTCAACTCTCCCTCATTAATGAAGGAGATCCTCTTGACCTCCCCTTTAATTAATTGTTGCCAACTCCTCTAATTAATTTTTTCCAACACTCATGCATTAGTTAGGTGTGTCCAATTAAATTTAATTCAACAATTTGAATTTTGGGCCAAAAACTAAAATAATAGACAATCTATTATTTTTGGTTTGAATTTCTCATTTGGTGGAACATGGGAGGAGAAGAGCTTGGGAGAAAAGCTCCTAACGAAGAACGAAGAATGAAGAACGAAGATTGCCGTCGAGGAGAGAATTAGACTTCCTTCCTTAGATCCTACCAACGCGGGGCGTCTTCAACCGACCTACCCTCCACATCATCATCAATGAGCCAATGCAGCATGGGATTGAAAGTGCGTGGCAGAAGAAATGAACAATAAACTCCTTCGTCTTCTTTTCGCAACTCTGTCAACGAAAGACGAGTGACAAAAAAAGGTAGGGGGTTATTACAGGTTGATGATTTACTTGAATCTTCTTCAACAGTTGGAAAGGAATTATTTTCGAGTGAGTTTCTGTTCATATTTTTTACTTCGTGATGAGCCAATTGATAGCACCTTAATCGTGGAGGGTGTGGGCCAAACCAACATGGCCCAACCCCTGCACCGTTCTTGTTTGTGATGATCTTCAGCATGGTGATTAGCTGATAGAATGATGAAGGTGGAGAAGAAAAAGGTATGGCTACCCGCGGCCTCCTCAAACCACCACCCCCCTCGCGGCACTCAGGTGCTCCAAGCCGAACCACGGCCCTCCGGTCGGGGCACCCCGGGCACACCGCCGACGGGTCGCACCACCCAGCTTCGGCTGCCACCCGGTATGACCGCGCCCTGCCCGGATGCCCGCCGGCCCACCGGGCGTCTTGTCCCCCCCCCCTGACGCCCTTCCTGACCGCCCACCGGCCCACCCAACGCCCTGCCCGGCCGCCCACCGGCCCGCCCGACGCCCTGCCCGGCCGCCCACCGGCCCGCCCAGTGCCCTACCCGGCCGCCTACCGGCTTCCTCGGCACACTACTCTCCTGCCCGACTACCTCCCGAGCCGGCTCATGGCCCCCATCATGGCACCATAACCCTCCATCCTAGCTTCACCCTCTGGGCCGTGCTGCACCCTCACGACGCTCCGGGCCAAACCGTCCATGTTCCCAGGCCGAACTGCCCACACGTCCTGCTGGTTTTGGCTCAACAGGCCGGGCCAAACCTAACTGGATGGCCCGCCCAATGTGTCGGGCTAGACATAATAGGTCTGACCAGGTCAACCCAGACTGGGTCGGCCCATACTGGGTTGGGCCGGACCCAGTCCCACTACCAACCCCTTTACTTTCTTTGGCCACATCTTTGTCATTGGACGACCGTTTGACGAACCGTCAGCGACACTAGTTATCTTGGATCGTGATGGTACCTTTGAGTATACGCCACTAAAGTTTGGGGTAATGTTAAGATATGGTCAGATTGGATCATACACGAATCCAATCAGGCCCACGGGACTAAAACTCTAATAACTCACAGACCGGGAGTCCGATTGACGTAGTCTGTTGCGTTGAGACCCCTATGACATGGGAGACCATTGAGATACTTCTTTGTGGGACTTAATGGTAGTTGGAGTATCGAGATGTAGCTCATGGAGAGTATCCTTCCAAAGAAGAGTGAGCATAGTGCAGAGTTATCATACCAGTTCTGAGTTTACCCTCCAGCGGGACTGGGTAGTGGGTTACCCATGGACCTTTCGGGTTTACCCTCCAGGTGGGCTAGGGACTGGGTTATCTGATGACCTTTTAGGGTTTACCCTCCAGCTGGGCTGGGCAGTGGTTTATCTGTTGACCTTAGGGATTACCCTCTAGCTGGGCTCGGTAGTGGGTTACCCGACGACCTCTTAGGGTTTAACCTCTAGCTAGGCTGGGCAGTGGGTTACCCGTTGACCTAAGGGTTTACCCTCTAGCTGGGTTGCGTAGTGGGTTACCCAACGACTTCTTAGGGTTTAACCTCCATCTGGGCTAGGAAGTGGGTTACCTGACGGATGTTTTCAGACTCATCCCATTCTGTGACGCTAGTCAGTGACTTTTCTCCGTGATTACCGGATCAGGATCCTTGGTTGTACGGTTGTCCCACTGTACTTGATAGAGGAGGAGTTCTCCAGTAGCTGAGGTTTCGAAAATTTGACTGGGGATGTTATTCGAAACTACCCCTTGATTAAAATCTGTGTTTGAGCTGAGTAAGTAACTATTGTGTTTACCTCATGATTGAGATAGATTACTTGATAACATAGGTATCTGTATGGGTGTACACTTAAGTGGGGTTATATGTTGATTTCATACATTGTGGTTTATACTTGTTGGTTTTATGAGACCTTGCGGTTATCGAGGTCCCTTCTGAGTATCATTATAATCAACCCTGCATAGGCTATGCCCACACCTCGTTGTGTTGGTTGCAGACGACAGACAACGCTGACCGAGGATGAGTGTACCCGGACTGTACGGTACCCGGAGGTGGACTATATGATGTGTCGGTACATGGAGGAGTCCGATAGAAGTGGAGTTCTGAGGAGGCTATCTGTACCTACCATTCAAGAAGGATCCATGGTGGATTATCCAAGATATTCTTTTCACCTTTCAACTATTTTGACATTTTCAGTGGTACTTGTTTTTATTTGTACTTTTACCTACTTGTGGGGCTTGTATTCCAGCCCCTCTATATTCAAAACACTTTTGTATGCAGTTTTACATAGTGTTTTGCTTCCATCTTGTACTCTATTGTGTTCGTTTTCATGTTTTAAAGGAAATTCCTTCATAATTTATGGATTTACGCCTTTGGTGCTAGTCGCCAGCCCCTTGCCTATAGAAGGATGGTCGGGGTAGTCACGGCACGAGCCCTGGGGGACGGGTCGTGACATTCATTAGGGATAAAAATAATATGATAATGAATAAAATACATTAAATATGTAATTATTTTATTTAATGAGACTATTTGAATCATAACCATCCAAAATAATAAAATAATAACTTTTTCAATTTATATTTTGTTTTGATGTTTATATTATTTTATGTAAACAAAAATAATAAGTTTCACTCTCTTGATTTTGAATTAATATTATATGTTCACATGAAGATAAAAATACATTTTGAATGAATATAAATATTTATATTTGGACTAATGAATTTTTTTATGATGCTAATATATTTCAATTTTTAGTTTTAATATAATTACCTTAACTTCTTATATAAACAGTCTTAGTGGTTTTGAAATAAGTGGAATAATCACAGTAATGATTTTAAAAACAACACATGTAATGTATTTTGGTTTAATTATGGTTCTAAAAATATTTTACATCCAATGAAAAAAATTATTTATCTTAAAATTTGTTTCATTCATATTAACTTATCATATTGGTTCTTTTAATATCATATTGAATGAATAATTCCAAAATTTGAATAAAGGATAATAATTAATAGACAATATATTATTTAATGATATAAAATTCACAAAAATAATATTATTGGAAAATATATATTATTTTTTTTAAAATATATACAATCATGAATTTATGTGAAACTTTTTCTTTTGTAGTAATTTTTTTCCTCTAAAGTATAAAAAACATTTATATTGCGGTAATCATCAAAAGGGCTAACGAGGGTTAAAATAATACATAGTTGTTAGAGAATAAACTAAAATTATATAAATTTTATTTTATGATAAAATTTAGAATGGTACTCATTATATATTTAAATATATATGTTTTGTCCCCTTTTTTTGATGAAAATTAATTTCCAATAATTTAATACTTTAAGAAATTTCAGACTGGACTTCCCCTAACATATAAAAAGACACCTTATCTCCCATATTCCAGAAAAAAATTAGAAAAATAGCTTTTCCACTTTAGGGAAATATTTATTCCCAAAATAATTCCGTTATTCATAGTGCTCTTACTTTGGCCACAATACTAATCCTAGAGGGAATAATGCCTAAAAAAATGGAGGTTATCCGTAGAAGAGGAATATCATTTAACTAAATGTTTTAGTTATATTTTTCTTTTACCTCCTTAAGAATTCATAGAAACATTTTTAAATACTAAAATTAGTATGCACCAGATAATTAAAGGTTGTTATGTTCATTTATTGACCAAAATACATCTCTTTCTTCAATCAAATGTGAAATTATCCCAATGTTCTTGTTTATAGCGGACTCACGCATCACAAACCGATGTAGTTCGTTTTCATCATAACCACTTATGGATGGTTATAATGATATATTTAATTAGTATATATCATAATTATGTAATAATTATCTTAATAAAAAGAAAATATATCATCAACTTCCTTATCATACAATACATTGAAAATTGTTAACATCGTTCATGTGTATAAGTGGATTGTCACCACCACGAATCGATGTGATTCTTTTTTAATCACTGTTACACATTGGTCGTTTATATATAATTATAATTAAATAGATAATATTATATTTATGAAATAATTATCATTCTAGTAATACTGAATTATACACCACTTTTTCCCCTCATTTTTGTAGAAAATGGAAATTCCAATCATACATATCCATTTCCAAGTATTTCAAATGATTGAAAAAAAAATCAATTTTAAAATGAATATTTCATGTTTAGTTTTATAGGAATAAATATATTATAAAAATGATAAATATATCATGATTATTATTCTGGACATGACTAAATAAATATTTCGTTGATCAAGTTCAACATACCAATATCATTTTGATGTTAAGAACTGAACATCCTCACCAAACCTAATATTGATTTTATAGATTTTTCAATTGAACATGTAATAAATATAAAATAAATAAATGGTTTAAGGATATTTTAATAATCCTAGAATAGTTTTTAGATAAATAAAATAACAGTTAAAAGTTTATTATAAGGGTTTTAAAGAAAATATATGGAATTTCTAGACATAAGGTAACCGATTTGATCAAAATTTAACTCTGTTGAGACATGTCATATGTTAATAAAAAAAATTATTTAATATTATGTATATAATTTACCTTTTAAAGGTTATATCATTAATCATTCACACTTCATGGTATTTTGAGTTTCAATTAATATTATTTCATCAATGGTTATTTAATGTTATTATTATTAAGTGTTAAGGGGTTTCTTAACTCAATTTTTTTTCATTAGGTTATGTCACATCATTAAATGTATCAATACTTGAATATGTTTGAAATGATAATTTTTTAATTTTTTATTTAAACATATTTTTTTATTTAAATTTCTTGCACATAATTCCTTTATTGACTAATTCACGATTCCATGATATTATCTTATTTAGTGTTTATCATCAAAAAAATTTCATCTTTGGGTTATATGTTATATTATACCCCAATATTTATTTATGAGGTGTATATACATCCAAATTTATATTTAATATCATGAATATTATTATTTTAATTACTTTTAATGTTTCATTTAATTTTAATCATTAATGGGAACTCTGGTTCAAAAATTACCAAGGGGGTAAGGGATTTTTTTTTTGTTTCCATTTTAAATGGGATTGATTATGCCTAAATATCTATTAAAGAAATTATATTATCCTCATTCTATACACCCAAATAATTTTTATTCTCATATCTCTATTTCTTTGAGATTTTTTTTCTAGTAGCATCCATTCAAATTTTATACTCAAAATTTATCATGAATTTTTTATGAAAATCTTAAATAATTTCTTCTATTACAGTCTGAAATCCTTTTTCATCCATATATTGGTTTTCGAAAATATTTTAAACAATTTTTATTATTAACAATAAACTATTTCTTAAATTCATATTTACAAGTGTTTTAATTTTCAAAAAAAACATTTAAAAAATATCTTTTTTTCATTTTCATAATATGGTAATTATTTACCAATGGTGTAAAGAGAATATATATTTTAATGATTAAGATATGAAAAGAATCTCCATGAGTCATGAACAGAAAAATATTTCCATTAATATTTTCCAAGGGTCTATGAAAGAAATTTTTTTTCTAATAAACTTTAAATTTTTAGTTTTTTAATGTGATTTTTATAGTGAAAATGATATTTTACTCAAGAATTTTTTAAGGATATTTTAGTGGTATTTATATTCACCAAAGACAAAAAACATCAAGATACTTATACTCCACTATTGATATGTTGTAATGATACCATGTTGTTAGGATAAGAAATATTAGGGTTTGATGTTATGAGAATATTAAAGGAATATAGAACTTGTTTAGGTAACTATCTTTACCCTAACATATTTTTCAGAGGTGTAGAACTAAGATTGCAGATCTAAGAAAAACTGGCAGGTGAGTTTTGTATCAGTGTAGTCTAGTTATTTAATAGGACATGAAATAAAATATTCTATTTCAAATATGAAATAGTTTAAATATTTTCACTTTGTTAATGTTTGATATATTTTGAGATTTTGATATGTAACATTCATATATTTTAAAAGGGATATCTGTTATCTATATAGTATGAGATATGCCACATCATGCTTAAATGAACTATTAAATTATATTATTTAAATGTGATAATTATAACCTAGCAGAAAAATTGGTAGGAATAGAAAATAATAAATAAATTATGAAATAAATATAAAGTGACAAATCAATAAAAAAGTTTTGGTAATTTATTAAGAATTAAACATATAAATTTACAGTAACTAAATTGTATTCTTCAAAAAAAATGTTTTTATATAAAATGATTTTAATTTAATTTTAAGTAAAAAAATAATAATAAATTTCTGGAGATTTTAGAATATGTATTTGTTAAAATGAGCTTAACTTTTGAAATTAGCATACGAAAATTATTCTAGGGTGAAAATTTTGATAATTTTATGAAAAAAATTAATTTTTACTCAATAGTAAAAAATAGTATTTTTTTGAATAAATTATTTTTTAAATCCCCAAGATGTACTTATAATGAAGAATTTATTAGAAATATATAATTATTAAATTAATAAATTATAATAAAAATATTTTATGGGTAATAATTTTGAATATTTATATTAAAATTTATTTCCTGATAAGTATAAAAATCATTGTCAGTGATGATGTGGTGTCTGCACTATGGTGAAAAAGTAAAAATTGGAAACTTATATATAATAATTGAGTAATAATAAACTTATCTCAACAAATATATAAATTATTATGTACTATTGTTTTTATGTAAATTTTTAATTCTAGAGTAACATAAAATAAGTAATATCCAAGTGATTTTGTAATGCTTGCACAAGGAAAGAAATGAAAAAATTAACAAATTAAAGAATTAATTTTGAAAAGTATATCAGTAAATATACCTAATTAACGAATATAGAATACTATTTGAAACTATTTTTTGTGATAGTAATTTGTTTTTAGTTTTTATAAATTAAATAATTATCTTTAATGCTTATTGAATGCTTATGCAGTGCATGTTCAAGCAGAAGAAAAATAAATAAATATTTTTTTCTAAAACCATAATTTCCATTAAATAAACCAATATTTGAATAAATATTATTCAATAATATATTTTTAACCATTAAATTATATTGGTTTTAATTTGGGTCCTTTTTGGACTAACTTGAATCACATTAATCCCTATATATATTTTTAAATGAATTCAAGTTGTTCACCCAATAGTTTTTAATTTGTATAATATATTAATATATGGTTTTTGAAGTTTTTTTCAAACATAAAGAGTTTTTTTAAAGATAATATAATTATTGTTTTAATTATTTTTCATTTTTAATATGTTGTCAAAAATGATTACCTAAATGGATTGTACAAGTTGATGCAGTTATTATTCAACTAATAAATAGATCCAATTAATGATATTAAAAATACAAAAATAAATGGAATTTTATATTTTTATGTTAATCCAAAATTTATATATATTAATATGATAAGTCAAGTATAAAATATAAAAATATCAAAAATTTAAATAAAATGATGTTTTAAAAGTAATAGTTATCAATAGTCTTTAATTTGACCAAACATATTTCACGAATAAAATATTTTATTAAATTTTTTATAAAAAAATCATAAAAAGGAAAATATAGTAATATTACTTTTAAAATGTGATCTCTTATTATTTTCCGCCATTTTAGATGTATTAATCCCTATTTAAGACTTATTAGATTTTATTATTTTATGTAATTCCCCAAAAACCCTAAACCTCAATTATAAAAGGAGATTGTTCCCTTCCCAAAATTCCATCAAATTATACCATCTCAATCGACTATATTATATGAAATTACGTTATCCTAATTTATTTACACATTTTTGTGAATCTTTTCTTACAACAATATCACATCCATGTGCCTATGGTGGTTCTCATGGTAACATTATCCAGAGGTAAATTCATTCTTTTCCTCTTTTAAATTCATTATCACTTCTACCATATCCCCACATCATATCTAATGTTTCATGATAAATCATGTATCTTAGATATATATACTACAATTTTATTGTTTTAATGGTGTATTCATCTTAAAATCCCTCATTTTTTACTTTTTTTCTAAAATAACGAAATGGTCATCTAGAGAGTGTCAATTCACCTCCTTCGTGGAAATTGGTCTTTTTCCCTTTACTGTAATCATGGAATTATTAAATTCAATTAAAAGTTTATGAAATGACATATATATTTTCTCAATTAAGGAGTATTACATAAAATTATAAGGAATTTAATAGCATACGGACCTTGGAAACCATGAAAAGAACACCCCCAAAACAACATAAATAACAAAAATACAATTAATAAATGAGTGGAAAATGTTATAAGAATATCATTTAAGGTATTATAATCATGATTATTGTTTTTTATTAAATTAACAATGCTATTAAAACCATTATTATTGAGGTTTTAGAACTTTTCATGGAAGTCGAACCGAAGGTATGTGACTCTTTTACTAAAACTTAGTTTTAAATGATTCAATGAGTTATTGTTCAATATATTTATATTTAATTTCAATGGTTTAAAAATAGTTTTTTGGATTGTATTAATTTGGACATGGATGTTTTAATATGTTTATTTTATAATTTATCTAAAATTCTTCCTAATGGTGTCTTTTTTATGTTTCATTTAAGTAACTTTCCATTTAAAATCATTTTCAATGTCGCTTTTACAAAATTGAAAATATTGTTCTTTTTTATATGACATGAGTGGCTTCTCCCACATTCCTAAATATTTATTGATATAATTTTTTTCCATTGTAATATTTCGTAGTTATTTTTGGAAAAAAATGATTTCATTATTATGTGTGTGGTTTTTATATCATAAAAGTGACTTTTACGAGATATCGGTTTTTTGATATCTAAGAATGTGTTACTAATTTCTATAACTATGTTATTATTGGATTTTTTCGTGATATGTTCCATATAAATTTTTTGTTATTGTTTTTTCCCATTATAGCTCATGATATGATTGTTTGATTTCCATTGTAACTCTAGATATGACGTGTTGTGCCCCATTATAGCTCATGATATGATGAGTGAGCCCCATTATATTTCTTAAATGCATTGTGTACTCTAGAGATTGAAGTCAAATGGAAGGTTATTCTATTTTTAAGAGTGAAGGTTAGAGTGATATGGTAAATATTTCCCAATTCAATACAATTCTTTTTATATTGTTTCGAAGGTGTTTTGAGAAAAAGGGATTTTAATGGGGTTTAATGTTTTCACTAGACATATGATATTCTTTCTTTACGTTCATTACTAAGATTTTTTTGCTCATCAAAAGATATAAAACGTTTTTCATAGTTTATCAGGATAGTTATGAGAAATATGGTAGTAAATTTATATCTTATGAATAATTATCAATGAAATATTGTTTTATTTTAAAGGGGTTCATATTTAAAAAATAGGGTATTATTTTTTTTAGTATCATATTTGTATGAATATGATATGTTATTCATATATTATGGACTAATTATAAAAAATATAATAAAAATATCCTTTGGAATTTATGAAATGATATTTATCATTAATGTTACAAGAATATATAATGTATTTGGTCAGGTCCTTTATGTTTGTGTTAGAGTATAGTTTAGATAAAAACCTAAATCAACTAAGATATAAAGGGGATGATAAATTAGAGTGTTAAAACAATTATCTTATTATCTTTAACCCGTATGTAATTATCCTTTTACTAATTCATTTCATTTTTATGATATGTTACTTTCAACAAATTAAGGAATATTTCTCTACAAATAAGGAAATGGATCTTACAAAACCATCTTGTCTCTCCAAAATTATTTGATCATTAATATTATTTTGAAATAATTTTCAAATTATTTTGACAACTTCATTGGAATTAAAATCACCTTCAAGAAATTATTTGACTTATCCAAAAACTACTATTTTATTTAAAAAAGATACAGTTCAAGGTATATTTTTCATATGATTTCAATGTATCAACTCTTCCAACTCAATATAAAAATGAAATACAACATGGGGTGTGGACAATTACTTTTTGATAGTATGATCACACACCAAAAGAGAAAGAGAACATCAAGAAGATATTGAAATCCTAATTCATGTTTTGCATTGTTTTATTATCTATAATGTATGAAACATGATTGGATTGATATTACTTAAACATGATCATATAAATCATATAATTTATTTACCGAAAATACGTATTATCAAATAAGATGGAAATATATAGTTAATGGATTTTGAATAATGATGAATGATTATATCACTTAATATAAAGAATTCATGAGTTATGGTAGTTTTAAGTATTACGAAATGTTTAAAATTACTTGTACCATTTTGATTATTAGAGTACATTGGGAAACTTGTATTGAGTATGAGTTATATATAATCCTTATATTTTAATGT
Organism: Viscum album; assembly: GCA_963277665.1. Lineage (NCBI taxonomy): Eukaryota > Viridiplantae > Streptophyta > Magnoliopsida > Santalales > Viscaceae > Viscum > Viscum album. Next base: position 1,378,439,417 of record OY728120.1, on the reverse strand, counting down.
TAATATTTTTGACATAAAAATTCTTTTCTTCAAATGGAAATAATTATAATCATATAGATAACATTATCATTCATATGATATTGGATTTTTAAGTAATTATGTGTTGTTTTAATTTCAGAATATATATATTTTTTATGATACTTTGATTGAGTAATCAATTTTATCTCGGAAAAAGATGACTATAATTTTTTGAGGTATTACAAAAATAATGTAAGCATAATGAAATGATATTTTATTTTAGGAATAATTTTTAAATTGATTTTTGTATGAAAATATTATTTTATTAGGTCCTTATGGTGATTTATAGAAATTAATAACAAATCATAGAGGTTATAATATTTGGGAATATAATTTTTGGAGTCATAATTAATGATTCATTAATGTTATTTAGTGATAAATGTTAATACTATCCTGGACGTCTATGTGAAAAAATAACTTCAACATTGGGATTTTAATCATAGTTTCAAATATTTATGATAAATTTTAACGATATTTATTTATCGAATGATCTATGATGAATATTTGGAATTACATTTGAATTTTGAAGAATAATTACTTTTTGAGAATTAGAATATCTTATACAAATCATTTTGATAAAATTTAATTTCTTAATATAGGAGGAATGGATTGTTTTCATTTTATCGATATATAGATATTAGTACATGTTTTTCTCTTCCTCGTCCATATTTTTATACTTAGAATCAAAGTATGTGTTATCTTAGGTGAAAATCGTACATCACTTTATTTTTTAAGTGTAAGTATTATTAATATGTTTTTCGATGAGGTTTTTCAATAATTTTTTTATTAGTTGAACCATAGATACTAATCCCGAGTTCAAATTATGAGGAATAATTTTTTCAAAATGGGGGGACAATGTAATATCCATAGGTTTTAAAAGCAAAAACAATGCTTCACAGTACATTAGATAGGCCACATCAAGCTAAAATAAACACTTAAAATATGTTTTTTAAATGTTATAGTTATAATAATGAAATTAAATTGTAGAGAATAATAATGAATATATGATTAATTAAATAAATATAAATTTTAAAATAAATTGGAAATTTTGGATAAATTATTATAAATTAATCACATAATTGTTTTTATTAAAGTCATTTTAATCTTCAAAAATGTTAATTATTTTTGTGTGTAAATAATGAATTAAATTTCAAGAGATTTTAGAATATATATTTGTTAAAATTAAACTATTTTTTTAAATCTACATACCAAATTTAGTTTATTGTGAAATTTTGATATTTTTCTAAAAAAATTAATTTTTAAGGAATAGTAAGAAAAGTATTTTTTTTAAATATAGTTTTTTTTCACATCGCTAAGGTATATTTATGAGGATAAATTTATTAAAAATTTTGAATGAATAAATTATGAAATTATAATTTAAATAATATATAAGAAGTAAATTCGAACATTAAATTAACATTTATTTCAGGATAAGTATAAATATCATTGTTAGTGTCCATGTAGTGCCTACACAACGGTGATACAGTCGCATTTAGATCCTTATATATAAATATTGAGAACAAATAAAGTATTTAATTGAATTATATATAATTTATTATATACAATTGAATATTTTACCGTAAATTATGAATTCTAGAGTTATATAACATAGTTCTTATCCATGTTTCTGTGCAATTCTTCCATGGGGATAGAAAAGACAAAATTAACAAATTAATAATGTTTTCTTTGAATGTATATGAGTAAATATAAATAATTAATGAATATAGAATTTTATTTTTAACATAATTTATTTATTTATTATGATGTTAATTTATTTTTTATTTTTATTAATGAAGTAATTATCTTCACTTCTTATGAAGCATTGATGTTGTTATTCGAAAAATAGAAGGAAAATAAATAAATTTTTTTTAATTAAAATCATAAAATCCATTAAATGGAAAAAAAATTTACAATATCATTTTCAATGAGCAATTTCCGACTGTTATTTTATCTTGTTGGTATTTTGGGGTCTCTTTTGACCTACATGAATCACTTTAATCCCATTATATTATTTTTTTAAAAAAAGAAGTTAAATTATTCCCACTATAGTTTTTAATTTGATTAATATTTTAATATATGGGTTTCAAATATAATTCTTCAAAAATAAATAGCCATTTGACATATTATAAAACAAAAAATTTCATTGAATTTTATTTCCCAATTTTAGGGAATAAATAATTACATTAATGGCTTGTACAAAGATGATATATCAATTATATAATTAATGAATCAATAATGTTATTGATATTAAAAATAACAAAAAAAAATATATTTTTATGTTAATTCATGATTTATCTATTTTAATTTTATATGTATTAGATATACAAAAAAAATATTCCAATATGAATATTTTTTTTCTTTTAAAAGTTAGAGTTATAAATAATGTTTAATTTCGAAAATTATCTTTTTCTAGAATAAATTATTTTATTTATTTATTTATAAATCAAAAAAATCTTGAAGTAGAAAAAATGACAGTATTAATTAAAAAATAAGATCTCCTATGATTGTTGTTCCATTTTTAAGACTTTATCCCCAATGTAGACTAATAATATTTTAATATTAATTAATCCTTAAATAAACCCTAAACTGAATTATAAAAGGAGAATCATCCCTTCACAAAATTTCCACACTTTCACCCATCTTGCTTGACTATGTTATTCCAAATGACCTTTTCCTCATCCCATTCGACATTTTTTTACTTCTGGTATCCCAAAATAAATACTTCCAATAACCAAATTAGTTTCTCATGGAAATCATTTAAAGAGGTAAATTCCTTCCTTTTATCTGTTAAGTTCATTCATTGTTATGCCTTATCCTCAACTCATATCCAATGTTTCATGATAACTCCAATATCATTTAAATATTATATGTTTGTTTTTTATGGTATAATAATCCTAAAATCTCTTATTTCCTCATTTTGATCTTAAATGATGAAATCATCATCCATGGTTTGTCAATTAACCGCATTTATGGATGATGAGTTTCTGTGTATGTTTATCGGAATCATGGAATATTTAAATTCACATATAATTGTTTAAAATGACCTAAATATATATATTTTATCACTTATAGTGTATTATTTCTATTTGAAATGGAATTCCATAATAAACTGGACTTTAAAACAAGAATAGAAGGCACCTAAAACAATGTAAATAATAAAATATTGTTATAAAATCAGTGTAAATTATCTTTAGAAGTTCATATAAGGTATTAAAAACCTAATTATAGTTCTATAAAAAATTAAAAACACTCTTAAAACCATTACACGAGAGACTTTAATAATTTTTAAGGGAGAATAATCAGAGTTAAGGGACTCTTTAAAGAAAACAATGTTTTAAATATATTAAACATTTATTCTTCTAAATATTTATATTTCATGAACATGTTTTAAAAATGGTCTTTATGGGGGTATTTATATTTACTTACAAATTTTAAATTGTAAATTTAAAATATATCTAACTTATTTTCAACATGTATATTTTTTTCAGGTTTTAGGCAAGGGACATTCCTTTTAAAATCCTTTTAAATTTCTCTTTTAAGAAATCTAAAAAATATGTAAATTTTTAATATGGAATGATCCGGTTATCCCGCTTTCATGATGGTTTATTACTATAACATTTACTTTATAATTTTATGTAGTTATTTTTATTAATATAATTTCATTATTATACTGGTAATTTTTATATTTAACGAGTAAATGTTTTGAGAAAAGGGAATTTTGATACATAAAAGTGTCTTTATCTTGGGGATAAATGAGTTATCTACGGTTCTATATTGTGTTATATTCTAGGCAACTTGATTATTATCGGATTTCCCATTATGATCAATAGATTATGGGTTTACCAACATTATAGCTCAATATATGATGCATTGAGCCCTGTAGTAGCTCAAGATATGATGGGTGAACCGAATTATAGATCCCAAATGCATTGGGCACTCTAGAGATATAATTCAACTAAAAGGTTATTACATTTGTAAGGATTAATGTAAGGGTGATATAGAAAATATTTCCAAAGTAAATAACATGATTTTTCAATGCATGCTAATGACTTGTCATGAAAAGATGTTTTAATGGGTGTTCATGTTTTCACTTGATTATTGTTTTTAATTATTAATGTTTCATAATGAACTTTTTGTGCTCCTATTTTAGACATGGGTTTTGGTCCACCATTTATTCTGATTTGGATTCGGTCCTCTTTTATTTTTCTTGGTAACCAGGTGTTACATGTCTGAATTTTTGAGGTATTTCCTTTTTCTTTTATATGCTTAGTTATTTTCCTTCAGTATCCCTAATAAATTTCATGAAATATGGAAGTATTGGGTGGATGGACTAGGGCACATTGTTTCCACATGATTAGTAGCATCTGTTCTCCCTACCAGGGTAACCCTGTAGTAGGTGTCTGGGTGAGATAAAACCTACTGCATGACCATCGATTGGTCAAGCACCTTGGCCCAAGAACTATGTGGTCAGTTAGGGTCATAGTCAGAAGTGATTTTATGATTTCCACATGATATTTCAGACAATAAAATTTAATCATGTGCTAGGAATCCTCTTTGGCTGAGGTGATCTCACGATCTCTGCATGATTTGGAAAACAATGAGGACTAACCGTGTTTCCCATACAAGTAACTAATTTTGGTATGCCCCCATTTTCTATCTCCATGATGTTTTACCCCTAAATTAAAATTTTATTCCTCCCTTATCCTCATCCACTCTTGGTTCCTCCTCCACCACAAATGGATCCCTTAGATCTACCCTTTCAAGGTAGTTTTATCTTAGATTCTCTTAGGGAACCCCATGAAAGTCCATCATTCACTCGATTTCTAATTTCATTTAGGGTTTTATATCATCTTCTTTGGGGTTTTATTTTTCATTTGGTAGGGTTTTCATTCTATGGTTCATTCATGTTCAATAGGGTTTGATCTTGATATTCTTGGTTTGATCTAGCCTTCTTAAGGACTCATAGTGGTGCAGATGGATTTTCAAAACATTTTTTACATGTTTATCAACATGAGTTAGGTGGTTTCATTCCCTATAATTTTTAAATGATTTGATTTTCTTTTTTATTTAATTCTTATATGTTATATCCTCTATTAGTTTGGTAAAAAATACATTTCCGAAGTGTTTGGCATGCTGAAGTGATGAGAATGGATTTAATAATGGAAAATGGACATGTGTTGTGTGTGTTTGGTCATGATGTTTTGTGGATAGGTTTTATGGATTTATTAACAGGTGTGAACAATTTTTTCAATCTAACATAAGTTATGAATGGGTTTTGGAAGTACGTTTTAAGGGAAAAGTTAACACTTTGGAATTTTGGGCCTGTTTGGAAGTTTTGAAGATGAACTGTAAATTTTTTAAATGATGAAAATCATGTTTTGAAGAAGAACATGGTTTATGTGGGGATTTATAAAGGGTATTTTCCCATGGAAATGGATATTTAAATTTATTATTTTCATGTGACACTGATAAAATAGTTTTTATCAAATGTGAAATCCATATTAAATTCTATTTTTGAAATTGTTTTGGTGAGCATGAAATGGAACATGCCTTGTTTATGGAAATGGGACGTTACCATCAAATAGTTTGTGAATGTGGTGATATATGTGACATATTAATGTGGACTTGAGCACAAGGTAATCACGAGTGTCTAGGTGGGATGACTAGTTCGAGTAAGCTATTCGTCTTGGAAGTGGTTCATTAGGAATTTGTCGAGTAATATTTATTCTTACAACAATAAATAAACACTGTGATGATGAGATACCACTAGTCCATTGGGGTGTCCCCTCCTAGTTGATTATGCCTGAGAAATAAGTCATTGTGGTTTGTAATCCACCATACACAAAGTTACGAGGTTCTAGTATCCCACTCGAGCTAGACTATCCCTCAGGATTTACAAATGGTACACTATTATAACAAAATGATTATATGGTGTGGTGCTTAACATCTACATACAGTGGACCTCATGTATGTGTTTTAATAAATTCATTTTCAAGAAAGGAATTAGTTGTAAAAAAGAATGGTTTTCTTATAACGTTTCACTTTTTGGAATGTTTTCTAATAAAACATTTTTCGTAGAATCTTTTCAAAATATTTTACTTAAATAAGAAAGATAGATTATATTTTAATTTTTTTGTAATGGACTAATTTAGTTTTTTTGGAATCATACTAAGAGTTACATCACACCGTATATACACATATGGTTATATGTATAACTTTATTGTATGTCAGACTCAGGATAAGAAAGTTATATCATTAAGGTACAACCAGTTTGGGTTGTTAGTTATCTTCATGTTTCATATATTGGTGTGGGTATCTTGAGGCTTATTTCATTTGGTTGTGTGGAGGTTATGAGTTCATTATTTACCTCTCATTTCAGTTGTCTAATTTTGGTCATTGATTAAAATCATAGAACATAATTTTGGAAATCGGTTATGCCTTGTTTGGTTATACATTTTTAGTTTCACCTATTTTATTATTGTTGTATGTTTATACTTAAAATGTTTGGTAAAATCATTACCATGTTTTTTTTTTGATACAGAAGTACTTGTTTCTAGACTGACTGGATCAAAAATTCCGTTTGGTCCATGCCAAAAACCAAGTCAGGCGCTGCTTCAGATGACGACCCAACATGGTTCGTGAACAAATGGTATCATAAAAGGTTATGCACTTTGAGTGATGTCCCTTGGGGAAGAGTCTGTATAGAGTAGCTCTATGAGTTTCAGGACACGACCTTTGGATTACAAGTATGGTTTCATGCCATAAAACCTCATGAAAGGACTAAAGTTACCTAGGGAAGTTAGGTTTTGTTTGGGTTATTTGGTTCCTAAGATTAATTGATATTTGGGGAAATGAAATGGGAGTCGGTCCAATGGTATTAGGGAGATTTCAAGGCCATGAAATCCATGGGGAGCTGAGGAAATGGTCCCATAATAGTCTTAGTGATGGTGGTGTGACTTGCATATGGCCACCAACCAATTTTCCATGTCAAGAATCAGCATTAATTTCCCACTTTGAGTATTGGCCTATGTCTCCTTGGGTTGTGGAAAATTATTTTCAAAACTGTTGTTTAAAAATTCAAGAGATTGTATTTCAAAGGGGAAATAGTTTTATTATCAGAAATTCTCAAATGGTTTTTCAAATATTTTTTAATGAATCTTTAGAGAGGTGTATTTTTATGAAATGGATTCAGATAATGGGGGGTGATTTTATCAGGATTTAATTTTCACAATATAAACATGTGTTTTATTGAAATTAATTACTAGAAATGAATTTTTATGTCAAAGTGGTGCTTGAAAATATAAATTAAATTTCTATTTTCTAAATTATTGATTATTTTCTTGAATATGAGAGATTGGTGTTTTAAAAATGGATTTAATGGGAAAAAAAGTTTTTGAATTTATTTGTCGAATTTGAAAATGTCCTTGATTTTGTAACTAGTGGCACTGAAGGGAATTCCAATGAGTGAAGTGGACAGAAGTCTAATGTTTTTGGTGATGAATACTATCATAAAAGGACTTAAGACATATCATCAGTTTCTTCTATGAAAATGGTTATTCTTTGACATGAGTGTGGTGAATCTAGTCATAAGAAGCTGTTAGGGCCGATTACATAAAGAATGTGTTTCCTAGGACCAAATTCAGAGTCACAATCCTTAAAAGGATTGTTTTCTAGTATCGGTCTTGTTCGGTTGCATCATTTAGTGTTTTTTATCTTTCTATGATGAAGGTGGTTGTTTTGGAACCTTTCAGGAGCCTCTTTTTTTTTAAAAAGTGTGACTCTCTTTTAGGGGATTTTATATGCCTTTGTTTTTAGTGAAGGTGTATTTCTGGTGTCCTTTTCTTAATTTATTAATTTTCAAGATGAAAATTCAAATGTGTTCATATTATACTCCCCTATATTGGTAAAAGTGTCTTATTGATGTAATGTGGGTCTCGAGTGTGCTGTATTTGTTGGTGCTATTTAGATTGTGGTGTAGTTGTGTCTGGAACCAGAAGGAGAAGTTCAATTTGTGGTTCTCCAATGCATAAATATGAGGTTGGAGATGTTTCATTCAACCTAAATCTCGAAAAGTGTTTCAGAGTGGAGCTGGCACGTAGTCAGGGACCCATAGGGGTATAAGGGACCTTAGTCTTCTTTCTGTCTTCTTTGTGGTAAATTGAGAGAGTATTAGAATCCTGTGAAGATGTTTCTTTTCAAAGGGCCCCGTTTTGGGGAATATGGATAGCCTCATGAGTTGATCTCAGTTTTTGAATGGGATTATCTATGGATGGTAACATCCTAGGGGAATAATGATCCAAAGGGTGTGTTCCATTTGGTTTACAATCTTTTCCTTCAAACCCCTTACGGGGGAGTTTGGTCTGGGTTGGGTGTCTAGAATTACCGCATATATGTTTGCGAGGGAAGTCCCCATGTTTCCTCAAGTTAGGTTTCTCATTTCGGTCCATAATGGTTGGGTATGATGGTTAGTTATTATGGTGGTGAGGCCCACCATGGTCCTCGATGAGTTTTTATTTGAGTATGCCATTGTTATCTTGTTTGTTATAGTGGAGAGTTTGTTTGGGCCTCCCATTTTTTAGAATCTCGATTAATATATAGTGTTCACTGGGTAGTGTATTGTATCATTTTGAGATATATTATTTAATTCCAAATTCTAGAAAACGTGTGGCAATTATAGTTATTAAATGATTTTTTTGTAGTACGTATATGGAGGTATTCATCGAAGTGTGGTTTGGGTTTGTATACTTGTGGTAAGATACCTGAGTTTTATTTAGTATTGTCTGGGGTGTTTTAGCTTAAGATGTAGGATTTTATGTTGTGAGTATTCCTTTTCTTTTATCATTTTATTGGATGTTTTTCAAATTTTGGGTTCGGTGGCACATAGCAGGGACTCCATTTTGTTTGTCGGTGTTCAACTTATACACCTTCCTACCAATTTATTATGTTTTGTCTTCCTATAATTATTCTTTCCTTGGGAATAAACTTTATTTTTAAAGGAGTATATATTTTTCTTTATAATCAAGACTTTTTGTGGATTTTTATAGACATAAAGCATTATGTTGGTGAGAATTATCACACCCATGTTTTGGTTCCAACCTTTGTTCTAGTTCAGATTCTATCCCCATTTATTTTTCTTAGGAACGATGTGTCATAGGAATTAATTATTGAGGTATTATATTTTTCTAATTTTTTCCTACTGGTCTTCCTTGAGACACCCCTTTACCATTAATGATAGTTGGGATTTTTTTAGGATAGAGCATGGTGTACAGTTAGTAGTATTTGTGCTCCCTTCTTAGGTAACCATGTGGTATGTATCTGGGTGAGACATAAGATACCACAAGACCATCTCTAGACCATGTGAATTTTCCTTGGAACTGTATGGTAGGTCATATTCCTTTCTAGAAGGTACCACATGGCTTATTCATTATATGTCAAACTATGAATATTAACCATGTTTTATGTATCCTCCTTCATAGAGGCGGTCGCATGGTCACTGCATGTGATGACTAACTATAGAGACCCGACGCTTGACGTACATGAACATTACATTACTTTTGCGGAATACTTAATACATAACAAAAACAGACACACAAGGACCATAATAGTTTAGTGTCTTTGGAAACATGGAACGTAATCTTCTAATCATGGTGAAAGATCTTCATCATCTCCCATAAAGATCTTCCCCTTTTTTTCTTACCTAAAAAATTTATTTATATCCTGGGGAAAAGAAAACATAAAAAGGGTGAACTCAAATGCTCAGTAAGGGTAAGCATGGATAAAATAAAACATACCATATACATTTGAACTTAAAAACATGAACATAATGTTTAAACATCAAAAGCTTGAGCAATGACATAAAACATGGAAGTACGTATGGCATAGATCATAAAGAAACATTATGAATGATAAAATAGCATGGGAATAAAACATGTAATTGTGGAAAACATTAATCACATGATATGATTTCCATAGTAGCCAAGGCATTGCTTCCAAGACCATCTTAGTGGACAAAGTCCCTTTCTGAATCGAATTCACTCCTCGTTTCAGTACTGTAACACTGAACCAGATTAACTTACCGTTCCAGCCATGTCTATCTCATGAGATATAAAATCTTTACCCAATCCATTGGAGGGAGATATAGGTCCCACCCATCTCATAATGATACCATTCTTATGTGTGCCACAAAATCATAAACCATACATCATAGCATAACCCATGTAATAAAAATGGGATTCTTAAACATCGTGACATCATAAAACAATTCATATAAGATAAAGGAATTCATAAAAATAATTTCATCACAACATAATCAAATCAATGTAATAATAGGGATAGAAACATAAACCTTTATTATCTTATATGGAAAATATTTTTTATAAAACACTTGAACTCCATTATTGAGGAAAATATCATTTCTACTTCAAAAACACTTTTCCTTTCTTAACATGTCATAAAATTTCAAACTAAAATAAGTTGATTAAAAATAAACTTAGAAAATTGTAAAGAAATCTTCTTGGAAATAATGTTTTAAAAATCCATTCATGCCGTATAAGTTAAAAAAAACATTCTTCTCGTACTTATGTCAGAAAAGTCAAAAAGTACCTCGTACAAAAAATGACAAAAGATTCCTTTCATATCTTTTACTAAAAACTCACCGAAGGGTAAAATTGGATGTAAAAAATTGTAGGTCGATGGATATAACATTACATATTGAGGAAACATGGATGTGGATGATAAATATTCCCCAGTAAATTCTGAAGTATAAACAATCTCGGGTAAAAATAAAATTGTGAGATTTTCCCTTACCGTAGGTCCGATATGATTCGTACGTATCCAAACCTCCTGTATAATGATTTAAATAATCTCATAGACTTATTACAGAATCATATTCATTGTTATTATATCATATATGGTTCACTTATGACATTATATTACCCATTCTTTTGTAAATTCCATGTTAAAGAGTGTTTTGGGTAAAATCGTTTCATTTGTCATCCGTGTTTTGACTTGTAATTATTCATATGATTACATAGATCGTGATTAATTAATTCCAGAATATAAAACATGATTTATATATAATATATATTCATAATATACATATATAAAATAGATCGATAAATGGAAAGAAATACACCGTTCATGGAGACGGTAGGCCGTACATACGCATGCACGCTATTTTTGTTTCCTTATTGAGATGAATGGAATAGAGTAGATGACGTACATATATATATATACATAAATCCAGTAGCTTTATAATGTCATATATTTCATTATTATTACTTATATATACTTTGTAATCATTGTTAAATGGTTAACATGGAGAATTAATCTCATTGCGTCGTGGAGACGGTAGTCCGTACGTACACACGAGCGATGATATCGTTTCCATAATTATTGAATTGATTTGAAGTGGATGATAAAATATATCAGAATCATTATGATGTTATAATAACTATGTATAGTTATTATTTACACCATTATACCCTTCCATTTAATGTGTTGGTGGAAAAACAGATTACACCACGGCGTGGAGACGGTATTTCGTACGTATGCACGAGCGGTGATTTTGTTTTCCGAAGGATGGATATAACGTGAAATGGGGTTGTTTCATTTTTATAATAAAATATCAGTATATTATTTATTCTTATGTTATTACTTTATAATGAAACAACTAAGGAAGAAGAAGTTGAATAAGAAAGATGTTTGAAAGAATCGGTAGAAGAAATTACCTCATCTTCGATACGCCTCTTTGAAACCTCCTCTTAGGGAACTAAGATTTTTCTTTGAAGTATACCAGGACCTCTAGGATGTTTCTATGGAATTGGAGAAGATAATTTGTCACGGGTTGGCTGAGCTTGAAGACTCAATGTGGTGTAAGGAAGAGAGGGAGGAGGTGCCCTTTAATAAGGGAGGAGAGGGGCATCTTTGGAAATCTTAAAAATATTAATTTATAATAAATCTAACCCCACTTAAAAACCTCAAAAAATGACTCATATTCGAATATTAGATGATATATGGATATAATATCATCAACCATTAAAATTTAGACATGTTAGAAATTTATTTTAAACATTATCAACTTGATTTATCCTTATTTAATCAATTGAATTTTATTTGTGGTAATAACATTCTAAATTTTAAATTAAAACAAATAATTACTTATTTGTTGTGAATTTCCCATAATTGGATACTTTATAACAGTTTAGACCATATAAATTTTAATTTATAATTTTAATATGTTTTTGTGATTTTTAATCAATTTTATAATATGTTATTTTTATAAAATAACAATAGTGTCAATTATGATACTATTCATTTATTTGAATTTAAATATAATATATACAGAATATATGTTCAAAAAAAAGTTTTAATAGATTCATAAAATATCATATGTATCTAGAAAATTAGTGGAGAACATTAAATAGTTCATATAATATTTATTTTAGTATTTTTAAAACCATTTTTTTGATATTTCTCTTAATAAAATAATTTCAACATCACTATTATGTCACCTTTAGTGATACTTATTTAATCCCTAGAAATTCTAAATAAATTCATATGATGTAGATAATTTTATTAGATTTCTGGAGACTACTTATATCCGAAGTTTCATGATGTTTATCACTAAACTAAAATTATTATACTTATAAGATTTAACAAAGTGACATGTTGTCACTTTCTTTGGTTTTAATGATAATTAAATTATTTCCATTGAAAAAAGTGCATTAAATGAATATAATCTGACCCTTAGGTGATATGGGTCTACGTTTAGTCATTTAATAGGATTTTGGAAGGTTTTAGGGTAATTTTATGATCTTATATTTACCCTTAATTACCCGATTTACCTTTAATTATGGTAAATAAATTTTACCGTAGTTACTATTCATAAAGCCAAAAAAAAGTATCTTATTAACATAATTTGGACCCACTGATTCCAAATATGGAATCCATTTTTCCAAATTCAATACACAAAAGTTTCAGAAATTAAATTAAAATTAATCCTATTGTCGAAAGAAAACGGATGTTTGTTTAAAACATTACAAAAGATTGAATAGATTTAACCTACGAATTCAAGGTAAAATCAATGATAATGACATACATTATATTAAATGGTAAATATATATTCTATTTATACGTTAAAAACATTCAATATTATAATTTATCCACATAAATAATTACGATGAAAAAAGTTGTTTTTAATTAAAATAAAGCGTGTTTTTACTATTTATTAAAATATGAAAGTTATCAGAATAATATGAAAATTTTATCCAAGGTAAAATTTTATATCCTTATCCCAAAGAATAATTATATTTTTTAAAATTGAACTTATAAACATGTAAAAAACTAGATTTAAAGTGGGTGCACCATCAAAAGGCGGCAAAACTGCATTTTTTGAAAAATACTTATTTTACCCGAAAATTTATTTTGTTCTTATACCATGTTCTAGAAAATGTGTAAGATAAATAATAATGTTATAAAATTAAAAATTTAGTTAATAATTTTAATAACGGCTAGTTCATAATAATATTATAATAATATATCGCTGTTTAGTAAAAACCTGGTATTGCGTACAACACACGCTATCGAGGAAGGTTACAATTGCGTGTAATGCAAGACAAGTCAGGGTTGCGTGTTGTGAAAGAATCCTTTGTTGTTTCGTATAACATAATCCAACCATATTTCATTTATACATTTAATATATATATATATATACACTCCATGTTGCGTAGAATAACTATTATCCAAATTGTGTGTAACACGATCCAAGAATAGTGTTGTGTATACTGCAAGCTAATACTGTGTTGCGTATAGCGCAAGGTAATCTTGGTGTAGCATACACCACAAGAAATTAATGAAATTAAAAGAATATTTTTCATAAAATCTCGGGGTGTTACATTTTACCCCCCATAAAAGGATTTTCACCCTAAAAATTCGTCGAGGTTATAAATGGTTTGTTACTTGATAATTTCTTTCATAGAAACCCACATCATAAAAAGGAATGCTAAAACTTAATTTTAAAATGTGATGTATGAAACATAAAAGTTACCCAAATTAACTCATCACTAGTTTTCCACATAGGAGATCATAGGTGAAAATATGGATACAGAGGAGAAATCTAACCATCACGTTCTGATGGAGAGTGGTAGAGAACATGGCTATGAAAAAGCCATAAATCACAAATCCATAGATTTGTGATGATCTAAGGTACCATCTGATTCATCTGATATAAGGGCACTAGGAAAACATTTTGGTTTTCAAGATCATTTCCCTAAAGTTGATAAAATTTTAATTAGAATAGATACTTTCGTGATTTTGGTACAGTCTCACCGTTGGTTATTCTTTGGACAATTTACACTTCATCTCTAAATGAAATGATGTTGAATTTTTCATTCATGAAGTGTTAGCAGATCATGTGATAGAATGATGGGCCATTCCGTCTGTCTTAATCACAGGGTTAGCAATAGTTATATACATAAGTCCATCTATCGTATATCATTCCAAAATGGACATATAATTCATCTATCATACCACTTAAATAAATAAAACTAGTTTATACTGACCATGGACTTCCTGTAGGCCAGTGGTCGGCGATAAAGGCCTGTCGCACTTCGGTTGTGGGTTCGATTCCCACAGCCTTGTCCGACGCGATGGGCTGTCTCCGGTCCTACATGTTGTCCTTTTTATAAAACTGCATTACTATAACATCCCATCAATAATATCAAAAAAATTTATATACATAAATAATACTAACTTATGTCAAACATAATCCATTCCAATCTTTAGGCTTATCTAAAATACTTCAGTCCAAGATCATAGTATAAAGAAAACGATTACTTGAAATGTCATCAACCAAGCATGTGAATACCATCATTTATCCCCCATATATCAGGTTGATCAAATTCCAATCATGTTAATACCTTAATCATGCAATCTCTTGAAAAATGAATACCCATTAAACCTTAGTGAAAACATGAATGCTGTCAAAAGTTAACTCTTTCCACATACCAAAATCCAAAAATTCTATATACTCAAACCATGATATAACCTTCTAATTATATCAATCATGAGCTCATGAATACTATCAAACATTTAATTTTCTCCGTATCCCTTCATTATGCGCATATCATCTACATTCCAAAAATATCTGAATAACCTTTCATGGATACTGGTACCATTAATCACACACTTTCAAAACTCAAGGAAAGACAACAATGTAACAATCCTTAGATGTCTCTTTATTCCATAGTACCATGAGATTACTTATACAACATTACACTTGATAAACATGTAATAATTCCACTACCTTATTAAACCATTGACCGAGCTTCAACAATTATTTCATCTCTCCTATCATTTGTAGTCTCTTCAACATCATCAACATAAATACTACCCATACGACCATACTGATTCTCTTCATGAGACTTTCCCTTAGGGAATTGGTTTTCATAATGCCCGTACATTCCACATTTAAAACATTTAACCATTTTTGATGTCGTAGCAATATCATTATCCTCATCCATGGTGTTAACTGAACCTTTTCCTTTTCACTTACTGGATTTGTGTCCTTCTTTTCGACACCCAAAGCATCTTTCAGTTCCTTTGAAACAATCTCCCCGATGCCTCTTCCCACATGATTTACATGAGGGAAATTGAACTTTCTTTCCTCTATGATCATCATGAAACTCCATCTTTCTCTTATTAGAAGAGTCAAGAAACTTACCAAATTTGAGTTTATTGATAATATTATGAGATTGCTGATTCGGCATAATAATTATTTTTGGACTCCCAAATCCAGTTTCATTTGGTTTCTCATGCAGAATATCATTCCATTGTCCGTTATATCCTCCATTATCATGAATCTTCCTATTTCCAACAATTTTCTAAAACCCAAAAGAATAGTGTGAGAGGAAAAAATCATTCTAGGGAAAACAACATAGTAAAGGGGGAGTACCGTCAATATCTACCATCTTAGGTTAAATTCTTAGATTATTACCATAGTTCTAGAACTATATCCTATACGTATACTTATCATTAGGGACATCCCTAGACATACCGTAGAAATATCTCTAGGGATCTCACTAAAGTTCTAGCATCCTAGTTTCCAAAGGTTGACTGAACCTTTCCTCTGATACCAACTATAGATACTCGAAGCTTGACGTACATGAACATTACATTACTTTTGCGGAATACTTAATACATAACAAAAACAGACACACAAGGACCATAATAGTTTAGTGTCTTTGGAAACATGGAACGTAATCTTCTAATTGTGGTGAATGATATTCGACATCTCCCATAAAGATCTTCCCCTTTTGTTTCTTACCTAAACCTTTCTATATGTCCTGGGGAAAAGAACACATAAAAAGGGTGAGCTCAAATGCTCAGTAAGGGTAATCATGGATAAAATAAAACATACCAAATACATTTTAACTTAAAAACATGAACATAATGTTTAAACATCAAAAGCTTGAGAAATGACATAAAACATGGAAGTACGTATGACATAGATCGTAATGAAACATTAAGAATGATAAAATAGCATGGGAATATATAGGTATGGCATTTCTACCAAGACCATCTTAGTAGACAAATCCCTTTGTAAATCGAGTTCACTCCTCGTTTCTGTCCTGTAAAACCGAATCAGATTAACTTACCATTCCAGCCATGTCTATCTCATGAGATATAAAATATTTACCCAATGAATTGGAGGGATATATAGGTCCCACCCATCTCATAATGATACCATTATTATGTGTGCCGCAAAATCATAAATCATACATCATAGCATAACCCATTAATAAAAATGGGATTCTTAAACATCGTGACATCATAAAACAATTCATATAAGATAAAGGAATTCATGAAAATAATTTCATCACAACATAATCAAATCAATGTTATAATATGGATTGAAACAGGACCCTTTATTATCTTAGATGGAAAATAATTTTGATAAAACACTTGAACTCCATTCTTGAGGAAAATATCATTTGTACTTCAACAACACTTTTCCTTTCTTAACATGTCATACAATTTTAAACTAAAAGTATTTGATTAAAAATAAACTTGAAAACTTGTAAAGTAAGATTCTTGGAAATAATTTTTTTAAAATCCATTCATGCCGTATAAGTTAAGAAAACATTGTTCTCATACTTATGTCGGAAAATTCAAAAAGTACCTCGTACGAAAAACGACAAAAGATTCCTTTCATATCTCTTACTAAAAACTCACTAAAGGGTAAAATTGGATTTAAAATTTTTTATGTCGATGGAAAAAACATTACATATTGAGGAAACATGTATTTGGATGATAAATATTCCCTAGTAAATTCTGAAGTATAAACAATCTCAGATAAAAATGAGATTGTGAGATTTTCCGTTACCTTAGGTCCGATATGCTTCGTACGTATCCAAAGCTCCTGTATAATGATTTAAATAATTCCATTTACTTATTACAGAATCATATTCATTGTTATTATATCATATATGGTTCACTTATGACTTTATATTACCCGTTCTTTTGTAAATTCCATGTTAAAGAGTGTTTTGGGTAAAATCGTTTCATTTGTCGTCCGTGTTTTGACTTGTAATTATTCATATGATTACGTAGACCATGAATACTTAATTCTAGAATATAAAACATGATTTATATTTAATATATATTCATAATATACATATATATAATAGATCGATAAATGGAATGAAATACACCGTTCATGGAGACGGTAGGCCGTACGTACGCATGAACGCTGTTTTCGTTTCCTTATTGAGCTGAATGGAATTAAGTAGGCGACATAAAGAGATATATATATATATATATATATATACATAAATCCAGTATCTTTATAATGTCATATATTTCATTATTATTACTTATATATACTTTTTAATCATTCTTAAATGGTTAACATGGAGAATGAATCTCATCGCGTCGTGGAGACGGTAGTCCGTACGTACGCACGAGTGATGATATCGTTTCCATAATTATTGAATTAAATTGGAGTGGATGATACAATATATCAGAATCATTATGATGTTATAATAAATATGTATAGTTATTATTTACACCATTATACCATCCATGTAAGGTGTTGGTGGAAAAATAGATTACACCACGGCGTGGAGACGGAATTCCGTACGTACGCACGCACGGTAATTTTGTTTTCCGTGGAATGGATAGAAGGTGAAATGGGGTTGTTTCATTTTTATAATATAATATCAGTATATTATTGATACTGATGTTATTAATTTATAATGAAACAACTAAAGGAGAATAAGTTGAAGAAGAAAGAATCTTGAAAGAATCCGTAGATGAAATTACCTCTTCTTCGATACGCGTCTTTGAAACCTCCTCTTAGGGCACTAAGATTGGACTTTGATGTAGACCATGACCTCTAGGATGTTTCTAGGGATGTGGAGAAGATAATTTGGTAGGGGTTTGCAGAGATTGAAGGCTCAATGTGGTGTGAGGAAGAGAGGGAGGAGGTGTCTTTTTATAAGGGAGGAGAGGGGCACCTTTGGAAATCTTAAAAATATTAATTTATAATAAATATAAACCCACTTAAAAACCACAACAAATGACTCATATTCGAATATTAGATGAGATAGGGTTTTAATATCATCAAAAAATAAAATTTAGACATGTTAGGAATTTATTTTAAACATTATCAACTTGATTTATCCTTATTTAATCAATTTAAGTTTATTTGTGGTAATAACTTTCTAAATTTAAAATTATAATAAATAATTACTTATTTGTTATGAATTGTCCATAATTGGATACTTTATAACATTTTATACCATATAAATTTATATTTATAATTTTTATATATTTTTGTGATTTTTAAACATTTTTATAATATGTTATTTTTATAAAATAACAATAGTGTCAATTTTGCTACTATTCAATTATTTCAATTTAAATAAAATATATACAGAAGATATGTTCGAAATAAAATCTTAAATAGCTTCATCACATGACATATGTGTCTAGAAAATTAGTGGATCACATTAAATAGTTCATATAATATTTATTTTAATATTTTTAAAACCATTTTTTTGATATTTCTCTTAATAAAATAATTTCAACATCACCATTATGTCACCTTTAATCATAATTATTTAATCCCTAAAAATTCTAAATAAATTCACATGATGTAGATAAGTTTATTATATTTATTTAGACTACTTATATCCTAAGTTTCATGAAGTTTATCACTAAATTAAATTATTATACTTATAAGATTTAAGAAAGTGACATGTTGTCACTTTCTTTGGTTTTAATGATACTTAAATTATTTCCATTGACGAAAGTCCATTAAATAAATCTAATCCGACCCTTAGGTGATATGGGTCGACTTTTAGTCATCAAATAGGATTTTTTTAGGTGTTATAGTAATTTTATAATCTTATATTTACCCTTAATTACCCGATTTACCTTTAACTATGGTAAATAAATTTTACCGTAGTTACTATTCATAAAGCCCAAAAATAAAAAGTAGCTTATTAACATAATTTGGACCCACTGATTCCAAATATGGAATCAATTTTTCCAAATTCAGTACACAAAAGTTTCAGAAATTAAATTAAAATTATTCCTGTTGTCGAAAGAAAATGGGTTTTTGTTTAAAACATTGCAAAAGATTGAATTGATTTAACCTACGAATTCAAGGTAAAATCAATGATAATGACATACATTATATTAAATTGTAAAAGTATATTCTATTTATACTTTAAAACCATTAAATATTATAATTTAACCACATAAATTATTACGTTGAAAAAAGTTGTTTTTAATTAAAATATAGCGTGTTTTTACTATTCATTAAAATATGAAAGTTATCAGAATAATATGAAAATTTCATCCAAGGTAAAATTTTATATCCTTATTCCAAAGCATAATTATATTTTGTAAAATTGAACTTATAAACATGTCAAAAACAATATTTAAAGTGGGTGCACCATCAAACGGCGGCAAAACTGCATTTTTTGAAAAATACTTATTTTACCTGAAAATTTTATTTTATTCTTATACCATGTTATAGAAAATGTGTAAGATGAATAATAATGTTATAAAATTCAAAATTTAGTTAATAATATTCATAAAGGCTAGTTCATAATAATATTATAATAATATATCGTCATTTAGTAAAACCCGATATTGCGTACAACACACGCTATTGAGGAAGGTCGCGATTGCGTGTAATGCAAGACAAGTCAGGGTTGTGTGTTGTGCAAGAATCATTCGTTGTTTCGTATAACAGAATCCAACCATATTTCATTTATACATTGAATATATATATATATATATATACTCAATGTTGTGTAGAACAACTATTATCAAAATTGTGTGTAACACGATCCAAGAATAGTGGTGCGTATACTGCAAGCTAATACGGTGTTGCGTATAGTGCAAGGTAATCTTGGTGTAGCATACAACACAAGACATTAATGAAATGAAAAGAATATTTTTCATAAAATCTTGGGGTGTTACACAAACCGTGAAGACTAACAATGCGACATATCCAAGTCACTAATTTTGGCTATATCCCTTTTTATCTCGCTGATTTTTAACCACTAGACCCTATTTTTCTTCCTCTCTATGAATATTATACCTTAGGTGCCTCCTCCCACTCCCATGGATCTTAGTGATCACACCTTTCTCAGTGGTATGGATCAGATTCTTTAAGGGAACACCATGGTAGTCCCTCATCCCATCGGTTTCCCATTTCTTTTATTATTTTCTCTCTTCTCTTTTGGGGTAAAATTTTCCTATGGGCATGATGTTAATTTTATGTTTTTGCCTTTCTCAATATGGTTCAATCTTGATATTCTTGGTTCGATCATACCTGGATAGTGTCTCAATGTGATGTAAATGTAATTTCGAATTATTTTCTGGAAGCTTCTCCACACGAGGTAGGTTTTTTATTTCCCTAGAATTTGTAAATGATTTTTTATTGTTTAGTTAATATTTATGTGTTATAATCATTATTATTTTGGTGTGAAATGTGTTTTAGAAGGTTTTTTCAATCTCACATGATTATAATGGTTTTAATAATGGGAATTGGGCATGTTTTTGTTTGTGTTTTGTCATGGTGTTTTGTGGGAAGGTTTTATTGATTGTTTAAAGGGTTAGAATTATGTTTTAAAGGTACTTATGATGTGAATGGATTTATAAGTAGTTTTAAGGGGAAAGGTAACAAATATGAATGGTAAATTGATTAAATGAATAAAATAATGTTTTAAAAATGATCGTAGTTTATGTAGGGATTGAGAATGGGGATTATCCCATGTAATTGGTTTACTAATTAAATTATTTTCTTATGAAATTGTTAAATGATTTTTTATGAAATTTTAATGTCATGATAATGTGTGTTTTTTAAATTTTTTGGGTGCATGTAAAATGGAGGTTCCATTTTTATGGAATATTGTGGTTCCCATGTCTTAATTTTTGAATGTGGAAATATATGAGACATTTGATTATGGATTAAACTATAAGGGAATCCTGGGTATCTAGGTGGGACAACTTATTCTAGTACACAAGACATCTTAGAAGTGGTTTCTCCTAAATTTGTTTATCAAGATTAACATGTATGGCCCTAACTAAAAATTTTGTTTATGGGTGACCCCTATGACATTTGGGGTATCCCCTACTAGTGTCTTATGGATGATAATGTTGTGAATGTGGTTTATATTCCCCCCTACACCAAGGTACACGGTTCTAGTTTCCCACTCAAGTTAAATTGACACTAGTGATTTACCCATGGTGCTATGATATGACATAATTTTTATAGGATGTAGTACCTTACATTAACACACAATGGACCTCAAGTGTGTGTTTTAATAAATTAATTTTAATGAAATGTGTTTGAAAAATAAAAAGAATGGTTATTTTTGAAAGTGTTCCTTTTTTTTTAATGTATATTCGTAAAATATTTTCTTTTAATACTTTTCAAATGCTTCTAAAAAAATAATCATGATAGATTATCTTTTAAATTATTTGGAATGCAAAAATATTATTTGTGTGGCATCTGAATGGGCTTTTTCAAACACCCTGAATACACCTTTGGTTTTTTATAGACCTTGTTCTATGTTGGACTCAGGTTAGGGAGAGTTGTGTCTTGTAGGTACCATTAGTTCTTGTTGTTAGTGATCTACTTGTTTTAGATACTAGTGGTGGTATCTTGATGGTGGTGTCCCTTATGTTGCATAGATATTCTACGGAAATTATTACTATATCCTTTATTTTGTATCATTTTTTTCTTAATTAAAATTCTATACCTAAAATATATAAATTAGTTATTCTATGTCTGGTTCTACATTTTCAGTTTATCCTAATATATTTTCTTTTTATTTTATAGTTTTAAGGTTAGATAATATCGTTCCCATGTTTTGGTTTTTTTCCTAGGAACTTTTTTCCAACCCATGGGTATTAGGAATGTCATTCAGGCCATGCCATAGACTGAGTCAGTTGCCAGTTCAGAAGAAAACCTATATTTGTTTGTGACAGTATCCCATGTTTGAAAATATTTTTCATATTGTATAAGTATTGGTAAGAGAAAGAATCAAGTCACGATGAATTTTATGAATATTTTTAAATATATCATGTTTTATTTTAAAAAGATTCATATTGGAAAAATTGGTAATATTTTAGTAGTATCCTATTTGTACAACTGTGGTATGTTATGTTTATATTATTACATAACAAACATAAACTATAAACTAAAGGGATCTTTTGGAATATAATAATTGTGAATTCAAATTTAATTTACTAGAATATGTCATTTTTAAAGCAAATTCCTTATATCATATACATAAATAAAAAAATATTTCAAGAAAATAATACAATGAAATGGGGAAATAAAAAAAAGAAGATAAAGAATAATAATAATAATAATAATAATAATAATAATAATAATAATAATAAAAGGATTCACAGGGTTTGAGAAGAATCGCTATATCCATATATATGAAAAACGATTTCACCACATCCCTGAGAAAATTATATTGTTGAAAACACACCAATAATACCATAGAAAAAATTATCCCCATAATGAAATATGGTTATACAGTATAAGTTATCATATTGTTTAATTTCATTAGTTTGGTCATCACTGAAAGGGAGGAGTGGGATTGAATTATTGATCTCTTTTTATGAACTATTACTTTTAATTCAATCTATATGACCAGATTATGCCTTGATACTCTCATTCTTATGTCTATTTACTTTTCCCAATTATAGAGTAATCATAACCGAAAGAACAAAAGGTTTTATAAAGGTCAAAATTGAAAGTCTACTTGTTTTCATGATTCATAATCCCCCCAATTGCAGATTTTCTTCTCCTTCACATAAAGTGGTTAAATTAAACAGTATCCTCATATACATCCACAAAATCACATTTTGGGATCCAAATTCCTAATAGAGGCAATTTGTACTATATTAAATATTGTCACTATTTTCCCACTTTTCTTACAACTCTCTACCATATCCTAATCATTATGAATGATCTTGACTACCTATCACTATTCTTGTATTGATCTTCTATAAACCGGTGAATTTCACTTGTAATCCATATATAATATGGTAAGGTGGATTATTGACATTTATCTTTATGCATGCATATTGAGAAAGAAAACCTGAAATTTTATTCAACAAACAAGGATATAATATGAACCTCTACTTTCACAGTAACATGGTTACATCCTCAAAAATAATTTCTTCTATGATACAGGTGTATTATAGGCCTTATTAGTCATCTATCATTCTTTTTCCAGGATATTAAAATATCAAAATCATTTACGAATAGTATTAGGTTATACTCCTTTATCTAGTAAAATTTTAACAATAAAGAAAACATTTGAATGGCCTTTGTGTAATTTTATTCTCCACACATCCCAATTAATATTTATGGAAAATAGAATATTTAGTTTCCATAAGAATTATGGACACCTCCTCAATTCAATATAATAAATGATAATTATTCAAATCTATTATTAATTTTAAGTTTTTATTACCTTAAAATATCATTCATCATCCCCGTTCATGTCCTCATTTTAACTCATGTGTTACCTTCATTCAAAATCTTATAAAAATTAAATATTTTTTTCTCTTTGACATCTCTATGTGTGCATCATATATTGAAATTCTATGAAAATTTAATATTGAATGTGGCGTGGAAATCATAACAATGAATTTGATTCATTTGATTTATTTTTTTATGGATTGTATAACAATTATATTTCATTTAATGTTATATTTATCTCGATAAATATCAGTATAACAATCCAGAAATCTATTTAAATATTTTAATATGGAATTCATAGTATGTTAATATCATTAGTATTCTAAAATGTAATCTAAGAGAACATCTCTAAAAAACTCTGGAATAAATCATCCAAAAATTCATTAACTCATCCTTAATCAATTATAACTCCTATGATGTACATGATGAATCATGGAATATTCATGAGTGTCATCTGAAGTCAATACTAGCTCATAATTACTCATTTATAGTGGGATTTTACTCATCTTAACTCCCTAGGGACATATCTAAAGTCCCTAAATACTCTTATGATGTTGAAAATGTCTCAATAAATTTCTTAAATGACTCAGCCAAAATCCTTTTCAATCATTCTGAGCCTGTACATATCCACTTCATAACATAAATTCATTAATGCGAGAAAATATTTATCCCAAATCAAGACCACTTTAAATTTTTAAAATGTGTTTATAAGCATTAAAAATCATCTTTAAAATGAAACAAAATATAAATATTTCTCTTATCATTTTATAATATGTAAAAATATTTATCGTATATTTCCTCATGAATCTAATACCATTAAATCATCCCATTTTCAAACTACAAAGGTCCTTAATTTACCATTGGAAGATATCTTAAATATTCATTTTAGAAAATTTATAGATAGTTCATGTTCATCCTTCAACACATACAACTGACATAAATATTAATAAAAAATTGTTCAATTTAAATATTATGTCTTTACCCTTAATAATTCAAAGTATGTACTTTAAGATGTAGCCTCAAACCTCATTTTTTACAATAAAATCAACTTTTTTATTAAATCAAAGCATCTAAAATTATATTTAAAACATATCTAACCCAAATTTATCCTTCCTTGATGACCTGAAATATAATAAATTTATAGGGAAATTCAATAATGTATCATGATTGTTATAGTGTTCGATAATGATATAATATAGAAACCCTAAAATTTTACATAATCATTAAATGATTTTAAGTATAATTAAACACTATATTACAAGAAATATATTGTATGGTCTAGTGTCTTGGAAGAATAGGTAAATAATTAAACATTATTATACCAAAATAAAAAAAATCAATTATTTAATCTTTATAAAGTGATCTAAACTAACATTGAACACTTTCATCAGTGTTGGATAACCTATGGATAACATGAACAATGGGATAAGCTAATAGCCTAGTAAGGAAATAAACATAAAATAAATCCTAGCACATGGGTTAGATGGCATAATATAATGATATAAAAATGCATGGAACTTGATTATATATAAGGAATCATAACATGGGATCATGTAATCATGGATTCATAATAATGTGGTAGCAACATAGAACATGAATTGAGCATGATTCAAGGGGAATTTCACATAGAGTATCACGATTCAAGTCCTGTTTTTCATAGAGGTGTACGAGTCAAAGCTTTCCACCAATACTATTTCACATGGAGCACGAGTCAAGGAAAACCACCAAGACCATTGCACATTACATCTCATGAGCCTAAACATTACCCAATACACTAGAGATATATTTGGGTGCACCTAGAATATCATGTTCCATAATATGTGTTCCATGTGAATAATCATTCATAATGAATCAAACATACACATAAGGGTTACCCATGGTAAGAGTGGGGTATCATAATCTTGTATAAAAGGAATAACATAATAGAATATCACAATGGTTTCCTTGAACAAAATGATTTAAATAATTCAAGGAAATTGTTAGTGTAAAATAAGCATAGATCATGAGAAGTGATTTAAATGTTGAGTGATAACATGTAAAAAGAGTATTTAGGAATCTTTAGAAAAAAAATTAGTGTTGTTTGGGTAAAATATTAAAGAGAATTTACATAAAAAATAGAATAATATTTTATATAAAATCATATGTGAAATAAGAATATTTTAATAATAAAATGACTTATTTTATAAAAATAATAATAGACTAAAACATATTATATATTTCACTTGAAATTGGGTATGAATTCCAGATGTTCTCTTAATTCAGGTATCTTTATCGATAGGAATTGAATATAGAACATTTTAAAAATATGTATATCCATGAAAATGAAAGATGAATGTATCTTGATAAATGAATTCATATCATACAAATAGAATTTAAATATTTAAATAAAATTAAAATTTAATTTAATTTGGTAAAAAAGAGATAAATAATAACCCAATGGAATGATATAGGTTCGTGTATAATCCATTACCATAAGTCTAAAATTGTTCTTTACATGATAATAATGTCATATATAATAAAATTATATAAATTAATTAATGAGTAAATGACCTTTTCTGACTTTATTTTATTTATTATAACCTTATTACGTTCATTTATGGTCATTTCAATGAGTTAAGCTATTCAATTTCATCGTTTGTGAGCGTTGGTTTCCTTAGTTTTTGTGATTAGTTTACTTGTATACATGTATAAAATATTGTATAATGTGTGGGTAATTGTATAGAATTAAACTTATGTGTTATTAATGATATTAAAGAGGTTAAATTATTCTTATACATCATTTGGTTTTATGGAATTAGGATTAATCATTAGAAAAATACTCAATGATAATCATTTGGGTTTATTTTGGCAGATTTCGATCACAACAAAATCATTTTGTTTAATAAATTAATATCATGTGTAAAAAATGATTCTAGAACACTAAAAAAGATATAATAAATATATTATAATAAGTTTTGTCCATAATGTTTTTTTCATGACAATACTTTAAGATGGTAAAGGAAATTGAAAGCATCGTCATCCTTGAATGTGATAAATTAACACATCACGGATGATGTTTTCATTTTTAGTATAAAAGGAGTGGGAAAGAGATATGATGATTAATTATTATGTTGTAATAAGAAATTTATAGTATATTTAAGTTATTATAGTTATCATACCATTTACATTAGGGTAGGTTAGGAGAGAAAATGTAAATAATGTAACTTGAAAATAATTTAAAAGAAATGGAAGAGGGATTTACCCCTTGATTCCACCTTCTTGAGAACCACCATATGTGATTGTTTTTGGTATATTATTAATAAAAAAATATCTTAAACGAGGTGTAGGGGAATGGTAGGATATTGGAGTATCATTTGGTCAAGTATCCATGCTTTTGAGGTGTGAGGAAAAGAGGTGGTGAGAGGAGGTATTTATAGTAGAGGAAAGGGGTGTTTTATCGTTATTTAATTCATTTTTTTATTATTTTTCTCCAGAAAGGAAATAATATTGAATCAAGAGACTAAATATAGTAATTTTATATGGGGAGTTTGAACCAATTGTTCATCTATCATTCATGACAAAATGAATAGTTTTTATTCATATATTTTATATATAACGTTGATTGTCGTATTTTACTATTCACCAAAATTCAAGAATATCAGAAAAATACCAAAAATTAAATCTAATTTTTTTGATGTGTATATTTCAAAAATTAACTTCATTTTATAAATATAATTTTCCAAATATTTTAAATGTAATTTTATTTAAAAACATAATTTATTTGAAAAAATATATTTTTAAATTATAACTGATTTTATTACACATTGAAAATTTAAAAAAGTTATCATGAAAATATCTTATAATCATAATACCAAAAAATACTAATTTATGAATAAATATTATAAAAATAAATATTATTTTAAATTATTAAGTTATTACTAATGTTGTAATTAAATATTTATGACTTACAAAACATACAAACACCTATTTAATAATTTTTAAAATATTTATTTTCCTATAATATGATATAATTATATTATATTGTACCCTATAAGATGGATAAATTTTATTTTTTACTTTCACTGGGGTTTTTACTATTCAATTTCCCAGTTTACAATTCAAAATGGTCACATTACTTTTCCAAATTTCAAGTTACTATTTTATCATTATGGGTTTCTTAACATCTATAATCACTTATTACTTCATTAATTAATCATTTATAAAGATTTTATTATGTTCTCTATGTGTTTATACCATTTTAAATTATTATAATAAGGGAATTTCTTTAGATACAACATTGGGTTGTTACATTCTTCCACCTTATAAATTTTCTCCCTCAAAATTTCATTTAAAATTCAAAGTTGAAAATATGTATGGGTGCTTCTATTTCATCACATTCTCCTATTCCCATATTGTCCCTTCATACATATGGTTCTGCCAAAGTACTTTGACCAGGTGATTGGTCTTCTTTAGAAGAACTTTATCTCTACGATCCATATTCTCCACTGGATTCTCCTTATAAGAAAGATCATTCACCAACTATACCACCTCTGAAGTCAATGCATGTGAAGGATATACTATTTAATTACTCAAGAGGGATACATGGAATACATCATATACTTAACCCATGGTTTTTAGAAGTGTTATTTGATATAATAGTACTCTGAAATGATCAAAGATATCCAAGGGGCCAATGTACCTAGAACATAAGTTCCCATTCATCACAAATCTCATGATCATATTACATGAAGATATGTGGAAGAATTCCATGTCCCCAACTATAAACATGAGGTCACATTGAAGTTTTTCTACAAAGCAATATTTGACTATGGGGTGTCTTGATGTGCTACCGAATGGTTTTCACCTTCTCCGCCATTTCATTGACCATTTGAGGTATGAGTTGCTTTCATTCAATAAATTCATCCCAACATGATGGTGTCCTACACCTTTTCCCATAAAGGCCTTCATATGGATCCATTTGGATGCTTTAGTGGAAAATATTATTGTAGGAGAATTCGAATAGTGGATGGTGTTGATCCCATAATGCTATTTTGTTCATAGAATACATTCTCAACATGCCTTCTAATATTGGGATAGTCCACTCAGATTTTCCACCAGTTTGAGGAGGATAGGTCGTACTAATGTTTAGCTCAGTTCTTAGATAATGTTGGATACTTTTCCCAAACATATATAACAATCTAAAATATTGATCAGATACAATTGAAAGTGGTACTATAGGAAACCTTAATAGTTCTTTGGTATATATATCCATGAAATTTGATCATGTGATAAGTCCTCTTGAATTTCAATAATGTTATTTTTCATTGTAAGATGATCCAAAATAACCCAAATAACATTGTTTAATATAGATGACTTTGGATGTCTAGTGATAATGTAAAAGGTGATATTATTCCAATTCCATTTTTGTATGGATAATGGGTTCATCATCCCTTTATACATATTCATTTTATCATTCCCTTACTAACATACCATTAATATTGATGTATATTCGATGATATTCTTTTTAATATTATCCCACCAAAAGTTCTCCCAGAGATCTCCTTACATTGTTGTCCTTCCTAGGTGAATAGAGAAGGTTGATCTATTTTAATCATCAAGAAGATATTTATTTTTCTCGAAATTGGATTGTACACAAAGGCTTGACCAAATCTTAATAATTCAACCTCACTATTCTTGAACTTGGAGGATTTCTTATTTCAGATAGCTTCCACCCCTTTCGGAATTTATGCATAATTTCATTGAGAATCTATTATTTTCCCCAAAAGGTATGGTTGAGAAATCATTTGGGAAATTATTGATGATGAGCCTACCTTAGTTATTCCCATTTCCATCTATTTTAGTTCTAAGAAGATCAGATCCAGCTCAATTCTCATAATTGATAAAGATTCTATATCCTTTCAACTTAGAGTATCACCCACCATATTTTCATATCGTGGATGGTATGGGACTGGGGTGTTATAATCTTTATAGAGATCTAACCATATTTTCTGGAACATATAATACTCTTTTTGTGTGAATATATATTTTAGACTCTTGTGGTCAGTATATATCTTACACTTCTCCCCATAGAAATAAATCAACTTGATTTTCAACACAAAGATCAGTGTTGCCCACTCTAGATCACACATGAGATAGTTATTCTCATGGATTCATAATTTCCTTGAGTCATATGAATTCAATTTATATTTTTTAAAGATAATACAACATAATACTTTCTTTGAAGAATCATTGTACACCACATATATTTCTTGACTTGTCGGTAGTGTGAGTGTTGGTGCATATCCTTAACGATTTCCTCAAATTATTGAGTCCATAAAAACCTCACTCCCTTATGTGGTATCTTGGTTATTGGGTTTTAGAACCATGATAATTTCATCCCAAATTGTTGTAAATACCCGGCTAGACCCTGAATGTTGCAGATCTCCATTACAAAAGTTGGCACATGCCACTCTTTGATTGTTTTTGTCTTGAAATTATCCATAGATATTACTTTTCTAGTGATAACATTCCCCATGTATTATACATCCTCCAAACAAAACTCACATTTACTACACATTTTCTATAGTTCCGCCCTTAATAATGTTTTAAATACATTATTCAAAATTTCCTCATGTTCCACCTTACTCTTGGAGTATATCAGAATATCATTGATTAAAATGACCAAAAACTTCTCATGTTAATTTCTAAATACTCAATTCATTAAATATATGAAAATATTTTTAGCAGTAGTGAGTCTAATGGGAACCACTATGAACTCATTGTTTTTATACCTTGTTAAAAAGGAAGTAATGTGAATATCTTCTTTATTTACCTTTTATTACTGATATCCAGATTGAAGGTCCACCATAGAGAAATAACTAGCCCCACATAGTTGATCTAAAAAGTCATCTATCTGAGGAAAGGGATATTTTTTCCTTATTGTGATTTTATTGAGCTCATGATAATCGATGCAGAGGTTCATTTATTCATCATTATATGTGATGAAGTGGAATGGTGTAACACATGGTGAAGCACTTGGGCATATAAAACCCTTGTATAGATTCTGCTGCAACTTATTCTTTAGTTCTTTCGAGTTGAACAATGGCCTTTCTTAAAGTTATCATTTATATAGGTATAATTCTAGTAATATGTGCAACTGAGAACACGACCTATCATTCAGGAGGAGGTCTAGGAAATTCATCAGTGAATATATCTGTTAAATCCCTCTTGATTTTTATATCTTCAAGCATGATAATCTACATTTTCTAAATCATTTGGGTGAGATATTATTACTCATAAAGAATTAATATAAAAACATTAGATGATGATTCTGATGGTATTCATCATCCTCATCACACATATAATGTATTGGAGGATGATTTGGTTTGTGAATAGTGATCTCCCTTTCCCCAAAATTGATGTTGGATTTATATAAAGAGAGCCAATATATTCCCAAAATAACATCAAACTCTATAAAAGGGAGTATGTCGAGATTTGATGGGAAGATCATTCCACAAACATTAATAAGGGATTATTTATGTTATTTGGATTTAATAATTTCCCCATTAACAGTTCTAAAAAATCACGACCTCTAAATTTTGAGGTGGTATTTGAATAGTTATACTAAATTTGAAAGATATGAAAGAATATATAGAACCAAAATCAAATAGTACATTATCTATTATCGAATTAATAACCAGTGTTCCTTTCACCACAAATTTTTCTAGATCTACAGTAGAATTAGGGATAACATAAGCCCTTCCATGTTTTCTTGGAGGTTTTTGTTGATTGAGTCTAGAAACCCTGGGCTTAGGGAAGTGGTTATCAAAATAACCATGTTCATTATATTTAAAAATGTCACTATAGGCTGAGTGTCGATATGAACCTTCATTTCTTCATACACATTAATGCAATTATTCATATCTCTTCATAATTTCATAGAAAGATGATCCATTCTTCAATATTTGATGAATTTCCTAGTTCCCTTTAGATAGTTCCCAGGATTCTACTTTTAAAAATTTAGACATGTGGGATATTTTGTATTCTTTACATATTGGGATTTATTTATAGATCCACCCATATTAGACTACATTTTCCATTTTTTTCATCAGGTTTTTGGGTCCATTGGGAGTCTCTAATTTTTATTTCAAACATGAGGGGATAACAAAAAATATCCTCATAAATGTAGAATCCTTAAATAGCTAATGCTTTTTGTAGACTCATCTTTACTCTTATAAAGAGGTGATCTGCCTTTTTTCACTATTCCTGAAAAAGCCATTGGTGTATCTTGCAAGCCTTATAATGTTTTCCTCATACACCCAGATAGACTCATCTTACATCTTCTTAAGTGTGAGGAACTATTTTTAAATATTGGGATGGAGGGTTCGGGGAAAATATTTATTGAAAATCATAATCTTCAATTCCTTTAAATACATGGAATCAATTTCCTCCTTGGACTTCATATTTTTTTATCAGTTTCCACCACTAATCAGCTTCCCCTTAAAAAATGACTGCTAGAATAACTTTCTCTTCTTCTAAGAATTGGAAGGTATAGATTATTCTTTCAATGGAGTTAATCCACGGTGCCATGAGGTTGGGATTATAAGATCCAATAAAAATGGGAGTCTATTATTTCATAAAGGATTTTACGAAAACATTCTATCTATTAAAAGAGGGAGGGTGTTCCACTTGATTCATGTAATTATTCATAACATGAGTTAGGTGATTAGGTATTTTCATGATGTTTTGAGCACCCTTTACCATCATATTTGGAATATTATTATATATATATATATTCACATTTTCTATTACATTGATTTTTGGAATGTGTTCATCTATTCCCCACCATTAACATAGAAGGCAGAATGTAAAATTAGGGGGCTTGAATACTTTACTAATAAGTATATAATAGAATCATTAAACCTGAAATGATAAACTCTTAATGGAAATTTATATGCTAACTTGTGATTCCATGGGTTTTAATCTTGGTTAACCATGATCCAGTTCCTAACATATTTTATTATTGGAATTTTTTTTCCATTAAAAATGTTCCGTAATGAGCATATAAATTAACCTAATATTTTTCCCTAGTAGTGTTAAACGGGGTGTGCAATAAGGCCTATTGTTGTGTACAAGGTTATCCCGAGTTAGGTCGAGAACATGTTGTTAGAGTTGTTAATACTATGTAATTTTTTGTTAGAACCATGTCCAATTGTTTCATCCTGATAGTGATGTATTTTATTGACAATCCAATTACACTATACATAATTATTTTTTATATTTACGGATACTTAGTCTTCTCCTTAGTCTTCTTACTAAATTTATCTATTCCTAGTCTCAAAAAAAATGTTTAATATGGTACGAATAATAGAGACCATATCCTTTTACATATATCATAACATGATTTTATTCATAGTTAAACATCAAATTATAGGAAATAGACCATAATTTATAGTGTCATGGAAGATAATGTGCATAATTAAACATCATGATTTTAAAATATGAACATATTTTATTTAATCTATAAAAAGAGCTCATAAAATCCTTTGAGACATCACATTGGTATTGGATTACCTGGGGATGAAATGAAATATGGGATGCTCTAAAATCTCTATAAGGGAATAAACATATAAAAATTGCTTAGCACATGGGTTAGAAGGCGTAGCATAGCGACATAAAAAGTCAGGGAACATGATTAAAAATATGGAATCATAGTATGCGATCATATAATAATGATTCATAGTAATATGGAAGCAACATAAAACATGAATTCAGAATGATTCATGGATATTTTCATATATATGATCATGATTCAAGTCTAGTTTCACATATAGGAGCACAATTGATGGCTAACCACATAGACCATTGCACCTGGATCATGCGTCAAGGCTAACCACAAAGACTGTTACACATAACATCTCATGAGACTAACTAGTACACAGTGAATTGGATATGTATCTGGAAACAACCATCATAACATGTTCATGAATATGTTTTCGACATGAAGAATCATACATAAGGAATCAAACATTAACATAAGGGTTACCCACTGTAAGAGTGGGGTATCATAAACTTTTCAAAAAGGCATAACATAAAATAATATAACAATATTGTACATGATAGAACATATTTAAATCATACATAGACATTAAAAAGGGAAAATGGGCATATATCATGACATTTTATGTCAAAATGTGGTGACAAAATGTAAAAATGGTATTTAAGAAACCTTAGAATTAAAACATTTTACTGTGGATTATGGAATATATTCAACAGAATTCAAATGAAAAAAGGGAATACTATTATATATAAAACCATAAGTGAACTGAGAATGTTTTCATAGTAAAATTACTGATTTTAAAAACATAATGGCGGCTTAATTATATTATAGATATCACTTAATATTGGATAGGAATTTCCGAATATCCGTTAAATCTGGTTCCCATATCAGGAAGAATTGAATATGGAACCTTTTAAAAACATGTATACCCCCCAAAAAGAATAATGAATGGATATTGATATATGAGTTTGGAAAATATCCATAGATTTTATAATATGTATATATAATGAAAAAATAATTTCATTTTGGTAAAAAGAGAGAAATTGTAAACCGATGGAATACTGGAGGATCAGGTAGAATCCCTTAACTCAAGCCTATATGTGTTCTTCACATGATTTTAATATCTTGGATAATCAATTTATATTAATTAATTAATAATTAATGAATACATTATACATATTTTGGATTTATTATAACATTATTAAGTTCATTTAATTCTCTTTTTAGGGGTTTAGAGGATCAATTTCATCGCTTAGGGCATTGGTTTCCTTCGTTTTATGTATCAGTTTAATTGTATACATGTATGAAAGGTTATTTAAAGTGGGGTAATTATGTAGAATTAAAATTACGTGTTATTACTGATCATACAATGGTTAAAATTGGTCTTATAAATAAATGGGTTTTATGTCACGAGGATGAATCTTTAGATAAAAAGTCAATAATAATCGTTTGTGTTTATTTCTGTGGTTTTTTATGATAATAAATACCTTTTGTATAATAAATTAATTGCATGTGTACAAAATTATTACTTAAAATTAAATAAGATATAATAAATATATTATAATAACTTTGAACAATAAAAATGGTTTCAAGACCACCCATGAAGATGGTAATCAAAATTGAATACTTCGTCATCCTTGAATGTGATAAATTAGCACATCACAAATGTTTTTTTAAAGAAGGTGAAAAGAGAAATGATGATGAGTTATTCCATTATCATAAAAAATTAGTATATTTAAGGTAATTCAGTTATTATTCATTTGGATGATGGGAGGTGATGATAGAAAAAGGAAATACAAGAACTTGAGAAAAAATAGAAGAAAATAAATAGGGTTTACCTCTTCATTTATTCTATTTGAGAACCTCAATAGGGGATTGGTTTTGGACTTTAATTATGAACAAAATATTATGAACATGTGGTAGGTCATTGGGAGGTATTTTTTTCTAAACATTGACAAGGATCAAGTCTTGAGATGTGTGGGGAGTAAAGGTGGGGAGGTGCGGTATTTATAGTGGAAGAGAGGGGTGTTTTCTCATTATTTAATTCATTAGATTATTATTTTTAGAAAGATAAGAAATAATGTTTATTATTAAGAATAAATTCAATAATTAGATCATGTTATTTCAAACTAATTTTTCTTACATTATCCATGTCTCAAATAATAGTGTATTTTACTTATAATGCGCATGTACCATAGATTACCATATTTTACTATTCACATAAAAATCAAGTATTTCATAAAAATACAAAATATTCTACCTAAACATTTATTAACATATAGAATTAGAAAATGAACCCTATTTTATTAAAATTATTTTATAAATATGGAAATTTAATTATTACTTAAAATAAAATTTTACTCAAAAATACAGATTTTAATATTAGAACTGATTTTATAACACATTGAAAAATTAACTAAGGTCTCATAAATTTAAATAATAATAATAATAAATAAATATAAAAATTTATTAATATATTATATTGAAATAACGTTTCTTTTAAATTATAAAATTATTCATAAAATTATAATTAAAGATTTCTGACATGCAAAAATACAAACACTTAATTAATAATTTTTAAAATATTTATTTACTTTTACTGTGATATAATTATATTATATTTTCACTTATGATATGGATAGATTTTATTTATACATTAATTGATGAGTTTAATATTCAATTGGATGGTTTATTATTCATAAGTGTCACATTACTCTTCTAAATGTCAATTTACTAGTTCATCTTTATGGATTCCTTAAGATTTAAAAACGATTATTATCCAATTAATTCTTCATCATTTATGCTTTTATTGTGTTCTATATGTGTTT
Source organism: Viscum album (assembly GCA_963277665.1). Classification (NCBI taxonomy): domain Eukaryota; kingdom Viridiplantae; phylum Streptophyta; class Magnoliopsida; order Santalales; family Viscaceae; genus Viscum; species Viscum album. The sequence goes on along the minus strand of OY728120.1, from coordinate 1,378,403,011 downwards.
TTCCATATGAAAAAAATATAATAATTTAATTTCAACAGATTAGTCTTTGGGTCGTTACATATTGTACTCTGCATTAGTGTTGTCTGCACTGCTATATTTATAATTAAATATTTATTCTAAAAAAATATGAGTTCAGTATTGGATTATAGTACAAAGAACAACATTATATAATGGATCAAGCTACAAAATTCTAAAATGATCATGTTACACAAGGTGGGGTTAATATCATTTACACGAGGGATAAATAACATAATTTTTTACCTTCATGGTATGGTGGGGCATGATCGATCATAGCTCATATACAATATTATGTAGTGTCTCACTTATTAGAATATAGGACATCTACAATTTCATTTTTAGATTTATTCCTAGTCCTTCAGAGGAATATTTCTTACATGGGTTTTAGGATTCAGAGGATGGCCAACGACATAATGTCAATATGGAATATTTGGTTTGTTCATCCAATAAGGCCATATAGAAAGGTGTGGTTCCCAGGGGAACGTCCAATAAGGGTAACTCCATAGTACTTCTGGGGTTAACAAGATTTATGGAAGATGAGGAAAAGGGTTAAGTTCAATTTATATTTCCTTAATTAATTACACTCCATATAATCAAGAGAGGGCCTCCGACTGTGTGAACTAAGAATCTAGTGACATCCAAGATATCTTAAATTTTATTTGATACACCTTTCTACCCTATTTATATTTTTTTTGTTTTTTAGTGGCTTTTAGATATGGATCATTAAGAGAAGTTCTTAGCCATTAATAAACACTGAGGGATGTTCTCTGGGTATATTTTTATATTTTTATGTCTTCCATTGGATTTTATATTTAATATAATGATAAAAACAAACATTTTCATGTGTTAGTGTTTTTAGAGGAAAATTTAATTCATAGACTATAGAGTAGGGGTTTTTCTAAAATTTATATTTTAATTCATATCTGAAAATTGTGGGAATCTATAAAATGGGTTTTTATATAATTCTAGGTGATCAGTGGAGTCTGGGGGCATTCATAGTTTCTGATTGAGGAATTTATCTCAGCGTGGGAGGGTTATTTTAATTGAATTTGTCTATCATGATACTATAGGAGGGGATATGTCATGAGAAATTTTTTGTTTATGATTAAGTTTTTATTCCATAGGATATTATCCCAATTATAATGATGGTACTCCATTAGGAATTCTACCTGACGACATGTTACGTCAAATCCTAATGTGATTTCATCATAAATCCATATATTATATTATAGAAGTATTGTTTCTCTTTATTAATGCTCATATGGAGAAGAGATTTACACAATGATTTGAATGGTCATGCCATAATACTTCTCTAGTGTAGGTCATTGTATCATTAACCACTTGTTCGCACCATAATAGAGCCCATGTTTAGTTTTTTAACGATTTAATTAAATATAATGGCATTAAAAATATTAAAATACCTCAAACATAATTTTTTGGAGAGGACTAACTATAAATACTAGCACCAATTCATTTTAATGTTTTCACTTTCTCCATATTAAATTTTTAGAATCATAGAGGGATGTATATAATCATATTGATTCATTATTTAAATAAAATTATTCCTTATAGAAATGATAAGTTAATATGTAGTGTTTTCTTCACTATTTTATTATTAACACTATTATTTGGATGTACACCATAATTTTGGACCGATTTGTTTGATATATTTATTTTAGTTGAATGAGGTGAACTCATTCCATGACAGAGAATGACTCAAATCTTATAATATCTAGTTATGTGGTCCTTATGGTGACTTGTGAAAAAATACATATATATTCCATCATTTAATAAAAAAGTTTAATATATTAAACAAAAATACACGACATAGTCCCAAAATGTATTAATATAATTGGAGACTATATATCTGAACATCTTATTTCATGAATTATAGTCAACATCTTATACAAATTTTTCCTGTAATTATAATGATTTATATATACCTAGCCTATAAACCTTCTTCCTATCATGGGAAAAATGGAGAAAAAATAAAAGTTGAGATATGATGTTTAGTAAGGGAAAAATCATAGATACCAATTGATTGTCTTGAGAAATGATAAGATAAGTATTCAGGTAATTGATCAAGTTCGCGACATATAATGTCTACATTCAATTAGTCATAAATAATATTTTTTTGATTCATAAAATAAAGCATCAATATTTCTAAATACATGAGTTAGGAGAGTGTGGAGTCATCATTAATAAATCTTGATACATGTTATTATATCAAATTAATAAGAACAGTTCATAGAGATTTTTCTCAATATTTATTGTAGAAAATAATTTCATTGGTCATGGATCACATCTAAGATCATCATAACATAGTATACAAAGAATAATAAAACATTTCATTCACTTGTTAACAAATTTTTATCCCAGCAATGGGCTCGTTGGACATCCATTTTCATATAATAACTTGATATATTAATCATTAAATAATACATAATAGGGCTATATAATTGCATGGCCACCCATCATGTAATTAAAATAATACAAATTTATAGTAAAAGATTATTCCAAAATTCTGCATTCCATAATTTAATAACTTGTGGAAAAGAAATGTTTTTTATAAATATATTATCATCAAATAATGATAACCCATCAGGGGAAAGAACATGGATGTTATCAATATATCATATCCCAAATGAATCTTATAAAACAAAAAGTGGATGTTTACATATGTTAACAATATATTTGATATAACATTCATACCATTTAATGAAAACAAATAAAATATATCCTTTTTATTTTATAAAATTATAAATAAAAACTCCATGAATGTTCTAAAATTACATTAATTGAAATAAACCATTGAAACATGTAAAAAAATATTAAATGAAAAGAACATTTACTAAAATTATAAAATATATTTTTTAACAAACTGTTTATATAATAATTCCATTAAAATTTTGAAACAATTCAGTAATAATAAGTTAACTGTTATATAAAAATAATCATTTTCAATAATTGATAACAAAATAATATATTGTTGAAACAAAATTAGATAATAATGGGATCAAATAAAATAAAATTCCTAAAATAATTTTAAAAAAATGGAAATTGAAGAGAATTTATGTTGACTAAAGAGAAACTATGGTAATATTTTCTTAAAAACATTTTCTTGATGGTTTTTATAACCAAAGTCATGAAAATAAAATGAAAACATAAAAAACTAAAAAAATATACATAATATTATAACATATATTGAGATTAAAACACAAGGATAAAATAATTTGACCTAATTAATATTTAATATTGGAAATTCTAAAAATGAGATTGCAAGATAAACCCTTACCATATATACTTACATTATTCTAAAGAATTAATAAGACCCTATAAATCATTATAAATTTATTATAAATATTTACCAAAACAATATTCAAACTTATATTACAAAATAATATTAACATATAATTTTAAAATAAACATTTATTAAAAATTCCCCATTTAAATAAAAATTCAGGTGTTTTCTATTTTATTTCTATTGAACTTTTTTGTTCAATTGTTATTGTGGTAATAAATTTTTCATTATTTAATAATCTCTTGAATAATAATGTTTTTTATGTGTAATATTAATTAATTATATAAATTTTTATAATAATTCATATAATATAGTGATGAAAAATGAATTACATCACACTAGAGAGAGGGTAGATCGTACATATGCATGAGTAATGGTTTCATTTTAAATAAAATGAATGAAATAAATGCATATAATAATACATATATCTATACTAATATTAAAATAAAGAATATATATATATATATTAATTAAATATAACCATATGACCGTATATATATATTTATATGGAGGAAATGAGAAATGAATCAAATCGCTTTACAGTTGTGGTAGTCTACAAATATGTATAAACGAAGTTATCATTTCTCATAGGATGGAAATGATGTAAAAAATATTTTTACCATTTAATTAGTAACATTTAAATATAGTAATGATAAAAATTTAATCATGTTAATATGGTTATAGAAGATTTCGAGGAGGTAAAATAATAATTAAAATTGGTTATTATTATTATTACCTCTCCTTCGAGAAAAATCCATTGGATCTCTTATTAAGGACACATAGGTAGGTAGTTTAAGAATGGATGTACCTATATAATATAAATAAGGAATTTTAGAATGCATTCTGGTAGATTTTTGGGAATCTATATAGCTCATGAATGTGTGAAAAACAGAGGTGAGGGGGTTAACTTTTATAAGTGCAGATGGGAAAAACAAATAAATATTAAATTCATTAAAATGTAATGAAATCATATTCATGTTATATTTGAACCTTGTGAAAATTTTATTAATAATGATAAGGTATGATTAAAATCTAATCAGAAAAACAAATTTAAAAATATTTATGTGATATTTAATGCCTTATCTTTTAGTTTCACCACCGTTTTTAACGATTGTTGACATAAAATAATAAATTATTTCTACATATTCACAATTAATTATGAAAGAAATAAGAGAGTTATAATTTCCAAATGTGGATATTATAATTATAAATATATATATAGTTACATAAAATTAAATTTTTTTTGGGCTTCAAAAATTATTTTTCAAATAAGTGTGGAAAATGAAATGAAATTTTATTTTTAACAAAACATGTAGTCTCATTATTTGATAAGTAGATACAATAAAATTGATGTTAATATATTTCAATGAATATATTATATTTATATTTAATTATTTTTTTCATCAATGTTGATTAATTTTTCTTATTAAGATAAAAAACATCGTATGATTAAAAGATATTTTTTAGAAAAAACTTCTATTTTTACCATAAATTTCCTTTATTTTCTTTTTTAAAAAATTCATAAATAATGATTCCATATTCTAATTTTTTTAACAATGATATTTCAAATTTTAACACTCTGAATTTAATTTTAAATAGTATATATATGAAAAATTAAATTCTTATAATAAAAATATACCAATATAGTTTTTTAGGATAAATAGTTTTTTTTGTTTATTAGAAATGATTTTCAAAATTATATTTCATATAAATACAATATAATTTGGATTATTTAATAATATATGAGAATTATTCACATAATTTATAGTTATATTCTTAAAAAATTGTTGATAATATTTACTTATTCAGGTGAATTACATTGTAAATTCTTGGGGTGTTCCATTCTACCCCTTCTAAGAATTTGACCCCCAAATTTTTTCACTCTGATATAAAAAATAGATTATAACCTTAATTCACCACATCCTCATGTTCTCATATTTCTTCATCAAATGTATGATTCCTATAGATATCTTTAACTAAATGAGTATTAATGATCTATATCACTTTATCTAAATGATCTAGTATTTATACTAGTTTCACTTAATAAAAAAGGTCATGCTTTAATGGTATGAGCAATTGTATCAATACATGGTATGAATCATGCATAATCTTCGAAAAATGTGATATAAGGGTCAAACCAAGAACATGGAAGTGTCTTGGAGTATGTAGCATGCTAAATAATACTTTCACTATATGATCATTAATCTTATATATACCAATACATATGGAGATTTGTTTTCACTTATTGGTAAATCTCAAACATTCTACCCAGGATATGTATATAGTAACACATTATCATGCACAATGAACCCAAAATCCCACCAATGATTTTCAGAATAAAATTTTTATCTGCTTTGAGCTATCCTATTCGGTTGTTAAATGGATATAATATTATCCAAAATTTCCTCAGCTGGATCAGGTCCAATTTGATTTTGTTTCCTCACATAACACTCCTGTATTGGGGTCATGGACATATTTTAATACAAGGATTCATGAGTAACCATATGAATAATTTATTGAAAGGTATTATTGTATGAAAATTCTGCCAGTGGAATGTGTCAATCCATAAATACATTGAAATTCATAAATAATTTTCTTAGTTTTTCTTCTTAGGTATGAATGGTCCTCTAAAACATAATATCTATCTGGGGATTATATGTATTGCTAAATCATAACTCCAAATTCATTCCTTGTTGAAGTAATATCAAGAATATCATGGTATCCCTTTGATCTTAATAATATATGACTGAGGGTGGTACTCCTTACAACTATACCGCTAATTTAATATATAACCCATAGAGATGGTTGAAAGAGGCATCTTATTTAATAGTAATGAGTTTTAAACATTTTTTATGGAAATCAACTAGTATCCAAATACAATAGTTCCCATTTGATCTCTAGGGGAATCCCATGATGAAATCCATGGTGATTCCAAATTATACTCAGCAATGGGTAAATGAACAAACACCCCATATACTTCTATCTATTATGATTAATTTTTTTATATCACAATCATTGAGATATATATTCTGTAGTAAACTAATTTAGGTTATACCATATTAAATACACGTTGTCAATTTTATATAATTTATTAATTCCTATATGAATAGATAATGATGAACTATGAGATTCATCCAATAACTCCTTCTTTAGCACCATTTTTTATGGGAAAAAAGAAAAACTCACAAACCTCATCAATTAATCACAATAATTATTGAAATAAAGAACATTAATTAAAATATTTTAGGGTTTAAAATATTACTTATATCCCTATTTAATATTAACATCAATAGATGGTTGAACATAAATATAGGAAAGATTTGATATTTATCGTTTCTATATTATTTCAATGTATGTCCTCTATAAATCTTTATATTTTGGATCAGTTTCAATCATAATTATAGAAAAATTATCAGGGTCCTTCCATCTCATAGAAGAAGCCACCCCATTTTACTTCTCACGGTGGTCATGTAAGGATTATGCATAATCTTTTACCGGTTCAAACCATTATTTCTGGCTCATATTCTTCTCTTTACGTGTGAATATATATTTATTGATTTCATCTCTTGTATATATTTCACACCTTTCATGATAGAGATAATGTAGAGACCCGTATCTTGACGTACATGGACATTACATTACATTTGCGGAATACTTAGTACATAACAAAAACACGCACTAAAGGATCGTAATAGTTTAGTGTCTTTGGAAACTCGGAACGTAATCTTCTAATCGTGGTGAAAGTTCTTCAATATCTCCCATAAAGGTCATCCCTTTTTTCTACCTAAAACTTTTCTTTATATCCTGGGGAAAAGAAAACATAAAAGGGTGAGCTCAAATGCTCAGTAAGGGTAAACAAAGGAAATATCAATCACATAATTTTCATAAGAACATAACATTTTTGGAAATCTTAACCTGCAAAAGAGAGCATAATTTCATAACATGGGATAAATCATAGTAGTGAAATGAAATCATAACTTAAAACATTACTCATTGTGGCATACACACATAATCATAGAGAATCATTTCTTGTTAGTCAAGACTCATTGCCAAGACTATCTTAGTGGACAAAGTCCCTTTCTGAATCGAGTAATCCTCGTTTCAGTCCTGTTTCACTGAACCGGTATAACCTACCATTCCAGCCATGTCTATCTCATGAGATATAAAATCTTTACCCAATGCATTGGAGGGAGATATAGGTCCCACCCATCTCTTAATGAATCCTTTCTTATGTGTGCCACAAAATCATAAATCATACATCATTTCATAACCCATGTAATAAAAATGGGATTCTTAAACAACATGACATCATAAAACCATTCATATAAGATAAAGGAATTCATAAACATAATTACATCACAACATAGTCAAATCAATGTAAAAATATGGATAGAAACAGAACTCTTTATTATCTTAGATGGAAAATAATTTTGATAAAACACTTGAATTGAATTCTTGAGGAAAATATCCTTTCTTCTTCAAAATCAATTTCTTTTCACAAAACATCATGCAACTTTAAAAGAAAGAGATTTTATTGAAAATAGTCATGAAATCTTTTAGAGGAAGCTTCATGAAAATAAGGCTTTATAAAACAGTAGAAATCCGTTCGTGCCGTATAAGTTAAAAAAAAACATTCTTCGTACTTTTGTCGGAAAAGTCAAAAAGTACCTCGTACGACAAAAGATTCCTTTCATACATATTACTAAAAACTCACCGAAGGGTAAAAATGGATTTAAACAATTGTAGGTGGATGGAAATAATATTACATTTTGATGAAACATGGATGTGGATGATAAAATACACCCCAGTAAATACTTACGAATAAACAATCTCGGATAAAAATGAGATTGTGATATTTCCCTTACCTTAGGTCCAATTTGCTTCGTATGTGTCCGAACCTCTTGTATAATGATTTAAATAATGTCATTGACTTATTACAGAATCATATTCATTGTTATGATATCATATATGGTTCACTTATGACATTATATTACCCGTTCTTTTGTAAATTCCATGTTAAAGAAGCGTTTTGGGTAAAATCGTTTCATTTATCGTAGGTGTTTTGACTTGTTGTTCTTGACATCATTATTACTTATATCATGATTTACTTACTTCCAGAATATAAAATATGATTTATATATCATATATATTCAGTATATATATATATATAATAGATAGATAAATAAAATGAAAAACACCGTTCATGGAGACGGTAGTCCGTACGTACGCATGAACGCTGTTTTTCTTTCCTTATTGTCTTGAAATGGAAGTAAGTAGATGACATACATATGTATATATATATACATAAATCCAGTAGCTTTATAATGTCATGTATTTCATTATTATTTCTTATATATACATTATAATCATTCTTAAATGGTTAACATGGAGAATGAATCTCATCGCGTCGTGGAGACGGTATTCCGTACGTACGCACGAGCGATGATATCATTTCTATAAATATTGAATTGAATTGGAGTGGATTATAAAATATATCAGAATCATTATGATGTTGTAATAACTATGTATAGTTATTCTTTACACCATTATACCCATCCATGTAAGGTGGTGGTGGAAAATAGATTACACCACGGCGTGGAGACGGTATTCCGTACGTACGCACGCGCGGTGATTTCTTTTTCCGTAGGATGGATAGATGGTGAAATAGGGTTGTTTCGTACTTATAATAACATATCAGTATATGAGTGATACTGATGTTATTACTTCATAATGAAACAACCTAAGAAGAAGAAGTGGAAGAAGAAATAAAGATGAAAGAATTGGTAACGGTAATTACCTCTTCTTTGAAGTGCCTCTTTGAGACCTCCTCTTAGGGCACTAGAATTGGTCTTTGAGGAAGACCAGAACCTCTAGGATGTTGCTAGGGAAGTGGAGAAGGGATTTTGGCAGGGGTTGGCCGAGCTTGAGTGCTCAAATTGGTGTGAGGAGGAGGGGGAGGAGGTGTCCTTTTATAAGGGAGGAGAGGGGCACCTTAGGAATTCTTAAAAATATTAATTTATAATAAATATAACCCCACTTAAAAACCTCCAAAAATGACTCATATTCGAAGATTAGATGAGATAGGGTTGTAATCTCATCAACCAATCAAATTTATACATGTTTGGATCTTATTTTAAACCTTATCAATTAGATTTAACTCTAAGTTAAATAATTTAACTTTTACCGTGTCTTTTTGTTTTCTTTCACTATATGGTTAATACACTTACTATAACATGCCAAACGAACCCCAAATTGTATATTATTAATACATATATCATTATATAAGTCATTTGGCCGAACCTTAGATTTTTAGGAATAAAATAACAATTAATAATATAATATTTGATTTAAAAACTATTTTGTGTCAATTTTGACACTATTTGATATATGATTTTTTTGAAAGTCATAACAGAATTATATATTCGAACCAAGTTGATTAAATCAACAATAATATATCATAGTAACCTAGAAAATTAGTGGAATTCTTAAAAAGTCTTAAATTACATTTATTTTGGTATTTATATTATCAATTATGTCAATATTTCATTAATAAGATAATTACTGCATCATCTTTGTGTCATAAATAAATTATATTATATGCTGTCTAAAAATTACAAATAAAATACCATCATGTAGGAAATCTTTTTAGCTTTCTAATGAATATTTATAGTCGAATTTAGCTTATGTATAACCCCATATTAAAAATGATTTACTTATTAAACTTTGATTTTAACTATTTTAACCCTTCTTTAAATAAATTAATAATAAATGTCCTAATCTAATCCAAGTGGGCCTAAATGGTCATATTTTATTCCTAAGTTTGTTTTTGGTCGAATTACACTTGTCCAATAGAATTATAACATGTGTTAGGGTAATATTAATATCATATTTACCCTTAGTTACCCTATTTACTATTAACCGTGGTAAAAAAAGTAAAAAGTTACTATTCACCAAAAAATTATTTTCATCTCATTGAACCACATTTTAGTCCTTGATATTAACCGTGTCTCTCGGATTTTCGAAATTCCATTCACAGAAGCGGTAAAATTAAGTTTTATGCAAAATTCCGTTTTTAACCTACCACTTAGTGGTTTCACTATTCATCAAAAATTGAAAGTTTTCAGAAAAATGCCAAAATTTCATCCTAAGCTATATTTCATATTCCGAATTCAAAAATGAAGTCTATTTTACCAAATTCATAACATAGAAGTTGCATTAATTAATTTTATAATTAAATCCCGCTGTTAAAACAAATAGCGTGTTTTTTAAGAAACAAAATCTATCAAAAGATTGACACTTGATTATGTCTGGTTTAAATGTGAAATTACAAACAATGACCAACATTGTATTAAATTGTAAAAATATATTCTAAATATACTTTAAAACCACTCAAATTAATAATTTATCACTATTAATTATTTCGATTAAAAAAGTTGTTTTTAATTATAATTTAGTAATTTTCACTATTCATTAGAATATGAAAGTTATCCGAAAAGTACCAAAATTTCACCTTAGGCTAAATTCGATACTCCGAATCCAAAAATGAATTCCATTTTAAAAAATAAAATTTACAAAATTTCCAAAAAGTGGTTATTACTATTCATAACGGCTAGTTTTAATAATATTTTAATAGCATATCGTTGTTTCGTGAAACTCAGTATTGCGTACTACACACGCTATCGAGGAAGGTCGCGATTGCGTGTAACGGAAGGAAAGTCAAGGATGCGTATTGTGAAAGCTTCTTTTGTTGTAGCGTACAACACAAGACATTAATGAAATTAAAAAGAATATTTTTCATAAAATCTTGGGGCGTTACATTCTACCCCCCTTAAAATGAATTTCGCCCTCGAAATTCGTCGGGGTTATAAATGGTTTACTATTCAAAATTTTCTTTGATAGAAACCCACATCGTAAAAAGGAATACCAAAACATGGCTTTAAAAAACTAAAGTATGAAATGTAACGATTACCCAAATATACTAATCACTGGGTTTCCACATAGGTGAAAATATGGATATGGAAGAAAAATCTAACCATCATGTTCTGATGGAGAGTGGTAGAGAACATGGCTATGGAAAAGCCAGTAATCACAAATCCATAGATTTGTGATGATATAAGGTACCATCTGATTCATCAGGTATAAGATCACTAGGAAAACATTTTTGGTTTTCAAGATCATTTCCCTAAAGTTGAAAATTTGCTTAGAATAAATACTTACTTTATTTTGGTAAAATATCACTTTTGTTCGTGCCTTGAACAATTTCTACTTCATCTCTTAAATAAATGAAGTTGAATTTGTTATTCGTGATGTGTTAGCAGATCATGTGATAGAATGACAGGTCATTCCATCTGTCTCAAACAAAAGGTTAGCAAAACTTATATACATAAGTCGATCTATAGTGAGATTAATCATATATGGTTCCTAAAATGGACTTATACTTCATATATCATACTGCTTAATATAATAAAACTAGTTTCTACTAAACATGGACTTCCTGTAGGTCAGTGGTAGGCGATAAAGGCCAGTCGCACTTCGGTTGTGGGTTCGATTCCCACAGCCTTGTCCGAAGCGATGGGCTGTCGCCCGTCCTGCAGGTTGTCCTTTTTCCAAAACTACTATAACATCCCATCAATAATATCGTCCAACACAATCCATTCCAATCTTTAGGCTTATCCATAATACTGCAGTCCACTCTCATAACATAGTGAAAACAATTACCAGAGATTTAATATCATCGTTGATCCCCATATATCATAAGATATGTTTTTTTTTGGTCACATTCCAAACATTCAAAGTCCTTAATCATGTATACTCTTGAATACCCATTGAACCTTAGTGAAAACTTGAATGCAGTTAAAAGTTAACACTTTACACATACCAAAATCCTCAAAATTATTTATACTCAAACCATGATATCACTTAGTCCTTATATCAATCATGAGCTCATGAATACTATTAAACATTTCATTTTCTCGTCTTCATTATGCGCATATCATCTTATTTCCAAAAAAAAATATCTCAATCACTTTGAATACCACATCAATAAATATTGCAATACTCAATGATACAACATTATTTTGGAATCCCATTACATAAACACTTAATCATTCCACCACATCGTTGTCATATTCAACATTGCCAATAGTGATCGCATGTGATTTCCCTTTGTCCTTTGCCTTCAGTGGTTGCTCATGTTGATCATCACTAACCCTTGGATTAGGGCAATTATTAGCATAATGCCCCATTTCCTTGCACTTGAAGCATTGAAGTGTTGGCGGTGCGTTCTCTGCAGTGTTTGCTTTATCATTAGAAACCCTTTTTCCATTACTTCGACACTCAGCTGCTCGATGACCTTCTTTTCCACACTTAAAACATTTTCTAGTCCCTTTTAGACAATCTCCACCATGCTTCTTTCCACACTTTGTGCATAAGGAAACATTCATCTTCTTTTCACCATTATTCTGAGATTTCTCCTTGAACTCCATCTTTCGTTTCTTGTCAAAACCATGAGATGGATATGTAACACCAACTTCCATTTCTACCTTGATAGCACAACGCACAATTTCTTCATAGCTACTGAAGTCTCTTATAGCTAATGCCCTTCGAAGACTTTGTTTTAAGCCACTGAAAAATCGATCAACTTTACTTTCAGGTTGGATGATAATTCCAGAATCATACCTTGCAAGTCTTGTAAAATTTGCTTCATAGGTACCAACAAATTCATCGTCCCTTTGCTTCAGTTCAAGAAACTCTTTCTCCATCTTTGTTCGAAGAATACGAGGGAAGTACTTATTGAAAAATAAGTTCTTGAACTCGTCCCATTCCATAGACTCAATTTCATCCCTTTGCCTTGTATTCTTAATAAGATTCCACCATTGATCAGCATCTCCTTCCAAACGATACACTGCTAGGATGACTTTATCATGTTTAGAACATTGAAGAACTGAAAATATCTTTTCAGTAGTACTAATCCATTGTTCAGCAACTAATGGATCAGTAGACCCACTGAAAGAAGGTGGACGCTGCCTCATGAAGGATTCAACAGAATGTTGCTCCTTCCTTTGCTCGTTTGGAAGTCCTGCATGATTCATAGCTTGAGAAAGTTGTGTGAGCATGGCTACAAGATTTTGCATTCCAGATCCTATATCGTTTGGTTGCTCAGGGGTACAATCATTGCATTGCCCATCACATTCCGCATTAACACGGTTCCTTCGGGTTCCAGCCATCGTCTAAAACCCCAAAAGAATTGTGTGAGAGGCAAAAATCATGCTAGGGAAAACAACATAATAAAGGGTTAGTACCCTCAATATCTAACATCTTAGGTTAAATTCGAAGATCGTTAGCGTAATTCTAGGACTATAACCTATACGTATACTTAACCTTAGAGACATCCCTAGACATACCTTAGAAATATCTCTAGGGATCTCACTAAAGTTCTCGCATCCTAGTTTCCAAAGGTTGACTAAACCTTTCCTCTGATACCAACTGTAGAGACCCGTATCTTGACGTACATGGACATTACATTACATTTGCGGAATACTTAGTACATAACAAAAACACGCACTAAAGGATCGTAATAGTTTAGTGTCTTTGGAAACTCGGAACGTAATCTTCTAATCGTGGTGAAAGTTCTTCAATATCTCCCATAAAGGTCATCCCTTTTTTCTACCTAAAACTTTTCTTTATATCCTGGGGAAAAGAAAACATAAAAGGGTGAGCTCAAATGCTCAGTAACGGTAAACAAAGGAAATATCAATCACATAATTTTCATAAGAACATAACATTTTTGGAAATCTTAACCTGCAAAAGAGAGCATAATTTCATAACATGGGATAAATCATAGTAGTGAAATGAAATCATAACTTAAAACATTACTCATTGTGGCATACACACATAATCATAGAGAATCATTTCTTGTTAGTCAAGACTCATTGCCAAGACTATCTTAGTGGACAAAGTCCCTTTCTGAATCGAGTAATCCTCGTTTCAGTCCTGTTTCACTGAACCGGTATAACCTACCATTCCAGCCATGTCTATCTCATGAGATATAAAATCTTTACCCAATGCATTGGAGGGAGATATAGGTCCCACCCATCTCTTAATGAATCCTTTCTTATGTGTGCCACAAAATCATAAATCATACATCATTTCATAACCCATGTAATAAAAATGGGATTCTTAAACAACATGACATCATAAAACCATTCATATAAGATAAAGGAATTCATAAACATAATTCCATCACAACATAGTCAAATCAATGTAAAAATATGGATAGAAACAGAACTCTTTATTATCTTAGATGGAAAATAATTTTGATAAAACACTTGAATTAAATTCTTGAGGAAAATATCCTTTCTTCTTCAAAATCAATTTCTTTTCACAAAACATCATGCAACTTTAAAAGAAAGAGATTTTATTGAAAATAGTCATGAAATCTTTTAGAGGAAGCTTCATGAAAATAAGGCTTTATAAAACAGTAGAAATCCGTTCGTGCCGTATAAGTTAAAAAAAAACATTCTTCGTACTTTTGTCGGAAAAGTCAAAAAGTACCTCGTACGACAAAAGATTCCTTTCATACATATTACTAAAAACTCACCGAAGGGTAAAAATGGATTTAAACAATTGTAGGTGGATGGAAATAATATTACATTTTGATGAAACATGGATGTGGATGATAAAATACACCCCAGTAAATACTTACGAATAAACAATCTCGGATAAAAATGAGATTGTGATATTTCCCTTACCTTAGGTCCAATTTGCTTCGTATGTGTCCGAACCTCCTGTATAATGATTTAAATAATGTCATTGACTTATTACAGAATCATATTCATTGTTATGATATCATATATGGTTCACTTATGACATTATATTACCCGTTCTTTTGTAAATTCCATGTTAAAGAAGCGTTTTGGGTAAAATCGTTTCATTTATCGTAGGTGTTTTGACTTGTTGTTCTTGACATCATTATTACTTATATCATGATTTACTTACTTCCAGAATATAAAATATGATTTATATATCATATATATTCAGTATATATATATATATAATAGATAGATAAATAAAATGAAAAACACCGTTCATGGAGACGGTAGTCCGTACGTACGCATGAACGCTGTTTTTCTTTCCTTATTGTCTTGAAATGGAAGTAAGTAGATGACATACATATGTATATATATATATACATAAATCCAGTAGCTTTATAATGTCATGTATTTCATTATTATTTCTTATATATACATTATAATCATTCTTAAATGGTTAACATGGAGAATGAATCTCATCGCGTCGTGGAGACGGTATTCCGTACGTACGCACGAGCGATGATATCATTTCTATAAATATTGAATTGAATTGGA
Organism: Viscum album; assembly: GCA_963277665.1. NCBI lineage: Eukaryota > Viridiplantae > Streptophyta > Magnoliopsida > Santalales > Viscaceae > Viscum > Viscum album. The sequence continues at coordinate 1,378,387,327 of OY728120.1, read as the reverse complement.
GTGGATTATAAAATATATCAGAATCATTATGATGTTGTAATAACTATGTATAGTTATTCTTTACACCATTATACCCATCCATGTAAGGTGGTGGTGGAAAATAGATTACACCACGGCGTGGAGACGGTATTCCGTACGTACGCACGCGCGGTGATTTCTTTTTCCGTAGGATGGATAGATGGTGAAATAGGGTTGTTTCGTACTTATAATAACATATCAGTATATGAGTGATACTGATGTTATTACTTCATAATGAAACAACCTAAGAAGAAGAAGTGGAAGAAGAAATAAAGATGAAAGAATTGGTAACGGTAATTACCTCTTCTTTGAAGTGCCTCTTTGAGACCTCCTCTTAGGGCACTAGAATTGGTCTTTGAGGAAGACCAGAACCTCTAGGATGTTGCTAGGGAAGTGGAGAAGGGATTTTGTCAGGGGTTGGCCGAGCTTGAGTGCTCAAATTGGTGTGAGGAGGAGGGGGAGGAGGTGTCCTTTTATAAGGGAGGAGAGGGGCACCTTAGGAATTCTTAAAAATATTAATTTATAATAAATATAACCCCACTTAAAAACCTCCAAAAATGACTCATATTCGAAGCTTAGATGAGATAGGGTTGTAATCTCATCAACCAATCAAATTTATACATGTTTGGATCTTATTTTAAACCTTATCAATTAGATTTAACTCTAAGTTAAATAATTTAACTTTTACCGTGTCTTTTTGTTTTCTTTCACTATATGGTTAATACACTTACTATAACATGCCAAACGAACCCCAAATTGTGTATTATTAATACATATATCCTTATCTAAGTCATTTGGCCGAACCTTAGATTTTTAGGAATAAAATAACAATTAATAATATAATATTTGATTTAAAAACTATTTTGTGTCAATTTTGACACTATTTGATATATGATTTTTTTGAAAGTCATAACAGAATTATATATTCGAACCAAGTTGCTTAAATCAACACTAATATATCATAGTAACCTAGAAAATTAGTGGAATTCTTAAAAAGTCTTAAATTACATTTATTTTGGTATTTATATTATCAATTATGTCAATATTTCATTAATAAGATAATTACTGCATCATCTTTGTGTCATAAATAAATTATATTATATGCTGTCTAAAAATTACAAATAAAATACCATCATGTAGGAAATCTTTTTAGCTTTCTAATGAATATTTATAGTCGAATTTAGCTTATGTATAACCCCATATTAAAAATGATTTACTTATTAAACTTTGATTTTAACTATTTTAACCCTTCTTTAAATAAATTAATAATAAATGTCCTAATCTAATCCAAGTGGGCCTAAATGGTCATATTTTATTCCTAAGTTTGTTTTTGGTCGAATTACACTTGTCCAATAGAATTAGGACATGTGTTAGGGTAATATTAATATCATATTTACCCTTAGTTACCCTATTTACTATTAACCGTGGTAAAAAAAGTAAAAAGTTACTATTCACCAAAAAATTATTTTCATCTCATTGAACCACATTTTAGTCCTTGATATTAACCGTGTCTCTCGGATTTTCGAAATTCCATTCACAGAAGCGGTAAAATTAAGTTTTATGCAAAATTCCGTTTTTAACCTACCACTTAGTGGTTTCACTATTCATCAAAAATTGAAAGTTTTCAGAAAAATGCCAAAATTTCATCCTAAGCTATATTTCATATTCCGAATTCAGAAATGAAGTCTATTTTACCAAATTCATAACATATAAGTTGCATTAATTAATTTTATAATTAAATCCCGCTGTTAAAACAAATAGCGTGTTTTTTAAGAAACAAAATCTATCAAAAGATTGACACTTGATTATGTCTGGTTTAAATGTGAAATTACAAACAATGACCAACATTGTATTAAATTGTAAAAATATATTCTAAATATACTTTAAAACCACTCAAATTAATAATTTATCACTATTAATTATTTCGATTAAAAAAGTTGTTTTTAATTATAATTTAGTAATTTTCACTATTCATTAGAATATGAAAGTTATCCGAAAAGTACCAAAATTTCACCTTAGGCTAAATTCGATACTCCGAATCCAAAAATGAATTCCATTTTGAAAAATAAAATTTACAAAATTTCCAAAAAGTGGTTATTACTATTCATAACGGCTAGTTTTAATAATATTTTAATAGCATATCGTTGTTTCGTGAAACTCAGTATTGCGTACTACACACGCTATCGAGGAAGGTCGCGATTGCGTGTAACGGAAGGAAAGTCAAGGATGCGTATTGTGAAAGCTTCTTTTGTTGTAGCGTACAACACAAGACATTAATGAAATTAAAAAGAATATTTTTCATAAAATCTTGGGGCGTTACAGATAATGCCTCCATATCTTCAGATAAAAAATTATTTATTCAAATTATAAATCATAATTAATGTAATTTATCTCATGAACATTCAATTTGATTATGGAATAACCTAGTAACATATCATTCTACAAGAGAAAGAATCAATGTATCTTCTTTTGTGACTCACTATAGATCAAAAACTATCCACTAATATATTATAGTTTGAGTGAAACTTAACTGAGGGACATTCACTTCATTTCAATGAAATCATCATCACATTCATAAATCTAATGGAACCTAGCTCCATTCTATATCAACATGGTCAGTGGATTTAATTTCCATGATAAATGTATCACAACGAAATTGTAACATCTATCCAACCCATGAAAACTATGTATTTTTGTCACCATACATGAAAACACACATATTTTATAGAAATTTCTTTATGATTTACTCTGTAAAGATACACATTACAAAATCAATAAATATTATGATGCCTAGTCTATTTAATGAATTATATATATGTCATTATTATTTAAAATAGGTGTAGAAAAGTATTATTTAAATCTTAATAACATGCCTTTAAAATTCCATTTGTCTCATAAAATAGTACGATATAACCTATGGAGGTACATAAGAATGGGGTGAGCTATAAATCCAAGAAAGTGAATAGTCAAAGAATAGAGTAATGAAATATTGTACATGTGAGTGATGAGGCATTATAAAAATGTTATAATAACAACAATGAGTTTCCAGTAATGGTATAATATGATAGCATAAATGCATCATTTATATGTTGAAACAACATAAAACATTACATCATCAGAATAACACTAGAATAATCTCCAAGACGTCATTACATAGTTTTTTTAGGATAACTACCCATAAACCATAATATTTATTTGGTTATATAAAAGTATTAACTATTATATTGGTGTTATATATAATTTAATGTGCACTCATCAAATTTATATTGGGTATATTCATTTATATACCACAGTTATCACACAACCTATGAACACATTTCACAAATTTAATCCCATGATTAATGAGTTTGGATTTTAGGGATGGATGTTACAAATCAAAGAAATATTGGAACAACTAGTTTAATAACCTTGAGTTAAAATTTCAATGTTATTCACTATAAAGATGTTTGGTTTGGAAAGTCACAATATAATATCAGCAGCTTAAAGCATAAACATAACATTCCACGGAGGGGATCAATGAGAGTTAAAGGTGGTCTCTTGTTAAATGGGAATCCGGAATACCATAATGTGATTCATAAAAACCAACTTAAAAATAATAATTTAATATTAAAAGGCATAATAAAATGAATGTACCTGAATAAATGGAATAGGAAGTGAATCCCTTACCTTGAGAGGGTACTTCAAAAATCATGGGAATGGAATCTTATGATCTTGAAACAACATGGGATAGAATTAAAGTGGGGGGGATTAAAATTTTCGCAATATGTTTTTATTAAAGGAGAATGGGAGTTTTGGTGGGTATTTATACTAAAAGAGAGGGGAATTATTTATTAATCGCTAAACATAGTTTTTAGACTCTATATAATAATTTATTCAAAACCAAAAAAACATTATATCTATTTTCTCCCATGGTATATTCTAAGAAGGATTTGTTTTAAATATTTTATTTGGCTATAAAATGAAATTCATCAAATAATTCCATTTATTATGGGTATGTTAGCCATTTTCATAATGAATTTTCTAAAACTATTATATATTATATATTCTTAGAGCATTCATTAAATATTTTTTCAATTAATCAAATTAATTAAACAAAATTATTTTAAATGGAAAATATATATTTTGTGAATTGATTTTATTTTTTTGATTAAATATATTTTGGGGAATTATGATGTCAAAATACAGATCATTTTTTTAAACATTAGTTAATTTATAAAAAAACTATAATCTTTAAAAAAATTTGAAAAATTTTCTATTCCATAATTTCAATATGAGGATTTACATAATAGTATTTACTTTACACAAATAATTTCCTAGGTATGATAATTTATAAAACTAAATAAAAATCCTTACTTAATAGAAAATACTAATTTTTAGGAATCTAATTACTTAATTATCCTTATAAATAATTAAATTTTAAGTCATTTAATTATATTATCATTTATATTTTAATAAAAACTTTTAAATAATATTATCCATGAAAATAACTATTACCTCTAAGTCATTGATTATATCATGAATTTTTTTAATTAAAACTATATAATTTACATAAAATATAGAATTTTCTTAATAGCAATGTATATCTTTTTTAACTCATTGTATAATCTAGTATATATATAAACAAAAACAATTTGTAAATAAAATCATTATTTTATTAAAAAAATAAAAACACGAATACAACTAGGGTCTAAATACATAACCCCTTATCACACCAACATATTCCCTATGGGTTAGGTGTGTGATGATGGTACATTCCATCGTTGGTTTGGTGAACACAGTCTGATCATTGATCTTGAAAAGCTTGACCTTCTCCTGTAAAAGATTTTACTCGGATTTTTTGTTTCTAAATCGAAACACGACCACTAGTATGGGAAAATATCAGTGACTTCATCCCCTATAGAAGCTTTGTTAAATGGAATTAATAGGGTACGATCCTACTTGTTAAGGGAATCATTTATTCGTTTCTAGCTAATTAGATTTTATCATAATGCTTAATATATACTAATAATAATTTTCATAATAGAATGGCTATATTATAAATTGTTATGATTCTTAATTATCTTTTTATCATGACCCCCAATTCTGGGCATATTTCATAATATACCAAAATGATGAAATTAACTACAGTGCATGTGTTTTATAAAACTACATTTAATAATAAGGAACTTACCCATTATTATGGTATATTTTTTCTTACATTTTATTATTATTTATATATTTCACCATTCAAATTCCAGTTCAAACACTAAAATAGCTGGGGTATCTTTTTCATCATCACCTCTTTTGGCTCCCATGATACCACCGCAGACTTGTGGTTCTGCAATAGTATGTTCACAAGGTGAGTTTTATTTCTTCAGATAACTTTTTATCTATAAAATATGATCTTAAATAGCCACTCCATATATAAAATATTATTCTAATAGGATTCCACCTTTAGTTTCATTACATGTGATGGGTCTAATTTTACATCGCCAAGAGGGATACATAGAACACATCATGGAATTGAGATATGTTAGGCGGGAGTGCTAGTCAATCAGACACCACTCCAATGTGATAAAGGATCTATAAGGTTATCATGTATCTAGTTTTATGCATTCACTTCTTCACAATCCTTATGACTTCATTCAATTATGATATTCGAAGGATCACCGTATATCTGATCTCAAAGATTAGGTATTGTCGATGGTTTTCATAATAACAATTTAATAATATTTTTTTAGATTTGTTATGATGGTGAAAAGTTTGATCCTTCTTAGTTATCTCTTACATATGACTAGGTCCCATTTTATTATGATAGCCAACTTCATCTTAGTATGTTGGATATATCTTTCTCTTCGTATATAGATCCTTCTATTGTTCTATTTGAATTCTAGTAATAAATATATTGTTATAAGAAAACTCTATGTTGGGAAAGTGTCGATTCAAAAATTCATGGAAATACATTGAAAATCATCTAAAAATATAATCCAGAGTTTAAATAGTTATATTATTATGAATATCAATATAATGGTGATACGTATTACTAAAACATTTCTATATATCAATTTATTTCTGATGGAATCTCCAGAAAGTCAATGTGAACCTTAGATGTCTATTAGATACAATGAAGAGTGGTACTCCATAAAGTCATACAGCCTATATTACATGAATATTGGTGATTTAGTCAAAACAATTAATTGATATAATGAAATGTGAAAACTGGGTATGGTGATCAACTACATCCCAAATGGAATTATTGAATTTAGATGTAATAGGGAGTCCAATGACTAAATAGATTTTTATTTTCTCATTTCAATAATACTATGGGAAATGGTCTCATTATACCCTTTGAATTATATCCGTTTTCATATAATTATTTGAAAAAAAAATCATGAAACAAATTCTATAATCTTTTTCCTTCTATTAACCAACAAGATGTTTTCCTTTAGATATTAATACATCATAGTGCTTCCTGGGTGAATAGGGAAAGAATGTCTATGAACATCATCCAAAATTTCTATCTTATGTTCTAATTTTTAACAGAAATAAATATGATTTCCGACCCATATAAAAGCATATTTATAAAAATATAACTTATAAATATTCAATACTGTTTTTGTATCTTATTTTTATCTTTTCTGGCATCTAATATCCACACAAGAATGGATGGTTGAGATGTTTTTTGAGAAATGAAGTATAAAGTTCTTTTTATGATTACCACTTCTATCCTTTGTATGTCTATGAATTTAAGATTCCTTTAAATCCTCATCATGGATAGATTTTTTGATCCTTTCTTCTCATAAAATCTTACACTTTTTTCACCTTCCCTAGATAATAATGGATTGAATAGTCAAAATCCTTGAACATCCATAACCACATTAAATGGAGCGTATTGATCTCTTTTTTAATGTATACTTACAAATTTTTGATCCATATTTATTTCAAAATTCCCAATATAGAGATAATGTCACCATGTATTCATTGTAAATATCATTTCTACCAATTACTTGTCATGCATTGGGTAGTTCCACTCAAGGGTCATTAATCAAAAAAATTCATTGGCTATCAACTTTTCATTTTTCATGTGTACATAACCAACCTATTTTTTTATGAGTCACTATAGATCATAGAAACACTGTAACTGGTGGGTAATATGATTGTAGGTGCATGGATTATACTCTTTTTTAATGCTTTAGTTCTCTCATAAAATTCAAAAATCAAGATAAACATCAATCCAATCATAGTTATCTTGGTTAATATTCTTAATATTCAGGATAATTTTACCTTTAATGAATTATAGTACCCAGGTAATCGAAGAAACATATTGATATATGTCTTATATATTGATATAGGGAATCATTAAATTTACTTTATCTTTAAATAATCCACATATATACCTTTTCTAGTGATAAATGTTCCCTGAAATGATACTTTATTAATTCAAAGCATTTGTTTAATGTATTTCACATATAACTTTTCCTTTTATAAGTTCTTAAATATAGAATTAAAATGGTCCTCATGTTCTTTCTTGGTTTTGGAGTAGATAATTATATAATCTATAAATAGTACCAAAATTTGTGAGGACAATCCCTAAAGAATATATTCAATAATTCCATTATAATAGTTAAATCATTATTGAGTCTGAATGGAATCACCATGAACTCTTATTGTAGGTAACTTGTATGAAAATTAGTCTTGGGGATTTCCTCCTTTATCACATTTACTTCCTAATATCCCAACCAAATATCAAATATAGAAAAGTATCGTGCTCTATATTGATGATCAAAAAATTCATCAATCTATAGGATATGATACATTTTAACTATCATCATCTATTTTTTATCATGATAATCTTTGCAATGGTTAATTGATCTATCATTATTTTTTATGAAAGGGGTCATTTCATAACATGGTGCATTACATGTGTATATAATCCCATTATCTATATTCTCCATTTATTTATTCTACACGTCATTATGTTCAATATTTTCAATTATATAATGATTCTATGATATTTTAATGCTTTAGATGATAATTATATTGATAATTAAACCTATTTTCTAGGAGGAAGTATTAGAAATTCATTAGGGAACACATCAGTATATTCCATTTCAATTATAATATCATCAAGTAAAATATTATGCCTAGTATTCCTCATTTGAGAAATAAACACATTCTCAATAGGTAATAATATTCATTATTTAGAAGATTATTGAAACCGAGATCCATCCTCCTCCTTACACATGAATAGAATAAGAGGGTGATTAATTATATGAAAAGAGATTTCCTTATCCAAAAAATTTATTTTTGCTATATACATGGTAAATAAATCCATTCCTTAAATAGAATTAAATTCCACAGAATTAAGTATCCCAATGATTTCTAACAAATTTATCCAACAAATATGGATAAGGTATAAGTTATATGCTTTGGATTCAACAATTGACCCATTTTCTATTTTCATTGATAACACAACTTCTATGTTTTGAGGTTGTGTTTGAATAGTTATAATAAACATGTGTCTTGTGAAGGAATTCATTTAATAAGGTTTAAATAATTAATTCTATAATCTAAAATAAATAATTATTCTTGCTATTATTAGTTCATTGTTGGGATCCACCTAACCAGTCATGATGGGTTATTCTACCCCTTCATCTATAGTCCTTGAAGGTTCATTTCAATGATTATCTTTTATAACCCATGGATTAGTGTAATGGTTTCGTATTTTTCCATCTTCCATATAGTGAATCATTTGATAATAAGATAATGTATGACTAGATAATTTACTTCTTCCATCACATTGGTGGGTTTCTCCTATTAGAATTTTCTATCTTAGTTACCCTCTATACCACACCAAAATTATTCACTTTTCCACATAAAGAAAATTGTAGGATGATGACACCCACACATTGTTCAAGTATGATGATGGATTTTATTTCTACCGTGGAATTTCTTTGTCACTCTTCAATAATTAAACTCCACTCATCACTTCCAATCTCTAGAACCATGATACCCTTGATATTATCTAATATGTATTTAGACATGGAGGGAACATAATACCATTTATACTTAGTTTTCATTTTAATGAATATCCATTATTACTATTTCATCCTTGCAACATTTTGTAAGTTTCTAACTATACTTTTGTGGTCAATGGAATATCTAGATGTGTATCATGAAATTATATTGATGTTTTCCTCCAATTCCTAAATGGTTACATCATCCTTTTTCTTCTATAAATATAACTCAATCATCATTTTACATTGAACGTTTTGTATGAATTATTTATCAAAAACCATTGTCATGAATTATTTCCACTACATCACCTTGATGTATTCTTTGATATTTGTATTCTTGATCATCGTCCACCATTGATAAGAATAACCACCCATGAAACAAAAAAACCATTACAAATTTGTCTGCCTCATAGAATTGAATAGTAGAGAATACTTTTTTAGTGATTTCAATACATTATTCCACAATTATGGAACTCAAAGGTATATTGAAATTCGGAGGCCTTTTTTACATAGATGCCTCATTTATTATTTTCATTTTCTTATGCGAATGTGGGTATTTCTCTCGGTTGATATATTTTTTAAAACATATGATAATTGAGTAACATTATTCTAAATGTCAACAATAACTAATCCCATATGGTTGGGTATCTCATCTATAAGATCACCACATTTTCCATCACATTGGTTGTTGTTGTGGTTCCTCTTATTTCTATCCACTAGCCAAAATAAATGGAAATTTTGGGGTTAAAATTTTAAAACAATCAAATATAAAAAAATAAAACTATAATCATTGAAGGGATAACTAAAAAATGAAATATATTCCTTGAATTATGAATTTGAAGGATTTAATATATGTTATCTGTGGTTAATATACTAATAATTAATTTCATAGGCATCCTGATTCCATCCATAATGGTTCAGAAAGAACTTTGGAATTTTCCATTTCATATCAAAATAAGAGTGTAATCCTAGGTCTTCAGTAGGAACTATTTTTCATGAACCAAGTGACAATAAATTTAATACACAACCTTCAAATTTTTACTTTATTACCCCTTGTTATAACTATTTCAGAGCCTGATCCACTTGTATTGTCATGACAGGAAATTCATTGGGTGAAATCCACACACTCTGTACTTTAACAAAATTCTTGGATGTTTTACTATATGTATTCTTATCCCTTTATTTTTCACTGAGGCTTCGTAATATTAATCCCCACAAAAAACTATACCTTTTTATAGATCAAAAAATGTGAACTCTTGTATTTATAAAAATTAATTCATTATTTAGAAACAATCCTCATAATTCAACACCAAATATTCTTGTGGCCTAGAGAATTGGGTAATTTTTACCGACCTAGTTTTTTCATTTTATGAATTTGAAATATTTCTACACATATTTTGGGACACAAGATTTCAAAATGAGTGAAATTTCATGGCCTGATGTTCCAAAAATTAATTTTATTAAAATATTAAATATATTTTTTTATGGACCACACACATTTTCTTAATGAAAATGGGATAACTCTTGAATGTAATCTAATATAATAATTTTAAGCCTATGGTTGAGTCCATAATGTGAGGTTTATCATAGTCTCGACTTAAAACTGGTTAGTTTGGGGTGTTTCAAAAAGGAGACTATTGGTAGGTGTGATCTTATAGAAATAATTAATTAAATTTATTTATTTAATTAAAAAACAAAAACATGTTTCCTTTACAAAAAATCACTTCTAGGGATATTTTCATTGGATTATCTATGTAATCCTTAGTATGATGAAGAGTGTTCCCCTCCTCCTCCTATAAGATAATGAAATCAGATGACAAAGAATCATTGGATCAATGTAGATCAAATTGTAGTGAATAAAAAAACACCTCTAAAAAATTTTAGGGTGTGTTCTTCTAGGGAAAGAAATCCAATCTCTTAGTATAACTAATTAATTAATGTTTTGTTCCTTTATTAGTTAAATTTATTGATCAAGATCATCCCTTTCTATAATATGAACCAATTTCTTGATGGTGCCTTCTCTCCTTTACTAAATGTACACTGATTATTGAGTTTCTCACCCTGCATATACTCAATTGTAATCATTGGCCTTGAATTATTGGCTAATGACTATTAAACATCTGTTACTATGCCTTTTCTCCCTCTGATTCATTTCATTATTCGCCATTAGGCAATGCGTTCATGGCACAACATTATCGGGTTGTATGGACCATATTTGCACCCTCATATTCATAGTCGAATCATGTGTGTTGAAAAAAAACACCTAATTGGGGATGATATTAGAGGATACATGAGTTTTAGGTGAACTATTTGTTAGAACTGAGATTTTAATTTCAGGTATGCATCTTGATTTCGTGTGTTTTCAGAAAAAGTTCAGTTTTTGGAAATTTTATAAGTACACACCGTGTACCCGGTTGCTTTAGGTAGCAGTGTACAGTCCATGTAACAGCTGAGTACATGTCTATGTGGGTGCCCTAGAAACTGCCTAATGTGGGGGACAGTTGAGGCATGTACACAACATGTACATTAAATGGACACACAATGTAATTTTTCTTTTATTTGTTTAATCGGACCGGGGTCGCCTCTAACCCTAGGTTCATCTTCTTCTTGCATCATTTCATCCAGGAGAAACCGTGAGCGAAAAATATTTTCTAAGACACCGTTTCGCCATCCGAGGTCAAATTTTAACATCATAGTCTTCATTGGAATCCCACTAGTGATTTGTTACATCTTCATGAATCTCACTTCCTTAATTATCCCCTCTCCCGAGTTATTCAAGGTTGAACATTTTTTATGTTTTCTAGATCTATGACATTCTAGGGCATCTCAACAACTGTCGTTCGAGAGTGTTCCTCATCCAATGTCAAGGTAGGTAGTTTTTTTCCATTCATTGGTTGTCTTTGAGTTTAATATATCAAAGTGTTGATTACCCATGTTTGAGGTATTTTACATTAAGGAAATTGATCTATGAATTGTCGTCCTTAGATTGACTATTGGAATATGGTTTTTATGGAATTATGTGATATTTTAGGTTTAAGGAACACCCCATGGTTGTGTTTCCTTGGTTGAATGTTTAGGTCCATTTGGTCCCATTTTCCTATGAGGATAATGTTGTTTCATTTCCTTGAATGACTGGATGGAACTGACTAACTTTTCATGATTTGTTAAATGCTTGTGAGATGCATTGTAATTGTTTATCCATATTGTTGTTGAGATTACTTTGGGCTGCTTGATATCATATATTCACGATTGAATTGTGCAGGGCTGCAAGAACCTGGTGTAGTTAGACCATAGGGGGAATTGACATTGGGTACATTCTCAATGTGTATGATATATTTCTCGCTAGGACACCATAGGGGGGATTGACGGTGATTGATCCCTCAGAGTGTCTATAATTTAAGTTATAAGACCACAGGGGGAATTGACATTGAGTGCTTCCCCAGAGAGTATGTAGTTGTTTTGGAAATACCATAGGGGGAATTGACGATGAGTGCTTCCTAAGATTGTCTTTACCTTATTATTGAATTACTTGGATAAATGGGTAAGACTGTGTGAGCTACCCAGAGGGTTAATGTGAATGTTTGTTGTTTTGTGATGCTCCTGCCGAGCCAGAGCACAATATTGGATTCATTGATGCATGGTAGTATTCTAAGATACCTGTTTGTGGTACTTACATGATTAAATGATGAACATTAAATGATAATGAATGTAAATGGGAGCTTTACAATTTGGTTACTTTTGTATACTCCTAGTTGCATTTCTACATATCCATTATTATCTTCCATATATACTCACAAATATTTCAGAAGTGATCATGTGGTGGTTTCCTACTGGGATTCATCTCACGCCCTATTTGGGTCCTGATTTTGGACTCAAACAAATTATATGGTTGCTGGTATAGATAAGGGAAATCTCCCTTTGTCATCAGGTTCTCGAATGTTGTGGAGCTAGAGAGCATGGGACAAAGCTAAGGCATGCGATGCTACAAGACTTTATTGTTTTTTTACTTTGGTTTATTATTTTATTTCCATCATTGTGACTTTTTTGTTTGTTTTCTAGACATATGCGACATGAATCATTTATATAAGTGCTCCAGTTATTTATTTACTTTCAGTCATCTTCTATTTACCAATTGTATGTTATTATTGCTTCTACAACAGTTTATTATTTATTATTCCGTTGTTCATACTCTGCCAATGAATGCATAGTTTCCCAATATCACACCCATGTCCCCCTGATTCTCTTCTATAGCCTTCGGAATTTGATGAAATGATCTTGAGGCTATGTGACCAATCAGGTATGGGGAACCTCTGGGCGGCACCCAGAACTGGGATGTTAAAATGTGATATCAATGGCAGAATCCATTCTGATTTTTCAAATTTTTTTGAGCCAATAGATAGGGATAGTAAGGAATAGGTAGTTTGTAATAATCACTTCCCACTAGTAGCTAACCCACGTATAGGGAAAATCCATGTTACCTCCATTATTGCAATTTTTTGGTTGGGAAATTGTTACAGTTGATTTGATTTCACCGTTGGTTGATACCCATGTTTTGTGTTATTATGATTAATATCATTGAGGTTTTATTTTAGTTGCAAACCAATGTGATGAGGGTATTCCATCTAATGCATTATATATGCACTTAAGAGGGATTACATGTCATTCATTCTTGTGATGCCATTTATTTTGCATTACTAATTGTATGTGGTTGGATAGATGTCATTCTAGATATTCAGGTTGTTGTGATAGATGCTGTGATAGAATACCTACTGTCTAGATTGGGTATTTATCATATGTAATATTTCATTTGGATTGATGCCATGATTTGGTCCCCGAGGTGTTATGGGCCTTCTTGGATCAGAATTTGTTGGGCCATGCATGAACTTTTTTTGAATTTTGTCAAGTTATGATATGAATATAGATTCCAAACCATTTATTCGTGGGAGTATGGCCTCTCACATGTCAGAATTGTTCATTCTATGGAAAAAAATATGTTTTTAAGGGTTATGGAGATGTTTTTGGCACTTAATATCCAAAAAATCCTAGAATATATGATGTGTGATGATGAATACATTCCATGTATCCTACTGTTCAGGAAGAAATTGTTTTTATTAATTAAATGTCGTGTACTGTATGTACACTCAAAGTAGTCCTTGAATGTGTGACCGACTATGTGGGAAGAGATACGAGGTTGGGAAATGTTGGGTAGAACATGTCGTGTACTGGGAGTACCGGTCATGCCAGTGAGGCCATGTATCTAGCCATGTGTCTAAAAACACGGGTGGTTGGAACTTAAGAGGTACATACCATGATTAGGTTCAACATTTAGCTGTGTAGAGGATTATAGGTAGGAGGGAAAAAAATTCAAGAACTTTCCATGTCTCAGGAGGAACACGCCTTGTGTATGGGTGTTACATGAACAGTTTTGTCTGAGGTACACTCCAGGTTAAAAGCTAAAATAAACATGTCATGTAGGGGTTATACACATCGTGTAACAATGTTTTTAAAAACATAAATGTTTCCTTTCTACAATTATTTTCCTACACCTATTTGTTTTAGTCTTTGAAAATCTTTAACTGAGGTGTGCTCTTGACCATAAAAAGTAATGCAACCAAGACATTATCCGGTTTTAAGGCGAGATGTAGGGTTACGATCAGACAATGGAGATGGTAGATGAGAGACTAAAGTCAGACCCTCCAGTCATATCAGTCTTAGAACTAGCTTTCATTCCAGAAACAGATGTTGATGCGCATTTCTAAGAATAATTTATGAGGATGATGCATACCAACCAGGTTTCACTGCATCCTTTCCCGTCTATGGAAGAGTTGACATGGGATTTTCAAAAGCAGCATCCTCCCCCTTTCTTAGGATATGGAGTACCACTTGATGTTGATTCATGGTTAGAAATCATGATTTATATAATTTAGTAACTCGATATCCCTACATAGAGTAGGATTGATCTCTCTACATATATGATACACGATTCAGCCAAGAGATAGTGGGATATGACATCCCAGATGGGACGCTAGTGAGTTATGGCTTGGGATTAGTTCCAACATGCCTTCTATGACTAATTCTACCTAGATACCTTCAGGGATAACCGATACCATGAGTTAATGTGTTTGGAGAAAGGTAATCTATTAGTCAGGGTGTATTACTCTCACTTAACAGCGCTACAATGCTTCACTTCCATTATGGGGGGTGATGAGTTATTTCGGGAAAGGAATCTTGAGGATGGTCTTAGGCATGACATCTGATCTTAGGTGAACATCTTCAGGTTGACTTACATGTCTTCTATAGTCAATTAGGAACTGATCAACAAGAACAACCTGAGGGATTATAGAGTTTTGGGCTCGGGCGGTTCGATATCCATAGTTGGTACCCTTCCGACTGATAGTAGGAAGAACCACAGGGAGTCTACACGATGAGATCTAAGTAGGCAAGAATTTCCATCAGGTATCAAGGTGGTGTGCTACCAGTGCAGGAAGTGAGGAAATAAGAAACCTTACTCTGTGAGAGTCTCAGTTCAATGCTGATCTTGAAATAAGATGGGACATCATCAGCATTTCTACAATGGCCACCTTCTAGTAGCTTGCGAAGGAGGATCTGTTTCGACTCCTCATACTAGAGAAGAACCAAAAGTCCCACATCATATTGGGGGGGGGGTGGAGTTCTTCAAGCCCTTCAGAACGAGGTGGTGGTCATGGACAAAGTGGTCAGACACATGGTTTCTGAAGTCCATAGTGTGGATCAGATCATGGATCTCAGACAGCTTCATAGAACTGAAGTGCATGTTAAGATTTTCTGCTAGAGGAGATCCAGTAGGAAAAGGATTCGAGATCCTCTATGGTTATAGGTACGATTTTTGTTTCCACAGTTTTAATTTCTCCTCTTTTCAACACATGGTCTTCCCATTGCTTTATATCTATGCATGTTGTGGAGTGCCTTGGGATCTATATCTTTACTTTTGCTGATATCATGATGATGTAGAAACCACTGGATATTAGATTGGCTAGTGTACATCAGTGCAAGGAGTGCCCTCTTGAGGTTGGTGGGTGTCACTTCACAGGGGGCCATTATGTCTTAGAAATGACGGGCTATGACGTCATTCTCAAAATGGACGGGTTATTTCCCTTCCATGATGTCGTGGATATCTATTACTGTTGGGTGAGTTTCACTTCACCAGAGGGTGGATTGTTTCTATATAAAGGTGAATGGGAAATTTAGGCGAGTAGAGCTGGACCTGAGCATCACGGGTTGAGATGTGTTATAGCCGATAACGATAGTATGTATCTTGATGACAAGGGGACTTCATAGTTGTACATTCCTCCAATGGTCGATCATTTCAGGGATGTGTTTGGGGATAACGTTTTTAGTTTTCATCTAGAGCAAGAGGTAGAATTTTCAGTTGATCTTGTGCCATGGGAAGCATCAATATCTATTCATCCTTATAGGATGACTATGTCAGAGATATAAAATATTTAAAACAGTTAGATGAGTTAAAGGAAAAGGGTTTTATCAGAACTAGAAATTCTCCTTGGTGTTCGCCTATCCGGTTTGCAAAAAAAGGTGGATGGTACCCACAGAATTTGTGTGGATTATTTTTAGGTGAACCAATTGACTGTTAATAACTGATATCCCTTACTGAGGATTATTGTCCCTTTGATCAGCTTTGAGGAGCCCGGGTGTTCCAGAAGACTGACATGAGATCCGGTTATCATCAATTTCATGTTAGACTATCTGATATACCTCTTACATCCTTTTAAAAAGGGTATGGTCTATATGAGTATGTGGTTATGCTGTCTGGTCACAATAACATGCGTACAGTTTTCATAGAACTGAATAACCATGTGTTCCATCCATACGTGGACTCCTTTTGGTGGTTTTTGTGGATGATATCTGGGAGTAATCTCACACTCGACATGACCATGCTATTAATTGTGAGACCATTATAAGTACACTAAGATAGCCTCATTTATATGCTAATCTCTCAAAATGTCACTTTTGGATGGACCAAATTCACAACTTAGGGCATGTAATCTCAGAGAAAAGAGCATCCGTTGACCCAGATAAAGTGAGAGCAGTAGTTTCTTGGGAGCATCCAAAGAACATCATTGAGGTACGAAGTGTTTTGGGGCGGGATGGTTACTACAGGCAGATTATACAGTAATTTTCATGCATGGTGGTACCACTGATGGGCCTGACTAAGAAGGGTGTGATGTACCAGTTGTCATATTCTTGTGAGTCATCCTTTTAGGAGCTAAAGGGAAGGTTGAGATTAGCACCGATACTAGTTTTTATATATATGGGAATGAGTTGCACTATTTTCTGTGATGAATCAGGTATTGGTTTGGGATAAGTTCTTATACAGGGGGGAAATATTAACTGCATATGGGTCTTAGAATTTGAGGACACATGAGAGGAATTACCCGACGCAAAATCTATAGTTGGTCGTAGTTGTTCATTCCTTGCAGTATTGGAGAAATTTCCTTCTATAAGAGAATATTTTAGTGTACACTGACCACTAATGTCTCAAGTATATATTTACCCAGTGTGAACTGAATTTGAGACAGTGAAGGTGGGTTTAGTACCTTAGTTCCTTTGACTTTGAGCTTTCATACATTCCTAGGAAAGGCAATAGAGTGGATGATGCGTTTGGAAAGAGGACTCAGATAAATGCAGTTCAGGAGGCTAGTAGTGAGTGGTGGATTATGGCTCGGTTCTGTAAAATGCATTTGGAGGTGTAGGAAAAACATGGGTTGATGTTTCATTCTTCTATAGTTGTTACCTCTACTATTCTATATCGGCTGTGAACGAGGTAGCTATTATATTTTAAAGGCCAAGTCCAACAGGAGAGTGTGTCAAGAGAGGACCCTAGTATTATATGGACTGTAGTTGGGGATGATATATTTTGCTTTCAAGGATGAGTATGTGTATCAGAAAAAATATGTGAGGATTTAATATGGGATTTTCATTCTTCAGTTTGGGTGTTTAATCCTGGTGTTACAAAGATGTATCGAGATTTAGATCATCAATATTGGTGACCAGGTATGAATAGGGATGTTTCGAGTTTTCATATAAGATATTCCACCTATCTACAGGTGAAGGAGGAGAATTAGTGACCTGTGGGGCTTTTACAGTAGTTACCCATTCCTGAGATGAAGAGGAAGAATATCGAGATAGATTTTGTGATAGGGTTAACGAGGTCGCCTCAAGGGAATGAAATAGTTTGGGTTATCATCAATAGGTTCAAGAAGGTTGCACACTTAGTACCGATCAAGGAGACCATCAGTGTTTATGATATTGGAAGGTTTTACATCCAAGAGATTGTACGGTTTCATGGGGTTCTGTGATCAATCATTTCAGATAGAGACACCAACTTTATTTCTTGTGTCTGGTGGGGACTATATATAGATTTGGATACTAAGGTACTTCTGAGTACAACTTACCATCCCCAGACAGATGGCTAGTCAGAGTTCACAATTCGGGAGATGGAGGAAAGGCTTTGAGCATGTGTCTTATATTTGGGAGGTTCTTGGGAGAAGCACATAACTCTTGTGAATTTTTCCAAAAATAATTGTTTTCAGGAAACTGAGAAGATATCATTTTATGTAGCTTTTTATGGTAGGCCATGTTGATCACCCTTATGTTGCATGGAGGCAGGAGAGGCTATTATGTTGGGACAGTGCCTTGTCCAAGAGACCACTGAGTAGGTGGATCTAATTCAGAAGAGGATGGCTACTGCATAGTATCGGTAGAAGTCCTATGGTAATCAGTGGAGATGACCTCTGTAGTTCAAGGTTGGAGATCATGTTTTCTTACGTGTCTCACCAAGGGTGGGAAACATGAAGATTGTGAGACAGGGGAAGATTTCACTGAGATACATCGGGCCCGTTGCCTATCAGTTGTATTTACCTCAGAGGTACCTGACTATGCACGATGTCTTCCAGGTTTCTCTACAACGACGTAACTTTTTAGACACGTATCTTGTTTTTCAAACCAAGGATGTTGAGTTGGAGGTGGATTCATCATTCAGGGAGAATCCTATCCAGATTATTGATCGAATCACGAAGGTTCTATGTGGTCATTCTGTTCCACTTGTATGGTTTATGTGGCCGCATGACTGAGTGTAGGACACGACCTGGGAGAGGGAGGCCAATGTGCGATCATAGTAGATAGATATATTTGAGTATTCTTCTTCACCAACTTTTTCAGGAAGTCTAGGGATGAATTTCTTTAAGGTGGAAAGTTATAAAAACCCGGATCTTCATTTTTGGTATGGGTCTTCATTTTGGTTGTTCTTAATAAAAATGAGTGTTTTGGAAATTTTATAAGTACACACCAGGTACTCAGGAGTACATGATGTGTACCCAGTTGTCAAGGTAGTTGTGTACTTTCCATGTAATGGCAGAGTACAAGGCCGTGTGGGGTGACCGAGATACTACATAATGTGGGGGCTGGATGAGGCTTGTACACGGTGTGTACATTAAATGAATATTTCGTGTGCTTTTTATTTTATTTATTTAATAAGATCAGGGTCTCGTCGAATCTTCAGTTTCATCTTCTTCTAGCCTTGTTTCGTCCTAGAGCAACCAAGAACAACAAATAATATCTGAGCCACCATTCCTCCATCCATGGTCTGATTTGAACTCAGTTAGGTGCATTGGAATCCCAGCGGTGTGTCCTTACTTCTTCTTGAATCTCACTTTCTGATTTCACCTCCCTCTCGAGTTATTCAAGGATGAACATTTTCGACGTTTTTGTAGATCTACATCATTCTAGGCCGATTCAAGGCCCGAAGTTCGAGAGTGGTCATAGAACAATGTCAGGGTATGTTGTTTGTTTCCTTTTGTTGGTTGTCTTTGAGTTTTATATTCCAAACCCGATTAACCAAGTTTCAGGTATTATGGATTTCGGAAATTGATCATTGAATTATATTCATTAGATTGAATGTTGGATTAAGGTTTTTTGTTATTGTGGAATTATATGAAATTACATGTTTATGGAACACCCCATTGGTGAGATTCCATGGATGAATGTTTTGGGCCATTTGGTATAGGTTTCCTATGAAGAAAACCTTGATTCCTTGCCTCGCTTGATAGGTTGTAATTGACAACCTTTTTCTACTTATAAAATACTTGTGAGATGAATTGTAATTGTTTATCCATGTAGTAGTTGAGATTTATATGGGCTTCTTGATATCACAAATGCACAATTTAATTTCACAGTGATGTGAGAACCTGGTGTAGTTAGACTGTAGGTGGAATTGACATTGAGTGCTTCCTCAGAGTGTCTGTTATATTTTATGCTATGATACCATTAGTGGAATTGACAGTGAGGGATCCTACAATGTTTCTATAGTTTATTTTATGAGACCACAATGTGGAATTTATGTTTATTTCTTCCACCAAGTGTCTGTATTTGTTTTGGATAGACTATAGGGGGAACTGACAGTGAGTGATTTCTCATAGTGTATTTACCTTATTATTTCATTACATGGACCGAGGGGTTGGACTATGTGAGCTACCCAGAGATTTAATGTGAATATTGAATGTTTTGTGACACATCATCCATGCTGATGTAGAAGCATTGATTCGGTCCTACTAGGTAGTCTTATGAGATACCTGTTTTTGATTCTTACTTGATTAAATGATGAACATTAAATGATAATGAATGTAAATGGGAACTGTATGACTTGGTGACTTTTGTGTACTCCTAGTTTCTTTGCTAAATTTCAATTATTACCTACTATATATACTAACATATATTTAGGAAAATATATTATGGTGGATGCCTATTGGGATACATCTCACACCATGTTTGGGTCATGATTTTGGACCGAAAAAGATAATATGGTTGCATGTATATATAAGGGAAGGCTCCCTTCATTATTAGGTACATGATTATGGTGGAGCTTGAGATAATTGGACTAAGATGAGGCTTGCGATACATCTAGAGTTTAATTTCGTTTCTACTTTGGTTTAGTAATGTATTTCCAGCATTGTGACTTGTTTATTTGTTTCCTAGACATATGTGGCATGAATCATTTATATATGTTATCGATTTATTTATTTAGTTTCAATCTTCTATTATTTTCATGTTGTATGGTATTAATGATTCTAATACCATTTATTATTTGTTATTATTTTATTCATACTCTACCAATGAGGGAATAGTTTCCCCACTATCACACCCATGGCCCTCACTGTTAGTCTAGCATTCGGGAAAATGCATTTTAGGACAAGTGACCAACAGGGTAGGGGAACTTTTTGATGAACCCAACACCAAGACATTACACTATTTATTGAATCAGGTGAAAAATCAACCATGATTGTGATAGAATAAGTGCATGATACTGTAGCTTTGTTCGAACTTATATTTATTAAATATTATTGGTTTCTGGACCACCAGAAGGTAGACAATAGTAAACAGATGCGGGATCCATAATTTTTTGGAAGAGACGGGGCCATATTTGATGGTCAAATGACCATATCTAACTTGAGGATAGAAGATCTAAATTTCAAGAAAAATCCTTACTACCTTCCAGGTAGTTTCGAAGAACAGACGACCTATGACACCTATGTTGGGGAAAATTTGGTTTGGGAAATTAAATGGACGTAACAACTAGCAGTCTACCTACATGACACATATCCATCCCTAGGTGGACATTCCATATGACAAAGCACACCAGAATGACCCTATGATGGATGAAATGGCTAGGCCCATTCCATTTACTAATGTATATTGACACAACCGAGAACTCATTTTTTACGAATGTACAAGGAGATGACCAAGGTGCTTGATAAGGGAAACTGAGTGGCTTGGACATGATAGGTATACTCCTTATGAATCGTGTAGTGCCATACGGTTGGGGAGTCATGTACCACCTGTGAAATAGATAGGTGGTGTATCAAGACTAAACACCATGTGGGTACTCTCACACTTATTGTATCCCTTAATTTTTTAGGAAACTTCAAACTATCATATCTCCTTCATTTGGACTTAGATTTCATTCATTGAGTATCTTATCATGAGTTTTTTTGGCATAAAAAATGATTGTACCCTCCTATATGTATTTTGAGATATAATGTGGGATGTTATGTGTATGATTTGTATTTAGGTATCACTCAACACCAATAGTGATCAAGGATAGGATCACTAGTGATATATAGAGTGGAATCCCCCATAAATATGGGTGAGGAACCACTATCTAATGATTGTAACACCCTATCAGATTGGGAATAGTTAATGCTTTTCTTCATTCATAAGTGTAGAAACCTCCACTTCTTAAGAAAGTAAGAGAGTCCTAGCTAGAAGACATCGACAATGATGTATTTAATAACCAGATATCTATAAGTGATTCGCTGGATGGATATTCTAAATGAGGGAATAATGTCATCATTTTCAAGGGATAGATGGTGGTCTAAATCACGATGCAAGAGAATGTGATGAGGAAGTTATAAATATTACCATTATCAATACATTATATTATTGGGAGGGTGAATTGAGGCCTTTGGTAATAGTTTTGTTCGATCAACATGATTATGAGTAGGGCTGTGTTCGTTCTTATGTGCCTCAAATGTCTGTTAGTGATAGATGGGAAAGAGGTTATGGAATATTTGTTTCATTTACTTGATATCCCAAAGTGTGTGTGGGATCGAATATCCATTGACTTTTTAACAATTATTCAATTGATAGAGAAGGGTCAGGATTCCATCTTGTTGATAAAGGACCAAATCATGAATTTGACACATATCCTATCAATTAGGTAACTTTGTTTGGTTGAGATTTTGGGTATATGTATGTATGAGATACTTTTCTTGTTTCTAGTTTTCCATAAACTATTGTTTTTGATCAGGATGAATGGTTCACGTAATGATTGTGGAGAGGACAACATGATCAATTTAGAACCCAAATACGGATAAGTAAAACCTTTACCCATATAGAGTTTAGAAGACTTAGATAACTATCCAAGTGTTACAGGATGTGTCAAGGGCTTGTGTGTTAAAATATTCATGGAGATCAGAGGATCACTTTATCTTCGTAGTGTTTTTTAAAAAAACACCTAAAACTATACTATCGGCATTTCAACATTTGAGTTCATGTATGGGAGACCTTACAGGTCACCACTACACTAGACATAGACTAATGAGGAATTTTTTGGGTCCATATATGGTGTAGGTGATGATGGAGAAGGTCCAAGTCATCCATGATTGGATGAGGACGACCTAGAGAAGAATTTTTTTTAATGTAGATCAAATTTATAGTACATTGGTGTTTGATCAATTAAACCACGTTTTCTTGAGAGTATCCACACTATGGGGATTTTAGAGGTTCAGCCAGAGAGGATAGATATCTCTTAGTTTTAAAAAGTTGGTTAAAATCTTTTAGAGGGTTCAAGAGGATTCTTACCTCCATTCCCAACCCCCTAGTAGGAGTGGTTGAAAACGTTTTCCATGGGTCATGGATGAAGGAAAATGTTCATGACACCATAAACATCATAGAACAGGGAGAACTAGACATAGAATATGTAGACACTTTTTCAAAGAAGCTAGTAGTGATCATATATTGGCATGAGGGGACCATGAATGGATGTACCATCCCCTTGGTTCCCATGAGGAGGCCAAAAAATATCATATATGAGAGATCATGGGACAAGGAGACCCAAATGTGGGATGAGTATCATGAGATATTTGTGATTTTTTTTCTTTCTTTGGGATGAAATTATTATATCAGGGAATGATGTAGAGACCCAGTTTTTTTCTTAAAATACATTAAAATATTTCATAGAATTAATTTTATGGAAATATTAAATACAGTTTATATTTTTCACTCATAATATTATAAAGAAAATGGGATAACTCTTCAACAAAAATGTTGATTCGAAATCGGACACCGTGGTTGAGTTCGGAACATGATGTTTTGCATAATCATGCCCTAAAAATAGTATGTGTAGGAAGTTTAGATATGGAATCCTTTAGACGGTTTATTTTAAAATATATTTATAATTTAATTGAATAATTTTATCAAAACCCATAAACCATTTTTTTATAAAATCACTGCAATGGTGATTTTCCTAGGATTAGTCACACAATCAATAGGACTATCAAGATCATTTTTCTCCTCTATCTATTAGTGAATCAAATCAGACGACAATGAATGTCATTTTCAATGTATATTGAAGTGTAGGGAATGTTATGAATCCTCTATATAATTGTGTTGTATACTCATCAAAAAAATGACCCAATATGTAGTTTGGACTCTTAAATTTGTGGTGTACACCCCTATTGATGAAATTAATTGAGCATAATCATATCTTCCTATGATATTCACCTATTGATAGAAATTTTATCCACCTATGAATTGAAATTATTTTTATTATTCAAATTTATAACCCTAAATATCATCAATTATTATTGTTGTCCATGAAATCATGCCCAATTATTATTAACCCTTTGTCTTTTTGTGATTTCACCGTACGATTAGTGACGTTCTACACAATTGTGATACGAGGCCATGATTTGACATTATCATGTGGTACCTTTCCCAATTAGCACTATGGATTCATGTTGTAGTCACTTAATATGAATATGACACTAGATCATGGATGAAATTTGAGGATTTTTGAGTTTCAAGTGAATCATTTGTTGAACCAGGTATAAAATAAACAATAGAAGTGACATGAGGAATGTTGGTTGGAAGCAGTTCATGCGGCCTTCGAGCGATTCAATTAGATCATTTCTTCGGCCACTAGATCACTCAAAATGGTGAAGGATGGAAATATACATATTTTTCCAAATATATATGGTTTTATTTGAAGGGAATAAAATAATATTTGGAATGAAAAATACCAGATCTAAAATTCTATAATGACAGTGGATACACGCCTTGTAATTCAGAACAAAACATAACATGCTACTTGTATGTTGTGGTGTAAAGGGTTTCGAAAATGTTAAGGATGGAATGGTGTGTGGTCTGCAAAAACACCATGTATCCTTCCATGAGTATAATTTTCATGTGGATGAGCACCATGGAAAGTTACCTTGTGGGAGGACATGGCCAGACACATATAATGTATTGAAGTACATGGACAATGTCAAGATCACGTTGTGTACCTATGTACATTGACATGGCCAGGGCACACAGGAAGGGACCCCAAGTGTATTGGTCATGGATTTTGTCATGTGAGTACCATATCATGCATGTTTTTAACATAAAACATGATGTTTACACTTATTTTGTAGTTAGAGATATGATGTGAGTTCTTTCTGGCATGATTCTTATTTAGGGGATGGTCGGCTATGGTTATGATTAGGAAAAGGATCACCATGGCCCTATATAGTGGAACACATATCAGCATGGCCATAGGTCCTCAATCTATAGTGTAGAACAAACCTATCAGATAGGGCATGAATCCTCATAACCGAAAAGTGGAACCCCCATATGTACTAGACCACGAGTGATTGACATATAGATTTGAACCCCCAATCAACATGGAAGAAGGTCCTCAATCTATCGAGTGAAACCGCCTATTGGATATGGAACGGCTCCTTGTGAAACTAAAATGGAATCCCCTGATGCACTAGGGAATAGTTCCTCAACCTATAATGTAGAACCCTTATCAACATTTGTGTGGGTCCTCCATCTACAGGGTGGATCCCCAATAAAATAAAGACATGGTCATCCCGACACCATAGTTTAATCCCCATTATGCACAAGGGTATGGGTACTCGAACTATGGAGTGGAACACCCCATCATCTGGAGAATTGGTCCTTTTTCTACCAAGTTTAATCCCCTATTGGATATGGTCTGGGTCCTCCTGACATCAGATTGGAACCCCACTAATGAAACAGGGCATAGTTCCTCTACAAATACTTATTGTGTGGAACCCCTCTCAGACACTAGGGAAGGTGTACTCGACTTCGAGGTAATTCCCCATCATATGTGTGGAAAAATAGTGAGGTTTGGTCCTCCCCATGGTTATTTATGTGTAGACACATGAGATGTTGTCATCATTGATGGACTTCTGGAACTTTTGGCACTATTTTTCTATTTTGATATGTGAGATAAAAATCCCCTTATATATTATTTGGGTTACATTGGTTTGATCATATGTATATTTTTTCATGATTATACTCCTTCATTGGGTTGACTTGTTTACTATATATCTATTAATATAATGACTCTTTTATCTACCCCTTCAGCTTTCGGGGCACCCCTTTGGGTATTTATATACTCACCCATGTATTTTCATTATATGCTCTTTTCGCATCTTATACAGATGAAGAACATATTCGCAGTGACAATAAATGGTATTTATGATTCTTGGTACATTGGAAAACATTTGGTGTCTTGAGCATGGAAATAATGATCTTGGATCAATTGACACAATTAACTACCTTTTTTTATGTTGGGACATATTTCTATTTGGTTGTGTATTTTTTCCCTTCACTTATCATTTTACACTATCGTACTCTTGTAAATCAGAGAGGTATTCCATCCTTGGTTTAAGATTTAATTGTTTCATCATTTTATAATTATTTCTCCTCAATTCATCATTGATATGGTTTGGTGTGTGTATACACATACTTTAGGAAATGGCCTCCCATTTAAGATATGCCTTTCAATGATTGTCACCATCTTTGGACTATGGAGGTGGGCTTGAGGTATTTGCGACTACAGCTCCGATTACGGTTGGGTCATGACATAATTTGATACATATAACAATAACATGAAACATGAAAGGAAATAATTTAATTATAAATCAATATTATTCCAATAAAATTCATTCTATCATCTAAAAATGTATTGGTTAACCTGGGGATATACATAGGAATAGTGTGAGATATAAATCCCATTAATGGAATAATCAAGGCACGAGATAATGTAACAATGTTCATGTGAGTCAGTAAGAATAATGGAAAAATGACAATCTTAAATATGATCATAAAATTTTGGTATAATATGATATAATCAATTCATTATATGAATGTTGGAACAACATAAATCATGAAATCATAAGCCTAATTCAAGGATAGCCATTTACACATCATAACACAATTGCCCTAGGGAAACCACTCATTAACCATAAATGGTATCTCAAGAGAAAAAATAATTACCCATTACATTATAGAGATATTGAGTTATGGGCACACACATCACATTTAAATTATATACATCCATTTTTGTTCCACATAGTCTACAAAACATGATAATGTATTTCATCAAATTTAATCCCATGACTAAGGTGAGTGGGTTTTTTTCAATGAAGTACCCAATCATTGAATGATGGGTATAACTATGTGAGTATAATTGAGGTGAAATGGGTATTGTGATTCACAACATCAATGTTGGGCATAAGCAATCATACAATAACTTTGACTTCATAATTGGTATACAAAATATATCATTGAATTGTTTAATAAGAGTGGAAGGTGGTATCTCATTATGTGGAAATCTTATGGGTAGTTAAGAGATGTTTAAAAATAATTCATAGTAAGATGAATAAAAAATTTAAATGATTGAAAATAGGAAACTACATTCATAAAATGATGATAAAGTGAATCACTTACTTTGAGAGGATGATTCTAAAATCATGGGACGAGATTCATAAGAGATTGGGAACACCTTGGGAGAAAATTAGATGGGATAAGGTGAAAAGAATTATTCTAAATGAATTTTTGTAAGGAGTAACTGGAGTTTGGGTGAGTATATTGAAAATAATGTTGGTGAATTGTTTATAAATTTTTTAACAAAGGTTTTGGACACTATCTAATAAAATAATCAAAACCAAAAACCTTATCGTGGGATTTTCCCATTATTTCTAAAAAAGATGAATGTTTTTTAAGATTTTAATTCTTTAATAAAATATCTCTTAAAATATTACCATTACTGATGTGGAAGTGAGTTAGGTTAATAAATAATTATTTTTTTAAAATATATATAATATTGGTGTAGGACTATTCATTATATTTTTGTGTAATTAATAAACCGCCATAAAAATTATCTTAATTTGTAATCTATTTTTGGTCAAGGATTATTTTTATATTATTAATTAAATAACTTGTTAACTATTATTATTTAGTAGTAAATGTTTATATTAAAACAAAATTTAATGTTTATCCAAAAAATTGACTATTTAAAAAAATAATGGAAAATTCCACATTTTATAATTTTATTGTTTTCACATAAAAATAATATATTTTTTTTAAAAATAATTCTTAAAATATTAGAATTAACACTTATAAGTATAAAATCCTCATTATGAGTAAAATATTAGTTTCTACAACACTAATATTGTTCTAAAAATTATTGAAAATTATATTGGACATCATGAAATTATATTTTCATTAATATTTAGATAAATATTATTTAAATGATAGTACCTCATGTAAATAAAATTAATTTTAAATTATAAAATTGATCAAAATGTTTGTTTTAAATGTTACTATATACATTTCAAAACTAAAATATTGGTTTCATAATTTCATAATATATTTTTTGTTAAATCAAATATATAATCATGTGAAAAAATTAGATAATTTCAAAGGATAAATATAATCATTAATTCTTAAAAACATATAAAAAATCATACTATAATTTTCTAGATACAGAACCCCTTATTAAAGTAGCGTATGCCTGAGGGGTTCGGTGTGTGATGGTCATATTCTCATGGGATGGTTCAGTAAACTGGGTTTGGGTTGTGATACCAACAATATTGAAATTCACCCAATAATAGATTCATTAATGTTTAAATTATTGAATCTAATATTGTTTTTCTAGGAGAGAGAATACAAGTTATTTTATCTCTATCTAATGTTCTAAAAGACAATATTCATAGTATCTGATCTTACTGTTGAATGAAATATCTTATTACATTATTGATATTTATATTTTATCATAACCCTCCCAACCAATAATTGTTTGAGCCAAAACTACAATAGCCAACCTCCAATAGGCTGGGGGATGATGTAATGATCCAAAATGGCATATCACAGACATGGGAGCCATTTTCCAAATGTATATGTATGCACAAACACATCTCCAAGCCTACATGATTATGAAATGTAAAACAGATGATAAAAATGCACAAATAGATCTACAATCTAACAATCATAGTAAAATATAATGTTCTAGAAATCATGAAAAGAAAACAAATACAAGCCTTCCCAAAAATAGAAATAATGCATGTTAATCTAAGATGGAGGGGATGACTATCAAAATGAAACACTTATATAAACCTAAGTCTATCTAGACCAAGCTAGTTCCACATGCTCTTGGTCTACCACAGACTCTATAAAAAGGGATTTTATCATCATAAGGCCTGAAATTCATGGGAAGAGCCCATGCAATGGTGATTATAACAATACCAAATTGGATTCCCAAAAAATAACCAAACATAAAGAATCCAGAGTAGTTAGAGCATCATTGGACAAGTTAATCATAATGTGATACATAAAATAAAACATATAGTTAATACTCATAGAAAAAAACATAGGCTCAAGGTACTATTTGATCTATATTTCCAACCTAGGATTTCTACTATAAGGTTCCATAAAACAATTTTATGGGAGAACACATTGTACAAACTATACTTCCACTATTAACACTCGAAGCAGTGTTCACTCTTGTCCGGGAGGAATCTATACCCAAGCTATATATCCACTAAAGAAAATCTTCCTAATAGTCAAAATCAACATTTATTTCAAAGTGAAAGCAGAAAGGATACTGATAATAATCATCATAGAAAGACACTTGATCAGAAAAAACATCATCATAAAGATTCTATCACATTATGAAAATAGGGGACCAATTTCCAGTGCTCATTAGGGGACAACACACCCTACTAGAAAAATCATCCAAGATAAGGGATCAATGTTACTATAGTAATGGTTATGTCCATTCCAAAATCCCCTATCAAATGAAACACCAAGGAAATGAGGATTTTACTAGGACACATAGAAGAATACAAGATCTAATCCACTAAGTGGAATAGTCGAACATTACTGGGAAAACTCATTACCAATGAAGGGAACTAATCCATTCTATATTGATCAATAGAAAGCTATAGAGGGTTATCCCCTATGATGATAATAGAATGATTCACCAATAAATCATAGTAATGGGCCAAGAAAACACACTCAACTATAGTTGGTCCAGGGAAGATCATAGAAGAACACTATGAAGCCGAATTAATGAGAAGGGGGAATCCAACATATCCTCAATGGAGTACACAAATTATCACTGAGGGTAAAAAATATCTCTCTCATAGCCAACACTACATGTGTCCCTAACGCTCATTTCATGAATTTAATAGGGTAGATGGATTGTACAGAGAGGGTACAAAATGTGTAGGTGAATGTGTGGTCACATAGAATATGGCATACCCATTCCTATGTATATATAGTTAAGACCATGTAATTTATTGGGTTAGAGTTCATGGATCAACATATGTAATATAGCCTACTTATGTACGTCCCAAGCAAATGGAATTTTGGACTGCATGTCCACCCAGGCATGTACCACCTATTCAATCGAGTTGTCCGATATGTGTTACGTGGCGTGTGACTAGGCACCCATGGCATGTAACACTACATGGACACTTGGGTGTGTACCCCCTATACATTTCAATTCAGTCCAATAAGGATCACATGGTGGTTGACATGGGTCTTACATCATGTGATACTTTTATCTACCAAGAAAACATAGCGTTGCACCATAGTAACTACATAGAATGTGTTCATAGGAAGACATTTTGTGTAATCTGGTTTTTCATAAAATCTATTTAAATTATCATGCATCATCACCCATGACCCTTCAGTCAATGATTCATCCCCCATTTTTTTAATATTTTATGAATGTAATGTTGAATTAACCTCTTTGTCATTGATATCTATAATGTATCCATTCTGGCTCTCAGAAAACACCCAACATCTTGTGTCATCAGTGACATTTTCCAAAATAATGATTGTAAACTCACCATCCATCCATGGAACTAAATCCACCATCATGAACTATAACTATAGAAACATATCTCTATCTCAAACCCACTATAACAATCTATTTCACCAATGACCAAATTATTAATGGTTATTCATTGGGTAATCATCAACTAATAAGGAAAAACATTATATCATTGATAAATGAACGTTGTATATGGAGAGAAAACCATAATCCACAAAAATTATGAATAAACATATTTTTTTTCTTTAATTTTCAGACACAATCCATTAATGCCATAATGATGAATGAATATTTATAAAAAAAAGAAAAAACAAATATAAATTATACCAAAATCACACAAATAAACCCATACCTGGAAAAAGATCAATCCTAGAATCAATCTTGTAGTCTATTGATTTATTTTTTTATAGGATGATATATGGGGATAAATCCACAAAAAAACATCCTATCATGAGTTGGAACAGTCATTTATGAAGAGAAATCAAACATTGTTTTCGTTTCCATGTTTTACAAGCCACGTTTCTACATGATCCTCGATTTGATATCGTATATCAAAAACTCTCCAATGATTAATCTCTAATGGATCCCCGAAAATCTATATGGTTATGTGGATATCCCTAGATCTTTTTAATAATTACATATTTAAAGAGGTTTAATAAGTTTTTTCATTAAATGAATCAATTAAATAAAAATTAATTTATTAATTTTATTATTTATCTCATGAAGACACTGAAGACAAACACTCGATGTTAACCATTGTTATGTTAATCCTAGGGTAAAACTCGTGTATTTAACTCAATAGTTGTATTATAATTTTGATCTCAGAAAAATCATTGTAGTAATTACACTTTTTCTAGGAAATTTAATTAGCACAATTTAAATATATTTAATATCAATAAAAATTCAATTCCTTTCCAATCATGCATCGAAATTTTGTTTCTTCTTGATGGATGCCTCCATAAATATTCATATAATTATTCATATGTCTTACACAATTAAATAGGGAATTACATTATTCCCCATTTCATGGATTTTTTTTCTAAATAGCTAAAAGTAAAAAAATGTGAGGATACTGATATCTAAACTAGGTCTCCAACTCCCATGAGCTCCCCAAATGGTTCGTTGTATTGTCGAAAAACACACACCCATGGAAACCACATTACCCTAAGGGTATCTCCATATCAGCTACCAACACCGTTGTCTTATTTAAAAAGTAAATCCCACTTGTAACTACCTATAAATTTATACTTCTATAAACTATTTACTTAATGATTTATTTTATAATTATTAAAAATAAAATTTAATTTAAAATGTACTCAAATGTTTTCCTTAATAAAATTTTGTTTTGTTTATAAATTTGGAAAAAATATTAAGGCTGTATATTAATTTATCGAATTAAAGTAAAACAATATTACCATGGTACATAAAATAAAATAAATAATTATTATAGGGTATTTATAAATATAATGATATAAGAACTATATATGATTAATATTACATATTAATAGAAGGATTGGTAAATATATGAAATATGATAGTGATACTAGAAATGTTATTTTGAAATTAAGATAATTGTGAAAATCTAAAATAGATAATAACAATACATGAAATATAAAGATAAACACTATAAAATGTTAAAAAAGGATGTTGGTTTGAAATTATCAAAGTACGGATAACAATTCATGGTAAATAATAATAATAATAATAATGATACAAAAATTTATTTTATAATAATCGATTAAATTATTTTAGTATAGTTAAATGATAATAATGTGTTTTATTAAAATTATAATTTACAATTTCAGAAAGATAATGAATTTTTTTTATAATTTAGATATATAATAAAACAATTATGGTTGCTTTATTTATTAAATGCATATAGATATTTACTTATATATTTATATAAAAAAATATTTAGTAATCAAATAAAGGTATAATAGGTGATAAAAAAAAGTCTGTTCTTAATATATATTTGAAATTATATCATGTATACATGAAAGCGTAGGAATGAATTGTTAGAAAAAGATAAGAATTGTATATTACTATTACATATATATATATATATATTTAAATATATATCGAAAATATATATTGAAAATATAAAATTTATACATTATGGTATATATATATCGAGACATGATAAAAAAAGAAAGAGATAAAATAATAAAAATGTGACATTAAAATGAAAAATCAAATAAAAATAAGGAAACACATGAGTGTGTTCTTCCTCAGATTCAAATCAACCACTAACACCTAACATCAAAGGCCAACATCATCTGATATCCCCTCATCAGTCATCGACCATAGATATCACCACCACTGAAGCTGGCATCTCTAAAGACAGAAACCATCATACCTGAAGCAGATCTGGCCTAGCCCTAATTCCTCATTCATCCTCTTGATCTCAATTGTGACCACACTACCCTTATCAGATCCCACTCTAGAATTACATCCAACCCCTTCACAGTTCATCACCTTCATTTGCATGTTACCGTGAATCTGAAAACCCCACCCATTTTCTCAATATAATCTTTTTTTCACAAGATAAAAAAAGAGATATACCATTTCAGTTTACTCATTTTCCACCTTCTCTTAGAAGATAAATATGTACATGTTTATAAGTAGCCTTTTGAGTATGGAGAACCCAATGTTAGATATCATAATTCGAAGATCCCTCCCACTCTTTTCCATCTTTCTAAATTTTATTTGGTTCAAGATCTCGTGAGATGGAATAAGCTACATCCATTAGTCTAGGTACCCACAAACTAGGTAGAAAGCCATTTCATTTTATTGGTTCATAAAACTAGAAATTGAAGAATTGTATTCCATCATATTCCATTCACAACACTGTAATGGGAAATTTTCTTTTTTTTATCCGTATATATATATACTATTATAAAATTATGTCTAATATATTAATGCTCATCTTATACATATATTCATCCATGTATTAATTTAAAATTTCAAATATTAGTCTTTTATTTAAAAAATGAAGTATTATTTTTACTATATTTTATGTGAGTGCGTATTTTGTTATCAGTCAAAATCTTTATAATTTAAATTATATAAGTACACACAAACACAAGGATATATATATTGTTTATAATTTGATGTTTTCAAACATATATATATATTATTTATAGTTTTTTATTTCATTAAGTTCTTGATTTATTTTTTAATTCTATGATATATATATATATATATATATATATGCTTTCCATTTCATTTTTATCAAATAAATATGTTTAAGTACTTATGATTATATAATTCATGTGATATAAGTACTTTTAATACTGATGTATTAAGAAACCAAGGTGTGCATGTGATATATTACTCCCAAAATAATCCATGTTTATACTCATTATATATAGTGTGTATATATATATAAATGTAGAAAAACTCTAAAGTTAATGTTATTATTAGTATTGAAACTTCTTCAAATATTTTATTTAATAATGGAGGTTATTTAAATTTATGTAGAGTGTTTATTTTATTATATATATATATATATTCATTTCCATCATTTCATGATTCAAAATGAGTATGTAATTCATTTCAAAACATGAAATCATCCAACTTAATATTTTTAACATAAGTAATTTAGAATTGTTTATTTGAAAATATTAATTTCATACTTCTTATATGTGTTATATAGTTTTTACTCTAATTTTATATGTTAGAGTATATTTAATTTTACTAATAATTTTTCTTGAAAGTTAAATTTTATACAAGCATATATTATCAGGGGAATTATTTTTTCCTAGTAGTAAATTTATTTTATGAAATGTTTACACCATTATCTTATGTTCTTATAATTTCATATGAGATACAAAATTTTTTATCGTTTATGATTATGGATAAAAATATCATTTTATGGGAATAATAATTCACTTGGCTATTATTTTATGTGAAATGGTTATTCATAGATGTTATTATATAATGCAGAAAACTAATTAGGCAATTTTTTTATCTAATTTTTCTATTTGAGA
Organism: Viscum album; assembly: GCA_963277665.1. Classification (NCBI taxonomy): domain Eukaryota; kingdom Viridiplantae; phylum Streptophyta; class Magnoliopsida; order Santalales; family Viscaceae; genus Viscum; species Viscum album. The sequence continues at coordinate 1,378,352,360 of OY728120.1, read as the reverse complement.
ATCAATTTTTGAAGATAATGTTTTAAATATTAATGAAAATTAGTTTTATAGTATATTTTAAATACATATATGTTGTTTATTTTTATTAACAAACTTGGAAGATAAAATTGACATGAGATTTGGTAATACCAAATTTAACAAGTGATTCCATAATAATGTTAATATTTATACATTTATAAATGCTCATGTGTATTTAATGCATTGTTGTGTTTTTAAATCAAAAACCCCAAATTGAAAATGTATATATGTAAAGAAAGATAAAAATGTTTTTATAAAAAATGTTTCACATGGATATTATAATCAAGAATGGGATGTGGAGTGAACTCATTCATAAGGAAGTGGGTAGGCCCAATACATCCTTTAATTTTTCAGTGGACCTATTTTTTGTTTTTCAAAAGCATGCTTATTAAATTCTGAAAAACAATGGATTAGTTTAATTTGTTTTCAAAGAGTAATTATATCCAAAAGAATATGATTTTTCCATATGCATAAATATTGTCACACACTTTAATGCATTTCTAAAAGAGAATGTATTTTCAAAACTGTATATTAATATTTTTCAATGGGGTAATTATTTTTCAAAGGAACTTTCAAAAGCGTGTTTTAGATGGATGTTCAAAAGAGTTTTCAAAAAGCTATTATATTTTGAAAAGTGTTTTTAAATTTATGTTTTTAAAATTCTAAGTATTTATAAGGGTGACTTAAATTGTTTTAAAAATATATTCTTTAATATATTAATCAAATATATTTTCAAAAGTTACATTTAAAATGATTTATCAAGGATGTTTTCAAAAGATAATTTTATAATTATCTATCAAAGATGTTTATGAAATTTATTTTCAAAATAATTTATCAATTTTATTTTCAATATAATTTCCACATGTACTTTCCAAGGTATTTAAAAATTGTATAATTACTTTGAAAATGGTTTTTCACTGGACTCTCAAAAACCTCTTACTAGTAAATTTTTCTCACCCTATATTTTTATAAATTTTTATCAGGTTTATATAGGGATTTCATGGAGTTTTTCTTGATTATGAGATAGCGTAAGAAAAGTGTCCGGGATTATTTTTATTTACTATTTTAAAATTTATAATATATAAAAGTGGTCCTTTACTTGAATGACTAGTGTGAAAATGATCCGCATTTTTAAATGACAGTATATTATTCATTTACTTTAAAATAAAAAAATTTACATCATTTTTATTCCAGATCCAGAAGATGCGGTCTAGGGATCTATTATTAGTATGAAATGAATGGGTTAGATAACTTTAGAGATTGGTATTCTTGGTTAAAATAAATTTAGTTTATATGTATATTCTTTTAGAAATACCTTTATTTTCTATCATATTAGATTGAGGACAAATGTAAGTGTTATAAAAATACTTTTAAATCCAATGATGTAAAGTCACCTCTATGAATATAGAAATCTAGTAGTTATGGTTTTCTAAACTCTAAAAAATGGAATTTCAGATATTTTCATAAACTAAAACACACAAATTTCAAGGTTGAAATTATTCATAAGTGGGATAGAATTTACCATCCTGGAAATTTATGCTTTTAATAATTTTTTATTTAATGATTTATTTAATAATTTTAAAAAATAAAGTGCTATTTTTTATCGAAAAAATTATTTTTCTTAATAAACTTTTGTTTTCATTAAAAATTCAGATATAATATTAATGGTGAATATAAATTAATCAAATTAATGTGAAACAATATTACCATGGTACATAAAATAAAAAAAATAAAAATAGTAGTGTAGATTTTTATTCTGAATGAAGAATAACATATGTTTATGATTACATAATAATAGAAGGATGAATAAATATATGAAAAATTATAGTGATACATGAAATATTATTTCGAAATGAATATAATTTTGGAAATCTAAAATAGATAACAACAATACATGAAATATTAATATAATCATATAAAAAGTGTAAAAAATGATGATGGTTTATAATTATCAATATATGGATAACCGAACATCATAAATAATAAAAATAATAATAATGATAAAAATAATGTTTGTTTGTCTAAAAATAGATTAAAAAAATTTAGGATAGTGAAACAATAAGAATATAATTTCTTAAAATTATATTTTATAATATTACAACGATAATGAAAATATATTATAATTTTGAGATATAATCATACAATTATGATTTTATTATATATTTAATACATATATATATTTACATATATATTTCAATAAAGGAAAAAATATTTGATTAATTAAATAAATTGATAATAGGTGATAAAAAAATACACGTGCTAAATATTTATGTGAATATCCATCAAGTACACATGAATGCATATAAATGAAATATAAAAAAATGGTAAGATTTATATATTAATTTTATGTATATTTATATCCCTATATAATAATATATATATTTATATATTTATACATGATAAAAAATGAAAAAGATAAACTAATAAAAACAAAAAAAAATAAACATAAAAATCCCAGAAAAAAGAAGGAAACACGGGATTGTCTTTTTCATTGGGTACAAGTCGACCACTGACACCGAGAATCACAGACCAACGTCATCTAATCTCCCCTCATCTTCCATCATCCATGGATCTCAACCCCAATAGATTTGACCTATCGAAAGACTGACCCCATCACACCTAAACTAGATCTGGCGAAACCCTAATGCCTCATTCATTCGTTTGATATCAATCTAAACTATACTTCCCTTATTGGATCCCACACCCAAAATCATGCCAAACACTTCCATATGCATCGACCTCCCCATTAAGTAACGATTAAATTGAAAATACCACATGTTTTCTTCGTCTACTCCTTCTACAAGTAATACAAAGTAAAACACCATTTCAGTTTAATCATTTTCGCCAAAATCACCTGGAAGCTAAATGTATACCTATATATAAGTATAATTCTATGATTAGAGAGCCCCTGTTTGGACAGCCTATATTGAATCTCCCTATCTATATTTTCTTTCCTTCTAAATTTGATCTTTTTTATGTTCCATTGTGAAGGCAGAAGCTCCTGCCACTAGTTAGAGTACTCAAAGAGAATATATAAGGACATTTTCTTATTTTGTTTCAAATACTAAATGATAGAAGAATATTCTCCCATTGGTTTCCATTGAAAACAATGAAAGGATATTTTTTTGAATATTATTATATATATATAATAATAATACATAAGTACAAGTAATATATTCAGGTTCATCAAATACACATATTCATATAGTTATTAATTTAAAATTACAAACACTAGTGTTCAATTTATAAAAGGATGCATTATTTTTACTATATTTTATGTAAGTGTGTATTGTATTATCATTATAAATTTTCATTTCTTAACATATATAAGTGCACACACAGAGACACATATATATATATATTCAAACATATATTTATATATATATATATTATATGTATGAATTTAAATTTCTAAAAGGTCATGTTTTAGAATTTAAATGTATGATATATATATATATACATTAATTTAATTTCATTTTTATCGACCATTTATTTCTAAGAACATATGAATATATTCTTCATGTTATTTAATTATTTTTAGTACTCATGTCTTTAGAATCCACGGTGTGGATGTGGAACATTACTCAAAAAATATGCAATGTTTATACTCAAAATGTATGTATATATATATATAAATATATAAATGTACACTCATTTTAATGTTCATGTTTATATAATTATTATATCTTATTCAAATATTGTAATAAAAAATGAATGTTATTTAAATTTATGAAATTGGTTTATTTTATTAAATATATATATATTAATGTACATATATATTCCTTTCCATCATTGAATGAATTTAAATGAATATATAATTCATTTCATAGTATGAAATAATAAAACATAATAGATTAAAATTACGAAATTGAGATTTTTTTCTATGAAAATTTTACTTTTATACTTCTTATATATGTCATATATTATTTCTTTTAATTTTATAAGATAAGAGAATAATTACTTTTACTTTTAATTGACTAGGAATGTGAAATTATATACATGGATATATTAATAGGGGTATTTTTTTTCAAAATAGTAATTTAATAGATACTAATATATATTCAATTATCTTATGTTATTATAATTTTATATGTCATAAAAATTGTTTATTATGTATTATTATTAATTTAAATATCATTTTTTGGGAATAACAATTCACAATGGCTGCTATTTTATTTTAAATGTTTTTTCATGTATGTCTTAATTTTATTCATAAATCCAGTTAAGAAAATACATTTTTAATATTTCAATTTAATAATGATTTTTAATAATAAAGATTAATGCTTTAATGAAAATTTATTTTATGTGATATTTTAAATACATAAATGTTTTTTTTTATTAACAAACCATGAAAAAGAAAAATGAAATGAGATTCTGTAATACCAATGCTGAAAAGTGATTCCAAAATAAATTTAACATTTATAAATTTATAATTTTTCATATGTATTTAATGCACTGTTATGTTCTAAAATAAAATGCCCTAGTGTAAAATGTATATATGAAAAAATAATAAAAATAATTTTTATTAAAAAAAATCACCTGGATATTGTAAACAAGAAGGGTGTGATGAGTGAACTGATTCCTAAAGTGGTGGGTGGGCCCAATGAAACCTTCGATGCTTATGTTTCCCTATTTTGTGGTGGTCAAAATCTGGCGTAGTATTTTATGAAAGACCGTTGTATTATTTTTAAGTGTTTTCAAACAATAATTATTTTCTAATTAAATAAAATATTTAAAAAAATTAACTATTTTCACAGGAGTTAGAGAATTTCCTAAAGCACAATTATTTTCAAAAGAGCATATTTATATTTTTTCAAAGGCATATGTATTTTTCAAAGGCATTTTAAAAATCATGTTTTCAAAGAATTTTCAAACGAATTTTTAAAAATTTATTATATTTTTAAATGTGTTCTCAAAATTATGTTTTTAAAATTATAATAATTTACAACAAATTTATAAAGTGTTTTACAGTGCTATTTTAAAATATATTGATCAAAAGTGTTTTCCAAAGAAATTTTTAAAAGTATTTATCAAGGATGATTTCGAAAGATATTTTTAAATGTATTTATTAATATTGTTTTCAAAACCTATTTTTAAAAGTATTTATCAATGGAATTTTCAAATAAATATTTTAATGTATTGTAAATGTTATTTGCAAATGATATATGTATTTCTAAAAATGATTTTCAATGGCTTCTTGAAAAACCCTTACTATGAAAATTTTCTCACCATATGTTTTTATAAAATGTTTTCGGCTTCATACTGAGTTTCCATGGAGTTTGGCTCTATAAGTATATAGTGTGAGAAATGTTTCATATATGATTTTTATTAAATATTTTAACTTTGATAATTAGTAAAAGTGGACCTTTTCCTCCATTGACTATGTTGAAAAAGGATCCTTAGTGGTAAATGTCTGTATATTTTTCAGTTATTTTTAAATAAAAAATATACAGAAATTTTTTACCGGATCTAGAAGGACGGGTCTAGGCCTCTCAACACTCCCATAGCCCGGAATTATAAGGACTATTGCACGTATGGAGTCATGCACATACCACCTCAGCTACAGAAAGTGGAAAACATCATGAAACCAAAATTACCATTTTCATGGGCTTTAGAGGTAGACCACCATGCTAAACTGACGTAACAATACGAAAAAGGGAATGTCCAATGATCATAAGAGATATCCAACCACCATGGCTAAAACATAGTAACTATTCAACTCCAATGGACTCTGTCATCAATCCAATGAGGACCCTACATGTTTACTTGGCAGTCCTCTTCCTTACCTGGATAAAATTTTCTGTTTACAACCACCAATGCCACCAAAACTAAGATCAAAGCACCATTACCCTCTATCTTTTACCATTTTAACATAGCAGTGTAGGGTATCTCATGCACGACCCTGAATTGGTCACACTTTGGTGGTAGAGCGGTAATCAACATGACACTCAGACCCCATTGAAAGTAGATGATCCTCTTAGCTATAACTCAAAAATGACATACAAACCTAAAGCATGTTCGACATAAACTGAACGTCCCACATAACCTATCCATATGGATGAATATATATATTATTCCAAACATAAACAAAGTCGCTAAAATTGTTACCGCATCCATTCTCTAACAATTCAATGAAGTAATCATTTTGTTCTTTAATGATCATCTACAAAATTACATGAATCTAGAATATAAACTACATGCACATGTTTCTCAAACTCTCCACAAATCATTTTTTTCATCACCCTCACACAGGTGAGGAAATAAAATATTATCTTAAAAAATTGTTGTAACTCCCTTGGCTACCTCCCCAATTTTAGGAGATCATGGTACATCCACACCACCACCATATGTACTGTGTTTGAAAAAAAATCCTCAATACTGGTACTCACCATATGAATTGTGTTTCCATCAATCCTCGAACAAGGTTGAAGAGCCACCAAACATTAGAAAAAATCATCAAGAATACATCCCCTAGAAATCTACTTACACAACTTATCATAATATATATCCCATGTTTACAACTCACTTTCTAACTAATGAAGTTGATTCGCAACAACTGTCGATCAGAGGAAAACCACATCATCCTAAAGTGTCTTTGATGCTCTGAAAACACATTGAGTACATAGATATTCTATAGAATAAGACTACAAGGATCTAATCCAATAATGTAAATGGATCTAGTATATAAGCCTCATGATTCCTCTATAGTGTACATAATTACAAGGGTATAATTCTTATTTAAAACCAAAAACAGTTGATTTGGAATGGCACTCATTGAATATACTACTCCATATACAGAATCAATGATTTCATGTCTCAAAGAAAAAATTTTAGAATCACTTCACTCCAAATCAAGGGTCCAGGAAATCATTGATTTGAGTATACACTTCCCACCTGCCATTTTTTTCCAATGAAACCAATCCATACCCAAACTCAAGCACTCAACCTCCTTTTATGTGATCAACATTATGTTTATTAGGTGAACACATATGATATTTCAAAACCCACTTCATTGAAAAATATTAAATGCACATTCATCATATGAAGCTCAATGGGTTCTATATGATGTTTTATAACCAAAATCATGGAAGAATCTTAGTTTCATTCCATCTAGAGTCCTAAAAATTGGCGTGGATATAAAATATGCACATCCCTAAGAATGATGTCCCCAAAATCCCCCAAAAACTATTGGAAAAAAATAAGCACATAACATCTATTACTCCAAAGGAATCATAAGATGTCGGTCATAAACTTCTACACATGTCCTCATCACTTTCTTCTTAGGATCACTCTATGTTAAAGAAAGAACATTATTTCCCAAAAAATGAAAAACACTAACCCACAAACTAGTGAAAAAAATATTAGAATTGATTCTAGGTATCATGTATATACCACAGAATGAATTTTTGGGTATCATCGCCACTACGAAGAGATTCCATGTGGATCTCTCTCTATCCTCCTAGAATTTTTTCATACTCTTGATATAAGCATGTAATCATTGTTCCTCTCTTCAAGAGACTCAGTAAAATGGGTCGAACAAAAATTACACCACTTCAGTCACTATTTATATAATAAGGAATACACTCAAGTAAAATTGGTTCATAGCTCTATGTGTAAATAGTAATTGGGGGTAGTGAAGACACTCATCATACTTTTTACAAAACATGAATCCTCTAGGAGATCCTACTACATGGAACTCATTCAGTACATTTACCACCTATTTACCATGACTAGGGAATGCTTTGGAACATTAGTATAATAACCAACCTTAAATAAACATGTATTAGGAACTCATCCTCCACACATAGACATTATCCCTTATTTTCATCACTAATTTTCCTACCTTATTTTATATCTTGTATCATGAACATGTATTATTTGGGGAATTATCCCACTTCCTTCCATGTACAAAGAAATTATAAACATCATAAAAACAAGTCATTATCAATACACTTCCTCACCATAAAGATGATTCTATACATGGAACACCATTAAGAAATAGTCCCATTGATGCTGGACATTCACACCAAAGGCTCACCCCAGTCCTCTATCACTCGATAAGGGGTTTGGTCCAACCATACATTATGGACAATATTTAACTTTGCAAGTCACGATGCACACTCTACCAAGACATGTAATCTGTCATTACCACCAGAGCTAACAATTTATCCATGAATAAAAATGGTTGTAGGAATAGCCATATGATGGTTCTTGGTTCCACAAAATATAGAAACACCAATCATCACCTTATGTAATTCTTCTTGTGTATGATGGTCTAGATTTTAGCAAAACATGAGTGGAATCTATCATTAGAACTTGCATAACATGTGAATCCCGCATGTATCATTATCCTAAACTAGTGGTGCCCTTGGATTCCCAACATGTAATCAAACGTCCGTTGAATCCACTGTAGGATATAACTCATAATCGATAGGTTGTAGAACTACTCTATTATTTCTTAGAGGAAACACCTCAGGAGTGGATCATTGAAACCGAGGCCTCATCACCAAACTAGTTTTTATCAAGACACTATCATAGAATAATAGTTGGATTTCATCATAGAGACATCTTGAATATTACCATGATGGAACTTGAACAATGAGTCTATCAAGTGAGTTAACTCCACAAGTACATGGAAACCACATTATATTCGAATATGTCTCATGTACTATTGTTTTCCCTGTAACCAATCACTACATATAAAGAGTCGTTAGGAATGTTTTAGGGTCATTGTAAATCGATACGTAGAAATCCGCACCAACTCAAGTGCACCCTTCATGAGAGGAAAACATGAAACACATTAACAATATTTCACTAGTTCCCATTAGAAACCACACAACTTGATAGAAGAAACTCTATACTTTGGTCTTGAACACAAGCATTTCCATTTTACTTCTTCCTGAGTACCACTACAAATCGATTTTGTCTTAACCCAAACCATGAGGGAATAATGCAAAACTACCCCACTCCCACCTCTAATAGGCTAGTGGAAAACGTTTATTCTAGATAAGGAATATCCCACACATGGGAGGCATTTTACAAACATACATGTACACACTCAAACATCTCCAAGATGATAAAATGCTAAAATGTAAAAAATAAAAGTAAAAATGAATGTATATATCTGTAATACCTCAATCAATGTATGACATATTGAACTGAAAGCATGATAGGGGAAAAATACAAGACCAACCGAAACTAGAAATAATGTATGGCTTGATCAGATAGAGGGGACCACTACCAAATTTATCCGTAGAAAAAACCTCAGTGATTTTATCCAAAACTAACTTCAACTGATTCAGGTACACAAAGGAATCTATAAAAAGGTTCATCATCTACATAATAAATGTCATGTGTGGGAAGATCCCATGAAGGGGTTAGTATAAAAATACATAGGACACCCCGAAATAAAAAAATATATACAACATCAATAGTAGTGAGTTCATCATAAGACACATCCATCATTATTTAAGACATATAATAAAACAACCTTGAAATATTTATTGAAGAAACAATGTGTGAAGGTTAGGTCACAAATACATTAACAATATAGTATTTTTTTGCTAGGTATCTTTATTACTGACTTCCATGAGAAAACACTCCCTAGGTTGCACTTCCACTACCAACACTCATCCCCGATGAAATGCTCATCTGGGAGGATCCCCTACTAAAGAAATACTACCACTAATGAAAATATTCTGATTGGTTGAGCTTATCAAGGCTTTCCAAGAAAATAATAGAGGATACAGAGAGTATTCATCCAATATACACACTCAGTCAGACAAAACCTCATCAGAAATATCATATATTGATAAATAGATATTGGGATAGATCCCAAGGCTCATTGGGGGACACTACAATCTACTGGTAATATCAACGTAGATAGGGTATCGATTCCCATGTAGTGTTGGCCATTCCAATTCCATCAAAACCTATCCAAGGATACATGAAATGTGGATCACATTGGGTCTCAATGAGGGATATATTCTATAATCCACTTAGGTTTATAAAATAATATGGCTATGAAAGATCACTCTTGAATAAGGGAAGTCACATATATTGTACTAATCAATAGGAAGCTATATAGGTATCAACATCAATACTGAAAATAGAAATCTATATTGAACTCTTATAGGAATATACCAAGAGAAGTCACTCAACCGCTACTCATCAAAGGAAGCTCAAATAAGCTTACCACGAATCTGAGTTGAGGAGAAGGAGAATCAACCCTATCTTTAAAGGAGTACATGATATTCCCTAGATGGTACATGGAATATATCTCACACCTAACACTAACCATTTCTTTCACTCAAATAGAATTCATTCTGAAGGGTACACAATGCATCCACTAAGAGTACATGGAATATAGGTGTGTAGGCTTGCAGTCATCATGCAGTGTGCTCACGCTCGTGTACGCCAGTCCATGCCGATTTACTTGGTAGTGTCTAGGAAAACAGATGTTCCTATATACATTGGACTACATGTGTATTTCCCATGTATATGGAGTTTGGGACCACATTTCCACATGGGTGTGTACCCCCAGTATAAGATGATCTCTCCTCAACATTTTATATGACATGTGACCAGGAATAAATTGAATGTAACACTACATGGACTCCTAGATGTCTACCCATGTACGTGATGATCTTATAGGATCAGTATCACATATTGTGTGACATGTTTTCCACAATGTTTGACATATTTATCTGCAAAGAAACCCTATGTCCACATAAAAGGAACTAAAAATCTTATGTTCATAGGACTAGACATCTGGTAGTTTGGTTCTTCATAGAACACATAGAATGATTCATGCATCTTTACCCATGAATCATCAGTCACAAATTATTCCCTAAATCAAATGGTGTTTTAAAAATATGTGGTTGAATGAACATTCTCGCTACATATAGCCGAAATATGGCTATATCTAGTTGTTTGGAAACATGTTTCATCACTCCTCATTAGGGAAACATGCCAAAAACTATTACAATAATATACTGATACATCAGTGGATCTACAACCATCATCTTTCACCGCAACCATATCATCATCTTTCCATCAAAAAGTGATATTAGTTATCTATTTACCCATTGAATTAATGTGTAATGATCATTCATTAGGTAATTGTCAAGTTGTAGGATAAAATAAAATTCCAACAATTACTTCACATGGAAGAGGATGGGAAAACGATGAAAAATAAATGTGATAAGAAACACTATCCTTTTTTATTTTTGGCCTAAATCTGTTCTCATGTAAAATTTTAATGAAGTGGAATAAACATCAATGAACAAAAAAATAATTATTATCCCATATTCCTGCAAATAAACCCATATCCGAAAAATGTTCTATCCCTGAATAAATCTATTAGTCAATTGATTCATGTTCATCATGGGATAATATATAGTAATAAATACAAAACAAATCATACATAGACATGGATCAATCACTGATGCATATCATTCAGACATAGTTGTCGCTTCTATGATTAAAAATCTATGTTGGTGCACGATGAATGATCATATCTCAATATGATATCATCTTCCAATGATTATACAATGGTTACTCTATATTGGTTCCTATAAATTTTCTATAGTTATGAGGATAATCCAAGGGGTTTGGAATACCTGCATATTTAAGGGTGTTTCATAGTTTTTTGCCTTAAATTAATCAATTAAATAAATAACAACTTACTATTTTATTTACTTCTTCCATGATGTTACCAAATCCAATCACACAATACTGACCATGTTTATATCATGCTTTGGGTTAACTCTAAATTATATACTAAACATTGGTCTAAATGTTTTGGCATGTGAGTCCGTTAGGAACATCATTAAATTTTTTATGAAACCTACGCATACAAGATATTAATATAATTATTATCATTAAATTTTCAATTTCTGCTGAATTATTTCTCATAATATTTCATTGTCTCATCTACTATCTCTAAAAATATTTTGAAAAATATTACAAAGTCTTACATGAAGAAATTTAGGATTTTATAAAAATATAAATCACTATATAATGGTTGAAATAAAAATTATTATGACATTTACTTTCCTCTTAACCCCTTCTAAATATTTTGGACACATTTTCCCACAGTCCAAAATAAGTAAAAGAATGGGTTTTCATTTGTTTTATATAACTTTATTTCCAAAAAATTCATTTATTCATTCAAAATGGCACTCAAATTTATAAAATTATGGGTTGTTACTCCTTTTTTGGAATGGTCCGTTGTTCAATAGCATCAATCGTTGAGTGATCCAGTGACATATATCACTAAAACATAAGTATTCTAAGGATGATAATTTTATTTAATAAATTAAAAATTACATAATTTAACATGTAGATTATTCTTTATCAATTTCATCGACATAGCCATTAAATTTAATTCGTGATCCTCCTTACAATGAAATATATAATAATATAAATAAAAAATTCTACCAAAAATAGATCATCATAATATCCAAAAACACTATACTTTAGATCCAAGAGAATAGGAGGGGAATTGGTAAATACAAATAGAATAAAAAAAATTCATAGTATTTATACCTCCTATAGATGGAATGCTTGGATATTTCAACCATTTATACCCTCAACTGATGATATCCAAATAGAGGCCAACAATTGAAATGTATTGATATCCTCAGAATTGATCTACCAAATCATTAATATGGGTAGAGGATTCTTCATCTTGATATTATTATTTTTATGTTCCTGATAAAATATTCAGTGATTCAATAACACCTCATTCTTCATTTAGAAAATAAAAACTACAATCTACATTAAAGAACATGGTGAAAGGAATCTATTATCATGATTACCATGGAGTTTCATCATTTATTCATTCAACTCAACTAGGTTAATTCTCTATTGAGACTATGGAATAATATTAGAAGTAGGTATATGTCTTATTAAACACTCAAATTCTCTATTTATGGGAGAAATAAGAAAATACATATAAAATACATCATAATATTCCTTGAATACAGAATTATCATCAATATTGTGTTTTTTCAAATATTTTTTTTATAGATATTCTTTCTAAATTGAAAATTTTACCAATAAAATTGAATGAATTTCTATTATAAATTAATTATAATCCTCATGCTAATAGAAAAATATGGGTTTATTCAGAATATGATATGTGTTTTCCCTACCTCAAAAATTTATATTGGAATAACATAAAGAAATCCAATGTATTCCCAAAATAAAATCAACCTAAACTAGAGGGAGGTTAATAATATTTTAAATAACCACATTTTAACAAAATTATATCATAGAGGAGATATATACTTCAGCTACCGTCATCTGAACATTAGAAGTTTTAATCGGTAATTCACTATTTAATTATTGAGTTGTTGATGTGATTCCCTTATATTATTTTTATCTTTAAATGTGTGGGTAGAACCATAATAAAATAAGGCCTTTTAAATTCATCTGTGAATGATAAGTGTACCTTTCACCACATCACTATCATGACCCAGATTGACAATTTTTATCACATGAGTGTTCCCTTTTTCTCTTGGATTAGGAGGTTATGTCATTTTTTATCATCATTAACCCATATATTCACACACTAGATTTAATAATTCCCATACTCATTGAATATTTGGTAATATTGTGGGGGGTGTTTTATTCGGTTGAGCACTATCCACATTTATTTAATGTCATTTACAATTCACATCTATTAAACATTCACCGACACTATATCGTCAATTCATATATATTAAAAATTTAGATATTCCCATAAATCAGTATCTCACACGCTTCAATACATACTTTTGGCATAAAGTAAGATTCATATTCATTCCTAAATGGGATTTTTTATTCTAATTTACAAAAAAAATCATCTTTCTCTTCTTATTTGATGTAAGATAACGATGGAAATATCCAATCTTCATTCCTTCCTTGTGAGTAAAACAAACAATTTCATCATTGATACTAAAGACCCATATAAACAATACATATTAAAGACTTATTTTTAATTCATTTATGAACTGCTATTTTTTTATTTTTTGTTCAACGAAAAAACCTAAAAAGGCAACACATTTCTTGTAAAAGTTTCGCCATAGGTTCCAATATATTCCTCATTATTCTTCTTAATCTCAAGGAATCCCCATTCCATTTTTATGTGATGATTTTGGGGATAGTACATTATAAGAAATATCCTCTTGAACTAATCTCATTCCTTTGAGTCAATTTTATCCTACTATCTTATTTTTTTAATAATATTCTACCATTGATTTGATTCACCTTCCAAATGATACACCATATGGAAAAAAAATTCATCCTCAGTCCACTATAAAATATAAAATATATTTTTCACTTGACTAGAAGTTTATTGGGGACCAATGAAACGATTGTGTATTTTTCTGATAAATGATTTAATGATGTGATTTCCCTCCTTCTCCCATTTAAAATCTCAATATGACTTTTTCATGGGAGATTTGTGTAATCTTAAGAATAAAATTTTTCAATTTATCTCTCTCACCATTTGGTTTCCCAAGGGGAAAATATTTTTACTCGAACCTACATTTTTTGTTAACATTCTTCCTCAGAGTTATATACACTTATTAAAACAATGAATTATATTTTAAGCATCTAGAAACAATAATTGGAATTATTAATCATATAATCATGAAGATTATTCTATAGATGTCTTGAATTAAGACATGTTCTTATCAACCTATGAAAATTTTAGACTTATCCTATAAAAAAATTAGTAAATCATAGGTTGAATAATGATATATTCGTATACCATTTATAATTGAATCTCAAAAATGACTCAACCCTACTCTTATACTAACTGAGGAAACTCAAAAAATGTATATAAATATTTCATTATTTTAACTAAAAAAATAATATATTACACAATTACTCTTGTTCTAGAACCATAACGATTTACTATATTTAAAAATTAATTATATAATAAATTTTGTTAATGTAATATCTTAAACATATACTTTAATGTTATTCCATTTATGCACTTTTCAAAAACATATCCCACAAAAAAGTTTTCTCCATAACCTGGGAAAATGGAAACTTAAGAGAGGATGAGATCAAATTTTTAGTAAGGGTAAACATGGGAGATTATAATTTATTATCATATTCAAGAATAATACATGAAAAATGGTATAATATCATCATCACAACATACAAATTCCATAACCAATTATTCATAGATCACAAATAATGATTAATGAAATGAAGAATTTGTATATCAATTGAGACAATCCATAATATTGAGGTATCTTCATTAATCTCTTCTAGAACATGATTAAATATCAAATATATAACATGAATTCAAAGGAATTGTGGAATAATCCTGTGTATATAACATCATTTAATTATTCACACATAACATCCTAGACTGACGTCACATATTGGAAAAGGTACTATAATGGAATAAGATCAATCACAAACCTCTTTTCCTCCCCAAAATAGATTAACTCCTTATACCCTTTAATATTTTTCATCATATGTCAATGAATATATATTTTATGTGAGGGATAAATAATTTCGGGCTTGCACAATATAGAAAATTTACCATACATATTTCTGACACTTGATCATATAAATAATCATCATTTTATCATAGCATAACTCAAGGAAAATAATTATGTTTCATAGAGATTTTCTAATAATTAAATAATAATTCATCCATAGAATGAACATGGATGGAATTATTAAATATCATCCTAATGATTTATAAGAAAATTCAAGGGATATTTTCATAATTTAAAAATACAATTAAAAGAATAATAGAATATTTATTTCAACACATAAAAAGTATCCTCTTCTTTTGATGAAATATTATATGAAAATTACTAAAATATTAGGAAAATTATTTTAATTTAAATTAAACACGGAAACATGTAATGTAATATTCAAATAAAATAGTGGTTCTTATAGTGGGAAATTTCTTTTCATTAGTAAATGTTAAAATAGAAATTCTCTTGACATGTTTTGTAAAAATTTATAAATTACCTAATTGGAAACCATTATAAAAGTCAACTTTTAATCCATTTAGAATATTTTTATATATTATTGGAAATGAAATTTAATTATCATGTGATTATAAAAAATCAAATTCTTAAATTTCATTCAAATAACATTGACATGGAAGAAAAATGTTATCTTTTTGAGGAAAAATATAGTACCATTTTCATAAAATACTTCACTATCATTTTATATACCAATTTGAAGAGAGTAAAAGTGAAAAAAATTAAAACTTAATAAATAAATAAATTATAAGAAAAAACATGGTTTTTAAAATTTCATGATCCTATAATTTCTCTTAATGTAAATTTATCATATTAAAACTAGCAAAGAAATGAGACTTTTAAATAAACCCCTACCTTGGGTCATGAAATTATTTTTACATTCATTAATATCCTACATAATAAATTTCTATTTGTTATAAAATTATCAAATAAAAATAATCATTATTTTCTTAAAATGAAAAATTAATCTATAAATTTCAATTATTAATTTACTAAAATTTCCTCAATGAAATCAATATTTGAGTATTAATAGTTTTGTTTCCCATGCTTGATTAGGTTTCAGAATTCCAGTCCTTGGAATTTTCTCATTATTTCATCATATATAGATTCATAATAATTTTTAGTCTATCACATCTATTCATTATATAAACTTCTATAATCATTCATATAATTCAGTGATGAAAATTGATTTGCTTCACATTGTTGAGATGTAAGCTTGCACGTACACAGTAGTAATGTATATATTTTCTATTGAATGGAATTAAATAAATTTAAATAATAATATATACTTATATAATTATAGCAACATAATATATATCAAAAATATTCATTAAATCCATCCATATGGGAATCCATGTGGGGAAAGCAAGAAAGACGAGTCACATCACTTTATAGAGTTGGTAGTACACACATACACACAAATAAAGATATCATTTCATATAGAATAGAAATGAGGTTTAAAAAGGCTATAATATTAACATAGATACATTTTTATAAATCCATAAAACATATTTAGTCATTTTTATATGGGTATTGTGGATTTATAGTTGGTGAAAAAAATAAAATTAAAGGGAATTTGTGGACATGATTACATCTTCTCGGAGAAAAATCATTTGGATCCCTTCTTAAAGACTATTGAGTAAGGCTTTTAAAAATATGAGGAATAAAATAACACTTATATGGAATAAATTAGGTAAAAAAATTAACTATAGTCATACCTCATTATTACCAAAACTGAAAGAGTTTTTATTAATTTGTTTTGAATTTTTTATTTTAAATATTTACTTCACTCTTATAAAATTTAATTTTTATATGTATTATATATTAATTTTATGATAATCACGTGAAATATAATGAATTTTTTTTAGAATAATTATTTTTTATGAATTAAAAACATTATTGTCAATAATTTTCTAGTAACAATTAGTAAATGAATCTTGAAATATTTATTTCCATATATTATCTAAGAAATTAATTAAAATTATTCATATATATTGATTAATGTAGATGATTGTGATAAAAAACAAATTTCACATATAAAATATGTTTTTTGGAAATACATCCCTTTTTTACCTCCAAATGACCTTTTTCCATTTCTATCCAATTTTATAACTATTGAATTCATATGAAGTACGTGTAAAAAAATTTACAATAATCTAATTCTATGAAATAATTTTTAGATAAGTTATATATTAAAAAAAATCCTGATAAAAAAAATCAATGTAGTTATATAGTATGAATAATACTTCCTAAGTGAATTGGATATTATTTTGGATAATTATATTTCATTTAATAACCTTATAATGTGATCCATTTTATAATGAATGAGAATTAGTCACATAATAACATTGTTTCATGCTTCAAAATATAATGGATTGATTTACTTAATAAAGAGTAATATATTATAAAATCCCTAAGTGATAGAATTCCTCTCATATTTCATAATATATTTAATGTATTCTCATGATTTTCATGTTCCCTCAATAGTGTCTAGTTTCTGTATTTCTTTATATGGACTTGGTTAGTGTGGAATTTTTTATTGGAGTAAGTCAAATGGGAAATTACTTGATTATAAAAGAAGAATATTATGTTCAATAGGGTATATGAATCACAAATCAAAGCCTAAATGTCCAACTAAATATATTTCATTAAATTTAGTTTTTTATAGCCTATGATACACCCAACCTTGAATTTAAAAGAACCATAAAATAGTATAATTTTATAACCAATCCATTAAAATTTTAAGGCCTCTATATTTATAGAATTATTATTTTTATAATTAATTAAATCTTTTTGATATTTTTCATTTCACACAACACTGAATATATCTTTTTTTATATGAAATAACTAAGTGCGGATTGCATTATATGAATCAAAATATCAATATTTCACAACACTAAATACTTATAATATCTCTAGGTACTCATAACACTATCGTTTTTCATGTATTACCCGAAATATTGAGTGCCTTTGATAGCTTGTGCTACCATCAAGGTCAAATTGTTGTGAACTAGAAGATAGATTTAATAATATTCTTAAAAATTATTTTTTAGCTACCTCATTTCCTTTGTAACGGATGTTAGAAACATTATTAAATAAATTTTGAAAATTTTGTCTACAAATGTATATAAAATAAATCCTTTGATTATCAACTAGTTTAAGTAAATGTATGAATAATTTGAAAATAAAGAAATTACTTTTCTAAGAAAACTATTTTTCTATGTACACACAAAATTTTATCACAATAAATTAAAAAACAAATTTTGAATATATTTTTTCCATAAAATATACATATATTATGTTTAATCATTATTTTTTAAACTCATCTGATATATTTTATTATTATAAGATAAGAAAAAAATCCAATTTTATGAATAATGATCTGTATTTTTTAAAAATAAAAATTTACCACCTTTTAATAGTAAACCCATTTTAAATATGAATTTTGACACATTTATATTTTTTTATTTTGAAAAAAATAATCTTTATTTTTTGAATCATAAAATAAAAATTAATAATGAGTGAATTTTTCGTATTTTTATAAAAAATTTCATTTTTTATGAACAATAAAAAACACTAAATTTTAATTTAAAACTACCTTTACATCTTATTTTGTTATATTGTAATTTTTTATTTTGGTTTGTTTTAAATGTTTAATTAGATAAATTTTACATCAATTAATAAAATTTCGTTCATTTTAATCAATTCCATATTGATATTGGATAAAAAAAATTCAAACTTTTGAGAATTTTTACTTTAAAAACTCACATTGTTGTCGAGTATGCGGGATTAAATTTAAATAAATTTCTACCACATCATTGAATATAATATTGAAAAAATGTATTCCATAACTGGTATAAAAATAATTTATAATGTCTAATCTAGAAAACATATTATTTTAACCAAAAAATTTCTAAAGGTGATTAAAATGAATTAAATCAATTTTGAAAAAAGAAATTATCTTAACAAATGACGAAACCATCAAATAAAGGGGAAAATAACATAGTAAATTATCCTAAATTAATTTCCAACCAATATTTAAACAAAATAATCAATTTTATTGAGTTTGGAACATTAATTCATATACATTACAAGGGAAAAATACTGGTTGAATTCCCTTTTAAAACACATACAAGAATGTCACTCTTCCCCCACAATAAAAAGTCACTCAACTCTCCATCTTATTAATTCCTCTCAAGACCTTTGGATCACCAAATATATGCTCAAATAAGCTCCCAACTTACCTACCTGAATCATAGAAAACTCCATTTGGGATTAAATCATTGAAATTTTTTCTTTTGATTCAAACCAATATGTGTTAACAAAAGAACATGAAGAAAGTCAAGACTTAAGGTATGGGTTTTATAATCTCACTTTTAGTTATGTGAGGCATGTTCATTAGTCACCATTAATTTATTTTTTTATGGTGTGTACATTGACCAAGAAATTATTCTATTAACATTATAAATAAATTTATGGGTGATTTCATATCCATTATATTATCATAATTTCATTTTTTACAGTTCCAATGTTACAAATTCAGTAAAGTAATTTTTGTCCCAATTTTCCTTCTTTGTGATACAGACCTTGTAATAAACATATATTTTTATATGAGGTGTATATAATCCCCTTTGAAAGGTTATATCATGAATATTTTTCTTCTAATGATATTATAATATTCATTTAATTTTATTATCTCATTGGAATTATGATTTAAATTTACCAATTTGGTAAAAGTATATTGTCATAATCTCATAATTTATCAATATTTTATATGATTATGTTTATATTGATGAAATAGTATGATATATATCTCAATAAATATCAGGCAATTTATTCTCACAATTTTATTCAGGATATATCCATGTAATGGTAATATTTTTAAACTCTTTTTCACTTTAAATAATTATTAAAATGTTTTTATAAAAACAAAACACAATTATTCCTTTTGGTCAGGAATTTGTGTTCTTTGAAAACCATTTTTTATAAAAATATTTTCAAAATTTTTATACAATGATCCTAATATGTTTAAGTGTAATTTTTATCCATGTTTTAACTTTTAATAATATATTTTTAAAAGGAATCGTCTTTTGTTTTTCCGATAAAAATACTTTTCTAGAATTTTTATTATGGAAAAAGAATGTTTAGCATGTAAAGAATATCCCACTATCTTGAAATTCACATCCTTGTTTCTTCATTTTTAATTTTACAATTATATTTTTAAATAATATTTTTTTCTAATATTCTTGATAATTTTTTGTTTTAATTTGTATTTAACGAAAAATCTATTGTGAGAAAAAGTCAATATGATTTCAAGATTCTTTTTCAGTTTTCAATGTTATTTTCATGGAAACTGGGTTTCAAAATTTATTCTATTTCATAATGATATTTTCAAAGAATATTTATGTTCAATGTGATCATTAAAAATACACTTACATCGAATATTAAATCCTTGTTTATAGTCTATGATTTTATAGGGATATGGTCTAAGTATTAAATTCACATTATTTCTATGAATGGTCCTTATTTCGATGGCCTGATTTTCATGAATCATATTTCTCCTTAGTGCATTATAGAATGATAAGTGCTTATGAATCCTACTTCGTTTTATAGGTTATTCTTGGATGAAATGATTATGAAAGCTATATATTTTCCACATGTTATGATATGATTAAATTTTATGATCCCCATGTCATTTCAGTGAGTATCATATAATGTTTATTAAACCCATATCTATGTATGGTGAATAATAAGAGGATTCTTTTATGGAACACATAAGTATGAAATAATTATAAAGTGGATGGGACTTATAACTTTCTATAATTAATTGGGTAATCGATTGAATATATTTATATAATAATGGTAAACAAGTCGACGTCCTTGATCTACATTGCGAAACTGGTGTATCCTAATGCACTATGGAGAAATGGAATTTCCAAATCCACAATCGGAAACAGGTGCATCTAGATCCACTATGGAAAATTGGTGTTCCCTTATCAACTATAAGAAAGTGGTGTGTCCGGATCCCCTATGTTGATGGTCTTGGTAGTAAACCTTCACAAATGAAATAGTTTTCTATATATATGTTTGTTCCAAACTTAAATGACATGAGATTATGGTTTTTGATTTATTTTTGATGATTTACCACCCTTATGATTCTTTTCTAATGAACAACTAATCTCCAGGACATGATTTATGTATATGATCCATAATATGAATGGTGTAACACAAAAATGTTATTCTCATGTTACAATATACTTATTATCATTTTATTCTCAGATATATTATTTTTTAAAACTCCTCAGCATCTGAGATCACCCCTGTAAAGACCCGGAATTCCCATTCAATTTTTTTTAATATATGGGATTTATACGAGTCTGCAGTTTCTGACGGCGCGCGATTCCGTGGCACGGAGTGCCCGAAATGATCCGTCATATTTTTGTTAAGCTTAAATTAATGCGCGTAAAAGTTTTCCTGAAAAAGTGGAATAACTCTTAAACAGTTACTCGAATAAGAAATCTAAGGTCACGGTTGCGCTCAAGGTGGCAGGTTTACTCTTGGCGTGACTTAAGTTTATTCGGCGCGGGCCTCCTGTGAGAAATCCCGAAAATGCCATAACCATTAATAAAATAATTAAATAAAGTTATTTTATTTTCCAAATGCATATAACTCACAAACAGTAGCTCAGATTAAAAATCTGAGACCACCATAGAACTTGTGGGGGCATTTTTTATTTAATTAGATACAAACATTGGCCGACGTGGGCCACCAGAAAAATTTAGTTTTTGGCCGCAAATAAAATAATTAAGTGACAATTATTTTATTGTAAAATTCATAACATCCAAACGGTAACTCCGATTGAAAATCCGAGAGTACCGTTGGGTTCCTCGGGGCGTGTTTCACCTAGGCAGAGCCTAACCTTTACCGCAATGAGTCGAGGGTGAATGATAATAATTTTCCAAACTTTTTTTCAGGTACGTTCAGTAAACGTGTGAGCGAAATTTCATATCTTTTGAACCGGTTCTTGAAAATGAAATCTGAGGGCACTGTTTAACTCACAACACCAATTTTATCTTAAGAAGAATTTCACCTCGACGGAAGATTTTCCAGAATAAAATTTAGTTTTTTTATTTTTTATAAAAATAATAATAAAATAATGTGTAGCCACACATTATCTTATTCCAGCCGCCATGTGAGTGTGAGTAGTTGGAACCTCCTCTTGGGAGTTGGTGGTAGGACAACCACACCCCAACATCCCTTGAGAGGTTATGGTGGTGGGGCCTACCCGAACCCAACCTCCCATGTGAGGTTAAATAAGGTGGGGACCACCCGAGTCGCAAAAAAACCCTCCCTATTAATGATAGGGGTGGGGACCACCCAACCCCTATTGATGGTGAAGGATGAAACTCTCAACTCCCTCATAAATGAGAGATATCCTCTTAACCACCTCCACCATAATTGTGCCAACACACACACAATTAATTTTTCCAATGAACTGCATCGTTGCGCAATCAAAAATTAATTGGCTTGCCCCTTTTTAAATTAAGTAAAAGTGTTGTTGGAATTTAGGAAGGTTCCTAATAAATGAACTGTCATAAATTCAAATGATCATTATCTACCTTCCCCCTCTTCAATAAATATAGATCTTGGGAGGAGGATTTGGGATGGATTCAACAATCGACAAAGCGCTGATAAAGTGCCGCGACGCCCAACACTTGGAGGATTACGTTCTCCAATGAAGAACACGAAGAACGCGAAGAATGACGCCGGCGCTCTTCTTCTCTGGCCTTCTTCCTCAGACCCCCTCTGACGTGGGACATGATCGTCTAACATGGATTGACCGCCATCCTTCTGCGACATCAACGAACAACTACAGGTAAATCAAAGGTAGGGGTGTAATTTAAGTTGTTTAACGCTTTGTCCTCTCACGTTGAATCAAGTCCATGAGCCCCTTGCTATCATTCTAATGTGGAGGGTTCAGTCCAAAAAAACACGTCCTGATCCCCTCGTGTCCTTTGTGGTTTTGGAACCTTGAGTCGACGACGATGTAACGATGGCATGGAAATGAGGTGACGGTGACGAAGGCGGCGAATGAAGGGTGCACTACCTGCAGCCTCCGTGAACTACATCGCCCCGACGGCACCCCGGTGCACTACCCGCACCCCCGTGGCGCCCCGGTGCGCTACCCACACCTCTGCACCCCTAGCGTGCTTCCTGGACTTCCTAGCGCACTCTGGTGCCCCCCATGGCGCTCTGCCTGCGCTGCCGGCGCCACGCGGTGCCCCGATCGCACTGCTTGGCGCACCCCGACGCGCCCCGTGGCACCCTGCCCTCCTCCCCAACGCCCCCGGGTGCCCTGCTGCGTGCCCCGGTGCACCCTCACGCACTACCCGTTGTCCGGCACCCTGCCCGGCACCCACACGCCCAACCCGTCGCACCCGCGCCCAGTCAGGTCCACCTGCGGCCTCCCTGGAGTCCACCCGGCCCGCTCGCGCTCCGCACAGCCCGCCCGCTGGCCTCCTGGTCGTTGGACTGCTAAACTGGCCTGCGGGGCCCCCGCGGTGTTGCTGGTTGAACCGGCCCGGTCTCCTGGGCAGAGATATTGAACCACCTACGTGGCGGCTATCAGGCTAAAATGCCCTCGCGGTCCTCTGGGCCAGGCCCAATGGACTGGGAAGAACTAAGCAGACTTACCCACCCAGCGGGCCATGTCAGACCCATCAAGTCGGTCTGGGTTGACCCAGACTAGGTTGACCCATACGGGGTTGGGCCGAGTCGGTCCGACTGGGTGGGACCGGACCCAACCCCATTACTGACCCATTAACTTCTTGGGTGTTTTCTATGGCACCAGACGTCCGTTTGACGAACCGTCAGCAGCGCTGGTATTCTTAGAGCATAGCCGTCCCTTTGAGTACACCCCACTGGTGTTCGGGGTATAGTTGAGTTACGTCAAGGTTGGTTTGTCCTTGAAAACAATCAGGACCCATGACTAAAATACTAGTAACTCACAGACCAGGCATACGATTGACGAGCCGTTTGTTGCGTTAAGACCCCTATGAAGTGGAAAACCTTTGAGATACATATTCGTGGGACTTTGTGACACTTGTATTACCATATTGTATCTCATGGAGCGGACCCTCCCGGAGACGAGAGAGTAGTGTATGGAGACCTAGGAGTTGGCTGAAACCTGACGATTTCTTGACTGATTCGATTCGGAGTGACTCGACTAGCCCAGTGGGGAGTGCTACTATGTGAGACGACAGACCCATGGTGGAGGAGGGCCACTGTGTGAGGTGGAAGACCCATTGTACTCGACAGGTGGAGTACCACTGGAGTCTATTAGGGGGAGCGCTAATATGTGAGGCAGCATACACCTGGAGGGAAGCATCTCTGTGTGACATAGCTGTCCCACGGTACTGGACAGGAGGAGTACCTCACCTGTCTAAGGATAGTGAGTAGCACCTCGGAGTCGCGATAGGGCCACTATACTCGATAGAGGAGGAGTTTTCCAGAATCCATGGGTTTGTTAATGAAAATCCTGGTTTGAGCTGAGTCAATTACCTATGTGTTATCCTCATGATTGAGATTGGTTATCTGATAACTTAGGTATATGAATGGTCATATACCTAAGTTATGGTTACCCATTGAAATCATACTTTGTGGTTATCCTTGTTGGATTTTCTGAGACCTTGAGGGTCTCAGGGACCATACTGAGTATCGTTATACTCACCCCTGAACGGGCTATGCCGGCACCTCATTGTATTGGATGTAGATGACAGACAGCATAGACCGAGGAAAAGTGTACGAGGATTGGACGGTACCCGGAGGAGGACCTTACGAAGTATTGGTAAATGGTTGATTCTAACGGATGTGGAGTGACGAGGAGGCCATATGTACCTACCCTTCCAGTAAGAACACCTGAGGAAGATTCAGGAGCTGTTTTAATCTTCTAGATATTTGTGTTTTCAGTTGTACATGTTTGTCCTTTCCTTGTACTTTAGAGTTGGGCTTTTATTCTGGCCCCTTTTCTTTCAGTACACATGTTATACAGCTTTTACTTAGTGTTTTCTTCTTCTTTTACTCTTCTTGTGTGTGTTTTTGATTTATAAAGGCAACTCCTTCCTAGTTTTAGGGAATTACGCCTTTGGTGCTAGTCGCTAGCCCCTGGCCTAGGGAAGGCGGGCTTGGGGTAGTCACGATGCAGGCCCCGTGGGACGGGTCGTGACAACACCTTTATTATTTTTCCTTTCCCCATGTTATGAATAAATTTTTTATGTATAACTACGAAAGTGGAAGATATTTTTGTAAATAATGATGATTTTTCACTAAGTTATAATAATTATTTATTGGTTTTCAATGACACTAAACTATTAGAGTCCCGAGGCCTATACTTTTTTAATGTGTCAAATATTCATCTTAGATGAAGAAATATATATGTATATTATTCCTCGATTTATATAGTTAGTATCAAAGGAATGGTTTAGTCAACCATTTGAAACTATGATGATAAAACCATAGCCATTCCCAATGGAATATTATTATAGATATATATAGGTATGTATCTAAGGATAAAACCATGGTGTCATAGATTGAAATGTAGGTTTCATTATTTATGAATTTTATATGTACCTTTTCATGATTAAGTGGATTTCCACTATGATAAGTGTTTCTCAAACTATATATTATGGATTTATTCAGTGAATGAAACCATAAGAAATTGGTTTAACATTAAATTTGATGTATAATTTTTGGATTGTGAGAAAAATATTAAGATATTCATTGGAATGAAATATATTGTGACTATACTGAATAATCTATTGCATTGTATGATAAAAAAAGTGAACTTTTGTGATCTTCCTAACAAATTAAATAAAAGGAAGATGGAATTTTATTAATTTTCTCATGGTAAGGATCATAGAGGATTGAATATCTAGCTTTATACATGTAAAGAATAAAAGAAGAAGAACAACATGGAATACCTCAAATAAAGGGAATAATGTTTTCTATGTGGGTAAAAAGGGTCATATAATGATGAATTGTCATGGATTTAAATTTCTTATACGTGTAGAACACTATAATTTACCAAATAAATTCTCTGACATGAGAATCTACTTCTAAAACAAGTAAGGACATATTAAATGAAAATCATTGATGAATAAGGATTGAAGTGACTATATATTTGGATTCATGAATTATGAATTATATATAAGGCTTGTTCAGTTTATGTTTATTTTCTAAGGATTTATATGAATATGATGAATGGTTCTAATGTGAAAGAAAATATATTTCATGTAAAGGTGAAATTTTTACTAAGGGAAGATAACCCGTAGTATGTTCCTGACGTTGAGATAATCATGGTTTGATAATGGTATTTGGGATATGAATAAGTAAATTGGACGGTTCTAATCACCTTTTAAAAAAATAAGTTTTTTTACAAGTGATTTATGCTATATTGGATGAATTTTATAACCATTTTAGATTTAAGGAATATATGAAATATTATTGGGAATAAGAAAATATTCTTTTTTCATCAAGGATTTCTGATAATTACAGTTTTATCTTGTTTCAAGAGATTACATGATAAAAGTATTAAAATATTTACTATATAAGTTTCAAGATCAAATTTAATATATATGGGTAATCAAAACCATGTTTTTATTGAAAATATTTTGTGACATTACTTCTAATGTTTTGGATTTTCTTCTTTTTGAAGATTTATAATTTTAACCATTTGTGGAATGATTTATGTTAAAATTCAGATGAGGTATTAGATATTAATGTATTGTCTCACCATATGTTTTTTTATAGATATTGGATAACATTTTAAAACCATTTTTGTGATAAAAATGGAAGAGGGAATGGCTTATAATTTTATTTAGGGATCTCATGATATGTTTTCTTTTTAGGAATTAAAAATTTACCTATATTCAATGGAGTTAGAGTTGAAGTAGGAGTTTATTGAGGAAAAAAATAAAGGGTGAGATTGTGTATATGGAATTGAATAAAATAAAGTTAGTAAATATTCTTGTTAGTGTTCTTAAACATTAATAAAATTGTTCTTGAAACTAAAAATGTTATCATAGTAACATCATTTTTGATGAATAAAATAATCCATAAGATCAAGGAATGTTTATGGATTTGTGATGATTAACTTCCTCCAAACCATGTTATATATCACTCTCCATTAGAACATGATAATTATATACATTTCCATGTCCATGATTTTACATCCCACAAATTTTCTCCTATGTTCTTTACTTTGGATAACCATTTTGTTTCCAACATTCCATTTAAAAATTAGGTTTCAGTATTCATATTTACGATGATGATTTTTATGAATTTAATTTCAATTTTTTTTAAAAAACTAGAAGAATTTCAATGATGAATTTACTTTATGGGGGTATATTTTAACACCCTGATATTTTTTGAATGTTCTTAAATAATTTAATATTTTAGATATTTTTCATTTTATGAATCAATAAATATAGATTTTTATACGAATTCACTAAGGGTGTATTTCATTATACACAACACCACATGAATATTTCACTAAACACAACACTTATATTTTCTTGAGGTATAAACAAAACTATTTTTTTCTTTTTTTACACACTATACTAGGCCCTTCTATATCATGTGTTACACGTAAGGTTATGATTTACCATACTACAAGATACGATTAGTACTTTTTTTAAAAATATTTTTATAACTGCCAAATAGACATTGGAATAGAATTTATGAAAAATACTAACTAAATAGTGAAAATATTATTTCAACATGTATATAAAATTAATACTTTGGTTATCAATTAATATAATTGAATGTAAGAACTATTTGAAAATATAAAAATTATTTTATAAGAAGACTATTTTTCTCTGTTCACAGAAAATTTTATCTCAATAAATTAAACAAACAAATTTTAATTGATTTTTTCAGTAAAATTAATATCTTATATATTCCATCAATAATTTTTATAATCATCCAATATATTTGATATTTATAAGATACGAATAAATAAGATTTTATTAATAAGTAAAGGTATTTTTGTAAAATGTAAATTTACAACCTTTTAGTTGGGGGAACCATTTTATATTAGATTTTTTTTGTTATTTTATAAATTTTATTTAACGAAATATAAATTATATTCATAATTGTAATATAAAAATTTATTTTTGGTTAATTTTTGGTATTTTTCTATGTTGTTTTTTATGAATAGTGAAAACACTGAATTTGAATTCAAACTCACATTTGCATCTAATTTATTTATATAGTGAAATTATAATTATTAGTTTTAAAGTTTAATTAGATAAATTATGAATAAATTAATACAATTTAGTTCATTAAAATAATTTTCAAAATGAAATTTGATTTAAAAAAATTTCAAACATTTGATCTTTTTTACCTTAAAACCCCACATTGGTGTCTAGTCTGCGAGATTAAATTTAAATTAATATTTGAAAATTTGGTTATTAGTATTTGAAAAAATTAATTCAATAGTTGAAATCAGACTAATTTATAATCTCTATTAAAGTAAATTTATTTTTGATCAAATGGATTAGGGAAAGTGATAAAAATTAATTGCTTCAATTAAGAAAAAATTAGCGTAAAAATGGCTAAACCTTAATGATAAGGGCCAAAATGACAGAGACACATGTCTAAAAGGCATTTTTTCTAGCCATTTGTTGAACCTATATTAACA
The DNA here is from genome assembly GCA_963277665.1 of Viscum album. NCBI lineage: Eukaryota > Viridiplantae > Streptophyta > Magnoliopsida > Santalales > Viscaceae > Viscum > Viscum album. Next base: position 1,378,323,140 of record OY728120.1, on the reverse strand, counting down.
TGGGTATAAATTTTACCATTATTTGAGCTACATGACATGGGAAAAATTTGTTTTTAATTCCCTGTTAAAAACTTTTCTAGAGTTCCACTCTTCCTCCACAATAAAAAGTAATAACACCTCCCACTTATTCACACCTCTTAAGCCATTTGGCTTACCCAAAATCTAAAAAAATAATATCCAAACATCCCTCAAATCAAATTTTAATCTTCACTTTATAAATAAATCCATCCAAATATTCCTTTTGGTTTAAAAAATGAGGAGTAACCCAAATATTATGAGGTTTGAGTATGCACAACAAAAGTTAAGAATTAAGGTAAGGGTTTTATCATTTGAAATTTATTTCAATGATACTTATGTTTTATTCATCACTCGTTTATTTTTTTTGATGTATATACTTCCCATGGTAAGAAAATATATTTTTTATGAGGTTTATATACTTATCTTTTAATTTTTATATTATGAATCTTATTATTTCTATAATATTATAATCTTCATGTAATTTTATTCTCCCATGAGATTTTTGATTAAATGTTATCGAAGTCGTAAGATTTTATTTCTACAATCTCATCATTTATTGGGGCTGTTTAAGATTATTCTAATATTGATGGAATATTATGATCCATATCTCTGGATATCTCAATAAATTTATTATTATATTATTATTCCTTTAATATCAAATTAATGGTTACAATTTCCACTTTTTGGTACGTAAATATAATTAAGAAATTGTTTTTATGAAAATTTGACATTATTTTTCATTTAAATCATAATTATCTATTCTTTCAAAAATGTATTTTCAATAAAAATATATAAAATTTTATAATTATTATATGATATTTAAAATAAATATTTACGCATATTTAACATTTTTACAAAATATTTTTAAATGGAATGTTCTTGTTGTTTTCTGATCAAGGATGTTTTCAAAACGTTTTAAGTTGAAAATTTAATGTTCGACATGTATGGAATTTCACATCTTCGTGACCATGATTTTCTTATTTAGTACAGTTAATTTTTAACTAAATTATTTTCCAAACATTCTTAAAATTTTATGACTTTTAAATGGTTTTCAAATATAAAAGTTTTAAAATAATTATTTTTAAACAGTGTTTTAAATTAATATAAAATATTATTCTATATACAATCATAATGATATATTTCATCAAAATGATTTTAATGATTTTAAATATTGTTTTATATAGTTCCAAATTTTTTCAAAGAATTTTTTTTAAATTTTTTTAAATTTTCTTTAAATGTTTTCAAGGTAATTTTCAAGGAATATGGTTTTCAAAATGTTATATGTTTTAAAAAGTAGATTTCAAAAATAATTTATTTTCCAAGAGATATTTTATAATATTTATGTATCTAAGATTTAACAATTAATTGTATTTTATTATTTAATAAGAATATTACCCATGTATATCATTCATATTATTTCTCTAAATCGTCTCTGTTTTTATGGCCTAACATTTATGAAACCTATTTCTCTAAAATCTTTTATACAATGAGAAATTATTATGAAACTCCATTACATTAATGGGTTATTCTATGATGAAATTATTATGAAATAGGTCTATTTAAATAGGTTATAATATTATTTAATCTATACTATTACCATTTAATTTCATGGGTTTTGATATGTTTTTTATTAAACCCATAAATTTTTATGGGTCATGAAAATATAAATGTATTATAGAACATGTATTTTTGATTTCAAAAGGATATGGGTGGGTAATTTATCTCTATCCAATTAATTTAGTAAAAATTTATATCTACTGAGATAATGATGGGAAACAAGGCTGATGGGATTGGTCCAAAAAAGATAATAGTTCTATCCAAATCCACTATGAGAAACATGTGTTTCATGATCGATAATGGGAAATAAGTATGTCATGATCTACTATGGGAAACATTCATTTCATGATATTCTATAGGAAACAAGTTTGTCCTAATCTACTTTATTTGTGTTCTTGGTAGAAATTTTTGACACATGAAATGGTTTTCTATATTAATAATGGTTCCAAACATATATGACATGAGATTATGGTTTATGGTCGATTAATGATGACTTATAGGCCTTACGATTCTTGTGTCATGAACTACCAATATTTATTCCATTATTCATTTATATGATATTTTATATGTAGGGTATGATTTAGATAATTTATTCTCATGTTCTCATATTATTATTCTCATGTTAATCTTGTGTATCTTCTTTTTTGTCCGTATTGAACATATAATCTCCCCCATTTATTTTGTTTCTTTGCCCCATGTTATGAAGAATGGTTTAATGTATAAGTAGAAAAGGGTAATATAATAGTGTGAATTGTTGAAGATATTTCAAGAAGTTATATGGTTTTGTTCCATGTTTCCATAGACATTATACTCTTACATTCATTGGGTGTGTACTTTTGCAATGTGCTAAATATTCATTTGAAATAACGTAATTTCTTTGTATATTAACACATGGACTCTATAAAATTGGTGATAATTAATTTTAGTAACTAAATAATTAATGTTACATTCTTTATAAATTTATATCATAAATTCAATGGTTATTTATTTATTATAAATAAAATAGAATCATTTGAATGAGAAAGGACTTTTTTCTGGAAAAAAAATTAATATTTTTCTAAAAAGAATTTTTGTCATTATTTCCCACATAAATTAAAATTATTTTTTATAATTTTTAAATCAATTAATTCAGAAAGTTAAATTCATTTTTTCAAATAATAATTTTGAATTTAATAAGATCCATTTTTATTTAAATTTTTCCAAAAAAGTGATTTAAAATATATTATAATGAATAAAATTTAGTATATTTTAAACAAATACATGTTATTTGTCGATATTAAATATTTCAATACTTTTGATAGTTTTCTCTTTAGAAAACATATTTATCATCACAACTTAGAGTTGAACTTTTATTTATATTTTTACAATTATGTTAATGGAATTTTTAAAAATATATTCAATATTTTAAATAAGAGTAATTAATATTATATAATATCATCAACAAAAAAAAATCCAAAATGAATATAAAATAAAATTAAAATATTTATAAGATGTTAAGGTTAAAATAGGTTTACAAGTGGTTTAAATAAAAATATAGGGGTTAAAATGTCCAAGAAACTATTATAATTTACCATTATTGGATAAATATAGATCTTATTTCATATAGGATTTTATAATGATTTATTTTCTGAGACGTATGGCATGTGAAACCCATGGATGTCACTATTTAATTTCAAAAATCCCTAGTGTGTCTTCTCTATATCTTATAAAAGGCCACCCACTTACTTCTTCTAAACATAATCCCAATGCCTTTTGTTTTATTATATAACTAATAAAATATCACCCATAAATCACTCCTAATATCTGATATTCCTCTTTTTGATCATAAATACAATCTAGGATCAATTTATTTATAATGTGATGTATGGTGCCTGAAGAAGATATAATGTTCATGACCATGTGTTTTCATTTTACTTATTCTTATAAAATAATAGAATTTTATATGAGTATTAAAAATCAAAAATGTATATTATCTAAATATATATGTTATTATTTTTATTAAATAACCCATATCTATCTCCTCATCCATAAAATTGGTACATAAACCAGCAATCATGTGTACGGTGGACTACCACCTCACGAATTGATGTAATTCATTTTCCATCATTGCCAATGTTGGATGATTATAAAAATTGATATATAATATATATAAATATATGTAGATATGTGTGTGTGTGTGTGGGTGATATTTATTAGATTAATATACCCACTTAATTATTATATAACATATTTCTTCTTACCTTCCCGCCCACTGGAAAACAACAAAGTTACTCATGCGTACATGTGAAACACCTACTCCTCCCAATGATGTGAAAGGTATTTTATTTTATTTTTACATGGATGGTAATAATTATATTTTTAGTTAATATAATTTATATATTTGATATAATAATAATTCTTAAAGTTTTTAATATTATTCACCTTTCTTACATTCTATCTACCAGAAAAACAAAAATAGCATTCTTGTGTATGTATAATCTACTGGCACAATAAACAGTGTAGCTCATTTTCCCATATATATATTTTATGGACTACTAAAAATAACATTATATTAATTATATATTATCTATATATCATGTTTACTATTCTGTAGATGATATAACCAAACTCAATTTATAGGAATTGAAACTTCGGAGCCAAAACGTAAATGATAAACGGAGAAATTATCACAGGAAATAGTGAATTTAAAAAAGAATTGTTATCAAATTGGTTATAAAAGATATTAAGTTAATAATATATAGTATTAAATATAATATTGGGGATATTTAATACATATATAATATATATTTATTATTGATAAGGTTCGAGCAAGTGCGAAGGTAATCAGACCTAATATAAGATATTTTATCTCAATCTTCTTTAATTGAGGAATTTTGTAATGTTATGAATCTAATCACATATATATGGTGTATTTACTTCCACTATTACATATAATATCATGAATCCTTCATAATTAATTTTAGTTTATGTTTTTATTTTAATTATTTCATCTAAGGGTATTTTACATAAAAATCACCAAGTGGCAATGAATTTCAAAACTCAATTTATTTTCATTGTGTTATACTAATTATTTATTGTATTTGATATTATATTATTACATATGAAAATAATTTTTATTATATTATATTTTATTTCATTTTTTATGCGTATTTATATTTCATACACAAAATTGATTGATTTATTAATTCTCACTCCAATATTATGATCATTGTAAGGGTTTCTCGTCTCACATTTACCTTCTTGAGATGTTTTCTATACTGAAAACATAATTATTTTGTGTAGTGTATATAAAATTACTTTGAAATGTTATATCATGAATCACATTATCTTTAGGGTTTTTAACATGTCAATATATGTTTTGGCTTTTATGTGGCTTATGATTCAGAAGATTCCAATAAGAAAAGGGGTTATTTTATAATCTCAACATTATTCGATATTTTTATGTTTAAAAATCAAATGGGATAATATTTTGATAATTAAAGCTAAAAACAATATTTTTTTATTTTCCTATGGTTATTATTTATGTTTCCATATAATAGTAACATTTTCCTCTCTTTGGTAATTAAAATTATTATAAAAATATTATGTAGAAAAGATGTCTTTATTTCTCTCTTCTGTCATAAATATTTTTTCTTCTATATAATTTATTAATAAAAATATTCAAAAATGATTTCAACATTTTAAACATGATTAACTTAATACATTTTTAAACATGTTGAAATTAAAAATTATTTTATTATAATTTTCTTGTTTTTTCTATATGATATACTTTTTAACCCGTTCATAATATAGTTAAAAGAATAATTTATTAACATATATGGAAGGAATGGAATTACCCGTGATCAATTTTTGAATCATAAATTATAAATAACCCTAGTTATTTTCAAAGAAATTATTTTTTCCTAATATTATGTAAATATATAGTGGTTCAAAAAATATTGAAAAAAAATGATATTTTCCTCTATAATATTTAATGTCATTATTGGTATTTCATTACCTCAATGAGAAAAAAACTCATTTTGTATATCCTAAAATAATAATATGTTTTAATTATATTATTACTATAATTATTAAAGAATCTTTATGGTAATTTTGACTACTAATGTTCAATTTTTATTTTTTTCTCAATATTACTCTACATGTCTTATGATTTTGGGCAATGATTGGGATAATTATTAACATTTTGTATACTGATTTTTAAATCAATATGTTAGATTGATTATGTTTCTTCTCTTTAAATTTAGGAATGAATTTTACTTGGTATATTATGGGTGGAACCAACTATAGCCCATCAATGCAATAGTATTTCTCATGAGAGATACTAGATTGGGTATTTAGGAGAGGCCTAAGCCATTTATGTATGATATATTGGAATGATACCCTGATGGTATAGTTATGATGTTCCCAATAATGAATTACCTCATTAATATTTTAGTTCATTATGTTCATGTCATTATTTTATTAGATTGAATATTCATTGTTAGGTTTCATGCTCATGTGGTTATTTTGATGTAGTTTTTTCATGATAATTTATTCCTACCGTATAATGCTCTAATAATTTATCGACTGTAATGTGTTTTAATTATTCTCCATTCCAAATTCATTATTCATTCGTTATTCATTATTTTTTTGTACTTATACCCTTTTTGAGCATAGAATCTCACCATTTTATTAAGTTTCCTTTTTTACGATAATTCTAGAAAGTGTATTATTGTTGATATATAGAGATATTATATTGATATTACTATAATTATCAAATAAAATACTATGTAAAATTTTATTCACTCAATTGATATGTGATATTCATGTGTGTATCTAATTTATCATGACTACAATGCTATTCATTCATTTGGGATATGATTCCTTGTTTCTTATTTAAATGTAATAGTTTAACCACTAAATATAGTTTATGAGGGTTGGGTTCTTTAAAGATTGTATCAGTGCCATATATATTGGAAGCCATGGGAACTATATTTATAAAAATATATGTTAGGGAACATAATGTTGGATTTTAATAAATGAATAAATATATATATATATATTAATACTGTAGTAGGGGATGAATAGTTATTATCAAAAATATAAAAAATAATAAAATTATGGTTTTATTAATAAAATATTATATCATGAGTTATATTTTCTATAGTTGAAATGAAATTGAAATAAAAATAAATAACTCATATATTTATAGTGGTTCTTATCACCAAGATCCTCTTACACTCCTAATCCTTCTCTACTCCATTAGAGGATTTCTACCCAAAAAGGAAATCACTTATAATGGTTTGGGAACAAGTTATAGACAAATTTTAAAAATACATTGAGGAACACCCCAAACATTTACTGGGGCCCTGAACCTAGTCTATGACATTATATATTATGAGCTGTCAAAAATCTATATTTTTTTGGATGTAGAATAACCAAAAGAATAAAGACATTATTTTTATTGGTAAAATATGAAAATAAATCAAAATATTACAAATAAAATATTATGTGCTTTGCGGTATAATTACAATAAATTTTATACACACAATGCACACAAAAAATCCAGAACGGAAGGTCTTATCACCCTTTAATATCTTAAAAATAGACAAGGAAAATAATAATATGAAGAAAAAATATAACGAAATTGAGAATATGATTAAAAGATGTGGAAGATGATAAAGCTCTATGAAATTTGATCAAGTTAATGGATTAAGGTTCAATTTTAATCTTATTATTTGAGAAATATAGTGTAAAATAATTAACATAAGTTTTTTGATCATATGATGGATGAAAGAACTATTTTCCAGGGTTGTCTTTTTGAAAAAGTGACATTAAATGATCATTATATAGTTGTTTTAAATCCATGATCACTACTCTCGTCAATTAGTCTCATAATCTCATACTTTGAATTATATTCTTGGATAATCAAGAGATACAATCACCTCTTCCCACTTTAAAGAGAATAAATAAATAAATATATTTATTTATTTATAATTGTGACCTGTAATTTGAAAATGTGAATCTCATTAATAGAGTTAACACATTATTTTGTTTCTAGAAGAATTTTTTTACAAAAATTTATAATATATTTGATAAATTAAATGATAGAAATTCATATAAAAAAATAAATAAAATTTTTCTCACAAACATGTAGTAAAAGAAATAATTCAAATATAATAGAAAGTAGACTCTAGAATGAATAACAGGAAATATATAGTTTTCATACAAATTTCCTCCATATTCATAGCAAATGTTATTATTATATATAATTATTCTTTAAATATCATAATTATTTCTATAAAAATATAATCAATGTTTCAGTAAAAGATTTTATAAAAAAATAATCTTCAACAGTGTGTCATAAAAATATAAATATTCTAGGAAACAAAAAAGTGTTTACCTAACCTTGTAAGGAATAGGAATCTAGGTCAGAATACAGACCATTTGACTAATGGTTGGTATGGTAGCCATGAAGTCGTAGTCACTATAAAGAAAATGTAGGCAGAAAAAACCAATGTAGTTATTATAATGATATTCACCGTAAGTTCACCTTCACACACATGGTAGGTTATGTTGATGAAAGGGTAGTAGAAAAACCGTGGTAAAATAATAAAATAGTTATGGTATGCTCACTCTCATGGTAGGATCAAATACAGTAAGGTAGAATGCTTCCTCTTGGTAAGGTTACATAATGATATTTGTGATCATTTTTACTGCTCGGTTTAGTTGGGTGTCATTGAACTATGTTGAGATTCCGATGAGATATAGCCTTTTACTGGTATAAATCATTGTAGTCCCACATCATATATCCACATGGTTGAGCCTATGATATATCATTCAACCATACCTATAGCACTATGTATCTTTTAGTAGAGGATCATCACTAACAAAACACTATCCACTCCCTCAGAATAAGACCTCCTACTATAGATGGCATAATTAATTCACTCATGGTAATGATACTCCATGATTATACATAGGCCCACTTCTACAATTGTGGTTATCCCTTTTTCTTACTCTCCAATTGGGTTAACCCATTTCATAGCCTATGTGATTGAGGGAATTATATGATTATCCATTATTGGTGCTAAATTTCATACTATAATCCACCAAGAAATGTTAGAAGTTGTATAAATGAAATACCTGAAAATTTTATATTTTAAGAATACATTAATCAATAAAAAATGTAAATAATAAATGTTTTTTTAAGAAAAATTAATAAATGTTTTGTGATAGATATTTCTCAAAAAAAATATTATAAAATATCAATTTAATAAATAGTATGATATAATAATATATCAATACAAAATTATTAAGGAATAAATATCAAGATTCAAACTATAATAATCTGCCCCTTATTGTAAATTTTTAAAAAATAAAATCTATAAATTTTTTGAAAACATTCTCCCCATTTTTGGAAATTTACAAAAATTACAGTAAATTTAAATATTAAAATAATTCATCATCATAAATAGAATCCACTAATTTATATTCCCACAGATTGAAAATTTCAAAAAGAGTAAATTTTATCTACAAGACGCGGATAAAATATTTTTGAAAACAGAGAGAAATATTATCAAAATTGTATGTATATTGATCATAAAAATTAAACATCATGAATATCCAGCTCAAAATTCATTTTCACAAATATTACAGGAAGGATTAATCACCACTCACCTGTATCTCCATTCTCAGTGATGCCCTTGGGAGATGGTCACTATTGCGGTCCCCCCCCATAGCCACGGGGGGATCTTCATTACTCTCCTCATGGGGAATTATATTCTTCTTTCTCCCACCATGACTCTATCCCCCCTTCAAAGAAATTTTTATTATCCCCAATGTGAAAGATTTATTAGAAGGATTCCCACAACTCGTGAATTCGACTTCAGAATATATGGAGGCTTTGACGATTCTCAACATGACGTTGCTGGCTAATTTCAGCCAACATCATACATAGATCGATTCATTTGATAAATCGTTTCTCTAACCTGGGGTTTATATAACATAGTGACCATAGGTATTCTTGAGAGGATATGTATCTTAAACTTATTCTTATTTATGGATGATATAATATTCTCTTGGTCCAGATCCCCCCAATCATGCATAAGATCCAACTTCCTGTTGGAACCATGACCGTTTAATGCTGGTATCAGTGCATCAAAATATGGAAAAGGAAAAAACTGAGTGCAAGAATTAAATTTGTGCGAAAGTTCGTATTGCATTGAATAATCTTACGAGCACAATGAGACATTAAAAGGGATTTTGTTAGATCATGAAGAATCTTACATGCACCGACAAAGATGCATCAGAAACATACACGTAGGGTTATGAGGGACGATAAATATCCAGCAACCCCCACGGGAGACGTAAGAAATTTTCAAAGAATATATGGTTTCTCTATTACATGAAATATTTTTGTTCGAAGAAATTATAGAGAGTTAATATTGTGGGAAATGTGTTCCTTTAGTCTGAAAATACCATGTGAACCATTCTTTGTAATTGTGAGAAAGATAAGGGTTTCACAGAAAGTAGGGGTTGATCAAAAGTCATCTAACACCACAATTCCCAAATATTGAGTCAAAGTTGAGGTATTACATGCATGTTTAGTTTTATGATTATGAAATTCATTTAAATATCCAGTTTGTGTGATCAGTGCTTTCAAGTGCATCATTTTAGGACTTCATTGCAAGCAGTGTCTCATGTTGGACTAAGACAACGACTTCAATGAAAATATATTAAAGAGTCCCTCAATCAAATAAACTGAGTAATAAATCTCTTATGATAGTGATCAAGGGGTAGTCTATGTATTTGTTTCAAGGGACATAGTGATAAATCCTTGAATTATTGTAATGGAATTTTTCCTGGAATAGAGTGAATGTGTCCGAACTCTTGTACTCCACAACTTGTGAAGATTAGTGGATATTAGTATGACCGACACACTTTCATTGTATGATCCTTGGATTTAGCCTTTTGTGGTGAACCAAGTAAATGTGTTGTGACATCTCAATGATTTCACTTGACTGACATATTTGACATGTTCCTACCAATGTAGTGAAAATATCCTCAAAATTTAAAAGAAATATTTGACACTATGATTCACCCCTCCCCGCTCAGGGGGTTCTAAGGTCCTTAACTTCCTTGTCTTTCAGTGCTCTTACAAAATCCATGTGATGTGGGATGATTCGACTACAGTATTGTAGGAAATCCACCATGAACACCTTCTTTTATTTCAAAATCCCTAAATTATCCTTATATTGGGGAACATGGTTTTTGTTTTCAATTTTTTCTGATCGTATAAAAAATAAGTTCTGCCATCCTATTTTTCCTATGTGTTTTGTCATGCTTGATTTTTCCAAAACATTGATTGGTTTGATCTGGATTGCGGTTAGTGAAGAATTTAGGTGCAAGTAGCGGGTGTTATTTGAGTGTTGAATAGTGTTTTGGTCTTCCAACAGGTGGTGGGGACACTCTATTATATCATGAAAAAGTGGGAAAATAAATCATCAATTTATGAAATTACCTAGTCTGATGATTGTTATAGATATCACAGATATATCTAATGATCCTTTGGTTTGTGAGGAATATCTCAATTTTGAAACCCATCTCATTAACCCTTGCAATAGGGTCCCTAACCCACTAGTTATAGATATTTTTCCAACATAAGGAGTGACTTGGATGATCAGAAGAAGGTAAAGCATGACCTGCATGAGGATAGACCTTCTTATGCAGAAATTGTTAAGTAATGTTGAGTGGTTAATTGATAAGAAGGAAAACCCTACACTTCTACTAATGCTATTAATGCTCATGAATATGTAATATTGATGTCTAAGTTGCATTTTTTCCAAATTCTGAACACTATTTTACCTAAATTTCATGTTTTCCCTAGTTTGATCATAGTTCCATCTCTTAGTTTATGACCACTTGATCAATATGAACCTATAGGGTCTATTTAACTCTATAATCATTTCACGTCCTTTAATGCCAATGGGATGGAGAATGTATATCCTAAAGGAATAAAAATTCACATGATAATGTGGAAATGTAAAAAGTTTATGTTGTGGTATACGGAGTATTCTAAATTATGTGAAAAATAAGAAGAATCCCTAGTGATGAAAGATTATGAGCTGGAATCGCAAGGGAACATTAGGTTATAGTCTAGATCGAGAATGAGAATGTGATGGAAGGTTTCCTTTGGGAATTTTTTAGTTCACATGGGAAGGAAAAAGGAAATAACCCTCAATTATTTTGCATATAACCTATGAAAATTGTCACTATATATTCAGGGAAGATAAGAAAAAACTGGATACTAAATGATTGGTGGATCCATCAATTTTTAAATGTGATAAGCAGTTGTCTGGGGATTCAGGAGAGCAAGTTATATGTAAGGGAATCTACGCTTGGGGAAAGATGGAAGCTGATTTTGAATATCTTCTATGGAATGATATAAATAGAAAGGAAAAAACTCTTAATTTTAATCTTTAATGTTTTTTCAGCTCTAATATTATTATCCTTTTTTATAACAAACATTATGGGATTATTTTTTGTTTAACACCATTGCATTGGACACATTTGTGTTGCCCACTATTTCCAAAAAAAGAGCATTAGAATAAAAAATTTATTTTGAGTTAGAAAAATTGAATAGAATCTAAATGTTTAGAGAAATTATAAACAATTTTTTTTCAATAGGATAAATGTATTAACAAATGTCAACATTATTTTCCTTATTTAATATAAAATTACATCTTACATCAATGTGTTTTGTTCTAGAGTATTGTAGAGGGTTCTAAGAAATTAAAATTTCCTTGTAATTATCATAGAAAATTATAATTTAATTAAAAAAATATTAAAATAACATATTGATTATTTTTTCAATATACATTGTAAAATAATTATAGTAACAACATATTCAACGTCATATTCATATAGTGATACTGAAATTTGTTTCTTAGAAATCAATAAAAATAAATGTTTACCTAGAAGATAATATGTACCAATTGTGACTTTCCAGTAAAGACTACATCCTCCAAATTAATACTTAGAATATGATAATAAATCATAACGATTCAAATTATAATAAAATAAACTTGTTTGAATAGTTCCCTTAATATATTTAATTACTATTTCAATAGTATTATGTGGAATTTCATTAGGGTTGGACTAAAATCAAGCCCAAAAACAAACTAATACAATTGTATTTATTCTAGATATCATGAGACATAATAAAATTACAATCACTACTCTATACATTTTATACCATTTTAGGTGGACATTTTAATACAATATAAATCTTTAATAAGCATAAAAACATAATTTAGAAATTTTGAATTTTAAAATCCTAGATGTTTGTTAACATAAACATTTTTCGAAATTATTAAATTTAAAAATTATGTTTTATACATTTATTTGAAATAATTTTATATTTATAAAATAAGAATATGTTAAAAAAATATAATTATTTACATATTATAAATAGGGGTATATGACCTTCAAATTAAATTACCAATTCCATTGAATAACCTTGAGTTAATAGTCTGGAATAAATTTTAACTATGTTTCCATATTCATCAAGATTATTATGAAAATTACATTTAGTATATATTATAGGATTAAATTTGATAAATTCAACAAAATTACAAAATTTAATTTTTTAATATTTAATTAATTAATCATGAATATCATTAATCCCATTTGAATCATCTAGAGAATTATAAATCTTGACAGAAACATGATCAAGAACTAAATAAGTGTTTTAAGAGTAAAGTAAAACAAATTATCTAGTTTTTATATGAGATTCTATTAGACCAATTACTTTTTCAATTGGAAGATGTTTTGATGTTTTCGACTCTTTAGTATCAATTTGAAAAGGGACGTTTTCCTCTTAAACTGATGCATTATAATTTTTATGTTCATTATCTTCACCAAAATTGAATCCTTTAAATTCATCATCTTCCATTTCTAAAATAGGTTTTTTCATATTATTTCTATTTTTAGTAAAAATAACAAGTATAGAATCTTCAATAACTAAATTTATCTATTTAAAAACTCTATAATCTTTTATTATTTGAATATCATTAGAATATCCCTTCCTCACTTTTAAAATAAAAATTTTCTATGTTATATTTCATATTTAAGATGAAAATATTGTAACCAAATAACTTATAATATCCAACTTTATGTCTAATTACTTTTACTAGTTCAGAATAGGTCTTATATAAAAAAATTAATAATATATAATTTAATTAAAACATGAAAATATTTATTTACATATTCCTCCCAAAAATATCAATGCACATTATATTCCAAATGCATTTATCATGACATTTCTTGTGTAGACCTATTCGTTCATTCTACCAGGACATTTTTTTTGTGGCTTCCAATGGTCAATAAAATAATGTTTATATGCATTTTATTAATAAAAATTATCAAATTATAAATTATCAAATTCACAACCTCTATTTTTTATGATAGTGTTGATTTATAGATTATTGAATTTTTAATATGTTTATAAAAAAATAAAACATTGTTAATGTATCATCATTATGTGACAACAAATGAATCTAGATAAATATATTGACATAATCCATAATAAAAAATACATTATTCTCTCCAAGAAAAATGATAGTTTTGTAGGTACAAAAATGTTAGTATATAATTTTTCGAAATATATTGTAGTACTAAAAACATCTTGAGATATGAATATTGTTTTCTATTAAATTCCTTTTAAATATGAATCACACATAAAGTACATAAATGTTTGTAATTTTGAATATTTTAGGCCTTTATCATGATGTGGTGATTTCTACACTAGTTTAACGTTTTCATTTCCAAGATTTCAATGCAATATAATTTGATTTTCTTCTACAACATTCAAACACCTCACCTTCTATTTGGCTAGGTCAGATAAATCAATACTGAAAACATCATCCAATCTATTTTCATAAGATAAAAGCAATTTATTTATAAAATAAGTACATTTATCATTTTAAAAATAAAATTTACTCCATCATCACACAACTGTAATATACTTTTTATATTTTTCTTTAAACCAACAACAAGTATTGATAATGAAATAAAAACATATTTAGAAAAATTAACATCACCAATACCTTTAATATGACCATTGTTGTACTATCTAAATGTTAGGAAATCCTTACATGAATTGAAAGATATAAATTTTGAAATATCACATGTCATGCTCCTTTAGAAGGCATTGTCTAAATACCATGAGTTTTTGAGACATCTATTTTAGATTTCCAGAAATTGATCAAACCGTGTGTTTTGGTACCCTTACTGACCTATGTCCAGTTGTATTAGTAGCAAAACAAATTTGGAACCCAAATAGATATAAATAATTTATTATTGCGATATTTTGAAAATAAATCACTAGAAATAAAATTAATAGTAATTAAAAATTATTTTTATGTCTTAGTGAACATTAAATTTCATAATTACCATTAATTATAAATTTAATGAAGGTTACACCAGAAATAAAAATATTTGAGATTTTAATAAAATTTTTCTTAATTAAATAGGTAGATAAGCTCTTATTACCAAAATCATTCCCATCGGTGTTTAGTTTCATCAAAGAAATAATTTTATCGTATTTTTATTTTTCATGAAAAATTTTCAAAAAAATCTCTTTATTATTGAAAAAATCATTTAACAAATTCTTATTCTCCTTTTAAATAAACTATAAAATTGTAAAATCATTCACAATAGATATAATAGATTTTTTCCTCATTTTTTATTATATTTATTGTGATTATCATAATCATTTTTAATGTTAGTTAAATCATAAAGAAATAAATTAAATATTTTATTATGATACTTATCATTCACTGACATAATTTTTTTTAAACTTTAATTTTTCTCCTTTAACATTGAAATTTTTTATTCCCAATTCATATTAAATTCTTCATTTTAAAAAAACATTATTCATATTATCATATTCCCATTTTAGTTTCTCATTTTCATTTAAAATTTCTTACTTTAAAAATTTGTTTCGTTAAACTATTCAATTACACTGACTCCGTGAGTTCATAATTCTAAATTTTCTTTAATAATATTCTAACATTGAAAATAAATGAATTAGTATCAGATCATGAATCAGAATAAATTAATTTATCATTTTTTGGAAATATCATTATGATTTATATTCATAGGAGTAAATAATTTAGTGAAAAGAGAACCAGTGACCTCATGTTGTAGGCCCCTCAGAGAACATTTTCTAGACATTATTCACGTCCAGAATCACTTCTTTAGAAATAACATCTAAAATATTCCCAAACTCTAAACAAAGTTAATTTTTCTTTCCACAATTTTTATTATTTCATTGTTTAGATGTTTATATTTTGGGAATTTTATCCTAATGTTTAATTTATTCCTACACTCATAATATTTTACTTACAAAACATCATTACTATTATTACATTTACCATTCCTATAATACATTTGGAATTTTATTTTGATCCTTCTTTTTCCATAGTTCATTTTCATAAACATAGAAATTGTATTTCTAAATTGAGTTGTCTCACTTTCCAAATTATTAGAATATTGATTCAGTAGTGTTAGAGATTTCATTAATATAAGACATAAAATCTATACTTGTTATCATGTTAAACTCTTAATTAATAATTTTTAAATTCTAATTTCTATAAAATTATATGGAATATTTTTTCATCAACATTATACTATTTATAATTTTTAATATCATCAATGGACTCCATCTTTGAATACTATCATTTTATAAGAGATATATGTTCTCTTCTAAATTGATATTTATTTCCATGAACTCCCCAGGAACAATCATACAAAATTTGGTAGATCAAAAAAAATGAAACATCATGTTTACATGTTCTTTATCTCCTTTCGTGATTCCCCATTATTCTAGTGGTAGAATTTTAAGCTTGGTTCTCTTTAGAATTTCAATCTCATTATGATTCACAAGAAGTATTCTCCACATATCATGTAATATCATACAAGATAAAAGATTGATATAGAAACTTATAATTATAGTATAGTATAAAATAAATATAATTAAACAATTAAAAACATATTTTATGATATCATTAAATAAATGTGTCTTTTAAAAATATTTGGAAAACTCTTATGGATTATCGATGATATTCCAATCATATACACTTAACAGTTTCTGGAAGTCCTCCATTCTATATTTCCACTAGAAAAAATAACTTCCATTTAAGGATTGGGTTTGTTTTGAATCCATCCATCTTTCATATTGACACCTACCATCATAAAAGAAACATTCCTTTCATTACCTATATAGTTATGTCTCAGATATCAGGTTAAGATAGAGTTAAAAATAAACCACATAAATTATCAGCATGTCCAAATATGATTTTATGGAATAACCACACTATGAAACCAATTTTTGGATCATAAGACCTATCAATTAGGACCTGAGGGTGGTTTAATAGTTATTTTAAAATATTAAAGAAAAAAAATAATTATATTTTAATTAATTATTGATTATGTATTGAGATCTATGTTCAAGATATGAGATACATCTATAATAAAATAGATATTTCATAGTGATTTGTTGCTTTTGGAACAATAAGATCCTATTTCACTCCAAATATTTACATACTTAAAAAGAGAATTTTTACCCACTATGAAACTAACATTTAATGTTGTGGTAATCTATTGCAGACTCTACATTTTCTATTTAACTGGAGGCACAACCCATACATTCATAGGGGCCTAGAACCTATTCAGTGACCAATATTATGATTGGGATCTATATCCTAAACATCCTGTTAGGTGGTAGAAAATACAAATCAAACAATACTTAAATTTTATTGGGGAAATAATAATCCAGGTATCTAAATATTACAAAGAGTGAAGAAAAAGAATAATACCATAAAAAATACAATTAAATCTCGTAATTGATCAAAATAGGTGGAATATGATAAAGGTCAATAATGGTAGATCACATCAATGGATTAAGGTCGAATGTTGGAGTTATTGTCTGATTATAGTAAAGGAATAGAAGTTTCATATGTTTCCTGATAATATAAGAGCCACAAGAATTGTGTAATGGAATTACCTTTATATAATTGATATGGAATGATCTGTATGTAGTGGTTTTATATTCCATGGTCACATATCAAACAAATTAATCCCAAAACATCATTAATTGAAATATCCTCTCAGTGCATAAAGAGATCCATTCACTGCATACAACTTATTAGAGTATAGAGAAAAATAAAATATTACCATTATTGATAATTTAAAAATGTGGATCTCATTAACAAAGAGCACATTAATTCTTCTATTTCAAAAAAACATATTAAAAATATTTGGATATATTCGATAATGTTAATGATAGTATTTCATATAATAAAATTGAATAAATTTTTCATTATAAATTTCCAGTAAAAAATGGTTAAAATATTAATGAAAATATATCATAAAATGAAAAACATGGAAATTTTAGTTTTCATATGGATTTTAACCAAATTTTTAATAAATTTAATTATTATATAAAATTATTTTATAATTAAATATAATAGATAAAAAATATAAACAAAATTTCAAAAAATAATTTCATATAAAATAAAACTAAAACATTGTGTTATAAAAATATTTTTTTGACAAAACAAACTACTGAACTAAAAGTGATAGTCACAATAATCATAGTCTATATATTGACGATGACACACATGTATGATATTATAATCATTAAATAAATTTCACATTAAAAAACACATGGCCATAAAAAAACTCATGCGCTATGTATAAAGATGATCATGGTATGATCACCTTCATACTCACGGTAAGGTGTGTTGATCCATAGTGAGTACAAAACACATATTATAGTAAGGTAAATCTAATGGTAAGTTCACTCATATGTTACGTTCACTCACAGAAAGGGGTAATACTTCATCATTGTAATGTTATGTACCATGATGAATGCATGCTGCTTCTCAGAGACACAAGGTGTTGTTAAACTATGATGGGCATCAAATGACCTACTCCCATATTCTGGTATCACACTTTATAGTCACACATAATATCACCTTCTGGTTGATCCTCCAATATATAATTCAACCACTCCAACATATCTATCATTAATCTGGCGGGGGGCCATCACCTGTACACATCTATCCACTCACCTTGGATTCAGTATTCCGACCTAGTGATCTTAATTTGTGAACTCGCATGTGTGCTCCTCTGAGCCTTATACACAATTTGAATACTAATTTTTTAGTTGGCCCTCGGTTAGGAACTCCCGTAGGTTTGATCTAATGGGTCCCCTATTTGGTTGAGGTTTGGCATGTGTTAGCCATGATTGACCCTTAACATTTAACTATAATCCACTAAGTATTTTTAAAAGAGATATAAATGAAAAATATAGAAAAATATTATTTTTAGAAATAATTTAACATTAAAACATTTAAATATGAAGTAATTATTTCATTAAACATTTTAAATTTAATAATTGAGAATATGTAGTAATTTATGAAAAATTGTTACATAATTTCAATTTAATAAATGGGAGAAGATAGTTATTTATCAAAAAAATATATTATTAAATTAATGAATAAATTCAAATTCTAACACATAACCTAATGATATAAATTGATGGTATGTACTGAAGAACATTGTAAATATTTATTGAGGAAGATATTATATGGGTTTTCCAAGAAATAAATTCTTTTCTGGTTACTATAAGTGGACATGGTTATGGTATAGTTGTAGCTAGGGGTAACAACAATAAAAATGAATGTTGAGAGTTGACATGAACATCACACTGTGCTTGAAAAAAGGCATTAAAACATAATTAGTTTCTCACTCCTGGGTAATAAGCTTTGGGTAAATCACATTTCATTTACAAACCATTATGATGGATTTTAAAAAACAAATTGATTTGAAAATAGTCAAAAATAAACTATATTTATGATCATCATAGTAGCTTTCCATAATTGTTTCAAACATGTTAAGTATTCCACTTGTTTTGGGATCATAAATTAGGTTTCATATTTGATGATCTAATATAGTGTATTAATTTTTTTTGAAATAGTGCATTAAAGAAGTAATGTGAACTATATCAATACACATAATCCCTGTAGAGATTTCCCTCTACTAAAGGATAATTAAATTAGTGGTAGAGATATAGCTAGAACATATCAAATTATAACCATATTTGGGTATTTGACATAGCTTATGAGAAATAACCTTTCATTTACATATAATGTTACTTATCCACTATGTTGTGTTACAATGTTAGACTGTTTCATGTGTTAGCAACCTCTATCATTAAATTGGACTACAAACCCATTTATGGTGAAGAAATAGATAAGTTCCTTAGAGAATATTATTCATACTATGAAATGTAATGAAAGGACGAATGTTGTCATGGTTGATAAATTCTCATGGGATGTGGATCAATGGTGTTCATTGATTCAAAACACTATGGATGAGGAGGAAAAAACTAGTGTGGAATGGTAGGATTTTAAGGTTATTTTCTTGAAAATATATTCTACTTATAAATAATAGGGGGATATAAAGATACAATTCTCAACTCTATGAAAAAAGGAAGATGAAAATGATTTTAATTACGAATCCTTCTTTACAAGTTATTTAAATCATGGTTTAGACCATGTACGTAATCCAAATAGGAATAATCATCATTTCATGGATGGATTATAAAAAATCATTTGAAGGGACCAATTTTCACATATCTTCCTATTATATGAGGGCATCGTGTCATGTAATAAGATTAAGTTAGATTAATCAAATATATAAGGGGAAATAGGGAGTGAAGAATTTTCCCACATGTGAAAATTGGGGAAAGAAAAACCTTGGTACATGCCTAGAGGGACATAGATTTTTTTTCATATATAGAGATAAAGGACAAAATGAATGTGAATTAAATGGTAAGAATAAAATATATAATATTAAATGATTTAACTATATGGGGATATGTCACTATAAAAATGAATTCCCCAAGAGTCAAGGGAATATACCTTATTAAAATCTAATGGATCTCGGTCAATCATATGGTATTAATATATCTTAAGTGGAATGATTAATTTGATTTTGAATTTGGATTCATGAATTATGTTATACAAATTTTTTTACATATGATATATAGGTTATAAGAATCATAAAAAATCAATGGATTAGGTTATATTTGGTATCATATATGTCTTCATCTTTGATTAATATAAGATTTATGAATTCCATTAAGGGTTTCTGAGTTTATGGATGATCATAAGTTTCATGTATTAAACACCAATTTTTGAGGACTTATATGATTGGATTTTATCATGAATACATAATATTTGGGATGAATTTATGGAAATACAAACCATTGGTTTATTAAATATTTTGGGGAAAAACATATTTAAGGAATAATTCATTTACTATTTATGGAAATAATATTAAAGGTGAAAGTAAAGGTTATGGAATATCTTATTCATTATGTTACGGTAATTATGGGTTATTATAATTTTGGAATGATATATGAATTATATCAATAATTTTATTGAAAATGGACACGCTGTATTTTAGGTGACAACATGTCAAATCCGTCCAGGTTGTAATGCTTGAACCCACAATAGAAGGCCGAAAAGGGTGCAGTTCCTACCACTCACACACAGAATTTCATATTAATATAAGTTTTTTTACTTAAATTACTTAATTTATAAATACATAAGGGTTTCATTAAGCTGAAATTTGGTTGTAAATGTAGTTTTTTTAGAGATTAATGTATTATATTAGACAAATCTTGAAACATATTTTGGATTTAGTTAATATTTAATAAAATATAAAATCCATTGTAACTATTTTATAGATATTTTGATCTATTAAATGTAGATATTATTATTTCAGGAATTAAAAAATCATCTTGGATAATTAGTTAATTGATTAATAAATTTAGATGAAATTTATTTAATCACAACCAAAGGACGAAAATGAAATTATATTTTCTAGTTTTATCTATCGTGATAGTTCAAAAATCACAAATCTCACAAAAATGATCCTGAAAAGAATTAACCAATTAAATTAACATTTGATGAATCAATCACATTTTGACTAATAATATATTTATGGTTTTTTATTTATTAAAATTCCCAAGAAAATTTAATTTTTTATGATCAGTAAAGTCTATCACTCCTTAAATTTATTTACACTTCCCAGCCATATCTATATTTTAACAATGCTCTATTTGTTTCCAACTTAGAAACCTTGTTATTGTTATTCCTAACAATATTTTCATATCCCATTAAATCTTAACAATAGAAATATTTGTTAACCCCTCTTATGTTATGGGATTTGAAAAGTGTTTTTTCAAAATATGATCCTCTGATTACCAAGATCATCTTCAAATTGTGAATTAGAAATTTGATGAAGGTGTGAAAAATTTAACACTATCATATTCTAAAATAGAAAATATATGTTCAATTTTATTTGTGATAAGAATCCCTAAGCATATAGTCCACATGAAATATATTTCATTAAATGAATTATTTTCAATATATTGTAATTCATGCAACTCAAATTCAAAATAAAAACTATAAAATAAAATACTATTATAAAAATATAATTAAATATAAGGAAATTAATTGAGAGAAAATAAATTAAATAAATATATGGTTTACAATTACATAAAATAAATTCAATTTTTATCTTTGTAATATAAATAAAATTATAATTATTTGAAATAAAAATAATTTTTTTTTCTATAAAATTATATTTTTCAAAATGGCCTCTCATCAAGTGTTTCCCCCATACATTAAATTTTATTTTAAAATTTTAATAAATGGTATTTAAAATTTTAACTTAATTTTTTAATTCAAATTTTATAATTTTTAATTGAGTTGAATTTTTATAATTTTTGTGAAAATTAATTCTTTAATGAATAGTTAACAATAATATTTTCTTTGAAAAAATCCATCTTGTTTATAGATTTCAAAAGATAAATTTTGATTTAAATTTTATTATGAGTAAAATTATTTCCGAAAAATTTTAATAAATTTAATTTATGTTATTGTAATATAATTAAATTTGATTTGTCATATTAATTCTTTTGATACATATGAGAATTTTCACTTTGGAAAACTCCTTTGTTTCATCGTGCTTACGAGTTTAATTTTAAAATAAAATTTTCCACTTCTTTGACTAGGATTTTGAAAAATGTATTCATTTTTTTGAATCATAACGATATATATTTTATAATAAAGTTATATTTATTTTCAAAATAATGAATTGTAAAAATAGTAATACTTAATTTTCGCATTTAAGGTTAAAACAAGGTCCTCAGTTGTTAAACTAGAATGATATGGTTTAAAATTTCCTAAAAATATTTATAATTCATATTTTATGGACATATTTTTCATTTACTAATATGTGGATTTTTAATGAGCCATTTTGGATATTTTTTTCTTATGAAAAACATTGGTATGATTTTTTTTTCAAAATCCTGGTTGTTTCATATCCCCCACATATAAAATTCCACCCACTCTCCTCTTCTATTCACACTCCTAATGAATTGTTATTCACAGTATACCTAAAAAAAATCCATTAAATCCTTCCCAACATCATTGATTAATTTTATTCATTTTAAATTTAATTTATAAAGGCATTAGTTATAAAACTAAAGAGGTTGTCTGAAGAAGAGGTAATGTTCGTAACCATGAGCCTTCATTTTAGTTCTTATTCTAACCCAAAAAAACTAAATTAAAATATTTAGAAATAATAACGCTTGTATCAAATATATACTAATATGTTTTTATGTTCATGGAATAAACTAAATCGATCTCATATTCTATTGAATAGGAAATAAAACCATTGATCATGTGTGTGGTGGAATTCCACCATGCGAATCGATGTAATTTTTTTTATAATACACTCTCTCTTCACTAGATATAATGATATATTTAATATATTTATATGATATTTATAATATTTATATACTTTTGGAATTATAACATCATATATACCTTCTTACATTCCAACCTGATTTAAATAAATTGCATCGCTTGTGTTTTTGTGTGGACAACCGCCTACACATAGAGTTGTGAAATGTATTTCATTTTAAAAAAAAATTACCCATTTTTATTTTCTAAATAAGATATCAAAAGTAATATTCATATTATTTTCCCAATAAGGAACTTTATTAAAAGTTTACAACAATGTGAGACGAATGTTTTTCAACTTATATGGCATGTACGTAATTACAAGATGTTATTGTTTTGAAGCTTTAATATATGATATCATGATACTTTTAAAATAATATTTTAATTTTTTGAAAAATTAATTTATATATAGATAAGATATTTTTATCAAGAATTTTTTTAATGTCATTATTACTATATTTCTATTTTTCAACGAACATAAACGTTGTTTTACATATGCTCTATTGGGAATATATTGTAATTATATCAACCTTATTATTATTTTTAGATATTTTATCAACATTTTCACTGGGGGTGTACTATTTTTATAGTATTTTCTATATTATTTTGGATGGTTTATGATTATGATTAGTGATTGGGGAAAATATAAAAAATTTATTTACTTGTTTTTAAATATCAATGTTTACATTGATTTTGTTTATCCAAATTAATATGAGGAATTCATTTTACCTAGTATGTGATGGGTAGTTCCCTATATAGCCCATTGATGCATCATAAAATCATTTGAGACAAACTAGATTGGGTATTTGGTAGATCCTTTACCAATTTATGCAATATATATCGAAATGATTCCTTGATGGTTTGGGTTTGGTGTCTGAAATTATGAATTACCTCATTAGAACATTAATAATTGATTTCTGGGTTATTATTTGATTAGTTATAACATCCATGGTTATGTTTCAATAACATTTTATTTTTTATATGGAATTATGTGATCACCGTTTATTACTATAATATTACTCTCATATAATTCATTGAATGTAAGTGGTTTCAATTATTTCCCTTGTCATATTAATTTATTATTATTTATTTATAATAGATTCCCCTATAACCATACTATTATGAATAATTAGAGCATACCCATTCTTATGTTTCCTGTATAAAGGATTATAGCTTGTTTGTTTTCATTTATACACATGGATATTTTAAAGGGATTAATGGGTTACTCAATCAAAATACTATGTTTTATTATATGTTGTCAATTATAATGTCAAGTTCAAGTGTGTATCTTGTTTACCAATAAAAATAAACAATTTGACCCCTTGATATGTGATTAGTGTTATCTTATTCCAAGGTAATATTTTAACCACTTACTCTTGGAAACTAGGGTTTGGGTATTTACATTAAATCCTTCTATGAGTGAATTTGGTATTTCATGAGTGGTTTAAAGAATTTAAATATTCTCATTTCTTAATTATCTTTTTTTGTAGATCTCTAGTGTACTTCAATATACCAGGAAGTGGTGTCAAGTCATGTAGTAAATTAAAAATGGATTTACATGATAAATAATGGGTTTCAGTATGATTTTATTCATTAAATCTACCTCACGTAGACATTTTGGTGGGATACATTTCATAAAATGTTTATGAGAAGTGTCATAATAAACACTATGGTATTTAAAAATCCTTTGATAAAGGTAGATTTTAATTTATATTTTTTTATTGGTTTTAATTCTCAATTATGAGATATAGAAATGGAAATTCCCTTAATAAATGGATTTTTCTTGATTTATTGTAGTAAACCATTAGTGATACTTCTGGGGTTATAAATTTTAGGTATACCAAAATATAAGTTATTCATTTATTTTTTAGAATTACTAAAAAATGGTTTAGAGTTTACATTACTTCTATAACCATGTAGTTTTTAATATTTAAGTGGGTTAATTTGAATTGTGACAAATTTAACATATGTGATTCTGATTAGGTATGGTAGTGAATGATGCAATCAATTTTAATGGAACCATTTTATGAGGTTGTGAATGAGGGATACACTTGTTCTATGTGTGGAGATTGTATTATTTTTCAATGAATATTAAAGATAAAATATATTAAAAAATAAGAGTGTAATAAAAGTATTTGTTTATATATAACTAGAAAGAAAATGATTTATATTTTTATATTATAATTCATGATTATGAGTGTAGAATAATTTTTAAAAATTTATATGGAATGTGGTTTTTGGAAGAATATTTTTTGGATTTTTTGGTAATATGTTTATAATTAATTAAAGAATCAAGAAAAACATATTAATTGTTTTCTTTAAAGCAGTATTAGTAGAGAAATAACTAATTAAAACTATTTTTTATTTTTTTATTTTCCTATTATTACCATTGGTTGATATTGTAGAGTAAATCCCATTAGTGGTTATGTCTATGTAGTATATCCATTATATGAAGACACAGAAAAATGTTTTAATTCATATTAATAATAAAAATATGAGGGGTTTCAGTTATATGCAGTCTCTTGGGTTGGTAGAGATAACATGTTTCATTACTAGGTATTGAAATATAACTCACCATATCATGTAAATTTCTGATAGCATGGTATGTTAGTGTTTATTTTTAATACCTAACCTAATAGGGCTCATACCACAACTACCAAAATCCCTCCTTGACAATCCAGGGGCTAGTGACAAGCACAAAAATTCTTAACAAAACAATGAGGGAATTTACTATTGTACATGTACAGACACTCCCTCCCATATCAATGAATATGTGTAGTAGAATAATAATAAAACATTCCACATCATTAAAATAAAAAATAAGTAAAACCGATAGGTAATATAAGAACATGATAGCTTAATCATAAAAATGAAAGTGGAAAATACACACCAAACTAGAAATATTTTCCAACCTCAAAAAAATAGGAAAATTAAATGTTAAGAGAGTGTGGCTTGAAATATCCATGTTTAACCACCATATTTTTTAAAATCCACCAAGGTATCCTTATGGTACACTATAATCACAACTCACCTTTCTGTAATTTTTCATAATATAGGACATGTTTAGGAAAATCTCATATAGGGGTGATTATATAAATAACAAGTCAGACACCCTGAAATATAAAGGGAGATAAGTAAGAGACAAAATAGGAATAGAAATATCAACACATATTAAGAGTGTAATTTAATTCATCAACAAGGATAATGATATATATGATAATAAAGGAAACCCAAATATATGGAAAAAATATACCCATATAATATCCTTGACCAAGAAAAAAGTATACTATCAATTTAAATTGTCCGTAAATGATTATAATCATCTCATGCATATTTCTGAAGAAACATCCATGGGGATCCATGTCTCACCATGGTTCACACAGTCAAGGGGCCACAATCTCTAGGAAGAGGACCCGTACACTGGTACTATAGGATGGTTCCTCTAAATATATAGATAGATTACACATGAACTGTCCCAATAAAAGGTTTCCTTTATACAGTTAGTGGACCCATTATCTATACCAATAGTACTCTTCCACTTTATTGGTAGATGACCCATGCCATGAATCTGTAAATGGGTTCCACTCAGGTGGTTAAGGACCCGTGCCCAAACACCACAAGATGGTTCCACTATGGTTGTAGACAACCCAAGCCTAGAATATATTGTACGGTTACACTCTAGTGGTATATAACCATTTCTATGAAACTATAAGATGAATCCACTATAGTGGTAGATGTCCCATGTCTTGACACCACATGATGGATCCACTATAGTGGTAGAGGACCCATTCTATGGCTCTATAGGAAAGGTCCACGCTATTGATGGATAGAAAGATAGAGGACTCAGTACCTAATTTTCTAAAAGGGCACCACTCTAAAGATATTGGACCCATGCTATCTCCCAATAGAGTGGTTCCTCTCCCATGATCTTATTAGATCCAGAGTATCATTGAGTACCACCTGAAAATGCATCACCATGGGAACATATTGAAACATATCTCAAATTACAATTCTAATTACACCATCACTTTTTATGTGGAATGATACAAATGATATGAAACATGTGTGCCAAACCCCAATTCCAAATAAAGGATATATGAGAGGTATAATTTCCTATTAACGAGGTTACACAACATATAAGGAGACCGACAGGGTGTGTGGTCCCATCATGTTGTCTGGTCGTGTCCCAACTAGTACATAGATCACTACTAATGTAGCCTTAAATGGAATGTATTGGGACAACATGGAATACCTCATACATTCAAATTCTTACCTACGCTCCTGGTCATCTTTGTGTACTTTATCCATAACCACGTAACATGGCTTTGTACTCAAGGAGTATACCTTTGTTGTGTCCTTGTACACTTCCCTGGTTTCTGGTTATTCCCCTAATTGTGTACTCCTAGAGTAGACATCAGGTTTCCATCACCGGGTCATATGGCATGTGGCGCTTCCATGTGGTGTGTGATATTTTACTCACTCGGGAACCCTAGTTGTCACTGCCTGAGGCCTACACGACATGTGTTCTTCAGACAACATGGAATGTAGATGGTTTTTTTTGTACAAAGTTAGATCCACTATGTGGATCCTATTAATTCTATCATCTCCCCACACCATGCCTATAGGCCACCCCTAATCCATGGAAATCACCTTTATCCATCATTTTCGGTCATCCTTTGGCCCAAATGGGGTTTTGACTCATCCAGATGATGCTCGTTCATGACCTATCACACATGGTTCTTCTCAAACCATAGCGAACTCGATTTTCGATCATGGATCTATGAGTAACATCAACCAAAACCACAAATTATCTCAATACATTCTCTATTTTCTGATATTTTTCCCCCTTGTCACTCTACACACATCTGGGGATCTAATCATACTTGCTACGGCCCGACACTCTCGAATAATGACACAGTTGGATAATCCTTAAAGACAGAAAATAATGAAGGGAAAAAACAAAAGATAAAGGAGAACAAAATCTAAAAAGACTTTCATGTCCCAATAATTAGATATTTAATAACTTGGGTTAGAAAACATGACACGATATGGTAAATCAAAAAAATTAATTAAATATGATATGTGGGTGCAATAAAAGTCTCAAATGAAATTAAATTAAAAAATAATAATTGATCAGGATTAATCATTTAAAAATAAGTGATGAGATATTTATATGAAAATTCCAACCTCAGGATTGGATATTTTGACAATGAAGAACACACTCATTAATGAAGAGGGAAAATCCATTGCATTCACTATTCTTATATTCTCTAAGATTCGAATGTTGATTAATTCCCCAAACATGATTCACTAATTAGGGTGGTATAAGATCCTCTAAAAATCCTAGGGTTACATGAATAACCATTGTGATCCTCTTTGTCAACTTATTTTTTGAGGTTTTATTATGAGATCATTTAAATTAAATAATTAAATAAATCAAATAATATAATTTAAACGAACCCGAAAATGATCGATATATAAAAATTCCATGAACCAACTAAATTCTGGTAACTCCAAGAATAATCCTTTCATTTTTAATTAATCTTTGATCTTAGATATTCGATATGAAACACCAATTAATAGTAATCCCATTATTCTTAAAAATGTGTCTGTTCATAATATAAAATATATTTAATATATTTTATAAAATTACTTATGGGAACATTAGGACCTGAGATCACATGTCATCAATGAACATGGCCCTAAAAATATTTCTAGATATATTTAAATTCGTTTCAAATACAAATATAGGGTCTTTAAATGATTCATGTGAGGTAGTCGGTCATGATATTTTCATAAGTTACATAGAACCCCACTACTGGGTATAGTTCTAAAAAGCATTCTATAACGCATTAACCCTGATACAATGTGATATGATCCAAGATATACAAGAAAAAATTACATTATTAATACCACATTCAATAATATAAATTAAATTTAAGAATATTTTTTTTACTACCTTTGAGGAAAAGTTATACTACTAACTTATTTTTTAATAATGTGAAAATTAATACATCATTACATCATACTAGACATCTATATAGACTATGAAAAAGTTATATTTGTCACTAAAACCTAGGGAAAATAAAACATAATAATTTGGTTTCCTCAAATGATCTGTAATAGAAATCCTACCAATATATCATTATGGGATAAATTATAATCATGTAAGAAATTAAGGGAAATAGGGAAATTTGTTATAAAAAATAACCTGGAATAATATGGGATTTCTAAAAATAATGTTTCACAGATATGTAGTCCTGATCTAAAAGAAATATATGAAGTAAAAAAGTGTTGGGGTATGTGAGATGTTAAACATGATCCATTGATCATTACCATATGAATTGAAATGGAAATACAAAATTGAATTGAAACATAGAAAAGCAAATAACCATGGAAAAGCATTATTATATGGAATTAAATTATGAAAAAAATAAAATTTCCATGTTTCATTTTATGAAAAATGTACATACTTCCTTTTGTTAATGAACAAAATTTCTATGATGCTTGTCATGAACAAAATAATTCCACACTTCAAATTGTGAACAAATGTATAATCTTATAATTTTGAAAAAACAACCATGTCTATAATTATTATATCATGATATATAAAACCTTAACCAATGAATTTTAATCTTATAAATGACCCAGCTCATTAACCATTCATACATATGGGTACATCATTAAGTCCATAATTCACATACAAAACATCACTAAATTTTCCAATGGAAAAGTTGTTGGAATTATAAAAAACATACTTATAAAATTACAAAAGTCATCTACAAAAGTAATATGGATGGTATTAGAAATCTTATCCCCATAGTAAAAAAAATTACATCACATTATCAAAAAAATATGAAAATCATACATTTTAGTTTATTTTTCAAATCACATTAAAAAACATAAAGTAACAATGCTTTTTTATTTCTTAAAAAACTTGAAAATATGTATTATTCAAAATGAAAAACATTACATTGAAAAAAAATCAATGATTTGAAATTTAAAAAATTTATTATTGATGAAATATTTTTTAACAAAAAGATAATTTAAAAAACATAGAATAATTCCATGATAAAAATATAGGATATTGAAATCCTTTTTTTAAATAGTTTTTCTTATAATAATTTTTTTAGAGAAATATAAGAATATTTCATTTTCATTTAATAATTAAAAATAGTTAAAATAATTTGAAAACCCATTTGAACATTTTTAAATGATCCTCTATAGTGAAAATTTTTATATAGTTAGGGATGCCATAAAAGAGTTTCTAGAAATTATTTTATATTTGGAATGACTGGGGAATTTACTTTTGTGATGAAAATTAATTCTCAAAACATTTATTTGATATAATTGGGAAAAATTACATTAGAAATAATATTTAATAATAGGTATTTGAATAGACATAAATATTTATAAATATAATTTTGAGTTTATGATAAAACCTTTTTTGATGGGATCAAAAACATTATGAATGTTTTAAAATATGATAGTAGAAAACCCACATCCTATAAATGTTTAAATAAAACAAATTTGAAATGCTGGGAAGTAAAAATGTTTATCAAATGACTTAACACTTAATTAGGTTTCGAAATATAAAGCATCTATTTTGTGGGAATGAAAAATATGCATATGGATGAAAAATAATTGATAAATATAGTGGGAATTAAACTCAATAATGTCATTCTTTATGGAGGATAAATTCTTCAATGGGGAATATTGGAGTCAAATGATTTGTTTTCAAATGTTTTATTGAGAATGATTAATATAAAATACTGGTGATGTGGAAACCATGCATATAATAAATATATTCATGATGAAACATTATAACCCAATGTATGATGTTTTAGTCATGAATATTCATTATTAATTAAGAATCATTTTAATAAAAACCCATCAAATGAGTGAGCATAAAACTATACATCCAAGTATATCAATAAAATAAAATTCTTGATATTTATTAACCAATAGGCATTATAGATACCATTTAAATGCGATTATATGGGCACACAAAGTTGTCTCGATGAATGCAATTTGTGATGCAGCGCCCATTCCCTGTATTCATGTGAACTTAAACACACGTAAACCTATTGTATATTAAAAACTATCTTAATAACTTATTATGTAACATAATTAGTATATATATATAATCTTTAAATTTATTAATTTTATAATTACTAATTACATATATATTAATAAATTGTTATCTATTTTTTATATTAGTTTTAATTGTTTATATTGTTTTAAAAATGTTTCATAATAGTACTAATATTATTCATTATTCCACAAAATTTTATAACTACAAAATTATTCATGATATATTTATATTTGTGTAGTGAATAATTCCATTTCATTCATTGAGAGATATAGATATGATTCATGAAAAAAGAAGTTATGATGAACTATATCTGACATGTTTAATGATTAAAATGGTCAATATAAATAAATACATTAATCATTATCAAATAATTTCATGAATCTTTAAAACTAATTATATAAAATTTTATTACATGTTTTTTTCTATTAATCTACACATCTTAATCATTCACGGTTTAAATATTATAACATCATTAACATAGGTCGTAAAACCCATGCCAAACAAGAGATTATTATAATGAATTTATGAGTAAAGATATAGACTTATATAACTTTAATATAAATTTTATATAATACTAAAAATTTCATAAATATAAAATATATTCATTAAAATATTATTTAAAAATCATGATGGGTAGTGATGTAAAATAAAACACATCATTCCGGGAGGTGGTAGTCCCCCGTACACATGATTAAAGATTCCATTTCTCAATGAATGCGTCATAACGAATTTATATGATAAATAATCATTTAATAATTATAATTTTTAACAATTAAATTTATTAATTTATCATATCCATCCATGAAACCAACCACTAAATCCAATGAAAGAAAATGATCCATTTCTAGTAGTCCTCATGTACACATGTTCGATGTTACTTTGTGATTCACAGTAGAGAAAAATGATTGAATAATGGTTTTTGAATTAATATAATAAAATTAAATTTCATTATTAATATATGTTCTATTAAATTAGTTGGTATATAACAAATGTTTTAGGTTAATATTAATAACAAAAGACTAAGGAGTGAGAAATAATCATCTTAAGAACTAGATATATCACTTTTAAATCAACTTATAAATAGAGGCATTGCACTATATAATTGATAATATTTTATTATTAAATTTAGATATGATTCTAGGAAAATAAAAATTAAATACTTTTGGGATAAAATTAGATTGTATCGTGGTGTATTTTAGGGGTGGAAGTGTTCTATATTTATAAGTGATGAAAAGGGAACTTTTGTGAATACCCCTTAATTTTCAACAATTGATGGACACCATTCAAGGTTCGAAGGTTAATAAAGTGATAAATAAGGGATTATAAAGTTTTATAAGGAATAAAAATACTCCAAACTCATTTTAATCATAGTTTTAAACATGTTTCATGTCATATACCGTAATATTTTTAAATTTTATCATATTTTATTTCACCAAAGTACTTAGTTTTTAACAAAATAAAATATATTTTAATAAATATTTATAATAACACATCTTAAATATTTTGGATGGTTTGAACATAAATTTAAAATCAACATAATTTAATTAAAATTATAAATAAGTTGAAATCAGCATTCACATTAAAAAATTAATTTATATAAATACTATTTGATAGAAGACTATTATTTTTATAATTAAATTTTATTAATCAAATATAAAATTTATTTCAAATTAAATAAGATATAATATGTTTTATTATATGTTTAAAAATCATATAATACTATTTATATAACATTTTAATTTTAATTTATTATATTAAAAAATTACAATATTAATAAACTAGTTTATTGAAAATAATTCATTCATGATTTTCATGGTCATTACTTCATTCTTAGTAATAAATTATTATTGTTTAAAATAATATATATATATATATTAATTAATATGAAAATTTTTATCTAAAATATGAAATCATAATTTTAATATTATGTTTCCATATGTGATAAGAAATAATTTTTATTTAATGGAATAATAAAATCTTTAGAGTAAAATTGTACTTATTTTTCTAAAACATTAATTATAGGTTTTATAAATTCCAAATTGTGTTTATAAATGAGTTTTATTACATTATAAAAATTTATTTTTATATAGTAAAGGTTATAATTAATTTTAATCCATACTTGAATTATGATAATTTCATAAATGTGAAGCTGCTATCAAAATGAATATTTTTTATTATTCACCTAAAAATATTGTATTTTTTGAAATATAGAAAACCCACCTTAGAATAATTTTATTTTGTGAGATTAATAAAAGAATTTAATTATTTTAAAATTAAAAGTATAAAATTAATATGTTTAACCTTAAAATTAAATTAAATTAAATATAATAACAAATATATTTTTTTAAGAAGGCCTTGTTTAAACATTCAGTCTTACTAATCATATTTTTTGGAATTTTATAATTGATTGCATTGTTTTTATATAAATGGTTTTATTATTATTAATTTTTATTTAAAATTAATATGTCATGGTTATTTTTATTTTGGTATTTTTGTGTGAAGAAATCTATCAGACATAGTATTAAAATAGGGAAAAAAGTTAAAATGTTTCAGTGATTATATTTTACCCCTTTAATAAATTACATCATCCCAAGAATAATTTTTACTCATTGTTCAATTTTTTTTGATGATTTTATTAAAATATTTATCATTCATGACATAACCATAATATGACATCTACTTTAAAATCATAGTCCATATCAACTTACTTATGTTTACTCATGGAATATGTATCATTAAACAAATTATATAATCATTTATATACCCAATTAATTTATACTCTAAAATATACCTTTCGTAAAAAAATATCTATGACATTAAATCTTAATCAAACCAAAAATTCCAAATGAAATTTATGTTATAATTAACCATAAAATGGAATTAATTACTAGGTCATTAAATCACATGATAGAAAATATATACCCTAGCCCAAAAATTTTGATGAACTTCCCCAATGATATCATATATTAGTTTTCAATTAATTCAATCATTAATCTCAAGTTAATCAATTATATCTCAATATTTTTTTCACAAAATAAATCAATCCTTGATTTCCATAACATGATGAATATATTAATATTATGTGTTATACATACCACAATCGTGAATTCTCTAACAGTAATACCCAAAAATAAATAATTTCATAAAATTACATATCATGGTTAATGATACAATTTAATATGTGATTCAAAAATATAAATAAAAACTATTGAATTTCAATCCTATTATTTTTTAACTAATCCTTAAAACTTTTATAATATAAAATAATATAATTAATCAATATAACTAAATAATAATAATGATATCTAGGAGAATAATTGTCTAATTTCTATTAAGATATTAGCCTCTCTACATTAGGTATAACATAGAAAGTATCCCTTTCCAACATAACTAGAATATACTAAAATACGTTATGATTTCTACATGTTTTCTTATATTGTTATAAGGAATAGAGGTTTATAGATATATAAATTTCTTAACTTTGATTTTGTAACCATGTTTCCACCAAATACTAAAAAACAATACTGATTATAAAAATATAAAAAATATGATAACGAAGACATAAGTCCACTTATTTGTTCCCTTATAAAACTTTTATTTTAAACATATGATTAATTTTTTAAACTATGACCTAGTATTTATAATCCATGGGTATCTACAGGAATTTTCTATTTATGTTTTCTAACATAGTTAAACATACTCAAATCCTTAATAATGGTTCATTATAGATATTGTGAATTAAAATAGAATATCACCCAAGAGTTTCAGAATATGTGTCTAGTTAAACTTCTTTTTCATACACCTAGTGTAGATTGAGGAAATACCCAATCCCTGCTTTTTATTGTTAATTCACATGGGTACAACATTTCTTAAGCCATCATTTACTTGTGTAGTCCTTATTGGGATTTCATTGCTAAGAATAATATAAAATATATAATTTACCAAACAATTCATATATTATCTTAAACATATAAATATATTTTAGACTTATATGTACTATTTTCACTAATTCATTCACATCTTGATCCAAAAAATAACTAAACTTTTCATTAAAAGTAACTATAAATTCCGCTGATACAAACAATGGTTCCCCAGACCTTCAATCCCATGTACAATACAAATTACAAAAAATTGGCAAATTTACATTAATAACAAGTGATATGACCCACCCTAATTTGATAAGAAAAATATAATTTAGTTTTTCATATCACATTATTCTAATTCAACTCAGAGAAACATTGGATTTAGTGTCATTTAGAACTTTTTAAATAGAGAAATTATTATATAAAACATTATGAACATTTTTCAATAATCAAACTAAACAAGACCCCATTTTATTATCCCTATAATTAATATACATCTTCATAATATAAAGAAAATGAAAAATAATAAACACTAGAAAAGTGAATTAACACCTCAAAACAATGTGATGTTAATCAAGGTATAGATAAAGGGGGTCCCATTATTAGCTCTCAGAAAAGAAATGATATAGGCCCTGTTTTAGCAGTGCTTTTTTTGAGTGATGATAAAAGTCAAAAATAAAAAATTTAATACGAATATATAATGATGGGGGAGCTTTTAACAGCAGTTTACCCCCTATCAGTGCTAGGCAGACCCCCTTCCAATCTCTTAGGTGTTTCCCTTTCTCGCGCATCCCTCAAATTCCCATGTGCCCCTCACTACTTCCACCCGAACTCGAACTCGAGACCTCCCCCCTTGCATGCCTACACCTTCACCACTAAGCTATTTAGTTTTTTTCTCTATTTAATGATATATCTATATATATATAGTTATATTTATCCATATATTAAAATAGATTTATATTGATATTAATATATTTTGTTATATTAATACATATATATTAATTTAAATATAAATATATATATATATATTTATTTATTTTTATATTAATATATATATATATATATATTTACATATATATGTAGTTATATTTATTCGTATATTAATATAGACTCCAGTTAATATAAATATATTTAGTTATATTAATAAATATATATTTATTCATATATTAATATATATATGTGTATGTGTGTGTGTCTATATTAATATATATTTTTATTTATTTATTTATTTATATAGTTATATTTATTTGTATATTAATATAGATTCATATTAATATAAATATATTTAGTTATATTAATACATATATATTTATTCATATATTAGTATATATATATTTATTGTTATATTAATTTATATTTATATATACATTTATATATATATATATATTTAGTTATACTTTTTTCTGTATATATATTTGTATATTAATATATATTTATAAGATTAACTTTAAATAAATTTTTAAAATATATTTTTTATGTGTGTTTATAAGTAAATAAATAAATAAATACATACATATATATAACACAGACACACAGACATAGAGACACACACACATGGATATATATATTTACGAATATATATATATATATATATATATATATATTGGAAAAGCCATAGAATGTTAAAATGGCCATAACATCTAATCCATATGTCTGTTAGAACTCCATAACTTTTCAAATGGAAGAAATGAAATAATATTCGATATGATTTGTGTTACATGCCAAGAAGACATCCAGATCAGATGTTATACGTCTTTAAATGTTAAAAAATTTGGGTATCCTAACTAAAAACTCAGTTTTGGAGTCCTTCTAGGCCTTTTTGGGCCTCGAAAAATGTGACAAAAGATTCTCTTCAATTATTAGTGCATAGATCTCATCACAAGCTTCAATTTAAAATTCTTTAGAGCTCAAATGGACCCCCAGATCAGAATTTATGGTCATTTGTAGTTTGAGTTACATTTTCAACTTATTTTTGATCTTTTATTAATTTTTTGGGTATTTTGTTTCTTAAAATTAATATTAAATGATTATTAATCAATGATAAATTCCAAATTATGAATTAATAATATTTTTTAAAATATTTTAAATCAATTTTCACTAAATTTATTTTATATTAAATGTAATATTTTATTTATACTTATCTAAAATATATTTAAAAAATATATAATATATTTATATAAATATAAATATACTTATATGACAATATATTATTTTTCATGAAATTATTTTTTGTAATATAATATTTATTATCGCTAGGAAAAAGTGCTGATAAAACATCCCCATTACCAGTGATACTGAAAAAATCGCTGATAAAGGGGTCCCCTTTAACAATGCATATAAAGGGTGGGGGGCTTTATTAGTGCTTTATTTTAGCACTGATAAAGGTTGGTGCTGCAGAAACCTAGTTTTTTCGTAGTGAAAGTTGTAATATAAAATGCTTTTTATGGTAAAATTTAAAAAAATTTCATCATTTTACATATCATAAGAATATGAAAAACTTGGGATAGTGTGAAATATCATATTAAAAATAATAAAGAACAATTTTAGTTTTCTATAAATCATGATATAAGAATATGTAATCTCACATAAATATGAATATACCATATGAAAATATTTTAGATTCAAGATATAATAAACATATTCCATGTAGCATAATGACAACCATATTACATAGAATTACAATAAGACTATAAAACATAGCAGAACAAATTACCCTGTCACAGAGAATAGAATCTGAACATTATAATACAGTGATGAAATAAAATGTTCATACATTATACTGAGAACCAGAAAAAATATCAATCTTCTTATTATGAAAAAAAAAACAGATATATCACTTGTAGTTGTGAACAAAAAAAGTCCATGATTTACGTTTTGATTGAAAAACCCCATTCTTCTTCTGACTGAAAATTACCATTTTTATTTATATGAAAACAAATATTACAAACCACAAACAACAGACCATATTAGGGTGGCCTAAAGTAATTCAAGCCCAGCGCATAATTATATATATGTCCTTAACTATTTAATTTCCTGTAAATATAGACCCCACTCATCAATCATCCTTTTATATGTGTGACTCCAGAAATCAACCATTATGATACCGAAGATCACTTAATTATCCAATATAAAATAGATGGGTTTCATAAAAATAATCTTTAGAACATTGAATAATCCATCTATAGAAATATGATATATGGTTTCATAAAAAACATATCCCCATTATAATGAAATTATCATAAAAGGATGTTGACATAGATGAAAAACACTTATTCAAGATTATTTGATAAATCAATTTGAAAAAAACAAAGTAACATCCATTTTTATAATTCAATAAAACTCTACATAATATTATCATTAATTTTATGTACCTTGAGAATAAGAAAACTTATTAAACATTAACGATTAAAAAAATTAGTGGAAAATTTTTAGAAAAGTTATTTCTATGAAAAACATTAAAAAAATTCTAATAAAAGGGAGGACACTAAAATCTATTTTTAAAAAGCATGTATTCCATTAAAAAAACTTTTACTTCAGAAGAAATATTATAATACATCTGTTTGATTTAAAAATAATATTTAATTAAAATTAATTGAAAAAACATTTGAATTCATGGGATGGAATATTTTAATTATATTTCTCATATGGTGAGAGAAGCCATAAAATATTTTCAAAAAAAGCATTTATCATTTGTATAAAATAAGATTTTACAATGACAATGACTAGTAATTTAAAAAATGATAAAGTAAACATGTTAAAAAAGAACTTAATTGAATCATTAATTATATATATTTGAAACTATATTAATACTTCCCAATAGAATGTGTGGTGGAATATAATTGTTTTTTCCTATGATATAGAAAAGCATTTGAATGTTAGAAAATACCATTGATTGAAATCTTTACCATAAAAATGCTTGATTAAACATATATTTTTTTGATGAAAATAGAAGAGAAAAAAATAAGGTAACATGAAATATTACATAATTAGGTTTCCAAATATAAAAGAGGTCATTGGTGAAAGGGAAAATATGGACATAGAAAAAATCATCACTAATCATATTGAGAATTACTCTTTCAAATGTATTAATATTATTGGGAATAAATTAATTATATTGGAATATTTGAATTAATGGTTTGATTTTCCATATATATAATTAGATCATAAAATATTTATTCATGTATTGGAAGAAACCAATGATAGAATAAATACATTAAATATAAAACATAATAACAAAATGAAATAATGTTTGAGTTTCTATTATTATTCACAACTAAAGATACAAATTAATAAAAAACCCGTGAAATAGTGAGAATAAAATTTGACATTAAATAACATTGATTAAAAATTAATTCATTATATGATATATTCAATAGTTAGTATACACACCATTTAAATGAAATTTGTTACTTAAAGAAAACACGTCTCAATGAAAGAAAATAAAATGACACACCCCTACTATATATTCTCACTTACATAAATGAACTTTAACCTCCATTTAAATAAACATAGTTTCATTAATAAGTTATTCAAAATATTAATTATATATATATATTATTATAAAATTGTTTTTTGATTATTCAGTATTTTTTTTTTATATTTTTATTATCTATTTTCGATATCGAGAGTCGGTAATTTAGATTTTTTGATATAGTTTTTTAATAACTGTGTAATTTTTCAATCATATCCAAAAGGTTGTTATTCCCAGATTATTCATGATTGGATAATATTTATTTTTCAATGATTATTTATGTTCCATTTAACTATACTAAAGATACGGATATGGTTCAGAAAAAATGAATTTAATATTTACTAATTCCATCTTGTTTAATGATAAAAAGGTGATATATTAATAAATATATTAAATATTAATAAATATACTAAACATGAATAAAAAATTTCTATAATAATTAAGACATATAAAATACATGATTATCTAATTACCTTATAATTATATAACATTCATTATAATTCATGTTTTAAAAATTATAAAATATATCACAATGGTTTTAAAACCCGACTAATACAAGGGTGTGTTATAATGGTATCAAGAATAAGGATATATTCTTATATAATAAAAACAAAACATTAGACAAATGTCTAAAATATCATATATCTTCATTAAATTCGTTCTTATAACCTTCCATTAATAATTGGGATGGAAAATGAAATTATTCATTCTTAGAGGCGGTGTTGTTCCATACGAATAATAAATGATTTCATTTTACAATTAATTGTATCAAATGAATTAATAA
Organism: Viscum album; assembly: GCA_963277665.1. Classification (NCBI taxonomy): domain Eukaryota; kingdom Viridiplantae; phylum Streptophyta; class Magnoliopsida; order Santalales; family Viscaceae; genus Viscum; species Viscum album. The sequence goes on along the minus strand of OY728120.1, from coordinate 1,378,282,486 downwards.
GATATATTAGGTTTTTAAAATTAAAATTATGAAATATTTATGCATTTTATTCATCAAATCCATTGTTATTACCCCCAATGAAATATAGTTATTAAGAACAAACTATATTGATTCGTGGTAGAGTTTGTCTTCACATTCACATGATTGAGATTGTTTTGTTCTTATTAGTTTATGAAATGGATGGAATAAAGGTTTATTAATAATATAATTACATTTAAATATATTAAAATTATGTTTTAATTTTTGATGGCGGCTTTTAGATTTTTGGATGGGGGAATACTAAGATTATATTACTAAGGTGTAAGAAATACTCATGTGGGTAACATTAAAATTTTGTTATAAATCACATTTGAAAAAGAGTCCTTAGGCTGTCTAATTAAGAAAAAGGAATATTAACATGATATATGAGTCCATGTGTATAAGATTTTTTGATTTTTTAGATGAATGTTGAAGGAATAAGGGTGCAATGAAATGGTTTAATGGTTTCACATTTATATGTGATGAAAATACTCTTTTGTGAACAACCATTATTTTTCAATAATAGAATCACACTATTCATGTTTCATAGGCACTAAAGGTGATAATTATTTATTTTGGTGGTGTAATAACATTTAAAAATCCTCTAAATCTTATTTGAAACCATGTTTCAAGTTATTAACCATTAAGTTTTTACATTTTACCATATTCAATTTAACTTAGGTAACGTGTGTTTATCCAAGTAATATATGTTTTACAAAACAATATCATCTATTACCATATTTGGGTATTATGAACCTAAAAATAACATCAAACTAATACAAGATAATTTATAAAAATGGTAAAAATTACGTTAAAATTAAATCATTTATTACATAGGAACACTGTTTTATAGAAAACAATTTATTACAAATCATTCTTAATTTTTTAAAATGTTTTTTTTAATAAAGTGATTGATAATTTATAATAAAATATGCATAAAAATCATATAAAATTATTTATATAAAATATTTTAATATAATTTTTTCATGTAAATATTTCAGAACATTATTAAAAAAATTCCTGGTAAAGAACCCTTTTAGTATTTTAATAGCGAAAAAATTTAATATTAGAAATAATAACTTTATGAATCATATGAAATTGATATTATTACAAAATGATAAAATATTTCTTGAAAATATTTTTTGAATTTTTTCCAAATTTATATTCTACAACTGTAGAAACTAAATTTAATATAAGTGAATAAAAAAAAATTTAATTAAATATTACTATTTAAACAAAATGATAAAAATGGGTTTAATAAATTCAACAAATTGTTTTTAAATGATCTATATTTATTTATAAATATTTATTTTTATAGAATATATTTTTCCTTTAATTTTAAATAATTCATGTATTATTATAATGCCATAAAATTGAAACTATTTGAAAAATAGTTATTATTTATTATTATCCTAAAAATCAATTGTTAGAATAAACAATAAAATATAATGTATGGATATTTTTTATGTGTAACTCAAAAAAATTTCAAATTTTTAAATTAAAATTCATAAATTTAAAAATTTCACTATTAAACAAAATTGCAATATCTATATATACAAATTATATTTTAGAAATGAGCCTTTATAAAACAATTTGTATTCCTAACAATATTTTCTATGAATTTTATAATTGATTACATTATTTTTATTATTTACTAGAGGTTTTATTACTCCCAAATATTATTAATAATAAATATATCACATATCGTTTAAGTTTTGTGTTTCATGTTATGAATGTTGTTGAACATTTAATTTATTTTGAAGCAAATAATATTCCAAAATCTATTTTCCTTAAATTTTTCATGAGTGGATTTTATTCATTATGATAATAGAGTAATATAGTATTCATTATATGGGTTATAATTGGTCTTGATGTTATATAATTCTATGTTATTAAATGACATTATGAAATGAGGATGATAGAGGTTGCATGCTTTTGAGGAAATGATTCATGCTTGGAATTTGACACATGTTGGGAGTTTTAATGTTCGTAGTGAAAATGTGGGATATATAAAAGTTTTATTATGTTATAATAAAATAATTTTGACATGATATTCATTATGGGAGAATTGAAGATTGGGGTTCTCATGGGGATGATGTTGATGTCGATTACTCCTTCACAATGGGTGTACTACGCCTGCTAGGTGCATTTTATCATGGTGTAATAAATAGTGATGTGGATGCTATCCAACACATATATGAGTTTTATGTGGAGTGGCCTCTTAACATGAATGGAAACATTTCTTCACATGATAATAAGAATTGATTGGATATTGTTTAATTTTCGTTCAAGATGATCATATCCTTGAATTAGAGGTGGGTGAAACATGTGATAAACCAATTAGTAGGTCATTATTAAGAATGATAAAAAAATTATTTAAAGGGATGTAATAAAGTGATTTCATGGATCAAATTTCATTCCCTCTTTTCTAAGTGTTTTTGTCTATTTTTATAGAATATAGGCATATTTACTCATATCTTGGAGCTGATAAACTAAAAGAATTCATAAATGAGTAAATAGCATAATTTAAAATGTAATTATTTTTTATGAAAAAAATAAATTGAAATTAATTTATTAATGAACTATATTTTAGGAGACATATTAATTACATGTTATTAGTATTAGTGAGATCCTTCCTTTTCGACACATACATTGATGTTTTCAAGTAGTATATGGTGATTTAAGTAAAAGATGACTTTAGTAAGGTGTAATAGGATATGGTTTACATAATGGTAATATAGGAATCATATAATAAATCCATAATGTGAGGAAGAAAAAATAAACTATCAGTATAGTGTATCACTCCCAGAGGTAAGTTTGGGACATATTTGTGTGTGCTAGCAGTGTATCATGGATAGAAATATGTGCTCATTATACCTGAATGAACCAAATAAGTACCATTAACTTTTTATAATATTAAATATATAATGAAGTTTTAAGTAGGTTTGTCATTCAGAATCATAAATTATATTATGTGATGGGATATCATAGTTTTTAATAGACATTAATGGCTTTTTTAAATTGAATTTGATGAATTAAAATATTGTTTATAGTTGTTTTGTTTGGTCATTCAATTGAGTTGATTTGGTTCTGGGATTTTGATAGTAAAATTCATCTGGTATAAAGGGCTAGGACTGTGAATATTGATTAGAATATGGAATACATTATCCTTTCATGGAATGTATACCACAAATCATTTGTGGGGTGGATTATGCATCAGGTGGGTGGAATCCCATTTATGAATTTTATAAGATTGATTATAGCTTGTAGGAAAATGAGTGAGGTTCCTATTTAAAAATATATCTTGGATTTGTATGTTTTTATCAAGGAAAAAATATTCTATAATGTTAATAGATGGTGGTTAGTAAGTTCGTATTCCTAGAAAATAAGGATGTATGTGTCTTATTGAATGGTATGGGTGGATATCTTATATTTCCATTATTTTATTTCATTGAGTCGTCTAATATATGGTCAAGAGTTAATACCATAGTATTCTAGTGTAATTTTTTTTGGAATTTGATCCATGAGAGAGCTGAATCATGACTTTTTTATAATAGGGTACAAAGAGAGGGATCTATGTTAGATGTTTCATTTAGATATTTGTTAATGTATATAGAGTAATTCATCATGAGTTTTGATGAAAATATATATTGGGTAGGTTATTTATATGTATAATGATACTTTTTGATTTTTGAGTTGTGTAAGCTATAGTGTATCATGTTCATTTTGGTGAATTATTATCTAAGAAGAAATTTCACATGAACAATAGGTTAAATAAGAAAAATGGTGAATATTTTTTAATGACTTGTGTCATCATGGGTCAATTCATATATAGGACTATTTATATTTCTAAATTCATAGAATGAATATTTAGAGAATTCAGATTTAGATTGATATTCTGGAAGTGGGGTCTCTCTAAAATAGATTATTTTGATGTTTATGTATATGGTGGGTTCAATTGGAATTGAGAGTTAGATATTGAGTGGGTGGTCTTAGTTTAGCTAGGATTATAAATTTGTAAGTAATTTCTTTCCACAACTAGAGGAGTTATGATATGACATTGATGTTATTTATGATTATGTTCCAGATTTGGGTAAATCAATTCATAGCCTATAGAATTACTCCCCGAGTTATTATTAATGATGGAGTGTCATTCTATAGGTTAATATTTGTTTTTCGTAACTCTTTAAATCATTTTATAGAGGGATATCCATGTTTTCTTAATATTGATCTAGAGATAGGAATGGTGTTGCGATCTAAATAGTCTCTCCATAATTGGCCCCCAAACAGGTGTCCTGAGTCATAAAATTATTTTTTAGGTAATAATTCACCATCAATGTAGTTATATTATAATTCAATTAAAAATATAATATGATTAAATCTTTAAATACCTTCCACTGATCTATTTTCGAGTGGATTGAGAAAATTCTAAACCCCTTTAACCAATAATTACCCTCCCAATTCACTCTATGAACTCCTGAAAAGAAATCAATGATTATATTTATGTTTCATATGAAGGAGGTGGTTCCTATCCATAAGGATTATTTAATACATATGTCATTCATCACTAATTCATGCAACTTTTTTTGGGATTCTGTAAACATTATTTCTTGAGTGTATTTGTTGGATCCCTTGATTTCATCTATAGCATGTGAAATAAAAGCATGATATCATATGACTTAACTATTATATTAACATGGTAGGTGGTACCTCTTATATATTTCATTTATTCATGTATTGTGATTATGCATTATTTGTGGTCTGAGTTTGGTAATTCTTCCTAGAGACCTTATGAGTGTTAAATTTTTTTCATGGTCTGACATATCTACGTATTATATCAAATTAGATATATCAATCCTCGTCTGAGGATTATAGATATGCATGGTTATTATTTTACATATATGATATATATATACTATTGTTCAAAATATCCATAAGTGGTCTCAAGTCATGATTTAAATTATTTATATCTTAGGGTGAGTGTTATTTTGTTGGTATGTATTTTTTTGTGATGATAATAATGTTTTTAGATATCCTATTGAATGATTTTCATTGGAATTTGAATATGAATTATCATCGCAGACCATATGGTTATTTGAAATACATGGATAAGGGTAGATTTGGACTCATGTCAGATCCTTTTGTTGAGATATCTCTTCTGAGATAAAGATAATGTACTAGGAATATTTGGATTCCTTAAATAATTTGATTGGAGTATACCATGATGGATTAAAAAGTCAGTAAAACTTATGGGAAGATCAAAAAATTTTATTCATGGACATTTTATAATTACTATAGAATAAGTGAGAGTTTAAATAATATACCTATTCCAATAATTTGATTCTTTCAATGAGGCCTATTGAAGTAATACCTTGTGCACATATAATATTACGATATGATATGGTATGGAATGAGGCTTTATATCTTAAAAATACCTTTTAATGAGGTTATGAAAAAGTAATGGACAAGTAATGTGTGTTTATAATTCATTAAGTTTCTCTATTTCACTATTAGATAATTTATTTCCTGAGAGGGTTATAGAAAAGTGATATAGGTCTGTATGATAGATGAGTCAAGGATGTTGATTTTTGTTTCCTTTTGGCATCATAATATTTATTTGACCTCATTTTACCTATGGATTATATAGATATTGGTGAGTCTAAAAAGTCAAGTCATGGGACGTTTTTTCAGTTTCATATATTACATTCTAGTGTAGTGTTTTAATTATATATCAATATCTAGTAAATAGCTATGTCATGTTAATGTAAACTCTTTCTTTATTTGTCTATCTTTTACTTTTTCTAGTATATGTTAAGGAGGTTGCATCCTCAATACCCAAAGATCATTTAATAGGGATACATACTTGAGGTTCTAATTATTCCATTTTTCAATGAGGTTCATGGGTAGTGAATGATGATCCCCAACTACTCATATTTGTGGGTCAAACAATTTCTTACCTTTCCAATAGTGTGCCTCTAGTACTTTTCACTAGCTATTCTGATGCAATTTGAGATGGGTGGTATGAATCCTTAGGAATATCTATGTAGAGTCACACCTCTTAAGTGAAAATAATCACTAAGTTTCCCATTATTCTCATGATATTGTCACCCCATGTAATGAGACGATCTTATTTGGGACAATGAATCCAATGTTACTGTATACACATCAGAGTACCTATATAAAACATTTCCATTACGTGGTTTCAAGATGTGAACCCAGATTTTATTTCCTTTATTATTATGCATATTATACATGATGTTACTATGATAAAACCATCCCCATAATTGTATTAAGAATATGTGAATAAGTTTTTTGGTGGTCTTGTTATCTCATATTGACATAACATTATTGGTTTATAGTGGATTGTTATTGTTCAATTTATCAATGGTCTATCGCTGCATTTTATTATATGGAATATATGGGTAAACCTATTATTTCTTACTTACTCCTCACACCCCTCACAAGAACCATGGCACACATATAGACCCTTATATTGGTTTTTATATTAAACAGTTCCCATGAGTTCTAAACAATCTAACTGGATGGGATAAGATGAAATAAAAATAGTAACACATGGATTTTGTAGTAATTTATCCACAAATTTTTTTATTTTTTAATTCATTGATGCAGTGTCTGTTCCTTTTGATGTATGTATAAAGTTTTATCAAGGGACTATTTTATATAAAATGTCAATAATATATACTATTTATGATAAAACCCTATGTGAAAAATAGTGAAGTCACTCTCATGTTGTATTTTCATTAAGGTATTAATATATAATTATATTTTTTGATGCTGATAGAATAATCTTACAATGAATAAAAAATATATCTATTCATCATGAGGATATAGAATACCTAGAGGTACACCATTGGTCTTCAAATTCACTTGAACTGACTATGGTTCAAAAATAATCATTGTATGGATTTATATAATGGTATTAGAAAATTTCGTTCTTTCTTCATAATTTTTTAATTGTTATATTGATCTAATAGTGTTCATAAAATCGAATTTTCATCAACCTTATGTCTCACATCTGCCTATATGGTGTAATCCATTGTTTTCAGATGTATTCTATTTTTTCATTAATTAAATAGTTATGATTTTAGAATTAATTTGAGTATGATTTCATGTTGTGGTTTATTCTTATTATTTTACCACTTTCCTAGTGTTGAAAGAGGAGTGTATTCTTGAATTATTTTATTCATACAAGGATTTCATGGATGGTTCCATAATTTCAAATATTATAAATTAATTTTTTGAAGGAGTTTTTAATGTGTTTTTTACAATTTTTTGGGAATTGTTTTTTTTGAACTATCTTAAATTAGTTTTTATTTCCACAATAACTGAATATGTTTTCTACCAAAAAATTATTATTGGTGAATTAATTAGTCTAATCCATAATGGTAATTTCATATTTTATTATATTACTACATTCTGGATCATATTATAGAAGAAAACCCTCTATGGTTAGGTCATGGATGTTGTTCCCTCATGTATATATTTGGGATGTGTTTTCAAGGATATAGTTGTTATTGATATGAGGAATGGGAATATAATATAGACCCTTGGGTAGGTTTAGATAGGATTTGTAATTCCATGGTTATTGAGATACGACTCTTAATAGTTTCATATGAGTTAATAGTGAGTTAATTTTGTGTTAATTCATGTTATGTTGTTTCCCATTGGGTTTTCAATGAGTGAGTATTATTAGCTTATTTAAGAGCATATGATATTATGAGATACATTTTTTGTTAAGGGTAATGATGGTATAGTGGTCATATATATGAAATTATATTAGGAAATTATAATGGAGGGACTATTCTTTTGTAAAAATTATGTATGATTGGAATTAAAAAAAGATAAGAGTTATAATTGATGGATTAGGAGGGATAGATGTTTACAAGCCCATTTTCTTATGACCAGATGATATAGGGTCCAAATTCACAATTCGAGTACTGGATAAGGATGGAAGAGTGTCCTTATTTACAAAATTTTATGGTGGATGTATCATTTATAGAAAGTATATTAATTTTTCGTGGATCCAACCCTCCATGCTCTTACAAAGGGGGGAATTTAAACCATTTATGAGTTCCAAGACTAGTAGTATATATGCATTAGTGTATAATGGGGTCCGATGATTCTATGAACTAGTAGGAAAATTATTAGTTCTTATTTTATAGTAAAAGAAACCATTATGATATATAGATGAATATAAAAGTGTGAAAATTCTGTGATCATTCATATAAATGGTATATCACTGGTGGTCATATGGAAAGGAAATATTAATTGTCTTTGAAAAAGATTCAATCTATCTTTTTCTGTGGTCTTACCCGATGATTTAGTATCATTGAATGTTTCTAGAGTTCATGGAGATATAGATGTGTGATAAGTTAGAAAATGGGTACATCATTACATTTTTAGGGGTGTTCCATTTTATATTATCCTTATATTTAAATGAATTACTTTATGTCTTCTATTTTGAGGTTGTTCTTTCGAAATATATATGGGTATAGTTGGGTTCTATATTATTGGACACTGATATGTGGGTTATAAGAAAGATACTACTCAGTAAAAAAAGGATAAATTTCTATAGGAGGATATAATATGAAGGATTTTATTTCATAATGAATGGATGGTGGTAATCATTCCATTATGTTATGGTCCAAGAGTCATTTGGAAGGGTATTTCATCAACACTATGTTATATTATCTCTTAAGAAAGGATGAGAATACTCACTCAAGATGTACCAATAAAACTAAAACTTTTCTGGAATGTAGTATGATGGTAAGTATATAATGATTCTTTTTGTGCATTTATAATTTAGAGGAATTAATTTTGGGATGTGATCAGAAATCATTTTTTGGTACCCAATTATTCCTATGTCTTATTTATGTTGTGTGGGATTAACAATTTGATATTTTATGGTAATTTTGTTTGTTAAGACTATTAAGATAATTTGGTTTTCCTATTTATATAGTTATATTATTTTCATATCTTGTAAAATGAATTTCAATATTGATTTAATGGTAATATAGATTATCTTATGGTGGATACCATCCCACTTATCATATGAGGAGTTGTAACTATATCATGTCACTAGAGGTAGGTTTCTAAATTATAGTACCTTGGGTATATCCAGTAATAATATTAGTGTTGTTTTTTCTCATAAGTATAGGTAACATAAGTCTAGTTTATTTATAAGGAAATATAGGATTAAATGGTCAATGTACAGAGGTTAGCAAGTCAGTGTGATTAATAATTGAAGTCGTATACCATATGGTGAATGAGATCATTATAGTTATTTTATTTGAATGAGGAGTTAATATCATAGTGGGGCCATGTCATTTATAGTTAAATTGATTCATTACAGTGAACATTATTCCTTTTTTATCATAGTGTGGTATATAGAGTTTGAATTTTTCCTAATCCTTCATTTAAATTAAGGAGAACGGATATAGAGGATCACATCAGAAGTAACATTTAATTTTGGATTTGGATATATCATTCATGCATATAGTTAGATTCTTTTTTTCCTAAAGATGAGTATGGGAGAAGTAATTTTTTCAACTAGAAAATTAGATAACAATGAATTCATATCACCTAAATTGTTAGGATCCGAATCACCATTGTGTTTATTTTTTAATGTCCAATGTTATTATTTTTCATTGTTTTCAACGAATATATTTGTTTTAAGAATTAATATAATTGTGGATTAGAAAATTTACATTTAAAATGGGAACGAAATTCATCGTAATATAGATTCATATTTTGAGGAATAAGTCATATTGAGGTAAATAAATTTCATTCATGATGTATGTTGAAACATAGTAGGGGGAGTATTAGTACAACCTTAATGCTCATTATGATTAAGGTCTAAATTCAATTGAGTTCACTCCATATTCTAATTATTTATGATATGAGGGAACTTATGGGGGATGTTCATTATATAGAATAATGGTGTTGTATTTTGAAAATTTTTAACCCACAGTATATGGATTGAAATTATTTATTTGTGTTTCATGAGAGAGGGATGTTGCATTGTAAAAAAATGGACATTATTCAGTACATCCCCTTAGGGGGGGAATGTTTCGAAAAATTCATTATAAAATAGTAAAGTCCAACCCAATGAAGATTTATTTATAATTTATATTAAAATAAATTCAATTTTAAATCTTAACATACATTTTCACTCCCATATTTTGGGGAATCATATACCGGACCCCTTACACCATTTTCCCTCTTCTTTTCTCCATATACACCTTCACTCATTACTATCATGGATGGATAACTCGCGTAAAATTTATGCATAGTCTGAGGGATGATGTCTTAGTTTGTAGACATAATGTATAACCCAATTTATTCCACATTATTGTAAGTATCCTTACTTAATATTCTTTTAAACCATATGTTATGATGTATTTTTTAAATCCCAGTATTTTAGGTGAATGAGTTTGAATACAGACTTGATATAATATGTATTAACTACTATATTCATAGTGTAAGAGGAAAACCTCATATTTCATTACATTTAATATTTCATTGAATGACATGAATGAAGGTGATTTGGGGTCAGGGGTGGTGAGTTCCTCTTATAGATGAGTTGAATTTTGAATTATGTCATTGGATCTTGTATAGAATTTTATTTATGTGCTGGGTGCGCCACAGATAGTTTGAATATTTTAAATACTAATAGAAACTAATAAACCAAATTACATGACCTATTGTGTAGTAAAATGGACCTCAATGTGACCTAATGTTGTGTATCAAATTATGAATAGTTAAGGGTCAGTCTTAATGGATTGGTGGTATATGAGTTCTACCACTGATAAAACCTCAAACATATGTTCTGATAAATGAGTTTACCAAGAATTTTATTGAAATGGGTCTTAGTGTTCCTTATAGTCATTGAAAATAATATGGTAAAATTTTAATTTTATCATCAAAAATAAGGGCTGAATAAGTGTTTCTGAATTTGAGAACAATCAATACTTTCTCACATTTTACCTCTACACTTCGTCAGATAATAAATCACCCACATTATCCAAAACCTTTAGTAATTAATCTTATAGTTGTAATAAAGAAATATAAAGAATTATTAGTAAGTCTTGTTTTTTATTTTAACCTCCAATATGAATGACTATATCTTTGATGTGTTTTGATATTTATCCCATGTAAAAAAAATCAACACTTCTATTATCAATAGAGAATTCATGAAAGGGTATGATCACAAACTCATTAAAATTATAGAACAACAAAGACTTTTATACAAGCACTGAATTTATGTAAATGAAATTCTAGAAATAATAATTCCATTGACAACAAATTATTTTTGGTTCTATATATAGTGAAAGTGCCTACCGAGAGTATAGAAAACTCAGATTTTGCCAAATTCAAAACATCATTAGCAAAGTACCGGCCATGAACCCCATTACCAATGATATTTCTTCCGAATTATTTTGAAAAATTATTTAATATAACCAAGAGTGTATCTTATTCAGGTTAATTTATTATTAATTTAATAGCATAAATAAATACATGAATATTGATTTCATTCTTCGATATATGTTTTGATCATATAAAGGTTGTTTAGTTGTATTTACATTATCCTGAATAGAAGACAAATTAAATCCCCTCTAGTAGTAATCTATACATCATCATTTATTATTGAAACATCAAAGATTATTCTTATATTTCTAATATAGAGATATAGATTATATTTCATCTTTTATGTGATCATAAAAATGAACCTTCAGTATACAGGTATCGTCAATTGATATCATTGGATTGAGAGAAGTGGTGAAAGAATGAATCTATTTATCTTGATGGAAAACCTAATATAATTTATTTATATGAAGAGAATTCTCTAGGGAGCATAATTTTTTCATTATAAAAACCCTTAAAATTTGTCATAATTAAAAATTTATTGAACTAGAGTTAGGGTTTCATATTAATTAATTCCATAAATTCCCTTAATTATATGTTAAATCCAATAAGAAACATGTTCCTTAAAAAATATTAACAATTTTATCATTATTTTATTCTAGAAATGCACTAATCAAGATAATGATTAATATTATTTATTGTTTAGTAAATAATTATTTTCCACTATAATATTAATTATGTTTCCCTTCCCACCATGACATTTAATCAATTTCTAAATAAAAATAAATAATAAATATTATATTCATAGTATCACAAATAAAATATTTAATTGATTATTCACATAATTAAATATATTTTTTAGTAATAAATAATTATTTCCTACCATGAGAATAAAATTACTACATATTATACATTTAATATGAAAAAAATATTATATTCACATTCTCAAAAATATAATATTTATATTAACATTCTTGTAATATTTTTTTATTAATTTAATTATAATTATTTACTACGATATAAATAAAAAAGAGGTAAATAAATATTATTTATTCTCATCGTTCAATAATTACTTTAGATGTATGATTTTTTTAATATTTTTTATCATCTTGTAACCCCTAATTAAATATTACTCATTAGTTTAGAGATTAATATTTATTCCAAATTTTATAATTATATAAATAAAATTTAACTCAGATCAATGGAAATTCATTTTCTGTCATCATCAAGTATGATACCGCAGTGATATTTTTGTTCATTACCGAAATTCATAGATTAATCTAAAGAAAAAGGTCAACAAACCAATAAAAGAATATGGTTTTTCATAAAGACAAAATCTAAATATAAATACTAACTATATAGTATAATCCCATTATAGTGAAATCCCATCAAATATGTTTTATACATGAGTTATCATCTTTTGTGTTTCATATGAATTACATCTAATATATGAAACAATCTCATCATTACAACACGACTATGAAATTTAATATCACGGTTCTGTTTCAAAAAAGGGGTCAAGATATTAATATTAAAAATGATTTTAGGGAAAAATCCATCACATATTATTTATTCGTATCATATCATTCTTGATTATAAGGGACCATCAATAAAAAAATTACGTTATCTGGTGAATCTATATATGAAATAAAATGATTTTATTAACAAATATGGTTTTTGTATATAATTTTAAATAATTAGGGAATAATTGTTACATAACAATTAATGAATTTTAATGTGTTTACTTCCAAACATTATCCATTTTACACAAAATATAAAACATTTCAATGAAATTTTTTTTCATTAATAATACTCATTACATTAAACATGAAACCTTATTTTTATTTAGTCATCTATAAACCAAGTGATTGACATTTGAAAATGTGGGATGGGAAGATAATTCTTACTACGAGATTTAAAACAAGGAAATATATTAAAGCAATGAAAAAAACCAATAATTATATTTCCTTTTACATGTACATCATTGACGACATAAAATCAATCATATATTCATTGAAAACACAATTGAAGATATCATTTAATTTTCATAGAAATAATATAGAATCCCTTATAAGATTCTGTGAGTATTTTATTTATAACCCCAATTAACTCATCTTGGATATAACTGGATCCTAGTTAGATCCACATATAAAAGAACTATATTTAATTGCCTATTTTTTTATTATGAATAAATGTAACATTACCCAATGTATTGGAGATATATATCATGATCTTCCTTTATATAGTCTATACCAGGATTAGTTATTGTGTAAGAAATATTGGGACCTCCCATCGTATAAGCTTTATCATTCTCACCAATCATATTATTTATATCAGTCTCATGCTTCATCATCTAAAATTATCAAGTACTAAATAAAAAATAAAAAATCTTAATACTATAAATTTCCATCACAAATTCCATTAAATACTCTTTTGAACCCATAATCAAATTATATTCCATTGATGCTAAATTTTAATCGAAATACAATTTTCTTTTAAAATTATTAAAAAAGAATAATTATCGTAAACAAATTAGTTTAATTTATATCTAAAAAAAATAAAACCTGTAGAGAAATATTCAAAGAAATTAAAATTACAGAATTTGATATATTCTATGTATACAACATATCTTAAATAAAAATATTCTATTATACAGTGGTCAAAAGAGTCAAAAGTGACCCGTACAAAAATACATAAAAATGTTCATTTTAAAAAAAATAAATGAATGTTAAATATGTTAAGAAAATTAAAAATATCAACCATTTATATATAAATAATTATTTTCATGAATCATTTTTAATTACATTGACATAAAAGAAAAATATTTTCCTAGGAAACATTAAAATATTATTTGTAAAAGAAATACTCTTACCTTAAAAACTGTCTACCATCGTACAATATTTAACTCATGAAAAAAATAAAATAACATTAGTGATATAATTTCTTAAGAAACATATTAATTATCAGTTAATATATCCCATTTAATTCATATATTATACTATTTTACGTAGACACTTAATCATTTTGGTTTACATTGGATGTTTTGGGGTTGTTCGGTTCATAATCACATAATTTTTTCAGTATGATGATTGTGAAAAATGGGAAATTATTAAATCATCTCTCGATTTATAATAATGAAATTATATTATTTTTTATAAATTAAAATAATTTTCAGAAAAATCTATTAATTATGTTAATTTGAAACAAGTCGTATTGCATCATAGTAGTGGTAATACACACAACAACACAAATGATGTTAACATTTTTCAATGGATGGAATGGTAAATAACTGATGGATTATTATCAGTAAATGATGATAATAATTTTATGAATATCATATAAAAAATTAAATCCTTCATTCTAAATATCTTTGAGTGGCTAATGTGGAAAATTAAACTAAACACGTTGTAGAGGTGGCAATCAACACATACACACAAGTGATGTATTCATTTCCCATATGAAGGGAAATGAGATGAAAAATAGTTTTATCACAATAATATTAAAATTTCATTAAAATTGAGATAATTATGTTATTATTTTATAATTATAATGTACTATTTAAAAGAGGTGTAAGAATAAATAAATTTGAAATAGATTGGTTAGTTCTTATATGTTCTCTTCATATATCATTTATGGATTATATCTCAATCATTTTATGTTTGGAATGTTGTTGAGACCAAGAAATATAGAACACAGTATTTGATTTTGGGGAGAGATTTAGGTAGGTCTTGGAAGACCTATAGTTCTCAAAAGGTATTATGAAGAAATGAGAGGATGTTCCCTTTTATAAGTGATCAGGTTGTAGTCTTTGAATTAAAAAATATATTAAATTTATAAAATATTATTTTTATTTCCATGTAGGGAAATATGTATATATTTAGAATATTAGAATCTAAAAATCTAAATATCCTCACAAAATAAAATTTGTAGAAGTCTAGGTGATTTTTCACCCTTATCTATTAGATTACCACCCCCATCAACTGTTTTACTGATTAGAATAATATAATTTGTTTCACACTTTAGTTATCATGAAATTTGGGGTTAAATGAAAATTTATCATAAGTGTAAAATAGATTATATGATAGAAAATAATCATTAACTTATCTGAATAATTTTTTTTTATAAATTTTAAATCATCAAAAAAAAAATTATTTCTTATGATATAAAAATATAGTTATTTTTTAGACTATTCACAGAGTTTGACTTTAAGGACATCAAGATATAAATGGATTAAAAATATAAATAATTAAAACATAAATACAGTATTATATTATTATGAAAAAAATTTGACACGATAAATCACCTAAAAAAATCCATTAAAAGTTTTTAAAGTCATTAACTTGATATTTATACTACCTTTAGAAGCAATCTGTAAGTATTTCATAAGAATATAATATAACTATTTCATCAGTGAATATTTAAAAATAATTCCAGGATAAAAAATTAAATTATATTTAAAATTACCTTTTATAAATAAACATAATTACTTTTAATCCAAAAGAATTAACATTAAATATATAAAAATAGAGTGACATTTTTTTTTATTCTATTATTAAATTGATATTATTGTAATTATCAAATAAATGTAGTAATAAATTGAAATATTCTATAAATAATTAAATTAATGGTTGATAAATATATATACAATAATATGAACATATGTTTTATTGATATTTTGTGTCCTCGTCTTATTAATTTTATACATAATTACTAGATTTACCACTTTGAGATGAAAAATATTTACTACGGTTAGTATTCAAATTCAATAAAAATAAATTTGGAATATTTTAAAAAAATTAACATCAAGAATTAAAATATGTCATCCATTTTATGGTTTTCAATTCCCTGAATATTTTTGAAATAAATTTGAGAATAAATTCATAATGCACAATGAATAACACTTGTTAGAAAAAAAATTAGTCCCAAAAATGAACATCTTCCAAAAACTATGTATAATGATTACTAGAGTATGGTTAATTAGATTATTTATAATAAAATGAGAATTATTTAACATCAATATTAAATTGGGATTTTAGTTTTCATTATTTAATGAAAATAAATGATTGTTTTTTTTCAACCGGTATTATTTCAATTCACTAAAAAGAAATTATATGAGAATAATAAAAACAAATTTACCCTGATATTATATTGATATAATTATTTAAAAAATGAAGTTTATTTTATCAAATTGAAATTCTAGAATTTATAAATTATTTTTTAAAATTTAACCATATAATAAACCAATATGATTTTAATAAGAATATATATTTTTTCTTCGATTAGCATATTACATGATATTCATTTTATGAAAATAAAATTTTAAAAACATATTCTTGGAAAATTATATTATGTGAAACAAATTTACTATTATTAGTTTGGTCACATTATTCCCTTTTTTATATTACATCCTCGAAATATTCATTACTACATTTACAAGTGGGGATATTTCTCTTTCAAACCATGTTTTGAATCTAATGTTTCTTATTCACTCATACTAAGTTATAGAATACCTTAAACTATTAAAACAATTTATTTCACAAAAAATTATTTATATGGAAAATAATATGAATATCTTAATCCTTATAAAAAAATTTATCATCCCACTAAATTAATTCAGCAATTGAAACTTGTGATGAATTTGGAAAATATTTCCATAACAATGAATAATCAAACACATTGTGAAATTTTTAAGAACATGAAAGAAAATTACACTTGGTTAGAAACTAATCCCAATTTGATGAAAATTTCATATTTTCCAACAAATCGTTGACATAACATTTGTTATTTAACAAAATTTATAACACCTTTCCATGAATATAGTTTAAGAAAATACTTTTCATCTATACTGAATGAATGATCATTAAACTAGTTATCTTTATAACTCTTTTAAATAATATTATATTCTATCAAATATTGTTGAATCATATTTAACAGCTCAACTATTTAACATAGCAAATATGGCCGAAATATTTTTTTCACGACCCGTCCTCAGGGCCTGTGTCGTGACTACCCCAAGCCCGCCTTCCTTAGGACAGGGGCTGGAGACTAGCATCAAAGGAGTAAATCCTGATAAAAAGGGACGGTATTTCCTATATAAAACATAAACACACACAAAAACAGATTACAAGTGGAAGCAAACAGTAAGTATGCATTATAACAAGTGCGCTGAAAGTATAAAGGGGCCGGAATACAAGCCCAACAGTATAGAACAAGGAAAAGACAAAACAACAGGAAGGTTTCGAGCTACTCCTGGATCGTCCTCTGGTGTTCTTACCTAAAGGGTAGGTCTAGATGGCCACCTCAGCTCTCCACATCCATCCGTCCACCACCGGGTACTGTCTGGTCATGAAGTCCATCTCTGGGTACCATCCAGCTCTAGAAGCCTCAACCACGACTAGTGTTGTCTGTTGTCTGCATCCATCGCAACATGGTGCGGGCATTTCCCATGCAAGGGTGAGTAAAATGATACTCATTTGGGACCCCAAGAACCTCAAGGTCTCACTAAAACCCACAAGGATAAACCACAAAGAAGGATCTCAACAGATAACCTTTACATAGGTATATGCCCATACATATACCTAAGTTATCAAGTATCCCATCTCAATCATGAGGTAAACACAAAGGTCATTGACTCAACTCAAACTAGGATTTTCATTAAATATAAAAAAACCACAAATTCTGAAGATCTCCTCCTCTATCGAGTACTGTGATCCTGTCACAACTCTGAGGCACTGCTCACTAACCTTAGACTGATGAGGTACTCCTCTTGTCGAGTATTGTGGGTCTGCCTCCCAAACACAGTAGTGCTCCCCGCCATGGGTATGCCACCCCAACATAGTAGTGATCCCCCTAATAGCCTATATAGTTACTCCATCTGTCGAGTACCTCGGGTCTACCACCAAAACACAGTAGTGCTCCCCGCCATGGGGCTACCACCCAAACACAGCAGTGCTCCCCACTGGGCTAGTCAAGTCACTCCGACTCGAATCAGACAAGCAATAATCAGGTCTCAGCCAGCTACAAGGTCTACATACTCCGTATGCTGGTCTCCTAGAGGATCTGATCAATGAGCTACTGGTCGATACTCCAAGTATAACAATTTCCCATTAAGAATAATCTCAAAGGACTCCTCGTCAAAGAGGTCTCAACGAAACAAACGGCACGTCAATCGGACGCACGGTCTGTGAGTTATTAGCCTTTTAGTCCTGGGGTCCTAGTTGGTTTCCTGTACGAACCAACCAGGCCGTATCACAAATGTACCCCGAAATCCCATGGATTAAACTTAATGTAACCGTTACCCAACATGATTACCAACGCCGCTGACGGTTCGTCAAACGGATGTCCGGTCTGAGAGTTATTATTATTTTTGTTCTAGGGGCCCGGTTGGATTTCGGTTACAATCCAACCTGACCATACTCCAAATGAATCCAAACCTCAGGTGAAGTATTCCAAAGGAATCGTCTCATTATGATGAATCCAACAAAGTCGACAGCACGTCAATCGGACTTCCAGAGCTCATGTTATAAGCGTTTCCACTCCAAGGGCACGGTTGGTTTCGAGTTTGAGACAACCCATTCGTACCCAAATTTCGCCGAAACCTTGATTGTTATATACCAAAACGACCATCTCGATCCACAAAATCCTATGTAACTTATGGGGCATCGATCAGAGGTCCATAACTCATGTTATGGGCATTTAACTGATGATGGTCCGTAAATAGGGGGTTTGGGCCCGGTCCGACCCGGTCCGACCCGGCCCAACACCCCCTAGGTCAGCCCGAATAGGGTCGATCCGAATCGGGTCTGGATCCAGCCCAGTTGTGCGCGTCCCGGCCCGGACGACGTGGTCTGGTCCATGTTACCCACGTGGTTGGTCGCGTGGTTGGCCGACCAGTGGGGGGGGGGGGGTTACACCACCCGGTTCTTTGGAAAAGGCCTTCCATTAAGGTTAGCCCATGGTAAGCGCGGGACCCCCTCGGGTCCCGCCTCTTGGTGACTCGGGTGATCGGCACAGCCGACTGCCATTCCCCATTCTCCGTGGCCTTATGCCACTGTTTTGTCCGACCGGCGCGGCGCGACAGCGCCTCGCCCCACCACCTCGGCCCGCCCCAGCCGCGACCCCCTTGTCGCCCCAGCGTGGCGCGACGGCACCGGGCCCCTCCGTCGTGGCCCACCCCAGCCGCGGTCTGGCTCTACTCCACGCGACACAATGGTGTCACGCCTTTACGGCGACCCGGAATCAAGCGCTGACGATCGGCTCGTGGTCTCCCCGACGCCGGCCGGTTCTTTGCTGTATGCCTCTATCGTCCACAATCAACAAACGAGAGGGGAATGGTCGGACTGTGTTCGTGAGGTCCGAACCCTTCCTCATCGTGATGGTATCAAGTAGCCAAACAGAACTCAAGAATTGGAGAATGACTAAGAAGATATTAAAACATAAACACAACAACCTATACCTAGAGAATGATCCACGGTAGACGAGTTTTGTGGATGGTGGTGTCGCTTCTGTCATCGTAAGAGTGCACCGAGGAGGAAGCGGCGTCTCCTCTCTTTTCATGGAGAAGAGAAAATAAGGCACATCATCATTGGTGAGTTCCCCACGCTGGTGTCTCCTTCCTTGTCACATAGGAAGAAGAAGATGGAGAACTGTGGTCGTTGAGTCATTCTACTCTGAAGGGTCGACATTCTTCATTGGAGAAGATCCGTTCATCATTTTAAGATGATGAACTTCAACAAAGGAGGAATCCTCTTCTACTTCACAAGAGTTCTCTCCCAATCCCCACACAACAAGCCAACCCAATTAAAATAAGGCCACCCCTTATTTTAATTAATCTTGTCATGCATTTCAAAATTCAAAAATCAAATCCATTAATTAATTAAATGTATAGTTGTTTAATTAAATAAGTGGTAGGTTGGAAATATTTAATGGAGTGAGAGAGGGAGAGGAAGGGTTTTCTTAATTATCTAGGATTTAGAAAAATTAAAGAGGGTGAGTTTCAGGCGTGTAGGGAATGTGAATGGTTGGGGATCGTGTGGGCCCCACCTCTCAAATATCCTCACATGGGTAGTTAAGTGCGTGTTGGTTCCAACCCAACTACCCCATGTACGATATAAGCACCTAATATATAGAATAAAATTTTTCCACAATTCTATTCACTTCTTATTTAAACCACAAATTTTTACTTCTCCTCCCGCGCAAACGAAACTGTGGTAAAGGTCCCCTTAAGAAATTACTGGCATTGCGAGTTCATCGGTGCCCTCATATTTCAATTTTGAGCACCGGATCAGAAGATAGAAAAACTCACTTGTTCGTTCACTGAACATACCCAAGCTAAACTTCAGAAATTGATTCTGGGCACAACAGGCCTCGGAATCAGGTTCTGTCAGAAATTGTGTACTTGTAAAATTCCAATGAAATTACGAAAAAAATTTCCTCTATATTTCCAGGTCTTTACATTACTCCCACCTCCGGGATTTACATCCCCATAAAGCTACAAGATAAACTAGGGAAACTAAAAGAGATACTAAGAACGCATCTGAGCCTCCTGCTCCCATGTGCTCTCCTGGAGGTTCCCATGTTTTTAGAGAAAGCGCACAAGAGGTATCGACCGTCCTCGTAGGACCTACTCCTGTAGATCCTCAACCTCTACTAGAACCCCGTGAAATTTGTTCCTTCATCGATGTCTAGCTCTCTCTGGTCGATGATGACAGATAGTTCATCCACCCATCTTCTCAGCTGAGATACGTGGATGACGTCGTGCACCCGGTGCATCTGACGTGGAAAGGCCAGGCGGTATGCCACCTTCCCTACATTGCTGGGGACCTGGAAAGGTCCGTTGAATGTCATATATTACATTCCTCCTCGGCCACATCTTTTTATACCTCGTCAAGGTGAGATCCGTATAAAGACGTGGTTGGTATCCATAAACTCCAGTGGTCCCATCTCCAATCAACATAGGATTTCTGCCTATTCTGTGCAGTCTTCATCCACTCTTGGAGGATCTTCACCTTCACCGTCGTAACTGTTACCATATTTGGTTCTACACATTCTGACTCCATCACTATCAACAATGGATATTTGAAACGCAGACAGCTGCTGTCTCTCCTCCCTTTATAGATGAATTACCAAACACCAACTAAGAGAATTTGCTACAACATTCCCCTTCCCAGGAGTATAAACTATCTCGAAGTCATAGTCCTGGAGGAACTCAAGCCATCACTACTATCTCAGGTTCAGGTCCTTCAATGAGAAGGCACACCTGAGACTATTGAGTTTATAATAAACTGTAAATCGTTCGCTCAACAAACAATGGTGAGACTAGCCCATTGTATGAACTCAGGTACACCCTTCTACGCTTACGTCCCACAAAAGCTGCTAATATTTCTCATTTGCCGATAAGATAAATCTAGTCTCATCCCCTTGATGAACCACATTCTTTTCCTAATACAGCCAATCTTGACATGAATAATACCTTTTCATTCCATGGGTGACGTCGTAAGGCCTAGAAAATACTACCAAGAGATCCAACCGTCACTCTCGCCTCTTAGGGTCGAGTCACACTGTCGGCATCAGTGTGTGGTCACTGGGTCTCCTCCAGTATGAATATCTAAAGTGAGGGTCAAGTGAAAAGTTTTAACCTTAACCTTTCAGTATCAACCATACAAAAGGACAGGAAAGTGAACATCCCAAAGATAAGTGTCTTTTATTAATGCACCTCGATGTACAAAGAAACAAAGAAAATTAAACAATGAAAACATGGAAACTAGAAGCACCAATGATTAAGGCCTCCATGCCTAGAACTAGTCCCACTCCAGTCCACCTACTTTCGGATCTCCATTGTCGTATGGTTCAGCTGCCTGATGATGTGCTCTCCCATATCCACCAGTTCCCTGCGGTTGGGGTGGAACTCTGACCGGGAGGTCCTTCATATATCTGCTGATCATCTGCAAGGTGTGTCGGACAGTCATGTGCCATGTGACCAAGTCCACCGCAGGAGAAAAACTGTCTGTTTCTGGCACTCCTGGCTCTGACTCCACCCCAGGTGCCCTTCACTACTGATCCTGAGTCACGTGGTCGACCACCTGTTGGCCAAGTCCGCTTGGACATCCGTGTCATCTGTCTACTACTGGATGCAGAAGACTCAACTACGGTCGGAAAAACCTGTGGCAAGGGAAGCAGCTCCTGGGCATGCTCAGAGTGTAGAGTCGCAGGTATATATTCCACCTGGAAGAATGTCTCGAAGTCTCCCTAGGTGATGGTCATCTCGTCGCAAAACTGGAGCATCTGGATCCACCAACTCCCAGCTGCTCCCGGAAAGAGACTAACAACTGGGTAAAAAATAAAGTCAGTGGGTGTCCCAGCTGTGTGGAAAGCTCGTGCTACAATCTTGAATCAGTACCTAGACATTTGAAAATCCGACTCACGTCGAAACCTCGGAGGCCCCTATCGCTAGAACTTGTGCAATGCCCTCATGCGGCGTGCACTCTCGGCTGGTGTCTCATGTTGTCGAGGGCTCTGTACCGAGGCCTTGCTGCTTGGTGGGATATCATCGTGCTACCCACTTGGTACCCACGCTGACTGACTGGGTGAATACATCCTGAAGGAAACAAATATGACACTGTCAAAAGACTATACCTGGTGAGCTGACCGGGTTTGAGCTGACTTAAAATAAACCTTTGAAAACACGTACGCAATCAGTGTTTTCATGCACTGATTCGGAAATCATAAGTTAGGGTCCTGGTTTATGGATACGTCGGCTGCCTGCAACAACACTGGAATCCCTGAACTAAGAACCACACTTAGTACCCTTAACACTATTGCTTCACAAAAAGAAAATATCACAGTTCTATGTTATGCGGTAGAACCGACTCCTCTGATACCAATTTTTCACGACTCGTCCACGGGGCCCGTGCGATGACTACCCCAATCCTGCCTTCCATAGGCCAGGGGCTGGAGACTAGAACTAGAAGGAATAAATCCTGATAAAAAGGGAAGTCATAGCCTTTATGAAACGTAAACACACACACAACTAGAGTACAAGAGGTAGCAAACACTAAGTAACCATTATAACAAGTGTTCTAAAAGTACAAAGGGGTCGGAATACAAGCCCAACAGTAAAGTACAAGGAAAATACAAAACATCAGGAAGGTGTCGAGCTGCTTCTGGATCGTCCTCCAGAGTTCGTACCTGATGGGTAGGTATAGATGGCCACCTCAGCTCTCTATGTCTGTCTATCCACATCTGGGTACCATCTGGTCGTGAAGTCCATCTCCGGGTATCGTCCTGCTCTACAGGCCTCAACCATGATCAGTGCTGTCTGTCATCTGCATCCATTACAACAAGGTGTGGGCATAGCCCATACAGGGGTGAGTACAACGATACTCAGTAGGGACCCTGAGACCCTCAAGTCCTCACTAAAACCAACAAGTATAAACTACAAAGAAATATCTCAATAGATAACCATTACTTAGGTATATTCCCCTACATATAACTATGTTATTAAGTATCATGTCTCAATCATGAGGTAAATACAAAGGTCATTGACTCAGCTCAAACCAGGATTTTCATTAAATATAATGAAACCACAACTCGTAAAGAGCTCCTCCTCTATTGAGTACTCTGATCTTGTCACGACTCCGAGGTGCTGCTCACTAACCTTAGACTGCTGAGGTACTCCTCATGTCGAGTACCGTAGGTGTGCCACCCAAACACAGTAGTGCTCCCCACCATGGGTCTGCCACCCCAACACAGTAGTGCTCCCCCCAATAGCCTACAGAGGTACTCCATCTGTCGAGTACCTCGGGTCTGCCACCCAAACCCAGTAGTTCTCCCCACCATGGGTCTGCCACCCAAACACAGTAGTGCTCCCCACTGGGCTTGTCAAGTCACTCCGACTCGAATCGGACAAGCAATCATCAGGTCTCATCCAGCTACAAGGTCTCCATACTCCGTACGATCGTCTTTAAGAGGACCCGCTCCATGAGCTACTGGTCGATACTCCAAGTATCACAATGTCTCACGAAGAAGTATCTCAATGGACCGCCTCGTCAAAGGGGTCTCCAAGCAATAGACGACACATCAATCGGATGCCCGGTCTGTGAGTTATTAGACTTTTAGTCCCGGGGGCTCAGTTGGTTTTGTGTACGAACTAACTTGGCTGTATCTCAACTATACCCCGAAATCCCATGGGGTAAACTCAGAGGAACTGTTCCAAAATGTGATTACCAACACCGTAGATGGTTCGTCAAATGGACGTCCTGTCTGAGAGTTATTATTATTTCCGTTCTTGGGGCCTGGTTGGATTTCCAGTACAATCCAACCCGGCCTTACACCAACTGCGTCCAAAACTCCGATGAAGTATTCCAAAAGAACCGTATCATCATGTTGAATCCAACAAAGTTGATGTCACGTCAATCAGATGTCCAGATCTCATGTAATAAGCGTTTCTGCTCTGAGGGCTCGGTTGGTTTCGAGTTCGAACCAACCCGACCGTACCCAAACATCGACGAAACCTTTAGTGTAATATACCAAAATGACCATCTCGATCAAAGAAATCCTATGTAATAGATGGTGCGTTGATCAGAGGTCCACAAATCAATTCATGGGCATTTAACAAATGATGGTCTGAAAATAGGGGGTCTGGGCTCGGTCCGACCCATCCCAACACCCCCTAGGTCGGTCTGAACCGAGTCGATCCGACTCGGGTCTGGATTCAGCCCGGTTGGGTGTGGCCCGGCCCGGATGGCGCAACTGTGCTTGGCCGGCATGGCCTTGCTTGGCCGACGTGGTCCGTTCCACGTTACCCAAGCAGTTGGCCACATGGGTGGGCGACCCGGGGGGGGGGGGGGGGTATACCCCCCAGTTCTTCAGAAACAACCGGAAATTAAGGTCGTCCCTTGGTAAGAACGAGAATCCCTCGGGTCCTGCCTCTTGATGGATCCGGCGGTAGGCACACCCGAACGCCCTTCCCAGTCCGCCGCGGCCTTAGTCCACTGCTTTGTTCAACCAGCGTCGCGCGACGGCGCTGCGCCCCAACGCCGCGTCCCGCCCCGACCACGAACCCCTTGGAACTCTGTCGCGGCGAGACGGTGTCGCGCCCCTCCGCCGCAGCCTACCACGGCCATGGTCCGGCTCTACCCCGCATGGAACGACAGTGCTGCACCTTTGCGGTGACCCGAAAATCAAGAACTGATGATCCGCTCGTGGTCGACCCGACGTCGGTCAGTTCTTCGCAGTCCGCCTCCATCGTCCACAAACAACAAACAGGAGGGGAAGGTTCGGACCATGTTTGTGCGGTCCGAACCATTCCTCATCGTGATGGTATCAAGTGGCCAAACGGAATGCAAGAATTGAAGAACAACGAAGACAGAATTAAAACATAAACACAACAACCCCTACCTCGAGAATGATCCACGGTAGCCGAGCAGCGTGGATGACAGTGTCGCTTCCAACATCGTAGGAGTGCACTGAGGAGGAAGTGGTGTCTCCTCTCTTGTCATGGATAAGATAAAATAATGCAAGTCATTGTTGGTGAGTTCCCCACGTCAGTGTCTCCTCCCTTGTAATGGAGGAAGAAGAGAATGGAGAACTGTGGTCTCCGAGTCACTCTACGTTGAAGGGTCGACGTTCATCATTGGAGAAGATTAGTTCTTCATTTTAAGATGATGAACTTCGACAAAGGAGGAATCCTCTTATTCTTTACAAGATTTCTCTCCCAATCCCCACACAACAAGCTAACCCAATTAAAATAAGGCCACCCCTTATTTTAATTAATCTTGTTATGCATTTTAAAATACAAAAATAAAATCACTTAATTAGTTAAATATAGAGTTGTTTAATTAATTAAGAGGTAGGTTGGAAAGATTTAATGGAGTGAGAGAGGGGGAGGAAGAGTTTGCTTAATTAAATAGGAGTTTTCAAAATTGAAGAGGGGGAGTTTAAGGAGTTTATGGAATGTGAATGGTTGGGGATCGGGTGGGCCCCACCGCACAAATATCCCCACATGGGTAGGTTGGTGCTTGTGGGTCCCATCCCAACTCCCCCATGTAGGATATAACCACCTTATATATAGAATAAAATTGTTCCACAATTTTATTCACTTCTTATTTAAACCACAAATTTTAAATTCTCCTCCCGTGCAAACACAACTACGGTAAAGGTACCCTTAAGCAATTACCAGTGTTACAAGTTCTTCGGTCCCCTCAGATTTCAATTCCATGCACCATTTCAAAATATAGAAAAACCCACTCATTCGTTCTCTGAATATACCTGATCTAAACTTAGGAAATTGATTATGGGCACATCGGGCCTCAAAATCAGGTGTCGTCAGAAACTGCGTACTCGTGAATTTCCAAATAAATTATGAAAAAAAATATCTTGAAATTTCCGGGTCTTTACATTTTTCTACTTCATCCCATCTTGATAGTGTCTGACACCACTATTTACATTATGAATCAAAAGGTTCCAACATTATACTAGAATGAAAAATGTTATTTGAATAAAATTAAACAAATCCATTGAATATGAAAAAAGCACATATTCCATATTATTGTAGTTTTTCTTGGACTAGTCAATATACTATGGATAGAAAACTGTAATAAAATTTAATTCAGTATTGAATTAATTTTGAATGAATTTCTAAAAAATATAAGTAAAACTGGGATCACGAACTTATATAGTGGATATTTGAACACCATTTAAATGATGATATCCTTGACATACTTTCATAAAATATGATCTAAAGATACAATGTCTTAAATATGAAGGAAATGTATATATTTAGTAAATCGATCTATAATAACCCAAATTTCATTATCACCTCATGATGTCTTTGGAAAGTCCATAATGAAATCCAATGTTAAATTTTCCCATTTCGACTCTCATGCTTGAAAAGGATGAATAATCCATTTTAATAATTGTTATTTGGATTTTACCGGTTGAAAATTAAAACAATTATAATGAAACACTTCCATATAATTATTCATTTCATTACAACATTTATAATCCCTAAGGTCATAGTACATCTTATTACTACCAATGTTAAGATAAAAGGGATAATAGTGAGATTCAATCAATAATTCAATTTTCAACTAGGATGATAGATGTCAAACAAAACCTATTTCCAAATATCAAAACACCTTCCTTTTCAAAATTGAATTTTGGTAACATACTTATATTTACCAGTTCAACCATTTATTTCAATCAAATTATTCGTTATGAGATTTCTTAATTTTTTCTAAAAAATATGACTACACTGAAACATAAAAAAATTAGAATATGTTCATATATGAAGAGATTCTAGGAGATAATTTATTAAATCATTTAACATAATATCAAGCTCCCAAAATATTATAGTTAATGATGAATTATCTGTTTGACCCAAATCATTACCTACTTTGTTCCCTATTCATGGATAGCAATTAATGATGAAATAATATTCCTTTATTAGTTATATCCATCTCCTCAAAGTCAAGTTCAACTCTTCTTGGATTGAATATATACATAAAAAATTTATGACGAGTATATATTTCACACATTACTCTATATTAATAATTCCTATGGGGTATTCGATTTCAAAACCAAATTAGCATGTTTGAGATCATGTTTAGGATAATTTTTCTCATGATGTTTTAGTTGCCGCAAATAGTAAGAAATTACCTAATTAAATTTTC
Source organism: Viscum album (assembly GCA_963277665.1). Lineage (NCBI taxonomy): Eukaryota > Viridiplantae > Streptophyta > Magnoliopsida > Santalales > Viscaceae > Viscum > Viscum album. The sequence goes on along the minus strand of OY728120.1, from coordinate 1,378,254,413 downwards.
ATCAGAACACAACCGAGTCCCTCCAATTAAGCATTATTGTACATTAAAAATTGAACATTTATTGAATTAGTGGATAAATGTATATGATTCAACAATATTGTTTTTAGTTCCTTGAAACAACCATAAATCTATTTTATTTGTATGAATTTAACTCTTTATTGAGCTAACATATTTAGTGGGATTGATCACATGGAATAATTTTCAAAAAATATCTAATAGTAAAATGTTATTATATGAAATCAATAAATATATATACTTTTTACAAACTATAACCTCTTTAGTTTTAGTTATATTAATTAATTTTATTCATTATTTGAATTAATGTTCTCAAAGAATGAAAAATATTATACTAAAAATTCACATTTTGTATAGGTTCCATATAAATTATTTTATTTCAGGGTTTGAAAAACAATCCATTGTTTTTTTAGGATCCTCATGAATTTTATAATATACAATAATATAATCAATATAAAAAAAAATAAACATATCAAAATAGTCATTGAAAATACTTTTCATAATATCTATGAATATATCTAGTACATTTGATAAAACAATGGGAATAACAAAAAATCATAATTCCTATATCTAATATGAAATCTTATCTTCATAATATCTTACTCCTTGGACATAAACATTTGGTTAATGGACCTGATATCTATATTAGAAAAATACAAGGCTTCTAAGAGTTGATCAAACAAATCATCGATATGAGGTATATGAAAAAAATTCACAACATTGATTTTATTCAAAGCCAAATATTCATTTAAATTATTCATCATACCATATTTATTTTTAAAAAATAAAACTAGTGGATGTAATAGTGATATTCCTCGATGAAAAAAAAAACTATTTCCCTAATCTCATTTTTTATTTTTCAATTATAAAATCTCTTCTTTAACCTCTTTATAATAGTGTATTGAAATTTTATTTTCATCATAAACTATGTCAATAGAAAACCCAATATCTATATCATCAATAATATTAAGAAATTCATTAGGAAATATATCCACATATTTATTTAGAATCAAAGAATCATTAATATTAAAAATGTCATTATTTTCAACAATATGAGAAAAGTAAATTTTAATCAACATCTCATCCATTTTATATTTTATCAGTGGAATGAAATCATTGAATGCATCATTCATTGATATTTATTATATCTTATAAAGATAAATACAAATCTAATACCTACCCAAATCAATTTCAAACTGTAGAATTGGATGTTCAACAATATTTTTAGGGGGAAATCCCAATAACAACAGTAAGAAGATTAATATAAATCTTTTTTATTATAATACATACACATGGATTATTACCAAAAGATTAATCTTGTATAAATGTGGTCATATTCCCATTTTAGATAAAAATTTCTCATAAATGATGGAATGTGACGATGTAGAGTCAAACAGAGAATCGACATAATTCAAATGTGAATGCATTGTATTTGTCACCATAAAATAATATAAAACAATATCAACCATAATAGTATTAAATAATTTTTTTACTTTCCATTTGAATCTTGAAGAAATTCACATAGTGTAACAAACATAGGACACACGTTAACATAATTACACAACTCACCATAATTAAAACAACTCAATATTGGATGAATTTTTGTTATCTCATTATTGGATTGTTTGGGACTATTATTTTGTGTTCATAATCCCTATAAAAAATCTTAGAATTCCGATTACACATTCCATATACAATCAAGAATTATCTTGAATGATTTTTACCATACATAGTAAAATTTAAGGGCTTTCCTCCATATTGTTTAGTATAATTCATCTCTAATTCATACACTATTAATGGATTCATACTATTTTCATCATTATCCACATTAGTGTTAGCATATCCATGTCAACATTCATAGAACAAAAAAAATATTCCCATAAAATTTAAATTCTCATGAGGTTATATAATTCATAAATTAAGTTTTAATCTTGAGTAAAATATACTTATTTTATTATCATGGACATGGATGAAATTTGGTTCATTCCTAGACTATATAGTAAAATTTTATTCATAGGAGGAGACTAAATCATCAACAGTTTCCTAATTTCTATGTAGTTTTTCTTGAGTCTAATAAAAAATCATTTTGATAAATATTTCTTTACTAAGAGAATCTAATATTTATCCCCTTCTATAACATTATGATTTTCTCTCTCTTTTAATTTATTAAAAAAAATCCACCATATACCATATTCATGTTCAAAATGATTAGTGGAATGAGAAACCATTTGATGTTTTGAATATCCCATGATATAAAATTTATTATATAGTTAATTGATCTATCCACTGGAAAATAATTGATCTAAAGTTCCACCAAAATTACGAGGGTATTTTTTCATAAAATTATCAAATATCACCATTCTTCTTACTATTAGAACAGGATGAGCTCTAGTATGGATGTGATGTCCAATATCGTGATGCCAATTAATTGGTTCCCTTAGCCCGGTTGGCCACATGGCCTCAAGAGCATCTCCCCAAACACCAGAGGCTTTCAACTAGTATCGAGGGCCTATAGTATATCCATAGGGAGACTATGCCTTTATTAGAAGTGTGTAGTGTAGTATTCTGATAAGTCATAGGTAAATAGCGGAAGCAATGTATGTATATAGAATGAACAACAGAAAATAGAGAGAACATTATTAATAACTGAAATAACTAGAGTAGCATTCAACAACTAATGGTATGTCATTTCACAGGAAAACATAAAAAATTGGATACAAAACAACAGGCATATCATGTTCCAAAACAGTTTAAATGTATCAAAAGACTATCCCAAGAATCTTGAACTCCAACTCGGTCCTCTAATATCATGATCCATACTAAAAGAATGCAATCAAGTGATTGAAGTCATATACTTAACTTTGTCAACACATGTAATAGTGTAATCTACCCTGGGTACCAAATAAAACTTGGAGAGAGTGTGAGATAAATCTCAGTAGGCCACCACCAATGGTGTCTATATAATACGACTCTTGTAATGGAAATGTAATAGTGTGTTGAAATTCATATATAATATAAAGTAGTAGAATGTATCAAAATACCCATGTACCTATTTCATCCCTCTATTGGTGTTTGTACATGTAACCAATTAATTTAATTAAGTAATTTCCATTTTTTTATTGATAGGTCTTGTGAGTCATATCCAACAATTACATCGCCTCATGATATATCCAATAGTGAAGGTTCCAACATGTAACAATGCAACCATGATTTGTGATATCTAATAATGAAGTCCCAAGGTAACAACCAAGGTAACAAAGACCTCATGGGTTTCCAAATCATTAATAATTGTATACTAGAATGGGGTTCATGAGTTCCCATGGAATTCCCTGATCAATATACAAGGTGTTCTCGAGTAAGATCATTTCTATCTGATTATGAGTTCATGTATTATATATTTTGCTTCAATCCTCTCCATTCATTAAAGTGATATGTTCATTTAGCATGCAACCGTTGTGTTAATCTTTGCCTTTCATTAGCATGATAAGGTTAAGTAGCATGAAATAAATATTTAATTCAATTTAAGGCATATTCAATAATTAAGATTCATTCTGCTACCTTATATTAATGTGGATAGGGGTGCTATATACATGCAACCTATCAATCATTCACATTTAATCTGTTCAATTCAAATACTCATTACACTTGAAAATTTCCATTTAGAATTAAATTATCAATAGAAGTGGATACATATGGTGGTCTAAGTGGTACTTATGCATGGTATCTTCCATTATACAATTAAATATATAAATCAAGACACATTATATAGGATAACCATACCTCAGGACGGTCAAGCGAAGGAACTTCTGAATAGTGGCACAAACGTCTGAAAAACTCTACAAAATGTGGAATAACCATTGACATGGAATGTCTGGAGTTGTTAGTGTACCGACTAAAATATAATCACTTATATGGGAAGAGAATATCCATATGGTTCTAAATCATATAATCATGGAATATTAATTCTTTAAATAGAACCTGATGAAATCGGTCGGCCCTATATGACAGATACAAAATCAATGAACATGAGGGATGAGTTATAGACTACCCACTTTAGGCTTGTATGATCATTCTTTTCATAAACCATCCCCATGGCCCATTCCATGACTACACCCCAAGTCTGCCTTCTATAGGCCAGGGGCTGGCGACTAGCACAGAAAGGCATATTCCCAAAAACGGGAAGGCTTTTCCTTTAACCTGTACAAACACACGATTCGAGAACACAACAAGAAGCAAATGTGAAGTAAACTGTTGTAGTAAAAGAGGGATGAATGTAAATGGGGCCGGATTAGAATCCTAATTATAAAGAAACAAGTACGAATAAATGTACATTACAACTAAAAGGAAAGGGAAGACAGCTACATGGTCGTCCTCTGAGGTTCCTACCAGAAGGGTAGGTCTAGATCACCTCCACTGCACTCTACATCTGCTTGTCTCCTCTACGTCGCATCACGCCAAAGGGTCCACCTCTAAGCACCATCTAGTCTTGGATCCCTCTTCCTTTATCAATTTTGTACATCATCTGCAAAAGACACAACATGGTGCGGGTGAGGCCCATGCAGGGGTGAGTATAATGATACTGAATAGGGACCCCGAGACCCCAAAGGACTCCTAGAGTTCCAAAAAGAATAACAACATGGTAACACCATCAAGGTAGATTACCACAAAGGTAAAGAACCACATAGAATAACCTCAATCACAAGGAAAAGGTAAAGGTAGCTCACACCAGGATTTATTCTAGGGGTAATAACAAGTAACATCCCCAGTCATAACGTCGAATGCCTCGGCTGTTGGAGAAATCCTCCTCTATCGAATACACTGGGCATTCCGGGTCACTCCAAGCCTCTTACCACTAACCATAACCTACTAATGTACTCCTCCCCATCGTGTACTATGGGTCTAATGGGTCACAGAAAACCACCCTCCCCCCATCGTGGTCTACTAATTTACTCTTCCCCATCACGTACCATAGCCGATCCCCCTTGTGGCCTTCCAGGTCATACAAACCTCCCACCCCAATCATGTTATTCTAAATTACACCCCCCATCACATACCATGCCCTTCGAGTCACTCCAAGTCGAAAAGCAAGCAGTCTTCAGGTCTTAGCCAATCGCAGGGTTCCGTATATAGTGTGCTTGGGAGAACCGCTACCCAAGCCATCAATCGTATCTCAACCAGCATGAAGTCTCATAAGGAAGTAACTTGATGACCTGCCATGTCATAAAGGTTCCAACACAATAGACGGAATGTCAATCAAACTCCCGGTCTGTGCATTATTGGCATTTCATTGATGAGGGCTCGGTTGGATTCAGGTGTGATCCATCCCGACCATTATCCAAGTTTCTACGAAACTCTACTGAAGTTAAAAAAAGGTCTGTTTTGTTCCAAGGTTCCAAATTATGTATAAGTATTGTCACATGGGCGTATGATCCTCATGATAAGCCACTTTGAGTGTTTATGGGCCCGTTTAGGCCCAGGTCTGGTCTGACCCTCTCTGGGTTGGGACGAGGGTGTTTCAGCCTGCTGGTCTGATGTTTGGTCCGGCCTGCACGGGCAGCTCGGATCATGTGGGGGAGGCGGCCTGACCTAGGGCAGCGTCCCACTAGGAAGGTGGCCCTGTCCGAGGGGGGTGGCCTGGCTCGAGGGCGGTGACCCTCTACGTGGGAAGTGGCCCGGTTCGAGGGCCTCGTCCCTGCTCAAGGTCAGAATCTCGGTCTGAGGGTGGCAGCGTGACGTGAGGGTGGAAGCATGCTCTAAAGGCTGCAGACCACTCCGAAGGCGGGGCCCGGCTCGTGGGCAGTGTCTTGGAGTGAGGGAGGCGACCTACTCTGGGGGAGGCGTCCTGGTTCGAGGGCGTTGGTCTGGAATGAGGGTGGAAACCCGAAAAGAGGGAGGCAAGCTAGTTCGGTCCGAAGTGGGGGGGTGTAACCCCCAGTCTCCCGCAATCCCGAATAGTCCAAAGGTCGTTCGGTTGCAATGCAGTAGTTCCACGAGGGAGGGGGGGGGGGTGAAGAACCCACCAGAGGCAGGTTCGACCTCCACCACGACTTCAACCACGACTTCCATTGGTTGGAGGCATGACCATCGCACCGTCTCCCTTCTCGTGGCCGGTCATCATGCCAGCTGCCTCCTCTGTTCATCGTGGCTGACAAGCCGCAACCTTCCTCTTGCAGTGTGCGTCGACATGCTCATAGTCTTCCAAGGTGGCGCAAGGATAACAAGATAGCGAAGGGGTCAACCAGATTTTTTACTCTCGCACACTCCGTGTTAGATCGTATTATGAAGGATGTTAAGGGGTTGAATAATCAATTTAATTAAACAAAAAGATAAACCCCTTAATGATTCCCTGCAAAAAGCCTCTCCCAAAGTTGAATGAATTGTAGGTCAACCCATTAGTCGGTTGACCTGTTTTCTTCATGTTATTAATGAACGGGGAAGATGAAATCATTCGAAAAGCATAAAATAATTATCCCCTACAATGAAACACTGGATGGAGGGAGCAGTTGAGGGAGTCTCTTCCTTCGTCGTCCCCGAAACAAGCTATCCTCACCTCTTCTCGAACATCAGAAACTAGTTTTGGGTTTTAGTGTCACACGTCACCTCCTACTGGGGTTGGCTCCGTCCTCTAAGGTCTCGGCATTATGGAACTCCAACAAAACCTCGTTTCTTGGCGAAGCTTGTAAGAAACCCATCACCTAAGCTCTATATTTTTAGGAGAGGGGTAGAGTAAGTAACAAAATGGGGAGTTAATGGGAATCATAAATTCAAAATCTTCCTAATCACCCAATGACTTGGTTACATAAGATTTGGGAAGTCAAACCATTCATTGCCCTCACTCACTATGGGTCCCACACTCCGCTTGTCTGTTGGTGGAAAAGAAATAAAATGTTGACATTATTTTATTTCAATTCTTTAAAAAGCCATTAAAATTAATTTGTTCCCTGAATCCACTACAGCCAAAGTAAATCCTCTCTTAAGATAATATTGTTTCTATAGATTCAATGGTGCACTCAAAATTTTAATCCAAGCAATGGTTCAAAAGTTAGAAAACAACACTCATGTGTTTATTGAACATACCCGAAAAAAAGATCAATAAATTATTAACAGTCACTCTCTACCCTTTCTGGTTGAGGATAGGGTTTTCCTAAGTGGAACACTCCCCAACGAACAAAATGGTACTCTCTGATTTCCAATTTGAGTTACCGTTTAAATGTTATGGATTTTACAATAATATAAATGTCACATAATTATTTTATTTACAGCCAAAAACTAACTTTCACTATTGGGCCACGCCGGCCAATGTTATTATCTTCCTAATGAAAGCATACCCTTACGATTTTAGCTGTGGTTTCATATTTTTAATCTGAGTTACTATTCGTGAGTTATAAGAATTTGAAAATTAAAATAATCCTATTTAGTTATTTTATTTACAGTTATGAAATCTTTCGGTTTTCTCATAGAAGGCCCGCATCAACTAAACATAAGTTGCACCTAGGGTAAACATGCCATCCTAAGCGCAACATTTCTCTCAAATTTTTAATCTTGGAAACCATTCAAGAGTTATTCTTCTTTTTTGGGAAAACTGCTTACACACACTATTTAAATATTAACAAAACTTTGACAGATCATTCTGGGAACTCTGGACCTCAGAATCACGCGCCTTCATATTTTTCGGTCTCAAAATAATTCCATATAATTTAAAAAATTATACAGAAATTATGGGACATTACACATCTCCTCTAGTATTGGCCTTTGATATGGCCCAGATTGGAGTAGATATAAGAAAAAGATAAAAACCATTATAGGCTAATATCTCATTAGAGAGAAACAGAGAAGGAGAATGACTTAATAGGACTTCAATACATAATTATTCACGTCCAACATGATGAAATAAAGCTTAATCAGTTTCCAGATGAAGGAGATATCTTGAATCTAATGTTAGACCATTAAAAAGCCCCAAATTGAGAGTGAAAATGGTTAATCCTGCATAAAATCAGAATAGAGAAGATGAATGTTTCTTAATTAGATAATTAAGGGGAAAAGGTCAATTTTCCCTTAAAATAGCATGTGCACAGTTTATCCACACGGTTTGTCAAACTGCGCGCAAACCCTGCATGGGTACCCGAGAGAAAGAGGAACTCACACAGTTAGACTGTATGGCAATGCGAAAACCGTACAAGGTGGCTCTGTCCTGAAAAAAATAGTGCCCACGGTTTTCTAACCCATGTGAAATTCCTACATGGTTTACTTTAAAGAATTTTCCAAGCCTATTTTTTTCCATAATATGTGTTCCGGGATCCGATCATGCCCTGGACACCCCTAAGACGTTTTCCAACCCCTTAGGCATCCATACAAGGTTTAAAGTAAAGATTATACTGAAAAATTAAAGGATCCATACCTATGTGAAATAACATGTTCCTTCAATGGATACCACCACCATTTATAGTCTCCATCATCTAATCCATTACATAACCAAACTAATAAATTCCAATTCCATCCATTCTATGATATGTATTATGATGGATATTTCTTGAGTAATACCTTCCTACTTTTACATCCCAAATTCATCTATAGGAAACCATTATAAACATAATTATATTAAAAAAAAGACATTTTATTTTAAAATTCTATATCATTTCACCAGAAACAGAAATTAAAATCTCTCAGTGTTATTTTAGTAATACTTTCATCACCTCTAATGTAATGAAAACCCTCACTATAATCCAAGAATAAGGAAAATACATTAAAAAATTTAATATTACAAATTCTTTATAATATACTTCACTGACTAATATTTTTAATGAAATTTTAGGTTTATATTTTTAAAAAATTTAGTAATAACTCTTACATAAAAAACCATACTTCACCAAGAGGATAATTCCACTCAACATACATTTCCCTATAACATATTTCTTTTAAAATGAAACAAATTTTATTTCCATGGAAGATATTTTTTACAATAAAATGGACATACTCTTTATCCCTAATTATACCTAAAAACAATGAATATTATTTGAAAATTTAGGATGAGAGGAAAAAATATACTAAGGGATATAAAATAAATAAATTTGTTTGTCTAGTGAAAAACATAAAAGCCCATAAAAGTATATATATATTCTAATTTCCCCAATAACTATATAAAATAATCAATATCCACATGGGGAAACAATTTTTTCTTAAATAAGTCCATTAAAATCATATAAAATAAATCCAACCATGTGTAGTCATCGTAGGGAATCATATTCATAAGAATTGTTTACTCAAACAAAATATAATTGGATTATAGCTAAATCTCTAAAATAAACCTAAATAGATAACTCCTTTATTGATTCCTATAAATACAGAGAATATTACCCAATATATTAGGGATCTATATCTGCCTCACCCAATGAATATGTTTTCTGAGGATCACCAATTTCATAAGCTATATCTATCTCAATTATTGTATATGTTTTATTGGTATCTCCTGACATATATGCAGTATTAGGCTTACCCTTAATCATATAAAATGATAATTAATGAAATCATTTACAAAAAAATTTAAACATGAAAATTTTCAACAAAAATCCATTAAAAACTCTTCTATGAACATTCAAATTTCAGATGAAAATTAGAAGAAATATACATTTATTTTCAATACTCATTGAAATGATAAATTAAAAAAATGAGGGAAATGATTTCATTTGAAAAAAATGAAAAATAAAAGAGTAACATTAAAATAAATGAAAATTCATGATTCTAGAAAATTCTATTCTGGATATATATGATAATAAAAAACAATCTTTTACTCATTGTAAAAAATGATCAAAATTGACTCATATAGAAAATATTAAAAATAATACTTTTTCAAACATTTTAAATAAATTAAAATATTTTAAAAAATGACATTTATCATCCATTAAATAATAAATAATAATTTATATGATACATTTATAAAAACATGGACATGTAATAAAAATACTTGGAATGGAACATTATAAATGAATTTATATAAGAAAGTCACTAACCATAAATACCCTTGATCATCATACATTATTAAACTTCTAATTAGTAATACTATATTAGATATTTATTTCCCAAGAACCATTATCGAGTTTATTACATTTTCATTATCCATTTCATTTAATTTATTACCATATTTTATTTAATTAATTAAAAAATGATGTTTCTGGGGGCCATTTTTGTGATGTTCTCATCACTACATCAAGCTGTTAATCCAAACATATGCTAAAAGGAAATTATCATATTCCATCATATTGAAGTGAAATAATATAGATGATATATTTTATTAAAATATTGATAATAATGTCAAGAATATCATATAAATATAAATTAAATCCCTCATCTTAAATATCCATGACAGATGATGATGGAAAACGAAACACATCGCTTCACTAATGTGGTAATCCACACATATTCATGAGTGATGATTTAGTTTCCCATATGATGGAAAAGTGGATGAAAATGATTTATAATATAATAATAATAAAATTTATATATATGGATGATAATTATGTTTTTATTTCAAATTTTTTAAATAATATTTTATTGATGTGTATTAAAAAATAAGCTCAATAGAGGTCGGTTAGAACTTATACCTTCTCCTGAAACATCATATTTGGATCAAAACAATATCCTTTTAGGATTGATCTTATAGTGAGCCCATTACCTCTAGGTCATGTCTGGAGATTTTTTGTGGAAATTTGGGATGTAATTTTCTGAAAAATAGTTCTCAAAATGTACGATGAAGGGAAGAAATGATATGCCATTTTATAATTTAGGGGTTGAGCACTCTTGTATTTAGATATAGTAAATAAATAAATATTATCTAATTACTAAGGAAAAGTGGATCTAAATAAATTTATATATAATATGTGGTGATGATAAGTTGAAATAATTTCATCCAATTAAATTTTCACAAGTTTATGATATTTTTCACCCTTATCTCTTCTTTATAACTCCCTAATTTTTTTTATTATCGCGATATCAATATTTTTTTACAATTTATGGGTCAAGAAATTTACTATTAAAGGAAATTTAATCCATAAGGAAGTAATAGTAGATATAATTGACAATGTATAATTCAATTGTCTAATGGAATAATTTCATTATGAATTTTAAATCATTAAACAAAATATTATTTAGTATAATATACCGTTATGTTAGTTGTCAGGAATATTCACACAGCTTCAATTTAATGACATCAATTTAGTAATTTAATTAAAATATAAAGATCTGAAAAATCACTAATATGATATATTTGTATTAAAACATTGGGTACTATAAATTACTGAAAAAATATTACATCTAGAGTTTTTAAAATCATTTAAATTTTTATACTACGTGCACAAGGACAATGTCAGTTTCTCATTAGAATTTATTGTAATTATTTCACTAATAATAAATAAAAAAATAAATAACCATTATAAATTAATTTGTATTTTAGATATACATTTACAACCCAATATGACCAATTTTCATCCATATGAAAAAATATAAATATATTAAATCAACTAGAGTGACATTTTGTTTATAATATTTTTTTAAAATCATATTAATCACATTGTCAAAATATAATCGAAAGAAATTTATGCATTTTCAATACCATTATATTCATTTTATGAAAATTATTATCCAATAAAATAAATAAAACTGGTAAGGATATTATTAGTTCTAACCGAACTAATTTTATCCTTAATTTCCAATTTACCATTACTAGGGGAAAAATATTTACTACAGTTATTATTCATATTGACCAAAACTAAAATGGTAGTACTTATAAAATATAAACCCCTTTATTGTAAATATATAATCAATTTTTGAAAATTCAATTTATATAAGTGGATGACAACAACTTTATATATTAATTCACAAAATGGAATGAAATAATGACATTACAAAAAATGTGTTTTTAAGCATAAAAATGAACATATACTATAATTAGGTATAATGATGATTTTGGTGTAATTAATTATAACCTTTTAAATTAATGGTTAATATTTTTAATTTTCATTCAAATTTATGGTTCAAATTAATTAATTAAATTAAAATAATTAAGTGTTTTATAAAAAAATTGTTTTTAACTATTTACTGGAAAATCAATATTTTTCAGAAATATTGAAAAATTTAACCCTAAGATAGTTTTGAAATGATGGATTCAAAAATAAATTTCATATTCAAAATTTAAAATTATAATTTTTAGAAGTAACTCTTTTAAATTGTAATTTTTTTATATATAAAAAAATTAAAATATTATGAATATTTCCATTTGGGGTGGATTCTTTAGCCACCAATGAGAGTCTAGAAGAGAGCATGACCTTATACGCAAGTATGGGGTCTTTACCTAATTAAGGTAATATGATGGATAAGGGTGATGCTCTTGGTCTTCATTATTTCCATCCCTCATGAGTAAGAGCATCTTTTTTCTACTTGTATTATTTTTTTTCTATTAATTAAAAAGATCATTTTCATTTGTGAATATTTATAAGTCGTGAAATTGATTTACTATTACTTGGATTGTCTTGGTGATGAACCTAATATACCCAACATTATTCTATTCATAATTTTTCATGTTTTATGCCAATATATAAAAACAATTTGAGTCAGGAAATGAATCTAAAATACTCTTAAATTCTATGGATCATTACACATTCTCAGAGATATTAGTATCCAATGGATCATAAATATATGGATTTCCTATTGGTGGGTATGTTATCATAATCTATCAACTTATGGATTACTAGTTGAGTATATCATGAGGTGACATTGAATATTCATACCAGTATTTTTTTATATCCTTCATTATACTATGTGTCCCACAATATAATGTTATTTGACTGTAAAGAAACATCTATTATTATCCGCAATTTACTTCACGGTTCTCATCAATGTGGAGAAATACTATGGAATTTAAAATATGATAGAGAATCTAGTAAATTATAATATTAATTATACATATAATGATGATAAATATGTTTTAAGGAATTTATTAATATTTACATCCTTGTTTATATAAAAAATATAATGTATAGAGTAGTTTGTTCTAGGGAACAAACTCTAATAGACTCATACATTGATAATAACCAACTGATAATGAGTATGTAACTCTCCCATGTTAAGAATTAATTTTATGAGTTTGGATAAAAACATTGGGCTAAACACATTTCCATGTATAGGTTGGTAAACCCATGAGTATGTGTGGAAATATACTTACTGTAACATTATTACCTCGAGAAATCCCTCTTTTGTGATATTATTATAACGAACCGAATCTGGAGCCCTTCAACTGGTGACCCGTACCCGATTCGCCACATGAACTCAGGCACATTTCCCGAAATTCCAGAGGCTTCCGACTAGTAGCGAGGGACTTGGTAAGTTATTGGGGAAACTATTCCCTCATTTGGTAAGTTATACAAGGCAAGAAGAAAACATTCAATAGCAGAAGTAGTAAACAACATACAAACGCTGAAACTAAACAGCGGAAGAAATGAACACATAGTGATAATGATAATGATGCAGCAAGTACAAGTATCTAAGGAAAGCAGAAAACACAAAAATGTGCTAAAATACAACTGAAAACAAAGTACAAAAGTAACAGCAACTCCAGCCGCATTGCAATCCTAAGCTCGGTCTTGTGCTTTCCAGCTCCAACCAGCAATCACGCACCCGAAGTAGAAAGGCCCACAATCCCTATCCACACCTTTAACCATATAACCTATTTGGGCTGAAAAGCAGGACCCAAATAGGGTGTGAGACTAATCTCAGTAGGCAATCACCACGAGATCTGTGCCCTACTATCAGTGAGTAATATAGAAAAAGTAAAGGGAAAAAATGAAACAGAGAAATAGAAATACACTAAAGTAAACAATCCTACAAATATCCATTCAAATTTATTTATTAGTTCAGTACAATCATTTAGCTATCAACCAAGGAACCTAGCAACAGCTCTATACTCCCAAGGCAAGCAACTAATCACAACAGGTAACACATCAGTCTACCTAAACAGTAACCAGTACAAACCCAAGCTTGTTCTTTGGCTTGGTGGACTCATCACAACCAACCAATAAATAAATCAATGACTCTCTGAGTGGCTTTTACCAGAAAACCCCTCTAGTCAAGTAAACGTACAAAGGCACAGACAATATGGGAAGCTCTCACCGTCAATTCCCCTGTGGTCTTGCAACGAAAGATATAGACTCTCTGAGGAAGCACTTACATATAATTCCCCCTATAGTCTCTCTACATAACTAAGGACACTCTAAGGGAGCACAAATCCACATTCCGATAGGTCCTGCGATTGATACTAATTATAACTGACTCTCTAGGGAATCCCTAATCGTGAATTCCCCCCTTAGTCTACCAAACCAGGTTCACTGAGCCCTGAGCAGTTTAGTCGTGCGTAATCGACTGTTAGTAGCCTAAGTAAGTTCAGAAACTACATGGCTAATAGCTACAAATGCATCCACATGCATATAAACAGCAGGCAGTACATGAAATCAAGTCAACGGGAATACTAGCAATATAGAAAAGGGTTTCTTCATAGGCAAACCATTCAAAATGGAAATGAATAGCCAAAAAAGGGGAAACACACGTTGGGTGATCCTCAAAAATGCTAACAAGAAATTATTAATCATCTAATAACCTCAATCATACAAGAAAAATAAGTCAGATAACAAAATAGGATCAAAACCCTAACCCAAGATACCCGATACATGGGTATCGGCACTTTTTCACCAAAACTCAAAGGCATTCAATGTAGGGAAACAAACCACCTACCTCAATCCTTGGTGATAGATATATGTAAACCTTGATGACAGATTCCCCTTAGAACAACGAAGATCTGAGAAAACACACAAAACGACCATCCCATGATAACTTGGAAGCAAGGAGGAATCAAGAAACAAGGCTAAAGGAGATGTAAGAACTCACAGCAGCGATTCCAACACAATCGACCATGCTCGAATCTGAGAACGGAAAATGAGGCGGGAGCTCATCGAAGATTCAACCATATGGGTCGCTCTCAGACGAAGAAGACCTAAAATAAGATGAATATCATTATGAGGCGCTACCCTGACCCGTTTAATGAAGAAAAAGAAAGTACACGGCATGTACTTTTTGAGTACACGGTGTGTACTTCAGTTTTCCATACTCTGAATTAACCGGCCTCCACCTCACCCTTACACACTGTGTGTGTGGCCCGGACACGGCCAACACACAGCTTCGAGCCAGAGAAGAGTACACGGCATGTACTCAGAAAGCACACAGCGTGTACTTTGAAAATTTCCAGAAACATCATTTTTCTCAAAAACCCCAGAAAAAGGAAAAAAAACATACCTAAAAGGAAGGTCCGGGTTCTTACAAACTTCCCCCTTAAATATATTCATCCACGAATTTCCCTTCCGAGACGGAGAAGAGGAAAACCCAAATAGCATCATCCATTGCAATCGTACATCAGCCTCCCTCTCCCAGGTCTCGTCCTGTACTCGCCTGTGCTGCCATAGCACCCGTACCAGAGGAACAGACCGCCCACGGAGAACCTTCGTACTGCGATCGACAATCCAGATAGGATGATCCTCGAACAATGCATCCGCTTTAGGCTCGACTTCCTCGGGCTGAAAGACATGAGACAGGTCTGAAAAGTAGCGTCAGAGCTGCGAGACCTGGAAGATGTCTTGCATGGCCCGATACCTCTGACGTAGATGCAACCTATAAGCAACCATCCCGACTCTTTCCAGTACCTCGAACGGCCCGACGTACCGCGGTGAAAGCTTACCCTATCTCCGAATCCTCTTTTGTCCCAACCTCGGGGTAACACGTAGGAAAACCTGGTCACCGACCTCGAACTCCAGAGGTCGTCTCCGCTGATCATCATAAGACTTCTATCGAGACTGCGTTGTATCCATCCTCTTCCGAATCAACTCTATCTTCTCTGAAGTCTCCTGAACAAGACGAGGTCCCAGCTAAGCTGCCTCTTCTATCTCCAGCCAGCATAAAGGTGATTGACATGGCCTACCATACAAAACCTCATAGGGTTCCATCTGAATAGTTGCATGGAAGTTGATGTTATAGGAAAACTCCATGAGAGGAATATGATTCTCCCAAGAACCACAAATGTCTAGAATGCAAGCTTGGAGCATATCCTCAAGCACCTGGATCATGCGCTCTGACTGGCCATCTGTCTGAGGATGATATGCTGTACTCAAAAGTACCTGTATACCCAAGGATTTATGTAATCCCTACCAGAAATGTAAAGTAAAGCGGGCGTCCATATCTGAAACGATAGTGCTCGGAACCCCATGCAAGCGCACAATCTCACGGACGTACAACCGTCCAAGCTCATCGACACTGAATGTCTCCTTTATTGGAAAGAAGTGAAAAACCTTCATAAGCCTATCGAAGAAGACCCACACTGCATCGTTTCCTCTCAACGATCTCAGAAAACCAGTCACGAAGTCCATCACGATGTCGTTCCACTTCCACTCTGGAATGGGTAACTGCTGAAAAAGCCCCGCTGGTCGCTGATTCTCTAATTTCACCTGCTGACAAGTATAACATCTCATGATTAAACTAGCAGTATCCATCTTTATACCTGGCCACCAGCACTGGTGATGAAGATCCTGATACATCTTGGTGATGCCAGGATGAACTTCCCAAACTGAGGAATGGAAGTCTCACATCAGCTCCTTGTGTATATCTGCTGTAACCCATACACGTACCTGGAAACGCAAGATCACATCCCCGCCAATGGTCCACCTGGGAAGAGGGTCCTCTCCAGGCATGATTTCCCCGTGGAATAGGCCTTCTGAATCTTCTAGCGGTTTTATCCGAACTCGGTCTAGATGTACAGAGGTAACAACCATAGACGATAGGAAAGTCTGCCCCTGCCTGTCGTGCACCTCTAAATTAATCTCTGAGAAAAGAGCCATCAGTTGCCACTCACTACTGGCCCCCTGAACTACCTGTATCTGAGTTCTCCTGCTCAGTGCATCAGCCACTGCGTTGCCTTTCCCAGGCGTATATGCATACTCGAAATCGAAGGAATGAAGATACTCAACCCACCTTCACTTTCCCAGATTCATGTCACGCTATGTGAAGATGTACTTGAGACTTTTGTGGTCTGTGTATACCACAAAATGTTCTCCCAGAAGGTAATTTCTCCAGCAACGTAAATCATGAACAACCGCAACCAACTCCAGGTCGTGCATAGGATAATTCCCCTCATGAGGCCTCAACTGCCGAGATCCATATGCAACCACTCGATCCTCCTGCATAAGCACTTCTCCAATTCCGATGCCAAATTCATCATAGAAACTTTTATACCTCTTTCCCGGATACGATAAAGCTAGGATCGGTGCTGAAGTCAATCTCCCCTTCAGCTCCTGGAAGGCTGAGTCACAAGCTTCTGACCAAAAAAATTGCACCCCCTTCTTAGTCAAGCCCATCAACGGTGCTATCAGGCATGAGAAGTCCTATATAAACTGCCTGTAGTAACCAGCCACCCCCAAGAAGCTCCATACCTCAAATATGTTCTTCGGATGCTCCCAGGTAACTACTGGTCTCACCATATCTGGGTCTACTGATACTCCTGTCTCTGATATGACATGACCTAGGAAGTGAATCTCATCCATCCAAAAGTGGCACTTCAAGAGTTTAGCATAAAGTCGATGCTCCCTCAGTGTTCTCAAAACGATCTCAAGATGGGTTGCATGGTCATGTCGAGTGTGAGAGTACACCAAGATATTGTACACGAAGACCACGATGAAGGAATCCAAGTAAGGATGGAACACTCAGTTCATCAGCGCCATGAAAACTGCTAGCGCATTCGTAAGACCGAACGACATAACCATATACTCATAGAGGCCATACCTGCTCCTGAAGGCTGTCAGAGGTATATTTGAAGGTCTAACACGCATCTGATGATAACTGGACCTCAAATCGATCTTCGAGAACACGCGAGCTCCTCAAATCTAATCGAAGATATCATCAATTCTCAGTAAGGGATATCGATTCTTGACCATCAACTGATTCAACATCCAGTAATCCACGCAAAGCCTAAGGGTACTGTCTGCCTTCTTCGCGAACAGGACAGGCGAACCCCAAGGAGAAGTACTGGGTCAGATGAAACCCTTTGCCTGCAACTCCTCCAACTACTTCTTGAGATCCTGAAACTCAGGTGTAGCTATCCTATAGGGAGGAATGGACACCGGTGCAACTCCTGGAATGCGCTCAGTCGAGAAGTCTACCTCATGCTCCGGAGGGAACCCTAAAAAGTCTTCTGGAAAGACATCTGGAAAGCGATCAACCACTGGAGAAAAATCTAACCGAGAAGTCCCATGTTCATCCAGATAAAGACTAGAAATATGGTCCGTAACTCCTCCTAGCCCATGATGCTCGAGTCCGGCTCGACTTTTCTGAACATCCCACTCTCCTTTATGAAGGAATTATTCACCCTTTGGTGATACGAATCTCACCCTACGGCGATAGCAGTCGACAACTGCCTGGAAGGGTACTAACCAGTCCATCCTGAGAATGACATCATAACCCGTAATCTCTAGGACATAGAGGTCCCATAAGAAACGATACCCTACATCCTAGAGAGGGCACTCCTATCACTGATGTATGATTGGTGTCCTCGTTCACAAGGGACTATCGAGAGTCAACATGTCAGCAGACGAAAAGGCACAGAGCTCAACAATTTCCATGACAACAACAAATATAAAACTTTGTGAAGCACCTGTATCAAAAAGGGATGAAGATAAAACTGAGTCTACTAAGATCGTACCTCGAACTGCAGAGGGTATGGGATCCTGCTCTTGATGAACCTGCCCTATAGTAAAATTCTGGCCTGTACCGCGGCCCTGTGTAGCAGCCTGAAAACCCTGAGCTGCTCCTCCCTGAGCCTGTCCACTGCATCCTCAACCTCTACCCTGACCTGAACGTGCTGCAGAACTCTAGCCCCTAGTCTGCTGCGGAGCTGGTAATCCTGCTCCTGTACGCGAGGTCGAAACTGATCCTACTTCACTAGCTGCTGGAAGCGGAACCTTGTAGAAACGCTGCAAGTGACCCATCTTGATGTAGGATCGGCACTACACTAGGTCCCTCGGGCACTGGGGCTTATTATGCACGTTCCTCCCACACCGATAACACACAACTTGGGTGCCATAAGAGAGATCTCATCTACCAGAAGGAATTCCTCGCTTCCTCGGGTCACCTCTGGTTGACTCTCGGTGGCGCTTCCTTCTGTCTGTCTGGAGGGAATCAACCTTGGATGCTGAACCGCCCTGGTCCACATCTCCAGTCTCCCTCATGTTCCTTTCCGTGATGAGTGACTGGTTGACTATCAGAGTAATAGAAGTCAACTAAAAGACATTCACCTGCGATCTGATCTCTAGTCTGAGGCCTTCCTCAAACTTCCTCTCTAGAAACAGCTCGTCATTCCCCATGACAAGAGTGAATCGCTGTAACTCAGTGAAGTGGGAGGAATAATCCATAAATGAGAGAGTACCCTCCTGCAGGCTCATGAAATCCCTGGCTCTATCAGCCCTCAGCGTCGCTGGGTAGATGTAGTCGTAAAACCTATGCTGAAACTTATTCCAAGCCATATCCTGCGGGCGCCCCGTCTGAGAGACTACGTCCCACCATCTCTTGGAGGAATCTCAAAACATATACGTCGCGAGCTTCACCCTCCTCTCTGGAGGTGTCTCCAGATTCTAGAAGATGGAAAGCATGGATTCCATCCATGACTCTGCAACCTGAGGTCCTCCATCCCCTGTGATGGTGGGAGGGTGCTGCTACTGGAAGACCCGCGTCAGCTCTTCCATAGTCGGGGCAGGATGCTGAACTCCCTGGAAGGTCTGCATGAGTCTCATGAAACCCTCTCTGAACTGAGCATCGACACCGGTGGCTGGAATCACTGCAGGTTCCATGTCCGTAACAATGGGCGGAACTACTGTCAATCCCTGATCAGTCGTATCAGGCGTACGATCGCTGCCTGGTTCCTGGCGTCCAACAGGAGGACGTCTCGGCGCCATAGCTCTGAAAGACCAAAACACACCTTCATTAATGACGGACACAGTTGCAACATAGGAGAGTAGAACATGACAGGAGGGAAAAACCTTTAAAACTGGGAAAAACATGACTACACGACATGTAATCCAACTACACGGCGTGTTTCTTAAAAGTTTACCTAGGGCGTGTACATTGGCCATACATGGATATGTACACAACCCGACTACACGACATGTTCATAAACTACACGGCGTGTACTGACCCATTTCTCTTTGCCCGGTTACTCCTACATGACTAAGTCACATGGACTGTCCCGGTCGAAGACTACATGGCGTGCTTTGAAGCAGACACGGCGTGTGCTGGACATGCCTTACCTGGACCGTGTTGTTAGAGATACGGCCTGACACACGGTCGACACTACACAACATGTTCCTAAGAGACACGATATGCACTTTAAGGGGAACCTCGGCCCGTGTTGTTCGTGACACGGCCGGGTACTCAGCTGATCCTTACACGGCGTGTTCCGAACAAACACGGCGTGTATAGGAGAGGATAGCATCGACCCGTTTTTCTCAAGACACGGCGGGGTACCTGGGAAAGGATACACGGTGTGTGCATACCAAACACGACGTGTAATAAACACACATTAACTGGCCTATGTTGTTAGTTACACGGCCGGGCTCCTAGTCAACCTCTACACGGCGTGTACCTACAGTACACGGCGTGTTCCCGAAAACCATTTACAGCTCTGTGTCCCTGTCCACACAGTCAGTGACACGACCAAAAACTACACGGCATGTATATATATAGTACACGCCGTGTATTCTGGATTTTTCTGGACAGTAGCCTCAGAACTGCGCCGGAGCCCAGAAAACACAGAAAAACAAGGGTTAATGGGCCAAATTCCGATCTGAGGGGGCCCATACTCCCCGCGAATCAAAGCTTGGCATCCTAATAATGCATATAACAATCAAATAGTACAAGAACTCACGACCCACCAAATTCCGATCCTCGAGGGCCCATAATACCTCTATGATCAAATTTTGGCATCCGTGATAAGAATGCTCCAACAATGATACCCTATCAACATAGCATGTATTCCATCACATCAGCTATCACAACTACATGAATTGTCTATCACAAATCCTATCACAACAGCATGCAATCTCTAATGCAACCTAGATGGCATGGCAAGATTCATGGCTTGTGATCTTCTAACATGTTCCTATATGATGCATGAGATGGAATACCCTCATCTCATCGGGTTGCAACAAAATAGAACCACAATCATATAAACAGTAACAAAACAAAACAAGTGCATCACCCAACGGTGAAATCAATTAAACTGTAACATTCGAAAAACTCAAAACTTTCAATATTCGAGGTAATCTGGCTTTTTACCTATAAAAGGGTTCTATAACATCAGGGAACCTCTATTTATCATTCAATTATTCGATCATATCCCTGACTAATGTCGCTAAATAGTAAGTCAATAGAAAAAGGAAAAACCTCCTCTGATACCACTTTGTAACGATCCAAATCTGGAGCCCTTCCACTGGTGCCCCGTACCCGATTTGCCACATGACCTCAGGCACACTTCCCCAAATGCCAGAGGCTGCCGACTAGCAGCGAGGGCCTTGGTATGTTATTTGGGAAACTATTCCCTCATTTGGTAAGGTATACAAGGCAAGAAGACAACAGTCAATATCGGAAGCAGTAAACAACATACAAACAATGAAACTAAACAGCGGAAGCAATGAACACATAATGATAATGATAATGATGCAGCATGTACAAGTATCTAAGGAAAGAAGAAAACACAACAACTTTCTGAAATACCACTGAAAACAAAGTACGAAAGTAACATCAACTCCAGCAGCATCGCAAGCCTAAGCTCGGTCCTGTTCTCTCCAGCTCCAACCAACAATCACATACCCTAGGTAGAAGGGACACAATCCCTATCCACACCTGCAACCATATAACCTGTTTGGGCCGAAAAGCAGGACCCAAACAGGGTGTGAGACTAATCCGAGTAGGAAATCACCACGAGATCCATGCCCTACTATCAGTGAGTAATATAGAAAAAGTAATGGAAAAAATGCAACAACGAAACCGAAATACACTAATGTAAAAAAACATACAAATCTCCATTCACATTAATTTATTAGTTCAGTATAATCATTCAGCTATCCACCAAGGAACCTACCAACAACTCTATACTCCCAAGGCAAGAAACTAATCAAAACAGGTAACTCAGCAGTCTACCTAAATATAAAGCATTACAAAACCAAGCATGTTGTTTGGCTTGGTGGACTCATCACAACCAACCAATAAGTAAAGAAATGACTCTCCAGGTGGCTCCTACCAGCAAACCCCTCTAGTAAAGTAAACGTACAACGGCATAGACACTCTGGGAATCTCTCACCATCAATTCCTTTGTGGTCTTGAAACGAAAGATATAGACTCTCTGAGGAAGTACTTACATCTAATTCCCCCTATAGTCTCGCTACGTAACTAAGGAAAATATGAGGATGCACAAAGTCCCATTCCCATAGGTCCTGTGATCGATACTAATTATAACAGACTATCTAGGGAAGCCCTAATCGTCAATTCCCCCTTTCGTCTACCACACCAGCTTCACTCAGCCCTGAGCAGTTTAGTCATGTGTAATCGACTGTTAGCAGCCTAAGTTATCAGAAACTACTTGGCTAATAGATACAAATGCATCCAAAAGCATATAAACAGTAGGCAGTACATGGAATCAAGTCAATAGGAATACTAGAAATATGCAAAAGGGTTGCCACATAGGCAAACCATGCCAAACGGAAATCAACAGCCAAAACAAGGGGAAACACCCTTTGGGTAATCCTCAAACATGCTAACAAGCAATTATTAATCATCTAATAACCTCAATCATACAATAAATCTAAGTCATATAACAAAAAAGGATCAAAACCCTAACCCAAGATACCCAATACATGGGTATCCGACAATTTTTTACCAAAACTCAATGACATTAAACGTAGGTCAGCAAACAACCTACCTCAAACCTTGGTGATCGATATATGTAAACCTTGATGATAGATTCCTCTTAGAATGATGAATATCTGAGAAAACACACAAAATGTTCATCCCATGATAACTTGGAAACAAGGAGGAGTCAAGAAACAAGGCTAAAGCAGAAGGAAGAACTCACCACTGCTATTCCAAGGCAATCAACCATGCTTGTATCGGAGAACAGATGGAGAGGCGGGAGCTCGTCGAAGATTCAGTCGTATGGGTCACTCTCGGACGAGCCGAACCTAAAATAAGATGACTATCATGATGAGGAGCGAACCTAGTCCGTTTAATGAAAACAAAAGAATGTACACGGCGTGTACTTCTTGAGTACACGGTGTGTACTTATGTTTTCCGTACTCCGAATTAACCATCCTCCACCTAACCCTTACACACCGTGTGTGTGGCCCGGACACGGACAACACACAACTTCGAGCTGGAGAAGAGTACACGGTGTGTAATCAGAAAGTACACATCGTGTACTTTGAA
This sequence comes from Viscum album, assembly GCA_963277665.1. Taxonomy (NCBI): domain Eukaryota; kingdom Viridiplantae; phylum Streptophyta; class Magnoliopsida; order Santalales; family Viscaceae; genus Viscum; species Viscum album. The sequence continues at coordinate 1,378,230,845 of OY728120.1, read as the reverse complement.
AATTTCCAGAAACATCATTTTTCTCAAAAACCCCAGAAAAAGGAAAAAACATACCTGAAAGGAAGGTCCGGGTTCTTACAATTATCATTTATACAACTCATGCTTCCATGTGTAAAACCTAATTTATTGATTATTTACATTTTCGAATCTTATCATAATATTGATAAAACTTTTTTTATTATAAACCAAAATAGGAATATTATCTTTTTATAAAACATATTAAACAACCTCAAATGCCAAAACATTCTTGGATATTATAGAAATGGAAACTACTAGTTGTAATATATTTTTATATCATATTAACTTTTCATTAGAACGATAAGTGATCAAATTGAACTAAACGATGTCAATTTTTTAATTCCCCTATTCACTATAATTTCCACTTCTCCAGACACCAAGAACACATCCAGTTCATCATTTTCATGTACTATTATATTCTTATAATTGGATGTTATTGGAAGTATGATGGATCTATTTTATAATCACATACTATATATCATAAATCAATAATATTATATTTCAATATTTTTTATAGAATCTGAGACAAATTACAAGAACTTAAGCTTATGAAATTATTTGAATCTCAATATTCTCTCCCTATTCCAATTTATATTCTTCCATAATAATTATATGGAAAAACAAATATGGTCATTACTTGTTTCAATATGAATTTTTAAATCATTTTTAATATATATACCATTACTAGATTAAAAAAACTCAAATATAATTTTTTTTAGCTAATATTATCCTGAACATGGTTGCTAAATTAATTTATTATTGACTAAATTAATTCTGTCATGTGAAAGAACAGGTAAGAAATAAAAAAATTCAAATTTTATCACATATCATTCGTGAATATATATTGGAATGCCACTAAACTAGTAGAGTCGTTTTCAATTTATTTGTTTCCAATTGAATATTATATTACCACAATTAATGATTTATCCATTAATGATTTTTTAATCAACATATCTTATTAAAATGTATTGATTTCTCCAAACATTTCAAGTCATTCCATAAAAACATATACCATAGAGTATCAGTATTTTAAAATCATAGATATTTCTTCTATATTATTTACTCTAAATGAGGGGTTCTAAAAAACCAATAGATCAATATATTGATCCTAGAATAATGCTCATAAAATAATAATTCAAAAGGATTTTAGTTACAAAGATTAGTGTTTTTTTTAAATAAGGTAAAATTTACAATAATCAATCATACTTCATTATTACTAGCTTATAACATCCATGTTCTATATCTCATTAACACTCTTTGAGAGTATCATTTATTATAAAAAACCAACATGTTGAATCCTGATAGATAGAATAGAAGAAGTAAATTCATACATAATTTTCCTCATTATAATGATTACATTTAGTATTTTTATGAAATATAATTTGTTTTAATAGAATGAAACATGTACCCCCCCAACCACAGTGAGCATAAACTAACTCTTTGATGATAACTTATTTTGTAGTATGTGTCTTTGTAACTACTCCTCCCACTATGATTAGTGGAGTCCGTCATTCGTATTTCATCTCATTTTTATCAAACACATTAACTCAAAGACTGTATGTTTCTCTAAATACCCATAAAAAATTGTCCTCCACTATAGAAAAATAGTTGGTTTTGAAAAAATGTTAATATGTGTATGGGATATATGATTTCTAACTTAGATGAACTAAATTTATTTAAGTAAATTAACTATTAAATCCAACATTAAACCAACATTTTTGAAAAATAAATTACATATTTTTTCTCATATAATATTTTCATGTCACAATGGATATGTTATCTATAAAAAATATATATTGTAAATGGTTTTTTGCAATGCTATTTAAAATCTCATTCGTGGTAGTAATTATGGAATATTTTAAATATATATATAAGTCTTATCATTTATCTTCATTTTACTACCATCAATATATTAATGTATATATAGAAATGTTATTTTGGTAATATATTTACTCCACTAGTATGATCAATGGTTACATATATATGATGTTCTTTAAAAATACCTCATTGAGGTTCCGCTATCATTACCAAATGCACTCATTTACATCAAGGATATTTTTTCATAAAATTTAAGGCATCTTATAGAATATATGTATTTACTTCTATCTTTAGAATTTTTTTAGGGTTATATTGATCTAACTATTAATAAATTATGTTGGACTATTAATTATAAAAAATTCTTTTCCAAAAAACTAGATTGGTAGTTTGTTTCTATAACTAGAATCACAGATCAATAGAGAAAAAAATATATTTCTACGAATCAAAAATTCAACTACTTTTAATTTTATTTAATTGTGAATTAACATTCCCTTATTGGGTAAAAGTATTAAGTTTTATATTAATCATTCGTTGAAATGGATATTTTTGATTCAATAATTATAGGAACATTATTTTATGTATGAATTATCACAAGGAATTCTATTACTAATTAGAAATAATTTCTTGTTGTGTCTAGTTATTCAAGAAGATAAATGTTTTCGAAATACTCATTAAAAAATATTATCAATCCATTCAGAATGTTTAGAAAAATTGATTACAACTATTAATATTGTAATCACCCATTCTCTGCCTCAATGTGAATTCAATACATCTAATATAATCTTTTATGAAATTTGTAATTATTAAGATAGGATATATTTAGGAAATATTTAATTATAATACCCAAGAAGAAAAATTGAAACATTTTATTCCTTAATGAGTACTCTTGATGATTATAAAAACGTCTACATAAAATTATTTAAATTATTCCAAAAACTATTTCATTTTACATGAGAGGTAAATAGGCTTATTTTCATTTTCCTCCCATTGAATTCTTTTTCTATTTAAATTTTTTTATAAATAATCCAATGGATTTAAAATTCATGGGCCTTAAAACCTTGTCTATTATTTTTATTACTATATAGATTGGGGAAAATACGATTCCTATGAACCTTATTTATCTAGGAAAATTACATTTAAAATTATTTATGTGTCATTTATCTATACTGCTAATCCAGTATTTGATGAATAAGGAGATCCTAGGTGGTAAGAATTATAACCTGGAATTGATGGATGATCTATTATCCAAATATAATCATATCTTTATATAATTTAATTGAGTATATTATGGCATGACTACAAGCTAATAACCCCTTTTCATTTTACACCAAAATAGGGTTATGAGAGTATATTTTTTCCTTAGGACTCTTTTTCTTCTTCTAAATAGATGGCCTATAAGATATAATGGAGGAATAACCCCCCTTATATCTTCTATTTCTTCATTTTTCATCTCCATTGGTTGCGAGAGAGATTTAGTTTATGGAATTTTAACATACCCTAAATATTATATAATAAAAATGTAGTGAAAAACATTTTGTTCACTATGAGAAATTTTTCTCACTGAGTAAAAATGATGAATTAAGGTATGAATAAATTATTTTCATGGTTTCACATGAACTATTTTACAATAATTAAAATAAATATATTAAAAATTTATAAGATTGAAAAATAAGTGATGAAAAAAATTTAATAATTTTATTATGTCTCACACTATTTATGATTCCTCAACATCCCACACCATTAAACTTGGAATATCTCATCAATAACAAATTTTATTAAAAATGATCTATATTTCTCTCATTATGATCTATACCATGACAATTAAATAATTAAAAATGTGTCCTAATAGGAGTCATATCTATTGTTAGGTTTCTAGTTCCTTCTTCCCTTATGTAGAAAATGAAATCTGGTGATCCTGAAAAATATTTCTGTAACACCTACCCACAAATATGATTTAAAAAATAAATGTTTATTAAAATCAATTAAATATTGTTTATTTCAACACAAAACAGTTATGATGAATTACCAATAAAAGTATGTATTCAGACTATCTCCATTTAAAGACATAGTTCTATGGTTTTCTGCTTAATCTGGCAATGGAAGTGTTAGTCCTACTTAATGTATGATTGATGGATTTTTTTCCTCTTTTTTTTGTAATTTTATGTTTTAAAATTATTGTTAATTTTTATGTGATTTTTACTTAAATGAATAAATAAATATATATATATATAATATTTATTAAAAATCCGTTTATTTTAATTACATCTATTAACACTAATCCTCTTATTTATTTAATCACATTCTTATATCCATAAAATAAATCATGCAAGAAACATAAAATATATAAATATATAAAGGAATAATAATTATCTTTAACATGAAGCTTATTATGTAGTGGAATATAAACAAACTGTTGACCCATGGTGGAAAATAAAATGAGTATATATGGGCTTGAATTTATAGAATTCCACCACAATATTCTGTATCCCATTAGATTGGATTCACCTCAGATCTATCATGAAATAACTCCATGAAATAAAGACTTCCATCGTTAAACAAAATTTACATCACTTACATGTTAAGGGGACAATAATGTGGGTTTATATAAAATAAATTTTGGTAATAATGGTGTGTACATAATGTGGGATGTAAACCATATGCAATCAATTTAATTTAATAAAATAATTTCCAAATTCATTTTATTATCCAAATTTAATGAAACCATACATATATAAATACCTATATAAGAAAATGATAATATAATTATGAAATGAATATGTATTTAATATAATTCCCTATCATTCATTTTGATATGTTTTTATTAAAAAAAATTGCGTGAATTAATCAAAAAAATATCTTATTAATAAATTAATTCATTTTATCTCAATATCCATCAAATGTTTCCTTAATATAACCATATAATTTTATTTTAAAAAAATAAAATAAAATAATTTTATTTAAAATTTAATTATGTACATAAAATGTATTTTGAGGAAATATGGTGTATACCTGTTTCAACTACTCATCATTTTCATTGTTGTATAATTTTTAATAAAATGATAGATCATGTACATGACTTGTAACATAATTTCATGTAGTGTAATTTTAATTTCTTTCATACTAGGCACATGATTGTGATGCTACGAGAAGTAATTTAATGCATGTGATGTAACAAATATACACAACCTGTAGTTAAATTTTTTTATAGAATTTAATTAAGAATACAATATCATATAAAATATTACATATGGAATATAAGATTCAATAAACCATTTAATAAGAACATAATGATAGAGATTATAGATTAATAAATAAATTATTAATTTTTTAAATAAATTTATTTATGTGTTTTACAGTTTTTCATGGAATGTATTCCATGTAAATATGTACGAATTAATTATGCCTCTGGAATTTAATTTCATCATGTGTCAATTAATTATGTTCAATGTTAATTAATTACACTATGTTGAAATTAAAAACATTGTATGTGTATTGATCGTGTTTTTTATTAATTAAATTTTATATGAATTAATTTCAAAGCATATGATTTCATTACACCTTATCAGAATTAATTATATAAAACCTGAATTAATTAAATTTTTTTAATTAATTACATAAAATTGTAAATTAATTACATTGTATATGAATTAATGAAACTGTATCTAAATTAACCATATCATGTTTATATTAATTTCATTGTATGTGTATTAAAATTTCCATATGTAAATTAACATTATCACATTAATTTTAATTGAATATGTGGTGTTGTTTGACCACTTTGCCACTGCATCATGTGGTGTTACATTCCATCTGGGTGAGTAAAATGTCGTGTAACCCTACAAAATTTCTAGATCCTCCAGATGGTTATTTGGTTATTATTCTTGTATTATTAATGGAATTAGATTACAGGTTCATGAAAATAAAAGGGGAATCATATATATATATATCAAAAATTAAATTAATATAGTGAATTTATTTAAATGGGAAAACCATTTAAAAATATAATGTATTATAAATCAATAAGAAATTATAAATTGAACATTATAAGATCTGATGCAACATGATACTCCAGAAAATAGCCATGGTTCCTATTTGGTATATGAATAACTCAACTTTTCTCAAATTCTATGTATCAACTACAAAATTAATTACAAGAACTCATTGACCAATGAATTTTTTGCCTCATGAATATTGAAAAATATTTTCCCCAAAACAAAGAGATTGAATTTTACCAATGATTTATTATTAATTTAACAACATGAACAAATACGTTAATCTGATTTCCTTCTATAATGCAACTTTTGATCCCATTAAGAATATTCATTTGTATTTTTTTGTGTTGATGAATAACCACACTAAATTCCCTCTAGAGATGATTCGCACGTTCCCCTTAGATCTTGAAATATCACTAATGGTTCTTTGGGGGCTAGTGATGAAGTATCAATCCTCTTACATCAATACCTTGATTTTTTCAAGGATCCCTTTGATTTAGAAGTTTTTTCTCAAGATCTCTATGTCATGAGAGAAATAAAGGAAGAGAAAATATCTCATGTTTGAGATAAAAACTTTTAGATCTTCTTTGTTGAGAGGGAATTCCTTATGTGGGAGAATACTATGTAGGAAATCCAACTTATCAAAAACATCATAATTTTCAAATTACACACACATGGTTAGAATCTCAAAATAATTAGTTTCATAAATTCCCATAGTAATATTATTTCCTCAAATAGAGCCTCATTACATGTAAAATAATTTTATTAATATTTTATTCCATAGTGTTCTTTAACCTATGCAATTATAATTTTTTTAATATCTAGTATATAATATATATCATTGAACTAAAAACTAGGTATTCTTATCCTCCTAAATAGTCATTTAATATAAAAATTAATAGCATAATTAAATATTATATTCACAAACCTTAGAAAAAAATATTATTTAAACATCTACAAAATTAACAAAATTATTTATTAATAAATAATATTATGTTTCCTTGAAAATATAAAGAGATAAATATGGTACATTCAATAGAAAAAAAGTGATGTTAATTATCTGAAAAAAAAATATATTTTTTTCTTGTGATAAATGACTTATTAAAAAATAAATAATTATTTATAACCTTTCAAATTATAAGAGATCAATAAATATTTTGCATTCAGACAATTTAAAAATTACCTTGTAAATAAATATATATTTACTATTTTGGATTATTTAATTTATCATAATTAAATGTAACTTCTTGGTCTTGGGAATAATATATATTCATTAACTACTATAAATATGGAATTTAACATTATTAGAATAGACCATTATTGGCACAAAAAAAGAGATAACTACCAATGAGTGATTAAAATCCATATGCATTTATCAGTGTCAGAAAATCACTTATAAAGGACCCCATGTATCATCGTTTCAATAAAAACTAATAAAGGACTCATTTTATCAACACTTTTCATTAGTGTTGAAAATGTACCCCCATTATGAACATTATTGAAAGTGATGATAAAGCGGCACAGTACTATAGCGTGCTCTTATAATTATAGAAAACTGCTACAACAAAAGAACAGAAGAAAAATTAAAAGATATGTTGTAAATATGTAATTTAAATAAAATAAAATTTAGAAGAAAAAAACAAGAAAAAAACACTATATTGTATAAATTTCAAATATTTATTTAATAATAGGAGAAAATAAATAATATCACTGAAATTAAAACATTTCAATTTTCCTTTGCCTTTGGCCCCTGAACCCAAGTCATTATACTACAGAAAAAACTACCCAATTTCGATTAAAATAATACACCTATATAAGAAAACAGTAAATCTATTGATAATATTATAAGGAAATAAATTAAATACGATGTTTCAATTTAAAACTAAAAATACATACATGGATTCATACTAGGAACACTATATATCTGATTAATTTGTTGTTGAATTTTGGTATTTCACACCATTTCTTTTTCATCACCAAGCATTATATCTAATAAAAATAACTAAAACAGATAATATAAATATTATCAGGAAATTAATTTTTAATGGAAAATAATATGATAATAGAATAATTTGAGTTCATTTTCTTGGTTTTTGTGATGTTATACTCATTTCAATTCAAAATGGATTATACATACTGAGAACATGATCTTTTTATCATACAGATCACATCATGTTTTATATTTACATGTAATAAATTTATAGAAATCGCAATTTAATTATGGATCATTAACAATATTCTAGAAAACATGAGTGTGTTTTCTCTATTTTTAATCAGTGAGATGTGTTTTAAACTAAAATTTCAATTTTAAATTGATAATAGAGACATTGAGTCATACTCAGCAAACTGTGTATTGGATTGAGTTGTGGATGATTCCTAAAACAAAAAAATAAAATAATGATATTTTCCTAATGTATAAAAATAATAAAAATATGTTTATTGGTTTTGAGTATGTCACTTTTCATTTTTACTAAATTTAAGGCCAATTTTATATAAAAACACACACATGGATTCATACTAGTTAGACAATGCTTTGGATTGTGGTATAGCTAATTCATGCATGTAAAAAGTTTATTATGGATCATTTTACTAAATTATCTAAAAACTATGGGTAAATTATTTTGGTTATCAGAATGCCTATTTTTTTTTCTAAAATGTAATTTCAGACTATAAATATGCACATTGATTGATATTGCTCACATAATGCATGGTTTTTATGTGAGACTAATTCCTAAACATAAAAAATGTCTTATGAATCATTTTCTGAAATTATTTAGACAATTCAATCATGGTTTCTTAGTTTTTAGAGACTCAAACATTTTTTGAACTAAAAAGTCAAAATTAATCTGATGACCGACACTTTATGTAATATCAAGAAAACTGTGTATCAAATTGAGGAGAATCTAATTTGTATACAGAAAAAATAAATTCTAAATAATATTTATAAATTATAAAAGCATTATTAATTTGTATTTCCAATTATGAGAATATCACTTTTTTTACTAAAACGAATGTCAATTTTAAATAAGGACACACTTGGAGTAATACTAGTCACACCATGTATCAGATTGCGGTGTGGATAATTTCTACACATTTAAAATGATATATGGATCACTTTTATAATGTATCAAAATAATCCAAATTCTTTTTCTAAATGTTCATTATGTCACTTGTTTTTTTAGTAAAATATAATTTTAAACTGGAATCACAGACTTTGAGTCATACCCGTCATATTTTGTGTCAGTTTAATGTGATACAAATTCTCATACCTAAATATGACTTTCAAATAATTTTCATAAATTATCAAGACAATCCTATATTTTTTCATTGGTTTTAAATGAGTGATAGGCTTGTTGAACTAAAATTCCAATTTAAAATTGTTAACTGACACATTGAGTTTTACCAGGCACACTGTGTATCGGATTTAGGTAAAAATGAGTTCCAAAAATAAAAAATTCCTTATGGATCCGTTTACTAATGTATCAAAACAATCCAATTCCATTTAATTGGTTTTCATTATATAAATTGTATTTTCTAAAAAATAATGCCAATTGAAAATTGAAATACACACCTGGGGTCATATCTGTTACACCATACATCATATTGAGGTGAGGGTGATTCGTATACCAAAAAAATGACATATGGATTTTTTTTCTAATATATCAAAATAATATGATTGTTTTTCCTTAGTTATGAGTTTGTAACATTCCTTTTTTAAGAAAATTAATCTCATTTTTAAATAAAAAAGAATCAGATTCGGGCATACATACCACATCATGCATCAGATTGAGTTATATATTATTCCTAACCATAAAAAACAACTCATGAATAATTATCCTATAGTATAAAGAAATCCAAATGTGTATTCTTGATTTTTATTAAGTCACATTTTTTTACAAAATGTCATTTTAAACTAGAAACACAAACATTGATCCATACTGGTCACATTATGTGTCAGTTTGATGTAATAATAATTCCTACACATAAAAAATGACATATTATTCATTTTCCTCACTTATCCAGATAATCATCATGTTTTTATCTATTTTCAATAGGTGACACTTGTTTTGAACTAAAAATTCGTTATTAAAATGATAATGGAAACATTATGTCTTACTGGGAACACTATGGAGCTGATTGAGGTGAGGCTGATTCTAACATGTCCCAAATGACTTGTGGATTGTTTTACAATATTTTTTAAATTTTTCTAATGTGTTTTCTCATATTTGATCAAGTCACTTTTCATTTTTCGTAAAATTAATGTCAATTGTAAATAAAAATAAACACTTGAAGTCATATTAGTCAAACCATTCATTAGATTGAGGTGAGTCTAATTCATATATGTCAAGAATGATATATGGATTGTTTTACTAATGTATCAAATCAATATGAATTTTTTTCTTAGTTTTTATTATGTCACTTGTATTTTTTAGTTAAATTATTTCTAATTGTCTTAAAGAAAGACACAATTTGAGTCATACTGGGCACACCGTGTGTTATATTGAGGTTCCACTAATTATTATATGTAAAAATTATTTATGAAATGTTTTAGTAATGAGTAAAAAAGAAACTTTTTTTTCTCAATTTGGTGAATGCCACTTGTGTTACTAAAATGTAACTTGAAATATGAAGCATTCACTTTGAGTTGTACTGGTCACATCATGTGTCAGTTTTATATGAGATATATTCTTATACATTTGAAATGATAGATGAATCATTGTACGAAATTATCAATAAAACTCAACAAATTTTTCTTTGATTTTGTTGACTAACACACTTATTGATCTAAAATGTAAATTTGAAATTGATAATGGACACTTTTAGTAACATTATGGACACAATGATTTAGAATCATGTGTACTTGATTCATAGTCCTTAAAAATGAATTTTGGATTACATTACTAATGATTAATTAAATATGAGTCCGTTTTATATGTTTCTATAATTTGAAGTATCATATTAAAAAACATTAATTCCAGTTTTAAATAAAATGACACACATAGAGTCATATCATTGAAACCGTGTATGATAATGATGTGTAGCTAACTCTAACCTGTCAAAACAGTCTTATGGATCATTGTTCTAAATTAGAAAAAATATGTGTGTGTTTTCTCTTTTTGGAGTATGTATATTTTATTTTTTTACTAAAATGTGATATAAAACAAGAAACACAAAAATTGAGTATACTAGTCACATCATGTTTTATCTTGATGATAACCTTATTCGTACACACAATTAATTAATTATTTTGTAATTTTCCTAAATTATCAAGAGAATATGAGTGATTTTCTTTATTTTTTTGTGAGTGGAACTCGTTTTAAAAAAATATCAATTTTAAATTGATAACTAATACCTAGATTCATACTGAAAACACTGTGTATTATATTTGGGTTTGGTTAATTCATACACATAAAAAATGACTTATGGATCATTGTCTGAATGTATCCTAAAACTAAAAATTTATTTCCTCAGTTATGATTATATCACATCTATTTTTACTAAATTTAATCTAAATATTTAATAAAATTACACACATTGAGTCATAGTGGCCACACCGCTTGTCCAATTGATTTCCAGCTGGTTCCTACAAAAAAAAAACACTTATAGATCATTTTCATAAAGTTTCAAAACAATATTAATCTAATTGATCTGTTTTGGGTGTGATATGAGTGTTTTGAACTAAATTTAATTTATAAACTAAAAACTTATAGTTTGATTCATTCTAAGAAAATTTTGTATCAGATGGAGGTGCATCTTATTGACGATGTGATGTGTGTTTTAAATTAAACTATATAAAATTAGCCAAAAGGGGGGAACATGTTCCATTTGGATGGAAAATAAAACTCATTCTACATTAAAAACATCATGTTTTTGTATCATGTGGTTTCCTCTTCCATCCAAAAGGAACTTGTTATCTCTTTTCTGGCTTATTCCAGATAGTGCAAAGAAAAACACGACTTCCCAAAATATCTATAAAAAGAACTAAATATGTATTATATAAAAATGAAAAAGAAATTAAATGAATAATAGTAGATAAAAAGATGAAATAATTAACAAAATATTTATAAGTAATTCTCCTTTAAAGTATTTCTATACACATTGTTGAACTATTTCCTAATTTCTATTATCTCAGTTACAGAATCAAAGTATTTTCTCTCAAAAGCACACGTAGCTTCGAACAAAAATCCCCAAATAGAGTAAAATAATCCAACTATATATAAAAATAATTCTTAGGTTAGTAATACTTTAAAAAATTAAATTAAAAATTAATATGAAATAATTCATTAATAAAATTTCATTTTAAAACTAAAAAACACAATTAGAGTCATATTAGGTACAATGTGAATCAGATTTAGGTATGGTTGATTCCATAATTCCATTTCATCCTATATTGGATTCAACATTCAAGATTACCTAATAATATTATTTTTGATAACCTATAATATTGAATTATTTGGAGAATAAAAAGAAAATTTCATCATCCTCACTGTATCATCATTATCGAGTGTATGATCATAATACATAAGGGAATCATCCTTACTGAAGAATATTTTTGATCGTGATATCTATGAAAAATACCAAAATATATATAAAATAAGAATGATAAGTAAATTAACTGAAACTTTAGATCAAATTATGAGAGAATAAACTAAATAAGTTGAAGGAATTCACATCCTCATGATATATGTATAAAATCTAAGCTCATTTTCTTAGTTTTTTCTATTTATTATATGTTTTAGAATAAAATTACAATTCGATATTCTTAACACATACATCAAGTCACACCAACCATATAGGTTTCCAATATGACGTGCGACCGATTCATATATGTGAAAATGAATTATGGATAGTTTTCCAAATGTTTGAAAACAATCCATAATAGTTTTCTCAATTTTATATATTTCATGTATGTCTAAAACAATAAGGAAATTTCGGTATAAAAAATATGTAATTTGATTCATAATGATCACATTAGTTACTGTATTGATACAGGGCCAATTATTATATATCAAAAATTACTTATGGATCATTTCCACAATGTTTGAAAAAAGAAATCGGTGGTTTTTTTATCCGTTTAGAGCATGTGAAATTTATTTGAACTAATGTGTACATTCAAAAAAATAATTATCAGTTAAAATTGATAAGGAAAATAACATAAAAATATATAAAATCATGATAAAATTGTTTTAACATTTGTTAGATAGTCCCCTTTCTATTATTTCTATATGCATTATGAAACCATGTATTTTGTTTATTCATTTATAATTTAATTTATTACATCAATTATACTTATCTTAGTGAAATATATCAATAATAATTTATCGGTATTCTAATAGTAATTCTTTTCAACTCCAATGAATTTCTAATGTATTGTCTCACATTAGATAAAAAATACATCAGGTAATCAACTAAATTTGATTCCGAAAAACATTCTGAAACCACGTATGCTTCCCACTCATCTCTAAAATAATTTTCTTCTTATTTTTATTATAATGGTTTTGGAAATCATGGAAGTACTGAGAAAATATAGAAAAAATTATTTTCAAATTTTTTTTAATGGAAATTTAATTGCCTTCAAAAATTACATTTTCTAGGATGTTGGCCTTTCCATAGTTTATGATATCATTATTATATTTGAAAACATAATATCTATAATAATTGTTTTTATATTGATTTAGAATATTTATAATCATTTACCCAGATTAGTATTTTTTGATATAATTTTTTGATAGTAATATATATATATATATATCTATTTCTATTGGAAGTAATCCATAGGCTTTATATATTCTATCAACAACATTACAACTTGGTTTATCCTGTATTTAGAGGTTTTTATATCATAACAAAATTCTAGTTAAATCATATAATAATGACAATAATTAAAATTATATATATATAATATTGATTGTAGTGCATTATCAATTCACAATACACATAATGTGTGGCCGGTTTTTTGGTTATCAAAACATTGGATCCTAAAAATAAAATTCTTTGTTATCAAGATTGATCAAAATCAGCAACCATTACTTCCTAAAAAACAAAAAAAAATGCAATTATAAAATTAATAATATATTTTATAGGATATGATTGCAGAGTTTTACCCTTACATTTTATACATAAAAAATTTTCTATTTTGTATTATTTTCCTCTTAAATAAATCATCTAGAACAAAATATTTCATATCAATTTCTTCTAACTCCATAAAATTTACATTAATATAAATGATAAAATGATTAATAAATTCAAATCGTGCATCACATGGGGTTCCCTTAATATAGTACTAATATAAATTACTATATAAAATATGGATAGTTAATAACTTTAATCAAAATATTAGATCATTTTTTATACTGCTGTATTATGAAAATAATATTTATATATGAATTCAGAATTCTGACTCCAATCCATTTAATATTTAAGTGTACTCTTTAGACCACAAAATCCTGTATTGAAAGTTCCAAATATTTATTATTCATATGTAATATATGGAATATATCCATTTTGTATATGGTTTCTTCCTGATGTTGTAATTCCTGTATATGTTTTAGTGGAGATGGTTGGGTGAATCTATTCTCATAATGTCTTTTTATTTTCTTGGTCATTTGATTTTTTAAGGAAATACATCAAGTATATTTATAATATTAGATAGTCATGGTATGCATCTTCCAATTTCATAATTGACCATTTTAGTATCTAGATCATCAATTGGAATAGGAAAATCAGTACTCTAATATTTATCTATCATAAACCCCACTAATATTTGATCTTTTTTGGTTACTTTTTTTGTAACATATCACCCATGATATAATACACCATGAACCTCGCAATGATGTGGTGTGTGGGTGTTGATATATAAAAAACACATAAAACATCAACATGAAATTTTTTATTCATAAAATGTTGTTGTATGTGGATTGTTACATGTTTAGTAGAAAGATTAATGAAAATATTTATTACCTAGAGTAAGGTATGTAGTTGAGGAGAGTTACTAACATTAAATCCAATTGTTCCATTTGGTTGTTCATATTTGGATCTTTCTTCCACCACAACTTTTCTTTTATCCTTTCTCATATATTGGTCTTACAAATGAGACATTAAAATAATATACTGAAAAGATTAATTTTTACCTTAATTCCATTCATTACCTTATATGTATATTCTTGTGTTTTTTTCGTCAAAAAAATATTATCAAGGAGTCACTCTAAAATCTACACCTCTAATAAAAAAAATATAGTTATGGTCGGTTCAATGCCTCAGAATGTTGTGTTTATTCTGGTACATTCTATGACAATTATTGTGTCTAAATCGTATAAAATCATATGAAACTAAATATATATTTATATTTAATACTATTATAATGAATAAAAAATTAAAATTATTTCATTCTAACACATGTTTCCCAAATTTATTTTCTATCATCATAAGCTAGTATACCCTATTTATTTTCATGATCCTCGTTCTACAGTACATGGAGTGGGAATGAAGTTGATTCATATTGTTCTCATCAATAAGATAATAAAAAAGTATCTTATGTTGTCTCATATCACATATATATTATATTTTTGATTAAAAATACACACCAATTTCATCTCTAGTGAAGTGTACTCCACACTTTCTTTGTAATATGTGTACATTCATTTTTATGTACATACTTCATTTTCATAACAACTTTTTAATTTCATAAATTAGAAATTTTTAATCAAATTGGATCAAATAAATGAAATTAAATAGAATATTATAGACTATAATTTACAGAAATTATTTTCCATCACGATGAATGATGGTAGAATTCCATGTTTCTTACTATATAATGTCTTCACAAGCTACCGGTAGGGGGGATTTATATTTCCCTTATAATAAATTAATCTAAACATGGTATGATGTCTCTAGAAGACTCTATGGCATTTTCTAGTAGCCAGTAGTATATATTTCATGTTGTTTTTATTTAAAAAAATGAACTCTGTAAGGAATAATGAAAATTCAATCACTTCTTCATTATATAATTTTTCATTAAATTAGATAATGTTTACAGTAACTTTAAATTTATATCTTCCCCAAAGAGTTCCTTTTTTATGGGATGGATATAGAACAATTAATCTATACCAATCATCAAATTCATCCTCATTGTGACCCCAACATAACTAATGAACAATGAATTGTGAGGGTTATCAGTTTTTCCATGTTAATTCCATCCCATATAAAATTGAATACCCCTAATTCTTACCTTGATAATCTTATCGAACACTATGACGTTTTCTTGTTCAGTTTTTCTCATCAATATGCTATTGATCTTCAAATAATATTGCAGTTTCCGAATTAATGACCTGGTCTTCTCTTGGATTTGAAACATCATCATGTGTAGAAGACATTTCCTACATGATTAGTCGAACATTTAATTTGTATTATGTAAATATAGTAGAGAACACAAAATATTATGAGGAAAAGAATAGTATATCAAAAACTATATAACATTCTCATTGAACTCTGTTTTCTTGTTTTTAATGTATTAAGGGTTTTAGATCCTCAATCAAAAAATAAAATCCCATATTTGTGGTCCCCTATAATATAGAAGAAATTGAATACATTGGGACCACCATGGAATGATTAAAATATACCAATGATATGTTTATATTTTATTAACTTTTCATTTAACAATACATATGTTTTAGTCTCTAGTAGAATAGTCAATCTATTCAAACTTGCAGGATCTAAGATATAAAATACAAGAGTATCTTGTGATGTCATTATAAATGGTTCTTAATTTTCCCCTTCCACACAGAAATTCGCCTTCATGGATCCCATGTAATCAACTTTAACTTCATTCCTATTCTCATTTAATTTTCAATGAAAAATCGACACATGAAATGTTCTATAATCCAACATATATATTTGTATCATTGGAACCGGAAATGTGCATATCTTCTTCCATAAGCATAACTCCCATAATTTTCATCATACTCCATTCATCATAATATTTTATATAGAACATATAAATGTTTATTACAATACCTATGTAAGATAAATCAATTTCATTTGGTCCACTTCTAGCTATCAATGGCAACTGGGAATTGAATTGTTATTTTTAATTAATTCCATATAAATAACTCCTTATTAATATGATCATGGAACCATCCTATGAACATTTTTATGTGTATTTTATATCCATCCTTCAGACCGTAATGGTTTTAAATATCAAAGGATTTCTCTGTGGGATTCAACATAAAGATTAACAATATGACTATTATATAAAATGTAATGTTGGAATTACTCCCACACTATGTTGGTA
The DNA here is from genome assembly GCA_963277665.1 of Viscum album. NCBI lineage: Eukaryota > Viridiplantae > Streptophyta > Magnoliopsida > Santalales > Viscaceae > Viscum > Viscum album. The sequence goes on along the minus strand of OY728120.1, from coordinate 1,378,213,727 downwards.
ATTATAACAAAATATATTCTTTAAATCCCTTCACCTATAATATTCCCAATGTGACACTATAATGGGATACCAATACTATCAATATCTTATAGGTAATTGGTATAGGATTCAACATCTTATTCAACAATAAAGTAAAGCATCTGGTGAAACATTATATCAAAAAATGACGGTTGGAAGAGCATCTCTAATTTTTAGAATATGACTCCAACCACCTTCTTCATGATTGGAAAATTCCCCAAAGTTATAAATTTAAAGCATATTGATTCAAAAAAGAAGTAATGTCTCTCAAATTTGTGTCGTAAATTTTTAGGCATAATGAAATGTAAAGAAATGCTCATAAAATATTTTATCAAATAATGAAATTCCTGCCATTTAAGTACCTGTAATATTAATGTATTCACTAAAACTATATAATTATTATTTTTTGAGTACCCCACTGGAACATATACAACATTAAGTAAAAATAATATTTTAAATTTTGTTTTCTATAGATATATGCTTTCTGCTGGAGGAAGATAAGTCTGCTTGTTACTCTTCACAAGTTCCAACTATTCTCTTACCCATAGGTCAATAATGTGTAATATATAATTTATTTCATTTTTTGTTTTCTTAGTAACATTTATTTTAGTTATTATGACACTATTAAATATATATTTTTCTACCTTCATTGCATTAAGACAATTTCTATGATATTAATAGTTCCAACATGATAATTAAAATAAAATTGATCTCCATTTCCAAAGTGATTTAGTATAGTTTTGTAAAAATGTTTAATCCCTAATTGGGTTAATGTATTTTACTTTATCAATGTGTTGATGACCAATTCGTGGAGATGGGTTTGTAACTTGTTCAGTATTGCCAACGAATGTTGTCATCATGGATAGATATTTAAGCCTACATGGTATAGATTTATGATGTCCGAAAAACACAATCTTCGATTAAAGTTTCAACCAAACTATGAATGTGCATTCTTAAAAATTGGGACAATCTAATCTTTGATTAATATTATATCCTAAAATCATCAATAGGTTAAAAACTCATTTATCATACAGTATAACATTTTTGAAATGTCAATTAATCACTTCTATGAGCATCAACCATTTTAACACCTGTATCCCACATCAATTTTTGATCTTCGATCTGTGGATCAAAATAGACAACAATATCATAATTAGGTTGTTCTGGTCTAGATATTAGCAGTAAAAACATAATGTTTTTTGACATTATGTATAGGTATAGTGGAATGTTATAATTTACCAACATAACTGGCCATGAATGGTGAGTACTAATATGTATATAAAAAAATTTATTCCATCTATAGATAATGAAACATGGATATTTCTTCTCTAATTTACAAATTCAGAATACACCAAATAAATTTTCTTCAACAAAGGATAGAGTGGTATAATATATGGTTTCCCATCTTATATTCTTCTATCTATACGCCACGCCTATTGTATCATGGTCTCTTAACATCTATATATTATTATAATATTTGGAATGATAGGAAAGTATATTATAACATTTCAAAGACATGATCAATATTTCTTACACCGATCTTCACCACACATAGTGTTTTTATGTGGGATTTATGGTCCTGGTGAAATAATATGAAATCCTACGGACAAGAATGTATTTTTAGAGAACATCCCCATTGAAAATAATATTCATTTAGCATCATATGTTTGAAAGGATGTTCATTTTATTCTAGTTGAGTATAATTAAAGAGACCATCTACTTCATTAAATATAGTATCGATCCATCTGCTTCTAGTATTCAAATTTTAGAACATCAATACAGGTGAAAATGTTTTATATTTAGAACTAAATGAATAAAATGGTATCTTATCATAACTATTTAACATATCAAACAACTTTGGACAATCACAATGGTCCCATTAAATTTCCATTATCATTTCATACATATGATATCCAACATTATTAACACTGTAATTTTATCAAAAGATATAAAAATTGTAGTATCCTCCAAATTAGTGTAATCATTCAGCCATTCCCAATGTTACATCAAACATCTATAGATATGATCTATTCCATTACAAATTAAATGTTCATCCACCTATTCTAGACTATTTTTTCATGACAAAAATAACATAAACATGAAAAAAGGATTAAGGAAGGTTCATATACTTTCTCTATTGAAAACTTGACAAAATATATAACTCTGTCTTCATACTCATGTTTCATATGATTTGTGTGAATCTATTTTTAATTCATATTCATATTATTAGTATTATAAAATATTTATTTTTTATGAAAAATAATTAAATACAATTAGATATTCATAATCAATGGTGAATGTTACATATATTTATAATAAGGGGACCCCAACATTCAATGGTTTCAAATAAATTCAATTACCAATAAATGAAATAGGTAATTGTATTTGAGAAAAAATTACTCCAGTTTTTTGTAGGTGGTATCCTTTAAATCCATCCAAAATGACAATAGGTACCTTGTATGGGATGAATACTACTCAGAGAAGTTCAACAAGCATAGTTTCATGTCTAGAATATATGGTTGATGAGTCTTAAGAAACCAAATGAAATAATAAATATTATAGAAATGAGTTTTATGAGGATGAATTTTAAATTTCTAAATCTATGTGTTACATGTATGGGGGTGGGTAATGCACAAAACAACATTTCTTAGTTTGTTTACAATATATGAATAAAGAAAAATCCATTGTCGGATCTCAATAAGGGGAAACATGATTGGTTTGACTGTAAGAAGGATTAACTTGATGATCTTAGAGGCACTCATGATTAGACAACCATTGTAGTTTAAAAATTCACAGAAACCCTTAAAATACTCCATGAAAAAGAAATGTACTTTTCTCTATGTACTGAATTTAAGAATACAACTTATTCCAATGATAAATAATAGGTAATTCTGTGACATTTTCCCTTAAATTTATAGGTGGGAGTCCAACATTAGGTAATATTTTATGTTTATTCATTTCTTAACATGGTATGTGGTGGGTCAAGTGGTGTTTCATTGATAGTTTAAGAGGATATATAATAGATTGGGATTGATCAGGTGACCATTACATATCAATATATAAATTACAAATATGATTAATTTGATGTTCTAGAAAAATAACTATAGGAAATTTTACTGTTGACAAGTAGAAATCAACCCTTAATCCTTCTTTCATTTAATTTAGACATATTTCCAATTATAGGTGAATACTATAAGCATAAATGTTTCCTTTCTCAATTATTTCCATTTACCGTGTTCTGATAACAATTTTATCATAATTAAAGAGCTTTTGAATTATTATTTCATGTATAATTATAAAAAATCTTATTAAAAAAGTTTATTAAATGAATTTATTACTCAACTAAATCAATTATAGATATATATTAATCTAATCATCACTAATAAATATGTTTGAAAAAAATTATTTATTATTGTACGGAAGAAATCCCTTGTAAATTATTGTTCATTATTATCATTTAATTGTGAATAAAACCTCCAAACAAGAAATAAATCCACAAATATAACTTATAAAAACTTCACAACTCATTGAAATATCTCATTAGATAAAAAAATTTGTATACATGAAAAAAATTATTTTATTAATATACACAAATGATACTTTATTAAAAACTAATTAATTTTCCTCACATTGAAAATATAATCTATAATTTTTCTCAAGAAACCACCAACTTATATACTTTTCTAAAAAAAATCATTTAATAATAAAAAAAACATTTAATAAAGAGTGTAAAGTATCCTTTATACTAAAAATGACACTTTTTGAAATCAATATTGATGGAAATAGTAAAATTTAGATATATACATGAAAAATATAAATAAAAATTTAAATTTAAATTTGTGATAATTCTCTATTTGAAATCATTTTACAAATTACATAATTAAAAACCCTATTTTCAATGTAACAAATAATACTTTAAAAAATTTATCAGGAATAAAAATTTAATACATCATTTTATTTAACACCTTTTTAAATTTGTGTTTCATTTTAAATTTAAATTTTAAACCATATAAAGTTTCATTCAATTAAAACTAGTATGAATAATAAAAAAATCACATGAATATAAAAATGCATAGATTATAAATTATTTGATAGTGAAAATCATCAACAAAAATCTATAGGATTTATCAGTAACCCAATTCCAATATTAAATCACTTGCCAACCTTTAAAAAAATATTTTACTAAATCCCAATATAGACTAATACCATTTCAAATATTCAAAGTCGCAATTGGAAAAATACAGTCATTTAATTAGATATATAAAAAATATATTACCAAATTTAAGTTTCATTTAGTTATAGAACATAAAAACCTACCTTTTTAAACCAAAGAATATGTAACCTTTTTTGTTTATATATAACACTCACTATTAGTCACAAAATACGGGTTATTCTAAAATAAATATTAGACAAAAAAATAAACCATCCATCACCCAAATCCAACCATAATAATTCCAAAAATACACCAACATAAATCAAAATAATTGGAAAATAATAAATATAGATAATCATATAATTGTGAGAAAATAACACAGTAAATATTCACTATTAAATAATTATTTGAATACAATTCGTCTTGGGATAGCAAAAACACCCTTTCCATAGCCAATACATTTGGATAGTCATTTGATTAATAGCTTTAAATTTTTGACATTTTATGAAAGGTAATCATAGAAATTAATCGTATTAGAAAAATCATATTTAATAATAGTAAAGTAAATTATCCACTGTATAACAAAAAAACCATTATCACATATACCAATATATAAAATAAATATAAATTCAAAATTTAAACATGCACTTTTTAATTTGACCATCCCTGTTATTTATTTCAATGGATTATTCATACCATTTTTTCAATGAATATATTGAGATGATATTCCCACAATTTTCATGTAGTAAAATATTATTCTTGAATAACCTAACTCGATATTATGATTCCATCACTCGTTGCACTAAGATTGAAAACAAATATAAAGATATGATTTAATGCCACAAATACCTAAGGAAGGAACCCAAACAAATTTTGGGGGACCTGTTGAACTTCATGGGTTATGTTTCAATCACCCATAAATGAGAAATGAATACGACTCGAATGAGAAGGATTAGGTACTCTAATCTTGGAACCCATGAGAGCATCAAGGATAACAAATGCCACACTAACATAAAATGTGGAACTCGAATAAGAAAACAACGAATGAGAAGAAGAAAAAAAAATAAATTTTCTTAGATTAGAGGCATGATTCGTCCCAAAGATGGTCGAGGAGGTGCGATAGCAGTAGTGGACTTCCATGGGAGCTTGAGGGTTGGGACTGAAATCGGTTTGGTTCAGGTTCTTTAAAAAAAAATTGGGTGTGTTTCATCAAGTCTCCCAATAAATCGATGATAAAGATGTTTTTTATCAGTGCTAAAATAATAAGCACTAATAAAAGAAATCTTTATCAGTGTTAGTTTTTTATCACTAATAAGGATACCTTTTATCAGCTCTAATGTTTAAACACAGATAAAAGTTTTAAAATTATAATAAAAATATATATATTTATAAATAAATATATAAATATTTGTATATGATTATAAATTTCATTGTATAATTATATATACTTATATAATAATATATATATTTCAAAAATTATAAATATATATATTAATTGTTTAAAAATATTTATTATAATTATATAAAAATTTAAATTTATAATTATATAAAAATTCTGGAAATTGATATTTATTTATTTATAATTATAAAAATATAATTTTTTACATATACTAAATATAATTTTATAAATATATTTATAAATAAGTATATTCTTTAATACATTTATAATTAATTTTTTAAATTTTTTTATAATTTTTTTATAATTAAAAACATATTTTCGTAATTAAATATATATAATTAAATATATAATAAATATATATAAATTAGAATATAAATATATTAAATGAATTTATTATTTAAATAAATTTATTATAATTTTATATTTATAAATATATATATACATATATATTATAGTAAACTTTTTTACTATTTAAATTTATTTATTGTGAATTTATAATTATTTCAATATATAAAATTTTATTTATAATTAAAAAATAATTTTTTATGCAAATAATATTTATATATTTATAACAATATATAAATTTATATCTATATATATCTATATAAATATATATATATACTTAATAAATATATAAATATAAATATTGTAAATTTCTTCATTATCTGAATATATTTATTATTATTTTATAATTATTTAAAAATAAATAAATTTATTTATAAATATATAATTTTATTGACATGGTAAATATACTTTTATAAATATATAATTTTATAAATATGGAAAATATACTTATATAAATATAATTACTCATAAATATTTATTTACAAATATATTTTGAACATTATAAATGAATATATAATCATAAATTCATGCATGTTAGAAATGAGTGAAATTAAATAATTGAAGTTGAGTACCCAAAAAAATACTAAAATATATATAAGTTTTATTAATTAAATATAAATTATAAAAAAATGATATATATTCATATAAATATAAATAAATATTTCAAATATTAAAACATGGTATACATATATATTAGAATATAATTTAATTACAAAAAATAATAATATTGAAATTTTTTGAATAATATGAATCGGTAATATTATAAAAAAATTCAAATTTGAAACAAAATATATTAAGTATATCATATTAAAAATCGAACTATAAAAGTAATGTTAAAATTTGAATTAATTATATAAATATTAGGTGTTTCTATTAATATATAAGATTTAACTAATTATGTTAATATTTGTGTGTGTGCGCTATATAGAAAAAAATCATTAATTATGTGTATATATATGTGGTAAATCAATGTAACAAATGTCTGGAAAATGTAAAATGAAAAAATCAAAATAATATTAAATAATTTCTATTACCCGATATAATTAGTCAATATTTTTAATTAATACTATTATTATTTATAAATACTTCTATACTAAATATATGTGTTATTTAACCTAAGAATTAATATTTTCTATTATAATTATATTTATATATCATATTTTATGAAATATCATATATATATATATATATATATATGAATATGTTTCTATATTAAATGTATTATTATAGAATTTTGTATAAAAAATTAAAAATTAATTAGAAATTAATATATTTGAATTATAAAATTTTTATTCATTTTATATATTTGTGTTTAATATATATTATTTATTACAATTTATTATTAATGGATATATAAATTAAATTTAATCATTTTTATTTATAATATTTATATTAATAAATTAGTTAATGATTTTTTAATTTATTCATTATTAATTTTTTTTAATTATTACAATTTACTCACTTTTAATTATCTTTGATTTATTATTACCATTTATTCATTATATATAACTATATTTAAAATACACTATTTATTAATAAATATAGTCAATAGTATATGTGTATTAAATTTATTCATTTTTATTAACAAATATTTGATTAATATATTATATAAAACTTCTTAAAATTTACTCTTTCATAGTTTTTAATTAATTTTTTATTTCATTATATTCATTACATATATCTATAATTAATATATACTATTTATTAATATTTATAATATATATTAATATTATAGTTGATAATAATTATTTAATTTATTATTTTATTTATTCCATTTATACATTTTTTAATTTTTTTTTATTTCATTATATTATTTTTTTACTTTTGATTGTTATATTTTTTCAATTTTTTAATATAATAAAATTTTGGGAATTTTCAGGTAGGGCAATGTATTTCGTCGGATTGTTGGGTTGGGTCGTACAGGACATGAATGGTTTTATATAGGTGGGCAGAGGCCCATCATAAGAAGAAGGTGCGACATAGCCTTCTTAGGCCCATGCAGGGACCATATATGTGTGTTCAATGTATACATGATCCAATTGCAACATCAGGATACTGAGTTTAGAAACCGAATGAATGATATATAAAGTAGTGGTTTTACTTACGCTATTTCGATGTGGTACATGCTGGATGATCGAGGAATTTATCATCACTAAAAAGCGATGATAAAGGATACCCAATATCAATAATAAAAATAAATCACTGATGAAGCTTACATTTTATTTTCCCTAAAAACGTTAATAATGAGAACCCTTTATCATCGTTATAAAAATCACTGATAACGGGTACCTTTATCATTTTTTTTGTTAGCACTGATAAAATGTACCCTCTATCAACACTTTTTAGGGATGATAAAAGTCAACCCTTATGGGAGATTTTTGCTAGGGATGATAAATTCTAGCACTATATATTGCTTGTTTTTTAGTAGTGAAATTGTTAAATATAAATATAAAATATATCTAACTAAGATCAAATGAAAATTATACTATGTGACACTCTAGGCCTCTATATTAGGGGAATTTGGATGGAATTCCTAAATTCTAGTATTATTGTATATCAATGTTTCATGGTAACTGTTGATGAAGAAGATTTTTCCCATTAAGGTCAACCACATTCATTATCTCACTATGTAATATAATCCCTTTTCCACAATATCTCATTATATAGGTTTCATACACATGCCATCATCATATATTCTTGATGTATCATTCATTAGACATCTGAAATAAACACTTTGTTACTTTGTGACCATAGAATTTAATTTAGCAATACAATTTTGATAAATTTGTTGGGATATTAACTTTTAAAAAGATGGAAGGGAAAATCCTTCATTAATTTATTATTTAATAATATATCATTCATGGAAAACCCAATATTCCCAACATGTCCCCTATTATATGTTGAAATAGGTCATGAAAATACAGACATTCATGATTCATGAAATTCATTAATAATCATTAGATTTTACTAGGATCACTTCACACTCTTTTTAATTGGAATATCCAATAACATATAAACATTTTGATTTCCTATAGGAGGCTTTATTCTCATAATATCCCATCTTGGATATTTCAATATTATAACATCACGAGATGATGTATCATCTGCATTTGAGTACTCCCACCTAATAGTGAATATATTGTGAGTCTCATTATAGAATGATAATTGTCCATAAAACAATATTTTTTAATATTTTCATGTCACTTAAAGATACAAAAACACTATAAAAAATATAATTAATTTTTAAAAAATGTTATATATCAGCCACCAAATTATTTGTTATTACATATAATATATGAATTTCTCAATTTTAGACTTTCTATAATAGAACATCCTTTATATTAACATTATTCATATCTTTCACATATTTTCACCAGATTTAAACAATCAATGATAGAATTTAAAATATTTTCATTTCATCTAAAAAACATCATACATATTCCCTTCAAGCATTTTAAGAACCCGATTCATAGTTTTGAGGTACGAGTTTCTTATTTTTCCTCTTCCTTAAGTGTTTTTGAGAAATTATAGAAAATGGGGAAAATCCTAAATTTTGGAACTACACGCCGTATACTTTTTCCACATGCCGTGTACTTCTAGCCGTGTGGGGATGAGTACACGGGGCGTGTAGCCTTGTTGGTGATGATGGTTGTAGGAACTGACTACACGCCGTGTAGTGGTCCTTATATGTTGTGTAGTCAGTCAGCAGGCCAAAACAGTAAGGTAGTGGAGTAGTCGCTAGCTGGGCTACAGTACACACCGTTTACTTCGAAGTACATGTTGTGTACTCATATCGACAGATGAACAGTGTGGCGGTGCTGCCAGAGGAATAGTTAAATGAAGGAAGCACACACCGTGTAATCAGATGTACACGCTGTGAACTTTTTTCCAGCTTAAAACAGGCAGTAGCCACCTCATTTGGCAGAGGCATTTGAGGCGTTTTGGAGCCAAGGAGGAAGGCCGAACCTTTGAAGATCCATCGGGTGTTTGTCTGGAATCTGATTCGGCTTCGGACGATCTCGTTGGAACCGCACGGGTTAGTTGTTTTTCTTCCTCAAGCTGTTCTTACCAATTCTTTCCCGAGGGAAAGTTATTTACATTTGAATGGGTTTTGTTTTTCGTCAGATCTATGTCGTTCATGAGCATTTCTGGAGTCGGTGTTCGGGTATAACGTTCGTTGGAGTGTAAGGTAGGTGGCTTGGTGTAAATTTCCAACTGTCATGCGTTTTTGTGCGTTTTTGTGCCACGAACCCATGTTGGGGTGTCGTGTGGCTGAGGTCGTTGCTATATTTAATGCCTTGAATTTCATAAGTGATTAAAATGTGATAATAAAATGTTGGTTGGGATCGTTGCTTGGATCCAAAACCACCCCGGGGGTGTGTTCCACTATTTATCCATTTGGATAGGGTACCCGAGGGTATGCCTTTAAAGTAGTAATTATAGAATTTCCTTGAGAGGAATTGCTTATTTACTATATTTTGACATGTTGGGAATGGCCCGGTTACCTATTTAGCCTGAGGGCATTGTTGTGATTAGCATTTGGGCACTGCATTATTTAGCTTGTGGGCAGTAGTCATTTCGGACTGAGGGAAACTTCTTCCGTGCCTATGGGCAGATAATTCTGTGCCGGTGGGAGACACTACCTATTCCTGAGGGCATACTCTGTTATTTCTGAGGGTAGATTCATGTGTTGGATACTCTTTACCTGAGGGTAAGAGTTTACTTGTCTGAAGACATTAGCTGGTTATTTAGAATATTAACTGTGGTGATATTTAAATTAAATGGATGAAATGGATAATAAAATAGAAATATGACTGGTAATAGTTAGTTACTTTTGAGTATTACTTACTTTATTGCATTTTACTACTACACACTGTTGTTGCATGTTAGCACACAGTTGGGCACATGCCTTTGGTGGGTGCCTATTGAGATATATTTCTCACACCCTGTTTGGGCCATGCTTTTCGGTCCAAACAGATTATGTTTCTATAGGTGTATATTGGGGAAAGAGTCCCTATACAGCTACTTGACTATTGCTGAGGAGTAGGGGCATGGGACCGAGCCTAGGATCACGATTCCACTGCTAGTTGTTTTGCTTGTTTTGATGTACTCTGTATTTTGTTTGTACTGCGTCGATGTATAACGTGTTCTGGCTGTTTTCTTAGAACTTGTGACATGTTGCATCTTTTATATATTGTTGGTTATATCGTCTGCAGTTGTTTATTTCAGTTGTGTATGGTTTACTGCTTCTGCTGTCGTTGTATGATTTATTTAAAATTCTGATGCGCTACACTTTGACAAAAGAGGGCATAGTTTCCCCACTATCATACATGGGCCCTCGCTTCTAGTCAGTAGCCTCTGGCATTTGGGGAAATTCACTTGAGGTCATGTGGCGAACCGGGTTCGGGGCACCCGTTGAGTGGCCCCCGGGTTCGGGACGTTACAAAGTGGTATCAAAGGGCGTTCTTTTCGTTGACTTACTATTTGGATCCGTAGTCAGTGATAGGATGAACGATAGTTGGTTATAAGTTGTGCCCGGGTGTAGCTAACCTGTGTACAGTGAAAAGCCAGTCTAACTCATATTTTTTCAATTCTTTTGATTTTGAAAATTTTATCATTGATATGTTTTCACCATTGGGTGACACACTTGAGATTGTGTTGTTTATAATTTATCTGTGGGTTCTATTTAGTTACAACCCGATGAGATGAGGGTATGGCGTCTCATGCATCATATAGGAACATTCTAGATATGACATGCCATGCATAGTTTCCATGCCATGTAAATGCATTAGAAATTGCATGTTGTTCTAATAGTTGTTGTGCTAGAAAAGCATGCTTCTATGATAGCTTCTTGATAAATACCTGCTCTGTGATATGGTATTCTTTGGGTGAGCTTGTTTATAGAATAGACGACAATATTTGGTTTTGGGGAGTATGGGCCCCCATTGACCGGAATTTGGTGGATCATTTGCTGTTTATTTAGTTATAACACAAATAAGATTTCAAACATTGATTCGTGGGGAGTATGGGCCCCCACAGGTCGGAATTTGACACTTAGCTGTTTGTTTCAGTATTTTCTAGGTTCTTGAGATGTTTCTGAGGAATACTGTCTAGAAACCCAGTATACACGCCATGTTGTATTTTTATACACGTTGTGTATGATCTTCTATTCGGAAAAAAATGAACTTTTCGAGTATACACTGTGTGTCCTAAGTACACGCCGTGTAGTCTCTTCCCGTTTCAAAAATTGTGTGGGTGGCGACACAGGGTATGAAAAGGCTTGGGTAAAACACACCGTGTACCGAATGTACACACCGTGTAGTGTGACCTGGAGTCCGGCCGTGTAACTAACAAACACGGGTCGGTGAACTCCTGTACGGAACACGCTGTGTCAATGATGAACATGCCGTGTAGTGTGACCCGGAGTCCGGACGTGTAACTAAAAAACATTGGTTGGTGAACTCCTGCATAGAACACACCATTTTAATGATGAACATGCCTTGTAGTGTGACCTGGGGACTCGTCTGTGTAACTAACAACATGGGCTAGTTTCACCTCTCCCTTAACATGCCGTGTACCTTTGGGACACGTCATGTAGTCTTGTCCGAGGAAAGACCGTGTGGTGGTAGCCGTGTGGCTGGGAAATGGGATGGTGTACACGCCGTGTGTGGGTGTAACACGTCGTGTGCTATCATGCTGAGTAGTCGGTCGTGTCACAGATGACACGGGCAGTTGGAATATAACACCGTACACGTCGTGTAGATATTATACACGACGTGTTGTTTTTTTTTGACAGAAGCCGTGTGGCTTAGTCATGTTTAAGGACCTGGGCAGGGGGAGAGAAGTCAAGTACATGTCGTGTAGTCAGTGTACACGCCATTTAGTATTGTTTTGCAAATTTTGAATGCCTTCATCCTCTTGTTTCCTTTGAGGTTCCTTCTCTTTTCGGTCTTAATAATCTTGAATCTGAGACGTACTTTTGACCTTGTAGTGTCATGCCGCCTTGACGACCGTGAGTTGTTCACCAAGAGAGCGACGACTGTTATACTCCGGAGATGGTGGGCCATGGGCTACTAGTTGATCCTCTAGCAGAGCCAGATGCGGCACTGGCTACTATACTGGACACAGGCGCAGTTCCATGAAGGATTTATGCGGTTCATCCAGACCATTCAGGGAGCATTGCAGGCTACCACATCTATGGCTGAGATGACATGTATCTTTTAGTAGCAGCATCCGCCTACGTTTTCAGGGGATGGCGGACCACAGGCTGTGGAGTCTTGGCTAGGATCGATGCAGACTATTTTCGAGCATCTTGAGACGCCTCCAGGGTGGAGGGTCAAGATCACGACTTATATGCTGCGTGATTCCGCCAAGAGGTGGTGGGATGTTACCACCCAGTCAGAGAATCACAGATACATGGAGTGGGATGATTTTCAGGCAGTCTTCTATAAATTCTTCCTTTCAGAGACGCTGACGGAAGATAGAGCGCGAGAGTTCATGAATCTACAGTAGGGTGCTATGTCAGTGATGGACTATTCTGCTCGTTTTACGGAGCTTCAGCGTTTTGCACCCGTGTTGGTGGGTGATGAGACGATGATAGCTAGACGTTTTGAGGATGGTCTTCGGTATGACATCTGAGCACTGGTGAATGTTTTCAGGTTTCCTTTAGTACATTATATTGTGAACTAGGCACTGATTACTGAGAGGAACCTGCGGTAATCGAGTGGTGTGGGCCAAGGCGGTTCAGCACCAGTTACTGGTATTATTTCTGTTGGCAAGAGGAAGAGACAGATGGACTTCACTCAGGGCGGCAGTACCAGTCAGAAGAATGCTTCTGGTGGCCAGGTTATGTGCTACCAGTGTGGTAGAGAGGGGAACAAGAGGCCACAGTGTCCATGAGACCCAGTGGAGTGCCGATCTTGCGGAAAGTTGGGTCATCTTCATCGCTTTTGCAGGGCGTTTCCACCAGTGGCCAGTGAGAGGGGTTCTGTGAAGACTCCGCGTGCGGGAGCAGGACCAGTGGCTTCTTACCAGTCGGGGAACTGGAATACGTCAGGGAATGCATGCAGAGATGGTGGTCATGGCTGTGGTATCCAGACACCAGGATCTCAGAGGCAGTAGGGCGGGACAGCTCAGGGTAGCCAGGCTGTGTCATAGGGCTGCGACAGTGGACATGTATATGCAGTGCAACAGACCTAGCAGGAGCAGGATCCCAGACCTTCTACACTCAGAGGTACTATTCTAGTAGCTTATGTCTTGTCTTCAGTGATTTTTGATATGGGTTCTACACATAGTTTCATATCTCTACCCATTGTGGAGAGCCTTGGGCTCATTGTTTCTTCTTATTCTGATATCATGGTGCTAGACACTCCGTTGGGGACTAAGACGGCTGGTGTGCGTCAGTGTAAGGAGTGCCCCCTTGAGGTTGAAGGGTGTTACTTCCTTTGGGACCTCTATGTCTTAGAGATGACGAACTATGACGTCATTCTCTAGATGGATTGGTCGGTTCCCTATCGTGCCTTTTTAAACTGCTATCGTCACAGGGTGTGTTTCATGTCACCAAATGGTGGAGAGTTTCTATCCAAGGGAAAATGGGAAGTTCAGGCGAGTCGAGATGGACCAGAGCATCATGGGAGAGGTGGAGTCACAGCCCATATTGCGAGTTTATATCTGGATGATCAGGGGACTTGTCAGACGGATTTCCCTCCAGTTGTTGATCGTTTCAGGGATGTCTTCCCAGACGACTTTTCATGTCTACCTCTGGAGAGAGAGGTGGATTTCTCTATTGAGCTGGTTCTAGAATCAGCACTGGTTTCCATTCCTCCTTATAGGATGTCTACACCTGAGCTGCAGAAGCTCAAGAGGCAGTTAGAGGAGTTGCAGGCAAAGGGCTTTATCTGACCCAGTACTTCTCCTTGGGGTTCTCCGGTCCTTTTTGTGAATAAGGGGTATGGTACCCTTAGACTTTGTCTGGATTATCGGAAGCTGAACTAGATGACCGTTATGAACTGATATCCCTTGTCGAGGATAGATTATCTTTTTGATCAGCTTCGTGGAGCACGAGTGTTTTCGAAGATTTACATGATATTCAGATATCATCAGTTGCGCGTGAGGCCATCGGATATACCACTTACAGGTTTTCGGAGCATATATGGTCTGTACGAGTACTTGGTTATGACGTTCAGACTGACAAACATGCCAGCTGTTTTCATGGCTCTGATGAATCATGTGTTCCATCCGTATCTTGATTCTTTTTTGGTGGTGTTTGTAGACGACATCTTAGTGTACTATCGCACTCGACACGACCATGTCACCCATCTTGAGATCGTATTAAGTACACTGAGAGATAATCATCTATATGGTAAGCTCTCAAAGTGCCACTTTTGGATGGACCAGATTCACTTCCTAGGTCATATCATCTCAGAGGCAGGAGTTGCAGTAGACCCAAGGAAGGTGAGGGCAGTAGTTTCCTGGGAGCAGCCTAAAAACGTGTTTGAGATACAGAGCTTTTTAGGGCTGGCTGGTTACTACAGATGCTTCATACAGGACTTCTCCCGCTTAGCAGCACCGTTGACATGTCTGACTAAGAAGGGTGTGAAGTTCGTTTGGTCAGAAGCTTGCGAGGAATATTTTCAGGACCTGAAGGGAAGGTTGATATTAGCACCGATCCTGATACTCCCAGAGCAGGGGAAAAGCTATACAGTTTACTGTGATGCATCAAGGATTGGGCTGGGAGCAGTTTTGATGTAGGGCGACCGAGTTGTTGCAAATGGGTCTCGGTAGTTGAGGCCACATGAGTGGACTTACCCGACACATGATCTCGAGTTAGCTGCAGCTATTCATGCGTTACGCTGTTGGAGACATTATCTATTGGGAGAGAATTTTGTGATTTTCACCAACCACAAAAGCCTCAAGTATATATTTACTCTGCGTGACCTGAATCTGAGGCAGAGAAGGTGGTCCGAGTACCTCCAGTCCTTCGATTTTAAGCTTGCCTATACACCTGGTAAAGGTAATGCAGTTGCTGATGCACTGAGCAGGAAGACTCAGACACAAATAGTGCTGGAGGCTAGTGGTGAGTGGCGGCTCACGGCCTTGTTCTCTGTGATGCATTTGGAATTGCACGGAAGTCAGGGGCAGACTTCTCTTTCATCTTTAGTTGTGAAATCTACCCTCCTGGAAAGAGTGAGGATGAGGCAACTATCGGATTCATAAGGCCTTGTTATACGAGAGTTGGTGGAAGGTGAGGACCCTCCACATGGTTGGGTGATAGGCGATGATGAGGTTTTTCGTTTCCATGGACGAGTGTGGGTTCCAGGGGATATACGCGAGGATCTGATGCGGGAATTCCATGCTTCAGCCTGGGCAGTTCATCCCGGAGTTATCAAGATGTACCGTGACTTGAGGCGTCAGTACTGGTGGTCGTGTATGAAGAGAGAGATAGCTGGTTTTGTTACAAGGTGTTCCACCTGTCAGCAGGTGAAGACAAAGAACCAGAGGCCCGCTGGGCTGTTACAACAGTTACCAATTCTTGAGTGGAAATGGGATGATGTCGCGATGGATTTCTTGACAGGGTTTCTGAGGTCACCTCGTGGAAATGACGCCATGTGGGTTGTTGTGGACAGACTCAAGAAGGTAGCTCACTTTTTTCCGATCAAGGAGACCTTTAGTGTGGACGATCTCAGAAGACTGTATATCTGAGAGATCATACGCCTTCATGGGATCCCTCGTTCTATCGTTTCTGATACGTAAACCCACATTACGTCTCGTTTCTAGCAGAGTTTTCAGAGGGCACTGGGTACACAGGTGCTTCTGAGCACAACATACCACCCTCAAATCGATGGCCAGTTAGAGCGTATGATACAGGTGCTAGAGGAAATGTTGCGTGCATGAATATTGGACCTTGGGGGCTCTTGGGAGAAGCATATACCCCTTGTAGAGTTTACCTATAACAATAGTTTTCAGGAAACTATTGAGATGGCACCATACGAGGCTTTATATGGTAGGTTGTGCCGATCACCTTTGTACGGGTAAGAGGCAGGTGAGGCAGCTTTACTGGGACCACAACTTGTGCAGGAGACATCTGAGCAGGTCCAGTTGATTCGGAAGCGGATGGCTACTGCGCATTCTCGACAGAAGTCATATGTTGATCGCCGCAAATGACTCTTAGAGTTCATGGTCGGGGATAATGTTTTCTTGCGTGGTTCACTGAGGCTGGGACACAAGCAGATCAGGAGACAGGGTAAGCTTTCACCGAGGTATGTGGGGCCATATGAGATTCTAGAGAGAGTCGGGCTGGTTGCCTATCATTTGCAGTTACCGCAGTAGTACCGAGCCATGAACGACGTCTTCCATGTGTCTCAGTTGAGTCACTATCATTCAGAATTGTCTCATGTCTTTCAGCCTGAGGAGGATGAGCAAGAGGCAGATGTGTCCCTTGAGGAGTATCTGATCTGTATCGTTTATAGGATCACGAAGGTTCTCTAAGGTCAGTCAGTTCCTCTCGTATGGGAGCTATGGAAACAACGCCGAGTGTAGGACGAGACCTGGGAGCTGGAGGCCGACGTACGTGCTCACTGGCCAGAGCTGTTCTGAACTTTATCTTCACCACCCTTGGAAGGGCAATTCGGGGACGAATTTCTATAAGGAGGGAGGTTTGTAAGAACACGGTTCTTAGTTTTGAGGTACAAGTTTCTTCTTTTTTCTTTTTCCTTAAGTGTTTTTTAGAAAATATGGAAAATGGGGAAAAATCCTTAATTTTGGAACTACATGCCGTGTACTTTGTCCAAACGTTGTGTACTTCTGGCCGTGTGGGGATGAGTACACAGGGCATGTAGCCTTGTCGGTGACGAGGGGTGTAGGAACCGACTACATTCCGTGTAGTGGTACTTACACGCCATTTAGTTAGTCGGCAAGCCAAAACAGTAAGGCGGTGGAGTAGCCACCAGCTGGGCAATAGTACACGCCGTGTACTTGGGAGTACATGCCGTGTACTCATGTCGATGGATGAATAGTGTGGAGGTGCCGCCAGTGGAACAGTTAAATGAAGGATGTACACGTCGTGTACTTTGTTTTTTAGGCTTAAAACAGGCAGTATCCTCCTCATTTGACAGAGGAGGCATTTTAGCCGTTTTGGAGCCAAAGAGGATGGCTGAACCTTTGAAGATTAGTCGGGTGTTCGTCTGGAATCTGATTCGGCTTCAGACGATCTCTTTGGAACAGCACGGGTAAGCCCTTTCTCCTCCTTAAGTCACTCTTACCAATTCTTTCCCGAGGGAAAGTTATTTACGTTTGAATGGGTTTTTTCTTCGTTAGATCTACGTCGTTCTTGGGCGTTTCTGGAGTCTTCGTTCGGATATAAAGTTCGTTGGCATATAAGGTAGGAGGCTTGGTGTAAATTTCCAACTGTCATGCATTTTTGTGTGCTTTCGTGCCACAAACCCATGTTGGGGTTTCGTGTGGCTGAGGCCGTTGATATATTTAATTCCATTAATTGAATAGGTGATTAAATTGTGATAATAAAATGCAGGTTGGGATCGTTGCTTGGATCCGGAACCACCCCGGGGGTGTGTTACACTATTTAACCGTTTGGACAGGGTACTCGAGGGTATGACTTTAAAGTAGTATGTATAGAATTTCCTTGATAGGATTTTCTTATTTACTGCATTTTGACATGTTGGGCATGGCCCGATTACCTGTTTAGCCTGAGGGAATTGTTTTAATTAGCCTGTGGGCACTACATTATTTAGCCTGTGGGCTGTAGTCATTTCGGCCTAAGGGCAACTTCTTCCATGCCTGTGGGCAGCTGATTCAGTGCCTGTGGGCTACACTACCTATGCCTGAGGGCATACCCTGTTATTACCGAGGGCATATTCTTATGTTCGATACTCTTTACCTGAGGGTAAGAGTTTACTTGTCCGAGGAAATTTACTGGTTATTTAGATTATTCACTGTGGTGATATTTTAAATTAAATGGATTAAATGGATAATTAAATGGCCATATAACTGGTAATAGTTAGTTACTTTGGAGTACTTATTACTTTATTGCATTTTACTACTTCACATTATTGTTGCATGTTAGCACGCAGTTGGGCACGAGCCTTTGGTAGGTGCCTACTGAGATATATTTCTCACACCATGTTTGGGTCACGCTTTTCGACCCAAATAGAATACGTTTCTGTAGGTGTAGATAGGGGAAAGAGTCCCTATATAGGTACTTCACTATTTCTGAGGAGTATGGGGCATGGGACCGAGCGCAGGCTCACGATGCCGCTGCCAACTGTTTTTCTTGTTTTGCTGTACTCTGTATTTTGTTTGTACTGTGTCGATGTATAACATGTTCTAGCTTTTTTCTTAGAAATTTTGACATGTTGCATCTTTTATATACTGTTGGTTATATCATATGAAGTTGTTTATTTCAGTTGTGTATAGTTTACTGCTTCCGCTGTTGTTGTATGATTTATTTTAAATTCCGCTACTCTACACTTTGACAAAAGAGGGCATAGTTTCCCCACTATCAGACTCGGGCCCTCGCTGCTAGTCGGCAGCCTATGGCGTTTGGGGAAATGCGCTTGAGGTCATGTGGCGATCCGGGTTCAGGGCACCCGTTGAGTGGCACCCGGGTCCGATACATTACAAGCATCTTATATATCAAACATAAGTAAATATAATTTTTCATATTTCAATTTTCTCAATAATATATTATATATTCCCCTTTTAGGTTTTCCAAAAATCCATTACATCCATAATATAAAACAATTGACCCCAATATATAATAATATAATTTTATAACATATCATATCATGAAAATATTCCATAGAATATTTTAATTAATTTTATTTTGCCTCAAATCTTATTTTAATTCATTCTATTAAATCATTACCAATGTATCCTATCTACTCAAAATTATTCATTAGCACACGATAATACATATTCAGATAAATATCAATTATCTCTTCAGTTATTTCACATATATATTAAATTTAGCATTATTCACACTCTAAAGAACATACTCCATTTCAACTTCATCAAATATACCTCAACCAAATACTCCTCAAACTGCTATGTCAAATGTGGGAACAAATTAATCTTACAGATTAAAATATTTTTCATTATTTCTTCTTTTAGAAAACAAATATCTTCTATTATAAATAATCCATCAAAATCAATTTTTACATAAAATATTCATGAATGAAATTTTCTCATTAACGTCATTATATTTAATGGACAATATCATGTAATAAGATATGCTTCATGAAATATAAAAGCTATAAGAAACTCAAAAAATTCATTATCCTTTGATATGTGAATGAATATTAAATAAAATTTAATTAAAGGAAATTAATTTCATTTTTATGGAAATTCAACAATGTCTCACTTATATGTTATGTTCTATATGAATAATGAAAATAAACAACCTTAAACATTCATGTGGAATATCAATTCTTTTTATTAACCTCATCACATTAGCACACATCCATATCTCGAGAACCTCAACTAATATTCTCATAAACATACTCAAAAACTCTGTACATCAACCAAGATACTCAAACTAGTCCCATAATGACATGTTCATCTTATGAAATTCTTATTGATAATAAATACATCACAAAACAATGTCGGATCAATAATTTCCCCATTTTTTTAATACCTATATATAAATTGATTACACAATATTTTTTTATTATTTTTCTTATCTCTCATACTTATTTGCAGAAAGGTTTTATCCATTTTCTAGGGAACATGTAATGTTAATATATCCATTTTCAATATATTCTCTCTTTTATTTGTTGAAAAAATATGAAAAAATTCATTATTGAGTATGGTATCAATTCACTCTTAAGATATGTGCTATATATTATTCAACAATTACACTACATGACCCATCCCTGGTGTCCAAAAAAAAGATTCTAATATTTAAAATAATGTTTCCTATTTTCAATAATATAAAATAACACCATATGACAATTTATCACTTCATGTGCTTCTTTAGATACAATTTCAATATTTTTTAATATGAAAAAACTAATAAAAATTGTTAAATATATTCTATTAATAATTATGATATAAAATTATAGAAATCATTTTAACACATTGGTTAAAAACAATTAGACACAACTAGTTGGTTTTGGATTTTCGAACCACCCTTGAATCTTCAATAAATTTCACCTTTCATTATGTCTTAATTATATCAATTTATACACTATAATGGATGGATATGTATTTTTAAATTATTTTTGATAGAAAATACAATCGCATATTTTTTTTATAATTTATTCTGTTGATGGTAGAATAATTAAACAATCCATTGAGATATGGAATAACTTCTTCATCCTCACATTCATTTCCTCAAGAGGACATGATTTGTAATCTTTTTTCAAAGTCTCATAAAAATTTCCTACTTTGGGTGGATTATTTTACTTCCCTTTAGAAATTTACCTCACATATATTTCATCTACCATCTTTATTATATTAAATTGGTCACATCAAATTATATTTCTCACCTTATAACTATGTTCAATATTCCAGTAACTTCAATATTGATCCTTAGTAATGCTATGCACTAAGGAAGATATTTTATTGTAGTTATGAATTAGTTCTCTTCTTTTTTAATTAACTTTTACTCATTCAATATAGATATCAATTAACTATTTATACATAACTAAATTGTGACCTATTTTCCAACTATAGAATCATCTTCTTATTTTTATTGGTTGATTATATCACATTACCAACTTAGGTGTACTTTATTTGGACCTTTTCTTTTCCATTTATACCTAGGTAGAATCACCCCCTCATATCCTCATATTTTTACTCTGCGGGATTGTCTTATCTTTTTTTGAAACAATTATTCTTATTTTTGAATAGGGATGTATTTTTTGTGACAAAATTCATTGAAAATTCCACTTTTAATTTCCAACATTCTAAATTTGTTTGAAATTGATAGATTTGAATCCTTACTCTTGGAGTTTTTATTTTTATCATCCCCCCAAACAATTTAATGGAGGAATTATTCTTCTTTTTTCAGAAATGGATATAATGTACTTGAAATCCAATTCCATATGCTGAAAACATTTACAACTGTAAAATTATCACACAAACCATGATCTGAAACATTTAATAAAAATCTATATAGTCTCAATAGGTTTATATATTAATTGAAATTTTCCCTTCATGTGAGCTTATTTTGGGGACTATCTCCTCAAATTATTAATTCCAACAACCATCGTTATTTTGGCGAGTTCCCCAAAATTTTTATTCTTTCAAATTTTTCTATATTTTGAATTGAAACGTAATTTTTATTAGTAAATATATTTAGTCCCGAAAACATTATGGTATATTGATGGGACCCTTTTTCTACAGAATAATGATAATTTATCAATTCATCACTTGAAAATTTTATTTCCAAAATATATAGATCTCTTAGTAAAAATAAAATTTTCTAATAGTGTACATTGTGGTAGTTTTTTCAAAATTTTTTATAAAGTCCAAGATTGAACATTTTTCATATTTTCCTATATGAATTAAAACACATATAATTTCATAATTAAAATGTCTTTCTCCTTCTTTTATATTTTTATTTCTTATTTACACTCCTGTTTTATCTTCTAAACATATATATAACCAACTTCATACAAATTAAATTTCTATTTTAATATATTCGAATGATATTTTATTCTCTTTTCTTGTTTCTCTAATTGTTCATTCATGAAACCAATTCTCTCCATATTTTTTTATCCAATGTATACATAATATATTAAATAATATCCTTTAATTAATTCTTATTATGTATTGTGTTTAACCAATCAATTTCAAAAATAGATTATTTTTCTTATATAAACTTATTTATAGAACCTAGGTCCTCAAAATTCATGTACAATTTTATACATGATAGAACATTCTTTCATAGACACCACTAAAAATTTACACTCATCTTCATGTTGGGTGGTATCTTCTTATATACTTTTATAAAACCGAAAATTAATGATACTTTTTCAATATTACATTTATACATAATGATTTCAATAATGGAACATGAGGTATTTAGTGAATCATTGAAATTAAAATCATCTATAAATTTTCTTAGCTCCTCTAGAGGATAGTTTGTATAATAGATATTAGTTAATTCTTGTTAAAACAATTCATTGAACTCTCTATGGTAAATTGATTGGTTATCTCCTTTGTAGAATATTGATATAATTGTTCTTCTCTATAAATAATTGAATAGACACCATTAAAATCATTTCATATGGAAAAAATAGATTCCAAACACTTCTCCATACTATAAAATCAATAAATATTATAAGCTGATATCAGTCACTAATTCAACAAAAATAATGATATACAGTAACAATACAACGGTCTCACTTCTTCTTCTCATTCTTCAATGAAAATTTATAATTAATTTTATAGTAAAATTGAATTTCATAAGTCTATTAAAAATTTTTCTATGTTTTATAAATCTTATGTCTCATTCTTCAATACACCAAATCGTACTCATGATTATCGTATTAGGGGTCTCTATTTTTCTTCTCTTCTAATTGAAAAATATATTTTTAGAATTTGTGGGTAAAAGTTATTTAATTATCAACAATTTAGTCATTCTGAAATCTCAATATTAAAAACCATCAATATCTTCAATTTTTATGTATCATAAAATTGAAATCATTAAATTTCATTTTAATCTCCCTGAAGCCTGAATATTTAATTATTCATGATAAATTGAAATATCATAGTATTACTTTTTAATCAATCCTCCATAAAAATCATGAGAATTTTGTTATGATCATGGGAATTATTTTATATATGCAATGAAATTCATGATGTGAAACCTCACATTTCAATGTGGATGAAGTCTTACATTACATATATATAAACTAGTTTTGTGGTGGCGTCTAAAATAACTATGATGTTTATTCTCAAAAAAATATAACCATATTCAGCTAGTATTGCTTATGTGTAGCATGGGAACACATTAATTCATCAATCACTAAAACAAAAAAATATTTAATTACAACATTACTCTATGAATCATGATATTAATTACATGAATATTATAAGAGTCTCAACATAATTGAGTTTTTAAAATTATTTTCAATATCATATTTGTTTCATCGTATGAAATCATATTTAAATTTTATAAAATTACATGTATCAGTTTATTGAGAACCAATGATCTTCTGTATTTTGTTATATGTTTACCTTTACAAAATATTCTTGAAAATCAAAATCTTATGATATATATTCTCAAAACATGTAATGTATCTTGTAATTCCATGGAATGAACCACATTTTTCATTCCAATGAGTTAGATAAACTCACTCATACCTCCCAATTTTATATGCGATTTAAAATAACAATTAAGGTATGAAATTCGTCAATGGGGAGACTATAACATTAGTATCATATCTTGAAAAAAACAATTTAAATAAAAATATATAATCTGAATAAAAATTACAAGGCAAAATATAAAATTTCACACATTCTTATAGATAAATAAATAGTCTCTAAATGTGGAATGCCAAACCATACAATAAGTGCTGATGATAAGTATATATAAATACACTTACCTATAAAATATATACTAGTTCCACCACTGAAGTTGTGGTCCTTGACTCAAAATTTATAAATGGGACCCTTTAATTATGTGCTTCCCGAAATATGAAGTCTATAAGATTATAAAATTTTTTATACTATATGTAATTAATAAAACCTAGAATGACCCCACCAATATAACCTTAACAAGTGTGAATAGTTATAATAGGTGTATTCAATTATAAAGAAAATTTTACAAGACAATATAAACATACACATATCAAGAACCCATGTGCTAATAAATCCACCAAAATATTGTTTGGTACCTTCGTTGTCTCTATGATAGAATAAATAACATCATTTCATATGCATTCATGTACTATCCATAGGTATAGTAAACATACTATTTGAAATCAAGTGTACAAGATACACTCAACCACTAAGCATAAAGTGAGTAATTATCTTGTCATCCACTATGGATCGAGTTCTAGTTCTACTAAGAATCCAATATGTCTCGATTAAACATGATAAAAGGAAGCCATTAAGAATCTAGTGTCCCACATGGTATCCATGTGGAATTTTTATATCTCTACCATGTGATCAATTCTATTATCAGAGTCTTTATAAGTCATGTTCACTCCCCCTCTATGTGATAACCATGTTATAATGATATAGTTTTTTTAGAACTAATAAAGAAACATATGAAGTCATGATAACACACAAAATAAGGGATATAATAAAAAAGAAATCATCGAATATCATCTTGAGAAAAATAGTAGCAACATACAATACAAGTGATCATCATAATAAATGAATAAACAAGTAACTATAATAGTCATGGTAACATGTTTCATGAATAGATATTATGGGATATGAACACACCCCCATGTGATAATAATATATCATGTTAATAAAAATAAAATAACCTAAGAATCTTACCATGGAAACATATTCCTACAAGAGCCCCTAATGGTAAGGAAATTCATACCTCTAGATTTTCAGCTTCAATATCAAGGTACTTCAATGGTTTCATATCTCAACGACATTCACATAGAAACATGAATGACTCTCATTCGAAAAATTCATATGTCTAGTTTTTGGTAAAATAATACACTTTATAGAAGAAGAAAATGAGAAAAAATCCATGGGAGTTTGTTAAAACCACTCTCCCGAATGAAAAATTATGGATAATGTTAATCTCAATTTTTTTTGAAAGATGGAGAAATATGGGGAACATAAATAGTGAAAAGAGAATAAATTTTAAGGTCATACAGGTATAAATAAATAATAAAAAGTACTCATTTCAAGGATTTACATTTTATAATTTTTAACCGATGAGAAACTAGAATAATGAATCACCCAATGATGTAGCTTTTTCA
Source organism: Viscum album (assembly GCA_963277665.1). Lineage (NCBI taxonomy): Eukaryota > Viridiplantae > Streptophyta > Magnoliopsida > Santalales > Viscaceae > Viscum > Viscum album. Next base: position 1,378,187,899 of record OY728120.1, on the reverse strand, counting down.
AGTAAACCCAAGAAATTATTTTCCCCCAAAACACCTAAAAGGATGTTTAGAATTCATCTCATTAAAATGAAACAACAATGTGGTGTTTAAAATGGATTAATAGAGATTATATTTGATTAAAAATAGATTAAATTCATTATATTAAATTGAAATGTATTTACCCATTGAATTATTCAAGATCCATGAAGAAAGATGACTGTTTTGGAAATTCATAAAACAACCCTAATGTCACCATTCCCTAAACCATGTTATAGAGATGGTCATGTTCCCATTGATCATTAATCTAAAATAACTTATTCTTATAGGATTTTTCTATCCCATAGGTCATTTTTGACCGACAACAAACCCCATAATGGTTGATGTGTCTTCTCTTAAGATATGGTTGATGAATTTTTTTCATAAACCATGGGTTTTCCATGCTATTTTAAATGAAATATTTTTATAGAGTCACCGACGATGGTCACCACACCATCCATCAGGTAGTTTTGATGCATATTTTTGAAAAATATCATTAAAACCCACCTTTATTAATCCAATATCACATGGTTCAATCCATGTATGACCCAAATAAAAACCTAATGGTGATTATGGAAAAAATCCTTTCTATATTTGGATAAAATACATTCATTAAATCTTCCAATCTATGAACTTCTTATCCTAGAGAAGCATTTATAGTCACCTTTCTATAATAATTTAGGCCACTTAGCCTAGGAATTTACCTCCTACTCCTTTATTTATTCTTGGTTTCACCCACGACCCCCCAAGATCTGCAGAAGTGGAACTATCTTCCATTATAATAATTTCATTATCTATTATACAATCTGTTCTGGTCTCACATTAAATGGCGTATTTGATTCTAGCTCAACATCCTCAAATTTGATGACATGTGTGGTATCAGGCATGTTTCATAAATGATGAGACACATGAAACAAAATGTACATACCTCAAAAGTGATGAAGAATGATATATTATATTCCAATATCCCAACCCACTCAATGATCATAAAGGGTCTAACATTTCATGTCACTATATTCCCCTACTTCTTCAAACATTGGTATCCTAATAACGGAATCAATATTAGAAACCCACAATCACATATAGTGAGATCCAAAGGACTCCACCTTCTAATGGAATATGATTACATCCCACTATGATTTTTAGTTGACCTATTCTAAAAAAATTTCACATGGTGAAAGGTTTCCTATAAAAAATGGGCCCCAAAACTGCTTCCTCACCGGCCTTGTATAAATAGTGATGTTAATGACATGTCCTACTGTAGAGATCCTATTATGGTTACATATAATTGAATCTTGGAAAGTCTTGTTATATGAAAGAAAAAAAAGGGATAATCCAAACTCATTGGGATAATCTTGGAAAGTATTGTAGTTGGTCTATTATTATGGGTAATCTCTAATACCTAACTCATCTGTGCAGACTATCCATCTCTCCTAGGAGAGTATATTTTTCAAAATCATAGCAGAGTCCCTAAGTTAATATATAAGCCCTAAAAAATCAAAATGTAATAAATTTGTCTCTATCATATAATATTATATAGGTAAATCATCGAAATAATTTTATATCATAGACCAACTACATTAATGGCTCATATATTGAGTAAGTCTCACAAATGATAAAGAAATAAGAAAATTATAACAGTAGATCAAAAATCACCCAAAAATGCCATGGTTCATTATGGTCCTAAGTAACTCAATAAAAAACTACATCATTATGTATTCCCACTATATAATTGGTATAGGATTTGGTTGATGAAAACCACCCGGACACTAGTGATTGGCTTTTATCATCTATTAGGTAAGCCATTATGAAACAATTTTGACAATGTCTCTCTCCACCCTTGGCTTACAGAATAATCACTTGAGGTCATGGTAATATTTTTTTACTCTTGGATGTATCACCTACCTAGATGTGTTAATGTATCTGATAAAACCTTCTTTGGATGAATAATATACGACAACTATCCCATGTACAAGGGTAATTTCATCGATATCAAATAACAACCCTTGTATCGAGTCACCACCATAAATTTTTTATTTATTAAAAAAACACAAGGCTAATATCCTAACCAAAGATTTTATACAATACTAAATAATATGTCACCACTAATTCAGAACATTATGTTGATCCATGGACTTTGGAATCATCTATTCTCCAATCATCTGACAAGCTTATTAGGTTCCATTGTTCATCTAAAGGCCATAAAACAATCCCCTAAGACACCTATGTCATATGGATATGGGAATATACAATGATGCTACCTTTATATGGTGATTATGATATCTCAAAGTTGAATTTATATAAATAATATATGTAGTGCATCAACCTCATGTTTATGTTCAGTTTTGTGAAGATATATCAATGTATCTTATTGTACATCTTGAAGAAAACCTCACACAAAATAGGTAATTTCACCAATAGAATAAATTATAGACCATGGACATCAGATCCATTTTTAGGGTTGGATAGTTCATCTCAGGGTGTTACAGCTGAGATGACCTATTAGATACTAACAACTCTATTTTCATCACTACTATTGCCAATCCAATGATGTATTCTTCATAGTATATGGAATACCGAATCCTAGGTTCATAAAGAGTCAAAAATATAGTTTTAGTCAACCTCATGTTTTTTCAACGAAAATCCACTTCAATTGGTCTAACCACTAGAACTTCACTACCATCTTCTTTAGTGTAACCTTGTTTGTTGATAAATCGGTGATGATTAAGAAAAACTATTATTAGTATGTTGTGGAAAAAGGATGGCCCTAATATAAAACACATTCTAGGGATGTTTCTAGGATATCAAAACCTAAAATTTCTATAGTCCCATGTACATACCTTCCTATAAAAATACATGGTACAAATATTTCATCTCATGATTTCTTATGTTTCGTGTCAATATCATTGAATAAATCTAATGTTCTCGATGAGTACTAAAGACTATATAAAGATTTCTAGAATGCTTCTATAAGGATAGGTAGTATATAAGGACTCCATCAGTGAAAAACCTTGTTATGGAGTTAAGAAATGCATTTAAAATATTTTTCATGCAGGATGTGAACATAGGTGGAGTATTCATTTGTCCAAACTGCATCACTTTGTAATCATATAGCCTATACATGCTCTATAATTCTAGTTTATTGATTTCCTCCTCCCAATCCAACAATTGGTGTTATCCCAATTAAGGATAAATATTATAAAAGCACCAAGATACCCCTAAATAATAAATAAAGACATCATTTCAAAGAGAATGATATATTTTATTCACAGTCACCAAATATATATTTTTGTAATCATAATAGAGTAGGACAATAACTTCCAACTTCATGGTTAGCAAAACTGGTACACCCCATAGTGATGTACTTGTCCGGATAAATCCCTTCTTCTCCATCTCTGAGAGATGTACATTATGATCCTTCAACATTTCATGTTCCATACAATAATATGGTATCAAAATGGTATAAACACTGAAACATAGGATTATATTGAAGTAAACTCCTCCATCAGAGGGATGTCTTGTGAAATAATTAGCAACGACGTCCAGATAATGATTTAAAACTGGATGAAAATACATGGGGATATAACTAATACTCCTAAAATATCTAATACTACAATATTAATTGTTTTATAATAAATATTTCACCATTATGGGGAAACTATACCTTCTCCCAACCTCTATTCATTGGACATCATGTCTATCCCTCTATTGGGTAATGTAAGTGATATCTTCTCTTATATAAATCAATGTGATCTTGAATGATTTTAGCTAGTACATACCATGAATCACATCAAATATTGTTATATATATAATCATGGAATCCCATAATGTTCCATAATCATTAATTACTATAAGAAACCTTTTTATCCCTAAATATGATCCACATTAATTTCCAAGGGTGTGTCGAAGGAAAGTAAATCAGAAGATAATTTCAATGGTAATTCAATTATAATAATAATTCTGATGTGTGAAAGGATTAGAAAATAAATTTTCAAACAATGAAATAGAAAATATGGAGGTTAGTAAGACCACAACTCAGAAGGTAAAAGGTTCTTCACCACCGTCATCTTCAGTCTAATGCACTGAATATACTTTTCATGCCACAACTCCATGACCCAATCCCAAAGAGGTATAACTTATTAAAGTCTTCATTTTTTGAGTCTACTATTGATGACCCCAAAATATCCATAGATACAGGCCTATGTTTTACATAACCATACATAGAACCCTGACATCATATTTATATGGAAAAACATCTAGAAAGACCTATTCTTTCAACAATAATGAAACTAGCTCTGAGATTCTATGTAAACCATACTAAAATGTATTACTTTCAAATAGTTTAAGCAATGAGGTAATCATGCATAGTGACCTAAGAAAGATGAAATCTTCTCCACCATTGTACCACTACCTTGCTACATATAACCACTCATTCTCTTCCTAATACTAGAAAAATAACTCAATGAAGTATTAAGAATTTCACCATCCCATGTATTAAATGTATGAAAGGTTCTAATATTGGATCATCCTCTAAACCATTAATGATAATAAAGGCATTATATAAAACCTCTAGGATTATTTATTAATCAACGATCATAACCTAGCACATGATTTTGGGAAAATAAAAATTCTCAAACTTCATGGCCTTATGTGAATCATTTTTGATGGAGAGATGAGAAAATAGAAGTACCTCAATGAAATGTTTGGAGTATTCAGATACTTTTATAGACTATGTTGCAGCTACATGACCACTGATTCTCGGTCCTAATTAAATTTATAAGGTAATTATTTCTTTAAAATAAGACATTGATTTAATCCCATGTAATACCCTCATGTTTTTCATCCTATCCCATATCACCCAACCATCTCATGGTAGGCCTGATAATATTAACCCTGGTAGATAAACATCTGTTTCCTGAGGTATCTCAATAAGGTAAAACACAACCTCTATGTTTTTTATATTTTCCTCTGCTTCCTATATCCCCACAATATCCTTGAATGGAATTTGGATGATAGAGTGGGATATTTCTAGCATAGTCAACCACATAACTCATTTCCCCTCCTCCTAAGGTAGGTACAAAAGAAAAGATTCATAAATGAAGTGGTATAACAACCAAAAACAATGGAGTTGTTGTAGGAGGGTTTTCTATTTCACCCTCATGTACATTAAGGAGTGGAACTAGGTCATCCTCTCTTGTGGTAGTATCCCTAACCACATCAGCTGGGCATCCTAATATTCTTCATCAGTGTGGAATCTTCTGAAACCTGATGTAAGAATTAGATAAAAGGAAAATTGTATGGGAGTGACCCTAACAAGTCTGTATGGTCAAAAAATTATTCTCCTATGAGACATCCATTAACCAAAAGGCATATCCCTCATTACACTAACCGTGGTCATCGTCCTTGAGAATTTTTCACATTCATATATATATATACATGAAACAAAACTGAAATCTTAGATTTAACTAATTAATGAAGATAAATATATCACAAAAACATGTAAATACCAATATCACATAATTAAATAAGACAATTCTATCCTAAATAGATAGAAAAACTAAGGCATTAAATTAAGTAACTAGTATACAGCTCACACCAATTATATGTATAGTGTGTGATCCTCTCTTCTGAGTTATGATTCATGAATGGACCAAAAATACCATTAATAGTGAAATTTGTTCCTTAAAAGGAATCTATGAGGTATTCTATACATGGGATGGATAGGGACATTAAAACTCCCCAACCAATGTCTCGCAGAGCATATCTCATTTCTACAATGTCCCTAGATATTGTTAATGAAGAGAAGAAAATTGGGCTCTAATACAATTTTTTAACAACCCATCCTGAACCACCCACTCCACATTAGATAGTCACATGACCTCTTCAATAACTTCTTATACAAAAAAACCTATCAACTAACATCATATTTTGAAATTACATATTTTTGGAGAATATACCCTTAGTTTCCTATCCTTACTCAAATTATATGAAAAATAGTATATCAATTAGAATAATAAGTGGAATCCTAAATATAAATTGGAAGATATCTCTTGTTGATAAAAAAATATCTCTCTAGGTGGTAGGAAATAAAATAGTATATCTGAAGTAGAGAGTAATAATAAGTTCTGGTATCCTTCAAGTCCATTCTTGGTTCTACAACCAAACCCATTATCAAGGACATAACTGTCAGATAAAACTACATTTCCCCTTCCCAGATCCCTAAATATGATATTTTCAAGTGTAATGAGATTAATATAGAGATATTAAGTAATAATCATAATAGGAAAAAACAATTAATCTTTAACATGTGTGAATATGTATAATAGGTGTACACTATGACAATATTAATGCATAAGAAAACATAAACATCCACATATTGAGCACTTGTATGGTTACACAGACATAATTATCCATTTTCATGCTTACAATGGCTACATGATGGAAAGAATATCATGGTATATGATGTAATAAAGAAGTATCCATAACGATATTAAACATATATCCTCAATTTCATGTGGAAAACCTAATAAGAAACCACTAGTTATCATGTTTCATGTTTTTAGAATCTACTAGGCATTGAGTTCTCGTACTGTAAGGAATCCCCTAGGTATTGAGTAAAAATGAATCTATGAATCTATAATGAATCGATGGAACCAAAAATTATCCTTGGGTCATTGTTATATCTGCAGATAATTCTCTATTCCATCATTTCAAGTCATCCACAGTCCCCATATAAGGGATAACCATGTAATGACAGTTTACCAATTCCGATCACCCTGATCAATAACTCCAAAAGCACTAAAACACAAATAATATGGTAGATAATAAAAATCAAATCATACCATATCATCCTGAAAAAATTGAAGAAAAATAAAATATATGTGATCCTTATCAAACATGAATAAAGAGACTATAAGAGTACTCTTGGTAATGTGTATCATGAATGGGCCTTGCATACGAGGAACACACCCACCATATATCGTAGTCAATCATGGTCAAGAAAGTATACTAATACAAGAATAATACCATGAAAAAATGTGAAGTCATGATCATTATATACTAAGGAACATTATTCCTCATGGTTTTTGAAGTCAACGTAAAGGCTTATCAGGAGTGTCACCTCTCAAACATGTTCCCACACAAATCAGATAATGATCAGTCTCTATGAAATCATAGGGGTAGTTTCACATAAAATAAAATTACTTATAGAAGACGAATAGTGTAATAAAAATAAATAGATTTATATTCATTATAAAGAATAAAATGAAAAACATATAATAATTTTAATCATTACATTAAGTTAAGTGAACGATAAACATGTCTCCCTTTATTAATGATATGAGATGAGATGTGAGGATTATATGTTTCAAAATCAATGGGAATATCCTCTGCCTTGAAAAATTAAATCTTCTAGTATGCTTAGTAAAATTTAAATAATGAGAATCAACCACCCATAGTAGTAGCTTCATTAATGAAATTAATCCAAATATTTACTATAAAAACTACTAGAATGCCATCTAGAATTCTTCTCATTAAAAAGATACAACAAGGATAATGGTTGAATTGGTCAATAGTGGTTAGAATAAATTAAAACCCATATTAAATACACCATATTATATTACCACATGTTTCCCCTTTTAATAGATCACAATATATGCTGGGAAAAAGATGTTTCAACTCTTTAAAAAGAAATCTGACAATCACCTGACCTACACCATTCCATAGAAATTACTCTTGTGTCATTGAAATATAACCCAAAATGAATTTAACCTATGGAATATTTCAATATTATAGGTTTCAATAACTATACCTTGATCATAAAAATTGACATGATGTGGTTTCCTAGGTTGTGGCCAATAGAAAACCTTATCATCCACCATGTCTTCACCACATCTTGGACAAGCTATATCATCCTTTCCTATTTTATATAGTGGTGCACACCAGTTCCACCACGTCTTTAACAAGGCCATGTTGTTGATCATTTTCAATATAAAATAAAAAATTCCCACCTTAATGCATCCAAAATCTACTCAATTCTCACATTTTTCCATCAAAAAATGGACTAACTGAAAACATTATAGTGAAAAACGGGAACATATATTTTCAAATTTGGGAGAAATCTATGTCATTAAATGTCATCTAGAATATGATTTTACATATTATGTTTAATATAACAATTTTCCACATTCCCATATTCATATGAAATATTTACTCTATATTAAATATATTCATAACTATACTAAATTTTAGGATGATTCATATATATATATATTGATATACTTTGTAGTATATTCAATTATTATAAAAAACATCATACTTATTCACTTCAACCACATTAAATATCAAATAGAAGATAATATTCATCCTCATATTACAATTTTTCTTGAAATATATAACTTATTTACTTTATCAGTTTTCTAATAAATTATTTCATTTGGAACCTATAAAAATAATTTCAATGCTACTTAAAGTATTCTTGTCCTTATAAAAACAATGTAATAATTATGACATAACTCCAATTATCAATAATATAATTCCAAATCAGAATATAGAATTTATGTACTTCAAATAATATTTCTAAGAACATCCTATACATAAAATTGGACATTAATACATTCCTTTCAATCATAATCCAAGTATCTTCTCCATCAAAATTTTTATTCAACTGATGAAAATAGTTATTATAGAGTATATTAATGAGATTTTTAGAATGATCATTAAGATACACAATTTCTCATTTTCTAGAATCTATGGAACTAAATCACACCAAATTAATATAATCTAACTCAACCATACCTCACTCAAATAGAGGAAAAAATATAAATATGCAGTAGTATTAACACTCCATGGATCTGTTGTAATATGTTTTCGTCAAATATTCTTGAAATAAAGTCAACTCATAAAAACATGTAATATTATCATAATATCATTGATAGTATGATATTTTTTATGCCATTTAAGTAATTTAAGAAACTCAAACCCTTATGAAATATTATCATTATGATTATAGATCTATAATATCTAATAGACCCATGAAACATTCTTTTTTATTAGATTGTTAATGCATCTAACATTATTTAAAATTTATATATTAAATGTGATTATAAAAAAATTTGAATATTTTTTGTGAATCTAAAATTAAATATTATTCATATCATTGGATAATCACACCCCTTTGCTGGGAATTCCTTTTAAATTATCATAAATATTATTAGGATCCTTATAAATCTTATAGGATATTGTCATTTCATTATATTATTCACCCACTTGTAGAAAATTACTTAGAGAAACAATATTACCTAAAAAAGTGGGTAAAAACTAGATATTTCTAGATTTGGAGTGGTATAGGTTCCTTGGGTATAAATTGTAACTTCTTATTGTGAATATGAAATAATCCATAATCTGTGGTAATGTACTTTGTAATTAAAGATACCTTGAATGATACTTTTGAGGGTTTTACATATGGACAAGTCTAATATTTATTATTATTTAATTTTATTGGTTTTCCTAGAAATTTTGGGTGGATTTACATGGCTTTAATAGCCTTGTAATATGACACCTTCATGAAATTTTAAGTGATTTTTTCCATATTAAACTTACAAGGTAAGGGTAAGGGATCATATTAAAATATTAGTTCCTTATAAAAGGAACATATAGGTGATTTTGGAAACTAGTTATTCAATAGTATTTTATATGCATGATGATGTGTATTTCTATAAGGCCACGTGTGATAGTGTATTTAAAGAAACACAGGCTTACAATACATGGATATTACATAATTTTATATTAATATTTAGTACATTTCAAAAATATATTCATGTGGACTATAATATTTTAGTGTCTTTAGAAGCATGGATAAAATAATATATCCTCGTGATATATATTGAATATCTCTCAAATTGATCTAAACCTTTACTACTTCTACTTAAAACATTTCTTCATAAAGTGGGGAAAGAAAACATGAGAAATTCGTGAGCATGGGTGCTCGATAATGGTAAATAGAGAAAATTTGTAAGAATAACATGAATAAAGGATACGGTACATGATCATAACACTTAAAGATCATACCCTGCATATTAGAGATCATAATAAAGATTGGGATTTTAGAAGACCTTAATCATAAAATAATAATGAACATAATCTATTAGATAATATCAATAGAATAAAACATTGAATTGTGGAAACCATATAAGAACATAAAAAACCACTGTAAAGGAATCCTACCAAGACCTTTGTAACATGCTAGGCTTGGGATAATCACCTGAAATATTGCTTCGGGATTGGGATTCCATCCGTTGTACCCTTTTGTTTTAGGATTTGGATGTCCCTTTATATACCCACTTATTTTGGGATTGGTATGTCCTCTTGTGTACCATATTGGTTTGGGATTTGTATGTTCTCCCATATTCCCTATTATTTTTGGATTGGGTTGTTCTCTCACATTCCCTCTTATTTCAGTTTTGGGATGTTCCCCATTGTCCCCCCTTGTTTTTTGATAGGGTTGTTCTGCCATGTTCCCTCTTGTTTTGGGATTGGGATGTTCTCCCTTATTTCCTCTTATTTTTGTATTGGGATGTTCTCCTATGCTCCCTCTTGTTTCTAGATTGGGATTTTCTCCCATGTTCCCTCTTGTTTGGGGTTCAGATTCCCTCTTGTGTACCCTTTTAACTCCAAAAAAATTTATCATTATCGAATGCATTGAAGGGAGATATTTGTCCCACATATCTCATAGTAAAATAATCCACACATGTTCCAAAAGATAATAAAACATTTATAATATCATGGCCCATAAAAATACATTGGTTTTAAAAATATCAAATCATAACTACTGAAATAAAATGGGTGTAATTAACATTTCATCATATCATAACCTATGGAATATTGATAGGTTTCCTAACCATTTAATCAATGAATAACCAAAAAAAAGAATGGGGTTACATAAATGTATAACCCATGAAAGGAAAATGGGGTTAATAAAGACAATGACATTATGAATATACCATTCGTAGAAAGAATATGAATGGATCCTTTAGATAATTTCATATAAAGGCCTACGTAGCATCAAAGGATGTCATCGTAGATGGAAGATAATTTTTAAATATCATTAAAATACCTTTCATGAGTAAATTACCATTTTATCACTGAAAAATAATTTTTTTAATAAATAGAACCATTTTAAATCATTATCATAGAAAATACCCTGAAAAACAAAAAACAAGAGTTGAAATCATTTTGAAAACCCTTTTTCTTGTGAACAAATAAAATAAGTATCAAAAAATTTAAAAACCTTTTTTCATTAAAAACACTTTGAAATAAAATAATGAAATGTTGAAAATGTTGTGAAAACCATATAATTTAAAATAATTACAAATCATATAAATAAATGTTGACAAAAACTGAAAACCATTTTTGAAAATATTATTTATGACATTGTGATTTTAATATAATAGATTTCCGACTGAAGAAAGAGATGGTCATAATTTAGTGTAAAACATTATCTTAAGTACCAAATAATTGGAAAATGATTCTAATAACTAGATATATCTTGAATAAATATAGGATAAGGAAACAAATTATTGTTATTGAAATATTCATCATAAGATTTCCTAAAATGATGAGTAAATATAAACAATATGGAAATGTGTTAATATTGTCTTAATAAAACCTTATGACTTGATAAATTGGGAACATAATATCCATGAAAGAAATAGAAATTAAATGAAGATTAAAATAAGATGAAAAGAACTAGATTCATGATGAAAAATGTTAAATTAAAGAATATTCACCTCCAAATATAATTTAGGTTCATAATAAAACAAGAGTCTCAAAGAATGCATGTTGAGAAAAAAATATTTTACTGATTTGGTCACTTTGGAAAACTAAACACCATAAAATAATCATCATAAAATAGTCCTTTGAATAGAAATAAATTTATGTGTAGGATATATAGAATACAATCATGGTAATTTCACACTCCACGAAAAAGGAAACTTTTGGGTACATAACATGTATCTCAAGAAAATTAAATGTGAGATTAAATCCCCTTACCTTGTGTCTTGACTCTCGTACTCATTCAAATCACCTCTAAATCAGATAACTCCTTTTTATTTTTTGGAAAAGGATTCCTTGAGATTCTTTATTCGCAATGGAAGGATTTTAGGATGAATCGAGGGAGTTGGGGATCTTATTTCAAGAAAGGTTGGGTGATCCAAGGGGCATTAGAGGTGTGATGGAGTGGTATATTGCTTACCTTTTTATAGTGTATGGTGAGTATCACTCTTATAAAAAAAAGTTGTTTATTTATGTGTATTATACCATACGGATTGTTCTTGAAAATGGAAAAATAATGGATTATAGAGGAATCATGGATGATTTAATCCTCTACCACATAAACATATATGAATATTAATAATTTGGTTCCTTAACTTCTATGATTCCCCGAATTTATCATTTTGGTTTTCATTATAGCATCTAGTTTTTTAATAAAAATAATTTAACCATTAAGACTAAGATAAGGTGATATATATTATATATATAAACCCACTTTTTTATTAATATGACATCTAATTTATAAAATAAAATTCCAATGTTTTTTGGAAATACATTTAAATAAAAGCACGTGACCCACTAAAAAACTCCTTAAAACTAGACCATGTTAACAATATTTTCCAAAAATTAGAGTCAATATATTAATTAAAAAAGATAAATTGGTCCATTAATAGACCATATATATTATTTAATATCAAAAACAAATAACTTTTCAGAATATTGAGTTTTTATTAATTTTAAATCATTTAATGAAATCTCATTTATTGTAAAAAAACTATACTGTCAATCTTGACATTATTAATTTACTATTAATTTGAAAATATCAATATAATATATATAATATATTTGGTTTACATTTGTGTATAATGATATATTCATCTTCAATGAAAATTAAAGACAGTAATTCAATTAATTAACTTCACTATTAATATTTATAGTGTCAGTTATTTTACTGAATTATTTACTAAATAATACCAACATTGGTGTTTCCAATGAATTTTAGGTAAAACAACTTTCTCTAATAATTATTGAAATTTTTTTATGAAAACTATTACCCATTTTTCTTTCAAAATGATATTTATAAACGAAAATATGATGTTTTTTACATATCCCAAAGTATAATAAATTTTAAAGGTAAGGATAGTTCCCATTTTTCCATTTTCTGTACATAAACATTTATATAGGGAACATCCATTTATTAATATCCCAATAACCCAAAAATATTGATCAATGTGGTGTTATTGTATAAATATTGGAATAAAATAGATTTTTACATGTTTTTAGGTCATTATGGTTCTTTTGATTAATGTTTAGTCACTTATTAAGCTTTATCATACCTTAATTGCTGTAATTAATTTTAATCTAATTCAATAATCATTGTAGACAAAAAAAATAATTTTCCCTCATTTGGAAAAAATATATAATATTAATTACAACAAAGTATTTATTATTTTAAAAATTCATATCATAAGATTTTTGAAATTAAGATTAATGCTTATCTTAGAGACGGGGTGAAATAATAGGTTTTAATGTAGAATAACATTCATAATATTGTTATGTTTTTATATTCAATTCCAATGTGAAATTGATTATAATGAACTAAATTGTGTAAATGTATTTATAATTTATCTAATGTTACATTAAAAGGAATATAAAATAAAATTTCTCATTAAGAATTATTTAAACAAAAGGTTTTTTTTAACTAAAATGCAGTAGTTTTCACTCTTCATAAAAAATGATGTTTTTCCAAACATTCAAAAAAATCACCCTAGGATAATTATAACATTTTTAATTCAAGAATGATGTTTATTTTAGAAAATAAAATTCTGAAAAGAATATACTTTTTTTCAAATAGGTTTTCCATGAAAAGACTGTAAAACTCTTTCTTGCGTGTGCCGCAATCAAACTCAGTGTTGCATGTACCGCAAGCTAAGCTAAGTGTTGTGTGTAATGAATGTTACAATTGGTTATGTGTATATATAAATAAATAAATAAAATAATTTTTTAAATGATTAAAAATATAAAAATTATTAATTAAATTGAATAAAAAATTTTCACAAAATCTCAGGGTGTTACATTATACCCACTTTAAAATGAATTTCTCCGTCGAAATTCATTTGTGTTATCAAAGGTTTAATACATGAACGTTTCATTCATAGAAACCCACATCATAAAATCTGTTACTAATAATTCACTTAAAAAGGTAAATTTAGAACCATATTAGGTACAAAAAGTAACACATAATGAGATTACCACATTGGAGAATATAGGTGGGAAGTGAAAACATGGACATGTAAGAGAAATATTACCAACATGTTTTGATAAAGAGTGATAGAGAAAAAGTTCAGGATAAAGTTAACAACCCCAAAGGAATAAATATGTAATGACCTAAGGGACCTTCCAATTGAATGATAAATTAGGTATAGGAGAAATATTTTGGTTTCGGGATCCATTTTCAAAGAGCTGAATAATTTTCATGAGAAGATATACTTGCACGATTTATGGACAACATAACCCCTTTATTGTTCATTGATCCACCTCACCACTTTCTCTAAAAAGGAATGAAGCTTTTTCACTCCTGAATTAATAAAAGATCATGATATCCTTGATATTTAATCCCCATTTTCATTACTTATCGTCAACAAAGAGTAGTTTTCAATGGCTATCCAATATGCATAAATCCTCATATAGAGAGATAACTCTTTAATCATACTCACTTAATATGTTTTTTAACTTCAACATTAATTATATTTTTAACCTCATAAACGTTTAGAATTATGTAAATTCAAGTATTTATATTGAATTTGATGAATTTTGTGTAGCATTGATCCCCCATATATCACAAAGAACCACTTGGTTTTCAAATTCGAAACATGTGAATAACCTCATTGTATATTCCCCTCAGACAATATAATAACCTTAATTATCAAAAATCCTTTGGGAAAACATTCATTCTTCAATAATCCAATTACTACTAGATATATTTATTAAATCTATGAAGCTATAAACTTCATCCTAGTTGACTTAGAACACACCGTCAGTGATCAATTCCAAGATAATCTATATAGTCCAACTTACCTATTCATATCCATCATATCATTATCCAAACATTATTATCTCAATGTTCGGAATTAATTAAAGGTTACCTTCAATTAATTAAAATATCATCATTCCATTAAATAATTTTTCTATGTCTTCATCACCATTCAACATGACATTTTCAGTCCTTAATGAAAACTTATAACAAAAATACATATATATATATATATATAATGATTCATATAACATAATTTCTGAATTTCAAAACATAAATTCAGCATTAGTAAAACATTATTCAGAGACCGTTACTCAGGTTTCGTCAAATTATTCATTAATATACCTCATTCTTATCATATGAAATATGAACCACATATTAAGGTTCCACATCTTAAAACAAATCATGCTTCTATGATTAATGTAAACAATACTGGAAGAACATTAGATACCCTTTACATGTCATTTATGGTCTCTTTATCTTCAGAAGTATTCACAAATAGTCATACCACCTTATTGATTCTCCTTACGATATTTACAATTGGGAAATCTATTTTCATATATCCCATACATTCCACATAAGATACATGAAATATTAACAATTTTCCATATATCATTCTCCATTAACTAAAACTATAAATCACAGGGTGAGAGACATGTATCATAAAAGAAAAATAAAAAAATAATGAAATATTACTTATAAGAATTATAAAATATGAGAATGAATTTTAATAAAAGAATCCTTAGGCTTATCTTAAGTTATTCCTAACCATCATTAATTTAAATCCTTTATGATGTTTTATGAAGATTTTATGAATTCCAAAAAATATCTCCCTAGTAGTGTCAAAATTATTGTATTGAAATGATCATGGTTGTGAATTAGATTACCTTGAGTCGAGCACAAAAAATCTTTTCAAAATTTTTACACATAGGTACATATGTTCTAGATCCACATCCACTTATATTATCCATAAATGGATGTATTTATAAGAAACTAGTCACACTATCATTTACCAAAATTCCAAGACATTTTCCTAAACCTTAACTAATCCTTATACATATTCATAGAGCCATCCCTAGACATGTCCTTAGAATGATACCTAGGGATATCACTAATGTAACACCCCAACCCCAGAAGCCCATCGATGGTGTATTATTTTAATACATTGGCATGATTACAAGGAATGAAGTCCCAAAAGACCAATTAGATTAGCATTCATGGAAAATAGACTACATACATGATCATTACATTACACATTAAAAAAATAAAACACAACATAAACGATCATTTGAGAACGCCATTAATCCACTAGCTTAACCCTGATTATCAATCATAATGCACTTCTTGGAATCCTGGGAAAATAATACATAATAATGGGGTGAGATAAAATGCTCAGTAAGGGTAAGAAATACAGTGGAAGATAATATAAACATTATGCATGGTGAATAATTAAAAACACATGCCTTTACAAACAATATAAATGAACACTTTATGGAAGCAATATGAGGTGAGTAAATATTTCCATAATACAACCTAACCATGAGTATTCTGATAGACTAATAACAACATGAACCATCAATAATATTTCCATGATGGGAGAATGCATAATGCCAGACATTCTGAAACATTTTTTCAAGTCCCCGACCAAGACATCTAAAAATGATTAAGGCCTCAGCCAAAACCATATATCAAATTTGGGAAAGGGCTCGGACAATTCTACATCTAATTGTCTCATGAGACCTACCTATGCATCGAGGAGCTATATCAGGCTCCACCTATCACTTACTATGTCCAATAAATTCCTCATATGAAAGGACTGAAATATAACATAAAAATTCATATTAGAACTAGCATACGAAATTTCAATACTTTAACCATAAACTATTTTTGGTATAAAAATAACACAAACATAGTCAAACATATCCCAAAACCTTCAATACAATATAGAATATTTTTATCATAATAAATCAACTTCAAACAAGTTTAAAATCCATCAAATGATGCCGACATAGATGAAAATGATAAGTCAAACTCTTTGAGAGAGATATCCCTTTTTCTTGAAATCATTTCAAAGTCACATAATTTATTATGTAATTCATTTAAAAAATAGTTTTGAATCAAAGTATCTCATACCACTTTTAAACATTTGAAAGGAATTACCATTTTATAACAATCATGTCCATAAAAATAAATCCTTAAAACCATTATGAAAACATGGACCTTAATGAGAACTTTGTAGAAGAATAAATTTTTGAAACATTTAAAATGGTGGTTTAGTTAAAGAGTACCTTAAAAATAATAAATTTCAAAAAAAAATTTATATAACATGGACATGGATTATAAATATTACCCAGTAGATACTTATGTAAAAACCACCTCAGATAATAAAGAGATTGTGAAATTAACCCTTACCTTTCACTTTCTTCCAGTAAACTGTACGTTTAACCTCATGTATAATGACCATAGTATGTTATCAAATTATACCAGAACCATATTCATATTTATTATATCATAAATGTTTTATTTATGACTTTATACTACCCATTTAATAATTATTTCCATGTTAAATGAACATTCTGAGTAATAATTGCTTTCTGGATCGTACGTGTTTTAACTTGTTATTCATGATCTTATCATTTAGATATTGATTTAAATATTTCGAAAATATAAACCATGATTTATATATCATATAAATTTAGAAAATAAATATTTATAATAGATTTATATATGAAATGGAAGGAACCATTTATGGAGACGGTAGGTCGTACGTACGCAGAAACGTTGTTTCCGTTTTCATATAATATTGAACATAAGTAAGTGAATAAGATATATGTAAGTAAATACATATATATAAATATATATCTATATATATCCAGTAGAATTATTATGTCATATATTACATAATTATTAGTAATACATATTTTTATAATCATCATTCAATGGGGAACGTGGGAATGAATCTCTTCGCGTCGTGGAGATGGTAATCCGTACGTATGCATGAGAGACAATATCATTATATTGATGGTGAAATAATATGTAATTGGATGGTATTTAATAAAAACAGAATGATTAAAATGTTATATTTATTATTTACATCTGTTATACTCATTATTATAGCCATCCCAACAGTGAAGTGTTTGAATAACAAACTACACCACGATGTGGAGACGGTAAGTCGTACATATGCACGTATGATGACATTGTCATTTATAGGATGGATAGAATAAAGAATATGGTTGTAACATATTTATAATAATATCACAGTATGTAGGAGTTTCTGGATTTATTATTTTTGTATGGAAACAACAAAGTAAGAGGATGTGGAAGAAGAAAAGAACTTGAAAGAGGTGATGAAATATTTATCTCTTTTTCGGGTTCTTCTTTTTCATTTGATCAAAAGGGATCCTTAGGCTGGCTTTATGACCAAAGGAAGGACTCGCGGATGAAGGTAGAAATGTTTGGAGGATATTTGGGTAGTATTTGACCGATCCAAATGGCTTTGGATGTGTGATTTTGAGAAAAGAGGAAGTGCCCTTTTATAAGAGAGGTGATGGTCACTTTAGACAAAGGTTGATATATTATTTTATAATAAAATAATTTTCGGTTTCTAATGGCTCCAAAATGATTTATTTAGAGGCTAAGGTAGGGATGGGTCGAAAACCTCTCAACCAATTTGTTTTAGATAGGTTTATGTCACAATATTAACCTTATCATTTAGATTTAACTCTTAGTTAAATTGTTTGACATTTACCATGTCTCTTTATATTTTTATATTATATGGTTAATAAACTTACTATAAACAGCCAAGTGAACCAATAGCGGTTCATTGTTAATATATATAACCTTATATGAGTCTTTTTTCTAAAGTATTGATTTTTATGAATATTATATCAATTAATATTATATAATTTGTTTTAAAACTCAATTATGTCAATTTTGACACAATTTAGTATTTGTTTTTTAAAAGCCATTAAAATTTTATCACTTCGAATAAAATTTATTTAACCAACTCTAAAATGTCATATTAACCTAGAAAATTATTGTAATTCATCATAAGTCTCAATTTACATTTATTTGGATATTTATAATATCGGTTATTTTAATATTTCATTAATAAGGTCATTACCGCATCATCATTGTGTCAAAAATAAATTAAAATATTTAATTTCTAAAAATTATAAATAAAATAAAATTACATTTGAAATCATTTTATCTTTATAATGATAATTTATAGTCTAATTTATATTGTCTGTAACTCTATATTAAAAATGGTTTAGTTATAAAACATTGAATTTAACTCTTTTAACTCTTCTTTAAATAAAATAATAATAAATGTCCTAATCTAATCCATGTGAACCAAAGGGAATCATATTTTATTCCAAAGATTTTTTAGGTATAATTATACTTATCAAATAGAATTAGGTCATGTTTTAGGGTAATTGTAATATCGTTCTTACCCCTAATTGCCCAAATTACTTTTCACCGTGGTAAATAAATGTCAAAAGTTACTATTCAAAAAAAATAATATTCATCATATTGAACCAAATTTTACTTACTGATACAAACCATGTCCCTCAGATATTTTAAAATCAACTCATCTAAGTAGTAAAAATTATGTTTTAGGCAAATTTGCAAATGCTCCTTGGAGGTGCGTAAAAGACAGCAAAAAGTTCGATAAAAATTTATATATCTAAACGTATTATAAAATGAATGCAATGAATTAATTTGAACATATATAGATTTTATATATCTATTTTGACATAAAATATAATAAAATAAAAAAACTAATTATATAATTAAAAATTCAGTTTTAAGAAATAATGTAGTGTTGTTCATTATTCACCACAAATTGAATATTTTAAGAAAAAAATTTTTTTTACCCTGAAATAATTTTGATATTATAAATTAAAAAATTTATCCTATTTTTCCAAATTAAAAACATATAATTTTAATTTATTAATTTATAATTAATTTCCGTTGTGAAAACCAAATTTTGGTTTTTTAAAAAGAATAATCTATCAAAATATTGACATGTGTTTATGCCAAATTTAAATGTGAAATAACTTATAATGACCTAGATTATATTAAATGATAAAAATATATTATAATTATAATTCCAAACCATTAAAATGTATAATTTAACACTATAAATTATTTTTATTTAAAAATTTGTTTTCAGTTTATTATTTTTCACTATTCACCTAAACATGAAAGTTACCAGAAAAACACAAAAAAATTATCGAAACTAAATATTTATTTCCTGATTCTAAATTAGAATATTATTTTGTCATATTGAATATATAATAGTTCCAAATATTTTATTTAAAAAGGATTCATATTTAAAATGAGGTAAACATGAATTTTCTGAAAAATACTCCCTTTATCTGAGAAAATGAATTTGTTCTTATATTATGTCTAAGAAAGACATCATATGTATTATAAAATTATACGGATTATATAAAATTCAAAATTCAGTTAATACAATTCAAACCCACTTTTTCAATGGCTAGTTTGGAAAATTGTGGTGCACTCGAACTCGTTGTTGCGTGTAGCACAAGTTATTGAATTACTTTGGAGAGATAACATACTATGAAATCTTGGGGTGTTATGACTAATTTTTTATCATCCTTGTTTCAAATGGATTAAAAATAATTTCCTTTGATACCAAATATAGTGACACATGATTAAATTATAGGGATATTACATCATTTCAAATTAATATTTATTAAATTGAAAAAACACAGTCCTAATGACTGTATTAGTGTAGTGACTTTAAAAACATGGAATCAAAATACTACTTCCTGGTGATAGATCTTCAATATCACCCATATATATATATACCTTTAGTACTTCTACCTAAAACCTCTCTTCATATCTTGGAGAAGGGAAACAAAATAATGGGGTAAGCTCGGATGCTCAATAAGGGAAATTAATTAAAATGTGTAAGCATAACATGAAAAAAAGGTATAATGCATGATAATAACATTTGAATATCATAACCTGCATATCAAAGATCATAATAATAATTATAAATTTATAAGACATAAAACCTAAGGAAATAATGAACATAAATAATGAGAACATAACATAGGAATAAAACATGGAATTGTGTCACACACATATACACATAAAATCCCTATGTAAAGGTGGCCTACCAAGGAAATTGTAAACTGTTAGTATTGGGTTAATCACCCATGTACCTTCTTTGGGACTGGGATTCCATAAAGTGTACCCTTTTTTCTATAGATTGGGATGTCCTTCTATATACCTTCTTCTTTAGGGATTTGTATGTCCTACTATATACCCTCTTTGTTTGGGATTGGTATGTTCTCCCTTGTTACCTCTTGTTTCGGGATTGGGATGTTCTCATTGTTCCCTCTTTGTTTTTGGATTGGGAAGTTCAATCATATTCCCTCTTATTTTGGGATTGGTATGCTCTCACTTGTCCCCTCTTATTTTAGGATTGGAATATTCTCCCTTGTTCCCTCTAGTTTTGAGATTGGGATGTTCTTCCCATGTTCGCTTTTGTTTCAGGGTTGAAATTTTATCCCCTATTCCCTATTGTTTTGGGCATGGTATTTCCTCCTGTG
This sequence comes from Viscum album, assembly GCA_963277665.1. NCBI lineage: Eukaryota > Viridiplantae > Streptophyta > Magnoliopsida > Santalales > Viscaceae > Viscum > Viscum album. The sequence continues at coordinate 1,378,166,212 of OY728120.1, read as the reverse complement.
TTCCCTTAGATCTCATAAAACATTTATCATTACCCCATACATTCGAGGTAGATATAGGTCCAACCCATATCTTAGTAACCAATTCCTATATGTTCCATAAGATAATAAAACATTCATCGTATCATGACATATAAAAAGGCATGTGTGTTATCAAAATAAAATCATAAAACATGGAATGAGATAGGTATCATTAATATTTCATCACATCAGAACCTAGAGCAAAGATATAGATTTCATAACCATTTTATCAATGTATAACCGACGAAAATAAGTGGGTTCCATAAATATATTACTCGTGAATGGGAAGCAGTCTTTATAAATACAATGAAACTACGAATAACACATTCATATAAGTAATATGAATGGATCCATTAGATCACTTCCTATAATGTAATAAGTTAAATTAAATGATGTCATCTTAGATGGAAAATAATTTTCAAATATCATTAAAAAATATTTATTGTGGAAAATGTGCTTTTATCTTTATAAAATTATTTTTTAATACATAAAAACATTTAAAAATAAATTTATTAGAAAATACCATGAAAAATTATATATAAGACTAGAAATAATTTTGAAAACCTTTATCCTTGAAAATATCTAAAATAATCTTAAAAAATTTTAAAAATGTTTTCCATTGAAAACACATTGTAATATTATAATGAATCCTTAAAAATGATTTGGAAAACATTTCTTTGAAAATGTATTTATAACTAATAAATAAATATTTTAAACCATTTCAAAATCATTTTTTAAAATATTTTTGACAACATAGTCTTTTAATATAATAGATTTCTGACAGAAGAGAGGGATGGCCATATTTTTCATAAAATATTATCTTATGTTCCAAAGAGTGGATAAAAGGTACTAATACATGAATATATATTGAATAAATAGATATAAAGGAAACAAATTATTATTCAAGAATGATGTATCATATGATTTTATCAATGGAACAATGAACATAAACAATCTCAAAAAGTGATTAGATTGTCTGAACAAACCCTTATAATTTGATAACATGGGAATATACTATCCATGTTAGAACAGTAAACTAAACGAAGCATAGAATATCATGAAAATAATTAAATTCATAATATATAATTTAAAATGGAAGTATATACACCTTGAGAAAAATTATGTGCATAACAAACCATGTGTCTCAAAGATGTCAAGTTGAGACAAAACTACTTTACTGATTTAGTAGCTTTTAAAACATAAACCCCATGATTGAAGGATCAGAAAATGGGCATGTGAACACCCATAAATTTATTTATAATACACATAGAATAAAAAAATGGTCATTACGTGAACCACATAAAAGGAAAGAGTGGTGTACATAACATGTATCTCAGGGAAATTAAATGTGGGATGAAATCCTCATATATTTTGTCTTCACTCTCATCGTACTCGTTCAAACCAACTATAAATGGGGAAAATTCTTCTTGTTTATTCCAAAAGGCATACTTAATTGTCCTTATGCCCAAGTGAAGGATTCTATAAAGAAGGGAGAAATTTTATGATCTTATTTGAGCAGAAATTGGGCAAGCCAAGGGGATTGAGAGTTATGATGAAACAGTACAGTTCATTTCTTTTAATAGTGGGGGGTGTGTCACTCTGGTAAATACCAAAAGGTAATAATTATTGGGTGTTTACCCTACCAAAAGTTCCCCCAAAATGGAAAAATAATGATTTATATAGGAATGATGGTTGATTCAATCCACAACCACACAAAAATATGTGCATTTTAATAATTTAGTTCTCGAACTTCTAAGATTCCCCAATATTATCATTTAGGTTGGTATTAGAGCATATTGTTTTTTAATATAATTAATTTAAGAATTAAGAAATAATATAAGGGAGATTTATTATTCAATATAGAGCCACTTCATTTTTCATATGATAACTAATTTATAAAATAAAATTCTAATGGGTATTAGAAATTAAATTTTAAATAAGCGCACATGAGGACTAAAACACTACTTAATCCCAGATTGTGTTATCAACATTTTCACAAACTTTTATCCAACATGTCAATTATTCAGAAAAATTACATTAATACACTATATATAATATTTATTAACACATATAAATCACGTGGTAGAATACATGATTTTCAATAATTTTAAATCATTTAATAAAATTTTATTTATTGTAAAATAACAATAATTTCAATTTGGAAATCATTTATTTGATGTTAATTTTAAAATATAAATATAATATTGGAATTAAAATATAATATTTTTAAAAATGTGTAACATGATATATTCATCTATAGAAAAATTAAAGAAGATTATTCAATCAATTAACTTCACATTCAATATTTATAGCGTCATTTATTTAAGTTAATTATTAACTAAATAATCCCTACATTGACCATTATTAATTATTTTAGGTAAAAAAACCATCTATAATAATTAATGGTAAATTATTAAAATGACAATATCCCATTTATATTTCATAAGGATATGTATAACTGAATATATTATGTTTTTTCTTATCCCAATGATTAATAAAAGTTAAAGGTATATAAAGTTCATTTTTTTGTCTTTTTTCTTTACATAACATTTTATATTGGGAACTTCCATTGAATAATATCCCAATAACTCATAAATTTAAAACTATGTAATGATATGGTATATAAATTTTCATCCAATGGATTTTGGACAAGTTTCAATGTCATTTTGGTTCTTTTTATTAATGTTTAGTCCTTTATTAAGCTTATTTAATCTTTAATCACTGTATTTAATTTAATCACATTGACAAATAACATTGGTCAAAAAAATGAGTTTATTTTATTAGGAAACCAAAATCATACCAATTAAATCCATTTATATCTGATTTCAAAAATTCAAATAATAATAGTAGAAAAATTAAGATTAACGATCATCCCACAAACATGGAGAAATAACTAGTTTTTAAATTAGGAAAACATTTAAAAGCGTTTTAAGTTATTATATTCAATTTCAACGTAAAATTGATATGAATTAAATGAATTTTTTTAAATTGATGAATAATTTTAATATTTTGACTTTAAAACAAATCTAAAAAAATCATTAAATTTTATTTAAAGTAAAAATATGTTTGTAACAAATATGCAGTAGTTTTCACTATTCATAAAAAATAATGTTTCTCAGTAAAATAAAAAAATATCAGCCTAAGATAATTTTGAGCTTATGAATCCAAAAATGGTTTTCATTTTAAAAAATAAATTTCATAAAAGTGTCAAAATGAGTTTAAAAATAGGTTGAAGCTTAAAAAACTCTCAATATTTGTCTTGCATGTACCACATAAAAAAATTAGTGTTACATATACTGCATGATAAGATATGTATTGCATGTAGAGGAAGATAAACATGGTGTTACATATATCATAGGTTAAACATAAAATAATATATTATTTATGTTTCCTAATATAAAAAATATTAATCAAATAAAAAAATCACAGAATCTAGAAGTGTTATTGTATTTCCTTCCATGTATTTGTCAAATAACTATTTGAAAATATGATTGAAATGTTATAAATGTATATATTTTCTCACCTGGGAAGTTAGAATATTGTGGTTGGTCATTTTAGTTAGGGATTACATGGGGATGGTTGGGTATCATGAGACTAGTATGGGAAGGTTATGTTGACCTATTTTGGGAACACACTCAATCATTTTACTAGTTATAGATAAGGGTTTATCTGATTGAGGTTATGATCCATGGCCATAATTACAATTTTTTGAACATTCAAACCCTATTAATTCAAAATATAATATGTTTTTAGAATAGTATCCTAGTTATTGGGGTGTAGATTTACAACACACACGTTTCATTCTTCTATAGTTCTAAAAGGATCAAGGTTTGAGTTAGAATATCCCTTGTTTAATTTTTATGTGTGTCGGGATATGTATCTCCTTTCTCATTAACTATTTTTAATATGAATTTCTATACATTTTTATGGAATTTGAGATAGGTAACTGGGAGGTAAGGTTTTAGAGATATAATACCTAGTTTCTCGTTATCTAAGGGGTTTCATGGGGCCAAATGTATTCTCTTGTGTTGTTAGAAAACATATTTTATAATAATCCCAAACACTTGGTATATCATAAATGAGCGAGAGGATACCCAATTACAACTTATGCCCAATATTTCCAATGTTATTAATTTCTTATAAAGGTTCCTATAAACAATTCCATCCCTATTTTACATTTTATATTTTATTATTTCTAAATTTTGTTGCTATGAAGGAATCATTACTAATATTGATAAAATTTGGTGGGGTTAGTTTTATGGTGGTCTAGTAAGAACACGACAACCTAATTTCATTACCTTCTTATGGAATATTACTATCTGATTTATCTTCCCTAAATTCATGAAATAAATTTTACATAATTTATTTGGAACCATGTTGGTAGTTCCTTAATTATTGTTAGTCAATTACCCTTTATAATGACCCTAGTGCATGTGTTAACCCTATATTTTATTTTAGGTTACAAGTTTTACATGAGATCTTTCCAGTCTAGCTAACTGATTTTAGAGGAATGAACAAAGCTCATACTAAGGTTTTTTAGTTATTTCTAATCATATAGTGAATTATATAACATTATCCTTTGATCGACCAATTACTACAAACGTTATATGAGATAATGTTTGTTTTTTATTGGTGCATTTAATTGAACATGTTTTTATATATATTATTGATGGACAAACTTTAACAATTAAACATTTTTACATTAATTTTGTATATTAATTCTATTTACTACCGATTATTGTATTTATATATATATAATATAGTTTCCAATAATTTCTTATAAATTTCTTACATCTAGTACGTATAATCTAGTGTACTTGTAGGAACACATATAGTCACCCCAAAATTGGTCATGCTTTTTGTGAGTCTTGTACATTGAATTAATTTAATCTCTAAGATTTATTTTTATTATGGAAATTTTTCATTGACATAGTCATTAGTATTGATTTCAAAACTCATTATCCATCACACATCATCTACTCTAAAATGTTTATTACATTCATTTTGTCAACATTATAGGAGAGTAGTAATTATATGTAATATATTCAAAAACAAAATGTTGGTAGTTAGGTTCCATTGTAAGAAATTTACTAGAGTTTCATTATGTAATTTGGGGATGAAATTGTTTATATTTCACCTATTGAGTATTGGAATTATGAATTTTCCCAAAGGAACTTATTAAGTTAGCTAATGGAGAGGGGGAGGAATTTATAATTGAGTCACTTCCAAGAATAAAACCCATATCAATTCCTCCATATATAATGGATCCTACTGAACTAAGGTAGTTGAAGGTCTATTAATAGGAACAATAGGAAAAGGTTATATCATCTGGAGAAATTGAAATTTGGGTGTTTTTATTATATTCATCTTATGAGTCCATGGTAGTATAAACATGTGTATTAATTAGAAGAGGTTGAGTCAAGATATGATCCATAACTAAAATAATTTTCATTTGATTGCATTTATATACGATCAAATGAGGGGTGTCATTTCGCTATCCATGGACATTATAAAATTAGGTTATGATCAGTTATGGGTTGGTATAGTGTATATTCCTCATACTAAATTTAGTAAAATATTTGAATTATATGAGTTACTTTTAATGAAATTTGGTCAAATGAACATGCCCAAATAATTTTTGGATATAGTAAATTGTGTATTTCATCCATATTTTTTTTTGGTTATATTTAATGAAAAAATTCTTGTATAGAACTAATAATAAGATGAATGTGGTAAATATTTGGAGGTTATATTGGTTATATATTAGGGTATAATGAATTTTCTTCAATCTCATAAAATACATTTTTTAGATTAAGTAGTTATACCTCTTAGTTAATATGATATTGATGTTTGGTATATTACTAGACCATATACATGATGTGTTTATAGTTTAATTGTACTAGATAAATATTTAAAATAAATAACTTCCGTAGATTAATAAGATAATATTTGCGATTAATTGAGAATTTCTCTAGATTGGATGCACTAATAAAGTACTTAACTAACAAAGGGGTGAACATTGAGTGTTATGATCCTAATAAGATATCCTTAGAAAATCTATAATATAGTCTTATTACCATCCAATTTTTCACCTTACCTAACTCATGTAATGATTATTCACTATACTATAATACATATAGATTTGTATTAGAGTACTCATTATTCAATATAGGATAGTAGTTTCATATATTTTACGAAGATAATTAATAATAAAAAATATGATAAGATTCAAAACCAAAAGTTGGATATGGTTGTACAAGAACTAAAATTTGGGAACAACTATATATTGGAAGAGATATTTTGGGGTCTATACTGTCAATACGGAAATATAATTTATTTTACCGCAATGAAATATCTATGTTTTTTTGAGAAGCAAGGTTTAGTACCTTAATTTATTTGACATAGATATAGTGTACAACAATCAGAAAAGAAATGTTACAGTTGATGTATAAAGAAGGAATAATTGATATTGATTAGTATGAGAGTCCAATAATGAGAGGTGGTTAATGTGACACTTCACTAAAATAAATTTTACTATTAGAATTATTTTTGTAGGGATATGATTATAGATCTTGGAATTGATTCCTCATTATTTGATAGTAAAGGAGTGTAAAATTCCACAAATGGATCATTAGGTAATGAGAGAACTAATATATGGTTTGATTCTCCAACTATAATTCACTCAATTTAACATTAGAAACCAATATATATTTGAATGGTTTATTTAACCTACAAGAACTCAGGAACTTCTAATATAGTATTCTCTTTCCTTAATATGCAATGTTCACCAAGGTTTCACCAAAATGTATCATTATATCTATTTGAAATATTTGTTCCTAGGGATTAAGATGAAAATTGTGGTATTTTTATTGTGGTAAATTAAATGAAAATTGGTGATGATTGAGAATATAACACTCCATTATATTCATTAGAAACATCCTATTACAATATATAAATGAAACATTTTTCAATGTATTTAATAATGGGGGATCAATGTTTATTTTTAGGCAATTGTATGGTGTCTGTTATTCTTGATTGGTTACCCAACGTATCTTATTTCATACTTATTTGGTAGACTCGATCAGCTGAAGAGATGAAAATTATATTTTTACAAGTTGTTGTATGATGGTGTGTGTTTATAATGTGTATAATTTTATATTGGTATTTCAGATTCATATCCCATTGTTAGAATGAGTTGAAACAAGCCTTTGACAACTAGGTTAATTTGGTTAACGTATTCAATCCTGAAATTGATAGGTTGTCTAATTAAATTTTTTAGGTATGGAAGGAATTGGATAATGAATTTATCCAATATTTTTTATGTTAATGGGAGAGTGATTTTTTATAGGTAGAGTTTTATTATAAGAATCGTTTCATGGAATTTATTTAGATAACAAAATTTGAAGAATTATAAGGTTGGTGAACCCAATCTCCTCTATTCTAGTTTGAGGTAGGGTAATGACTTTTTGTCATGATAAGTCTCATATCAGAGGCAAGGAAGCATATTCAAATGATTTAGTGGTGGTTTGTTAATTCTCAATGTAACCAGTGATTATTTACTGATTAATAACATTAACCTATATTATTCATGAAAGTATATTGTATATTTTTTATAGTTTCACTATGGTTTCTACTCTAGAATATTCTATTGTTGGTAGAGCTATGACCATATTTTATTAAGGTATTTGAGGATTTTATGAGGATCTGTATAATGAAAAAAATTTATAACATTCCCTAATATATAGTGAGATAAATGATGTATTAAATAAATATATATATATATATATATATATATATCTATATATATTACATACAGTCCATTCACAAGTGATCTAAGCCCAAAATGGTGATCTAGAGGGTGGTGTTTTATTTGAGAAATAACCACTATGTATAGTGGAACAAAGTGTGATAATCCTATGTGGGTATATGGTGTCCCTGATATTTTTTTAGTGGTTGAAAAATATATCCAAGATGAAACATGAGAGAATGAGCATGATATGAGAGCATAGTTATATAATATTATCAATAGTGATGCATGGTGATGCATTTTAAGGAAAAGATACACATAGTGGGAAGTTTATAACAACCCCCATATTCAAATGTATGAATTTAATTTAAATTTTATATATATATGGGGTTTTCTACTATTTGAGTAGTTAGAGTTGTGTAGGATAAAAAATTATAAAAATAGGCTTATGGTTAATATCTATCATTTTGTGACAGATAACACTATGTATACAATAGAACTATTTGAGATGTATATTTTTTGAAATAAAAGATGGTTTCCCCCATGTGAACCAATAATAAAGAGATGTCCCCAAGATAGATATCTATTGTGGTATTGAATACTAGACTACGGTCAAATCGTCACCTAGTGGCTTCTTCCTTCGTTTTTATAAATTTTTTATAAAAATAATTTATGTAAACATTTTATAAATAATCAAAATCCTCCCTTATTTCATCACCATGATTCACCAACACATTTTCAATGTATGTTTTACCTCATACAAGCATAATACATCCAACATTAATTCTAAAATTCCCATGTTATTAACATTATTTGATAACAACATGTATTTTTATCTCTCTTATCTCTTTTATTATAGTCTATGTCACTATTTCCATATTCCTCCAATAAAATTTCCAATTTTATGTTTTTACTACACATTTATTTTATTTTTTATTTGAGATAAAATAAATCATTTATATTTGATGACTGTGAAAAAATTACTATGAGTTAAGTTTTGTAATACCCTCGTAAAAGATACATTCATAACACTAATTGTTATTAGCCTTGTCATCAAGGTAAGCTAATAATTTTGGGACCATTTATGATAAGAAACATTAGTCACAAACACTTTTCACAGAGTAGTGTAAGGATGGATGATCTTCTAGGATGTCTCTCAAAAGGTGTGTGAGTGTGTTTGTGTGGAGAAGGTACACTAAAATAATATGTGATTTCCAATAAAGATTTACACAATTATGATATGAGGCCTTGGTGGATAATAAAATTTTGTGTTCTTGGTAGTTATCTATGTTGTTTTGGTAGACCCATGAGGTTATATGAATGGGTTCATGGAATGAAGACCTTGGTTGAGGGAAAAGTGTACGAGTTACAATACAATTATTGATGTCCACAAGAACTCAATGGTTTTAACGTTTGGGTTATATGATGAGGATATTTTCATAATATGTGGAAATAGTTGAATATACCATGAAAAGTGATACTTAAAATATTGAATGTTACTACACATGTCAACTGGTTAGAATTTATTTTTATGATCCTATTTGATAAGAAGGACATACATAATACTTCATGGAATAATGTAGTTTCTAGATGGGAAACCTCATAAGAATATTTCCATGGTTACTTTTAGTGTAGAATAACCAAAACCTATAAAAAATTTAAAATTTTTGGATAAATTTTACAATAAAATATGTTGCCTCCATGGTCAATACTATATTTTGTTTGTGTAAGGAATGAAATGAATTAAAGTAGACTAATGGGTTCAGATAAGTATAATCATATCCTCTTAAATTCATGTCCAGACAGATGGTCCCAATATTTTCCAAATGGTTTATATTGGTTTTATAGTGTCATGTGATGTAATAAATATAAATTGTGTGCATGTTTGTAGATCCAAAAATAAATCTAATTATGTTTCTATATGTTATGATAGTGGATTAATAATTTTTTTGGTTTGTTTTAAGGAATATGTGTCAAGTAGTTATTTATAAAAATTTTGTTGCTATGAAGTATATAGGAAACATTAACTAGGAACCAATAAGGGGTTCACATTATTATAATTTCACGTAGAGGTACTTGTTAGGTTCTATTGTGTATTTACTAATTGTGATACATTTCTGTTAGTGAAATGATTGCTTGTGGCTTGCCGCATCATGGAAGTTTTTAAGGATTAATATTCATTTGGAAGGTTTTAAATTGATAAATTGGTGAGAGGATAATCATAAAATATGGAATAGTTCTAAGAACATAATATTTGGAAATAATATAATGTTTTATTATGTGAGAACCAATCCAAATGTTATATATAGTTTGTAATTTGGTGATGAACCAAATAATGAATTCCAATGTAATATGGGATTAGACACCACACCTACCTACAATGTCAAATAAGTGGTATATGATGTTACTCCCACACATTCCATGTCATTATTATGAGATTGGATGGAATTCCAATATACATTGAATTGGAATAGATATATGATGATGTACCCAAACATTCCTTGTCATTATTATAAAATTTATATTAAACGGAATCCACTTAGACATGATTGAAGATATGATCCCATTCACATTGATTCCTTGGTATAATTACAAAATATTATTCCTTTACAATTCAAGTTAAAATTAGTGTGGGATATGAGGTTATTTGCATCCATTACATATCTTGATTACAAGATTAGAATTCATACCACTCTATATATACATACTACCTAGATATGAGGCCACACCATTAAATTACTATAAATGAATAAAATATTGATTATGATTACAATAAATTTAAACATATAAGTAGAATATGATAAAATCACCATATGTTTCATATCTCTGATAAAATATTTTATGCTACACCAATCAATTCATTGACTTTTATGAATAAATGTGTATAATTCCAACTAAAAATGTGGGAATCTATTATTATTTGATGTTATAAGAAATTATAAATACACGAAGTACATCGATGGTTATAAATGGTTGAATTTCATTATTATAAATAACTTTTGTTTTTTATTATGCATAATTTTACACTCATCCATAGTATTAAAGATGATATATTTAAAATTGACCATATCAATAGTTGAATTTTGTATGGTTTCTCAAAATGTTTATTTTATAGTATTTAATGACTTACTGGGTATTTATTTTTATATTAATGTTTTTCAAATTTAATTTTAAAAGAAAATATATATTTTATATTTATTTATGGGAAACATTGATTATGTATTACAAAGTATATTTCCCACACCCTACATGTAAACCATGGTGGTAATGTAAACATTCACTTAATGAATTTTGGAAAGGGAAAGGGATATTTTGTTGATGTTTGAGTTATATCCATAGCTCAATTTAGGAAATTATAATAGGTATATCATTGGATTCTTATCTTTACAATCTCTTTATAATTTTATTTATTTTTAGAAACATTTGGTATATGATTGACCCATTTGGAGATCTTACACCGAATATTTTCCATGCACAACATTATTGTGTTTTTTTAATTTTCTCTTAGAATATGATATATCTATTATATCTAGTGTAATGCTTTCATTTTCATATTTGGGTTTTAAATTTTGGATTAGTTAATATATTGTTTCCACAGTGACTTATGGTAATACGATCTAGGGTATTCCCTCCCCATAGTATCGATAGGCTCTTCCTACATGACCATCAAATTTATAGGATTCCACCCTAAGGGTGTATTATTTTACTCATGTAATTTGATGCATGTTGAAGTATAATTGATTTTGATGGATCATAATTTAATTTAATTATTTAATTCAATGGATTCCAAAATCACCACTAGGAGTTTTATATTGAAATATTAGTTTTTTGAAAAAATATATAAAATTGTAAATTTATATTTAATAAAATGTCATATTTGGAAAGAGATTGAGAATTTGAGCCTTGAATGGTGTGTTCATTTAATATAATATTTCCTTATATTTTAGGTGATGGTAAGTTGGTGAAAATCCATGGAAATTCATTTTTAGAATAAATTATTTGTTTAAAAATCTAGTTTAAAACTATGTTCCATATATATATATATAGTAGTGTTAATATATTGTTTTTGGGGGATCAACTTAGTAAGAATCCACTCTATGCAGATATTTCACCTAATAATATAGGAGTTTTACCAATGATCATTGGATCATTTTGACCATGGATTGGTTCACTGAATCTAATTCATATTTATTTGAATAAATATTCGGTGTTACATTTTATTTATATAATCCATGAATATTGATTTTAAAATATAATATGTCTTTTCAACGTGATAAAATAAATATAATTCACTGGGAATTTTAAAACATTGACCACTGGGTTTTGAATAATTATAAATAATGTGTTTAGGTAAACATATTCTCACTTCAAATAAGAATCAATTTGTTGGAATTGAACAAAATTTTTCCACATACTCTTTATGAATACATTATTTCATTGAATTTATTTTCATAAAAAAAATTCATAAATTTCATGATTTGTAAGAGATTATTTTTAGTGTCATTTTTTATTAATCTATTTATAACATTTGAATAGAGTTCAATAATGAGGAAAATCATATATCGCATTAGTGGTTTTAATGAGATAGATCTAATGCCTTTTAAATCAATAATATTGATGTTATACATTATAAAAGAGTTTATTTATAATTTGGTACATGTATTATTTTTCTATTAACATGAAGGTATTATATTCAAAATATTTGTGAAATGGTGAAAAAATTTAAAATAATTAGGTTCAGATTTGATACCTCCAAAAATTTAGTAAAGAATAAAAAATCTAACTGCGCTTGAAACATTGTATGTGGTATTAAATGCTAAGTGTAAATGTAATGCCCCACCAAATAAAAAGTGTTTTTTCAACTATTTATCAAATAGAAAATAGAATGAAACATAACCCTAGTAAGAGGAATGATTAAGGAGCACTATGGTGAAATAAATGGGGATCATATCATTAGATATAATAACACTTTCTGGGTCACATACCCCTAGATGAATAGGGTGATTTCTTTCAGACCATGTGATCCTTATTTGTATGGAGAATTGATCATACATTAGCCATTGAATGTCATATGATTCTCAATTTATGGAATCCAATTATCCAATTTGATAGCCAACAATTATGTTAATCATTAGAGAATATTGGAAACATTTCACTATGAATTAGGATTGATCTTTCAATTGAATATATAAGAACCAAAATATGGGTTGTGCTAGTAGATGGTGTTTCCGACAACATGATCGTCCTATTTTTACCCACATACTATAAGAATGTTTTCAAGGTGTTTATGACTACATGGAAAGATAATTTTAGAAACAAATAATATGGTTTAGCTCCCCACAATATCATGGACTTAAAGGGACTATGTTTGGGTGATTTTTTCAATTGGATTGATACATTAAATTATTAAGGATTAAAAATTTGGTAAAAGTATTATTATTAATAAAGTAATAATTTATCATTAATTAAAAAATCTCTTATGTGATAAATTTCAACTTACTACATGGTTATACATTTATAAGAAGAATGAACTCATTTTAATATGAATTTATATGTTAGGATGTCATGTTTTCTTGAGTTTTCCATGTAAATACATTATTATTACGTGATAATAAAAATACTAGGAATACTTTGTTAAACCAAAATGAGAAACATGAATTACTTAATTGATATAATTACCATACTATGGGTGGTGGTGATTTTTTTATGCTAACAATCTCATGATTTAATGATATAGGATATCATAATTATAGTAAATGGAAGAGAATAGTTAATCTAATTAATGATTATTCCTAATGTGTATTGACAACATTGAATGAGTTTATAAAATTCATTTTAATTTAATAAATTTTAAAAATTAATCAAAAGTCAAAATAGGGGGAAAATAAAATACATTTAATTAAAAATGATTATATAAGTTAACATATATTAAAGGGAATTTTCATAAGGTATAAATGATTTAATTCGGATAATTAAATGAAAAGGTAGTTGTTAACAACATTTATGATTACATATAAAGCATTGTAGAGTATAAAATGAACATTGTTGAATGGAAGAAAAAATAAAATCATTTACTTTTAAAATTAGAATTATTGTATGAGAAAAATGTGGATGAAGAATTTAATTGGTAAATTTTAGATAAAATGACTAATTTCAGAATTCAAAAAAGGAAATAAAGTGATTTCAAATCACTAATGATAAATTATTTCCCTAGTGATTAATAAGTATGAAATATATTTAGAATATTTAAGGAGGGTTATATGATTAAAGGTAAGATAATGAGGAATAATGACAAATAATTCAATAATTCAATCAAATAAATTCTTATTATTAATGTTCATATAGGATTGTTATTGATATATAGACACATTGGAGGTACTATGAGTTAATTTCTATAGTGAAAATGTGAATTATAAAGTGAAATGTAATATTTTATGTGTTTGGATGTGGATATCTGAAAAAATGAATAACTAATATTTATATGATATTGAATGTTCATTCACATTTTATGACCTTATAATGTTTCAATCCTTCCGGAATGATGTATAAAATACTTATAGCTATATAATAATTTAGGAATGAAAAAAATAAGATCCTTTGATATGAATTAATTTATTATTATGTGTATCAATATATCTTCTAGTTTGACATAGCCAATGGATCATGGACATCGATAGTAAAATGATAATGTGGTTGTTTCCATAAACTCACTGTAAAATTTGGGAGAGGGAAATGAGTTTGTGACTATACCCCCACCCCCACTAATCTGTGTAGATGTTGGAGATGGTTCATCCTTATATATAACATTAATAACCAAATACAACAGCTTTATAAAAACCAAATGTTTATTATTTAATATGTGTTTATTACTAATTCCTATTGAATCAACCTAATGGGATAGTTTGAGATGGTAAATTATATTAGAATTTCCTCACAAAGAACATAGTGGATGATAATTCACTTGATTGGTGACACAAATACTCTCCTGCATATAATTGATTTAGGTAGACAATGATAAACTATATATTACCTCTCCTCCAACCCACTTATTTGTTAAATTAAAATTACCGAATATGGTACATACCTAGATTTTTATATTTCATCGAGTAAACTGTTATATTGAATCATTCCTAGTGATGGTTATTTTCACAAAAAAAAAGAACATGGATACTTATATTAACTTTATAAATTTGTATTTCCTCTAGAAATTATGAAATGTGTATTTCCTATAATAGAAAATAGAAATGTTTTTTATGACTGATGTATTCCAAATAATGACTCCCATTGATGGCACATTAATAATACTTTCGTATGTGAACTAGGATTATAAAGTATGGGTTCATGTATCATATAGATCTATGCTAATTTTTTTAGTGATTTCATGAATTATTTTATTACATCTATAAATATATTATGTCAAATATATTATTACTATATTTATCAACATACCAATTATTTTGTGTGTATTAGAGCTACATATATTTTATTAGAGATATAAAGAAATGATTTTTAATATCAGGATGATACATTTTATATTAACAGATGTGATTTAGAGTTATGACAAGAAAAAATGATAAATTTTTCTATTATACCTCCATATAAAAAATTATAGAAGACCCAATAAGACCTAGGTAGATGTATCACAATGAGGTGGTATTTATTTTTTATGAAATTGTAGAAAAATTCATCTATGTCTCCTATATTTTTATATTCAGGTATTTAAATTTATTGAAACTCTAATTTTATCCTTTCAAATATATTAGAATCTATAGTCATCAACATGAATTCAGGAGTCATAGTCCAATATTTTCCCCGATTAGAGTTCCATTGGTGGGTAATTATGGCATGTAATATATTTTGTGTAAAATTAAAGTAGAAAAAATTTATTGGTACTTGGGATATTTCCTATGAATACATTTGTCTTGTGAAAATTCATATCATTAAATAAATACATATAGATTATATATAAACATATATATATTTATTGGGAGTAAAAATTTCATATATATTTTTATTTTCTATGAATGGAGACATCACACCTAATTTTATTGTTATTTTTTTATTTAAAATGAGACTTTCATTTAGTTGGGTATCTTTACATTTTTTTGGAAGGAACAATGGTGACTAG
The DNA here is from genome assembly GCA_963277665.1 of Viscum album. Taxonomy (NCBI): domain Eukaryota; kingdom Viridiplantae; phylum Streptophyta; class Magnoliopsida; order Santalales; family Viscaceae; genus Viscum; species Viscum album. Next base: position 1,378,150,319 of record OY728120.1, on the reverse strand, counting down.
TAAAACTAATATAAAAATATTGATAATTATCATTTTTATAATATCATATTTGAATCAATAATATGATATATTGTTATGTTGACGCTTCTTCTAAATGTAACACACTGATATTTTTTGAAATGTTTTCCTAGTTAATATAATCTATGTGATATTTCTGCATTCCAACCAATATTTAATATATTTTTTTTTATATTAAAGAACATAGTTTATCTCTTGAAATACCATTTTAATTATGCACTACAAACCACATAAATTTTAAAATTATATACATAGAACACTGGGGTTATCATATTTTTCATGCAATATTGGATTTCCCTGATGGTGTGCGTAACATGAAGATTTAGTGTTACCAAACAATAATATATAATTAAAAATATTATTATTATTTGTTATAATTATATACAAATGATCTATTCTATAAGATTTTATGAATATTATTCACTAACTTATGAAAAAATTTGGTTTCACAAAATATTAAATGAATTAATTTGTTACAAATTATTATGAATATAGGAACCAATTGAATATTAAAGGATTATTTTTATAGAAAACTATTTTAATGATCATAAATATCTTTTCATCCTAATAAATTAAAATAATTAAAATTAAAAAGTAATTTTATTATAATATATATCTTATATATCTAATGAAATATCTTTTATATTCATCCAATAGATTTTGTAGGCATAAGATAAGAACAAACCAAATTTTAAACATAAAACCCAATATTTTTATCAATGAAATTTTACCGACTTTTGATGGTGAACCCATATTAAATCTAAATTTTGGAAATTGAATTTATTTTATATATTAAAATTCAACATCATTTTAGAAATAATTATATAAAATTTATGTTTGTTTGAATTTTTGGTATTTTTTCTGTTAAACTAAATTTTGCAATGAATAGTGAAAATACTAATATTAAACCAACCCATCTTTTTCATATTATTTATTTATTAGTTAAATTTATAAATTTAATTGATTTTAATATTTATTTAGATAAATTTTTTATCAATATACCCAATATAGGTCTTTTGAATCAATTTGACATGGAAATTGGTTACCAAAACCTAGAAAACATTTGAATGTTTTCACTTTAAAACCCTACTTTCTATTCCCATATTTGGGATTAAATTTAAATTAATTGTTACCACTTATGTGATTAAAAATTATAAAAATAGATTCCATATTTGTAATAATAATAATTTATAATGTCTAATATAGTCAACATATTATTTTACCAAAATTATTAATGATTTTAATTAAAAGTATTTACATTGATTAAGGTTAAATTAAACTTAATAAGGGATGAAACCATAACATAAAGGACCAGAACAAGCTATACACTTTTCTGAAGCCATATACAAGCCATAATTTGACCTTATTCTTTATTTAATCATATATGTACCATTATTGGATCCACTTTCAATGAAAAACTTGGTTGGGTTTTCCCTTTTCAAAAATAATACAAAAGTGCCACTCCTCCACTATTAATTGTGTCCCCTCCTCCAACATCCACAAAATTATAAATACACTTATGTTCGGCCAAAATCTACACAAATAGCTCTAAAAATACCTTAATTTATCTTTGAATCATCCCTTTGGGAATAAATTCATCCAAGGATGTCCTTTGGTGATATCCAAAAGGAGTTATCCAAAGAAGAGTTAACATCCTCCCTTAAGCTCCTTTATCTTATTTTCATTATCCATAGCCTCCACTCTCCTAATTCCATTATTATAAAAAAAACTAGTATAAAAATATTATAATATTTTTTATTCTAGTATTTTAACATACAAATACACACACTTCCATCTAATGGGTAAGGACCATTCGATTTATGTGTACAGAGAACTACGTCTTCAAAAAACAATGATTGTGCATTCTTCCCATACCACCTATCATAGTGGAAATTATTATGGAAATTGCATTTTTAAATATTATTGATGATATTTATAATTATTTTACTATTTTTTAGTTATTTTAAAACTCATATCCTTATACATTCCATATTTTGTAAATACGAAAATTTTGTTTGAGGAAGTGTGGACTACATCCCCCTCAAAGCAATGTGGTTCATTCACACACTAAATAGAACCAATTAATAATGTATTTAGTGAAATTATATGATATATATAATATAATAATTCTAATTTAATTATGATATATATATCTATTTACATATATATACTTATATATCATTTACTCTCTTTCATCCAATTTGACAATACAATAGAAGTAATGATCATGCGTACGTTTGACCTTCCCTCTCCGTAAAACGATGTATTATATTTCAGATGTCTATATTATTTATATTATTATAATAAATTTATACTGAATATAATATATATATATATATATATTTATTTAATTATTTATGTTCTAAAAGTTGTGATATAAGTTCTAGGACTAATGATATAACAAATTAATATAAAAGTGAAAAACAAATTGAATATTACATGAGGAGTATATCTAATAAGAAATTTTAACGAGAGGGTAATATAAATTCATAATCAAAACATATATGGTATTATAAATAAAAATATACTTATTTATAATTTTTATAATAAAAATAAATTTTTTATATAGGATTATTCCATGACTATGAAGAGAGTCAATAAAAAAGGAAGTTAATTTCATGTCACTCTTTATTTCAAGGAGATTCATGCCTTATTAATCAGTCACATAATTTTTTTGTATATAATTCCCATGAATGTTTTCTATTAATCTTATAATTAAATCGATGGTAAATTAAATAACCATGTTGTGATATTTATTTCATTTGGATTATGTTCAAATGGTAAGAAATCGATAAAGTAATTTTGTCTCAATTTCATTTCGTTGAGAATCAGCTGGGTTATAAATCTATATTTTAATATGATGTGTATAAAATTCCTGTGACATGTTATAACATTAATCACATTATTTTCATGTTATTTTAATTCTCCATTTAATTTCATTTTCATATATATGGAGTATGATTCATAGTTACCATGTGGTAAGAGTTTATTAAAACAATATCACCATTTGTCGAGATAGTAAATGATCACATATTCATTAATGAAATTTACTGATACATATTTCATGAAAACTCATGAATTTTTTGATACTATGGTTTTCTTTGATGTCCTCATGTGTTAGTACCGTTTTTCCTATCTTTTTTACGTAAAATAATTTAATAAATGTTTTAAAAAAAATATGACCATACCTCTATCTTCGGTATAAAATATGTGTTCCTTAAATACCATGTTTTATAAAAAAGTTTTATTGAATATTATACTACTATAATATTATATTTAAAATAAATATTTACCCCTTTTTTCATTTTAAACAATTTTTTCTGAATAAATTAATATTATTTGGATTTTCTAGTTTATGAACAATTCATAACATTTTACGGTGTAAAGGGAATGTTTGACAGGTACAGATTTACCCACCATCATTTCATTGAAGATTTAGTTTCATTTTTAATAGGATAATTTTTTATTAAAAACTTTTAGATGATATTTTCAAATCATTTATTTTTTAAGAGTTTTTCATTATTATTTTATATGTTCTCACGTAAAAATGGATTTCAGGAGGTTTTCAATCCCTTATATATGTTTTCAAAGGAAAAGAAGATTTAAAAATGTTTAAAATGATTCCTTAATAAGTATTCAAGTTTTTTATCATGAAAACGGTTTTCAAACTGTTTTATTTTATAAGAAAAAAATAAATGTAGAATGGGTAATTCCTTAATGATGTGTTTTTAAAGGATCTTTCAAAGTTATTAGCTATATAAGGTAACATATGTTGATGTTACTCATGTATTTATAGGGAAATGATTCAATGTTTCCATTCTTATTATTTATATAAATGGTGTGAATTTCATAAAATTATTTTTATGAAATATATTTAAGTTTCAAGCCTTATATTCTTATGAATACTGATTCTCCTCACTTGTTATTATTTGATGAAATGATTATAAAACATTCCTCTTTCCCACATGTTAAGATATTATTACCTGTCTATGACATCCATTTCTTCTCATGGGTTATTATATGATTATTTATGATCATTTGGAACGTGTATATATGGATTAATTTTGATATAGTTGGGACTTAAATATCCCTCCAATTCTATGGATAATGATTTATATCTCATACCATAGACTATGACAGTCTTTGGGGATAACCTTGTCTACGAAGATGGGAATGGGAGGGAACCATAGCTAGAAATATGATATATGGTTTTAAATAATACTACTAATATGAACATGGGGGTGAACCATGAATACCAAGATGTTATTTGGATTGAACCCAAACTAATTAGTTGGTCTTGGTTGTGATTCCTTGCTTATAATGGGAATCATATTATGTGGTTATGTGTTACCACAATTCCATGTTTTATTCCAATGTTAGGATTTCATGGATTATGTTCTTTGTTTCCTTGTGATTTATGTATTATGAATTGATAATATCAATTAAATGATTCATTTTTATGATATTTTACATGGAGGGTATGATATTTAAACGTTTTGATCAGTTTATCATACTCATATGCTCATGTTTGTGCTTACATGTCTCCATTTTTTACCCTTACTCAGCATCTGATCTCACCCCTTTTTGTGTTTCCTTACCAAAGTTATGAAGATATGTATTCAGTTTGATGTATCTAAAAAGGGTTCTACTAAAGAAGAACCTAATGGTAAATAATGTAGCTCACTTATATACCAGGGTTCATATTTTCATTTTTTGAAAATCCTTACACTAATATGGTCATTGGGAATCAGTTTTTTAATGTGTTAATTATTCTCCAAAATTGATGTAATTTACACGTGCATTAAGACTAGGTAATTATAGCTGGAATTAGAGAAATTTTTTATTTATCCTTACTAATCTAGGATGATAAAAAAATACGAGGAACTCCATGGACAAGTCTACAGATAATTCTAAGCATAACGAAAAGTATAGGAAAATGTCATGGAATTTTTGAAAATGATATATTTACTAGTTTCCTATAAATTCATCCATATCTGGATACTACAAGTGGATGTGACTATGGCCCATAGGATCCTAGGGTTAATAACTCCAACAATATGTCAACGGCCTGAATTTGGTTAATATGGTATACGACAACAGGCCATGCTGCATAACTTGTTTGACACTCTCATATGATATGCATTGGAAATCCACAAACTCATTATCAACCATTATGAAGGATTTTAATTTAATATGAAAATGAATAACCTAGTATTATCCTAATGTTTCATCGATTAAAAGGTATGTTTACTGATTTAGACATATTATATGTAAATTTTCATAATTATGTGGTTTTCTTCTATGAAATGTGTTTATCATCCCATTCTTTCTAGTTTTAGTCAATGGAGATAACTTGATGGAACATGTATAACATTGAATTTTTTAGATATGGAATTTATAGTAATTACTCAAGTCAATTTCTCAATTAGAAATCACATAAATAGAATAAAGAATGTGGTATAAGTATTTTTTATACTTTTGAAGATAAAGATACCACATACAATATGTGAAAGGATTGGGATGTTCTTATAGTATTGTTTAAATCAATCATAAAAATAATGACTAGATTGAGGTTAAGGAACAATAAGAAAAGATTCATATTTCATGTTCTAGGATAGAGTTATTAATGAATAATTTGATGAATCCTGAGTAATGGTTTAAGAATAATTTTGGATGAATGAATTTCTTATGATTTTGAATTTAAATATTAATTCATGTGAATCGTGTTATATATATAAAAGAATTTTAAGTATAAGTTTTCATTATATATTAAAAATTATATTTTTAATAGTGATGAAAAATTATAAAACTGATACTCTAATTAAGATATTTTAACACTTAATATGATCAAGAGGTTGAGAAAATTTTATTTCCCTTGGATATAGAGATGATTTTTTTGGATAAAGTAAACAAGAGAGCACTAATTACCCTATTTCTGATTATTGATATTTTTATAATTTGGTCTACATAATAATATATTATTTTTATAACTTCATTGATTTATGGAATATATACTATAATCATTGGAATAATTAATTATGCATGTTTTCCAAAAGTATTTATTATAATTATAGTTATTATCAGGTTTTAAAAGAATATATAAAGATGGTTTTCAGATGTCTATAATTTGACAACCACGAGATACATTGATGTATAAGTGGGATCAATGTTACGTCTATTCGGTCACTTTATTTATAATGTTTGGCATTTTCATTTTTTAAAGGGTTGTATGGTTGACCAGTTATGGAAAACAGAAGTTAAACATTGGATGAAGTATTTATGTATTGTGTTTGAATTGAAAACCAGAATTAAAAGTCAATCTTGTGATTAAACATATTTTTAGAATTTCTGTAATATTTATTTTGGAAATTATATTAATATAGATTTAGAAAATTAAATCATTTAGTTCTAGAAGAAACCCATCAAATCTGGCAAGGATGTGGGTCTTGAACCCCTAACAGATGGATGATAAGGTTTTCATTCATACCAGTAGCCTACACAATTTTCTAGTTAATGTGTAATTGTTTTAGTTATAAACATGATGAATAAATATCTTATTTTGGGATTTTTGACCTCAATCACTCCCTAATATTTTCAATTTTCCTCCACTTATATATATTCACTTCCCACCAATGATCTCATATCTAGAAACATTGATATATTTTTCACTGGGATACCCTCATGTTTCTAATTTCCATTTCTCTACAAGAAGATTAGTTATTCATTCGTACAATGTGGGTTTCTGTGAAAGGAATATTCAGGTAGTAAACGTTTGATAACCGAGAACTATATTGTGGGAAAAATTCATTTTAAGGGGGGTAGAATGTAACACCACTTGTTTTTGTGATTTTTTTGAAATAATTTAACATCTTTGAGATTTTTTCATTTCACACAACACTTAATATATATTTTTTTATCTTAAAGTAATATATTTGGATCGCACAATAAGAAGATAATCATGCACTAAAAAACTGTAAATTTTATCATTATCTGCATGGAACACCAAGGAGATAATATATTTAACTTAAGACGGTCATTCGACAATATTTTGCATAACATGAAAGACCGAGTGTTATGATAATAAAATATGTTATGAAAACTATTATTTTTATTTAATATAATAATATCTAACCTAGCTATTAAATTATATTTTCTGAATATTGTTAACTATATTATAGAAAAATTTGTACCCAAAAAATAGAAAATAAATTAATTAGTTATATATTATTATGAATATAAAAACGAATCAAATATAAAGGCAGCTTTTTTATAAAAAACTATTCTTATAATAACAACATTTTAGAAACCTAATAAATAAAATTTTTTACCTTTGGGAAGTAATTTTATTATATTATATATGTTATTTTTCTTATTAAATATTTTTTATATTCATATAGTTGATGATATAGTAATAATATAATAACAAACCCATTTTTACAAAAAAAACATAATATTTTTATTATGTCAATTTTATAGCCTTTTGTTGGAGAACACATTATAAATCTAAAATTGGAAAATTTAAAAAAATTAAATGTTAAAATAAAATTCATTTTAGCATTAAAAAAATAAACATTAGGTTAGGGTGAATTTCCTATTTTGTATTTTGAGTTTCATTTTTAATGAATAGTATAAAATACAGATATTTTACTCAAAACGCTTTTTCATCTAATTTATTTATAAGGATATATTTTATTTTTAACTGAATTTAATTTTTAATTAGATAAAATATTTATCCATTTATGAAACTTAGGTCATTGTAATCAACATCATTGTGAAATTGGTTATAAAAACCTAGCACACTTTTGAAGGTTTTTACTTTAAAAACCTATTCTGTCATCTCGTCTGAAGGATTAAATTTAAATTAGTTTCTACCACTTTTAATATTGGGATTTGGAATAATTATTTCTTTATTAGGAATAATCACAATTTATGAATTCTAATACATCCAAATTATTTTTTAACCTAAACAATTAGTGAAATTGATTAAAATTATTTAAACGATTAAGGCTAATGAATCATAACAAGGGACTAAATGATAACCTTAAGGCCCAAAAAACCTGAAAAATTGTAAAACAATGATTGGATGGCCATATTTTGACACCTATAAACCCTTTTATATTCCTTTTACAATTATTGAATCCACATCTAATAAAAATCATGGGTGGGGTTTCCCTTTTTAAAAATATTATGAAAGTGTCACTCCTCCTCAATTAAAAAAGGCCTCCTCTACTCCCACTTCCATACACTAATCAATCCACTTATGCTCCGATAAGATCATCCCAAATATCTCACCATAATATCACCTTTACTCCTTCAGTAATCCATTTGGGAATAATTAAATACAAGGGCTCCCATTTGTGAAAAATAAAAGGAGTTACCCCATGAAGAGGTAACATCCCCCATCAAGCTCCTTTTTCTTATTTTCATTCTTCATCCCATCAACTATAATTATTATATTATTATACAAAAAATAATATAATCCTAAATATACTAAGATTTTTTAATTATAAAATTTAAAAATAAACAATCACATACTTCCACATAAGGGGTAACAAAGATACTGTTTGTGTGTACGACGAACTACTGCTTCGAAAAATGGCAATTCTTCTTTCCTCCTTTACCTCATCTCTTGGTGGAAATTATGATGGTCACTATTTTCTTCATATAATATAGAGGATATTTATAATGTATTTAATCTTCTGTTATTAGTTTTCAATATATATCTTTATACTTTCCATCTTGTGTAAATATGATAATTTTGTTTGAGGAAGTGAGGACAACCACCCCTCAAAGAGATGTGATTCATTCACACACAATGTGGAATGTATTAACGATGAGTTTAGTGATAATAATATATATATATATATATGATATAATAATTCAACAATAATAATGATTTATATACATATATTTTATATTTATATTTCATTTTTTCTCTTTCTTACTATACAAAAAAATGGAAAAAATGTTCATGCGTACGTACGACCTATCTTCTCCTTGAACATTGTATTCCATTTCTAAATTCTATATTTTTTAGATAATTATAATAAAACCTTAATGAATATAAATTATATTTATATCAAGTTTTATTTTACCAAATTCATGTTATAATTATAAGGACCCAAGATATTAAATTTTAATACACAAGAGAAAAACATAGCGAATACTAGCAATACAAAAACATTTACCTGAAATTGTTAATAAGAAAATAATATAAAGTCATAATAAAACATTATATGTTAATATATATAAAAATATTCCAACGTAAAATATGTATAATAATCTTACACTTATTATACTGTAATATTGTATGAGTACGAAGAGTTTCAAGACACATTGTAAGGGAATTTTATCTCACTCGTTATTTTAATGGGATACATGCCTCAATCAGAGCTCAAATATTTTGTGAGGTGTATATAAATCCCGTGAATGTATTTTATTAATATTATAATTAAATGTATGGGAATTTATATAAAATTATTATTATCATTCTATCAGGAGTTTTTATTTATAAAATTTACTAAATTTGTAATTTTATTTTGTCTCAATTTTCATTCTTCGAGACACATGTCATGTTATATGACTATATTTTTATATGAGGTGTATAAAATACCACTAAAATTTTATAACAAGAATATAAATATTTTAATGATATCTTAATGCTCCATGTAATTTAATTTTTCAAGATGGGGTGTATGATTCATAGTTACCATGTGGTAAGAGTTTATTGAGAAGTCTCACCGTTTATCGAGATTATTTATGATCTTGTTTTCATTATTGGAATATTATTATCCATCATTAATTTACACTCATTATTTTTATTCTTCCTTCTTTAGTCATGATTTTTTCATTTATTAGTACCGTTTTCCTACTCTTTTGTTCATAGTATAATTAATAATTTTTTTAATAAATTATGACCATACCTGAGTCTCCGGTCAAACATTTGTGTTCCTTAAAAAACATGTTTTTTGAAAAGGTTTCAAAGAATATTATACAATTATAATAGGATCCTTATATGAAATTTTTACCCTAATTTTACCTTTTTAACAAAAAATGGATTTTAAAAAAGGAATCTTCTTGTATTTTTCCGATTGACGCACTTATCAAAACTTTTTATAGTGAAAAAGGATTGTCCTCCATATAAATATTTACCTCCCATAATTTCATTGAAACTTCATTTTAATGATTAAAATGTTATTGTTTTAGATAACCTTGTTAAAATATATTTTTAATGAAATGGTTTTCAAAAGGATTTCAAGATTATTTTATATGATCTGAAGGGAAAAAATAGTTTTCAAAATTGTTTTCCAACCCCTCTATATGTTTTCAATGGTATAAGGCATTCAAAAAGTTTTAAGTACTTCCTTGATCAGTTTTCATGTTTTTTTCATGTTTTTTTCTAAGGGTTTTACATTTTTAGAATAATTGCTTCCAAAGATAAAGGATAATTTACTCATGATGTTTTTTAAAGAGATCTTCCAAAAATTATTTCCCATCTAAGATAACATCTGTTAATGTTACTCATGCTTTTCTTGGGAAATGATTCAATGTTTACATTTATATTATTTCTCGAAATGCTTTACATTTTATGGAATGATGTTTAACAAACACATTTATCTGTCATGATTTATATGATTATGAAACCAGATTCTTTTTATGATTTATTCTTAAATGGAATGATTATAAAACCTGTCTCTTTTCCATAGCATAAGTTATGAATACATGTTTATGAAACCAATTTCATTTCATATGTTATAATATTACTGTTGATGATCATGTGTAACATGTATGTATGATTTCATTTTGAAATTTTTGGGACATATAGCTCCCTCCAATGACTTGTTTAATGATTTATATCTCATAATATAGATTATGATGGTCTTGTGAGTGGACCTTGACTACTATGACAATAATGGTAGTGAAATATGACAACCAAGATAGTATGAGTAGTGAACATGTGCTACTAATATTTTCATGGTAGTGAACTCTAAAAAACAATATGGTATGAGGACTGGAAAAATACTACTAATATGGCCTTGTAAATGATTCATTATCTACTATTGAAATCATAATACATGCTTATATGTTATCCATAATTCCATATTTTATACCTACGGTATTCTATCATGAACGATATTCATTATTTCATTATGATTCTTGATTTATGAACTATCACACTTTATGAAATTATTTTTTATGATATTGATATGAATGTTATGTTCTTCAAATATTTTTATCATGTTCTCATACTCTTCTGTTGATGCTAATGTTTACATGTCTCCCTTATTTACCTTAACTAAGCATCTGAGCTCACAAATTTTTATGTTTCCTTCCCCAGGTAATGAATATATGTATTAAGTATTATGTGTCTAAGAAGGGTTATTTTTAATAAGAACATAATGGGAGATAATGTAGCTCACTTATGTAGCAGGTTGGTTGTTCCCATGTTTCCAAAGCCACTATACTAATACGATCTTTGGGAATCTATATTTGTTTATTATTTTACATAGTCTAAAAAGTGATGTAATGTTTATTTACATTAATGTTGGGTCATTATACTAGAAAAGATGGAGTATTTGTATTTAAATATGGCCATGTATATCATATATTAGGAGGAAACTCCTGATGGACTATGAAACTTGAAAACACTGGTTGAAGGAAGTGTGATATTGATTTGTGGTATATATTGAATATTCCATGGATGAGTAAGAACAATTTGGACCTTATTTTCTATGTTATTATTAATTTTTAACTAATAATGTTAAATGGTAAATAAGTTCTACAGATATATAGGATGAATGTATATTAGTAAGCTTATAATTTTTTCATGTTAGATTAATGGCATAATGAATATTATGGTGGTAGGTATTTTCTTTTGAATAAAAATTTATAGATTGTGTGTGATTGTCATATATTATGCATGAATGGATATGAGTAGCTAAAAAGTAGACATTTCAACATTAGTTAATGAATATGTGTTATTTAAATTTGTTTTTATTAAAATAGGGAAGTGATTTATGGAGAGATAAAAATATTAGAATTATTGGATTATTAGAATAGTTATAATATATATAATGGGTATGAGTGATAAATCAACGGATTTGTTCATTGGGTAGACTAATTAGTGATTTAAAAATGGGTTATTTTATTAAAATAAATATGTAATAATATAATATATTAAGTATCAATAATTTATTATTTTTTGTACTATTTCGTATAGAATTTATTTGATCATTGTTTTATCATTTGTAAATTGGTTTTGTTAAAATTTAATTTATACAGAACTGATCTATTATGATGATATTCTATAATTTTTATTGGTGTTTATACTATACAAACAAATATTGAATATTTTATGGATTTTTTATAATTCTTTTTTTGGGGAATATTATGTGGTTGCATAGAGTAAGACATCACCACATAATAATGATCATTTAGTTCTTATTGTTAACTAATTTGATGATTTTGATAAAAAAATCATTATTGGATGTATTTTTATAGATACATTGATATCTACCTAAATAGTGTGTATTTTTTATGTTCTTTCTAGGAATACATGATAAAAAATTTTACCATATATGGAAGGAATGTATCGAGAATGATTTATGATTTTGTTATATGATATCCCAAATATGTTAAAAATTATTGATATAGTAGATTGGTAAGTGGATTTCTAAGTTGTACGTGTGATTTTATTGACAAAATTCAACCTCTTAATGGATATTCTCTTTTTAGGGAATGGTTTATATATATATTTTTCTCTTATAATGTTATGTTGGATAACTAAATTTTTCAAGTGGGAATACCTGGGATGGTCTGATTAGGAATGGTATATTTAGAATATATTTTCCATGTTTTATAGATTTTTCTAGTATTCTTAGTTTTTTAATTTATTTTTCATTTTTCGTTTCATTTATTTGTTAATAATTGATTGGTGGTATCCATATTTTAGGGTGGAAGCATGGTGAATGAATCTATAAATTGGGATTATCATTTGGGATTTACATTGGTAAGGATGATTATTTTTAAGATCAGGATGTAATATTTTTTGTTTCCACATATGGTTGAGTTTCCTTATACATAGATATTGACACTAATTTTAGTGTGATTAAATATTAAGTCTCTACTTTTAATTATCTGATGTTCTTCAGTATCTTATTTGATCGCCATAAAAAATTTCAAGTATAAATATATATTTTTTTTCAAAAAAGATAAAAATAAAAATTTATCTCAATTTAATGTTTTATTAGAAAACCATATTTGAATTTGAGTATGGAAGAAAATATTTCCTTTAAGATATTATCTTATTTCATTTTTTTTATCAAAAAGTTTTTTCAATGTAGTTAACATTTTTTTATGAATAAATAATATGTTTTACAATGGTTTTTCTATATATCCTACACACACATATATATTTATGATGGGAGAATGAATTTTTGGTTCGATCCAGTATGGATATAACTAGTAGACAGAGCTTTGTTCCAAATTAATGGTGGGTTATCTCCATGGATCAATTAAATATCACTCATTAAAATAAATAACTTAATAAAATTTTCTAGGTATGAAATTTTATTATACTAATACACTTGATAACACAAAAATATATATTCATTGGAATTTTAAAAATTCAATTAATATATTTTGTAGATTTATAGAGAGAATTAATTGTTTAAAATTTTCTATCATCAAATATGTATCTATATTTATAGAATCACATAGAACCCATTTAGAAAAACAATCTATATGAAATGAATTAACTTATTTCGATTCATTAAATTATGAAGCATTTATTTTCTAGTGAGTTGGAGAGAAATTCTAGAGTCATTTTTTAAAATATATTTATAACTTTATCATTTTGTTCAATCCTTAGTTTAACCTCATATAATTATAAAAATATCAATGATATGGATATAATTCCATTGGAATCATTTCAATTAGGGTTTTATTTGAATAAAAACAATATATTTTTACCCTCTCCCCCAGCCTCTATTAATTTTGAGACACTTAATAAGAAAATTTATGAAATCAAAGTCCATGTATGGAATATCAGGATATAGATATTACAATATCATTAAATCTAGTGGATAGAAAAGGATGAAAATGATGTTACAACATCTATGTTAGGTGGTCAGTGGTGTGTAACTACTAGGATAAAATCTCTGAAATGGTACCATATCATGTCACAAAAATATGTTAGGAACACCACAAGATTTGGTGTAGACATCACGTATTGATTAAATCTTATTAGGATATTGTTTTCCCATTTTTAAAAATAAAATAAATATATGGATTTTAGTTCTGAAAATCAGGCCTAGCCGAAGGGTTCGATGAACACGTAGAAACAAATATCAATTTCTTCCAAGGTACCTATATGTATTCCACACTAACAATGAAATATGAAGTTACTACTTGAAAATTCATATACACTCTATATAAGTCAAATATAACAAAAAATTCAACTAAAATAGGAAAAGTGGGGAAAATACTATATATGAAAGGATAGAACTGATCTAGGCCTATAGATAAAAAATAATGAATCCCCCCAATTTATACCTATATAATAGATTCCTTAAATATCCACTATGAACCAAATCCATATGAAAAATAGAACACATGAGAAATGACATTCATAATATAGACTCAAAATACTAAACAACCATCTAGATTAGTGAGGCTACAAATCCAAATCAATCATTGAAATTATTATTTGAACCTGAAATAATGTATTTCAGACTACATACCCTTAGGTAATTCCATGAATGGTGTAATAATATACACACATAGTAGAGAAACAACCACATCCATCAGTGAAACAGTTAATATAAAAGTATTTTCATAAACATTCCTACTTATTTAAATAGGAATAATAAAATAGTATGAAAGCCTTCATAAATATACATGACATTCCTAACATAGTATTAGTTGTTGAAAAAAGGCTACAATAAGTACATATTTATACAATTAAGACCCTCAACATTACATTTAATCTTAGAGAATATCATGACATTAATATCACTATTGAGGCTGGGGAATATTGTTTCACATCCCATCTAGATGGGTATATATACCAAGAATAAGTAATAACCCATCCCATGTGGTATGAAAATGGTTTACCAAGTCTTGGGGTCTTCCCATATTTGGTAATATGGTAAGGGGTATAAAAGATTGTTTTTTCTAAGTGCATCAAAATAATATGTAATAATTCAATATGTAGTATCTTTCCACACAATGAAAAATAAGTAAATATAAGTTAAACACCCATTCCAACACATGCTTATGCTCTTATATATCATATTGAAATCATATAACATATTTTTAATTGGAGATATATTTTTGGGAATATAATTAATCAAATTGAAACATATTTTGATTGTTAAAGCTACCCTTAAAATATATATTGCTTAAATTAAAAAATTACATTCATGATCACATGTATTCATACTAAAATATATTAAAAACATTAGAAATTACCAAAGATTTATCATAACTATTATTATGGAAATATGACTTTATAAATATTTTATATAATATAAAAATAAATTTATAATTCATTTTTTAGCTAAATTGTTCAATTTTTTTTGTTGAATTCACTAAAACATTTACAGATTCCAACTTAACCCTTGTAGAATATCATATGGAAGAGGTTATGCAAACATCTTACTAATTTAGAGAAAAAATTAACTAAACATGTATTGGAGTTACCAATGATGAAAATTTTTGATAACTATGTGAAGTTCAAGGTAAAGTATTAATCCCAGGTAATTTATATTTATTGTAACCCAATGGATGAATAATAAAATTTAAAATTATTTTGTTTAATGAATTTCCATATATTTTTGTTTCCATTCAAAATATATTTCAACTATTAAACCATTTCATTGGGATTTTTTATTTGAGAGTAACATATTTTGAATTTATTAAAACCTATATTCCTTAAATATTCATCATAAAAATAGAGTCATATATTTTTTTCATTCATATCAATACACAATTTAAAAAATCGAGAAAATTCAGGAATCTAATGGGAAGAAATTTTTTTAAAGGTATTTTGAAAGTTAATGGATTGACATGCACCAATAAAAGGCTTAGTAATTTATAGGACAAAAAATAATTTTATCAATAACATTATATTTTTTTAGAAAATCAGTATGTTTCATATATAATTAGTTTTTGATAAATACAAAATCATTTTCCCCCACTTAACTAACCCAATCATTTCCTCACCATCGATTAAAATCTTAGAAAATGTTTATATTGGAACATTGGCTTATAAATTATCTAAGATACAATGAAAATTAATTAATAGAATTTTAGGACAAGGTATAGTGTTAAGCTATTAAAAATTTAGTATTCATACCATATTAGTTTCATAAATTTGAATGTCTGGGGGAATATCATAGTCCATAATATCCTTATAGTAATATCCATATAGAATAATTTGATTTTTTAGGGAATGATATATTTTGAAATCAAAAAATATTATCCATTAAATATATGGTAGGTTCCCTAATTCATGAAATTTAGTTAATTTTTTTAATAAATTCAATGATAATTCTTAAAACCAAATTATGAAACTCAATATTAAAAAACTAGGATAACAAGATTTAGACATAATAAAATATTTTTTTTAATGATAATTTTTATATTTGGATAATATTTTTAAAACTATTTGAAAATATATCCTAAAATATCAATATGAATCATTATTTTATAAAAATAAAAAAGATGATGAAAAACAGTAATTTAATGTTTTAAAAATATCATTGATGTATTAATTCAAATTTTAGAACTGAATTATTATGAATCTTCTAGGTATATCCTAGATATTGACAGAATGTTTTGAAATATCATACCTAAACCATCTGTGAGATTTACCCATCCAATGATTAGTAAATCATTTTCCCACAATCACCAATGAACATATATTGGTCAATATATAATAATTTATAAATAAGGAACCCTGATAAATTAAATTATAATATAAAATAATCATCTAAGTAAATCCTAAAACATTACTTATAAAATCCATTAAACATCATAAAAACCAAATTTCAAAAATTAAACAACCAAATCAACATTGAATTTTTACAAAAAATATAAAAAAATCGTGTAATTTATCATGACCTAATTGACGTTTAGAGAAATTGCATAATTTATATAACAAATTCCATAAGACCCTCTATGTAGCACCCCAAATAGTTCATGGTATGTCTATCATAAATACATTCTAGTTATATCCTATATATCATTAATCACTGAGCCTCTATGGAACAAAACATGGTTACTTATAGAAGATATCTAGAACCATGCCATTAAACTTAAATTTGCCAGCTATGTGATTTACATTTTAACAATTTGACAAACACGATTGTGTTCCAGATGATATTTAGAGTCTGATAAAATTAACATAATTTTATTTGAATAGTAACCTACAATTATGAATTGTAACTTACCCTTATGAATAGTAATATGACTCTTATGAATCGTATCCATACCCTTGAGTGTATAAATGAATTTAGGCACCTTAAAAGTGAAGATGAATATTTTAAATGTTTATATTTTTCAATTAAAAAATGATTTTAATAAAATATTTATTTAATAATATTTAGAAAATTGTTTTTCAAAAATGGACTTCATTTATTGATTCTACATGTCTAAAAATGGTTAGGGTGAATTTTTGGGATTTATCTGAAATACATGAATTTTTTATGAATAGTAAAATGCGATAATTTACGATAAATGCTAAATAAAGGATTTATTGAGTCATTGATGATGATGTGATGATGTAAGCCCAATTTTCTCAAAGTCACATGCATATATTACTATTTTTGTTCATGTAATAATCATTATTTCTTGTCTTGAGAGGAAATAATAAATTAATGAGTATATTATTAAGAAAACTCCTCTCCCCTCCACTATATAAACCACCCCTCACCCCCTCTTTATCCCACACCACTCAAGCTTCATTCCTTTCCTAAATTATTCCAAATACTCCTCCCAAGCCCTCTCCCCTCGTCCAAGTACTTCTAGCCTCACAAAAAGGCCAAAAACAATTTCCTTAAGGAGATTCTCAAGGAGGAGTACTCAAGAGGTGAACTTTTCTTCTATTTTCATTCAGTTTCTTTTACAAAGTTCCATTCTTTTGTTCTCCCTTCCCACCTCCCCTCATCCAAATTCCATGATAATTCTATTACATAACATGTACTTTATTTTTATTGTTATAATGGAATATTTCATCATAATATTTCTTTTCCCCTCCTTTTATACAATAAATCCAATCACAGTCCGAGATGTGTTAATTTATCACACACAAGGATGGCAAGTTTTCAATTTTCATTACTATCATCAATAATATTCAGGAAACATTTTCAATTTTTGAACCAGATCATAATATATTTATTTTATCTTGATTATTGTTATAGATTCCTTAAACATTCATAATATGGAATAATAATACAAAACAAGTTTATTGTGCACAAAACCGCCAAGCCAAATACATGCGTTTATTTTTAACAAATAGAATGAGCCATCATCATGGTATATATAACCAGAATAATTATAAGATCATTTATATATCTTTAATTTCAAAAATAATTTATATTAATAATTTTGTATGTTTAACCATATTCCAAACAAACAAGCCTTCATGAATACAAGTAAACAAATCATGAAAACCAAAGAAGAAAATGGTACCAAAACAGTAAAATTGAATATCATAAACCATACAAGGGCCATTAATGAACCTCATAAGATCATAAAATATCAATTAAATGTTTATATGGATCTGGACGTATTAAATAATGAAGATAAATTTTATTATTAAGGTTGTTAAGAATAATCAAGAACACCTTCAAGCAAAAGGTAAGGGATTCTCTCTCAGACTATTGTTCAAGAATCTCCCCCATGTTCTACCTTTTATTTCTAATACCTAATGATGGCGTTGGTTTTTTCACCTCCACCTTAATACCCTTTTTAAATATAAATAATGTGATACACCTTTACCTCTCATTAATCCCTCCCAATAACACTCATTACAATAACGAAATGTTTGTAAGGGGTTTTCTCATATCACTTTCAATTCTGTGGAATTTACATTGTTTGCCTCTTATTTCTTATATGAGGTATAGTTGTACTGACATTTGATATATATTATCTTGATTCCATTTATATTCATGGTATTCTATGATTCATTTGGTGGTTATTATCTTTTGGTCATACAATTCAATTGATTACAACGTGGTAACGATCTTTGTCTCAATTTTCACTTCATTGTGACTTGCTTAGTACGGTGCACCTACTCTTTCTTATGTGGTCAACCTAATTCCCATTTGAGATCACTTTTAAATTGAAATTATATTCCATTTAAATTTCTATATTCTCATAGCACGGATATGATTATTATCAAAGCTGTATACCATTTTTATTACAATATTTATTTTGAATGTTGTTTTGACAGTGGAAATATTGATGAATCTGTATCCTCTATTATATATGGATATTTTAATGTAATGTTACTCTTGTGTTGTATAAATATATAAATAATGTTTTGGATTCAGAGTTGGGTGGTGCCCACTACATCCCTTCGATGCATCAATAGGTCTCACGAGACAACCAATTTGGCGAAAAACCCTTCAGGTTTTTTTCCAAAAATCTGACAGGTTTCTACCCATAGAACTAAACCATTTTTAACGGTATTATAGTATCATGTACCAGATACATTACATCCAATTATTAATCATTTTCTTTATTCATTATCTATTTTTAAAATCCATGTGGTTTTCACTATGACAAAATATATGGTTGCAGCTTCATTCTCAGTTTATTAATGGCATCGGTTTTTCATTTATTCAGCATGCCATGTTGATTATGTAAAATTGTTTACAATTCAGTTATTTTTTATTTAGGCTTCAGCTATTTGTAACCCTTACTGAGCATTTTATATCACCCCTTTCATTGTTTAGTTTCAACCGGCGATGAATAGGAGATCATTTATTGAGTTCTTGTGGATGTAGTCTCTTAGTTTTTTTTTATGTATTATATTTTGTAACCTTTTCCAATGTAATTTGATTTACATCAATGTATCTAGTTTCTTCAAGACTACTAAAATGATCGTTCCTTTTGGATTTTCATTACTTATAACCATTCCAATGTCCATAGTAATGCACCGGCTCCGGTCGATAGGGGTCGGGGCGTTACAGTTTGTATCAGAGGAAGTTTAGTAGAAAACTTGGAAATAAGATTTAGAAAACATATATAAGGAAAGGGTCCCCAAGATAATCCTTTGAGGATAAACATACAAGAACTTCCTTGTATTTTGGTAAGGAATATATTATGTGAATAATTCATGAAACACATCCCTATCTGGATACGAGCAGGTATAGGCGGCTTAGTGAGAGATGTATCTAGGTGTAAAACCTGAAAACGTCACTTTGAGCTAGACTCGAACATGAATTGGTGTACGAAAACAAGCCTTTCTAGACTATTGGTTACAACACTCTAGGGGGATATACATAGGAAAATTTATATTTTCTATAGAACCCATTATGAATGATTGAAATGTAAATTATTCCTCAAAGAAACCAATTTTCAGATTATGGGATTAACTGTGTGTGGGATCTAAATTTAAGCTAAGTATTTTGTTAAAATAATATTATACATTATGATTCATACCTTATTCTGCTATGTTCCATTATTTATAAATGGAGTATAATGGAGAAAGTGGAATCAATACCCTGGGGAAATGAAGGGATCTCTCCATTGAGCAATTCGACATAGTCAATGTTGGAGCAGAATAGATCATGAACATATTGGGACAACTTACTCAGGTGGCAACGAATAAGCATTCCACACATGTGTTGGATCTTTTCATGCGGCAGAAGCCCCCATCATTCAACGGGACTACTAATCCAGTGGTGGTAGAGTAATTGATCATGTCCCTTGAAAAGATATTCATAGCATTAAGATGAAATTAAAATGAAAAGGTAATATTTTCGGTATATTTTCTCAAGGGTGATTATAACCAATGGTGGTCCTTGATTGAGAATACCACTGAGGAAGAAGAAAAAAATATAGAATGGAGGACTTTTTAGGAAATATTTATTGAAAAATATTTCCCTCATGAGAAATGAACCAAAATGAAGTGGAAATGACTTAGCTTAAATAAAATGGAATAAGATAGTGTTGTAGAATATGAAGCTACCTTCACAAGGCTAGCTAGGTATGTCATTGATTAAGTATGTGACTCAGCAGACAAGACTGATCATTTCTTTGAAGGTATTAATCCATGTCTTTGAAGGGCAATGGATTCTCAAAAAAATTCATCATTTGATGAAATTGTATCAAGTGCCATCAAAACATAGAAATAATTTTCTAGATAAATTTTTTTCAAGGGAGGCAAAGATAAAAAAAAGTGGTACTCTGATAACCAATGGAAAGGTGGAGTTCCAAAGAATAACAACGGAGTGAAGAAATTCCCATTATGTGAGAACTATCAAATGAATCATCTCTGGAAATGCTTGAAAGGCATGGGATTCTACTATAAGTGTGGAGAAAAGGGTCATCTATCTCATGAATGCAAGGGGAAGAAACAATTTGATGGTCTTCAGTGCTAAAATTGTATATAGAGGGGACACTATGAAAATGAGTTCCCTAAACACCAAGAAAACAGGCCTCAGAATAATCCAAGAGAGCAATGGTGAGATTATGAGATTACAACTCCAGATGTTTAAGTTTTTAATGATGTGGTGGTGGGTACAATAATTGTTTTCGAAAACTTATCCAACACTTTATTTGATTCTTGATCATCACATTCATTTATATCTTCCCCATTTTACAAGAAAATTAGACATGTCCAATTTTATTTAATAAAGGAGATATCATTTAAAACTCCTGGGGGAAGCATCATTGCAACCAAGGCATGTCAACTACTCCCCCTCGTGACACATAATCGTGTGTTAATTTCTCACCTTATCATCATAAAAATGATTTAATTTTATATAATTCTCAGTATTAATTGGCTGAAAAATTATGATGTGATGATATATTGCAAGAAAAGGAAAGATAATTTTTTTGAAAATGGTGTCGAATATCTTATCTTTAGTGAAGATACCTCACCATCTGATTCTTATCTAGACCCTCCCCCAGTAGCTCTATTAAATGAAATTCTTAGAGAGGAAGAGAACTAAATATCTATGGGTGAGGAAAGAAATCATCAAATTGAAGATGTGAACATAGTTCAGGAATATATTGATGTATTTACAGAAGATTTACCTGGAAATCCTCCAATGTGGGAAGTTGAGTTCCATGTGGATTTAATAACTGGTGAAAGAAATATATCAAAGACTCCATAGATAATGGCCACCGTTGAATTAGTGGAGCTAAAGAAACAACTAGAGTAATTGAGTGAAAGGGGACTTATTCGACCTAGTGTTTCTCCATGGGGAGCCCCTGTCCTCGTTCTCAAGAAAAATGCTGGATCCATGTGGCTATGCATTGATTACAGGGAAATAAATGCTATTATGATAATGAATAAGTATCATATTCCCCAGATTGATGATTTATTTGATCAAATTCAGGGAGCTCAATACTTTTAGAAGACGAACCTTCAATCTGGATACCATTAGAAACATGTGAGGAATGAAGATATTCCTAAGACAATATTTTTATCCAGGTATTGGTATTATGAGTTTATAGTGATGCCTCTTGGACTGAAAAATGAATCCTCTATTTTAATTGATTTAATGAATAGATTTTTCAAGTAATATCTTGATAACATTGTTGTGGTATTCATCGATGATATCTTGGTATACTCAAAAAGCTATGAAGACCATGTGGATCACTTTCGGATTATTCTGAAATCACTTAGAAGAAGTGAATTATAATGGAAGTTTAGAAAGTGTGAATTATGGCTTCATTCAGTTTCTTTTCTAGGCCATATTGTCTCTAATAATGGAATCCTGGTTGATCCTTCAATGAAAAAGGCAATCCATGAATGGCCCACACCAACAAACATTACCGAGGTATGCAGTTTTATTGGCTTAATAGGTTTCTATCGGTGTTTCATTCAGAATTTTTCCCGACTAGCTAACCCAATAACCATGATCACATGTAAAGGAGTTATGTTTGTGAGGAAAAATGAGTTTGTATAATTCTTTGAAGAACTGAAAAGAAGATTGTTCAATGCTCCAATTTCGACTCTTCCATCTGGAAGTGCGTGATTTTTGATATACAGCGATGCATCAAAGAATAGGATGGGTTGCATCCTTATGGAAAATGATAAAGTTATTGCTTATGCGTCAAGACAATTGATGAATCATGAGAAAAATTATACAACTCATGATCTTGAGTTAGCAGCTGTAATCTATTCTCTAAAAATATGGAGACATTATTTGTATGGAGAAAGATGTGATATTTATAAGGACCACAAGAGTTTGAAATACATTTTCACACAAAAAGATATCAACATGAGGAAAAGGAGATGGCACGAGTTACTCAAAGATTAAGATTGTTCAATACACTACCACCCATGAGAGGAAAATAAGGTTGGAGATGCATTAAGTAGGAAAGATCATGGACTCCTAACCCAAATGAGGGTTGAAAGAGATCCTATATTCATAGATCTACTGAAGATAGATATGGGAATTATTAAAGAAGGGGTAACGGATTTCCTATTTCAAATGATTTCTAAACCAACTTTAAAAGATAAGATAAGAAGATCTCAATCTGATGATGAGAATCCACACAAGAATATTAATACTGTCATGGATGGGAGATTAGAAAACTTTGTTCATGAGAAAGGAGTTCTGAAATTTGGGAAGAGGTTATGCATTCCATCAATACCGGAGCTAAAAAGGGAACTATTAGACAATTTTCAAAGCTCAAATTTTTCTACGCACTGAGGTGGCACCAAGATGTATAGAGATTCGAAAGAATATTTTTGGTGGGATAAAATGAATCGGTAAATTGCTGACTACATGTCAAGGTGTCTAGTTTGTCCACAAGTGAATGCAGAGAGACAACTTCCCAAAGGAGTGATGAAACTTCTACTTATTCCTATGTGGAAGTGGGATTACATTATGATGGGTTTTGTTATTGGACTACCAAGGACATGTTAAAGGAACGATACAATATTGGTAATTGTTGATCATCTCAAAAAATTAGCATATTTCCATCCAATAAGAGATGATATAACACTTGAGAGCCTATCAAGAATTTATATTAATGAAGTTGTAAGACGTCATGGTGTACCTCTATCTATTTTGTCTAATCGAGATCCACAGTTTACATCAAAATTCTCGAAAAGTCTCTAGAAGGCTTTAAATACTGAGCTTCGTATGAGTACTACTTATCACCCCCAAACTGACGGATACTCTGGGAGGACTATTCAAACTCTAGAAGACATGCTGAGATCATTCTCTCTTGAATTCCATGGTAGTTGGGATCAATACATTCATTTGGTAGAATTTTCCTTCAACAATAGATTCCATTCTAGTATTCAAATGACTCCATATTAAGCGTTATATGGAAAGTGATGTCCAACACCAACTTGTTGGGATGACGTTGGTGCGAGGAAACTTATAGGCCCAAAATTTATTGGAGAGACCACGACCAAGGTAAAGATAATCCAATACCATATTAAAGTAGCCAAAAGTAGGTAGAAGAGTTATGCTAACTTCCAGAGAAAGGATTTGGAATTCCAAATGGTTGATCATGTATTTTTGAAAGTATCTCTATGGAAGGGTGTCTTATGGTTTGGTAAGAAAGGGAAATTGAGCCCTAGGAAAATCATACCATTTAAAATTTTGGGATGAATCAGAGTTGTAGCTTACCGTTTAGCGATGATTCCAAATATCTCCAGAGTTCATGATGTGTTCCATGGGTCATTGTTAAATAAATATATTCCAGACCCAATGCAAGTACTCACATATGAAGTAATAGAACTGGAACCAGATTTTTCTTACGGTGAAAAGCCGGTCGAGATTCTTGAAACAAGGGAGAAGGTATT
Source organism: Viscum album (assembly GCA_963277665.1). NCBI lineage: Eukaryota > Viridiplantae > Streptophyta > Magnoliopsida > Santalales > Viscaceae > Viscum > Viscum album. Next base: position 1,378,125,298 of record OY728120.1, on the reverse strand, counting down.
GAGAAATCAGAAAACTTCTCTAGTGAAGGTTATTTAGAGAAACAAGAATATGGATAAAGCAACAAGGGAACCTGAGGATATTATAAAAAATAATCACCATATATTTTTTGTGGTCTTCACACATTAAATTTCGAGGATGAAATTTCCGAAGGAGGGAATAATCTTGCACCCCAAACACTTCACAGAATGTTTTTCTTAATTAAATTGTAGTTATATCCAATATTTCATGAATCAATAAGAATATATGGAATATAAAATGGTTAATTATAGGAGATATCCATAACTTATCCCTTAAACAAAAAATTTCTACCTCTGTGATGTGAATTTTAAAAATCTGACATACACGGTTTTGTTGAAGATGATATTTAGAGTCTGATAGATATAACTTAATTGTTTGTGAATAGTAACCTACCCTTATGAATATTAACTTACCCTTAATAATAGTAATATGAATCTTATGAATGGTATCCATACCCTTGAGTGTATAATTGAATTTAGGCACCTTAAAAGTGAAGATAAATATTTTAAGTGTTTATATTTTTCAATTAAATAATGATGTTAATAAAATATTTAATTAATCATATTTATAAAATTATTTTTGAAAAATGGACTTAATTTTTGGATTCTACACATCAAAAAATGGTTACATTGAATTTCTGGGACTTTTCTGAAACACTTAAATTTTTTATGAATAGTAAAATGTGATATTTTACGATAAATGCTAAATAAGGGATCTATTGAGTCATTGATGATGATATGATGATGTAAGCTCAATTGGTTTGAAGTCACATGCATATATTACTATTCTTTGTTATATAATACTCACTATTTATTTTTGTGAGAAGAAATAATAAATTAATGATTATAATATTAAGAAAACTCATCTCCTTTCCACTATATAAACCACCCCACACCCCCTCTTCCTCCCACACCACTCAAGATGCAAGATTTGCATAAATCTGCCAAATAATCTTCCCAATCCCTTTCCCCACGTCCAAGACCTTCTAGTACCACAAAAAGGTCAGAAAAAGGCCTTAAGTAGATTATCAAGGAGGAGTACTGAAGAGGATAACGTTTCTTCTATTTTATTTCATTTTGTTTTACAAAGTTCCATTCTTTTGTTCACCCTTCTAACCTCCCCTCATCCAAATTCCATGATAATTCCAGTAACATACATGTACTATCTTTTCATTGTTCTAATGGAATATTTCATCATAATTTCTCTTTTCCCTGCCCTTTATACAATAAATGCATACACCGTCTGAGATTTGTTAATTAATCACACTCAAGGATGACGGGTTCTCAATTTGCATTAATATCATCAATATAAGTCATTAAACCTTTTAAATAGTTGAACCAGGTCATTATATATATATATTTTATCTTTATTAATGTTCTATAATCCTTACACATTCATAATATAGAATAATAATACAAAATAATTTTATTGTGCACAAAATCGTCAAGCCAAATCCCAACGTTTATTTTTAACTAATCGAATGATTCATCCTCATAGTATATAACCAGAATCATTATAAGATCATGTATATCTATTAAATTTAACTAATAATGTATATTAACAATTCTGTATGTTTAACCCTATTTAAAAAAAACATCCATTGATGAATACAAGTAAACGGATCATGAAAACCAAAGAAGAAAATGCTACCAAAAAAATAAAATTGAATATCTTAAGCCATAAAAAGAACATTAATGAACCTAATAAGGTCATAAAATATCAATTAAATTTTGATAGGTTTAAAGGAATATTAATTAAGGAAGGGAAATTTGATTATTCAGGTCATTAAGAACAATCAAGAACACCTTCAAGCATAAGATAAGGGATTCTCTCTCTCTTTTGTTCAAGAATCACCACTATGTTGTGCCATTTTATTTCTAATACCCAATGATGGGGTATATTTTCAAACCTCCCCCATAATACCCTTATGATATATAAATAATTGTATACCCCTTTTCCCCTCATTAACCCCTCTCAAGAACACTCGTTACTATGCCGAAATGTTTGTAAGGGGTTTCCTCATCTCACTTTCAATTCTGTGGGATTTCTATTTTTTGCCTCTTATTTATTATATGTTGTATAGTTGTACTAACAATTGATATATATTATCATGATTATTTTTATATTAATTTCATTTTGGGATTCATTTGGTGGTTATTGACTATTGGTTATACGACTCAATTGATTACATTGTGGTAACGATCTTTGTCTCAATTTTCACTTCACTATGACCTGCTTAATATTGTGCACCTACTATTTATTATGTGATGTACCTAATGCCCATTTTATCTAACTTTTAAATGGAAATTATATTCCATTTAAATATCCATATTCTCATAGAATGGATATGATTATTGTCTAAGTCGTATACCATTTTACATTGGGTATTTATTTTGAACGTTGTTTTGACTTTGGAAATATTGATGAACCCATGCCCTCTATTCCATATGGATAATGTAAATTCATGTTGATATTGTATTGAATCAATTTATAATTAATTATTTGGAATCAAGGTCCGTTGGAGCCTTCTAGAACCCCTCGATGCATCGGTAGGTCTCATGAGACAATCAGTTTGGCGATAAACCCAACGAGTTTGTTTCCAAATATCAGATGGGTTTCTACCCATAGAACTAAATCATTTTTAATGGTATTATGGTATCATCTTCTAGATACATGACTTCCATTTATATTACATTACCTTTATTGTTTATCATTTATTTTTTTCCGTGATGTTTTCACTATCACAAAATCTATGGATGCAGTTTGATTGTTAGTTTATTAATCGCGTGAGTTTTTCATTTATTCACCATGCTAGGTTGATTATGTCAAATTGATTACAATTCAGTTATTACTGATTCATGATTCCTATATTTGTAACCATTACTAATATTTTGAGCTCACCTCTTTCATTTTTTACTTTCAATAAGTGACAAAGAGGAGATCATTTATTGAGTTCTTGTGAATGTTGTCATTAGTTTTTGTTATGTATTGTATTTTGAAACCTTTTCCAATGTAATTTTAGTTACATATATGTATCTAGTTTCTTAAAGACTAATAAAATGATCATTCCATTTGAATTTTCATTCCCTTTAACTGTGATAATTTATATATTAATGCACAGGCTCTGGTCTAGTGGGGTCGAGGCGTTACACTCCATGAAGCTAAAATAAATTGAATCCCCAGGATAAAGGGGGATTTGACCAAAAATTGGAATACTAAAAATATAAAATATATATCCAATATAGGTAAAACCAAGGGGAAAATTAGAAGAAGGATGATGGGGTGAAGATTCAAGAACATACCATAAACTAGTTGAAAACCCCCTGGATACACCCATGACTCGTCCCAATTTGGAGGATAGATGATAGATACGAGAGGATCCTATTTTAAAGAAATACATGGAAGTATGAAATGGGTTTCTATGGTCCCTTATTAGGGTTTTTAGTCCTTTTTATTTAAATATTACCATCTTATTATTTTCTAAAATAACTACTAAGGCAATAATGGAACTCTAATGGGGGCCTCCATAATTATTATGGCAGCCCAATTTTCCACAAGATATACTGTCAGAATTTTGGTAGTATTCATTCAAAGCATTGAATTCCACCTTTGAATATCCCCATTATGGATACCCAATATAATCATAAGTAAAGAATACATTTATTTTATTATTTAATTAATAAATTCCACAAACAGTCTCATAAACAAAGGACGAAAATGATTATATTATTTTATACTAAGAACGTAAATATATTATTTCACAAAACTTATGAACATTTATTCATAACCATTATCCTCTTAAAACACTTTTATAAATCTAATATTAAATAATTATCATCATAACTCTGGGAATGGAAACAAAACAATGGGTGATCTCGAGTGCTCAGTAAGAGAAATATATCTTCTATTAATAACAGTTTGATCATAAATACGATGAAAAACATGAGTAATGGAGTAATATCAGACAAAAAATACTGACATGATAAGTGAAAAAAAATATTATTGATTATAAATTCTCATGAAATGACAACATATTACCGATGGAAGGTTATAAAAAATCATTCCTGGAAACCTATAAAATATAAAAAATTAATATATATAAAAGAGTAATAGCTTTTGAATATGTAATATCAAAAACAATTGTTATAGTTTGATAGTAAGGACCATTTTTTTAATTTAGTGACACAGACATATAAATAGAAAATGATTTTGAGAAAATATATGTATTTCATCCCTTTAATTTTTTGACCAAATCAAAGTTTTTTCACCCATTACTTTTGCAGACAAATCCATGTATGAACATTCATAATTATATAATTATTTATAAAAAAATAAGGAATTCATTATATGGGTATATAGGATCACACATGTCATTATCTACACATATGAGTTCCACTTAATATCAGGTCATGAATATTATCATAAATCACTTATCAGAATAAAAATTGGTTTTATTAATTTTTCAGATGGTTTTATATAACAAAAAGATATATTGATTTTGTAAAAAAACACAATATTTCCAAATCCTCATATATAGGGTGATTTATAAATCATTACCTTGTTTTAAATGGATATATTTAAATTTAGTGAGAACTAAAACAAATAAGTTTCACAAAAAATTCTTAATATATTCCTTAAAAGATGTCATATTTGAGTCAAATCACAAAAATTTAAAAATAATGATTAAAAGTTTCTAAAAACTAATTGAAATAATATTGAAATAAAGGTACCATGAAAATAAATAAATCATACGTCAAAAATCTATGTAGAGGGGTAGAATATATGATCATTGAATGAAAAGTCAATTGAAATATTTGAAAATTATTTTTTTGAAAACCCCACAATTGTAAAATGATATCAAACCGGGTTTTAAAATCCAAGGGAATATATGTTTAAATATAACTAAAACAATATGTGGTTTCTTTAATGAATGTAGTGCCATGGCATTGTAAAAATGTGTATATGGATGAAAATTCATTAAAATATAAGGGAATAATTCAAAATAAAATTTCATTTCCAAAAAGGAGATTCATTAAAGAATAAGAATTTGGGGTGAAAAATTATTTCCTTAGAGAATTATGTGTAAATAAAAACAAAAAATACTATAGGTTATTTGAAATAATATATTAATGGTTTTTATTCAAAGAGAAGTGATTATGACCCAATGGAAGGAATTCAGTTATGAAACCCACTTACATTTACCAACACAAAACTGAATAGACTATAACCTCATATATCACTAAAATAACTATCGTAATAACCAATTTCATACCATTATTAATTTCTGTATCATTTTTAAAATTAAATTATAAATATAAAATATATTTTTATTTGTATGTTATCATTTAATTTCAAACTTTTAAATCATAAACCTTGATCATTTCATACTAAATTCATCATGGAGGTTTTGTTATTAATTCTTATCTTAATGTTACACTGAAAAGACCATATAAGGTTCTGAAAAAGTTGTTTTAAAATAATTTAAATATTTATAGTATAATTTATTATGAGTTTTTGAAACGTTTGGTGATAATGAAAAAGAAAATAATCAGGTTTTGGTGTGTTTAATGAATAAAGGAAGATATATTTTAACACAATTATATATTAATATTTTAACTTCAAAATAATTTTAGTATATTTAATATTATTTCTCATTTTTTATATAGTATAACATTCCACAATAATCAATGACATAAAAATTAAAACTCACTCATGTAGGTTATAAAAATGAACTGAATATGAGTGTTTTATAACAATTGTATGACTATAAGAATGTTATAATATAATTTCAGTATAACTATTAAATTAAATATAAAATTTCTTCTGTATCATATATATTCATTAATATCATTCTTATAAGCATAAATGATGTGTAGTTAAGAAAAATTATTTTCTTTCTTCATGGATGTGGTAGTACACAATGACACACAATAAACGATATCATTTATCAGTGAATCTAAAGAAGGTTGGTATATAAAATATGATTAATTACTAATTATAATTTGTAAATATTAAACTGAATTATTATTATAAAATTTTCCTTCTCACCAGACTCTATATATGGTGACGGAAAAAACCACATCTCATCGAGACAGTTGAACTCTTCATGTTCACCATATTACTTTTTTTTGTTTTCTTAGTGGATTGACATTATTTAATACTTGAAATAAAATTATAATTTCTAAATTTATGTATAAAAAAGAATTTTTTTTAATTATATTAACATGATAGTATTTTTATTATTTAATGTAGTATAATAAAATAATAGAATAACAGAAGGAAATACTCACATCGGAATATTTAGTTTTCTTACAGAAAACTCTTTATAAGTGAAGGATGTGAAAAAAGATAAGGTATCCAAAATCATATATAGTTGGGAGGGGGTTATAGGAGGAGAAAAGGATAAATGTTTTTGGAGGAATTATAATGTTACATGTAACTTAACATTTTGTATGTGGTATCCTTTTATAATAGATTAAAATGGAAATTTTTGAAATGCAATTCCCTTTTTAAGATTTCCATGAACCTATTTAAAGATATATAGCTCAAAAGTAGAAGATATGGGTTCTGGGACAATTAAATGAAGAAAACATACCCACACATTCATTTTCAAAAAATTTAATATTGATTAAAGTATTTTATTTTATTTCATTTATCTATTAACAAAAAATTGCATTTATCATATTAATTAATATTTGGCCTTATTGATTTACCATAAAAAATTTAATATTACATCCTTTAATCTAATTTGAAAATTTTGAATAAAAATTTAAATGTTATCTTAAGATAAGAAATTTCAAATCATCAAAAATGTTATTTTAAAAATAAACACACATTTTTGTTTAAAATGTTTTAAAAAAAATAAAAAAATTTATGATATAAATTGGTATATATGATAAAATTATATTTGATACGAATTTTGATGAAATAAATTGATTCCCAAAAAAATATAGTATATAGGAGAATTTAGAGGAAAAAATGTGAACTTCACCATCTAAACACTAAATTAATGAAAATGGATGAAAATGGTTTTTTTACAAATGTAGGATTTCAAAAATGTTTTAATGATGATGGAAATTGGATTATAAATTAAAATAATACTTTATAAAACTTTTTTTCTCCACATATGTATTTTATTTCATAAAAATGATATATAAGCTTCTATGATTATCATAGAAAATATTAAAATTATAAATATTATAATTTTTTCAAAAAATATATTTTTCCAATGAAAATCCTCATTTTCAAGAAAAAATCATATATTCATTCCAATTAAATTTTGATATGTGTAATTAAAAAATCATTCTCATTTTTTTAAAATTAATATTATAAAATTTAATATTTATCGTTTAAAATAAAATACTTAATATAAAGAAAATTTATTTTCTAGAAAATAACTATTTTCAATGTTTAATCATATTAATTAGTTACCTTTTAAATATTTAATTATTTACCATATTATTCATTAGTATCAATTTATTCATAATTTTGTATTCATATATTGTGGTGTTTTCATTAGGTGTAGCATGTTAGGAATGTTATCAAACACATAATTAGTTTTTAAAAATATTGAATTTTGGGTTATGACATTCTACCCCACATAAAATAAAATTCATCATTCAAATTTTATTACACAGAAGAAAATAACTGATAGTTATTTTCTCTCATAAAATACATTGGTTCCAAAATAAATACCTCAAACTTAGGATTCCTTCATATTACATTGAACAAATTATAAGTCTTTTACCACAAAAACATATCAATTCAATCCAAAAATTTCAACCTTTTGTTCCTTATAAAAGATATTGTGTTCCAGTAACATGTCTTTTAAATTCAAAACTTTTGATTGGTATGGTATATAATTCATCAAATAAAATACATGTAATAAATCATGTACGTGATAAAGGACATGAGTTAACTCTACGTGATAAGATACCTCCCCGACAAGATCATTGATCTTGAAGGGACCAATTTACCTAGGTAACAAATTCCATTTCTTCCTAAATCTCATAAAAATCTACCATGGAGATATCTAGATTAATACCATATCCCCAACATTAAACTCTAGATCTCATAAAAAATTATATATATAGATCTTATTTCAACATTGTGATCCTATTAAATGAAATTCTATAAATTTATGGTTATTATATATTTTTTGGACAATGTCATTACATTTCAGATTCCTTTATCAAACATCATCAAATTATATTGGAGATTTAATTCTATTCCCATAAATAACATTATATGGTTCCATCAAAATTTTATAATGTAAAATATTTTTATATTAGAAATATACCAATGTATGGTCCTGATCCTAATATCATTATAATTCTATTGAATTAGTTCTATACATATCCTTTAGATTTTTGAAGTTCCTCTCTAACTATCCATCAATCTACGGGTGACAAGTTGTGTGGAAAATTAAGAAAAACTGGTCTTATTTTTTTAATGTTTTTCAAATTTTCGAGGTAATTCTTGGATCTCAATTATATAAAATTTAATGTGTAACACCATGAATTCATAACAATTATCTTATATATATCATGAAAATTTGTTCATGAGAGAAATATTATTTACTGGAGATTTAAAGGGATGTGTTTTTAAGGTGGTCAAATTGATCCAAAATTGAAATACATCCCTTTATTATTTTTGGGAGTCCTATAACAAAATCATGGAAGTATTTTCCTATTTCTGTACAGGTATGCGTAATGGTACGACATACCCTTATCATTTAGCCATTACTGCAATGACTCAATCTTTTAATAATATAAATTACTCTTGATCTAATTAAATGTCTTATTATGTAAAATGGTTATATAACATATGCAATTATTTTTATTTATGTTTTTGGATTCACAAATACCGTTAAAAATTGCGACCGTTGTTAATATAGACATTGAATGATGATCACATGATTAGTATAAATATAGGGCTTTAACAAATCCAATTTACTCAGACAAAGCAAGAGATAAAATCATCCATTAGACGTGCCCCAGACAAAGCCCCTTTGTCGATGCTCGAAAAGGAGGAGGCATCATTGGGATTTCCTCTTGACTAATCAAAAGTTGGGCTTCAATATGTTAAGCTCGAGCGGAACTACCTACGACAGAAGTGGAAATTGATTGAAATTACCACTTGAGTAAAATTATCCAAGCCACCCCAAGAGTTTTTCACCATCACACACCTTACCCTTTAGTTTTATGCAGGTGTTATAAGGGGTTATGTAACAAGAATTTATCACTAAGATTATTTTCATTATTTTTGTATATAATAAAAAATATAAATTCATTTTATTATTGTTACTTTGTAAATAGTTTTTAAAGAATAAATATTATATTTTAGTTAATATTCATCTAAGGAATCTATTTAGATAAATTAAAGGATTTTTAAATTAAAAAATATTTTCATAAAATATTATTATTTTTAAATTAGTTTTTATTATGTATTAATGAATGTCTAATTTTTAGGAATAATATTGTAATTTTTATTATGGTTTGAAAGGTGTTTTTTCCAAAACCAATTAATTTTCAATAATTTTCGGTTTTGATTTTAAAAGTGAAAATTCACATATTATGAAAATTATTTAGAAATAATTAATATTATTTTTTTAATCAGGATGATGAAATTATCCAATAGTAAATTTTTCATAATTTTCTGAGACAGTCTCTTTTTTTGTTAAAAATTAAGTACCGTTTAAATAAATAATGTGTTTCATGACATCATAATGACCCAATAGTGATCAAATAAAATACTATAAATTTTATGTTTGGCCAATATATGTTTTACCATTAAAATAATTTGATTTTAGGTTTGTTTTATTTATTTTACAAATCCTTAGTGGACCCTCCAAGACATATAAAAAATTTATCTATTTAAATTGATTTCCTTGAGAGTGTGACTCACCTCCACATAAGTAAGCCTATTATTTTAATAATTTAAGCCATTGGACTTATAAAATATTTTTTTCCACTCACCATAGGAAAAACACTATGGGAAAAAAACATGGGCTGGTTTGTGGTTTTGATTAGTTTAATGTGTGGTGTCCCAAAACCTAAATAATAAATAACTCCCTCTCCATTCTTAATAATCCCACCCAATGTCCCACCTCCTCTTCACTCAAAGTCTTCAGATTTCATCCAAACTCTTCCACACTCTCTCTAGAATCCTCCAACGACACCCCATGCTCTCAAGAAGCCTCTCTCATGCCCCTCCCAAGCCTTTGGGATCACACTTCCAAGTAAGGGATTCCATCATTTCTTATTTTTCATCCATGTTTCTTTATGTTATAATACCATTTTACTTTCAATTAAAAAATATTGATGTAAGATTTTGATCCTCCCTTGTAATTCCCACTTTATGTTTTATTGATGAGAGACCTCTTTATCTCTCATAAATCCCTCCAAATTACAGCTGTTACCATTCTGATGTTCTGTAAGAAATTTCTCTCTCTTTCATTTACATTCAAGAAGTTCTTTTGTATTATGAATCCAAATTCCATTACATATGTTGGGACATGTATCTATATGACCCCCTTACATTCCATTTCATGCACATATTATGAAGCCCAATTTTCTCTCTGATCACCAATTTTTATGAATTCTTATGACACGTCATCATGCTTCTGAAATTGCACCGAATTTTTCTAAGCCAAAGTCATCATGTAGTGAATACCATGCCCATTTCTATATCAAGGTTTATCACCTTTATGAACATTTACATATTGATCATATTGTTTCATGTATTATTTCCTTATTAATTTATCACGGAATAAATGATGATAAATCCTTGCTTTATGATCCATGTGGAACACTTGTGCATGAAATGAAATGATTAAGAAGGGTGTGCCATAATAGTGCTCTAATGCATTGGGTAAATATTAGTATGATGATAAATCAATTTCAATGAGGGTTTACTCATGCTAATTAAAGTGAAATGCGAGTTAACACATTATCCATGTGTAATAATCCATGGATCATGCTAATACCATGTTATGTGTTATTGCCACATTTCGATGTTTTGATAATCATTATATATCATGCCTTTATGTTCATGTTCCGTTTAGGCACCATTGATATGACTATCTCCTAACATGTATTTCATTCTTCATGTTATGCCTTGTTTAATCCTTTATTGGGGTTTATAGATCACCCTTTTATTATTTATTTCCTTATGTTACCCCATGCAATGCTATGAATATGAGAATCTAGTTGTCATGTAATGGATGTTTTCAATAAAGATGTCATGTTCCATGTTTTAAGTTGTTATGTAATGTTTATAAGCCCCAAATACACTATACCTCTCGATCTTCATTTTTGTATTATGTGATGGTTTGATTTAATAAATTATGTATAATTTTGAAATAATGATTAGAGTTGTTATATTAACATTCTAGCATACTAAGAATCGATATGTGTGTTTCATTCATTATAACTTCAATTATCTCAGCAGAAGTTTTTTTTATATCCCTATACATCATTGATCTTCAAGGATGAATGGTGAAATTTTCATTGAGTATCATCCAAAAATATCACTCTATTATTTTGGTTTTTATGGAATGGAAATATTTTTTTAAGAACTTCTCACTTTATATTTATAATTGCTAAATTCAAAAATAGAGACATAATTTTTCTATAATAGGAAATCAAATTACTAAGATTTGTTATGTTCTCATGAATGGATTGTTGAGAAATATTTTAGCACCCCATTTTCAAAGTATGTTCCCCATTATTTATTTACATTATTTATGTAATGTGATTGGTTCAATTTATGAAGGGTTTGTTGTATTTTGGTATATTTTGGGTTTTTTGAGGTTCATAGTCTGATAATAGTTAATAGAAACAATGTAACACCTCTAGGAAATCATGTAATGTGAAACAAAGGCTAAATGGTCGGTGAAATGTTAAGAACATGGTTTATCCAAACCGTGTGGCCACCTAGGAGTTACCTTTCAAAGTGTAATATATAAAAAACATAGTTTCCAAAGGTTTTTTCAACCCATTATATCCAACCATGAGAGGGGTGTTTTTGATGTACTAAATGTTGCATGATTTGTGCAAGGCTCTTCGAATACTGAACCTAAATTGTGCCTTGTTAAAAATTATATCCATAAAATTTGGATCTATTTTTTATTTTCTCCTTAACCACTTTTTTCCCTATAAATAAACTAATCGGTTTTCTCTACTCACCAAAGGTTGTGGAAAAACATAACTTTGATATGGGGTGATCTGTTGGAAAATCAATGTGTTTTAAAGCCCATATTACTTGGAATGTCTCCATTCATCGTTGTTTTCAAAAAATATCTTCATCTTTCCTCTCTTAGATTCATGGACCTAATAATATGGGGATATATATTCGTTAGATAATTCCAATCATGATGATATGTTTCTATGTTGAAGTTAGGTTATGATATCAAAGGTGGGTTTTTAGAGTTTTAACAATTTTATTGAATAATTTTTATTGTTGATCATTTTATCCATAGTTTCCAATGTGTGTGGATTCACTCTAGACTCTTCTTATTATAACTAGAATATGTGATTTCAATTTAAATTAATTGTCTTGTTTAATTATGAAATTAATTTTAAAATACAAATACAAACTCTCTTTAGTTAAGCTTTATTGGATTGCGAATGTTTTTTTATGAAAAGTTCTTTTTTTATGGTTTTTAAAATCATGATTTTCAAATGTGAACATGTTTTGATGGATATAAATAGTTTGATGAAAATTATTTCTATAAAAAAAATTTAATATTAAAATGGAATGAAATTGGTTATTTGGAATTATTTTTTGGCATAATCATTGTCGTGTGTCCATGTGAATTTCAGACATATACGGGTTTCAAGTTTCATTCATAAAAATATAGACAAGTAATGGTATGAACATTCCCCCATAAAAATTATTCACCATGTGACAACTTTGATAAATAACGACTCACCACACTCATGTATAGGTAGGTACATGGTCACATGAATGGTCGGATGTTTTGATATGTGGAATAAAATTGGTAATGACTAAATGGAATTCGTAAAATGGTTTAAATTTGTGTTTGGGTTTTTCCAATGGAAATTGTATTGGTTTGGAAAAACAATGTTCTGAAATTATTTTTCATAGAAATGGTTTTGTTTTGATATAATGTTTTTAATGTGTTTTATATAAATTATTTTATATAAATGTGATAACATGTTATTTCTGAGTGGTGTGATTAGGGAATTCATTTGGGGAAATCCTATTGAGTTTCATTACTCACCCTCTTATTTGGATCATTGGTAATTTTTCAGTTGCAGTTTATCAAGACACATGTAAAGGAAAATTATATCATTTGATTAGTGATGGTTATTGAGACATTGGGGAATTGTATGTGGAGTTGGACCAAATATCATGTTCGACGCGATGAAGTTTGTATCTTAGGAGTAATTTATTTTTATTAGTTTTCCCTTCAGTTATATACATTGATATCCGTTTTTTATGCATTATACTGAAATTTGGGTTATGGTATTGTTTTCTAATTTTTTCTACTGTATTATATTTGTTTCATGCCTCATTTAAATATTCCTACAATTTTATTTAAGCCCTTGGAATTTATTCCCATCATTATTGTCGTGTGGGTGTCACTAAAGACCAAGTGTGAATTTGTTCCAGACTCAAGCCAATGAGTATGGGTGGGATGGTTCAATGTATATCGGTCTTGGTCGATATAAATATTTTTTTGATAAGTATAATCAGTTTGTTGAAATCTTCAGTATCATTTATGTCATTCATAGATTTAAAAATCATTCTTGATTAGTCATGGAGGTGTGATTCATGAAAGGAGTAGTATTTTCGGAACATTAAATGTAGAGAATAAAAAGGTATATCTAACCTATTTATATTCATCCTCATGTTAGCATAGATTTTGGTTACAAATGTTTTTGTAGACAATTATAGAAGTTATAACCTCATTGTGATGGGTTTAGCTAATCAGAAGAGTGGGACATGCATTGTATAAATGGCTTCCCATTAGGAGTGGATATTTCATTTTGAGGGATGACTTATGATGTGGTGAAGACATGTTGATTTTTTTTAAATATGATAGTTTGAAAAGGTATGATAGTAGTACTTCGAAAATGGTTTGATTTCTAGAATAAATTTAGAACTATTAAAAAATGGCTAAATGTTGAAAATGTTGAATTTTAGAAAGTAATGTAGTGATATATATTATTTAGTAGAAAATCCTTACAAGGTATCGACAATAATTTTAATTTATTAGTATTGAAAATGGAAATTGGTAGGTGTTTTAGAAACCAACCTAAAGAAACCATTGAGAATGTGTTTTCACCAAAACCAAATGTGAACCAATAGTTAGTTCACATAATTATTTAGGATTTTCAAACCACTAAGTCTAGACTACTACCAGAATTTCTTTTTATGATATTGGTCACTACTAGAAATCCATGTGGACGAATTATGGGTTTCTCCACTATAAAATGTGATAACACTAACATTATGAGAAGAAGAGGATGGACACCAATTCTCAAGGAAGGGGAAGACATCAGGATAATTCCACAAAATCAATTACCATCATCCAAGACCAAAAAGTAAAAGGCAATGTTTCTAATTTGGTCCTTAAATTATTTCAAGAAAGATTGTATGGCATCACAATGATCATGATACAATTACAACCATATTGGGAATATTTAGTGATATTATCTTAGTTCTCCATGTTTGGGTTCTAGATACCCATCTCATTTTTCATAGACATTGTATGTAATGTTGAAATGAGTGAATAAGATTAATTTTCATCAGTAGAACTAAGATTTCCATGGTGATCCCAAGAATACCATGACTCATCATCATGGGAAAACCCAAATGGGTAATAAAGAACAATGTCTATTGAGTATTCAGTTATATGGAGAAAAGAGAGTTATTGTGGATGATAAATTAAGACCATTCACATTAATAGGTAGGATTCGTATGAATTCTACCCTTAAGAACTTTCTTTCTGATATGGGTTTATCATATGTGTTTAATTCTTATTATGCGATTAAACATACAGGTTTTAATTTTGAGATGATTTCTTTCATTTTGAACCTTAAATGTCATCTTAACCAAAGATAATGGTGAGCCTTTGAGTTAAAAGAATTTTGAATATATATGAATGGAGAATGATTAATATGGGGATTTACTGTTCTTGATATATATTTCTATAATATAATCCAAAGTAAGGATTGGGTGACTATGTTCAAATCTCACATGGATTTCCATGCACAAATGGTTACATTTACTACTAATGATGGTGTCAGACTTCACTTTAGAGGGGAACATAATGTAATTCTAGGTGAAATATATTATTTTCATTATTGGTTGGAACTATATCATTCTAGTTATAATATTTTTCTTTGTAAATAGTGGATGTGATTGAGAATAGTACTTTCCAGCTATTTTTGATCAGTTTCCATATATTTTTTCTAATAGCATCTCATGTTTTCCACCCAAAAGATAAACAGGGTTTATGATTTGTCACATACTGAGGACTTGTCAAATTTCACTTCGGTCATACTAGATAGAACAAATAAAAATAAGGGAATGGAATTTCCTGTTAGAATAGTTGGAATGAAAAGGTTCCATTCAGCCTAGTATGTCTATTTTGGAATAACTAGTCTAGTTTTTCTAAAAGGCATTACAACTCTTCAGATCTTTGTGGATTATCATAAACATAAATAAATGAAGATAAAGCTTTGATATCTAATTTTACAGATTGAGGATCTGTTTGACCAATTTAGTGGATATCATTGGTTCTATAAAATATACGTGTGACTGGTATATCACCAATTGTGGGTTTAGAAAGAGAATATTCCAAATACAACTTTTAGAAGTAGATATTTCCATTTGGGGTATGAGGTTATGCTTTTTTGTCTTAAAAATTCACTATAATTCCTTATGTAATTGATAAATTATATATTTTAGTGGTATATCCATTATTTTTTGTGTGTCTTTGGATGACATATCGGTGTATTCAAAGACACAGGAGGAGTATAAGAATCACTTGGTGACCGTTTTTTTTAATTTTGAGGGATCATCATATGTATTCCAAATTATCAACGATTGAATATTGGTTACAAGAGTTATGTTTTCTTGTCTATGTAATATCTGAAAGAGTTTTTTCTATGGATCCAGAAATGATAGAATTTGTAATCACTGGGAAACCACCAATGAATATCATTTAGATACATAGGTTCCCTGGTCCACCTGGTTATTATAGACATTGTATTCATGGATTTTAATGTTTAGATTCACTAATGAGGGATTTATAAAGGAAAAATATTCCATTCCAATGGATCAATGTAGCCAGAAGAATTTTGGAGAGCCTAATGTTCTCCTTAAGTCATCACCAATCTTGAATTTTCTAGAATCAGGACTAGGGTATGTTGTGTATTGTGATACTTTGGGGTATGGGTTGGGATGTGTTCTCATGAAGGGATATTGTGATGTTTATTATGGATCATGGTATTTATTGTTGAATGAGAATAACAAATGAACACATGATTTGAATCTTTCTATTATAGTCTTTACTTTGAAGACATGGCATTATCACCTATTTGGTGAGAAATTCGCAGAGTTTTCAGTTCATAAGATCTTTAAAAAAATCTCATTGAATGACTTGAACCTGAGGCAAAGAATATGAATGGGGTATATCCAAATAATTGACATTGACATGATGTATAGATCAGGTAAAATAAATTTGGTGGAAGTTTCATTAAGTATAAAGTCACATGGCCAGTTTCCAAAATAGGCATAGACATCTGAATTTGAATGTGTGGCTAAGTGGTCAAAACTCAATGGTTGGGAGACAATTAAGGGATGTATGCTTTATAGTAGTTCAATGTTGTGGTTTATATATCAAATGTTTGTACCTTTGGATTCTTAGTAAAAAAATTCATACATCATCCCACCATTAGATATGGGATTATAATATCATAATATTGGAGATTTATAAGGAGTTAAAAGAAATGTTATGCTGGGTCAACATGAATATAGAAGTGGATGAGTACATTATGATATGCTTCACCTATAATTAGGTTACGATAGAGCACTGGAAGCTAGTGGCTATGTTGAAGCCATTACCTATACCTATTTCAAAATTGGATCAGATATCTTTGGATTTTTTGATATGTATCCCAATAATGGTTCAGAAACATCATGTCATATCAGTGATAGTAGACTGTCTCAGAAATTATTATCATTTCATTCAAATTCATGAATCTCATATTGTGGATGAATTTTCTAGAATATATATCTATGAAGTGGTAAAGAGTCATGGTGTACCAGTTTCAAAAGTATCATACCAAGATCTGAGGTTTATTTCTTCTTTATGTACATCCTTATAGTAGCCCCTTGGGACTCAATTCAACATTATAATGGCATATCAACCTCATATTAATGGATAATACAAAAGTATAATACAAAAATTAGAAGACATTATTTAGGCATCTTTATTGTATTTTTTTATCATCTGGGAGGAGAACAAAATATTATTTAATTTATCATATAATAGTAGTTATCCATCATTGATAAATATTGATCAATTTGAATCATTTTATTGGAATCCTTATCGTTCTCTAATTTCATGGATGGAAACTTGTGATATATTCATGGTTGAACCATGCCTTGTCCATGATATAGTGGATACAATTCAGTTGATTAGGAAAAGGATGGAGATAGTTCAGGGTATCATAAATCATATGCATATCATCATTGATTGTCATTATCATTGGAGGTTAGTGATAAAGTGTTTTATTGAATATCTTCAAGGCTTGAGAATCAAACTTTTGGGAATAAGGTAATGTTATCACTTCTATAAAAAGTCCCTTTTGATATAATATAATGAGTTTTTTAGGTGTCATATTGGTGGTAATTTTAACCATGTTTCATTTTAGTGAAAAATGTGTTTCATGTGTCTCAGTTGAAAAAGTATCAAGCTGATCGTGAAAATGTGATTTGATGGGATCACATTTTACTAGAGATAGATGCTTCATTAGTGAATATTCCAATGCATATTATATATAGTTATGAGTAATTATTTTAAGGATAAATAGTTGGTTATGTGCGAGTCTTATAGAAACATAGTCGGGTTCCAAAAGAAACATGGTATTGTGAAAATGATATTGTCATGAAATGTGGCATGATATTTCACGGAAATGGCAGTTTTCTACTTCATGGGGACAAAAAGACCAATGGTGAGGAGAATGTAGCACCATTAGTTTCAAAATAGTACCACTTTATTATTTACATTAATTATGTAATGTGTTTGGGTGATGTTTGGGATGGTTTTTAGGAATTAGGAAATTTTTGGGTATTTTATAGAGGTTTGCAGTTTGAGAATGATTATTTGAAACCATGAAACACCTCTAAGAAATAATGCACTATAAAACAAAGTTCCCTTGGTATAACATTAGTTAGGCATATGGTTCAGTCAAACCATACATCCTTCTGGGAGTAACATTGAAAATTGGAATAGAGGAAAAACATGGTCATCACATAGTTTCTCTATCCTTGTGATCCAACCATGTGAGGGGTGTTTGGAGGCATTGGAGAGCCCACAGTTTTCCAAACTGTGTGCCTATACAATGCGTGATTAAAAATTATAATTTAAATTATAGATCTAATTATCATTTTCTCATTAAACGTTTTCCTCTACTATGACACAAACTTGGTTTTCTTTAAACTAAATGGTTATGGAGACTCATGCATTTTATTTGTCGGTGTTTTGTGGGAAAATCATGGTGCATTGATGACTGAGATTCTGGGTAATTCTTTGTTAATGGTTTTTTTCCATAGATATATTTTTCTTCCCTTTCTAGAATTCTTATATCCAATCTAATCAGGATATATTTAGGTTTTTTAAGGCCAATAATGATGATATGTGGCAATTTATATATAAAGGAATGAGATCTAATGTTTCTTTTGGTGTTTTAACCAGTTTTGTGGATGAATTAGTGTCATTATTTTCATTCACTATAGTTTTTGTGGTATGTGGATTCACTCTCCACTCCTCTTATTAGAACTATATGGATTCATTTAATTTTTGTTTATTTTTAGTTTTTGATATTTGAAATTGATAGGTAAATCTCAGTATACACCTTCATTTTTAAAGGTTTATGGGATTGTGAAATTTGTTAATTCTGAAAAGTGATTTGTTTAAGGATTTTAAAATGCTTATTTTAAAATGAGAACATTTTTTGATTCATAGAAATGGTTTGATAGTAATGTTTTAATTTATATATTTTTTTATTGAAATCGATTAAAATAGTTGATTTGGAAATGGTGTTTGGCATAATGGTTGGTTTGTGTTCATGTTCATTTGAGATTGATAAGGTTATGAAGTTCCCCCAATGAAATGTGGGATGAATATGGTTATGAATTTTACACCATCAAAATGTTTTTCAATGTGTTATATTTGTGAAAGGAAGACTCAAAACATGAAGGTATATGGACGTCTATGGTTATATGCATGGTTGGATGTCTGCATATGTGGAATGGAATTGGTTATTAAAAAAATGAATTTTTGAAATGGTTAAAAGTCTTGATTTCTTGTATTCCTTCAAAATGGGTTTTGTATAGAAAACTTTTTTGGTTCAAAAATATTTATCATATACTTTTTTTATCATTGATATAAACAATTTTCACGTGTTTTATAGAATTTTTTTCAAATGTGATAACATGTTCTATCATAGTGGCTTGATTAGGGAAGTCATTTTAGGAAACATAATGTGTATCATTACTCACACCATATTTATGGAATTTGTTACTTTTGTAGATGTTGTTTATCAACAAACATATAAAGGAATTTTATCTCATTCATTTAAAGATGCATCTTGATACTTCGGGGAATATTATGTAGAGTAGAAGATTCATGAAATATGTGAGCTATAGATTTAGTTTCATTAGAGAAATTGAGGTTTTTTGGTTTGGTCTTTTACTTATTACTCTAATATTAGTTTTTGGTTTCAACATTATACTCTAATATGGGGTTTGGTATAATATATTGTTTTTTTATTTTTTATAACATAGGTTTCATGAATCATTTATATGGTTTTTAAATTATGGAATTTTAGTTTTTGTTGTTATTGTATATTCAGTGGTCAAATCATCCCGCAATTTTATTTAATCCCTTATAATTTATTCCCAAACATTTGTGTCTTTTAGAATCCACTTAAGTCCAAGTATCAAATATTCCTCAACACAATTCAATGAGGAGGCGTAGCATGTTAAAAATAATTTGGTAAAGATAGTACTATCATTTTTCCTTCTGATTTCAAGATTCAAAAATTGTAAATCTATGATTATTAATTCTTTATCAATCCTCAACCTTGATAAGATACATTTATCATTCCTTCTTGGGGAATCATCCACCTTGTTTTATTTCATAGGGTGGAAATTTATAAATCATCCATATTGCATGATAAAATTTAACCCCATTTATTGGTACATGTTTTGCAATTTTTGTGTGAATATATAATTTAGGATTTTATGGTAAGTATAAATATCACAGTTCTCATTTTAATGGTAATGAAAGAATAATTATAATGAAAATTCTACTGTTTCTAGGTCTAGATAATTTGTTTTATAGATTTTTTCATGAGTCTTTAATTTTCCTAATTCATAAGTAATTACCATCCCATAATGCATTATATCTCATTTAAAACCCTTCAATGATGAATAATTGTATATAAAAACCCCTTCTATTATGTTGGGAAGTGTAAAAACAGGCCTAGTAATTAAACACCTTGATGTTTTAAAAGATGATAGTCATGTAAGATAGTATATATGAAATTATATACCATGATTATTGTATAATGTAACACCCATACACTTTAAAATATATATTTTTGATATATATTTAATCTCATTGATAACTTGTGATGCACACAACATCCGGTTTAAATTAAATGTGATACTCTATTAAAATAATATTATCACTACTATCCATGAAATTGGGATTTATAAATAGGAAAAACTAAATTATTAAAATTATATTTTTACACATGTATAAAATAAATTAAATGGTAATCCATTTGTTATAAAAATAATAGACACCATTTGAAAGGGAAATAAATGTTTTCGGAACTTTTTTTGGGCGGAAAGATAGTTCATCAAACATATATTTTAAAATTAATTTATAAAAATTTTATAAAATTTAATTAAAAAAATAAATTATGTTTTTCAAATATACATGTCAAAATTATATTTACATTAATTTTTTATAGTTTTATAACAAGATTACTTTTTTGATAAATAGTGAAAAATGATGGTTTTTATTGAGATTTTCCATTTTTTAAATAATTTAAAAGGGAATATTATATTATAAATTTGTTTTAATGGAACATTAGTTAAAATATATCAAAATAGAACTAATATATGTTACCTTAATGAATTTAATAAGTATTGTTCATATAAAATCACTTTATGGATTATATTATTTTTTTCGGAAAAATTGTTTTCTCAACGCACATGTGGTTTTAATTTTAAAATGAATTTTACAAATTTAATTAATTGAATTTGAAAAAATTTATTCATAATATTTAATAAGAGTTTTTTATATTAATAAATAAGGAAACATAATATTTTACCATATTGAATAGTTAACATTGTTAAAATAAATTAAAATTTTTTAGGTAAAAATGGGTTTATTGATGGTTAAAATAAGAAGAAAAGGGTCAAAAGGGACCTAAAACATTTCTAGAACCCAATTTTTAGTCAAATTTCAACCTTATAATCTTTATGGTTATACAATTACTCATTTGGAGCCTCTTTTATTGTAAAAAACGAGTGTATACTTTATTCTTTTAAAAAATTCCATGTGTGTCATCTCCCCAACTTATAAAATTACTCCCCTTCTTATATCCTGTTGAAATATCCAAAACTATTTGGTTAAGAAAATACCTTAAAATTTGCTTCTGTAAATACCTCTCTATATAATATATTTATATTTTTATCAAAAATTCAATATATAATGGATTTATGTTATACTTAAATAGGATTCCTGAAAAAGTGGTAATGATTTTAACTATGTGATTTCAAATTACCTCTTCTTAGAACTCATTATAATATTTTAAAAATATTAAAACATTATAAAACTAGTATATATAATATAATTATGTTTTATTATATTTATGTAATAACTTATATCCATCTCCACTTCTATTAAATGTAAAACGAAACTGTCGATCATGTGTGTGCTAAACCACCACCTCAAAAACTGATGTAATTAATTTTCCATTACAACCTTTAAAGGGTGAATATTATTATGAATATAAAATATTTATATTATATATATGTTATTATTATACATATTTATCATTAATATCACAAATAAATTCTTACATTTTGTTCCTTACTAGGTATGATAATGTCACTCTTGTTTACGACGGACTATCACCTTATGATGGGATGCAATTTTGTTTTCACATACACATTACAAAGAATGTAGTGTGGTTAAAATTAATGAATATATTTTTTGTTTTTGACCTAAACATATTCATATAAATATAATAAAACATATAAATTCTAAATTGTTTGTGTGTATGTGTTTACTACTGCCTCTAGGTAGAGATGTGAAATGTTTTTCATTTTATTTTATATTGATGGAAAAAAGGATATATATATATATATATATTAAATATAAATTTAATATATGAGATAATTATTATTATGTAAATTTTAATAAATATTAATTTTTAATTCATTAAATCTATCAAGGAAAAAATTTAAACAGATTTCATGTGTACATATTATATATTGTATCTAGGAACCATGATATCCATTTTCTATCTCTAATTTTTATATATTATAATAAATACATATAAAATTAATATATATGATATTTATGTCAAGTTAAAAATTATATACTGGATATAAAACTTACGAAATTTAATATATAGAAATTATGAAACCAAAACATATCTAAAAACGAAGCAATTATCACCTGAAACAGTTATTTTAACAAAGAATTATCATTAAATTAGTAATAAAATACTATAATTAAATAATATATGGTACGATATATATGATTATTATTATATAATATATGTTTAGTATACTTATATTTGTTATATAGGTGGTTTTTACACATATTAATGAAGTGGAGCACGAGGAAACTGTATTTCATCTCACAATAACTTCTTTAAAACTTATTCCTTGTTCACCACTTATTCTATTTTTGATGTTTACATACTTCCCATTTAATTTTTATTTCATTATTATATTTAAATTCATTATATTTAGTGTTCATTATTATGTTTCTTTTTTGGGACTTATAATTCATATGTTACCATAGTGGTAAGTGTTTATTTCATAATCTCATCATTATTTACTATTGTTTATGTTTACATATCCCTTGGGTGACTTATATGTTTTTACTAAATTAAAAAAAATATTATAATATCTTAAAATTATTCAGAGACTTATCATGTTTTATTACTATTATTTACACTTTTTTACTTAAAATTATTAAGGAAATCTTTTTAAGGACACGAAACATTAATCAACTTTTGGGTCAGAAATGTTTTTTAATCCATATCAATGTTTTCTAAAAATGTTTTAAAAAATTATTTTAACATGCACCAAATGATTCAATAAATATTTTTTCCCCATATTTTAACTTTTTAATTTAATTTTGAAATGATTATTCTGGTCTTTTTTATAATATATCACATTTGGATTTTTCCGTAAATTTGAATGGAATATTTTATAATATGTATGACATGATCAGAATTTATGAGTCAAACCCCACTAAATGTTATAAATATTAGTTTATAATTTTTATATGTTATTTTCAAATTAAGGTATTTTCAGAATGTTTTGTGAAAATTTATTTTTAAAATTAAATTTTCAAAATGAAGAGTTTATTTTCATTATTAATTTTTTTAATGATCTATTCATAGTATTGTTTTTATTATGTTCATCAACACATTATTTTATTTATGGTCCATAGGGTATATGATGTATTTATTTCATTATTATTCTTATTTTTATGGTTTATGATCAGTTTGAATGAGGTTGTAAAATTTTCTTATCATTCTCCATATTAATCAATATGGTTTATGACTGTTTTATTTGATTGGTGTAAGTATTAATATTTAATATTTTATTTTTTCAATATAAATGTTTATGTTCATTATGTTTGTCCACATTCATATATTGAATGCATTGGACTTATAGATTAATGGGTGGTTTCCGATTCTAGATTTCCCCTTGGTGTATGATAGGTCTCATTATACCAATCAATGGGCCAAATTAGATGGGTTTTTATCCGCAGTTTTAAACTATCTTCTCAAAGGCCTTGAAAGCATCTTAAAGATGTCTGACATTATGAATTCCCTCATTATGAGATCATTTATTGATGTCCATTTGACTATTCTATTAGATATTACATCCATGGAGATGTTTTGTACTCATGTAATTATTTATGTGTCTTTATTTTTCCATAATTTATTCCAACTATATTATACTCAAATTATGTTTCAAATGGTATGAGTTTTCGTTATTTACCAATCCATATTATTTATGATTATTTATTCATTATAGCTTCTACTATACTATTACCTTTATAGGTAATTTGAGCACACCCCTTTTTTCAAGGGTATCAGGATGTGTTTTATTATTGATATATAGGATATGATAAAGGTAATAATGGAGTTTTAAAAGAAACCCCTTTTATATTGTATCTTTTAAAATTTAATTCGGATTTCAATGTATGTAAATAATTTTCTAGGAATACAAAATTGTTTCTTCCTTTGGGAAGTCATTTCTCCTATATATAAAAAATTTAATAATGTATACTATAACTCTAGGTTACTAGAGTTAGGGTCATTAGAGTTGGTATCATGACATTCTTAGTAGAATTTATTGGAACTATATTTAGAAAAAAACATACATCATGGAAATATAGCCTTATGATATAACATTGAGGATATGTACAGAATAACATCCTATCATTTGGGTAAGGTATACATTTATTGTATTTCCTACCAATAAATCCATTTATTGATACTATAATTGGACGTGGTTCTAGAACAAATTCACATATGGGTAAAAAGTCTAAAAAGGCATTTCTAACTTGTCTTAAGAGGTAACTAGAGTATAAAAATAATCTTTAACTCACACCATGTTTAACACACCTAATATATATTATTTGGTTAGTTAAAATTTTATTTACTTTCAGAAATAAACGATTTGAAAATATTTTTATCATTTGAGAACATTCCAAATTAAACTATGTTTTTTAAGAAATTAACCATGCATAATTTTTTTAATTTATGTTATTTATTTCACTATATTTGGGGTTATAAATTATGTTGCATAATGTTATAATATACTATGGTTTTTTACATTACCTAGAAATTTTTCCTAAAATAATTAAAGGTAACTATATCAATACACCTTATACAATGTGTAATAATGCTCATTTATTTTATAGGATTTAGAAAATCCTCTAAATAGAATTAGGGTCCAAAACATTCTCATTCTATGAGAAAATTTTATCACATTTTAACAAGAAAGAGGGGGAATTATTTATATCTTTTGGATTTTAATTGAACAATGAAAAGGAAAGGATGACAGAGAAAAATATATATAATGTGAAGAAGAGAAAGAAGGATTTCCTTTATGTGATAACTATGGAAAGAGACACCCTATTACTTTAATGAAGGGAATAAAAGTTTTACATATGTTTAGAGAGAAAGGACACCATGGTTATGATTTAATGGATAATTTTTAATTCTATAATGTTTGGTGATTCATTATATAGAAATGGGTCATAATGAAAATTAATTCCTTAAGAATTATAGAAATATACCATAGAGAAAGATAAAGAAATAAGGATATGTTTATACTATTAAAAGAGTAAAAGTGTACTAATTAATGTTATTATGTATTTTTATTCTAGAAATATATTTTAGAATTATATTATCTATAATTTTCCCAAAAATATAATTATCGTACAACAGTATTTTTTTATAAGGATTTTATTACTCATATTTAATGGAACCACAAAAAGTGATTTAGTGGTAAGTTGGTCTTTTGGGAAACACATAATTGAGGGAAGGTAACTCTTAACATGTACAAATTGTAAAGATAACAATGATAATAAATGTTTAATGTTATAGTACTGGTGACCTTAAAATTGGATAGAGGTTTGGTGGTTTATTTCATCACTAAAGGAGTTTACTAAAAGTATATACTTATGGAATATATTCAAAAACCAGATATTGTAATTTTGAATAAATTCCTAATTTCATTAATTTTTTATGGTGACCAATGTATGAAAATATTTGTAATTCAAAATTATGTTCAAATTTATATTTTCTATAGAATATAATATTTATTTAGTGACCTTCCCTCTAAATTTTTGGATTTTGACTTTGGTCGAACTTATTTTGGATGATTTATATGGTTTTTTAGATATGGAATGGATTATGATTATAGTTGAGTGTTATTAGATATATTTTGATAACCATTTCATTTTTTTTAAATATCCTTTCATTGAAGGAATGTCATTTCATTATTTTATCGATTTTATTGTATATTAAAATACTTTTGTTTCTTTAAGAATGATAACTTTAACATGAGTTCTAGTCTTTTGGATTAAAAAATGGAATTTTTGTTTAAAATAGTTAATGGATAAAATATGGGCTGTGAAATAGAAATATATCATGTAATTATATTTTCTATGTTACGATTATAAATAATAAATTAATTCCCCAACAATAGTAAATGAATATTTAAATAAGAATTTTATACTAAAAAATTTATATCTATTAAATTTATGGTCTTTTTGACCATCATTAATTTATTGTTTTATTTCCATTAATGTTTCCATATCATTCACTTTCTTGTGACCAATGATATTTATCATTCTCCATAATTATTTACCCTTTTCTTCAGTATGCATATCTTCAAGAGCCATTAATGTTCTCATATTTGGAAGCCAAGTTATATGTTATTCTGTTTGACCATAAATTTTTTATTCCTTATTTTATGAGGATGTTTTATTAACCCTTTATATTTGTTGATTTACACAGAAGGTTATTTTCAAATTCCTAATTATTTATTACCAAGATCAAAATAAAATAGTCGGGGACACAATATATTTAATAGGGTAAAATGTAACACCCTATGATTTTAAAATAGGAACATCATCTTTGATATCATATATGACACACAACAACACGATTAGAAGAAAATGAAACACCTCTATAATTTATAATATATTTATTTTTAAATAACTGTAATCTTTTTTTAAAACATGTAATGCATTAAATACTATGTTAAAATAAAATATAATACTCTATTAGAATATTATAATAACCACTATATCATATCCATTGTGTTTGTCTGTATGAATAAGACTATATAAATTATATAATTATATTTTTAAACTTGTATAAAATAAATTAAATGGTTATCTAATAATTATAAATATAATATAATCAACTAGATATTTATTTTTTTTGGAAAAACTCTATTTTTTCTGAAAGGCTGATTGGTAACGCTTTTCATCAATAATTTAAAATAAATTTATACCACTTCTATAAAAACTTTTCCAAAATGTAATATTTTATAAAATATAAAGGTAAATATTATTATCAGATGAGTTTTTTAAAATGTTTTATAAAGAATAATGTTTTGATTAATATATAAAAATACATATTTTTATGGAAAACTATGTTTTTGTAAAAATTAGATATATTGTTAAATAATATTTTCAATTTTTTTAAAGTTACGTTACATATATTATATTAAAACATAAATAATTTATGACCAAAAAAATGAAATTTTTTATTGAAATTTGATATAAAATTGTATATATGTTTGAATGATTTTTCCTAAAACCCGTTCTTAGATGATCCCACAATTTTAATTTTAAATTTAATTTTCCTACTCATGAGGAAAAAATTAGAAAAAATGGGTCATTATTATTATTCATAATAATTTCTATCATATAATATGATAATAATAATTTTTTAGCATAATTAAGAGTGAAAATATTAAAAATAAATTATCCGGCTTAATGAAAAAATTGGTTTACTAGGGGTTAAAGAACATAAGTGTTAAAAGTGCCTGTAAACTTGGTCAAAACCCATTTTCTAGAAATATTTTGATATTATAACCTTTAAATTTAAATAAAGGTACATTTATGTTCCTTATGTCTTGTGAAAAAGCATGGGTACACTTTATTCTATCACAAAAATCCTTCTTTGTCTTCTCCCTTACTAATAAATGGCCACCCCCATCATCTCATCATCAAACATCCAAAAATGATTAGTTCAAGTGATCCCTGCCAAAATATCTTTATTAAATATATCTTAATATCAAAAAATACTTGGTTATTTCTTAAGTGAAAACATGGATGATGATAGGGTAAACCTAATAGGTTTCCTCAAGAAGATGTAACTTATATCCATCTCCATATCCATGAAATGTAAAATGAAATAGTCAATCCTGTGTACAACGGACAACCACCTCACGAATCATTGGAATTATTTTTCTATAACCACCTTTAAAGGATGTTTATAATAATAAATTTATCCTATGTATCAAATATATATATATATATTTATTTATTTATTATTCTTCATAAATTATGTTGCAAGATATACCTTTTTACTTGTCATTTTCGGGTGGATACAATAATTTCACTCATATGTATGGTGGACTACCGCATCATGGATTGATGTGATTCATTTTAAAATTATACCTTAAATAGATGGTATTAAGGTTAAAATTAATCAATATAAGTAATATTTATGACCAAACCACTCTTTTTTAATATAAAATTACATCAAACATCTTACATTATAATTATTTGAAAAGATATAACATCTCGCGTGCGTACGTAACGACTATGACATGCCCATAGTGATGTGAAATGTTTTTCATTTTATTTTAACATATATGGTCATAAGTGCAAGGACCCAGCCTTAAACATTACATAATCATTAATTAAGTTAATAATTCACAATGAGGATCTTTTCAGATTTAGAGCATTAGAGAATTAGTTCATAACTTATACATAACAACTTGAATATTACAAGTAGACACTTCTACTGAGTATCCATTTTTTCATAAAATAAACTCTTAAGAAAAGAAATATTTCTTATTCTGCATTTTGGACAGCATGACTTTTCAATGATCCCATTATTGACCCTATTCATCTTTATGTCCTATGGTAAACATTTCAAAACGTGGAATTGGCATAAAAAGGTCAGTAAGGGATATAAAATATGGAAAGAAACATTAGTCCATGAATACATACAAATCAAAAAAATCATACTTTTCAATCTTAAAACATAATCTCTTTAAAATACCTCAATAAGTCATAAGATTATGAATATCACATAGAAATCATAAATCATGTGGGTAACTTGGGGAATCTATAACATACTTACATTGTAGCTTTCAAAGCTACATATATAGTTACATTTTGAATTCCCATAAAAGTATATTCCCTAAATATCATAGGAGAAACAGTAACATTTACCTCTGTTACATTACCCAACGCATTGGAGAGCTATCTCGAGCTCACCCACCCTAGGTTTACAACGGAACCACCCATATGGATAAAGAATGGCCAAGAACAATAACATAATCATAACACATGAACATGCATAAAGTAAAGATTACATTTCTACATTGCAATCATAATATATCATTTCAATATATTGCCATAATATGTTCATTCAAAAAGAAGTGTTTTGAATCAAAGTCTTCCTTTCCACTTTGAAGCTTCTGAAAGGATTTTACACTTTAAAACACTCATGTACATATAAATAAATCCATAAAATCATTTCTTAAACATATACATGAAATAAAAGGATTTAGAATATTAACTATTTAATACATTTCAATCAATTTTTAAATTAAAGAATCCCTTACCATTAGGGATAATCCTGAATAAAAATCATTAATGAATAACATCAAAGAAAACTATAATATCATGAGAAGATAGAAATTCAAGATATAAAATATAAAAAAAGTTGTATATACACCTTATAGGATAATAAATTTCCAAAATATCAATATATTCCTCAATGAAAAGAGATTGAGATGTAGTCCATTACAGTGATTGTATAATTAGATTTAGGATAAATCAATGACAAAATTATGTGTAGAAAATATATATATATCCAATATAAGTGGATATTATGTGTCAGAAATCAGAGTTAATTCACACATATTCATATCCTAACATAATCAATAAGTAGAAGTATATTTCAAAGAATCAAATTTGGGTTAAGAAGTTCCCTTATAATAATTCAGCAGCCTAACGACGTCTCATAAAATTTTAGATATTGAGTTGATGAGAGAGAAAAAAGTGCTCTCATCATATACACGTAAAATTTACAGCAATAAGGATATATAATAACATATCCCAAAATTTTAAAATTTAAATTTTATGATATTACATAAGAGAAGACATTGACAAAAAGAGGATGGTGAAAGGTTCCCTTACCTCATGTCCGACTTGACCCGTTCATTCTTTAATCTCAGGAATAATAAACTTAAGTTAATTTCTAATTGCATAAGAAAATTTTTCAGGTTTATTATTCCTTTTATATCACTTATTACCATGTTAAAAAAATTACATAATTATTTATGTTAATATCGGCCATTTTTTCGATATTGGGTAATTGTGTCGAAAAAGAACATGTTATAATTACAAATAATCAATGTGGTAAAAAGTCCATTATCTCCAGAATAGTGTTAAATCTTTATATATCATATATATCATATATATCCAGTAAATATGTTTTTATATACAGTGTATAGGTATTTAGAAAATCCCATAACATATGGATATAATAAAATGAAATGCATTGTTCATTGAGACGGTAAGCCGCACAAACGTAGGAAAGCTAGTTTAATTTATTTTTTTCATTTTTAAAGTTATGAATAATAAATTATAAATAGGTATATTATAATTGTAGTATAATATATGTTTTATATATGTTACATAAGTTCACTAATTCCATCTTTTATATGTTCCATGTATAGCGCGAATGAGTAATATCACTTTGAGGGGGCGGTAGTCCGCACTTCCTAAAATGAAATTAACGTATATATTCAACATAGAAAACATAAAGGGGTGTTATAAATTATAATTAAAAATTTATAGAGGTAAAAATAAATATAATATATATCATATAGGATTAGAATTCCATCATAATGGCCACCACGAGAGGTGGTAGGGGAAAATCTAACAATCATCATTTCGTGCGGCTGTAGTTCGTTGTACACAAATCGGTATGTTCATATCCACTAGTTGGAGGTGTGTGTAAGTGTATTTAGAATACATATCATAAAAACATATTAGTATATTTATTATATAGATGTTTTTATAAAATAATTTAATAAAGAGAGTTTATGGGGTTGGAGTAGGAAAATAAAATAAAAGACCTTTGGAGAAGGCGTTGCCTTTTAATCAGGTAACTCCCTATAAATTAAACCAAAAGGCTTTATTGAATGGAATTATACCCAAATTAACAATTATAGGTGGAATAGAAGAATGTTGGGGGATTATTGGAGAAGAATTTGGAAATTCAAAGGGGCTTGAGAGGTGTGAGTAATGGGTTATAAGTAATGACTTTTTATAAGGGGACGAGGGGCTCTTTAGGAATGTTTGAAAATATTGTTTTATTATAAACTGAATTTCGATTTCAGAAGTTAACAAAATCATTTAATTCACATATATTCTGATTATTGTTCGAAATAATTTCTTACAATGGGTTATAGAAAAGTTCATGGCACAAAAGTAACCTTATCTTTTATCTTTATCCCTTAGTTAACTAATTTAACTTTTAACATTTCCTCTTGTGTATTCATAATATATGGTTAATATACTTACTATAAAATTCCAAGAGACCAAAAATAGATCATTAATTACTTTTTTAACATCATAAAAGTCATTTGGACGAATCATTTATTTTTAGGAATATTTTATCTTTTAATAAAATATTAATTTTTTTAAAAAAATATTTATGTTAATTTATATACTATTCATATCGAGAATTTTAAAAAAATCAATTAAAACATGATTATTTCTAAAAAGTCATTAATTCAAATATAAAAAGTCATTATTATAACAAAAATTAGTGTATTCCATAAAAAGTTTCAAAATAAATTTATTTTAATATTTATGATCTCATTTATTTACAAAATTCATTAATGAGGTAATCATTACATCATTGTGTCATAAATAAATTTATTTATATGATATCTTAAATTAATAAATAAAATACCATGATGTAAGAAATATTTTTATATTTCTAATTATTATTTATAGTCAAAGATATAACTTATATTACCCCATATAAAAATTATTTTACTAAAATATATATGATTATGTTACATATTCCTTAACATTAAATTAATTTTTATAAAATGTCATTCTCACTTACAAGTGGATCCGTGGGGTCCCAAAATTGAACCAAGGATGCCCATGGATATACATGTATCATCAAATTTGTTTAGAAAATGTGTTAGGGTAATTTATATATTATAATATTATTTTTACCTTATTTACCAGATTTACCTTTTAACCAAGGTAAATAAAATATTAACTGAAGATACTATTCATAATGTCTAAAAATAAAATTTAACAATTTAAACAATTTGGACCTCTTGATTCCATATAATGAATCCATTTTTCCGAATTCAAAAAATTGAAGTTGACGAAAATAATTTAAAATTATTACTCATTGTCTAAACAAAAAAGTGTGTTTTTAAGAAATTATAACTATCAAAAGCGTTACAAGTGTTTATGTCTAATTAAAAAGTGAAATTACTTACAATGACCAAAGTTGGATTAAATTGTAATAATATAACCTAATAACACATTAAGACCTATTAAAAATATAGTCTAATCTTATAAATAAATTAGATTAAAAGGCAATTTTGAATTAAACGCAGTATTTTCACTATTCATCAAAAAATGAACTTTATTAGAAAAATACCAAAATTTTAACCAATATAAATTATAATTTACCACTTATAAATAATATGTTTATTTTTTCAAATGGAAAATAAATAAGTTACAAAAAATAGATTTTAAAAGGGTTCTCCATCAAAAGGTGGTAATTTGACCTTTTAAATAATATTCTAGTATTTCATGATTAAAATCTGATTCATTCTAATTTTAAGCCTCAAAAATTTATTGGATAAAAGTAAAAAAATTTAAGAAACATGTGTAATCATATTTTATTTAGTTATTTTCATTCTCGCAAATACAATGGCTAGATGTAAACTAACATTTAAAATATTACTATTATTATATTATGTTTTGGTATAAGTCATTGTTGTGTGCAACAAAAGATTTCAAAGAAACCCTTTGTTTCATGTTGTGTATTCTATCAAAAAAAGCATCTTATTTTACCTAAAATTAATATCTTATTCATAAATATTAATAGATATAAAAAATTATCATTCTATAAATACATGGGTCATTACAATAATAATGTATTTTATTAATATAAATTATATATTTGAAAATAATAATAATTTTTTGTCTCTGTATTAAAATTTATTTTTCTTTCATTCCATTCATTAATAAATAAAGAAAAAAATATTCTTGTGTATATATGACCTAAATTCTCCATGAATGATGTAATCCATTTTCTATCTCTAAAATTTATTGATAGCTATAAAAACATATATACATATATAATCAATATATATGATATTTTAATCATGGTTAACATTCTGTGGATAATTTAACCATGATCAAACAAAAGGAATGAAATTAAAGTACCGAAACATATATGAAAAAATGAATACCATTATCATCTAAAACAAGGATTTTAACAAATTTTGTTATTTAAAAGGAGATAAATGAATATAAGTAAATAATAAATTATATGATATATCTGAGTGTGGTTATTTAATAGATTTATTATAACTTTACATTTATTATATATAAGTTTTGGAAACATATATAAGTTGTAAAACACGAGTTAATGGGTTTTTTTCTCACATTTACTTTCATGAGATATAAGTCATATTCCAAACATATTCCATTTATATGGGGAATATACATACCCATTGATAATTTGTTTATTGAATCTATTTTTCTACATTTTTTTTAATGTTTTATTTGATTTTATGTATTTTATGGGTCTTACGATTCAGAAGATACCGATGTAAAAATGGTTTATTTTACTATATCACTATTATTTTGGATTGTTTAATTTTATATCTCCCTTGGGAAATAATTTTTTACTAATATCATAAAAAATGTATATTTTCATATATTATAAATATTCTGGAACATTTCATTTATTTGTACATATTCCATCACTTTTTTACTTGAAGTAATTGAGAATATGTTTTTCATAAAAGGTATCATTATTTGTTTTCTCGGTTGAAAATTCTTTTTCCTCCAAATCCATGTTTTCTAAAAATGTACTAAAAATGCTTTTAAAATTATAAAAATTACTTATTAAAGATATTTTTACCGTTTTTTGACTTTTTATATATCTTTTTGAAATTATTCATCATTTAATTACCCAAACATGTTCTATTTGGATTTTACTGAAAATGTGGAAAAACATTACGTACAAGTTTTGATTATAATTTCCCACAATAATGAGAACTAAATGTATTAATTATTTAATTATAAGATTTAATGGTTTTGTTTAAATAAATATATATTCAAAAAATTGTAACTTTTTTGTTATAAAATTTTATTTTCAAAATAAAAATGTTATTTTTTTCAATAATTCTTTTAATGAAATTTTTCATTGTATTTCTACGCATTAATGACATGAGACGTTTATTGTATTCATTATCCATTTGTGATATATTATATTTATATCATCCTAATTAATTATTTATATGGTTTATTATTATGTTCAATGATCATATATAATTTTATTACCCTTCAATATATTACTCTAGATGTTGTATGATTATGTTTATTTGATTAGGGTAAGTATTAACATTTAATAAGATAAGTTTCAACAAAAATTTTATTCTTTATTCTTCATCACCCCTTTCATATAATGAATTCATTATAATGGGTATGTGATAGTTGGGGCATAGTTTTATATATACCCTCAATGAATCAGCATTTATTATGAGACAATTCAATTTTCCGAATTAGATTTGGCCATACCCATAGTTTTGAACTATATATTCAAAGGTTTGGACAATATTTTTAAAAAGTGGTCATTATTCATTCCCTCCCTATGAGATCATTTATTAATGTCTTTATGATTAATTTATTTTTTAAAATATCCATGGATAATTTTCATGATCATGTTATTACTTATATGGATTTATTTTACCATAATTTAATTTATTCCATATTATTCTCAAGGTATAGTTTAAATTACCTATATTTAACATATTTTCGATAAAATATTGATTATTCTTATTTTTTAATGATTGGTTTTATCATATTCTTACCCTTACTGAGCATATAATATTATCCCATTCTTATGTTTTAGTTTCTCCATGATGAAGAAAAGTATATTATTATTGATACGAAGGAAATTAAAATGGGAATATAAAAGTTCTCAAAAAACCCATGTGAGTTTTATGTTTTAAAATTTAATGTGCATATTTTAAGTATGTATCTAGTTTAACAGTACTGGTAAAATATTCAATCCTTTAGAGTGTGATAAATTTTATGTAGAAACTATGAAATTATTCAGATATTGGATTTGGGTTAATAGTGTCATTTTTATTACAATGTTATAAATATCTTCATAATATCCTACATACTTTCCTCACATTACATTGCTGAGAGTAAATTCACTCACTTAGAGGTCAACATGGAAATTATATAGGATAATCATGATAATTTTATTAAATAATTCCCACAATATCAAACTAATTAATTAAAACATCACATATCTTTCACAAGGGTTGGTCTCATCCATTTTTCATTTATAGTAGTTGTTGATCATTCCATAGAAATACCCACACTGGTGATAACAAGACCAATTATAGACACTCTTTTAAACTGAAATTCACAATTTATAAACATGGATTATAATTTATACATTCATATGAACCCTAAAAAAACATAAACACATTTCATTTTCATCCATTCTCTTCAAATATATGATAATGATGTCAAAACATTATACCAAAACTTTGACATAGTTTTCTATATATAATCAATTAATCAAGTCCATAATAATAGTATGATAATTATTAAGACCAAATAGAATCAATATAAATTTATATTTTACACACATTATGTATAAATATGTCTTGGGTATATCTTCTATCCATATCCTTTTGAAAGAGATATATATCGAAGGCTGGTCTTTGAGAAATATGACGTTAACTGTAATTGATTTAAAATATCATCAACACAGGGAACATGATATTTTTTATTGTGATCTTCTTATTTTTACAATAGTTGGTGTAGTGGTGTATTGACCAAACCTTATTCTTAAAAAAATGTGGTTGTTCTCTTCTAAGGATAAGAACACAATCATACAAATACATTATCGATATTCTCTTGGACATTATTCATTATTTATTGAATCTCAATGAGGGAAATTTTATAAGTAAAAGTTCAAATAGTCATAATAATAGGTATGATATATATTTAAAAAATGACTTCATGATTGAGTGGAATACTGTTTGATCTTCTGGATATACATCAATAATTTCTCATACCATATGAGTATCTTCATTATTGGTTTTCTCCCCATCCATTTTAGAAAAATATATACTTTTAATGGGAATTAAGACACATAAAATTATTTGATTATAAATATAATTTCATATTTATCCAGTAACCAATATAAAATGATTTTTTTTATAATAAAAAAATTTACTTCCTTATTATTAACATTTATAAGGGTCTCATATAGATAAATATATTAATTCTCAAATTCATTTCAAACTCCACTAAAAGAAGAATAATAATAATTTCTTTTGGTAAATTAATATAAATATTAATATGTCATCCCTAACTCTCCTATATGGAACAAGTGTTCCTTATCCATTATTATAAATTTTTGGGACTTTCTGAGAATATACCCATCCTTTTTCATGGATTTATCCATGGTAATAAGGCATATGTTTGGATAATTCCAAATCTACCCACATATAATACATCCAATTACATAGAAACTTTTTCTATATTCCCTTAATTACCTCATAGATAACATCATCCCCTTGCATTATGAAGCTTTACAAGACGCTTCTACCAGCCTTCTTGGAATAAAGGAAATTGATCTTTCTTTTCTCTATTGTCATTTTGAAATAAACATCTATAAAGTCCCATTTCCTCTTTCTTTAAGTGTAATGAAAAATGCGTAGGTTTTTTGTTATTCATATATCATGATAGATATATTGGAATAATAATAGGGTTTCACCTTCTAAACATATTTTTTTCTCAATAGGGAAATCATTGAGTTGTTCATCAAATTCATCATTAACATGGTTCTTTTAGGTTATCCCTATTGACTGAAACCAAAAATCATACTATCAAAAAAATAATCATATTGGTGTATCATATAATCATGAAAATAATTTATATGATCTATAAATCTTGAAAAATTCATTTCAATCTATGACTCTGTATTCTTGACCTAGGTAATCCTTGGTGGTAATATATTCAATTCAATTATATAGGATTATCAAGAAAATATAAATTTTCCTAATCATGTCCCTCAAGAGTGTCTATCATAGTCTGTAGTCATCAACACACTCATCGTGCATCAGGGTGATGATTGATTTATTACCCAATAAATCCTTTTGAGGTGACTTCCCCTAGATGAATCTATTATAAATTTGAATTCACACATCTATATTCATATACGGTTATATTTCTATGAAAACTCTATAACCTCTATATTACTAAATCATCTAAATTTTATCCAATGATTATAATCATTCCTATAGTTCCCGCTACTGTTCTCCCAATTAATCCACAATATAAATAATATTTTTTTTGACACCAACTATGGCAACAGATGACTATAAAAAAACAATACATTGATTTCATGGATTAATTAATACATCCCACAAATAGTCACCTAATCCCAAGAAAAATTGTTTTTGTGTATTACTGACTATCTACATTTTCATTTTGTTTCACAACACTTATAAACATTTACCCACAACCATTATCCCCTAGACCTTTATATAAAAATTTCATATGACCTAGTTTTCTTAAAAACTGTTAAATTGAAACAAATAATGGGGTGGTATTTAATAGTAAGTAAAAGAAATATAGCATCCATTAATAATGGTTATATTTTAAATATGAGGTGAAATATCAATAGTGGGTTAATATCAAATA
Organism: Viscum album; assembly: GCA_963277665.1. Taxonomy (NCBI): domain Eukaryota; kingdom Viridiplantae; phylum Streptophyta; class Magnoliopsida; order Santalales; family Viscaceae; genus Viscum; species Viscum album. Next base: position 1,378,086,983 of record OY728120.1, on the reverse strand, counting down.
AAAATATCATGAGATCATAAGTGACATAAAAAATTGTTTCCTATATGGATTGGATCATGTGAGCATAATAATAAAGAAACTTCATCATAATCACATATTAGAAACATATAAAGAATATGAAATAAATATATATATGATAGAAAAATATCACTAAGACATGGAATATCATAATTTGTTTTCATTAAATCAAAATATGTCACATTTTAAAAAATTATTGGAACAAAAATTATCATAAAAAACATTGTGAACATATCGAATTTTTCCAATGAATTGAATTTGATTAAAACTAAAAGTATGTCAGACCGATTTTTTTGTGAAACAATCTGAGTATATCCATAGAAAATTATATCAGGAGATATGAATATATAACTAGATCCTTTGTAGCAACAGGAGTATTCAATCCTAGGCTCAAACTTTAACATTATACATGTTTCTTTTCGTATTTTCTTACCAACATTCTGAGGTGTTTATTCTCTTGTGGATGGTGTATAATACCTTATTCAAGAAAAACAATGGTCTGTTAGAATGCATTTGGATTCATTTATTTTACTTCTCTTATGTAAGACATCATTAGAGGACTTTGTTTTTCAGTGATTGTGGTGATTTTTTCGCATCCACTATTTTCTCCCAGAAGATTGGTGTCCCTCTAAGGTGTGATGTTCAATAACAGGTGTTGTTGAATAAGGGAGATCATTTAACTGATTTCACTGGATAAGTGATTTTTGTTGAAGATCATGAATGTGATGTGTTTTTTAATATGACTATTACTATAATAATGGATATATGTTCACATAGTGGTTTACTTAGTTTTCTAGATACACATTTATTCCTGTTTATATGCTTTTTATGTTGTGTTTTTTGAACGGTTGTGGGGTAATTCTATTTTTTCCTTATAGTTTGTCTCTGATAATGTTTTTAATTTTAGGATTTTCTGGTGAGGGAATTTAATTCCATTCCTAACCCCATCTTCAACTTTTTTCTTTTAACATTATTTCAATAAATGGGATAGATCTTTAGAGATATACCCATACTAGTTTTAAAAAATAACCAACACCTTTGAGGGTGATATATGGCCCAAACAATCATCAATCAAACATAGGAGTTCTATATGAAATATAATCATTTATATTATCATAAATAAACCATGGGAAAAAATGGGATTTAAATCTTTTCTAAATATAATCATACAAAAAACATGTTCATTTGATTCCAAAAAAATCATGATCACCCAAAATTAGCATATTTTGGGTGATTTTTAATCTATTACATTATTGTATATGTATCCTTTCAAAATTAAAGAGAAATCAGAAAAACAATTCAAAAAAAATATTAATATTATATTAAAAATATATGATTTTATATTAATATTATTGAAACTTTTTATTTTTTGAAAATAAAGAAGAAACAACATAAAATATATACTTTAAAATAATTTCAAATAATTGTACCTTTAAGATAAGTAAATCATATCTCAAACCAAGAGTTTTTTAATAAACATTAATAAAATGACTATTGGAGATAAAAAAAATTATTTTCTACTCCGGACATGAGAAAATTTCTGTGAAGTAAAAGCATTGGTACGTAGGAAAAATATGTTAAAAGATATGGTAAAAATTCACCCCAAAAATTAATTTACCAAAAATAATATATTCATCATGGTATAATATATTATAGGGAAATATGATTTAAAATGTAAATAATATGTAAATATATAGTAACAATATATTTGGTTATATATGATTGTTCTTGAAAAGGTTGTAGGTAATGATAATTGATTATGACCCAAGAGAGGAATTTGTGTCATGAAAACTCATTAACATTACTCCTACATAAAATAATATTCTCACTCCTAATATATATAAAAATAACTATATTAGTAATTTATTTCTAAAAATTATTAATTTCTATGACCATTTATAAAATTTCATTACACATATTATATATATGTTAAATTGTTAAATGTCGTCTATTTTCAGAATAGGGAGTCAGAAAACAATATTATTTCGAACATGTTTTTAATCGATGTGATTTTATTCATTATTATAAATAATTTAATCATTCCTATATTATACTATGTACTATGATTGTTTTTTTTTATATTTTTAGAAATGTTATAATATAATTTTTTATGTTTTTTGGAAATATTCTATGATGAAAAAATGATGACGATCTAATTTTTGGGAATTTAAAAAGTAAAAGGTTATATATTAAAAACATAAATATGTATTGAAACTATGACACCAAAATAATTTTTAAATGTTTAATTTTCAATACTATTATATTTTTTTATTTTAATATAACTATATTTACCAATATATGAAATCATCGTTACTACATCACAAATGTTTGTGGTAAAAACATCCTAAACAAGAGTGTGTTGGAATGGAAAAATGATTAAGAAAATGATATCTAATAATTATAATATAAATTTAAAATATTATTTAACATATCAAAATTATTAGATATATTCATCAAAATTATTCTTATAGATATACATGAGTGTTGGTTATGTAAAATAAAATCATATGTCCATGAAAGCGGTAGTCTACATGTATGCCTGATTAATTATCCCATCTCTCAATGAATGGGATGAATGATCGTATATGAAAATTGATAATTGAAGAATTTTATTTCTGAAATATAAAACCTATTTAATTATAAAATATATCTTCTTTACCAACTTTTAGATATTCGGATTTAAAATAAACTGCATCATGTCATGGAGGCGGTTGTCAAATCATTTGAACATTTGATATTATTTATTTTTAAGTGGATGGAAAGGGTTGATTATTTTTTGACTAATTAATATAATAAAATAGAAGTATAATAATCATATTGATTTCAATATATTAAAAATTTTAATAAATTTTTTATGATGTATTTGATGAAAATAAATGAATATTGAATGACAGTACTAACATTTAATGCTTGAGTTTTCACTTATAAATTTACATTCAAGTTAAGACCTAAATAAAATTTACGATGACCAACATATTATATTGGTCAGGGTGGTCCTAGTATGTTATGAAATGTATATTTTCATGTTTTAATTTTCCTATTCAGTTTAGAAAAAAATGGATTAAGTGATATCCTTTTGTAAGAGAAGAAAATGAAATATTTGGAAAGGCACCTTATTTTTTTCATAATGAAGTAAAAATCTTCAAGGATCATAACCTAAAATGTGAAAAAAGAGGGTATTTGGGAAATGATAAAATAAAAAATACTCACATATATTTATTTTGATACATGTTAAGAGTGTTTTAGGTTATTTTTTTGTAACATAACCTTTTACCTAGATTAGCATTTACCTTTGTAATAATTTTTTAACCATTTCAATTAATACTACTTGAAAAAAATAATATTGGATCATTTTAACTAATATGTTATTTCTAATTTCAAATTATAAAATCATCTTAAAATATAGAATTTCTAAATATGTGGAATTTAAATTTTAAATTTAATTTTGCTAATCGTGTATAAACACTTTTTATAACAATTAATTCTCCTAAGATATAAATATCTATATAATATAAAATTTTCTTACATACTAATTTTAATATAAAAATTTTATTTTTTATAAAAACATTAAATAGTAGAAGTCTTTTAAGGCTATCCAAAATATAATTTCACTATATAAAAACATAATTATAGGAAAATACACAAAAAAATTATTACTGTATCATTTTAACATAGTTTTCAAAATATGGGACATTGGATTATTTATTCAAATAATATTTCAATTAGATTATATTATTCCTTTAATTTATATTTCATTACATAAAAATGATTTTTAATTTTATATAACCATATTATATAATTAAAAAATCATGCAAAATATTATTTTTTCAATAACCATATTTTTTGACTAATTTTTTTAAAAGAAATAATAACATCAATACTGTGAAACTTTTTATGTAAAGAATTTAAAAATTAATTTTATATTAAAATATGATGTAATTTCATATATATATATATATATCTTTTTTTATTATTACTTAAGGGGGAAACTCACATGACCCATAATCCCAAGGCAATAGGTCATGTTTATGGTCGATTAAGGCCTAGAGACCAGACACATAATAGAAATATCACCCTAGCTGATTAAATGTTTCCTACTCCAAATTGGCCGACCTGCAAAGTTACTCATCAAGAAATCCACATGTAGAGTTATATGGGGCCTCATAACAATGGTAAATTCATAATAACCCAATCATCAAAATCAATAAAAATCACTAAATACCATAATAACCGATTTTTTAAAGACATGTGAATTATAAAACCAAGAACCACATTATAATATCCACCTGTGACCTGAATACAAATTGAATAATTCTATATGAAATAATATATACCATAACATTATAACATCAAATTTCCATTAAAATTATCTAAACTACTCAAAAATTCATTAATGAAACAACATTAACATTAATAACACTCTCCACCCAAATAATTACTTAATATTCTAATATACATATCATATATTTCATTAAATATTTTGAGAAAAAACATTTCCTTTACAACTCATTCCAATAAGGATATATTTTTATTCTGAAATAACTACCCAAATTTATATCCAAAAAACCATTCTACATAACATATAAGATAAAAATAATTATGATTTTTTAGATTAATTCACAAGAATTCAATATCTTTATTCCATATCAATTGTCATATTTTATTAAAATAGTAATTATTTTTTAAAAAACTACATCATTTATCAAATTAAACATGTAAAAAAACATACCAACTTTCACATCCTAAAAGTAATTTCTAAAAAACATTAAACTCTTTAAATTATATTATTTATTTTCTTATTTGAGAAAAAATAATATGCTAATTATTTTTCAAAATGAAAACTATTTTAAAACAATAATTTCAAAAATACCCATTTTTTAAAATTAGAAAACAAGAGAATATTTTCATTTTACATTTGAGAAATTAACTTTTTACATATAACTAATTGTGAATAATAACAAAATTGACATGAAAAAATCTATGAGGTTCTCCGAAGAAAAAATAAACATTGTATATAAAATACATTTTTAGAAAAACATTTTATAGGATTTTCAAAAAATGTTATATTTAGGAAAAAAATATCTTAGTGAAGAAACAATAATGAAATGAAAACTAATAAGTGGGGTACTATTGTGTTTAAATATGAATAAAAATATAATTATATCAATATATCATTAAACATGAAACCAGATGTGCCTTCTCCCTTTACTTCTTCATCCAATTTGATTCATCTAGTTCAACCAATCCATACCCAAATCAATTCTCAACTTCTATATCTATCATCTAGAGTTTATGACCTATAAAAAGAGTATCCTAATGAACCTTAAGAAGATATCCAATTAAGGATTCTCAAAGAAGAGTGAATAATCTTCACTGAATAATTATAATGTTTCATTCTTCTTCCACCTCCTCCAAACATTCTATTACTATATTTACATGATTCCATCGTTGTGTTTACAATATTGTTGTTTTTTTATGTTCATGGTATGCCTGTTTTAACATTATTTCCATGATATGATAAAATATTATGTCTTTCATGTATATGTGGGGATATCTAGCTCTACAAAGATATGTGAATCATTTTCCATGTCCACCATACATGGATTTTCAAATGGATTGGTTTAATGAATATATATGGAATTTATAAATTATTATGAGTATGAATATATATATATATTATTACTTTTCATTAATTATTTTAATATTTTGAATAATTAAATCATTACTCATGTATAATTACAGATTACTATCTCTACGAAGTGATGTATTTTCCACTTTATATAAATGGTTATAAAAGTCTATATAATTAATAATTATGATACTTATATCATTATTAAGATTTAATAGATGATGAAACTATAGTTACTCAAGATAATATATATTTATTTTACATTATTCCCTTAATTTAAACATTATAACACACTGAAAAATCTCACATTCACAAAAATGGAAGGTTTGGTGTCTTTTAGGACGGTCTGCATAAGAAAAAAAATTTACAAATTTTTTTAAATAAGCCACAGTAGTTGTGACACTCTAGATTATTTCTAGACACATTATATGTTATAGTCATATACATGACCTATGTAGTGGAAACATAATATAGGGGTGTGCTGAAATTCATAATAAGGAAAAAATGTATCAACATGTATTCAATGGATAGATAATAATCATATGAATAAACATGATTATGGATGAATTAATTTTAAAAAAATGTCATCGGTAAATAATATATGTCCATATATTAAAAAGTAAATGTAATTAAAAATTAAATAACCACCAACCTTGACGTACAATTATGATATACACACTAAAAAATTGGATAATTAAATGATATCATATGATCAAGTAATCATAAATATTGAGAAACAACATAAAACATTACATCATTAGAATAATTCATATGTCACTTCCAAGACTATCATAGGTGATATAGTTTTATGGTGTATTGGGTTCACTTCTCATTATCATAAACATAGATGAAAAAAACCCCTCTGGATTAGGTTCACTACCCATTCACATAACCGTAGTGGAAAAATTCACATAGTGGATTGGGTTCAATTCCATTCCTGTAATTATAGTGTTAAATGTTCCATGTGGATTTGGGTCACTCCCCATTCCCAAAAACATTTTGTAAGATGTCCCATGAGGCATTGAGATTATTCCCCCATTCCCTTAAATTGTATCTCTTGAGAAAGAAATTTTTACACAATGAATTTGAGTGATATATAATTCTAGTCCCACCTATCAAATATATAAAATCATACATATTCATGTCAAATTATGACATTAACTCATATATAATTAATAACCATGATCAAAACCCTTGAGATGAAAGTGGGTTTCATAATTTTCATTGAAGGCATTACCGAATGATAAATCATAATGATTCACAATAGAAGTTATTATATCATTTTCAAAATTAATAATTGATAAGGTGACATAGGTATAGAACATAGAGTTACAAATATAAAAAATCCTAGAGAAGTACCTAAGAGAAAAAATAATACAAACAAACCACATGGGAGATTCTTTATGGAATCTGTAAATGTTATTTTTAATCAAGGGAATATATTATTGTTTTTTATAAAATTAAAAATTGAACCAAGAGGTTCACAAGATAATTAAAATGGTATTTTGAAGTTATTAATGGTTAAAATAATTTTATGATGTAAACTTAGAACATGAGACAAAATATATAAAATTTACCTTAAACTGGGTATACTTTTTATGTGTAAATTTTATAGGAAACCACAAAAAATTATAACAGTATACATGAAATGTTTTTTTATCTTGGTATATATTTACATGACATGTAAAAAATAGAATCCAATCATTATAAGAATATTTTGTGGATAAAATGAAATAGAATATGTAACTGATATGTAATGATGCTCACATAGTAAATCCCTTGTATTTTATAAAAACACCTTTATTGCATACCCACATTCTAAAATCGATAATTATTTTTTTTTGAAAATAGTAAGAGAAAACTATGATGGTCCCCTATAATAATAATAAAAATTTGATTAAAAAATGATAACATTTGTTTGAATGTAATTTATTTACAAGGAAGGGAAACTATCAATTATTTGTATGATAAATTTTCTAAACATTCTTTCAATTTTCATTACGAAATAGAAATCATCAGTAAGGAATATTTCTATAAAAAGTGATTCTATAAATTTAAAAATAAATAATACCATATAAAATGATATTATAATATAAGGCTCATATATTCACCCCATAAAAATGATGATTGTTTCATAATAACAACAGTTCCAAAAATAATATTTGATTGATATGGAAACCATAAATTTTTTCACATTCATTCAATGCATGTTCCAATCATCATTGGAGACATGATCTTCTCCCATAGGTATACATAAAAATTAACTCTATGAATAACATAAAAATATATAGGGATTAAGGATGATTAAACTAATTATAGGTTAATAATTTTGGAAGATATTCTTGTAAAATTTGAATGGAAATATTAAAATAAAAATGTGGGAACAAATACCTTTTTATAATATAAAATAGGGAATGTTTTGGAATAACATTTAACCATCCAGGATATCATAACACTATTCCTTGGTCAATGACTCTAAATATTTTAATAATGTAATTTTGTGTAATATTGTGTCATGAAACCCTCAAACAATACTTTCAACACATACTTTTAAAATGTTTAATGTCTTCTACAAGAGGTTTTTACATTTTAACTTTTTAATTATTACCTTGATAACATATTTTCAACTATGTAATTATAATTTTATCAAAAAATATAATGTAACAAATTAAAAAAAATAGATTTGGAATATAAAATGATACCATATTTTCTCTAAATTAATTTATAAATACCATGAAGCTAGATCATAAAATGTAATTTTTTATATATAAAAATACATTTAGTAGAAAGGGGTTGTTTTCACAATTATGGGTTCCTATTCATATTTTATAACACCTATTCTTTTAAATGGGTAACATCATGTTAGATAGTGTATATTAAATGGAACACCAATCCTATAATATTATTTAAAACTCCAATACATTTCAATATATTTGTTTTTCAATAAATTCAATATTCAATAACATGTGACATGTGTGAAATATGGTTTAAACAACACTTGATACTCTATTAAAATGATAATACAGACTAGCCTTCATGTTGGTGGGTATGGATTATAAAAACTAATTTATGCAAATTATATGGTTTTGTATGTATAAATTAAATTCAATAGTTATATATTTAGTATTGTAAGAGTATATTAGATGGTTATACTTACAAAAGGGGGTAAATTATAGATTAAAAACATTAAAATAAACAAATAACAATACCTATTAAAGTAAAAAATATCATTCATAGACATTAAACAACGATCATAGTGAAATAATCAAAATGACTGATGACCTGATTATATCAAATTATGTTAATATTATAATTCTAGACACCCTAAGGAAAGAAATATTATCGAAATAGAAGTATGAAGACTAAATTTCTATTAACTGATGTACAAAGAGGGATTCTAAAAATAATAAATACTATTAATATGAATAGTTATAATTAATTATAATTTATATAAAAAATAATACACTCTTTTAACCTTAATAGTGTAATGACTCGACCCCAGTTACCCAGAGTCGGTGCATTATTACATAAAATTGGCATGATCACAAATGATCAAGTCCTGAAAGACTGATTAGTTTAGTAGCCTTGGAAACACTAGATACATTCATAAGTCTTACATTATATCATAAAGTGAATAACTACAACAACATAGTCTCCATAGTCCACACTCTTATCCCCTCAGACTATCCCTACAGGGAAATCATAAAATACTTCTTCACATCCTGGAAAAAATATAACATAGAAAGGGGTGAGCTCAGATTCTCAGTAAGGATTAAAATATAGCAGAAACATTTACAAATAAGTGTAAACATTTAAGGCAATGTATAACTAAAACAAAATCCTTTTAAACTTGAATTTAAACATAATATGGAAAAAAATAAAATGGCATAATTCCATTAACTTATTCACATGCATATTATACAAGTTGAATAATCACATGCAATATCAATATCCACTTTCATAATGATGGAATGCATAATGCTAGACTATCTTTACCACAGAGTCAATGCCTTTTTTCGAGACTAAAAATAATATTTTTTCAAGGCCTTTTTCCAAGACACTATTTTGTATCATGAGACCTACCGATGCATTGATGAGCTATATCAGGCTCCACCCGTCACTTACTAATTCTAATGCATTCCTTATATGAACAGGTTAAAACATAACATAACCATTCGTATTAAAAATAGCATAAAAATTGTCAATACTTTCTCCATAAACCATGAATTATATAAAAATAACACATCCATAGTCAAACATATAACAAACCCTTCAATAAAATATGGATGTTTTGTATCATAATAAATCAACATCAAATAAGCTTAAAATCCATCAAAGGATGTTGACATAGATGAAATCAAAAATATTTGAGAGAAATATCTCTTTTTTGAAATCATTTAAAAGCCACATAATTATAAAATAAATCATCTACTTTGATAATATTATAATAATCTTATAAGGGAAGCTTCTATGATTTTATAATGGCAAAAAATAGCCGCTCCTGCCATATAAGTTAAAAAAGACATTCTTACCTTAATTTTGTCGAAAAGGTTAAAAAGGGCCATGTTTGGAAAATGAAGGAAATATTCCTCTATAAACATCTTATAAAAAGTCAAAAAAAGTTATAAATTACTTTAATTCATGGTATATAAAATATTAAGAATGTTTTGAAATACATTTTAAGAAACATGGATTTGGATGATAAAGAGATCCTAGTAGATAATTACATATAAACAACCTCGAATAATGAAGAGATTGTAGTATTAACCCTTACCTTGTACTTCCTTGTTCGAGGGTATGTTAACCTCCTGTATAATAGTTAAATCATAGTTATTAAATTATACAAGAACCATAAACATAAATATGACATCATATGTGATCTTCTAATATTTCATTTTTGTATTATCGTCATTTCGGTGTTAACTGATTTGTTTCCCTTTATCTGTTTTGTTACACAAGCCGTGTTTGTTATGGATAGGATTATTTTGATTAAAATATATAATTATATTAAGTTCTTAATCATTATTTTTAATAATCAAATTAAAAATATTCTTGAATGGTTATGATGGGGAATGAATCTCATCGCGTTCTTGGAGACGGTAATCCGTACGTAATCACGAACGCTACTTCCATTTCATTTATAATTTTAAAAGGAATAAAAACCAAATGATACATAGGTATATTATTATTTTATTATAATATTATATATTATATATGTTACTTAGGTTCATTAACACCATCCTTTATACATTCCATGTATGGTATGAACGAATCATATCACTTTAAGGGGGCGGTATTCCACACTTCCTCAAATGAAATTATCGTATATATATACAACATGAAATGAATAATGGTATGCTATAAAAAGGAATTAAAAAATCTTATATATAATATAAATATAATAAATATCATATTTAATTACAATTCTATCTTAATGGCCACCATAATAGGTGGTAGTAGAAGAATGAACTATCATCTTTTCGTGAGGCGGTAGTTTGCCGTCCACAGAAACATTATGTTCTATACCCATTAGACTGAGGTGTGTCTTAGTGTAGATATAATACCTAACATAACAAAATCCTAGTATATTGATGATACTGGTGTTGTAATAAAAGAAATTATTAAAGAGATTTTAGGGGTTGGAGAAGCAAAATAAATGAAAAGAACTTAACAGAAGATGTTAACATTAAATCGGGTAACTCCATTTGGTTTGAACCAAAAGGACCTGTTGAAGTGCCTTATACCTAAGGTAAGGCTTATAAGAGTAGGAGAGAGATGTAGGGATCTTAATTGGGAATAGTTTGGATGAGCTAAGGGGCTTGAGAGGTGTGTAGAATTGGTTAGATGTGAGGGATTTTTATAAGGGGGAGGAGGGGCTCCTTAGGAAAGATTGAAAATATTATTTTATTATATTATGATATTCGGTTTCTAAAAGTCAAAAACTCATTAAATATGAAGCTAAGATGACTCATGATCTAAATTAAATCATAAAATAACAATTTTATAGGTTTTGTATATTATTTTAGTCCTTATAATCATATCTATCTAAATAATTTATTAATGAGGTAAACACTACATCATTATTGTGTCATAAATAATTTAGTTTATTAGAAGTATAAAAATTAAAACAAAAAATACCAAGATGTAAGAAACCATTTTAGCTTTCAAATTAATATTTATAGTCTAATAGATAACATGTATAACCATATGTAAAAATTGTTTTTCTAAAAGATATATGCTTATGTCATTTTTTTATTTACATTATCAGAATTAATATAAAGTGTCATTATCACTTACAAGTGGCTCCATGAGGTCCCAAAATCGACCCAAAGATACTCATGGTCGGACATGTATCATCCAATAGGGTTAGGACACGTGTTAGGCTAATTTAATATTATTATAATATTATTTTTTACCCTTATTTACTAGATTGACCCTCAAACCATGGTAAATAAAATATTTACCTAAGTAATTATTCAAAATGTATAAAAATAAAATTTTCCTATTTACACAATTTGGACCTCCTGATTCTAAATATGGAATACATTTTTATAAATTAAAAATACAGGTGTGGAAGAAATTAATTTAAAATTAATTCTCGTTGCCAAAACAAATGTGTGTTTTTTAAGAAATAATAAATATAAAAAGATTGACAGTTGTTTATGTATTTTTTAAATTTGAAATTACGTCCAATGACTAACATTGGATTAAATGGTAAAAATATACTATAACTATACTTTGAAACCACTCAACATTATGATTTATCACTATAAATTATTTGGAATAAAAAAGTTGTTTTTAATTAATGTTCAGTATTTTTTAGTAGTCATCAAAAATTGGAAGTTCTCAGAAAAATACCAAAAACTCACACGAAGCTAATTTTGATATTCTGAATCCAAAAAAGAAGTCCAAATTGAATAATAAAATTTATAAAATTTCAAAAAGTGGGTATTACTTTTCATAACAGCTACATTGATTGGTTGTGGTTTCTGTTAGAACCTCGAACTTGCGTACAACACACTCTACTGTCTTATTCAAAGAGAAGTGTACTGTGCAAGCTTGGGGTGTTACATTCTCCCCTCCTTCAAATAATTTGGTCCTAGAAATTTCGAGAATATTACTGTGTAAAAATACTCGGGTGGTTCTTCATCATAAGTTCCTCGGTTTCCCACGTTACATCTTCCATCTTGTGGTTTCTCCAAAGAACTTTTACCAGATGAGTCGTCCATTCTCTTAGCACTTGTTCTATGGTATCAAGAATCCTGACGGGATCTCCGTAATAAGATAGATCGAGTTCCAGTTCTACTTCTTCATAATTGAGTACATGCGTTGGGTCAGGCATGTATTTTCTCAATAGTGATACATGGAACACATCGTGAACATTGGAGAGACATGGGGGCATTGCCAACCGGTAAGCTACAACCCCAATTAGTTCTAGAATTTCTAATGGTCCGATGTACCTAGGACTCAATTTTCACTTTTTACCGAAACGTATAACAACCATCCATGGAGATACCTTCAAGAAAACATGATCTCCTACATGAAATTCCAAATCCTTCCTTCAGTTATTGGCATAGCGCATCTTCCTACTTTGAGTTGCTTTGATTTGGTTTTGGATTACCTTCACCTTTTCCATCATTTCTTCCACCAGTTCTGGGACTATGTGTTTTCTTTCACCGAAATCATCCCAAAGATTGGTGTGCGACATCTCTTTCCATATAACGCTTCATATGGTTTCATCTAAATACTTGAATGGAAGTTATTGTTATAGGAAAATTATACCAAAGGTAAATATTGATACCACATTCCCTGAAATTCAAGTGGGCGTGATCTCAATATGTCTTCTAAGTTTTGAATAGTCCATTCTAATTGTCCATCAGTTTGGGGGTGGTATGTAGTGCTCAAATGATGTTCAGTATCTAAGGCCTTCTGAAGACTCTTCCAGAATCTTGATGTAAAATATGTATCTCGATCAAAAACATTGATAGGGGTACTCCATGAAGTCTCAAAACTTCATTAATCAATTGCCTTGTTAGATGTTCAAGTGGTATATCTTCTCTTATAGAAAGAAAATCTGATGATTTGGTAAGACGATCAACAATGACCCATATTGAATCGTTCCTTCTAGGAGTCTTTGGTAGTCCCATGAAAATGTCCATCGTCATATTATCCCATTTCCACTCAGGTATGGGAAGAGGTTGCATGACACTTCCAGGTTGTTTCCTTCCAGCTTTCACTTGTTGACAAACCATACATATTGACACAAAATCAGAAATGTCCCTCTTCATGTTGTCCCACCAAAAATGTTCCTTCAAATCTCTATACAATTTTTTTCTCCCAGTGTGTATAGAGAAATTGGAACTATGAGCATCATCCAAAAATTCCATTTTCAGATCAGGTATATCGGGAACAAAAAGTCTCTTCCCAAATTTCAAAATTTCATCTTCACACGCAAAGTCACTCAATCTCCAATCATTCACAGCTTTAATCTTTTTTTGAAACTCTTCGTCATCGGTCTGAGAACTCTTTATCCTTTATAGTAAATATGGTTTAGAAACAATTGAAAAAGTATTGATGTTTTAGCTTCCATGGTTATTTCCATATCTATATTTACTAGATCCATGTATATAGGATCCTTTTCAACTCTCATCTTGTTCAAAACTCCATGATCTTTTCTGCTCAAAGAATCTACCACCTTATTTTCCTTCCTCGGGTGGTAGTGTATCGTGAAATCATAATCCTTGAGTAGTTCAGGCCATCTCCTTTGCCTCATGTTGAGTTCTTTCTGTGAGAAAATATACTTCAAACTCTTGTGAGCAGTATAATTCTCACATTTTTTACCATAGAGATAGTGTCACCAAATATTCAAAGTAAAGATTATAACTGCTAACTCAAGATCATGAGTAGGATAGTTTTTCTAATGATTTTTTAGCTGTCGTTGTAGAGACCCGAAGCTTAACGTACATGGACATTACATTACTTTTGCATAATACTTAGTACATTACAAAAACACACACACAAGGACCGTAATAGTTTAGTTTCTTTGGAAACTCGGAATATAATCTTCTAATCATGGTGAAAGATCTTCAACATCTCCCATAAAGATCTTCCCTTTTTTTCTTACCTAAAACCTTTCTTTATATCCTGGGGAAAATAAAACATAAAAAGGTGAGCTCAAATGCTCAGTAAGGGTAAATAAAATAAATATCAATCACATCATATTCATTAGAACATAAGATTTTGGAAGTCTTAACTTGCAAAAGAGAGAAAAATTTGATAACATGGGATAAATCATAGTAGGGAAATGAAATCCCAATAATCATAACGTAAAACATGAAACTTTTTGGTATACACACACAATCATAGAGAATCATTTCTTATTAGTCAAGACTCATTTCTAGGACTATCTTAGTGGACAAAGTCCATTTCTGAACCGAGTCACCCTCATTTCAGTCCTGTTTCACTGAACCGGTATAACCTACCGTTCCAGCCATGTCTATCTCATGAGATATAAAATCTTTACCTAATGCATTGGAGGGAGATATAGGTCCCACCAATCTCATAATGATACCATTATTATGTGTGCCACAAAATCATAAACCATACATCATAACATAACCCATGTAATAAAAATGGAAATCTTAAACATTGTGACATCATAAAACAATTCATATAAGATAATGGAATTAATAAAAATAATTTCATCATAAAATAATCAAATCAATGTAATAATAGGGATAGAAACAGAACCCTTTATTATCTTAGATGGAAAATAATTTTGATAAAACACTTGAACTCCATTCTTGAGGAAAATATCCTTTCTACTTCAAAAACAATTTTCCTTTCTTAACATGTCATAAAATTCAAAACTAAAAGAAGTTGATTAAAAATAAACTTGAAAACTTTTAAAGGATTCTTCTTGGAAATAATGTTTTAAAAATCCATTCATTCCGTATAAGTTAAAAAAACATTCTTCTCGTACTTTTGTAGGAAAAGTCAAAAAAGTACCTCGTACGAAAAACGACAAAAGATTCCTTTCATATCTATTACTAAAAACTCACCTAAGGGTAAAATAGGATTTAAAAAATTTTAGTTGAATGGAAATAATATTAAATATTGAGGAAACATGTATGTGGATGATAAAATAAACCCCAGAAAATACTAAAGTATAAACAACCTTGGATAAAAATGAGATTGTGATATTTCCCTTACTTTATGTCCGATATGCTTTGTACGTATCTGAACCTCCTGTATAATGATTTAAATAATGTAATTAACTTATTACAGAATCATATTCATTTTTATGATATCATATATGGTTCACTTTTGACTTTATATTACCCGTTCTTTTGTAAATTCCATGTTAAAGAAGCGTTTTGGGTAAAATCGTTTCATTTATCGTAGGTGTTTGGACTTTTTGTTCTTGACATTATTATTACTTATATCAGGATTTACATACTTCCAGAATATAAAACATTATTTATATATCATATATATTCAGTATATATATATATATAATAGATAGATAAATGAAATGAAACACACCGTTCATGGAGACGGTAGTGCGTACGTATGCATGAATGCTGTTTTCCTTTCCTTATTGTCTTGAATGGAAGTAAGTAGATGACATACATTTATATATATACATAAATCCAGTATATTTAACATGTCATATATTTCATTATTATTCATTATATATACTTTATAATCATTCGTGAATGGTTAATGTGGAGAATGAATCTCATCGCGTCGTGGGGACGGTAGTCCGTACGTACGCACGAGCGATGATATCGTTATCATGATCGTGAACATTTGTTGATGTGTATGTATACTATTTCAGTATCAATATCACTTTATAATAATCATATATAGTTACTCAGTACACCATTATACCCATCCAATTAAGGTGGTGGCGGAAAATACATTACACCACGGCGTGGAGACGGTATTTCATACGTACGCACACGCGGTGATTTCCTTTTTCCGTAGGATGGATAGAAGGTTAATTATATTTGTTTCATATTTATAATAATATATCATTATATAAGAAATATTGATGTTATTACATTATCATTATACAACCAAAGAAGAAGAAGATGAAGAAGAATGAAATTGAAAAAGACCGGTAATGGATATTACCTCTTTTTGATGAGCCTTCACTTAACCTCCACTTAAAGAACTAAGGATGGTATTTGAAGAAGACCATGACCTCTAGGATGATTCTAGGGAAGTGGAGAAGAGATTTGGGTAGGGTTTGGCCGAGCTTGAATGCTCAAATTGGTGTGAGGAGGAGAGGGAGGAGGTGTCCTTTTATAAGGGAGGAGAGGGGCATCTTTGGAAAACTAAATATATTATTTTATTATAAAGACATATTCGGTTTTAAATTGCTCCAAATTGATTTATTTCGAAGATAAGGTGGGGATGGATCGAAATAATCTCATCCAATAGAAGTTTGACAAGTTTAGGTTCCTATTTTAACCTTATCATTTAGATTTAACATTAAGTTAAATAATTTTACTTTTACCGTGTCCTCTTGTGTTCTTACACTATAAGGTTAAAAAACTTACTATAACAAGCCAAACTAACCCCAAGTTGTTTATTATTAATATATATAACCTTATATACGTTATTTTGAAGAACCTTAGATTTTTAGGAATAAAATAACAATTAATAATATAATATTTGTTTTAAAAACTATTTTATGTCAATTTTGACACTATTTGGTACATGATTTTTATGAAATTCATAACAGAATGATAAGTTCGAACCAAGTTACTTAAATAAAAAATAACATTTCATATTAACATAGAAATTAGTTTAAGTCATAAAAAGTATCAAATTACATTTATTTGGGCATCTATAACATCAATTATGTCAATATTTCATTAATAAGACAATTACTGCATCATCTTTGGGTCATAATAAATGATAATTTTAATCCCTAAAAATTATAAATAAATTACTATGATGTAGATAATTGTATTATAGTTCTGTATACTATTCATGTTCTATGTTTCATGAAGTTTATCACTAGATTAAAATTATTATACTTATAAGATTTAAGAAAGTGACATGTTGTCACATTCTTTGGTTTTAATAATAATTAAAATATTTTCATTGACAAAATTTAATTAAATGAATATAATCTGACCCTTAGGTGATATGGGTCGACTTTTAGTCATCCAATAGAATTTTGACATTTGTTAGGGTAATTTTAAAATATTATATTTACCCTTAATTACCTGATTTACCTTTAACTATGGTAAATAAAATTTACCGTAGTTACTATTCATAATTCCCAAAAATAAAAAGTAGCTTATTAACATAATTTGGATCTAATGATTCCAAATATGGAATCCATTTTTTCAAATTCAATACACAAAATATGCAGAAATTAAATTAAAATTAATCTCATTGTCAAAAGAAAACCGGTTTCTTCTTTGAAACATTGCAAAAGATTGAATTTATTTAATCTACGAATTCAAGGTAAAATCAATGCTAATGACATACATTATATTAAATGGTAAAAATATATTCTATTTATACTTTAAAACCATTCCATATTATAATTTAAACACATAAGATATTATGATGAAAAAAGTTGTTTTTAATTAAAATATAGCGTGTTTTTACTATTCATTAAAATATGAAAGTTATCGAAAAAATATCAAAACATTATCTAATGTAAATTTTTATATCCGGATTCAAAAGTAGAATTGTATTTTGTCAAATTGAACTTATAAACATGTCAAAAACTAGATTTAAAGTGGGTGTGCCATCAAAAGGCGGCAAAATTGCATTTTTTGAAAAATACTTATTTTACCTGAAAAATTTATTTTGTTCTTATACCATGTTCTAGAAATGTGTAAGATGAATAATAATGTTATAAAATTAAAAATTTAGTTAACAATATTCATAAAGGCTAGTTCATAACAATATTATAATAATATATTTTTGTTTAGTAAAACTTAGTATTCCGTACAACACACACTATCGAGGAAGGTCGTGATTGTGTGTAATGCAAGCCAAGTCAGGGTTGCGTGTTGTGCAAGAATCCTTCATTGTTTCATATAACAGAATCCAACCATATTTCATTTATACATTGAATATATATATATATACTCAATGTTCTGTAGAATAACTATTATCAAAATTGTGTGTAACACGATCCAAGAATAGTGTTGCGTATACTGCAAGCTAATACGGTGTTGCGTATAGTGCAAGGTAATCTTGGTGCAGCACAAGACATTAATGAAATTAAAAGAATGTTTTTCATAAACTCTTGGTGTGTTACATTCTACCCCCCTTAAAATGAATTTCTCCCTCGAAATTCGTCGGGGTTATAAATGGTTTACTACTCGAAAGTTTGTTTAATAGAAACCCACATCGTAAAATGGAATACCAAAACATGGCTTTTAAAAACTAAATTATGAAATGTAACGGTTACCCAAATTAACTCATCAAGGGGTTTCCACGTAGGAGAACATAGGTGAAAATATGGATATGGAAGAAAAATCTAACCATCAAGTTCTAATGGAGAGTGGTAGAGAACATGGCTATGAAAAACCCAACAATCACAAAGCTATTGATTTCTGATGATCCAAGGTACAATCTGATTAATCAGAAATAAGGGAACTAGGGAAACATTTTTGGATTTCAAGATCATTTCCCTAAAGTTGATGAATTAAAATAAATACTATCATGATTTTGGTACAATCTCACTGTTGTTCGTGAATTGAACAATTTCCACTTCATCCCTTAAAGAAATGAAGTTGAATTTCTTATTCATGATGTGTTAGCAGATAATGTGATAGAATGATGGGTCATTCCATCTCTTTCAAACAAAAGGTTAGCAAAAGTTATAAGTCTATCTTATGGTTAGATTAATCGTATATGGTTCCAAAAATGAACTTATACTTCATATATCTTACCGCTTAATAAAATAAAACTAGTTTATACTAACCAGGGACTTCCTGTAGGCCAGTGGTAGGCGATAAAGGCCAGTCGCACATCGGTTCTGGGTTCGATTCCTACAACCTTGTCCGACGCGATGGGCTGTCTCCAGTCCTGCAGGTTATCCTTTTTCTAAATCTATATTACTATAAAATCCCATTAATAATATCGAAAAAAATCTTCTATCCTTAAACAATACTAACTTATATCCAACATAATCCGTTCCAATCATTAGGCTTATCCATAATACTACAGTCCATTCTCATAATATAGTGAAAATGATTACTAGAGATTTAATACCATCGTTGATCCCCATATATCATAAGATATATCATGTTGGTCACATTCCAAATATTCAAAGGCCTTAATCATGTACTCTCTTGAATACCCATTGAACCTTATTGAAAACATGAGTGCTGTTAAAAGTTAACTCTTTCCACATACCAAAATCCTCAAAATTCTATATACTCGAACCATGATATCACTTAGTCCTTATATCAATCATGAGCTCATGAATACTGTTAAAAATTTCATTTTCTCGTTTTCCCTTCATTATGCACATATCATCCACATTCCAAAATATTTGAATCACTTTTCATGGTTACTGGTACCTTAAAATTATTGAAAACCACAATAAAATAATACAAAAATATTCTAATAAAAGTACCTCAACAACATTATTCTTGAATACCAATACATAAACACTTCAATCCATCCTCTTCAATTATTGTCTTGGAATAAGTCCTTCCTTGATTTAGAAGTAACTTTTTAGGTCAGGGCATTGAGTTGGGTAATGCCCATGTTCGCCACAAATAATACATTGAACTCCATAACAGTTTGTCACTCTATGACCCTTTTCTCCACATAGATAACATTCTTCCCTCCATTTTAGGTATTCCTCAAGGTTCTTCTTCCCTTGTTTAGAAATCTCAATCTTCATTTCTTTATGCTCCTCAACATGCGAACATGCATAATAGTTTATCTTCCTCTTCTTTGATGAATTAGGCATACCACTAAAATTCACCTTGTTAATCATATATCGCGATGACAGATTCGGTATAGTCACAATATCTTTCTCTCTAGGAATTACACAATTTGTTTGCTCATAGTCACCAATTTGTCCATTGGATTCAAAGTTAACAAAATTCCTTCAGGTTCCCTCTATTAACTAAAACACAAAAAGAATTCGGTGAGAGGAAAAAATAATGCTGGAGAAAACAACATAGTAAATGGGGAGTACCTTCAATATCTAACATCTTAGGTTACCGTAATTCTATTAATATAACCTATACTTATACTTAACCTTAGGGACATACCTAGAAATACCTTAGAAATATCTCTAGGGATCTCACTAAAGTTCTCGCATCCTAGTTTCCAAAGGTTGACTAAAACTTTCCTCTGATAACAACTGTAGAGAACCGAAGCTTAACGTACATGGATATTACATTACTTTTGTGGAATACATAGTACATTAAAAAAACACAGACACAAGGACCGTAATAGTTTAGTGTCTTTGGAAACTCGGAATATAATCTTCTAATCGTGGTGAAAGATCTTCAACATCTCCCATAAAGATATTCCCTTTTTTTCTTACCTAAAACCTTTCTATATATCCTGGGGGAAAAGAAAACATAAAAGGGTGAGCTCAAATGCTCATTAAGGGTAAACAAAATAAAAATCAATCACATCATATTCATAAGAACATAACATTTTGTAAGTCTTAACCTGCAAAAGAGAGCATAATTTCATAACATGGGATAAATCATAGTAGTGAAATGAAATCCCAATAATCATAACTTAAAACATTAAACTTTGTGGCATACACACACAATCATAGAGAATCATTTCTTATTAGTCAAGACTCATTGTCAAGACTATCTTAGTGGACAAAGTCCATTTCTGAACCGAGTCACCCTCATTTCAGTCCCGTTTCACTGAACCGGTATAACTTACCGTTCTAGCCATGTCTATCTCATGAGATATAAAATATTTACCCAATACATTGGAGGGAGATATAGGTCCCACCCATCTCATAATGATACCATTATTATTTGTGCCACAAAATCATAAACCATACATCATAACATAACCCATGTAATAAAAATGGGAATCTTAAACATTGTGACATCATAAAAAAATTCATATAAGATAAAGGAATTCATAAAAATAATTCCATCATAAAATAATCAAATCAATGTAATTATAGGTATAGAAACATAACCCTTTATTATCTTATAAGGAAAATAATTTTGATAAAACACTTGAACTCCATTCTTGAGGAAAATATCCTTTCTACTTCAAAAAAACTTTTCCTTTCTTAAGATGTCATAAAATTATAAACTAAAAGAAGTTGATTAAAAATAAACTTGAAAACTTGTAAAGGAAGCTTCTTGGAAATAATGTTTTAAAAATCCATTCATGTTGTATAAGTTAAAAAAACATTCTTCTCGTACTTTTGTCAGAAAAGTCAAAAAAGTACCTCGTACGAAAAACGACAAAAGATTCCTTTCATATCTTTTACTAAAAACTCACCAATGGGTAAAATAGGATTTAAACAATTTTAGTTTAATGGAAATAATATTACATATTGAGGAAACATGGATGTGGATGATAAAATACACCCCAGTAAATACTAAAGTATAAGCAACCTCAGATAAAAATGAGATTGTGATATTTCCCTTCCCTTATGTCTGATATGATTTGTACGTATCCGAAACTCCTGTATAATGATTTAAATAATGTCATTAACTTATTACAGAATCATATTCATTGTTATGATATCATATATGGTTCACCTATGACTTTATATTACCCATTCTTTTGTAAATTCCATGTTAAAGAAGCGTTTTGGGTAAAATCGTTTCATTTAACATAGGTGTTTAGACTTGTTGTTCTTGACATTATTATTACTTATATCATGATTTACATACTTCCAGAATATAAAACATGATTTATATATCATATATATTCAGTATATTTATATATATAATAGATAGATAAATGAAATGAAACACACCGTTCATGGAGACGGTAGTCCGTACCTACGCATGAACGATGTTTTCCTTTCCTTATTGTCTTGAATGGAAGTAAGTAGATGACATAAATTAATATATATACATAAATACAGTATATTTTACATGTCATATATTTAATTATTATTCATTATATATACTTTATAATCATTTGTGAATGGTTAATGTGGAGAATGAATCTCATCGCGTCGTGGAGACGGTAGTTCGTACGTACGCATTAGCGATGATATCGTTCTCATGATCGTGAACTTGTGTTTAAGTGTATGTATAATATTTCAGTATCAATATCACTTTATAATAATCATATATAGTTACTCATTACACCATTATACCCATCCAATAAAGGTGGTGGCGGAAAATACATTACACCACGGCGTGGAGACGGTATTCCGTACGTACACACGCGCGGTGATTTCCTTTTTCCGTAGGATGGATAGAAGGTTAATTAGAGTTGTTTCATATTTATAATAAAATATAATTATATAAGAAATACTGATGTTATTACTTTATCATTAAACATCTAAAGAAGAAGAAGTTGAAGAAGAAGGAAATTGAAAAAGATCGGTAATGGATATTACCTCTTTTTGACGCGCCTTCACTTAACCTCCACTTAAAGAACTAAGGATGGTATTTGAAGAAGACCAGGACCTCTAGGATGATACTAGGGAAGTGGATAAGAGAGTTTGGCAGGGTTTTTCCGAGCTTGAATGCTAAAATTTGTGTGAGGAGGTGAGGGAGGAGGTGCCCTTTTATAAGGGAGGAGAGGGGCTCCTTTGGAAAACTAAAAATATTATTTTATTATAAAGTCATATTCAGTTTTAAATAGCTCCAAATTGATTTATTTATAAGATAAGGTGAGTATTGATCTAAATCCTCTCATAAAATAGAATTTAGACCAGTTTAGGTTCCTATTTTAAACTTATCATTTATATTTAACATTAAGTTAAATAATTTTACTTTTACCGTGTCTTCTTGTGTTCTTACACTATAAGGTTAATAAACATACTATAACAAGCCAAACGAACCCCAAGTTGTTTATTATTAAAATATATAACCTTATCTATGTTATTTGGCAGAACCTTATATTTTTAGGAATAAAATAACAATTAATAATATAATATTTGTTTTAAAAAATATTTTATGTCAATTTTGACACTATTTGGTACATGATTTTTATGAAATTCATAACAGAATGATAAGTTCGAAAAAAGTTACTTAAATAAACAATAACATGTCATATTAACCTATAAAATTAGTTTAAGTCATAAAAAGTCTCAAATTACATTTATTTGAGTATTTATAACATCAATTATGTCAATATTTCATTAATAAGACAATTACTACATCATCTTTGTGTCATAATAAATGATAATTTTAATCCCTAAAAATTATAAATAAATTCCTATGATGTAGATAATTGTATTTGACTTCTGGAGACTATTCATGTTCTAAGTTTCATGAAGTTTATCACTAGATTAAAATTATTATACTTATAAGATTTAAGAAAGTGACATATTATCACATTCTTTGGTTTTAATAATAATTAAATTATTTTCATTGAAAAAATTTAATTAAATGAATCTAATCCAACCCTTAGGTGATATGGGTCGACTTTTAGTCATCCAATAGGATTTTGACATTTGTTAGGGTAATTTTAAAATATTATATTTACCCTTAATTACCCGATTTACCTTTAACTATGGTAAATAAAATTTACCGTAGTTACTATTCATAATTCCCAAAAATAAAAAGTAGCTTATTAACATAATTTAGATCCACTGATTCCAAATATGGTATCCATTTTTACAAATTCAATACACAAAAGATGGAGAAATTTAATTAAAATTAATCCCGTTGTCGAAAGAAAACGGGTTTTTTCTTTAAAATATTGCAAAAGATTGAATTGATTTAATCTACGAATTCAAGGTAAAATCAATGCTAATGACATACATTATATTAAATGGTAAAAATATATTCTATTTACACTTTAAAACCATTCAATATTATAATTTAACCACATAATATATTACGATGAAAAAAGTTGTTTTTAATTAAAATATAGCGTGTTTTTAATATTTATTAAAATATGAAAGTTATCGGAAAAATATCAAAACTTTATCTAATGTAAATTTTTATATCCTGATTCAAAAGAAGAATTTTATTTTGTAAAATTGAACTTATAAACATGTCAAAAACTATATTTAATGTGGGTGCTCCATCAAAAGGCGTCAAAACTACATTTTTTGAAAAATAATTATTTTACCCGAAAAATTTATTCTATTCTTATAACATGTTCTAGAAATGTGTAAGATGAATAATAATGTTATAAAATTCAAATTTTAGTTAACACTATTCATAACAGCTAGTTCATAATAATATTATAATAATATATCGTTGTTTAGTAAAACCTAGTATTACGTACAACACACACTATCGAGGAAGGTCTCAATTGTGTGTAATGCAAGCCAAGTCAGGGTTACGTGTTGCGCAAGAATCCTTCGTTGTTTCGTATAACAGAACCAACCATATTTCATTTATACATTGAATATATATATACTAAATGTTGCGTAGAATAACTATTATCAAAATTGTGTGTAACACGATCCAAGAATAGTGTTGCGTATACTGCAAGCTAATACGGTGTTGCGTATAGCGCAAGGTAATCTTGGTGTAGCACAAGACATTAATGAAATTAAAAGAATATTTTTCATAAATTCTCGAGGTGTTACATTCTACCCCCCTTAAAATGAATTTCTCCCTCGAAATTCGTCAGGGGTTATAAATGGTTTACTACTCGAAAGTTTGTTTAATAGATACCCACATCGTAAAAAGGAATACCAAAACATGGCTTTTAAAAACTAAAGTATTAAATGTAACGGTTACCCAAATTAACTCATCATGGGGTTTCCACGTAGGAAAACAAAGGTGAAAAAATGGATATGGAAGAAAAATATAACCATCAAGTTCTGATGGAGAGTGGTAGAGAACATGGCTATGAAAAAGCCAACAATCACAAAGCTATTGATTAGTGATGATATAAGGTACCATCTGATTAATAGGATATAAGGGAACTAGGACAACATTTTTGGATTTCAAGATCATTTCCCTAATGTTGATGAATTAAAAGAAATACTTGCATGATTTTGGTACAATCTCACTATTGTTCGTGAATTGAACAATTTCCACTTCATCCCTTAAAGAAATGAAGTTGAATTTGTTATTCATGATGTGTTAGCAGATCATGTGACAGAATGATGTGTCATTCCATATCTTTCAAACAAAAGGTTAGCAAACGTTATAAGTCCATCTTATGGTTAGATTAATTGTATATGGTTCCAAAAATGAACTTATACTTCATATATCATACCGCTTAATAAAATAAAACTAGTTTATACTAACCAGGGACTTCCTGTAGGCCAGTGGTAGGTGATAAAGGCCAGTCACACATCAGTTGTGGGTTCGATTCCTACAACCTTGTCCGACGCGATGGGATGTCGCCTGTCCTGCAGGTTATCCTTTTTCTAAAACTATATTACTATAACATCCCATTAATAATATCGAAAAAAACTTCTATCCTTAAACAATAATAACTTATGTCCAACATAATCTATTCCAATCTTTAGGCTTATCCATAATACTGCATTCCATTCTCATAATACAGTGAACATGATTACCAGAGATTTAATACCATCGTTGATCCCCATATATCATAAGATATATCTTGTTGGTAACATTCCAAACATTCAAAGGCCTTAATCATGTACTCTCTTGAATACCCATTGAACCTTATTGAAAACATGAGTGCTGTTAAAAGTTAACTCTTTCCACATACCAAAATCCTCAAAATTCTATATACTCAAACCATGATATCACTTAGTCCTTATATCAATCATGAGCTCATGAATACTGTTAAAAATTTCATTTTCTTGTCTTCCCTTCATTATGCGCATATCGTCTACATTCCAAAATATTCGAATCACTTTTCATGGTTACCGGTACCTTAAAATTATTGAAAACCACAATAGAATAATACAAAAATATTCTAATAAAAGTACCTCAACAACATTATTCTTGAATACCAATACATAAACACTTCAATCCATCCTCTTCAATTATTGTCCTGGAATAAGTCCTTCCTTGATTTAGAAGTAACTATTTAGGTCAGGGCGTTGAGTTGGGTAATGCCCATGTTCTCCACAAATAATACATTGAACTCCATAACAGTTTGTCACTCTATGACCCTTTTCTCCACACAGATAACATCAGTCCCTCCATTTGAGGTATTCCTCAAGGTTATTCTTCCCTTTTTTAGAAATCTCAATCTTCATTTCTTTATGCTCCTCAACATTCGAACATGCATAATATTTTATCTTCCTCTTCTTTGATGAATTAGGCATACCACTAAATTTAACCTTGTTAACCATATATCACGATGATTGATTCGACATAATCACAATATCTTTCTCTCTAGGAATTAAACAATTTTGTTGCTCATAGTCACCAATTTGTCCATTGGATTCAATGTTAACCAAATTCCTTCTGGTTCCCTCCATTAACTAAAACACAAAAAGAATTCTGTGAGAGGAAAAGATCATGCTGGAGAAAACGACATAGTAAAGGGGGAGTACCTTCAATATCTAACATCTTAGGTTACCGTAATTATATTGCTATAACCTATACTTATACATAACCTTAGGGACATACCTAGACATACCTTAGAAATATCTCTAGGGATCTCACTAAAGTTCTCGCATCCTAGTTTCCAAAGGTTGAATAAACCTTTCCTCTGATACCAACTGTAGAGACCCGAAGCTTAACGTACATGGACATTACATTACTTTTTCGGAATACTTAGTACATTACAAAAACACACACATAAGGACCGTAATAGTTTAGTGTCTTTGGAAACTCGGAATATAATCTTCTAATCGTGGTGAAAGATCTTCAACATCTCCCATAAAGATCTTCCTTTTTTTTCTTACCTAACACCATTCTTTATATCCTGGGGAAAATAAAACATAAAAGGGTGAGCTCAAATGCTCAGTAAGGGTAAACAAAAGAAATATCAATCACATCATATTCATAAAAACATAACAATTTGGAAATATTACCCTGCAAAAGAGATCATAATTTCATAACATGGGATAAATCATGGTAGTGAAATGTAATAATAATAATCATAATTTAAACATGATTCTTTTTGGCATACACACATAATCATATAGAATAATTTCTTATTAGTCAATACTAATTTCCAAGACTATCTTAGTGGACAAAGTCCATTTCTGAACCAAGTTAATTCCTCGTTTCAGTCTTGTTTCACTGAACTGGTTTAACCTGCCGTTCCAGCCATGTCTATCTCATGAGATATAAAATCATTAGCCAATGCATTTGAGGGAGATATAGGTCTCACCCATCTCATAATGATACCATTCTTATGTGTGCCAAAAAATCATACACCATACATCATAGCATAACGTGTTGCACACAATTTCATGGATCGTGTTACACACAATTTTGGATCGTGTTACACACATTTTTGGATCGTGTTACACACAATATCATGTTTGTTTGATAGTAGTTATTCTACGAAACATTAAGTATATATAAATATATTAAATTTATTTTGTTATACACAACAAAAAAGGAGTCGTGCACTACATGCAACCCTGACTTGGCTTTCATTACATGCAATCGCGACCTTCCTCGATAGCGTGTGTTGTACGCAATACCGGGTTTTACTAAACAACGAAATATTATTATAATATTATTATGAACTAGCCGTTATGAATAGTAGTAACTAAATTTTGAATTTTATAACATTATTATTAATCTTTCACATTTTCTCGAACATGGTATAAGAACAAAATAAATTTTTCGTGTAAAATCTGTATTTTTTGAAAATTGCAGTTTTCCCACCTTTAGATGGATCACCCACCATAAATATTGTTTTTGACATGTATATAAGTTCAATTTAAAAAAATAAAATTTTTCTTTAGAATCAGGATATAAAAATTTACTTTGGATAAATTATTCACATTATTCTGATAACTTTCATTTTTTAATGAATAGTAAAAACATTCTATATTTTCATTAAAAACTACTTTTTTCATCACAATAATTTATATGGTTAGATTATCTTTTTAATTGGTTTTAAAGTGTAATTAGAATATATTTTTACCATTTATTCCAATTTTGTTCATTGAAATTAATTTCACGTTAAAATTGGATATAAACAAGTATCAATCTTTTGATAGTTTTGATTTCTCAAAAACACACTATTTGTTTTGATAGTGGGAATTAATATTAAAATTAACTAATTCCACTTTTATGTTTTGAATTTTGAAAAATAGAAATCAATTTTGAATTCAGAATATCAAATAATGATTAAGATGATTTTTTGGAATTTTTTCTGAAAAACATCAATTTTCGATGAATAGTGAAACCACTTAGTGGTAGTTAAAAAATTGACTTTTTTTAATTTTAAATAAATTTTACCACTTCTGTGAATTTAATTTCAAAAATCCGAGAGACACGCTTAATATCAAGGACTAAAATGTGGTTCAATGAGATGAAAATAATTTTTGGTGAATAGTAACTTTTTGCTTTTATTTACCACGGTTAAAAGTAAATAGGATAATTAAGGGTAAAAATGATATTATTATTACCCTAACACATGTCCTAATTCTATTGGATAATTTTAATCCGACAAAAAACAACCTTAGGAATAAAATATGACCATTTAGGCTCACATGGATTTGATTAGGACATTTAATATTAATTTATTTAAAGAAGGGTTAAAAAAAATCAAAGTTTAATAAGTAAATAATTATTAATATAGTGTTATATATAAGATAAATTCAACTATAAATATTCATTTGAAAGAAAAAACGATTTCCTAAATAATGGTATTTTATTTATAATTTTTAGACATTAAATAACTTAATTAATTTATGACACAATGATGATGCAGTAATTATCTTATTAATGAAATATTGACAAAATTGATGTTATAAATACCCAAATACATATAATTTGATACTTTTTATGAATTCCACTAATTTTATTGATTAATATGACATGTTAGTATTTATTTAGTTAACCTTGTTCGAACTAATCATTTTGTTATGATTTTCACAAAAATCAATTACCAAATAGTGTCAAAATTGACATAAAATAGTTTTTAAAACAAATATTATATTATTAATTGTTATTTTATTCCTCAAAATCTAATGATCGTCCAAATTACTTAGATAAGGTTATATATATTAATAATAAACAACTTTGGGTTCGTTTGTCTTGTTATAGTAAGTTTATTAATCTTATAGTCTAAGAAAACAAGAATACATGGTAAAAGTTAAATTATTAAACTTAAAGTTAAATCAAAATGATAAGGTTAAAATAGAAACCTAAAATTGTCTAAATTCTATTGTATTAGATTATTTCGACCCATAACCACCTTATTTCGAAATAACTCAATTTGGGGCTATTAAAAACTGAATATGACTTTATAATAAAATAATATTTTTAGTTATTCCAAAGGTGCCCCTCTCCTCCCTTATAAAAGGGCACCTCCTCCCTCTCTTCCTCGCACAACATTGAGCCTTCAAGCTCGACCCACCCCTGCCAAATTCTCTTCCCCACTTCCCTAGAAACATCCTAGAGGTCCTGGTTTTCTTCAAAGACCAATTTTAGTGCCCTAAGAGGAGGTCTCAAATAGGCGCTTCAAAGAAGAGGTAATGTCTGTTACCGATTCTTTCAACATTATTTCCTCTTCCACTTCTTCTTCTTTAGTTGTTTCATTATGAAGTAATTATATCAGTATCACTCATATAATTATATTTTATTATAGGTATTAAACAACCATATTTCACCATCTATACATTCTACAGAAAATGAAATCACCGCGCGTGAGTACGTACGGAATACCATCTCCACGTCGTGGGGTAATCTATTTTCAACCACCACCTTACATGGATGGGTATAATGGTGAAACTAATGAATATATATGATTATAGTAAATTAATATTGATTCTGTAATATTATACATAAACATTAATAAAATTCCACGATCATGAGAATGATATCATCGCTCGTGCGTAGGTACGGACTACCTTCTCCACAAACGTGAAGATATTCATTTTCCATGATTAACCATTCAAGAATGATTATAAAGTATATATAATGAATAATAATGAAATATATGACATAATAATGCTACTGTATTTATATATATATATTTATTTCATCTATTTAATTTCATTAAATTTAATAAGGAAACGAAAACAGCGTTCATGCGTACGTACGGCCTACCGTCTCCATGAACAATGTATTTCCTTTATTTTTATAGATCTATAATATATATGTATATGATGAATATATATCATATATAAATCATGTTTCACACTCTGGAATTATTTAAATCATTATATAAGTAATAATATCAAGAATGACAAGTCTAAACACATACGATAAATGAAATGATTTTACCCAAAACGCTACTTTAACATGGAATTTACAAAACAACGGGTAATATAAAGTCATAAGTGAAACATATATGATATCATAACAATGAGTATTATTATTTAATAAGTCAATGACATTATTTAAATCATTATACAGGAGGTTCGGATCCATACAAAGCATATCAGACCTAAGGTAAGGGATAACATTTCCAATCTCATTCTTATCCGAGATTGTTTATTCGTAAGTATTTACTGGGGTTATTGTTATCATCCATGTACATGTTTTCTCAAAGTGTTTTTATGTATGTTTAATGTCCTTTTTACCCATTTCTTATTTCACTACATGGTATGTAAGGAATCATTCTTTTTTTACGTTACGAGGTACTTTTTGACTTTTCTGACAAAAGTACGAGGAGAATGTTTTTTTTAACTTATACGGCGTGAACGGATTTTTACGGTTTCATAACACCTCATTTTAATGAAGCTTACTCGAAAAGATTTTATGAATATTTTCAACAAAATAATTTTCATTTAAAATTCCATGGAATTTTGTGAAAAGAAAATGATTTTGAAGAAGAATGGATATTTTCCTCAAGAATTCATTTCAATTGTTTTATCAAAAACATTTTCCGTCTAAGATGAAATTATTTTCATATATTTGTAATTAAAGTATAATGTCTCTATGATTTACATGGTTTCACTTTTCTTATGATGAAATCATATCCATTTTTTTATATGGATTATGTTATGAATGGATGATGTATATGAAACCCATTTTTATTCTTTGGGTTATGATGATTGATTTATGTTTATGTTGTGGAACAAGTAAGATTGATTTCATTATGAGATGGGTGGTACCTATATCACCCTCCAATTCATTGGGTAAAGATTTATATCTCATGAGATAGACATGGCTAGAACGGTAAGTTATTCCGGTTCAGTATTACAGGACTGGAACGAGGAGTGAACTCGATTCAAAAAGGGACTTTGTCCACTAAGATGGTCTTGGGAGAAATGCCTTGGCTACTATGGAAATCATTACATGTCCTTAATGGATGCCACAATTACATGTTTTATTCCCATGCTAATTTATCATGATTATTGTATCTTCATGATCTATGACTTACATACTTCCATGTTTTATGTCATTGCTCAAGATTTTGATGTTTAAATTTTATGCTCATGTTTTTTTTACATTCAAATGTCTAAGGATTGTTTTAGGTTCTCTATGCTTACCCTTACTGATCATTTGAGCTCAGACATTTTATTTTTTCCTTTCCTCAGGATATAAAGAAAGGTTTTAGGTAAGAAAAGGGGGAAGAACTTTATGGGATATGTTGAAGATCTTTCACCACGATTAGAAGATTATATTCCGAGTTTCGAAAGACACTAAACTATTACGATCCTTGTGTCTCTGTTTTTGTTATGTATTAAGTATTCCTCAAATGTAATGTAATGTCCATGTACATCAGGCTTTAGGTATCTACAGTTGGTATTAGAGGAATTATTTAGTTAACCTTTGGAAACTAGGATGCGAAAACATTAGTGAGATCCCTAGAGATATTTCTAAGGTATGTCTAGGGATGTCCCTAAGGTTAAGTATAAGTATAGGTTATATTCCTAGAATTACGGTAACGATATTAGAATTAAACCTAAGATGTTAGATGTAGAAGGTACTCCCCCTTGATTATGTTATTTTCCTTGTATGATTTTTTCCTCTCACAGAATTCTTTTTTTGTTTTAGTCAACGGAGGGAACTATATGGAATTCAGTTAGCATTGAATCCAATGGAAAAATTGGGGACTATGAGAAAACAAATTGCGCAATTCCTAGAGAGAAAGATATTGTGATTATGTTGAATAATTAATCACGATATATGATTAACAAGGTGAAATTTAGTGGTATGCCTAATTCATCAAATAAGAGGAAGATAGACTTTTATGCATGTTCGCATGTTGAGGAGCATAAAGAAATGAAGATTGAGATTTCTAAATAAGGGAAGAAGAACCTTGAGGAATACCTCAAACGGAGGGACACATGTTATCTATGTGGAGAAAAGGGTCATAGAGTGACAGACTGTTATGGAGTTAAATGTCTTATTTGTGGAGAACATGGGAATTACCCAACTCAATGCCATGTCATAAAAAGTTACTTCTAAATCGGGGAAGGACTTATTCATGGACAATCATTGAAGACGATGGATTGAAGTGTTTATGTATTGGTATTCAAGAATAATGTTGCTGACGTACTTTTATGGTATATTGGAATATTTATGTATTGGTTTATTGTGGTTTTCAATAATTTTATGGTACCGATAACCGTGGAAAGTGATTGAGATATTTTTGGAAAAAAGATGCTATGCGCGTAATGAAGGGATATAGAGAAAATGAAATGTTTGATAGTATTCATGAGCTCATGACTGATATAAGTAAATAGTAATATCATGGTTTGAGTATATAGAATTTTGGGGTTTTGCTATGTGGAAAGAGTTAACTTTTGACAGCACTCATGTTTTCACCAAGATTCAATGGGTATTCATTTTTCAAGAGAATACATGATTAAGGCCTTCGAATTTTTGGAATGAGACCAATAAGACATATCTTATGATATATGGGGATCAACAATGGTATTAACATGCTTGTTATATGAAATCCCTGGTAATCATTTTCACTATAATATGATAGTGGACTGCAGTATTATGGATAAGACTAATGATTGGAATGGATTATGTGGGACATAATTTAGTATTGTTTAAGGATAGATGTTTTTTTGATATTATTGATGGGATGTTATAGTAATGTAGTTTTAGATAAAGGAAAACATGCATGATGGGTGACAGTCCATCGCGTCGGACAAGGCTGTGGGAATCAAACCCACAACCGAAGTGCGACTGGCCTTTATCACCTACCACTGGCCTACAAGAATTCCCTGTTTAGTAGAAACTAGTTTTATTATATTAAGTAGTATGATATATGAAGTATAAGTCCATTTTAGGAACCATATATGATTAATCTCAATATATATGGACATATGTATTTTTGATAACTTTTATAACCTTTTGTTTGAGATAGATGGAATGACCAATCATTTTATCACATGATCTGTTAACACTTCACGAATGACAAATTCAACTTCATTTCTTTAAGAGATGAAGTGGAAATTGTCCAAAGAACGACCAACGGTGAGACTGTACCAAAATCATGAAAGTATTTCTTCTAATTCCAATTTCATCAACTTTAGGGAAATTATCTTGAAAACCAAAAATGATGTCCTAGTGCCCTTATATCCGATGAATCAGACGGTACCTTAGATCATCACAAATATATGGCTTTGTGATTGATGGATTTTTCATATCCATGTTCTCTACCACTCTCCTTCTGAACTTGATGGTTATATTTCTATTTCATATCTATATTTTCACCTATGTTATCCTATATGAAACCCCAGTGATGAGTTTCATTGGGTAATCGTTACATTTCATACTTTAGTTTTAGTGTTCCTTTTAACGATGTGGGTTTCTATAAATAGTAAACGATTTATAACCCCGATGAATTTCGAGGGCGAAAGTCATTTTAAGGGGGGTAGAATGTAACAACCCGATATTTTATAGCATATATTCATTTTAATTTCTTTCATATCTTCAGTTGTACGCTACACCAAGATTATCTTGCGCTATACGCAACACCGTATTAACTGGTAGTATACGCAACACTAATCTTTGATCGTGTTACACACAATTTCATGTTTGTTTGATAGTAGTTATTCTAAAAAACATTGAGTATATATATATATATATATTCAATGTATTTTGTTATACACAACATAGAAGGAGTCGTGCACTACACGCAACCTTGGCTTGTCTTGCATTACACGCAATCGTGACCTTCCTCGATAGCGTGTGTTTTACACAATACCGGGTTTTACTAAACAACGATATATTATTATAATATTATTATGAACTAGCCATTATGAATAGTAGTAACTAAATTTTTAATTTTATAACATTATTATTCATCTTACACATTTTCTAGAACATGGTATAAGAACAAAATAAATTTTTCATGTAAAATATGTATTTTTCGAAAATTGCAGTTTTCCCTCCTTTCGATGGCGCACCCACCTTAAATCTTGTTTTTGAAATGTCTATAAGTTCAATTTGACAAAATAAAATTCTTTTTTGGAATCAGGATATAAAAATTTACTTTGGATAAAATTTTCATATTATTCTGATAACTTTCATTTTTTAATGAATAGTAAAAACACGCTATATTTTCATTAAAAACAACTTTTTCAACGCAATAATTTATATGGTTAGATTATCTTTTTAATTGTTTTTAAAGTGTAATTAGAATATATTTTTACCATTTAATCCAATTTTGTTCATTGAAATTAATTTCACGTTAAAATTGGATATAAACAAGTATCCATCTTTTGATAGTTTTTGTTTCTTAAAAACACACTATTTGTTTTGATAATGAGAATTAATTTTAAAATTAATTAATTCCACTTCAATGTTTTGAATTTTTCAAAATAGACATCAATTTTTAATTCGGAATATCAAATAATTCTTAGGCTTAATTTTTGGTATTTTTTCTGAAAAACGTCAATTTTCAATGAATAGTGAAACCACTTAGTGGTAGTTAAAAAACTGACTTTTCATAATTTAAATTAAATTTTACCACTTCTGTGAATTGAATTTCGAAAATCAGAGAGACACGGTTAATATAAAGGACTAAAATGTGGTTCAATGAGATGAAAATAATTTTTGGTGAATACTAACTTTTTAATTTTATTTACCACGGTTAAAAGTAAATAGGATAATTAAGGGTAAAAATGATATTATTATTACCCTAACACATATACTAATTCTATTTGATAATTTTAATTCGACCAAAAACAACCTTAGGAATAAAATATGACCATTTAGGCCCACTTGGATTAGATTAGGACATTTAATATTAATTTATTTAAAGAAGGGTTAAAATAGTTAAAATCAACATTTAATAAGTAAATCATTTTTAATATAGGGTTATATATAAGATAAATTAAACTATAAATATTCATTAGAAAGCTGAAAATATTTCCTACATAATGGTATTTTATTTATAATTTTTAGACATTAAATATGTTAATTTATTTATGACTCAAAGATGATGTAGTAATTATCTTATTAATGAAATATTGACATAATTGATGTTATAAATACCCAAATAAATCTAATTTGAGACTTTTTATGAATTCAAATAAATTTTTAGGTTATTATGACATGTTATTATTGATTTAGTTAAATTTATTTGAACTAATAATTCTGTTATTATTTTTAAAAAAATCAATTACCAAATAGTGTCAAAATTGACATAAAATAGTTTTTAAAACAAATATTATATTATTAATTTTTATTTTATTTCTAAAAATCTAATGTTTGTCCAAATTACTTATATACGGTTATATATATTAATAATAAACAACTTGGGGTTCGTTTGGTTTGTTATAGTACATGTATTAACCTTATAGTTTAAGAAAACAAGAAGACACAGTAAAATTTAAATTATCTAACTTAAAGTTAAATCTAAATTATAAGGTTAAAATAGAAACCTAAACGTGTCTAAATTCTATTGTATTAGAGAATTTAGACCCATCCCCACATTAGCTTCAAAATAAATCAATTTGGAGCTATTAAAAACTGAATATGACTTTTTAATAAAATAATATTTTTTGTTATTCCAAAGGTGCCCCTCTCCTCCCTTATAAAAGGGAACCTCATCTCTCTCTTCCTCTCACCACTTTTAGCCTTAAATCTCAGACAAAACCTACCAAATTCTCTTCTCCACTTCCCTAGAAACATACTAGAGGTATTGGTCTTCTTCAAAGACCAATTTTAGTGCCCTAAGAGGAGATCTCAAAGAGGTGCTTCAAAGAAGAGGTAATGTTCGTTACCGATTCTTTCAACTTTATTTCTTCTTCCACTTCATCTTCTTTAGTTGTTTCATTATGAAGTAATAAAATCAGTATCACTCATATAATGATATGTTATTATAAGTATGAAACAACCATATTTCACCATCTATCCATCCTACGGAAAACCAAATCACTGCGCGTGCGTACGTACGGAATACCGTCTCCACACCGTGGTGTAATCTATTTTCCACCACCACCTTACTTGGATGGGTATAATGGTGAAAGTAATAAATATATATGATTATATTAAATTTATATTGATTCTGTAATATTATACATACACTTTAATAAAATTCCACGATCATGGGAATGATATCATCGCTTGTGCGTACGTACGGACTACCGGCTCCACGAACGTGATGATATTCATTTTCCATGATTAACCATTCAAGAATTATTATAAAGTATATATAATGAATAATAATGAAATATATGACATAATAATGCTACTATATTTATGTATATATATATATATGTATGTCAACTATTTAATTTCATTCAATTTAATAAGGAAATGAAAACAACGTTCATGCGTACGTACGACCTACCATCTCCATGAACGGTCTATTTCCATTATTTTTATAGAACTATAATATATATGTATATGATAAATATATATTATATATAAATCATGTTTTACACTCTCGAATTATGTAAATCCGGATATAAGTAATAATATCAAGAACGACAAGTCGAAACACATACGATAAATGAAATGATTTTACCCAAAACGCTACTTTAACATGGAATTTACAAAACAACGGGTAATATAAAGTCACAAGTGAAACATATATGATATCATAACAATAAATATGAATATGTAATAAGTCAATGACATTATTTAAATCATTATACAGGAGGTTGGGATCCATACAAATCATATCAGACCTAAGTTAAGGGATAACCTTTCCAATCTCGTTCTTATCCGAGATTGTTTATTCATAAGTATTTGGTGGGGTTATTGTTATCATCCAGGTCCATTTTTTATAAAATTATTTTTATGTATGTTTAATTTCCTTTTTCCCATTTTGTCTTTTACAACATGTTATGTAAGGAATCTTTCTTTTTTTAACGTTACGAGGTCCTTTTTGACTTTTCGGACAAATGTACGAGGAGGATGTTTTTCTTAACTTATACGGCGTGAACGGATTTTTATGGTTTCATAATGCCTCATTTTCATGAAGCTTACTCAAAAATATTTTATGAATATTTTCAACAAAATACTTTTCATTTAAAATTCCGTGGCATTTTTTGAAATGAAAATGATTTTTAAGACGAAATGATATTTTCCTCAAGAATTCATTTCAAGTGTTTTATCAAAACCATTTTCCATCTAAGATTAATTTATTTTCATATGTGTATATTTAATGTATAATGTATCAATGATTTACATTGTTTCACTTTTCTAATGATGAAATGAAATCCATTTTTTTATATGGATTATGTTATGATGGGATGATTTTTATGAAACCCATTTTTATTCTTTGGGTTATGATGAATGATTTATGTTTATATTGTGGAAAAAGTAAGAATAATTTCATTATGAGATGGGTGGGACCTGTATCTCCCACCAATGCATTGGGTAAATATTTATATCTCATGAGATAGACATGGCTGGAATAGTTAGTTAATCTGGTTCAGTATTACAGGACTGCAACGAGGAGTGAACTCGATTCAGAAAGGGACATTGTCCACTAAGATGGTCTTGGAAGAAATGCCTTGGCTACTATGGAAATAATTACATGTGCTTAATGGATGCCACAATTACATATTGTATTCCCATGCTAATTTATCAGGATTAATGATTCTTCATTATCTATTCCTTACATACTGCCATGTTTTATGTCATTGCTCAAGATTTTGATGTTTAGAATTTATGCTCTTTTTTTACATTCAAATGTATAAGGATTGTTTTATGTTCTCTATTCATACCCTTACTGAGCATTTGAGCTCACCCCTTTTATGTTTTCATTTCCTCAGGATATAAAGAAAGGTTTTAGGTAATAAAAAAAGGGGAAGATCTTTATGGGAGATGTTTAAGATCTTTCACCATGATTAGAAGATTATATTCCGAGTTTCCAAAGACACTAAACTATTACGATCCTTGTGTGTCTGTTTTTGTTATGTGTTAAGTATTCTTAAAATGTAATGTAATGTCCATTTACGTCAGGCTTCGGTTCTCTATAGTCGTGATGCATAAGAAATTACCCTATCATTCATTATAAGGACACAACCACGTCCTTTCTTTGAGTCATCACTATAAATAACAAATCCATCATTCCCCGATGGTTGAGTAAAGATAGGAGCATTGACTAATCTTCCATTTAGTTCTTTGAAACATTCTTCACAAATTTTTGTCCAAAAAAAATTTAACTCCTTTACTTGTGAGCATTGTTAATGGGTTATCAAATCGGGAAAAATTATGGACGAAACGTCGATAATAACCTGCTAAACCAATAGGACCACGTACCTTGGTTATACTCATTGGTATTGTCCATTATTGGATTGCTCTTATCTTATAAGGATCAACAGAGATTCTATCCTTTGAGACAATATGGCCTAGAAAATAAATCTCTTAAATCTCGAATTCACACTTGCTAAACTTCTCATATAATTCATGTCTTCTCAGAGTCTTCAGGATAATGCACAAGTGATTTTCATGATATTCATAGATTTTGGAGTATTACAAAATATCATCAATAAATACCACAATAAATTCATCAATATATTCCTTGAAAAATCTGTTCATTAGATCCCTGAAAACAGAGAGTGCACTAGTCAGTCCAAAAGGCATTACTATAAAATCGTAATGCCTATACCTGGTTCGAAATGCTGTTTTTGAAATTTCTTCATTCTTTACATGCAATTGATTATATCTAGATCAAAGGTCAATCTTTGAAAAATATTGAGCCCCATGAAGTTGGTCTAATAAATCATTAATGTGAGATAGGGGATACTTGTTCTTTATTGTTATAGTATTGATATCCCTGTAGTCAATGCATAACCTCATAGATCCATATTTATTCTTAATAAAAATAACAGGGGCTCCCCATGGAGAAACACTAGGGAGAATAAATCCTTTATTACTCAATTCCACTATTTGCTTCATTTGTTCCACTAATTCCACAGTGTCCATTCTATAATTGGTCTTCGATATGGTCCTTTAACCAGGAATTAAATCAATGGAAAACTTAATTTCTCATTCTGAAGGATGTCCAGGTAAATCTTCTGGAAACACATCAAAAATATTCTCTCACAATAGGTACATCCTCTATTTGAACATTCTTTTCCTTAGCCACAGTCATTTCATTCTCTTACTCCCCAATAATAGAATTTAGTTCAGCTATTGGGGGTGGATCTAGATAAGAATTAGGTGGTGATGATTCTTCTCTAAAGATATGGTGTTCATTATCATCATCATCTAAAATCATAACCTCCTTCTTACAATAAATTTTTTAATCATGATATGAAATCCAATCCATACTGGGGATTATTTCAAATTCAATCATGGGTATGATGATGATATCAATAGATAAAGAACAGTTATATACCCTAATGGGAACTGATTCACAGAAAATTGTAGAAATGATACTTCCCTTAAGAGTTTTGACTGACAACTCCCTTGTTAAATCAAATTGGAAATATCTAATTTTCTTAGCGAACTGGGAAGATTTGAAACAATGCGATGATCCAGAATCAAAAAATGCATTGGATAAACTTGAGGAAACCATTAAATTACCTACCACCCAATCTTTTGGAGCTTCAACCTCAGTAATACTGATCGCATAATCCTGGCCTAGATCCCTCTGCCTTTTCTAAGGTAATTTCCCCTAACTCTTTGAAAATTCATATGCATAATGTCCCATCTCCGTAAAATTGTAGCATTGAACATCGGTAGCTTCTATATCCCCCATGCAGTCACGAGCTTGGTGGCCTTTTTCACCACACTTTTTACAGACTCACATTCCATTCATGCAAGTGCCAAGGTGTTTCTTCCCACATTTACTGTAGGATGGATATTCAACTTTTCCCTTCATCCCTTTATTTCCATTTCCAGAGTGATCAGCAGATCTCTTCTTCTCTTTCTTTTCTTTAAAGCCGTAAGACTTAGAGAATTCCTTTTCTATCTTGATAGAACACAAGACTATATATTCGTACGACGATAAGGATTGTGAGACTAATGCTCGATGGAGAAACGGTTTTAACCCATCAAAGAAACTATCAATTTTACTTCTTGGATTACGTATATAATCTTCAGCATGCCTCGCTAACCTTGTAATGTTATCCTAATACTTTGTTACATTCTCATTCTCTTTTTTCCTCAGACTCAGAAATTGTCTTTCCATATCTGCTCGATGGTCACGAGGAAAGTATTTTCTATGAAAATAGCTTTAAACACCCTCTATTCCATATTTGTTACTTCATCATCTTCCTTCGTGTTTTGAATCAATGACCACCATTGATCAGCATCTTTAGTGGGGTGGTAAACAACCATGACAACTTTTTCCCTTTCGCTACTCCCCAAGGCGTGGAATATTTTCTCTAAAGAACTTATCCATTTCTCATCTAAAAATGGAATTTTAATCCCATTGAATTTTGGTGGTTGTTGCCTCATGAAGAAATCTAACATTGATCCTCCACGTTGTAGATCAGGGTGGTTTGTATGGGTAAGGTTATTATTCATAACCTGAGTGAGTTGTCCTAGTATGGTGATAAGCTGATCACCACTAGTTGTATCACCATCTCCACTATAATTATCTTGAGCAGGAAGGTAATCCCTACATGGTGTGTGTGCATTGATACAGTTTCCATTCCTTCCACTATGCGCCATTTCTAAACAAAGGAATACTCTAGATTATTTTATGAATCTAAATACATAAATCCAAACTTTTAAAACACATCACATAAATGGAACAGTTTATGGATACAATCTGTAATCCTGAAAATGTTTTCTTTGAGGAAGTATATAATCATAAACCCTTCATAATGTTTTGTAAATAAAATAAGAATTATCCTAAGCATATCCCACGGGAGTCTCGTAACAAAGACTGGAACATGGCTCGTTGTCTTGCACCAGTTCCCATTCGAGTCTAGCTCAAAGTGGTGTTTTCATGTTTTACCCCTAGGTACATCTGTTCCTGATCCGCCTCTACCTTCTCGTATCCAGGAAGTGATGTATTTCTCAGAAAACTCACAAAATCTCTACAATACCAAAACTCTAAGAAGTTATTATATACTAAACCTCAATGTCCTTCATAGGTCTATGTTCTCTAATCAGATTTTATCTAAATCTAGCTTCCAAGGTTTGTACTAAACTTCATCTAATACCAACTGTAACGCCCCGAACCCAGTTACCGAGAGTCGGTTCATTATTATATAACATTGAAATGATCACAAAAGATCATGTCACGAATGATCGATTAGTTTAATAGCCTTGGAAACAGAATATACATTCATAATTCTCACATTACATCATAAAGTGAAAAACTACAATAACATAGTCTCCAAATTCCACACTCATATCCCCTCAAACTATCCCTGCAGGTCAGTCATAAAATACTTCTTCACATCCGGGGAAAAATAAAACCAAGAAAGGGGTGAGCTCAGATGCTCAGTAAGGATAACAATATAGTGGAAACATTCATAAATAATCATAAACAATTAAGGCAATGTATAAATA
The DNA here is from genome assembly GCA_963277665.1 of Viscum album. Taxonomy (NCBI): domain Eukaryota; kingdom Viridiplantae; phylum Streptophyta; class Magnoliopsida; order Santalales; family Viscaceae; genus Viscum; species Viscum album. Next base: position 1,378,044,248 of record OY728120.1, on the reverse strand, counting down.
AAACAAAAGCCTTTTAAACTTGAACTTTAGAATAATATGAAAAAAATAAAATGAAATAATTGCATTAAGTTATTCACATAGATATTCTACTGGTCAAACAATCACATGAAATATCAATAACCACATTCATAATGATGGAATGTATAATGACAGACTATCATAACCACATAGTCAAGGCCTTGTGCCAAGACTAAAAATAAGATTTTGTCAAGGACTTGTGCCTAGACACTAGTTTGTCTCATTAGACCTACCGATGCATCGGGGAGATATAGAGGGCTCCACCCGTCACTTAATAAGTCCAATGCATTCCTCATATGAACAGTCTAAAACATAACATAAACATTCATATTAAAACTAGCACATGAAATGTCAATACTTTATCCATAAACCATGAATGGTATAAAAATAACACATCCATATTCAAACATATTAGAAAACATTTAATGCAATATGGATGTTTTGTATCATAATAGATCAACTTCAAATAAGCTTAAATTCTATCAAAGGATGTTGACATAGATGAAATCAAAACTATTTCAGAGAAATATCTCTTTTTTGAAATCATTTAAAAGTCACATAATTATAAAAGAAAACATTTACTTTGAAAATATTCTTATAATCTTGTAACAGAAGAATTTATTATTTTATAATGGTGGAAAATAACTGCACCCACATTATAAGTTAAAAAAGACATTCTTACCTTTATTTTGTCGAAAATGTTAAAAAGGACCTTGTTTGGAAAACAACAATGATTCCTTTATAAACATCTTATAAAAAATCAAAAAAGGGTATAAAATACTTTAACCCATATTCCATAAAATTTTATGAATGTTTTGAAATACATTTTTAAGAAACATGGATGTGGATGATAAAGATATCCCAGTAGATAATTACGTATAAACAACCTCAGATAATGAAGAGATTGTAGAATTGACCCTTAACTTGTACTTTTACAAGGTTGAGGGTACGTTAACCTCCTGTATAACAGTTACATCATAGTTATTGAATTATAAAATAACCATATACATAAATATTACATCATAAAAGATCTTATAATATTTCCTTTTAGTATTATCGTCATTTCGGTGTTAACTGATTCGTCTCCCATTATATGTTTTGTTACATAAGACTTGTCTGTTAGGGATAGACTGTATTTGATTAATATCCAGAATGATATTAATTTCTTAATCATTATTTTTAATAATCAATTGAAAAACATTCTTTAATGGTTACGATGGGGAATGAATCTCATCATGTTCGTGGAGACAATAATCCATATATATGCACGAACGCTACTTCCATTTCATTTTTAATTTTAAAAGGAATAAATTACAAATGATAAATAAGTATATTATTATTCGAGTATAATATAATATCTTATATATGTTACTTAAATTCGTTAACACCATCCTTTATACGTTCTATGTATGTTATGAACGAGTCATATCACTTTCAGGGTGCGATAGTCCGTACTTCCACAAATGAAATTATTGTATATATATACAACATGAAACGAATAATTTTATGATATAAAATGGAATTTCACAAGATTATATATAAAATAAATATCATAAATATCATATTTAATTACATTTAAATCATAATGTCCACCATAATAGGTGGTAGTAGAAGATTCAACAATCATCATTTCATGAGGTAGTAGTTCGTCATCCACAGAAACATTATGTTCTATACCCATTAGATAGAGGTGTGTGTATGTGTAGTTATAATACATAACATAAAAACAACCTAGTATATTTAGGATACTGGTGTTGTTATAAATGAAATGAAGAAAGATATTTTAGGGGGTTTGAAAAGCAAAATAAAAGAAAAGAACATAGGAGAATATGTAACCTTTAAATCGGGTAACTCCCTTTGGTTTGAACCAAAAGGACATCTTGAAGTGCCTTCTATCTAAGGTAAGGATTCTATGAGGAGGAGAGGGATGTAGGAAGCTTAATTGGGTAGAGTTTGGTTGAGCCAAGGGGCTTGAGAGGTGTGTGGAATTGGTTAGAGGTGAGGGATTTTATAAGAGGGGGGAGGGGCTCTTTAGGAAACACTGAAAAGATTATTTTATTATATAATGATATTCGATTTATAAAGGTCCAAAACTCATTAAATATGAATCTAAGATGACTCGTGATCTAAATGAAATCATAAAATAATAATTGGACTGGTTTTGTATATTATTTTAGTCTTTATAAGCTTATCTATTTAATGAGTTAATTCTATATCATTATTGTGTCATAAATAATTTAGTTTATTAGATGTCTAAAAATTAAAACAAAAAATACAACGATGGAGGAAATAATTTTAGATTTTTAATTAATATTTATTTTCGAATAGATAACATATATAACCCTATGTAGAAATTGCTTTGCTAAAAGATATATTCTTATGTCATTTTTGTATTTACTTTACCATAATTAATATAAAGTGTCATCATCACTTACAAGTGGCTCCATGGGGTCCCAAAATCGACCCAAAGTTTCACATGGTCGGAAATGGATCAGTCAATAGGGTTAGGACATGTGTTATGGTAATTTAATATTATTATAATATTTTTTTACCCTTATTTACTGGATTTACCCATTAACCTTGGTAAATAAAATATTTACCGAACTAATTATTCAAAATGTCTACAAATAAAAGTTAACTATTTACACAATTTGATCCTCCTGATTATAAATATGGAATAAATTATTATAAATTCAAAACATAGGAGTGGGTATTAATTTTCATAACAGCTAAATTGATTGGTTGTGGTGTGTGTTAGAACCTCAAAGTTGCGTACAACACACACTATTGTATTATTCAAAGAGAAGCATGTTATGGAAGCTTGAGGTGTTAAAAATAGTAAAAGAAGTCAATAACTTTCACTAATGGTATCCAAAATATTATACTTATGATATTGTCTATCTTTTATTACTATAAAATACCTTGATAGGATTATTGGAATTGTTATGCCTTTCTGTCCCTAGAATCCCTCAATATGATAATTGGTATCTTCCTTCCAAGACACATAAGACATAGATCTGATGGATGGGATTAAATATCTTAATATCCCTAGAATTACACGATCATAACAATGTTTGGACCAAGAATACCATTGAAAAATGTTCATAAGGAATCAACCATGATAATTAATCCCAAGAGAGACAACCCTATAAAGTAATTCAATGATTAAGAATGAGATGTTCATGCATATAAAAACCAAAAAGACCTTATTTGTAAAATTTATCATCTCCAAACTCATCAAATGACCTGATGTTTGTTGGAAAAGTTCAAACAGTCATATTTTTTGTTTTTTTCAGTGGCCTCAAATAGCTGGCTCTTTGATAGCTCATAGTGTTGGGGCATAACTGAATTTCTAATTTACTTTTGGTTTAGAACCATTATAATTCTATAGTGTATTCAGTATGATTTAAATATGTTTATATTATGATCATAAACATAGGATAGTCTAGTGGACTTCCTTATCATTTGTGAATATGGTGATCCTTCTGAGGATCAATTGAACGCTTTGTTCTATAATTAGTCTAATTGTGTTTTCCTTTTCGTTATTATGTAAAAAATAATAGTCTACTCATTGATCTGAATAAATTGTTTTTGATTAATCAGACGCATACATGATCTGGTGGATAATATTGAATAGATATTGGTATATAATGATAATACAATAGAATATTTTCTATGTAAGGTGAAAGTACTATTTTCTACAAAAACATACTAAAATACTTGTGACATAAAAAATTAGTAGACAAATTTTTAATATTGTGTTAATGATTTATAAAACTAAATAAATGGAAAAGTATTATGTAAGACATACGACTAAAAAATCTCCCCGTTTTGGAAAAGAAAACCCATAATACATAAATGAAAAATAAATTACAAAAGATAAATCTCATTATTCATTTAATAACTTCAAAGTTATTCTTTATAACTCCCAATGTGTTTTAACTACTTCATGATGAAATGGAATGAATTAAAATGTATACCACTAAAAGAATATTTATCCCCTTAGGATATTATCCCTGCTTAATATAAAACCTTATCAATTTTAAAAAAAACATTCTCACCCTTTATTAAATATTATTCCCGTTTTTAATTTTCAAAATTTATTAGAAAATGTATAATTTCGTGAAACGATAAAGGAAAATAAACATACGATTCAATTTTAACATATAAACTAATTATTAATCCCTAAAAATGATGAATGAAATTATATCTAATCATAGTTATAAAAAATTAAACCATAAATTTTTTTGTTGAAAATAATTTCTTAATAATCATCCATTCAAATATTTTATAAAAATAGATTAATATTTCAACTAGAAAAAAATAATTCTTTCATCACAAATTTTTTTACAAAAGTCTTCATTTTTTATAACTCTTCTCGATCCTTCCCAATATTTAAAAATATTTTTTTCATTAATATTTTCTTCTAAACACGGGTCTTCAAAATTTCAAACTAATAAAAATTATATTTATTCTATTCCTTGATAAATAAATGTATATATTCACATGACTAGAGATAGGAAATCTCTACCTCCAAATTCATTACAGTTTTTTCAGAAACATTACTTCCATGGTCTGATCAACTTTTGTATATATGAATCATTCTAAGGAATTTAGTATTTCAAAAACTTATGAGTACAACATGTTAAAGGAGTCTCCTATTTCAAATAGATGTTTCTTTACTTCAAAAAATTGATAACCATGTTCAAAAATATAATTATACACTTGGTTGGGGCACAACAATATCTAATTTTAAGAAGACCATTATACCATAAAAGTTTCATTAATGCTTTCAATTCATTATCAATCCTGATTACTGATTGATTCAAAAACATTTAGTGATTCTAATTTCTCCTTAAATGATTCATGAATCAACTTACATCATTTCTTTATATTGGGTACATAAGAAATTTGATCGCTAATTAATTTTATGGTAAAAATAATCTAATCAAAACAATTTTGTGAAATTATAGCTTCTATGTCTAATTGATTGGGCTCAATAGGAGGGGGTATTGATCTGATGGTTATAAAATTATCATATTTATCTTTTTATTCATCATCCAATGTAAATGTGTCTAGGAATATATATGGAAATTTTTTTCTGTTAAAAAATAAAAAATATTAGGATCTTTATCTGATTATTATTTATCAATGATTTTGGTATTTTATTAATTTTCAAGAAACTTTTCTTTATAGGATGGATCTTCATCTTTTTATGAATAATATTTTCCTTCATGTGAATAATCTAATTTTCCACCCTTACTATATTGGGAATCAAAATGTGTTTAGGATTATGAATTAAATGGGGATTTTTTCCCTTAGATTCTTTATCATTTTGACTATTTTAGTTTTGATTTTGTTCCCAATATTCCTTATTACATTACATATACTTCTAATTCTTCTTCTAATTATTCTTAATCTTATTCCTCAACCTCTTATTAAAAATCATCTTCACCTTCTTCTTCCGTAACTTCTTTAACTACTTCAAAAACATATTCCTGAACATCATTGTAAATATCTTATTGTAATTCTGTGTATGTTCTTAAAAGTCCCTTCTTGGTTTGTTTTGATACTCATTATTTCTCATGTATTTTAGGAATTAATTCATCAACAATGGGTTTTCCCCATACATAAACAGTAACTTATGAGACTATTATTGTAATAACTTATGTTTCTATAAAAAAGTTTTGACTTCATGAAATACAAGATCCATATGAGAAACTAGGATAAAAGGATTCCAGGAATACTTTTCATCATTTTCTAATAAACATTCATAAATTATTTCTTCTGTAATCCTCTTATTTTTCATATTTATATTATCTAATTCTTCTAATTGTTCTACATTAATAATTTTTTAAAAAAAATCCTCCGAAGGATCAATATCAAACTCTTGAGCCCCTAGCTTCTTTCTTAACTTATATAACATCAACATCCTAAATTATAAATCGTATATTCTATATTATTTCGTTTTTTCACATAGAGGATAAGATTTATATTTTCTTCTTTATCTTAACATCATCAACATTATTTGATGGTTGTACCTACAATTAATCTCAAACAACCTTTTCAACAAACTTTTTTGATTTTCAATAAAAAAAATCATTCTAAAAATAGTGTCTTCACATATGAATGAAATCTATTCTCTTTTAGGGAAATTATTATTACCAACATTAAATATTTCCATAATTTTAAGAATAAACTTATTTATAAAGGAATAGAACATTATAATCTTTAACTCTATTGAGGAAATTTTAATATTTTCCAATATAATGAAAATAATCCTCAAATATTCTAATTTATTTTTATTGACCATAAAATCATGAACAAAAGCATCAGAAACATTTAATATATCCATTTCACCCTTTATGAGGATAAGGTAACCTTGTAAACACAATGTTATAACTCTGTTTTTTGGTGATAGACAAAAAAATTCTTACTTTCCCATAATATATAAACAATGAAGCTTAAAATATATTCTTCAAAAAAATTCCATGTTTTTCAGATAACTTTGGTAATGGTAAATATATTTCACCATCAAACGAACACCAAAATGATTTTATACTATATTAAATTAATGTGTATTTCTCTTCCAAAATATTGTAATAGAAAATTTATCCTCGCCACCATCATTGAAAATCGGGGTGGCGGCATAAATTTCTATAATCATTTCAGAATAATAAAGATCAAAATATTAATCATCTTTCCCTATAAAAACACATTCCCAACCATGAATGGAAATAATCATTTGGAGAGTATTATTTTATTTATCAAAACAATATCAATAAATTTGTCTTTCTATCAAAACATGCCATTTCACATAATCCTCATTGGTTTCCATCTTATTGGGAATTGACCTGAAGATCAGGAAAATGAAAAATAGATTAGATTCATTAATTTGAATAGTGTAAGTCCATGGGACTAAAAACTATGAGAATATATGTAGGATTCATGTTTATACACCATTATATAGTAATGGGAAACAATTAGATTATATTCCAAAAGTATTTGAATAGCACAGATTAATCCTTAATAGATCTGACTATTTTTATGCCATCAAATATTCTTTTAAATGATTATTTGAACTCTCAAATTTTTGTAAAAACATAAGTTGTGAGATTCATTCCAACTAGAAAAATATTAAAAAAATTTAAAACATGTACAATTTATAGAAGTAAATGAATATGTAATTGACATGAACTAAAACCTAAATTAATGAATTTGTGAAACAATTAAAATAATAATTCATTTCTGGGTATTAAGTTTCATTGCTATGAATACTGTATTATTCATGATTTTGTAATAGAAACATACTGAGATACTTTTAATATACAATGATATTATGAAAAATTTATTAGAAAAAATGAATATAATTGTTTTATTATGAAAAAATAATTATGAATGTAAATTAATGATCCAAAAAAGTTTTTAATACATTCTTAGTCAAGAAATTATATAATAATTTATGATTCAGGAAAAAAATGAGAATTTATACTATGAGAATTTTAAAAATGTGTGAGTCTATAAATGACATTACAATTCCAACATTTCAGATGTCATAAATAATTTTTGAAAAAAAAATGTTTAATAAAACAATAAACATATGTAATCCCCCTTTGGAAAGGATTATATAAATTTAAATATATTGGTAAACACGAATTAGATATAAGTAATCACATTATATTGATCATTCATATATTTTGATTAGTTTATTCAAATATATCTGAACTAAGGGGTTTAGTAAAAATATTAGCATGTTTTTCTTGTCACCCAATGAATTGTAAAATTATAACTACATTAATTGTCTGATGCTGAAGGAAATGGTGTCTTATATCAATATACTTGGAACCTGAGTGATGTCTTATATTTTTAAATAAAACTTTTGTTATCACAATGTATTTATGTTTTTGAAAAATCATTCCATAATTAGTGAGTGTGTGTTTCATCTATAGTGAATGAGAATAAAAAATTACATCTTCCTAATATTTAGCACCCGAAGTGGAATGTTTTACCAATTTTTGTTTCTCAAATGACTCTGAAACTAATGATTCTCCTTTGAAATGACATGTTTCCTATATATATTTCCAATCCACTATAAAACAACCAAATTCATCATCTAAAAAAATTAAATTAAAACGATTTCTTGAATAATGATAACACTAAATACAATGTTCTCTAATGAAAGAAAAATATTAATTTTAATGATTTAAAATTGGATTCTTCGAGATTATATTGATATCCAGAACATAGGTACACTAAAAACATTAAATATGAATGAATAGTAGTTATGTAAAGCAACCTCCCAATCATAACTCAGAAAATATTTTGATCAACATACTTTTTGGCCTCATCAAGATTTAAAGTATTGGAGGTACCAATGGGAGAACTAATACTTTGACTTTTTTCATAACCATATTTATTATGGAAATATTTTTTATAAATTTATTGATATATAAAATTACCTTCTAGTTTTTTTAATGTTTGAAAAATAAGAAAAATTATTACCTCACCCATAATACTCATTTAAAATTCATATTTAATAATATTCCTAAATTAATCAATTAAATATTTTTTATTTGGGCCAAATATAATGTCATAATCATCAATTTTTTACAACCTTGAATTTTTTATTTACTTCTTTTAGAAAAAAATTTGAATCTTTATCTCTCTAAAAAATTGATTGGTAACAAAAATTTATTATTCCTAATGTACCATTCTATCAGGGTTAGTTTATGTCTATAAAGTACATTGCTAAGCTTATAAAAATGTGTTATAATTTTTTTTCAAGACCTTGTTCTTGTTCTAGATAAACATCCTCTCGAACATAACTAAGAAAACTACATTTCACATCCAATTGAAATAGTTGAAATTAAATAATTATACAAAGGCTATAAGTATTCTATTATCATTAATAATTTTTACAATGTAAAAATTTTCTTCTTAATAAATTTAATTTTCTTTATTATATCTCCTATAACATCTCAATGATTATTTCAAATCAATATTCCCTTTTCATCACATTTATCATAAAAATAAATTTTACACCAATTATAGAAGTTGTTTTAGGTCATTCAACTAAAGGTAAGACTTTGTGCCTTTCAAACTAATTAATTCTATCTTGCATAGCCTTAATCCAAACCTCAGCACATAATGCCTCATTAGTATTCTTATGATCAAATGGATATAAAAAATATTGATGTAAAATTTCATTTCTCAATGAAATTATATTCCTAACAAGTTCTTCTATATCACTAATGATACATTCAATGGGATGATTCCTTTGAATAAATTAATTATAGGGGTTTTAAAAATTTTGTTCTTCAATAATATGTAGAAAATATTCCTATGTAGAAACATAAAAATAATATTCTTGAGTTATTTCATTATTTGATGTATTTTCATTTATAGGTTGAAAACTAGCTTTTGAAATAACATATTAGGATGTTTGTTGAGGTTGTTTGAGAAAAAATGACAGGATTCATAAAACATAAAAGGAACCATTTCCTAAATAGTATAAGTATTTATATTAAAAAACTCTAATCCTTAATAGTAGTGGAACAACCTAAAAATATCCATTCATTATATTTGGGTGAAAAATTATGTAGATTATCTTTAGTATTTAGAATGAATACCTTAAAACCAAAAACAATAGAGTAAGTATCATCTAGTTTTATTCCTTCCCCAGCTCTTCAGGATTTTGATTAAGAAAATTTTTAATCAAAACATGATTTATAGTATAGGAGGAATAAAAAACTACTTTTTCCCAAAAACATTTAGCAACTAAGTATTCACATGACATGATTCTAGTTATTTATTGAAGAAGATAATTTCTTCTTTCAACTACACCACTTTTTGTGGGGTTATTGTGGCTCAAAATTAATATTCAATACATTTTTTACAAAAAAAAAATTTAAAATATGAATTTCCATACTATCAACCATGATCACTAAAAATATTTATCAAGTAGTGGTTTTTTCTAATTTTTCACTCTCGATATAAAATATTCATAATAAATTAAGGCTGTAGATTTATTTAAAAGAAAATAAACCAATGTGTATGTAGTGTAATCATCTGTAAAGACCCATAAATTTACATTTTTTTATTATATGTGAATTTCATGAGTTTGCGAAAATTAACAGTGTGTGATTCCTGGGCCCAGTGTGCCCAGAATGAATTTTTGAACTTTTTTTAAGTACGTTTTGTAAAGGTGTGAGTGGGTTTTTGGTATTTTTGAACCAGTGCTCCGAATTAAAATCTGAGGACACAGTTGAACTCATAGTGCATGTATTCACTTAATGAGACCTTCACCTCGACTGCAGTTGGTCGAGGGTGAAAGCTAGTTTTTGTGTTTTTCTTGGAAATAAAAATAAAATAATGAACAACATTTATTTTATTTTATCTAAAACCTACCAATTTGTTTGTAAATCGGTGGGGACCACCCGAGCTAAGAAACCCCCCAAATTTTAATTCTTAATAGTGGGGACCACCCAACTCTTGAACTCCCTCTTTAATGAGGGAGGTGATTTTAGGTTTCCTATAAATATATTTTGCTAATGTAATGCTTTTAATTACACCAAATTCATTATAGTTTATGGACGATATTATTTTAATAAGGTGGAAACTCATTTTATTTTGTTGGGGGGGAAATAGTTGGAAAATACTTGGAGAACTTTGGAGAAACATTCCCTCTCCAACTAAGAACTTTCTCTAATGAAGAACATGGATCCGACCCCGAGACCAGATCGGAAGCACCTTGCAGGGGCAATGAAGGCCGACAATATTCAACGACTTCATCTTCTACCTCTCGACTCCTCCTCACCGACATCAATGAACCTTCAAGGTAGGAGTGTGATTTTTTTTACCTTCCTAAATTTTATTTTTCGTTGAACCCCTCCCCTTGAGCCGCTTGCGACTGATCTAATACGGAGGGGGAGGGCCAAACGAACATTGCCTGACCTCTCCACAATCCTTAGTAGTTTTTGTATGTGTTATTAATTATGGAGGAGGACGGTGACCGGTGCCGGTGATTAGAACCAGTGGGACTCGGGAGGGTGGCCGACACCACGGCCGGCCACAAAGATAGCGGTGGCACAACCGCGCCACCGAAAATGTGTCGCGCCACATTGGTCGAGGCGAAGAAAGGGTGTCGGTCGACACTCTGACCGACCGCGTGAATAGGAAGGCGGCACGCATCCATTCCACCGGGTGGGTAGGAGTCGTGGCCCTATGCCACGACGTCGAGAGGAGGGTGGCCTGCTCGCCTTCGGCCACCGACAAAGGCCTGTTGCGTGACCGTTTCTTACAGAGGAGGGGGATGGTCGTCCATCCAACTGCGGAAGGCCGCCGCTCTGTTGGCGGAACCGCGGGCCGCTGCACCACAGGCCGCCTCACCATAAGCCGCCTCACCACGGGCTGCCACACTGCGGGCCGCGCCGGAGGTCCAGGCCAGACCCAGCTGGACGAGTCAGACCCAGGGTCAGACCCGGGTCAGGTCGACCCAGGGCGGGTCGGACCGGAACCAGATGAACTATGACCATTTTCGTTCTTTCGGCCATATCATGAGCTACGGTGTCCGTTTAACAAACCGTCTACGGTGCCAGAAACCGTGGATAGGGATGGTCCATTTGCATTACCCCACGTCATTTTTTATTAAATTTGGGGTACAGCCGGGTTGGATCAGACACAAATCCAACCGGGCCCTCAGAACTAAAAGGATAATAACTTATAGACCAGGTGTCCGATTGATGAATAGTATTTTTCGTTGAGACCCCTTTTTCATTGTGGTCCATTGGGATACTTTTTCATGGGACTTAGTGGAAGTTGAAGTATCAATCTGTGGCTTGAGGAGCAGACCCTCCTGGAATTCAGAGAGCTTAGAGAGGGAACCCTATAGTTGGTTGTAACGTGATAAATGGATCCTATGTGGGTCTGTGCTTTGGGATCCTTCATGGGACTGAGTTTGAGGAACCCACATGGATCCTCTCTATGAATCCATGTGGGACTACTCTAGGAACCTTCATGGGTCTACATTATTAGGATACTATATGGGTCTTCTGTAGTAGGATCCTACGTGGGTCTGATGATTTAGGATCCTACATGGGTCTGCCTCTAAACAGAGTAAGATGATTGAAGAGTTATATATAATCATCTTTTCTACCATAATTAAGTTATACCTGGTGTGATTTGAGTCCTTACCATTGTGGTATTCTTCTGTGTGGCATACCTTTGTGGTACATACCTTCTTGGTGATACCTTTGTGGTATTCTTCTATGTAGCATACCTTTGTGGTACATAACTTCGTGGTGATACCTTTGTAGTATTATTATAGGTGGAGTACCATTGTAGTACTTACCTTTTTTGTGTTACCTTCATGGTATTCCTTCCTTTATGGAATAGTTGTACTTTAGCTAAGGATTTGGGCCTTGAGTTTCCTCATGAATGAGATGGGTATAACTGATAACTTTTGTATATGTATGGCCGTATACCTAAGTAGGGTTGTTAGATGTTTTCATGCTTTTTGGTTTATCCTTTGTGGGTTTTGTGAGACATTTGAGGGTCTCGGGTCCCTACTAAGTCTCGTTATACTCACCACTGCACGGGCTACACCCGCACCTTGTTGTGTTTGGTGCAGACGACATGCATCGCTGACTGAGGACGAGAGTATCATGAATGGAGGTAGCTCGGAGGTGGAAATTAGATGAGTCATACCACAGTGATGATGGTTTTAGATCTATACCTACCCTTCAGGTAGGGTCCTTGGTGGGAGTTCACAGGATTTGTTTCATTTTACTTGTACTTTTTAGTTTTCTTGTACTTTTCAGTTGTTCTTGTATTCTGGCCCATTTTTTCTTACTGTACACACTCTTTTCACTATACAGTATACTTTTGTTTGTATCCTACTTTGTGCTTAGTTATATTATTTTATAGGTTATAATGGAAATGCCTTCCCAGTTTTATGAAATATGCTTTTTGGTGCTAGTCGCCAGCCCCTGTCCTATGGAAGGCAGGAATGAGGTTTTCATGGCACGGTCCCTAAGGGACGGGTCATGACACCATCATCTAAATTATATAAACAGTACTTTCCAAGAATACCTCTAGTTTCTTATAGGACCAAATAATATCATGTTCCATAATTGTAAATTATCAAAAGATGATACTTCACAAATAGATTTCAAACATTACTTATGTTGCATACCAAATTGAGAAGGATCATTGACTTTTCAAGTATGAAACCTATGTTTTGGTTTTTCCTTAATGTGTCCTTTACCCATCAATGTAGATAATTTTTAAAGTTATAATGTTCAAATCATCAATTTCATAACCAATATTGATCTTTTATTTCACTAAGTCATGGTAAATCATAAATCATATGGTCGTATTTTTTTAGTGATTAATAATTCTCTTATCGATTGGTAGAAATAATAAATTCATCCTTGGAACTATGTTTTATATATTATTCATTCGGAAAGGTTATAAAGTATCCTTTATCGCATCATTGACTTATGATTATAAGTTTGTTCTTATGTACAATTACAAATAAAACAATTAAAATTAATTCTATTCCATGTAGTAAAATTTAACCAATACCAATGATTTCTCCTTGAGTATTATCATTGAATGTTACTTTTCCACCATTCATCATGAAAATATTCTTAAAGAAATCAATTTTATAGTACTTATTTTGGATCATCCCCTATCATTTTACCAAATATTTTCTTTTCACTCAATTATTATTTTCCATAAAAATATTTTTTTTGAATACCAAACCTTCTTGGGTCTGGTATATCAAAAAATAGTATTTTGGGTAACCATATTTATCAATTTTATTATTCATAGAAAATATAATCTCCATGGAAAAATATGTTTTATGATGTCCAAAATATTGGACTCTATTTAATGAAAAATATTTCTTCCGATGGGTAACACTTTGGGACATACTGAAAAAAGGATTACATTTTGGAACAAAATAATTGTTACTAAAAACAGGTTTCGGATTTATAAAACCTATTCTAGTATTTTCATAATAAGGTCTTACTGTCTTATTGAACCAGTGGTAAACTTGGATAAAATAGTAATTAATCTAGAAATATGAATCATTATTTTTACAACTAAATCCTTACCATCACGTGTAACAGTATCAGAAATATGTTTCTCAAAATTAGTTTCTAAAATATTTTTCTCAAAATTAAATTTTCCAAAATCCTTTGAAATAGTATCTCTTGCAAAATTTGTCTTATCGTGATATTTATAAAAACCTTATATTAAAAAATTAAATAGTGTTATTCTTGAATCCACCATAGTATGTTTTTCTTTGGATATATCATGTTTTTCACAAACTATGGATTTATAATATTCTAAAAGATTTTAAAATTTGGATACTGCTTGAAAACTAAGTAAAGTATTATATTAACTAGATGAGTAATATTATCCCTTTGAAGATATATAAATTTACTCATTATCAGTTTTAGGATATTTTTCATTTAAATATAAATTTTTAAGGGATTCAGAAATATGTAAATTATCCGTGAGACCTTGATTTTCCGTAGGTACTTTTGAAAGAATTCCTTAATTCCACCTTCTATATGTTTAGTTATTAGAATAATATTTATTATAATATCAAACAATGGCACTCCAATTTTTAGAATTTTAATATTTTTCTTTCTTTTTGAATTATTATACTTCTTTGTATTTCTTTCTGATTTTTGTTTCTTTTCAACTTTGAGCAATCTGGTTGGATATGTCCTACCATAATACATTCATAACATGTAACTTTTGAATATTTTATATCATTTTTATCCTAATAACCCTGATTATATTTGTACTAAAAGTATTTCTTTCCAAAAATCTTGGTCATACTTATATAAATATTATACAACTCAATTTTACAATGTTTGGATGAACAACAATTGCATTCAATAACAACACTATTCATTTATGATGGTTCCAAAAATTTCTCAGGAGAATGGACTATAGTATAAATGGGAGACGTTTTAGAAAATACAACATATCATTTTTTAATCTTAGATTTACCAGTATCTTTCTTAAACATTCCTTCATATTTCATGAGAGTTTCAAAAAAAGTATCAAGATTAAGATTAATAATCTTGCATATATCATCAACTGCAGTCCTTTTTAAATTCAAACTAAAATTATATCGTCACAAAAATTTTCTCAAAGTGGTTGTAAAATATTAATAATAGTTATAAACCATTGGTGAATCTTGAAACTGATTAACCAGACAGAAAATCAATGGCTTAAAAATCCACTATAAGGATTGCTCTTCTTATTTTTATAGCATTAGATGTACCAAAATCTATTACATATAATTTACAAAAAATACAATTCGAAGCATCAGAATATGATATCAGACTATAGATATACCCCTTCATATAATATAATAATGTATTTCTGACTTTATTGTTCAACTGATATTCAAACATCTCTGCATTAGTCCAATCAAAATCATATTTTCCAGGAATCATGTATTTTTCGGTAATAATTAAGCAATTATTAACTCTAATGTTGATCACAAATGTCATAATTAATTGTCTTCAATAATCATATAAATTCCCATCTATTATAATTTTCTGGCTAGAATTCATATTAGTATGAGGAAACAAATCCATATCTTCTATTATTCCAAAAAAACACTTTTACTACAAATACACATTACAATAAAAACAATTTTTAACTTATGATTTTGGAATAAGACTTAATAAAACTTGAAGTTGAATGAATATGTAAAAAATAAGAAAAATATAATAGTAAAAACCTCCTTTTTAAACAAATTAATGGATCATAAGAGTTTCATAGATAGCTATAATTACATGAGGGGTGAATTTTTTTTAAAAAACATTAAACTAAAAACCACAATACCATTTAAATTAAAAATAATGGTCTAATAAATCATATGACTATCAAAGTGAATGAATCGAAATCATAGTTGATTTGATTATATAAGAGTATATTTTTATCATAATCACATATACTCTGATAAAAAAATTGTATAGAATGATATGTGTGAAGACTAATTTCTTATTACTTGACAGCTTACAAGGCTTGTAAAAATAGGCAATACACTTGCTAGTAAAATTAATAATGAGTTAAAAAATATATTAAAATAATACACTCTTTTAACATTATGAGTAAGGGTTGTCGATAACCTTGGCTAAAGGTATCCACAATTTTATACTTACTAATAAATTTATCTTTCCTTACTTTGAATGCCTGGATAGAATTATCAGAATTATTAGGTATTCATATCCTAAGAATCCATTGACATGATGATTGACATATATATTCCTAGCCCAAGAATCCATTGATCAGAAGGATCAGATTATCTACATTCTTATCCCTACAATACCGAGATCCTAACGATAATAAGATGAAAAATCTAAATGTAAAATTTTCTTCAAGAATAAACCCTTCCAAGGATTCCATAGAATGACAACTCTCTAATGTATTATAATGAATAAGAATGATATTTTAATATAGATAAAACATCACAAGACATGAGTATTGAAATATATCTGATCAAAACACATGAAATAACCTTCTATTTCTATGAGAACCTTCAATGGTCATATTTTGATGTTTTTTAAATGGCCTTGGATATTTGGATCTTTGACAGCTCATAATGTTCTGGAATAACTTGATGTCGGATATCATTTTTTTTCACAATTATAATAATATAGTTAATTCCATATGTTATAATTATGTCTATATATTTCAATTATAAACATAGGATTTTTTGATGGACTTCTTTATCATCTATAAAAATGATAATCCTTATGAGGTTCTGTCCAATATTTTGGTACAAGAATTTGTATGATGGTCCTGACATTTTTCATTATGATGTACAAGAAAAAGTTCTAATATCTAGTCTGAATGAAGGTATGTTTGATTAATCGAACACATACATGATCTAATGGATCAAAATAAAGAATGATTGATTTATAATCATAGTACATTAAGAAATTTTATATTTAAGGTAAATGTAATTTTTTCTATAAAAACATATTAAAATAGTTATGTAATAAAAAGTTAGTAAAAATAGTTTTAACGGATTGTTTTTGATTTACAAAACTAAATAAATAGAAAAGTATGATGTTATATTTTTCACTCAACAATTAACTGATCATAAATAAAACAATTACCATTTTAATGAGAATAATATAATTTCTAGAAAACTATTTTTTTCTAAAAGTGGGATTAGTCACTATTTGGGAATATAATTAAAAACTTATTTTTACAACTTTTTGAAAATTTATTTGAAAAAATAAACTTCCTTTTTAAAATCCACATCTTAAAATTATCTTTGGGTAAATTTTTCTGAATTTTCAAAAATTATTTATTTTTTCTATGAATATGGAAAAATTATTTTTTTACTATAAAAAATATATTATTTTCATATCACTTTTAAAGAAAAAAGTGGGAAACCAATTGAATTGAGAGAAAAATAATTATTTTTATTAAAACAGACTTTTTATTAAATTTATATATGACATGAGATAATATTGTCAAAACATAACTAAAATTAGTTCAATTCAACGAAAATATAGATAATTTAGGTCATTTGAATAAATTTCATATTAAATTAAATTATAATTTCTTTTAACCTTTTCAATGTTTTTTTGGAGTAACTATTTTTTTACCCGTTTATGAGTTTAATTTTAAACTGAATTCATTATATTTTTTGAATTGAACAGGAAAAATGGATTATATATTTAGAATAATTATAATTAATTTTATATAATAACGTCATCTTAATTTTTGGTCATAGTGAATAGTAAAATATTATAAATTAATTACCACAGTTAAGGATAAATCCTATTTAACGTGATGTTAAACTAAGAAAATATATGGGCTAAAATGATCTGAAAAATAATATAATTCCTATTTTATGAGAATATTTAGACACTTATAACATTGGGTTCTATTGTTCTATGTTTTTGATATTATGTACCAGGATAGTGAAAAATATAATAATTTAAGTTACCAGAAAGACAAAATGTCAGACTCCTGATTTTAAATTTAAATTATGTGTGTATACAAGGACAAAAATGATTTGAATGAATGTGAATAATGATTTTGAGAATAATTAAATTACTATCATGAAGGTGATTTATTTTTAGTTTTTAGTAATCTCTTGATTGCCTTAAATTCTTAAGAAACTACAACGCGTTCAGTATTTAATTAATAGGAAAAGAATATAAAGCACACAAAAATATTTCAAGTAAAATAAATTGATTAAATTATTTTCTTCAGTTAATTTTGTAGATAAATATATCATTTTATCATAATTTGATCACAATATATTCAAATTCCATCATTTTATTGGTAATTTTTAAATTCAAATAAAATACAATATTTTGAAATTGGAGATAATGTTATTTTATAATAATTGATATTTTCTTGAATGGTTTAAAATTCAAAAAATTCATATCTTTTGAAATGTGATTTTTAAATATTTATAAAGAGAGAATGTGGTCCATTCATGGAATTTTTTTATAGTGACTATATCAACCCTGAATAGTGAAGAAATTGTTATACTAGTTAATTTTAAAGAAAATTTTTCATACTAATTGTCCTTATGTTAAAATAATTTTTGTACATTTATATAATTTTTTATTTGAAGATTATATTTCATTTTTATAATCAGGGTGTCTAAAATATTTAGTAAGTCTTGTAGAAACCCTAACTGCAGTATCCCAGAGTCATTTTCTTCATTATTACATTGGTATACGATAAAAGGAATCGCACCATGAAAGATCAAATAGTTTATTAGTATTATTAATCTATAAATATATATGATTCTTGTATTAAATTTGAATAAAAAAACACAACATAATTTTTTAGAATATAATTTCTCACTCTAGAATATCCTTGAATATAGATTATAATAAACTTCTTGGATTCCTGAAAAATGAAACTAAATAAACATGAGCTCAAATTATCAATAAGGGTTATGTATAGAGGATTACATCAAGAATCATTGTGAATAAAAAACATTGAAATGAAAATAATTGAAAAAAAAATCCATTTAAATAATTTAATTTCAATATTAGATAATTCATATTCAATATGGGATTGAATATAATTATAAATTCATGTCATTTAATCTATAACATTAATATCTTAAATCAGTAAGGTATAATCAATATGGAAATGTAAATTACAGAAAACAAATTCCATTTAATTAGAAAACTAATAATGGAAGGAATCCAATGATAATATCACTGAAAATATATCATGGACAAAAATAAAAGAATTTTTAATGAATGAAATGGTCAATTATTGTACTTCATGATCTCATACATCATGATTCCTTTAACATTTAGATCTTTTCTCAAGAAAATATAAAACAGAATGGTAGAAGACTATTAAACTAAGGATGCCCACCTAAATCATCTCATGAGACACAAAGATGCATTAAGGGGCTTCATAATTTGGATCCCCACCAATCACTTCATGTCCAAATATTTCATCACATAAAGAATAATTAATTTACGTCATGAACAGTGTGTCGTATCCTTATATATTTTTATTGAGTAAAGGATTAATATTTATCAATTCTTCACCAAATAAAAAATAACATTAATTTTAGAAAATATTATGTAAAAATTATATATTTTTTAATAAATAAACATATCCATGATAAATAATATTGATATTTTGGGAAAATTTATTTACTTCAAAAATTAATCAGAATTATAAAATCAATATTATCCTTGTTCAATATAATCATAATCAATACAATGGATGAATAAGCGTGGTATCAATAAATCATATCCCCTGTATAATATATGTAAAATAATGGTTTATTTTAATTAATGAATAGAGATAACATAAAAATATCATTAAAACATTCTTGATGAAAATATCCTTTGCATTATGAAAATTAATTTCTATTATGAAATGATTAGAAATTATATTTTGAAAAAATCATTTGAAAATAACCTTTGAATATTATAAAAGGATCATTAATATATTTAGGTGGTCATCATTGCTGGAAATTCCATTCTCGTAGTTCATGATAAAATAATAATTCATTTCATATTTTCGGTAAAAACCAATTGGGAATCCTTTTGAAAGCAATAAGGAGGTTCCAGTGAAAAAAATTTCAAATGTAAAAATATGTAAAAAATATTTATTAAATTATTTATAATATATTAAAAAAAATAAAATACATTAGACAACAATGTTTTTGATGAAAAATGTTTTCCATCTGAAGAGAGAAATAATGTTATGTTTTATTAAAAACTTTATATCAATCAATTTTAATATATAAAAGTGGAAAATTATAATATTAACTAAATTATTTTTATATTAAAAAGAGAATAATAATTTAAAAGGGTTTAATAAATCAGGTTCAATTAATTTCTTTCTATTGAAATTCATGTATAAATAATCCCGAATAAAATGAAATTGTGAAATAAACCAATAAAAGATCATAACAACGAAGTGAGAAATAGATGATAAATCTATTATTTCCAAAAAAAATTAAATCCACATAATGTAATTGGATATATGAAATAATTTATTCCAAATTAAATATACCCATAATCAATGAATATTAATGACAATGAATAAGTATATAACCCAAGGAAACATATTTTTGTTTTTAAATTCCATAACACTTGTTAATTTTCATATAAAATACCATTAGATGAAATAATTAAAAATGAAAAATTAAATATAATAAATAATGAGTTATTCATGATATTACATTTAAAAGGTGTATTATATACACCATATTAAATAAATTAGGTGCATATCATTACATTATGCCTAAATGAAGTGAAATAGAGGTGATGTCCTTTATCTCACATTTATTTTCGCTGAACATGCCTTAACCTGAGGTAAAATGGTTTCAACCATATTATTTTTTCATACCATATCCATATTCTTATTTATAATTTCAAATATGTACATTTGATAATGTCTTCTCACCCGTTTGTTAATTATCTTTCATTATTTTCATAGTTTCATGTTTCAATTCCCTTTTTTTCTCATGAATGTTTTTTCAAGAAAGAT
The DNA here is from genome assembly GCA_963277665.1 of Viscum album. Classification (NCBI taxonomy): domain Eukaryota; kingdom Viridiplantae; phylum Streptophyta; class Magnoliopsida; order Santalales; family Viscaceae; genus Viscum; species Viscum album. The sequence continues at coordinate 1,378,023,197 of OY728120.1, read as the reverse complement.
TAGATTGTTGTCCATATTATAAAGCTCCATAACCTAAATAATAATAATCTTGGAATAATTGCGATATTTATATCTCCATTTAACTTTTAATACCAACCCAAAAATATGTTTTTGATAAATTAAGTGTGTTACAAACATGGAGACAGTCTGATGTATATATACTAGCGTAACATTTCCATTTTTCAATGATCACTATAGACGGGTCGTAAATGATATTTTCTATTTAAAAAATAAAAAAACAATTGTTAGTAACATAAAAGATAATTAAATTTACTTTTACATATCATTCATGTGATCTAAAGACTAAATGTCAGTCACTTGACTTGCTGAAATCGGTAGTCAACATCTGCACGAGAGATGTTATCATCAATAAATGATTAAAAATAAAATATATAAATTGATATATTTTATTCATAATGATAAATATGTAATTAATATAATAATTTAATAATTTATGTCACATATATTCATTAACCTTATCCTTTTCACCTTACATGTAAAGCGTTAGTGAAAGGTGCATCATAACACTTCGTGAGGCGATAGTCCATCGTACCAAAGTGCGACATTATCATATCCACACATAATGGAATATATATATATATTTTATTAAAAATCCTTATGTATAATAATTTTATAAATATCATAAATATAGATTAAATCTGTCATCATATCCCACTGTAATAATTGTTGTTGAAAATTTTAATAACTTCCGTTTTTATGGTGTTATCTAGTCCTACACACAAATGAAAATTTCATAACCCATCTGATGGATGTGAGGATGGGTTTGGTTCATTAAATTAAAATAATAACATCTTAGTATCTTTAATATATTTGTTTTATTATATAATATTTATTTCTGAATAATTTAAAGAGGTGGAGGAAGAAATAAATCAAAACCCTCATTATGGAATGTTACCTCTTCTTCGAGTAAACTCTTTGGTTTTCACCAAAATAACTCCTCGGTAATATTATTTCCCAAAATAATTATTATAGGTTGATGGGAAATAATTTTTATGTTATTTGGTTAGGTATTATTAAAAAATTGGTATTTAATATGTGAATAAGGGAGGAGTGGGGTTACCTTTTATAAGTGAGGGGAGAGGAAGACATGAATGTTTTGAAAATAAATTCGTCTACCCACATTATTTACATTAAAAAAAGGTTTTAAAATGAAGAATTATCGTAGAATATAAATTATAGAATAAAACTATTCCCATAAAATATATTTTTGGGAATTTTCTATGTTAATGTAACCCTTATCTTATTAGTTTTACCCCACGGTAAATCGTTTTTACCTTAACAGTGATCAATTATGTTTACAGTTTTAAATATTCAATTTGGAAAATATTTTGATTCAAATTATTAAAAAATATATATTATTATGATTCCATTTATTTTATAAAAATTTTAAAATTCCATTCACATATGTTTCAAAATTTAATTAAAAGTTAATCCTGCAAACACGATGAGAAAGTGGGTTTTCAAATAAAATGCACTCCAAAGATTACGATATTTTTATAAAAAACAAAATTATAGAAATGATTCCAATAAACTCAATTTTATTAATAGATATATAATTTATCTATTTTTACATTAAATTAATTTAAAAATATAATTATAATATAAATAATTTAAATGAAAAGGATGTTTTTAATTAAAATTCAGCACTTTTCACTAATCATAGAATATTGAAATATTTCAGAAAAATACCAAAAATTTACCCTAAGATAATTTTGATATTATAATTTAAGATATTAATTTTTTTTAATGTGTTAATTTTAATAAAATTGGTAGTAATTAGTTTAACATTATTTTCGCAATGCGTGACAAAACTGTATTTTAGATTAAAATGGTTTCTCAAAAAATTAGTTCTTTTTCAATTTTAATGATTCTTTTATTATTTAAAATCAATAAATAATATTAATTATCATAATTTATTAATTATTATTCATATTTTCCTTCTTAATAGCTATGTTATAAAAGTATAGTATATTATGGTTCATTTAGACTCAGTGTTGCGTGTTCCGTAAGATATCATTGAGATTTATTTAACGATATATATTTTGTGGGTTGTTTTAGATCTATGTTGAATATCACATATAGTATCGAGTATAATTTTATTATTTTATGATACGTTTTTACATGGGTAACTTTATTTTTTCCATAAATGATAAAATACCTAGTTTAAAAACACAAGTTACCATAATAAAAAACTAAAATAGAAAAAATAAGAAAACAAAGATGTTAAAGAAAAAAATAATTAAAATATGTGTTTTTTATTGTCGTGTATTTGGATCGACTATATCAACCCTCCACAACTTTAGTTATTATTTTTTATCCACATGGTTTGAGATTCTCTTCCTATTATTGAATAGTTTTGGGTATTTTAAAATATTTCACTCTTCCCCAATTATAAAAGGGTACTCACTCCCCTCATTTATTAACAAATTTCGTGACATTTGGAATGAAAACCCCCTAAAAATATATCACTAATGTCATTTTAGACATTATAAAGCTTCTTTTATTCCCAGAATTCAACCTTAGCATCCTTAAGGGGAGATCGAAATGAGGTTTCTCTAAGAGGAGGTAATTGTATTCACTAAGCGCATTCCTTTTTTTCTTATTTCCAAACCATAAATTATGTCATAAAACATATAGTATAATAACACCAATACATTCCATGTAATTATTTTTTATTAAATTTATATAATATAATTCATCCATATCCACATCCATCAAATGGGAAAAAATAGTAAATTATGTTTATGGAAGACCAACACCATGAGAACTGATGTAACTTGTCTTCAATGAAAACATATCGCAATTGAATATAATGATAGATAAAATTTGAATATATATTATTTATGAGATTATTATACCCATGGATTAAAAATATAACATATATCTTCTTACATTCCAATTATTAAAATGTGATAATGTTTCTCGTGTTTACGGTGGACTACCGCCTCATGGATCGATGTAATTTTATTCAGTTACAATTTACATGAAATACAATAAGGAAAAGTTTAATGAAAATATGTGATATTAATCAAATGATATAAATTATCTAATACAAAAATATCTTACACTATATGTTCCTTTCACCATTTATGGGAGTGATATCGTTGAACTTTCATATGTACAACCTACAGTCTCTATGATGGGATACAATTCATTTTCTATGTCCAATATTAAAAAATAGTTTTATGTTTTTATATAATGAAAAAAATATTTATACAATTAAAATAATTATATTTAACATTTTACTATATTCTATGTACAACAACAGGAACTTTCATGTCAAAAAACACATTAGAAAACAAGGAAATTGACCCTCGAAATAATGAAAAAAACGATATATTATTAACGAATGTGTTGTAAAATGATATAATATGATCATTTATTTTATGATATATATTATTTTGGTTATATGATAGTTTTATAATAACCATATATTTATTATAGAGGAGGTTCAGACACATATGAAGGAATTCAAACCTAGGATAAGGCTTTCTCATCTACCTCTTACTTCTGTGAGATATATATTATATTTACCACTTATTCGAATGTGTGGGGTATAATATAACCCTTTGGATATATTATATGGTGAATTTATTTCTATATTATTGATTAAAATTTTCATTTTATTTTATTTCTTAAATTGGTATTAGATGTTAACAGTTACCAAAGTGGTAAGAGTTTATTTAAAAATCGCATCATCATTCAAGATAATTTATGTTTAAGCCTCCCATGGGGGAATAATTTTATACTTCTATTATAAGATAATTCTAATTTATTATCATATGTTTATTAATTATCCTTTTCATGTAATATAAACATTTTACTCTTTTGGGAACATAAAATGATTGATAAAATGTTTTTATGAAATTCAAATATCATTTCTCTATTCGATCAATTTAATTTCCAAACCATGTATTCTATAAATGTTTTAATTTTTTTAAAATTTTATAAATTATTTATTGAAGAAATGTTTAAACATATTTTATATTTTACAAAATATTTTTAGATTAATGTTTATGTCATTTTTCAAAAAAAATCTCTTATGGATTTAACAAAAAATATTAATTGAATAATTTATTAACATTTACACTTTGAAAATAATTTCCATCTATAAAGACCACTAAATTCTCAATTACACAATTTATATGATTCAATTTTTCTTTAAAATAATAATATTATTAATATATTTTATTATATTTCATCTAAAAATGATTTTCTAATGAAAATTTTATTTTCCTCTAAATTTTATTTAATGACATTATTATTTCCTTTTTTCCTCAATGACACCTACCTTTTTTTAAACTTATGATCCAACGAGGATATATTTTATTGATATCATCCTTATTTTTTATTTTTATGGTTTACAATCATTTTTATTGAGGATATGCATTTTATCACCATACATCATAAAACATTACATGATTTATGATTATGTTTTTTTATTGCCGAATGTATTAAAAATTTATATGATTATTATTCAATAAAACATTTATATATATTATGTTTCACCCAATTCATTTGAGGAATTCATTTTACATTTAATGTGATGGTTGGGGCTCAGTTTTATTAATTTAGGTGATGAATTAATGGGTTTCATGAGACTAAATAATTATCAAAATTTGATGGGATTTTACCTGTTGTATTGAACTATATTGTGAAAGGTCCTAATAGTATGATTCAAATGTATTAAATTATAAATTTTATCATTATTACATTTATTATTAATTCTTATTTGATTATTTTATTAGTTATAATATCAATGGATAAGTTTCAACCTCATTAAGTTATTTATAGGCCTTTATTTGATCATAATTTATTCTTTCCATACTATTCCCATGTTATTTTTAAAATGGTATGTGTTTCAATAATTTACCTTTATATATTGATTATGATTAAATTTTCATGGCATCATTCATCGTATTCATACCATTATCGAGCATATGAGATCAACCCTTTAATATATTTTATTTTCCTAAGTATATCAGGAAGTGTTTTATGATTGATAAGCTTTTATAATCTTAGTGTAAGTATAGTTTTCCAAAAGAAAATATTTTTTGTATTTTAGGATTTTCAATATTTGTGAAAGTCATGTATATATATAGTTTACAAGGATTACTAATATATTTTATATTTTTGGATATGACACCATGTATCCAGTTCCAAATTAATAATGTAATTAATTAAATTGGATTATTATGGTTGGGATATTTGTGGTTGGTATCGAAAATTTTTTAATGGAAGCCTTACGAACTAGATTGAGGAAAATAAAAGTTAGGGATCGTAACCCTATAAAATATATATAGAATATATATATAGATGCACATAATAATGTTTTTATAAATAAAATATGGTGCCACTTTCCAAGAAATATATCACTATCGGGATACAACAAGAATTTATGGTTCCGGAATAGATATACCTAGAGGTAATAACATCCAAAAAGGAATATTATTCTTGACTCGATTGTTTCTTAGCACATGAAAATATTCATTAATTTACACATGGTTTGAAACTCTTGGGGTTATTTCTAGGATAATTAACATTTTATTTTCAAACAGTTATGAATATTTTAAAATATTTTTATTATTTAGAAACTACCTTAAAGAAGTCATGATTATGACTGTGAGATTAACCTTGTGTAAATTTTTCATTTTATATTTAACTTGTTTTGGAATTATAAATTATGATACATAATATCATCATCTAATATAGTGTATTTAATTTTTTTATAAATTGAATCTAGAATATGGGACGAGAACCGTATCAACGCATGTAATCCAAAGATTAAAAATGATCAATTATTTAATGGGATTAAGCAAATATTTTGATGGAAACTAGTCTTCCGAACATTATCATCATACAAGGGAATAAAAAATGTGATATCAAGATAGAAAAATAATTCTCCATCTTGTATGGTTTCGAAGGGATGTAATAAAATAATGGGAAGATTGAGCAAATGATGGATAAGGGGAATAAGGGAAAGAAGGATTCCCCCATTTGATATTTGATGAAGGAAGGCCCATATTACATAAATGAAATAAGTGGGTGTTTTATATATGCATATAGAGAAAGGTGACCATACTCATGATTGAAAGGGTATGAGATGTGGCCTTAATTTTACATGATTTCTCGCATACTTTTAATTGATATTTAATAATTTAAATAATTAATTTTTCACTTTTTACTTAATACTTTCACTTTTGTTATTTTATAATTAAATTAATTGATTAATCAATTTTTATAAATATGTTTAAATTTTATTCCTCTAAAATTTTTATTTTTGGTTTACTTTATTTTTAAGGTTTTGATTATACATAAATAAATTTATATTATTTGGTTTTAATTAATGAAGAATTTATTCATTTATTTTAATCTACTTAATTTGTAATTTAATCTAACTCTTTATATTATATATCCATAATATAAATTAACATTAATTATAAATTTTAATAATAAATCAAGTTTTATTTATTAAATCATTTTAATCTAATGTCTTAAATTAACTTCTTAATCTTATAATATAATAATTAACATTCTTAATTTTTATTAACCTTTAGTCTTTGAAATTATCTTATTTATCATCCATTTTTTCGAGGTTCCTTTTGTGATCGTTATATTTAAAATATACTTATTGTCTTTAATTTAGGTTATTTTAAAACATTTAACCAATTTATTTAATTAATTAAATATTATTTCTTATTTTAATCTTTTAATTTTTTCTTTTAAAATTAGTTTTACATAAATAATTTTTATTAATAAAAGTTTTTAAAATTAATAATTTATTTATGTGATTTGAATGTATAATTTAATTTTAAAAAAACCCAGTCTAAATTATTTGTTCTTCTTGGATTTTAATTTTAGTTTTATGTTCTTAATTAGACAATAAGTAAATAATTTTAATTAATTGTCAAATTTTTTTATGTTTCTTTTATTGAATTAATTAATTAAATTTTATTTTTAGTGAAGTTATAAATTTGAGTCACTTATACCCTAGAAATGTCGCATCCATGTACCGATAGATGTGTATAACTGATACTACGTCGGTGCATCATTCACTACTATGGACAACCACACACTAACTATATATATTGTTACCAACCGACATCCCTCAACATTTCTCCCCATAATAACAAGCTATCGATACTCTACAGAAACTGATGCCCCTTCCCTCTGTCAGTGTCTAGCGGGTCAGTGATGCACAATTGCCTGGAGGTCGGGTTAGGGAGTTGTCCAATGCCTAAGAGAAGAGGATCGAGCCGCTGTGAGCTGATCTTGAGCCTTACACGTAGTATCCTCAAGTCGAGATACCACCTTCCACCACTATGAAAATCACCAAGTCGTCACCGATTCAGAGGAGGTCCTCTAGGGAGGGTTTTCCATCGTGGAGGGATTCAATGGAACCCGAGAACCCCCCCCCCCCCTTATGCAAGGAAGATGATTCAGAGGATGAAATATTAATTAAAAATTATATATAAATATAAATTAATGAATAAATTAATGATAAAAAATATAAAACTGATTAATTTAAAACTAAAATATTAATAATAACTTACCAATCAAAAAATAAATAAATTTAATAAATAACTATAGGTAAAATTTATCTTTTTAAATATAATAATTATTATTAAAATAATAATATTGATAAGTAAAAAATTAATTTGATGAAAAAAAAGTTGCAAATTTAAAAATATTATAAACACATAATAAAGAATTATTAATAATATTAATTGAATTAAAATATTTAAATAAATATATTTTCAATAATAATCTAAATTATATAATATATTTATAAATTATACACATAATTAAATAAATTTCTAATTTTATTATTAAATTAAATAAATTTTATAATTATAAATAATAACATATAGACATTTATATAATGTTAATAAAATAAATTAATAAAATAATAAATTATTAATCAATTATAATAATAAGTTAACAAAAATTAAATATAAATAAATTAAAATAATAATTTAAAATATTCTATTAATACACTAACATTTACTATAATATTTTAATTATTTTCATAATTAATTAAATAAGAAACTTAAATTTTTTTATTTTATTTAAACTGTATAAATTCACCCTCTATTTTATAGATTCAAGTATAGGACAAATTCATGTCCAGATTCATCCTTTTCAGTTGACCAGAGTTAGTTATAGGGGTAAAGCTAAAGTGACCAGTATTTCATGAAAAAGTTCACTTGTAAGGTGACTTTAGAAAATATCAATTTGATTTAGTGTAGATAAGTAGTGACGTCCATTAGATGATGGAGGATACTTAAAGCAGAGTAGATTCATGATATAGGGGACATCACTCATTCACTTCTCAACACATTTCATCAGAGATTCCTTAGAGACAATTGAAGTTCCACTTCTCGAAGTTCTTGTGGAGTTGAGGTAGGAGCAGTGCGACTCCATTGATTTCAAGGCGGGGTTCTTTCTTCCAATGTTCATTCTTAGTTTCTCTTCTTGTAATTTAATTTTTTTCATTTCCCATTATAAATATGATAGTTTTCTCTAATTCTACATCCATAGAATTCTTTTTTCTATATGTATTTATCAATTTATCTTTTCACTTTTTTATTTTAATGTATTCAGAGTTGATCAGAGAGATCATTTATAAAACCATTCATATGCTTCATACCACATGAATTCAGTTTTAAAATTCATGATAATTTTGTGAGTTTGATCATGGAAATATTTTCTTCAATGAAATGTAATTCTAAAAGATAACTTTAGAATATACAGTGAGTCTATTCTATGGTACTTTTAATATTTTAATCTATTAGATGAACCTTTCATGGAGTGGTGAACTCCAAGATTTTTTAATCTGAGTGAATTCTCTCCCAGAGAAGGAAATAATCCATTATATTCTATTGGTTACATTTCATCCACATTTATATGATTATTAATTCTTTTAAAACCAGAAGGATATATTTTTCCCTGGTCTCATCTCATGATTTTTCATCTATTAACATCTTTTTTATTTGTTTCTTGATGATTTTTCTTATTAATTATAGTTTCATCATGGATTAGAAAAAAATATAAAAATAATCATGTGTCATTTCCTCCTTATTAAAAAATTAAATAGAAAGTCTCCCCACTACTAACAATAGTGGGGTAGTTTTAATTAATTTTTTTTTCATCCTTCCCTATGGGTTCATCCCTACAAACCCCTATATAGTAGTAGTAAGAAAACATAAAATTTTTCTACATTGACTCATTTTTAATGATGAGTAGGTAATGTTTTTTTCGTTGTTGACTGGGAAGGACTTGAGAGACAATTTTACATTTATAGTGAAAATTTTGAAAATTCACATAAAAACGTAATTAAAAAAATAAAAAAATTGGAAAAAATTGTATTGATTTACAGTTATTTTCCCATACTATTTTCAGTGAATTTTTATTATTTATACACTTGTGCTGATTTAAACTGAAATGTTTTTACTTTTTTTTATGCTAGTTTCACTCTGATATTACATTATATATGAGCACAAGATCTTATACAGTTAGTTTAGAGCCCTTGAACCCAAAATAGATAACCCCTTAACTGACCTTAAAAATAAAAACAAATCTGAAATAGAAAATTTATATGAAAGTGTTCATTTACCTATAAATAAAAATCATTTACAACCTAATCACATTGATGAGATATATATTACTAGTATGATAGAGTTCAAACTCCCTCACTTGTCAATTAATCCTTCTTCTACTAGACTCTCTCCTAGTGCCAGAAACTATGATTTCAAACAGTCTCATTTGAATATTTTTCATCATTCAATGGGATTTATAAAGAGGACTCATTACCCTTCATTAGAGTCTTCTACATAAATGTGTAGTAATTAACACTGCTAGGACTCACAGAAAATGAAGTGAGAATGAGGTTATTTCCATTTTTTCGTAAAGGGAATTCTAGCAACTTGTTTTTGAGTATTGATGATAAAAGTTTTGATAACTGGGACCATGTCAACAATTCATTTGTAATGAAATTTTACCCTTAAAGTACTAAAGGATAACTTTGAAATGAAATCACATTTTCTTAGCAATAGTATAAGGAATTATTTCATGATGCTTAGGATACATTCAAGGAACTTCTAATAATGTTCCCCTGTCATCAACTCCAATCCCACATTCTCATAGACACCGTATATAATGGTTCATCCTTTACTCGTCAGAATATAGTGGATCAATATTCTAGGAAATTACAATGATAAAACTAATGAATAGTTGAGGAAAATGTTCTATAACCATTCCTTAAAATCTCATCAAGAAAATTCAAGAAACAAATAGTGAATTGAATTCCTTTTACTGGTTCTAAAATGGAAATGAATACTCTAACACAACTGGCTAAAATCACCGACCAACGTCAAACCATAATGAACCATAATTTCAAGAATCTTTTCAACCATGTTGGATGTCTAAAAACAAACCAATCACTTAGTAATCAATTTTCACAATTTTGGATGTTTAGTCACACTAAAAACATCTACCCAAATTTTTATATGTCTTCTTGATAAGAAAATTCAAACATTGTCAATTATGGTCCTAATATGTCTTCCAAATAAGCCCCTTTTTCTAAAAATTACAATGAATGATATAGAATCCATCCCAATATTTCATTTAAATACCATGGTCTAACAAAAAATTCTACTTCCCCAAATTACCTATAACAACCTATAAAATATTTCAAAATCAACAAAGGGGTGATTATTCTAATGTCCAAGGAAATAATGATAGCTAAGTGTCATAAAATGGATCTAGTTTAAATATATTAGACTTCGAAGAGGAAATATTAAAAACCCAACTGGATAAATATCAATCTCAATATTAATCTTATAAAATCTTAAAAAATGATAGAATGAAAATCATGGAAACACAAATTGCCTAACTTTCTAGAGATATAATTTCTAGGGATAAAGGATGATTTCCAAGCACAAAAGAACATAATCCTAGAGGGAAAGCCATGGGTTTCATCACTAAAAGTTGGATAAACACTCAAACTATTCCAAAAAAGACTTTGAAAATGATGAAAATGAAAAACTAAATGAAATAGGAAAAAATATTTTTGGTTCAAAATATGTAAATCAACAGAAAATTCTAGAAAACGATCATAATCTCAACCTTTCATATGGAAATCAAGATGAAAAATCCTCTGGAAATTAAATAAAAAATGGAAAATAGAAAGATTCTGAAGAAATCAGGGACATGCCTACTATTCTTAAGAATTGGTTTTCACCCATCCTTTTCCCTCAAGGGTTGAGACCCATGAGTGATACCAATGCTAAAATTATTCTATTTCATGGGATTTTTTCCAATATCCAAGTGAAAATTCTTTTTCTTTCAAGACATAATTCAAGTCCCATATTATATAAATTCAAATAAAAAATTGTTTCAAATAAAAAATATCTTGAAGATTTTTTCAATTATAGACTCACTGAAGAGTGCATTGTAGCACTCCAAAAGAAAATCCCACTCAAAATCAATGATCTAGGTAGTTTTTTCATACCATGTACCCTAGTAAATTATGATAAACTATACTGTCTATGTGACTTAGCTTCCAGTATCAATCTACTTCTATACTCACTGTTCTAATAATTGAGATTGGGGGATCTTCAACCCACCACATCGACATCTATCCTGCAGTTGGCTGACCATTCCTTCACTCATCACATGGGAAGGGTATGTGACATTCTAGTTGGATTTGTGAAAATGTTTCCACCTATTAATTTTCAAGTCTTAGATATGGAGTGTGACCAAGAGGTGCTCATAATTATAGTTAGGCCCTTATGGGGCCACTAGTGGAGTATTAATTGCTGTATCTAAGGGTCAATTGATCATCAAAATTGGATAAAAACAAGAAATGTTTAATGTGTTTGAAAATGTAAAAGGACCAACATTCCTTAAAAATTGTTCAATATTTGAGTCGATAGAAGATGGTAATCAATTATAAAATCATATAGAATCTAAAAAACAATCCTTTATTGAATAAATAAATTTGAAAATTAAAACTCATGATTTCTCTATTTTACAAAGTCTTAAATCTTCTTAAACAACGAATCTAGATAATTTTCCAAAACTGGACAACTGTCCAGTTTCTGCTGTAATGGAATATGTGTCTTCTATTTCCATGAATGAAACATCATGAGTGAAATAGAGGTTTATTCTAATGTCCCCTGAATTTCTAAAAACTATTATGAAGTAGAGGTATTGTTTATAAAAAACCTTTATGTCATTACCATAATAAATATTTAAAAATCAAATCTAGAAAATATGGATAGTGGGTTATCTATCTTGGATAAAAACACTATCATTTCAAAAAAAACATGAAATTGAAAACCAATAATCATTTAAATCTCTTTTAAAGAGTTCTGTTGAAGATCTTGGGCCTCTTTGGCCTAAGTGTCATAATTCTATAAAAAAACACCCATTCTTGAACTAAAACCACATCCTACACATCTAAAAAATTCATTTTTGGATGATAAATCAACACTTCATATTATTAATTCTTCTAAAATGAAATAAAATCATGATTAATGATTGTTAAATATTCTAAAAAAGTACAAATCCTCCTTAGGAAGGACCATATATGATATCAATGGAATTATTCCATCATTCTGTATGCATATGATTCCAATGGATTTAGACCATAATCCTAGATTTGAGTTCCAAAGAAGATTAAATCCTTTCATGAAATAGGTTTTGAGAGAATAATTAATTAAGTTTATGGATTCTAAAATAAAATATCCTATCTCTAATATCACTTGGGTCATTTTAGTCCACATATTCCCTAATAAAGGACGTTCCATTATTGTAACAAACAAGAAAAATGAAGAAATTCATGTTAGGAAAGCCAAAAAAGGAGAGTCTATATAGACTATAGGAAGCATAATTCATCCACTGTGAAGAACCATTTTACTATTCCCTTTATTTATAAAATGCTTGAGAGGTTCTCTTATAATGATTTTTTTTGTTTTCAGGATGGTTATTCTGGACACAATCAAGTTTTAGTTGATCCGTAATATTAGTAGAGTACTACATTCACATGGCCCATTAGGTCATTTTCCTACCGACAGATTTCTTTTGGGTTATGTGGATACCCTGATACCATTCAAAGAATCATGATGGCTATCTTCTCTAATACTATTGAGAGAATCATTAAGGTTTCATGAATGACTTCTCTATAGTGGGAAACACATTTGATATGTACTCAAAATATTCGGAGTTAGTGCTTGAGAGATTCATAGAGACCAACCTAGTTCTTAACTAGGAAAAATGACAATTTATAGTCTGTAAGGGGATAGTGTTGGGATTTAAAATGTCTAATAGATATTTATAGGTTGATACTGCTTAAATATAAGTAATTCAAAAACTCCCACCTACTAAAAAATGTAAAATGTGTTATATGTTTTATAGGTCATGTCAGTTTCTAATGGAGGTTTATAAAAGAATTTTCAAAAATCACTAAGCCCTTGTGTTCTTTGATTATTAAGGATGGACCCATTGTGTTTGTCCAAAACAGTTTGGATTCATTTTATCCACATAAATAAAAACACACTTTATCACTTATCATCAGTGCACCTGATTGGAAACACACTTTTGAATTAATTTTGGATACTACAGATATGGATAATGGAGTTATCATAGGATAGATTAGAGAGAAAGAAGTTGCAAGTGGTTTATTATGTTAGTAGACTTCTGGATGAGGCTCAGAGAAACTATACCACTTCTAAAATGGAGTTGATGGTTATTTTTCTTTCTCTTGAGAAGTTTATATAGTATCATCTTGGTTCTATTGTAAATTTATTCACTGACAATTCATCCTGTATGTATGTGTTGTCTAAAATGAAATCTAAACCTAGACTTATTAGATGAATTTTTTCATTACAAGAGTTTTTCGTGGAAATTGAAGATAAGAAGGGCGCTGAAAACCATGTTACAGACCACCGATCTAGGATTCTTCATACACAATGTGGAGACCCAAGGGTGTTTAACTCTTCCTTTCCCGATGGAAAACATCTCACTTTGTAAATCAAGAAGTTTTTATAGTTTGAAGACTATACCAATTTTTTGGTGGTAGGAGTCCTTCCAATAGACTTTTACAATAACCAACGGAATATAATTCATTTTAGAACTTTAGTATTACCTTTGGGATGAACCTTTTTAATTTAGGAGGTGAGATATTGGTATACATAGAATTTATGTGCTAGAAGAAGAGATGCTTTCCATTTTAAAGAGTTGTCAATCCTCACCATGGGGAGGACATCATGGTGGGGAATGGATATCTCAAAATGTCCTTCAGGATGGTTTTTTGGCCCACCTTATTTAAGGATTCAAGGATATGTTTTGTAGGATGTGATAGAATTCATAGGTTAGGAAATGTTGAGATGAAACAAGAGTTACCTCAAAAAGGTATTTTACAAGATGAAATTATTAAGGTTTAGGGTTTATATTTCATGGGACCATTTCCAATATCTCGTGGGAATGGATATATTCATCTATCTATAGATTATTTGTCTAAGTGAATTGAGGATGTACCTCTTCCAAACAATCATTCAAATAGTGTAACTAATTTTTCCAAAGGAATATATATTCATGATTTGAAGTACCAAAGTCCTTCATCACTAATAATGGAACACATTTTAAAACCTAAATGTTTAAATATTTAATACAAAAATATGGTTACAACTAGAAAACTGGGACTTCATACCATCCAAAATCTATTTGGAAAGTGTAGATATCAAATAGGGAGCTAAAAAAGTTTCTAGAAAAAATTCATCTCACTCTTGAAAAGATCGGTCACTAAAATTAGATGAATCTTTATGGTAATATTGAATAAATTTTAATATCCAAATTGGAATGTATCCACATAGGCTATTATTTGGGGAGTGTTTTCATTTTCCTATGGAGTTGCAGTACAAGTCATATTGGGTAGTTAAGGCCATAAATTTCAATTTTAAGAGTGGTGGTGAGAGAAGATTCCTTGATCTGAGGGAACATGATGAAATAAGGAGAGAGTCTTATGATAATTATAGGATATAAAAAGATAGGAATAAAATATTTTTTGACTCTGTCACACACAATAGAGAGTTTAAACCTCGATAGAAGATCCTTCTTTTTAATTTAATACTTAATATCATTCCTAGTAAGTTAAAACCCAAGTGTTCTAGAACTTTTTCTATTAGTAGAGTTTTAATTAATTGATCTGTTGAGATTGCAGGTGAAGAGTTCAAGACCATGACGGTAAATGGGAAATTATTCAAACACTATTTTAAAGGATAATAAAATTTATTTTATACCTCATCGTGATGGAAAATTGAATTTTAATAACGTCTAACTGATGAATCTAAACATAGTGTTGTACAAAAATCAACCCATGGTTCATAATTTGATTTTAATTTTTCTATTTTCTGGATTTTTATTTTGAATAATGTGATAATGTGGATATTTTTTGTACTCTCTATTTATTCTAAGTCTATCATGGTCTTTATGGTTCTTATTTTATGAATAAAAAAGAATGTTGCAGTTGGAGTCACAAAGGAGTGGAATTCCCATAATGGATCATTATCAATAAAATTTTATTGGGAAGTTCTTTTATTTTAATTATGAATTTATTTTTTTTCTCCATTAACTTCAAAAAAATCATTTTTAAATCGTTGAACATCAAGATTAATTTTTTTCATGGTATTCCATTGAGTTTTTATTACATTTGATCCATTGATCCACTTTTATCTTTATGTTACTCAATGTTGACTCACTGGTGGTAGTGTCGGTGAGTTATAAATTTCCTGCTGCTATGGAATTAATTTTCTTCATGTCACTTTAGTGTAATCTAGTGTTTTTTGAGATGAAAAAAAAAATTGTATGTTTTATTTCTTGGTTGTTAAACATTCTACTATTTATTTGTGATGTTGATGAAAAACTATACTATATATGTCCCTTTACTAATAAATTCTTCTACAAGTATTTGTTTGTGGAAAATTTAGTGTTCATGAAAATATTTTTAGTTATGCTGGAAATATCCTCTTGCATGAGTTTTCTTGCTACAAGTTATTAATTCCTATACTGTTATACTTTAAAAAGTAAGCATGAACCTATTTGTTGAAAAATTAAGTCTCATAGGTTTAAATCATTACTATATGAAACTAAGCATGGGCGTACATATATGAAATCTATATGAGTTTTTTTATTAAATCTACTTGTTTCTATAGGGTGTCTTAGCATACATATTTCTACTTTATTGAAAATATTATTGAACCATATTCTGTAAAATTTGCTTACACTATATTCACTATGTAATTAAATATGTTTACGCACTACTGATATAGCTTAATGGAAAATTTTGTCCCTACTTTAAATAATAATTCATGTAAACATACTGTAAAGTAATATGATTGTGGAAAACACTGATTGTTGATCATCAATGAGACCCTTAATATCTCATTAATCTTATTTAATGAAATCAGTTTTAAGCTTTAATTGTTAAATTGTGTTCTTCTCCACCATTGAATTCAAATATTTGGACAAATTTGGGTTTTATGTGTGGGGGAGGGTGTCAATTATTAACTGATCCAATTTGTGATTAATAAATCCCATCAAACCCCTTTACTCATTAAATTTGTTTTCAAAAAAGTGATAAAATTATTCACAATTTATTGATAGTTTTAGGCTTCACATTTTGGACAAATTATGTCTTGACTAATGACAATATCTTATTAGTAGTTAATATTTTCCTTGAATCTGAAACTTGTGTGGGTGAATGATTATTAAGTAAATCTGGTCAATGATTATATAAATATTTGTATTAGTAAAAATATTTTAAAGGGATATTAGATACTTTTTTGTGGAGTTGAGATCATAACTGTATGTACTAGAAGTTTGAAATATTTTCCATGGTAAATCATCTTTCATTTTTTTATTAAAATATGATCATCTCCATGGTGGACCAATTTGTATAGTTGTAATAAGAATATATTGAAGCTGGAATAAATTGGGCATTTGGGAACCCATGGTGGATCTCTGAGACCCTATACATCGGGTGTGTTTTTGTTAACTAAAATCCACCTGTACAATATTTAATATGTGGGTATTCATAGTGGTTAGAACATGTTATATACCTTGGGAAAAATAAAATAAACTGGTAAGGGCCAAAAATGGGTTCATTATGGTGATGGGAATAATGAATGCCAGATGAAGAAAGGGACAATTAGTTTATATGTGAATCATTTAGGTTATATAAATAAGGTTATTCAAAATTATATTTTTTAGAACTTATGTGAAAGTAAAATTTTAAATTTTCTCTGGTTAAGATTGTAATTTCAACAATTTTAACATGTTATCACTCTTGAATGTTGATCTTAGGATTGAATAGTATTAAGTTATTAGGTAGATTCATATGTAAGGCATGACGTCCTCATTGGAATATGACTCACTACCTCTTAGATTACCTGTAAGAGTTTGTTTTAGGAAATACAACTTTTGATGTTTTCGTATTAAAAGCCTATTGCTCAATTTTGAGGGCCTATGCTTTTAAAATGTTGAACATGTTATATTTTGAGTAGACTAATAAAAACACACTTTTGTCTTTTGATATTAACGAAACATGTAATTGTTTGAGGACATACTTGGATTATGTTTAACGAAATTTGATGTGGCCTTAATATTACCTGATTTTGCACAATTTTTAATTATTTTATGATAAATTAATTAAATAATTTTTCACGTTTTACAAATTAATTTCACTTTTGTGATTTTATTATTTAATTTTAATGATTGATCAATTTTTAAAAATTTGTTTTTATATTAAGCCTCTAAAATTTTAATTTGTGTTTTACTTAATTTTTAATGTTTCTACTCTACATAAAAATATTAAATTTATACTGTTTTAATTAATTAATAATTTATCCATATATTTTGATCTTCTTAATCTATAATTTAATTTATCTCTTTAAATTTTGAATCCTTAATATAAATTAACCTAAATTATAAATTAAGGTAATTGATTAATTTCATTTATTAAATCATTTTAATTAGATGTCTATAATTAACTTATTAATCCAATAAGGAAATAATTAACAGCCTTAATTTTTATTAAACTTAAATATTGAATTTATATTCTTTTGAGGTTCCTTCTATTCTCTCTTTAATTTTTCATCTGGTTTTCATCTTTAATTTTTGTTGTTTTTTTACATTTATCATTTTATTTAATTAATCGAATCTTAATTTTAATTTTAATATTTTATTCTTTGATTTAAATTTATTTTAACATGATTCAGTCTTATTAATTAATGTGTTTCATAATTTAATTATTTAATTCAAATGTTTAATTTAAATTAAAAAAAAATCTATCTTAATATATTTGATCTTATTGGATTTTAATTTTAGATTTATATACGTAATTAGATAATTAGATAATAATTTTAATTAATTATTAAATTATTTTATGTTTTATTATTTAATTTATTCATTTTTGTTTATTTTTATTGTAGTTATAAATATGAGTCATTGAAACCCTGTTCGTTCCACCCATCAACCTACTGACATATGCGTCTAACCGATACTTTGTATGTGCCTCATTCATTACTCCTAACTACCATGCACCAACTTTCGGTAGCACATCCAACCAAAAGACTTCCCTCTTTCTCCCCATCATAAAAATTTACCGTTACTCCATATATATCAATGCCCCTTCCCTTTTTCGGTGTATCACGTGTCACTGATGAATCGTTGTCTGACCCCCATTTCTCACATCTCATCGACGCATAACATTACCACTTACCGGCATCCCTCATCTCAAGTATCTATTACACTAACTTCTCTCATTCCATGTCATTCTACCAAAGATCCTAATTTATCACCAAAAAACCCGTCCACTACCAACATCAACCCTCAACCTCAACACACAATCACTGCAATTGATCAATACATTTCATTATAGATCTGCAGCTACACAAAACAAATCGTAGTTCTGATATTTAGAATAGTCTGGAACCGAGTTGAGCCATTGTCACTGTGTGAAGAACAGATTCCCAGAGATTAGAGCCGCCGTCCGCCACTAAGGAGACGTGTTGATGCTATTGAGGCCATGTTTCCACCATTGTGTCAATGTGGAGTAATCCTCTACCAAGGTGTCAAACCACCCCTCACCATTTGGTGAAATCAGAACCATTGCTGGTGTGCTTGAAAGAGGAGGTCAGTCCTGGGAGTTTTCCACCTACTGAGAGAAGACAGTAGATCCATTTTGAGCCAATAATGAACATTACTCATAGTCACTTGAAGATGAGACACCACTTGTCACCGCTAAGAAAATCACCAAGTCACCGCCGATATGGAGGAGGTCCTGCAGGCAAGGTTCATCGTCATGAAGGGTTGTAATGGAACCTGAGACCCCCCCACTCACACAATGAAGATGATAGGGGATAAATTATTAATTAAAAATAAAATAGAAAGATAAATAAATTAATAATAATAATAATGTAAAAAATAAAACTAATTAATTTTAAAAAATATATTTAAAACTAAAATATTAGTAAAAACACATAAATAGAAATTAAAATGATTAATTTTAAATAAATAGTATACATTATATTTAAATTTTTAAATAAAATAATTATAATTATAATAATAAAATTAATAAGTTAAATTTAATTTTATAAAATAAATATTAATCTAATTTAAAAATGTTATTAAGATATTATAACTACTTATTAATAATATTAATTTAATAAAATAATCAAATAAATAAATATTAAATTATAATCTTAATAATTTAATCTAATTATAAATTATAAGCTTAATTAAATAAATTAATAACATTTTATTATAATATTAAATATATTAAATAATTATAAATAATAAAAAAATTTACCATATATAATGTTAATAAAATAAATTTCCAATTTATAATTACTTAAAATAATAAATTAACAAACATTAATTATAAATATCTTTTAATTAATGTAAATTAATTATCATAATTTTCTAAAATAATAAATTAGTAAACTAATCTTTACTCTAATATTTTTATTATTTTCTTAGTTAATTAAATTAGTAAAATAAATTTTTTTATTATTTCTAAAAATATTAATTCATCCTATATTTTTTATATTCATGTTTAGGCCAGATTAGTGTCCATATTCATCATTTTTAGTTGAGCGGAGTTAGTTACAGGGGTTAGGCTAAAGTGATGTACATTTTATGAAAAATTTCACATGTGCGGTGACTTCGTGAAAGATCAATTTGAGCCGATAGAGACAAGAAGTGACATACAACGGATGATGAAGTATACTTAAAGTAGAGTAGTTTCCTGATATTGGGGACATATCTCATTAAAATCTTGACACTTTACATCACAGATTCCTCAAAGATGATTAAAGTATCACTTATTAGAGTTATCATAGTGCATAGTTGGGAGGAGTAAAGCACCATTGGTCTCAAGGGGGGGTTATTTTTTCCCCTATTATTTATCAGTTTCCTTTCATGTAATTGAATTTTTTTCATTTTCCATTTTGAACAAGATAGTTAGTTAGAATTTTTATTTCGAATAATGTCATTTTCTACCAGTTATCTTCAATTTAACTTTTCACTTTGTTATTTTAATGTTTTCATAATTGATTAGTGATATCAATTCTAGAACTGTTAATATGATTTATACCAGATGTGTTAAATTTTAAAATTCACTATCATTTAGTACGTTTGACCGTCGATATATTTTCTTCTATTGATTATTAGTCAAAATGATAACTTTAAAACATTCAGTCAGTCTATTCTATTATACATTGTATATTTTAATCTTGCAGAAGTACTTCTGTTGGAGTAGCGAATTATGAGACTGTTCAATCTGAGTGACTTATCTCCTAGTGAGGGAAATAACTCATTCTTTTGTAGTGGTTATGTTACATCCACATTTATGTGATGAGGAATACTTTTAAACCAATAGGATATATTTTTTCCTAGGCCTATCTCTTGATTTTTCATCTATCAATATCTGTTATATTTATTGCTTCCTGATTTTTTATATTACATCATGTTTCATCATATCTTAGAACAAAAAAAAATATAAAAATCATTGTGTGGAATTTCTACCTTATTAAAAAAATTTAAAATAATGTCTCCTCCCTACTAACAAAAGTGTGGTAGTTTTAATGAAATTTTTGTTATTAGTACTTTCTTGTGGGTTTTAATATACAAACCACTATATAGTAGTAGTAGGAAAACATAAAAATTTTAAACATTAACATCTTTTAAACAAATAGTGATTTAGTAAGAATGAATCCTTTTATGTTTAATTAATTAACTTTAATGATATGGGTCAATAAGAAATTTAAATCTCCTTCCATCAAGGAAATATACCATAAAAGATGCTAAGGGAATAAGGTCAAACTTATTGTATTACTAAGGATAATGTGGAATGATTAAATTGATAATCTCTTTGGATTCAAGGATTATGTTATATAAGATGTTCATCAATTATAAGAATCATAAAATGTATAAGGATTTAATTTTGGTAGATTTTATATGAGTAATTCATGGTATATGTTGAATGATATCGACGACAAAGAAAATTAATACAATGGAATGTATATATTTTTTAGAATCACATGATTAAGGGTGGATAACTATTAATATGTGGTTGATGTTGATATAATAATGAAAATGATATTTTTATGGGATAATATTGGTAACCATGAAATTGGTTATTAATTTAGGTTATATTCCTTAGAGTTTACTACGTGTTTCAATTTTTGGAATATATTTTAAAACATGAGATTTTATTTTTATAAGTATTCATTATTTCATTATTAATTTATAGTGATCGTGGTTTTCACATATTTGGTATGTTACATTAAGTGATTCTTCATATTGTCTTTGAAATATAATAATATATTGATTATGGAAAATTACTAATATCTCTTAGAAATTTTCTTATTTTGATGTTAGATATAGATTTTTTTGTTTATGTTTAAGGTTATATATTTATGTAATTGATTAATTTAAACATTTGGTGTTATTATATTTGTTGTTCCAATCATTTTGATCATTGAAAATGTATAGATATATGAGTAGTAACTTGATGTTATTTTATTGAATTAATGATCTATTAACCTTTAATTCTAGAGATTTCACATTAAAATTACTTATGTATATTCATTTCCTAGAGTATGATATGAATTATGAATTGATCAATTCATAACAAAATAATGACAATTTAAATATGTTTCTTGGTTTTCTCTATTATAATGGTAAATTAATTCCTCAACTCTAGGAAAAGGATCTTGAAAAAAATGTACTCTTATTAAAATTATATCTGATGAATCAAATATCTTATTAACTCATAATATATTTCTTTTTTCAGGGCCTTAACATTTTAATAATAATTCAATTTCTGGTGATCAATTATCTCTATCACTCTCTATTAATCTTAGGTGTTAGTATTCTCTTCAATTTCCATGTATTCATTTCCAATAAATTTTCACAATCATGGAAACCAAGTTATCTTAACATTATACATCAATTTCTCTATCATCAAGTGGAATATTTTATCCCTTTTTATGATATAGGTTTCTACAAATTATATTTTTCAAATTTCAAAACCATGAATATCTATATCATAATTAATTTTATGTATGTCGTCTATTTAGGGTTTGTAGATTGAAAAATCCAAATATTTTTAAATAGGAACAGTATGTTTGTTATAATATATTTCATGAAACAAAAATATTATAATATAATGTGATACATTGAGAAATTAATATATATATATATCCAATATCTTTGATAACCCATGATGCGTAAAACACCATGATCAAATGAAAGGCAACAATCTTCTAAAATATTTTTATAAAGTATATTTTAAATTGGATGGTATGAATAAGAATAAATAAATTTTGAGAATTATAAGGTTTAACGATGTATAAAAGAAATTTAATTATTATGCATATATTGTAAATTAAAATTTACTATTTGATATAGAAATAAATAATATCTGAAAAACTATATTTTTTTCTAAAAGGAATATTTGTCATGATTTGGGAACATAATTTTTATTTAAAATTTAAATCATTTTTGAATGTTTTTTAAAAATAAAATTAATTTTTTTATATTTCTTTGGAAAAATAATCACTTGTTTTTTGTAGTTTTCTATGAATATTAATTTTTTCATAAAATGTTAACAATAAAAGTCTTTATTTAAAACTAAATTTTAATTAAAATTATTTAGAAATATAAATAATATTTCAAATTATTTTTAAAGTAATATTAATAAAATTATATTATAGTTTACCTAATTTATTTCATTTGAGAAATTTTATATTAAATTATGATATTAATACATTTTAATCTCTAAAATGTTTTTCTTTTGAAAAATGATTTTTTCCACACTTCTATTGGTTTAATATTAAATATAATACCACCTCTTATATGAAATGAATTTCCAAAAAATTATCCCATATTTGGAGTAAGTATATTTTATATTATATGAAATGATCAGTTAAATTTTTTTTCTAATGAATTGTAAAAATCATAAAAATTAATCCTCACGGTTAAGGATAAAATAAGTTTACTCTACAGTTAAACTAACGAATGATAAGCGTTAAAATGACCTTGACACTCACTAAATTCTTATTTCATATCCATATTTGTACCTTTATCACCTTAGCATCAATTTTTATTAGTTTTTTGGACACTTTTCCAATAATGTGACCTATATAATAATTCAAGTAAAGTAGAATACATGATATTCCCAATTTTCGTTTAAATTTGAATAATTTATTCATATAGGGAAAAAGAAAAGATGTGTATGAATACGAATGTTCATATTGATCATAATGAAATTAAATTCACACAGTTAATTTATTTCTAATTATTAGTAATCATATAATTACATTAAGTGAATAATAATTACCAATGGAAAAATTATTTAGTTAACAAAAAATAAAATAAATGACACTAAAAATATTACAAGGTAATTGAATTGTTTGAATTGGTTTTTCATTAATTTTATTGATAAATATACCATTTTATACCCACGTGAACATAATATATTCCAATACCATAATTTTCCAAATATTTGTTAAATTAAAATTAAATGAATAATTTTTATATATACATTAAGGTTATTTTATATTAAATTATAAATTATTAAGATTTTTTAAATTCATAAAAATAATATCTTCTTTCATCTGATTTGTAAATTCATAAAACAACAAAATATTTTCCCCTAATAAACAAATTATTCTTTTATAATGATTTTATTGACCATTATATAGTAAAAAACATTCTTATTATGTTTCAGGTTAATGGGGTGTTTTTGCATGTTACATGCACTTGTTCTAAAATTAATTTTCTACAAACATAGAATTTTTTATTTGATAAATTATATTTCATATTTAGAATATTTGGGTCAAAATTATATATTATTTATAATTTAATTTTAGTCCAAAAAAATAAAATACCACTATTAATGTTACAATTTATCATAGTGGAAAAATAAAATTCTAAAAGTATGGAAATGTTGAACTTAACGAACAAAATTTTTAAAACATGTGTTTTTTGTTTTTTTGTTGGAGGTGTAGATTGACTATATAATTCCTCCACCCATTAAATTATCAATTTTTATCCACTTTTTATGAGAGTGAATTCCCATTATTGAAGAGTTTTTCGTATTTATAAAATGTCACAACTCAATTATAAGAGGGAACTCGCTCTCCTCGATTATTCAAACATATCATACCATTTGACAGATCCAAAACTAGAAATAATATATCCCCAAAATCCTTAGAATCATTCTGTAACGTATCAGATTATTTGTGTATTTTTTTTATTTATATGGAATTATTTAGAGAATGCGAAATTTGACAACATATTATTTTGATGCCCGGAGCACACGGAATGATCCGTCGAAAAAAATGTTAAGCTTTAAATTGCGAAGGCGAGCAGTTTCCTAAAAAACCTGATTAACTCTTAAAAAAGTCCCCGATTGTTAAATATGAGGAGACTTTTGCATTCATAATGGTGGGTTTACCCAAGGTTCACCTTAATTTCTATCGGTGCATCCCCCCAATGAGAAAACACAATAACGGAATAACCGTAAATAAAATTATTAAATAAAATTATTTTATATTTCAAATTCTTATAACTCAAAAGCAGTTACTCAGATTGGAAATATGAGACCACCGTTGAACTCATGAGAGTATTATTTCTTTAGGTAGATACTAACATTGGCCAGCATGGGCCGCGAGTGGAACATAGTTTTTGGCCGTAAATAAAATAATTAAGTAAAAATTATTTTATTGTAAAATCATTAAAATCAAAATGGAAACATGGATTGAAAATAAGAGAGTATTGTTGAGATTTTGAGGTTATTTTCCACATAGATGTAGCCTAACCTTGACCGGATTGGGTCGAGGGTGATTGTAAATAATTTTTTATCTTTTTTTAATGTACATTCAGCAAACGTGTGGGAGACAAATTCTATATTTTGAATCGGTACTCAGATTAAAAATTCAAGGGGACCATTGAATCTGTAGTGTCGGGATTTACTTAAGTTTTTCATAACTTCAACCGGAAATGGTCGGATGAATAATTTAATTTTTTGGTCTTTACAAAAAAATAATAAAATAACTTTTGGATATTTTATTTTTCCTTTGTGTAATTGTTTCACAAATGGTGTTGGAACCATATTGCAACGTCAAACCCACTTAATGGAATGAATGATATTTTTTTGTAACCACAATATTGGGTGATTTAAATGAACATGTAACCACACCGTTGAGATAATTAAAAAGGTTCCTTAATTATACTCATTAATGAAAGTCATTAATTGTGTGGTGCGTTGATCCTTTCCTCCCCTCTATTTAAATGAATCACAGGCATGGGTTTTTTGACTCAAGAGAGGAACCTATGAAGAAATGATGTGATGACTTCCACCGACCTAGAAGGAAGCATCGAGTGATGAACATTGGAGGAATTGACAGGCGACATCAAGCGTCGATGAACCCCTTCGAAAGTGGGCACTTCTTCCTCATCTGCAGCAGCTTCAAACAAACTCAAGGTAGGGGTTATATGTTTGATTCCTCCCATTTTTACCCCATTCTTGAATATAATGAAGAATATATGTCAATAATCCAATGGGTTGACCCATGTTTGTTTCTTTAAAACGAGAGGATAATGTCGGGTTTCATTATGGGAGTTCTTATAATCTGATAATCCTTCCATGTTATAATGCTAAGACGCAATGTGCGGGTCGAACGAACAAGGATCAGACCCTCTGTAGAACCAGTTATGGTTGTGTTCTACATGGGTGAACAGAAGAAGATGTGGTGTCACAGCGGTACACGGTGGGACCAATGACCGAGGTAGGCGGCAACTAGCACCCATTGGCTGCAATGGAATGGCGGTGCCCAAAGGCGCCACATTGGAAGGTCGCGGCATCAAACCGTCAAAAAGTGTCTCGCAAGTATCTAGTGGGCCGGTCCACATGGACCAACAAGGAGGTGCGGTGCCATCCAGCGCCACTGCTCAGCTGGGCGATGGGCTGAGGCGGTGCACCACAGAGGAAGTTCTCAACATTGTGTCGCGGGGGAGAGTGGACCCACTCACACGGGTCCATAGCGGACTGTTCCACTTGGACCGGCCAAAAGACGTGGTGCCACTTGGAGTCGCGGCATTGAAGACCCAAAAGGATTTGTCCATTAGGGAGGGGAGTGGTCCACCATGCTCTGCCAGCAGGCCGGGCGATTCCGTAGCCCGGCGGACCATGCCTGGCCAGGTGGGTCGGGCCAAACCCACGGCCCAACAGGCCAAGCCCTCAGCCCTGTGTACCAGACCTATCCCAACCGAACCGGGCCATGCACAACCCCTTCAGGCCAGGCCTAGGTTGGTCCGACCATGTCCGACCGTACCTATACCCACTTACGGCCCAGTTCCCTTAAATGAGCATATCTGCTAAACAGGATACCTGTTTGATGGACCATCTACGGAACCAGAACACTTAGGATGAGATGAGTATTTTTCGATAATCTACAGGACTTCTAGAGAATTTTGGAATTTGGCCGAGTTGAACCGTACACGAATACAACTG
Organism: Viscum album; assembly: GCA_963277665.1. Lineage (NCBI taxonomy): Eukaryota > Viridiplantae > Streptophyta > Magnoliopsida > Santalales > Viscaceae > Viscum > Viscum album. The sequence continues at coordinate 1,377,996,094 of OY728120.1, read as the reverse complement.
GGCCCTCGTCACTAAAATGCCTATAACATTCATACCAGGAGTCCGGTTGACATGTCGTATGTTGCGTTAGAACCCTTATGAACATAATAATCATTGTGTTACATCCTTTTTTAACTTCATGGTAGTTAAGTTATTGTTGATAACCTAACGAGAAGAACGATGATGTTTCATGTAGTCCGAGTTATAATGGCTACTCCTTTGATAACATAAGTCGCGAGTATTCATTACTCCTCTACTTCGGTAGAGACGAGACACATCACGTAATGAGTGTGGGTTGGTTATCCTCTGAGGTGATTTTCCAATCTTTGGATTTGGTACTCCCCTATTGTACTTGGGTGAGTTTCCACAATACTAAACTCACATAGAGTAAGGTACTCCCCTATCGGGTAGGGTACGGGTCCTCTATGATAGGAGGAGGTACTCCTCTATTAACCAAGGGTGCAGGTCCTCCTTATGCAGTGCTAAAATAGATTTGTTACTCCCCTTCCATACCAGGGTGCGAGTTTCCTAGTGGGGGTCGGTACTCCCCTAACGTATTAGGGCACGAGTCCCGCACAGTGAACAAACACCAATGTTTTACTCCCTTACCGGGTAGGGTGTGCGTCCTCACATATGGAGTAGCACTCCACCCTCTCCAAGTTGTGATGGGGAGAGGGTCCTTTAGGGGACTTGGAGCTCCCTCGACTGCAAGACACCGTTACGAGGAGTGGGCCCCTCAACATGATGTAATCGATACCTAGGGTAGAAATTAGTACTCCCTTTACAAACTGGGGTGTTGGAAACTTCTTACTGAGGTGACTGAGATATCATTATTTAGACTGAATTAGTGCTCCCCCAACTGAATGCAATCTCGAGTAGTCGGCCTCTTCACTTGGTTTCCCTTGGTCTTGCCTCAGGTTCAAAACTATTAATGTGAGTCCCCTATTGTTGGGCACTATAGGCGGTTCAAGAAGAATGTTCCCCATGGAGCACATCCTTTCGGACATTCCATTAGGAATGGTTGAGTTTTACATGATGGATTACATCTCTTAGACGGGTGCCACTAGGGATGGCCAATACATGGATCCTGTACTCTTTATCCTTGAGTTACACGTTGATCCTTCTTTAGAAATTCGAGAAATGTCTTGAGGTCAGGGCCTTATGTTTATTTTTGGCTGAGATGAGTATATCAGATGATGTAGGAATATGAAATGGAAAATTCCTGAGTAAATCTGACTATGTACGATCCATTTTGTTTACTTCATTGTTGTTTTGTGGTATTTTTACATTGAGTATTTCTAAGAGACCATCAAGGGTCTCATGGTCCCATAGTAAGTACTGAGTTACTCACCCCTGCACGGGCATCACCGACACGGGTTGTTCCTGGTGCATACATTTGACATTTTGATAGGGGTGCTCAGGATGGTGGGACTGACAGACATTATGATGGTGAACTTGGTTTCCTAGGACCTGGAGTGGTCCAGTAGGACCAGTCAGAGAGGACATACTACTTCAGCATCCAGTAGCTTCACTACTCTAGTGATCAGGTGGGATCTTCCGTAGATGGTTGTGGGTTCTCCCTTTTTAGCTTGTTGTTTTCAGTACTTTTTTTAGTCTTGTATACTGGCCCGGTTACCCACTCAGTGGTTTACATTCTCCTGTACTCTGGTTTCTAATTACTTATTGTTCACCTTTTTGCTTTGGGGTTTTTGTTTGTGATTTCATATTTGTACAGGTATCGGGGAAAATGACTACCACTTTCTGGTTGATGCCTTCAGCTCTAGTCGTAAACCCTCAGAATTCGGGAGGTGTTCTTGGAATATATCATGGAATAGGCCCTGAGGGATGGTTCATGACAAAGAGGTATCACAGGATGTCAATTCTACCTCAATGACGAAGGTTCTGTTGTTTGTTTTGTGAGAAACTGTGTTAAGGGTTTCAAGTTCTGCTTTCAGGCCAGAGACTCTTGTGTTGGTGTGGCGGCCGAAGTATCTGTAAACCAGGACTCTGGGCAGCTGTTACCCGACTTGGTACATGGAAACACTGGTTTCATGTAATATAAGGGAATATTCATCTTGTATTGACAGTTGAATTACCGTATTTCTTCTTTAGTCATCTCTCCAGATATAACCATCTATCTATGGAACATCATGATCTATCTTAGGATGCCTCCACATGGACAACCTTCCAGGATCTCGATGTGATCTCATGAGTACATCCCACCTAGCGATGAGGCGTTCAATAATGGACCCATGATTGAGATGGCCCCACCGAGTGGTGAACTAATGATACCAACACTTGATGGTCAGCATCTATTTTCAGAAATTCAGGGAGAGTACATTAGTAGGCTCGATGCTCTACATGAGTTCTAAAGGGAGAGACCACCCAGGTTCCGCAATGCGATAGATCCTCAAGTAGCTGAGGATTCTCTTGAGGGAGTTACGCATGTCTTCCCACTAGTGAGGACATCACTCGACCAGATGTCAGTCATGGATGCAATCCTTCTTTAGGGCTCAGTGGGAAGATGGTGGAGTCTGATGATTCAGAATCATGACGAGGATACTCTCACATGGATAGATATTGAGCACCTTTTCAGAGAGGGGTTCTTTATAGAAACATTTCACTATATATGCATACATGAGCTATTTCACCTATGGCATGGCAGAAAGACGGTAGTAGAGTACTCAGTGAAATTCACAGATCTTTCTCAATACTCCTCAGATATGGTGCATGACCCTTACTTCAGGGCACAGAACAGCGAGCAGGTACTGCACCAGTAAATCGGGGAATTGGTTATACCTCTCAGCAATTTCATGCATGATGGGGTACTGGAACTATCCTTGGTGGTTTAGAGCTTCCTATAAGAGGAGTAGGTGGATGTGAGCTTCAGAAATGGTCACAAAGTAAAGGTGTCTAATGGAGATAACAGACTAATTTCAACTAGATCACGACATATAAGGCATACCCATTCTCGGATACAGACACGTGGTTCTGTGGCACAACATCAGCACCAAAGAGAATATCAGTAACAGGAGAGGCAGTGTTACAGTTGTAATGGATGGGGGCATCTCGCTAGAGATTTCCCAACCCACCATATAGCTGAGAGGGATCTGAAAGACGAAGCTACTTGGAAGAGACAATGTTTGGAGCATGGAGTTCTGCAAGTTGTAAGGCATCGTGGAGGATCTAGATGAGCATTCGGGGGTGGTCCCCACTAAGCTCAGGGATTTGGAGGACGTGGGTGAGGAAAACTGCACACAGTCGTGGCTCATGACGAAGAAACTCTTAGAGAAGCTTGAGGTATGACCTATGTATTTTCTTCTGTTGATTTTTTAAATAGACATAGGTGTTAAAAGTTCTTTTTCCACAAGTAATTTTAGAGACATTGATTTTATGGTTGCACCATGGACTTGACCCTCACTCTTAGAGACACCTGATGGAGGAGACCCATAGATAGTGTGACCTGGCTCATGGAGGTGACAGATGCAGTTGTGATCTCTTAGTCATGGCATCGAGACAATACACCATCAATCTAGGTATTGAATACTACTATTCATGCTTGTAAATTCAATATTAGGCATTCAATGTGGTAAATATGTATGGCCGATAAGGGATATTCATTGCAGAAAAATGCACCGGGGGGGGGGGCAGCCGACAAAGTCTGGACTGTCGTAAAGAGTCCCACTCGATTAGTTCTGTGGAGGCTGAGTTATACCACAAGATGTTTTCATTGTTCTTAATGGTTCCTAGCCATTCCATACATAGTGGAGATTCCACCAGTGGGAGTGTTCATCTCTTGTTTCGGCTTTTGGGGAGGCCTCTGAAGGTTCTAGGCAGTGGGCCGCTAGCCCCCACGATTGAAGATGTATTGTCATGCTTACTGATTTCTCCACTTTTCACAGCTAAAAAAACATGCACCTATAGTGGCATGATGTTGACCTACCAATATCTATACATAGGAATGGGTGATCTCAGTATTCCCTCGTGGTGTGTTCTTGGAAGTAGTGCATGAACCTTTGTTGGATCCTGTTTCTTCCCGTGAGATTGGGAATTGGATATCCAGGGATGAAAATTCTAAAGGTGTGGAGAATATAACATCTTATAATTTCCAAGTTATTTTATTATTTATATGAAATTATTTCGATACCATAAAATCTGAAGGCATGGGATTCCGATGCATGGAGTTCCCTGAATGATCTTTCAAAAAATATGTTATGTTTTAAATAGTGTGCATGATCAGTTTTTGGGAAAAACTTGAATAACTCTTTAAAGGGTTCCCGAATCAGAATCTTGAGGCCACCATTGTGTTTAGGATGGCGGTATTACCCTAGGAGTGACTTAAATTTAGCTAGTGCATGCCCTAGATAAGAAAACCCAATAATGACATAACAATAAATAAAATTATTAAATAAAATTATTTTATTTTCCAAATTCTTATAACTTAGAAATGGTAACTTGGATTTGAAATCTGATACCACCACTGAACTCGTGACTATATCCTATCCTTAGGTAGATACTAGCATTGGCCGGCGTGGGCTGCCAGTCGAAGTTAGTTTTTTGTCGTAAATAAAATAACTGAGTAACAATTATTTTAATGTAAAATCATTAACTTCTAAACAAGAACATGTATTGAAAATATGAGAGTACAATTGAGTTCATGAGACTGTGTTCCCCATAGGCAGATCCTATCCTCCACCCGTGTGGGTCAAGGGTGAATGTTAAAAAAATTGAACCTTTTTATGGTACATTCAGTAAACGTGTGGGCGGTGAATTCTATCTTTTGAACCATTGCTTGGAATAAAAATATGAGGGCACCGTTGAATCCGCATCGTTGGGATTCACTTAATGGAATCTTCAATTCAACTGGCAAGGGTTAGACGAAAAATTTAATTTTTTGGAATTTACAAAAAATAACAAAATAACTTTTGCTTATTTTATTTTTTCATTGTGCAACCCTTGGACAAATGGTGATGGGACTACAATGAAACATCATAACCATTTAATGGATTAAGACATATTTTTTGTAACCACACCATTGAGAGAATTAAAGGAATGTGTAACCAAACCATTTAGATAATTAAAGAGATTCATTAATTATACTCGTTAACAAACCTCATTTATTGTGTAGTGCGATGATCCTTTCATCCCCTCTATATAAACAAAGCGTGGGAATGGGGTTTTAGATTCAAGATATGAACATATGACGCAGTCCCGTGACGACTTCCACCAAACTAGAATGAAGCTTCAAGCGACAGATGTTGGAGGAATCGATGGGAGACAACAAGCATCGACAGAAACCTTTGGGCATGGAAACTTCTTCCTCATCTACAATAGCTTCCAATGAACACAATGTATGGGGTTATATGTTTGATTCCTCCCCCTTTTACCCCGTTCGTGAATATCATAAAGAACATGGATCAACCGTCCAATGGATTCACCCTTGTTTCGCTCTTCGCAATGGGAGGATAATGTGGGGCTTCATTATGGGAGTTTTTATAAGATAATTATCCTTCCCATGTTATAATGAAAACACGAAGGGCACGGGATGAACGAACAAGGCTTGAACCCTCTACTGAACCCGTTATGGTTGTGTTCTTTGTGGGAGACTAGAAAATGTGGTGGTGTGACAACGGCACGTGCTGGGAATAGCGATCAAGGGAGGCGGTCACTGGAACCCATTGGCCGTAAAGGAACGACGACGCACGATGGTGTCGTGGTAGATAAGCAGTGGTTGGGCAATGCCGGCCACGTTGAAGCGAGGCGGCGCACCATAGTGGAAGGTTGTGGCATCGATTCACGGAATGGGGAATACCTAAACCCATGGGTCCATAGCGAGTCAGTCCCCATAGATCGGCTTGGAGGTGTGGTGCCATCCAGTATCACTGCTGTGCCGAGCGGTGCACTGTGGTAGCGCGCCACGGAGGAAGGTGGTTGCATCGAGCCATGGTAGAGAGCGGACCTGCGCCCACAGTTCTATAGCAGGCCGGTCCATGAAGACTAGCCAAGAGATGTGGTGCCACCTGGCGCCGGAACACTGATGACCCAAATGGCATCGACCATTCGGGAGGGGAGCGGTCCCCTGGGCTCAGCCAGTGTGCCGAGAGATTCCGTAGCCTGGCGGTACGCGGCCCGAAGTGTTGGCCGGGCCGAACCCATGCCCCAGCGGGCCGAGCCTGCAACTCAGCATTCTGGACCAGGCCAAACCAAACCGGGCCGATTCCATCCCCTTCGGGTCAGGCCCAATGGGCCGGGTCCGGTCCGTCCCACTGTGTCGGACGGGACCCAGACCCACTTACGGCCCAATTCGCATAAACGAGCATATCTCATATACCAGACATCTATTTGTCGACCCGTCTATGGCACCATAACCCTTAGGACGACGAGGTAATTTTGAGATAATCCACATGAATTTTGGAGAATTCTTGAGTTTGGCCGGGTTGGATCGTACCTGAATCCAATCGGGACCTCGGCACTAAAATGCATATATCTTTCAGACCTGGTGTCTGGTTGATGCACAGTCTGTTGCGTTTGAACCCTTATGACATGAAAGATCATCATGTTACTTCATTGTGAAAATATGTGGTGGTTGAGGTATGAAAATTAACCTATGGTGTAGAACATGGGTGTTTCTGGTTGTGAGAGTTAGGACAGCTACTCCCTTGACGACTGAAGGCGCTGGTATTCCTTACTCCTCTGCTCTGGTAGAGACGAGACTCCTCGCATCATGAGTGAGAGGTCATTTTCCCCTATGGTATTATTCCAATATTTTGAGCCGGTACTCCCCTATTGGAATAGGTCATGGGTCCTCCATACTAAACTCACATAAATTCAGGTACTCCCCTACCTGGTAGGGTGAAAATCCTCTATGTTAGGAGTTGGTACACTCCTGTCAACCCAGGGTGCATGTCCTCCTTATGAAGTGCTACAGTACAGTCGGTACTACCCTGCCTTACTAGGGTGCATGTTCTCTAGCCTGTGGTCAGTAATCCCCTGACATACTACAGTGTGAGTCCCTCAAAGTGAACAAAATACCAGAGCTATACTCCCCTACCGGGTAGGGTGTGGGTCCTCACATAAGGAGTAGTACTCCCCCATCTCCGAGTAGCGACAAGGAGTGGATATTTCAAGGGAGTTGGATATCCCTCGTCTGTATGACATAGTTAGGAGGAGTGGGCCCCTACACATATTGAAATCGATACCCATGGTAGAAGTTAATACTCCCTCGAAAGACTGAGGTGCATTCCCCTTCTTACCGGGGCAAATGAGATATCGTGGTTTAGACACGAGTAGTGCTCCCAAAACTGAACACAGTATCGAGGAGTGGTCCTCTTTACATGGTTTCCCTTGGTATTTCCTCAGGCACAAGATAGTGACGATGAGGCCTCCAGTGATAGGAACTAGAGGTAGTTCTATCATAAAGTTCCCGATGAAGCATGTCATTTAGACATTCCATTAGGAATGGATAAGTTTTACCTGATGGAGTACATCTCTCGGACAGGTGCCATCAGGGATGGCCAGTACATGGTGAGTGTACTCATGATCATTGAGTTAGAATTGATCCTTCTTTGGAAATATTGGAAATGGATTGAGTTCAGGACCTTATGTTTCTTTGTGGCTGAGATGAGAATATATGGATGACCTACGTATATGCAATGGAATATGCCTGAGTAGATCTGACTGTGCATAATCTTTGTGGTTTACATCGTGGTTTTTTTTTTGTATTTTTACTTTGTGAATCTTTGAGAGAACATAGAGGGTCTTAAGTTCCCCTACTATGTACTGAGTTACTCATCCCTGCACATTCTTTTCTCGCACATGTTGTGTTTGGTGCAAACATTTGATGTTTTGATAGGTACGCTTAGGAAGACGGGACCAAAGAACGTTACGATAGTGGAATTGTTGGACTAGGACCAGGTGGGGTCTAGTAAGACTAGGCATACATGATATACTATTTCGTCTTCTTTTAGTTTCATTACTCCAGTGATCAGGTGGGATCTTTGGCAGATGGTCGTTGGTGCTCCCTTTGTGCCTTGTTGTTTTCAGTTCTTTTGTTGGGCTAGCATACTAACCCGGTTACCCTACTCAGTTATTTATTTTCTGTTTCACTATGGTTTCCGATTACATAGTGTTCACCTTTCATCTTTTTGGTTTTTTTGGGATTGCATGTGTGTACAGGTATCCAGGAAAATTCCTCCCACGTGCAGCTCGAGACATTCAGCCCTAGTCCCTATCCCCAGGCATTCGGAAGGCAGGCTTGGGTATGTCACGGTACAGACCCCTGGGGATGGGTCATGACAAATTCTAGAGATTCTATTCTCCCAAAAATACCAACCTTAGAGTCTATAATAATATATCCAAAGGTGGTTTCTCTAAGAGATTGTAATTTTATTCACTAATATGATTCTTATTTATTCTTCTTTTACCACCAAAATTTTGTATTAAAACATAAAATATGTCAAAACCATGATATAAAATTTTATTAGGTCTCATTCTGTTTATGTAACAGTATTTATCCATCATCCTATTTATTAAATGGGGAAAAATCATCAATCGTCTGTACGGTGAACTACCGCCTCAATAACTAATGGAAATCGTTCTATATCAAAACTTCTCAATATTCGATATAATAAAGATAAAAATTTATATATATAATATATACGAAAAATTATACTCTTTTAGTTATAATATAACATATTAATTCTTAAATTCCATTTTGTTTAACATGTGATAATTTAGGTGGTGTGTACTATGGACGACATCATTGTGATGTATCATAATTTTTTTCAGTTACTATTTAAAAGTAATGTAAAAAAGGATAAATTTAATTAATATATGTCATATATATGAAATTATATAAATAATAGAAATTAATATATCGCAAAATTATTTATCCTTTCACCATTTAAGGTAGTTATTCATCGCTCATGCGAACGTACAACCTAGCATCTCCACGAAGTGATGTGAATCATTTCATATGTAATTTTTTCATGAATAGATAAAATGATTTTTATGAGGAATAAAATTATATTTATATCATTATTATAATTTTTTTGATCATGAAACTATATCCTATGTACATGAACTAGAATATTTATGACAAAACATGCCTGATAAAACAAGCCCATTGACCCTCGAAACAATGAAAATACTGAAATATTATTAATAAAAGGGTGGTAAAATATTATAATATTATCCTATAGGGTGTGATATATATATTTATGGTTCATAAATATATTAATATTAAGCCATTATTCTTTATACATGTGTTTATGACAATTATGAAAGGACTCGAAACTAAAGTAAGGGTTTGTCGTCTCACTTTTACTTCTGGGAGACATTTGTCATATTCTCCACTTATTAATTTCCTTAGTGAATATACTTTCCATTTTTCATTAAATATCGTGAATATATTTATATTAATTATATTTAAATTTTCATTTTTTTTCATTTAATTCATTGGTATTATGATTAAAACATTCCCAAATCAAAAAGGGTTTATTGCATAATCTCATTATTATTGAGGATAGTTTTTTATTAGGAATCCCTTGATGTAATAACTTGATATTTATAAAAAACTATAAATATATATTCTTCTAAAATTGTTATAAAAGAAATTTTTTAGGTAATAGTATTATTTCCCACTCTTTGGAGCTTAAAAGTTTTGAGAACATGTATTTAAGAAAATAAAACATCTTTTCTCTTTAATCCAAAATCTTTTTTCTTTCTAAACCATGTTCAAAAAAAATGTTTTAAAAAATTATGTTCTATGTCTTTCAAATTATTTATTAATTTCCTTTTTAAACATGTTTTAACTTTTAAAAAAAAATTGGAAAGGATTTTCATGTTTTCTTCCAAAAAATACACTTTTCGATTTTACAAAAAATATTAATAGAAAAACAGTTTTCTTGTGTAAGGAATGATAAGAATTTATTTGTATCATTAAAATTAATTATTTTAAGGAATAATTTAAAATTTTATAATTTCATTTAAAAAAAGTATATTAATTTTAAAATATTTTTTAACTTTTATTTTTAAAAAATATATTTTCAATGTGAAAAAATTATTTACCTCAAAATTGAATTTAATCTAATTCTTAAGGTATCTATATTCATAATGAAAATAAAACCCAAATTGTACTTATGATACATTGGGGATATATTGTACTGATATCATATTTATTATTCAGTTAATGTTAAATGATCAGTTTGAGTGATTATGTGCAATTTTATTAACATTCACCTCAAAAGTCTGGATGGATTTTGATTATCATCATTTTATTGGCATAAGTTTTAGAATTTTGTTTGTCAGTTTTACAATATAAATTTTTTTATTGATTATGATTCATCCCATTAATATTATGATGCTATTAGAAATGGTATTTTATGGTTTGTGTGTAATTATAGATAGCTCCATAAGGAATTGATAGGTCTCCTGAGATAAATCAATTGCCCAAAATGGAAAAGTTATTACCCGTAGTTTCAAAATATCAGGTGAAATGTCTTGAAAATATGTTTCAGATATCTAAAATTATGAATTATATATTTATGATATTATTTATTAAATTAAATGATATTATAAAATTACTTAAATAGAAATGATTAAGTTTCATGTTGATGTGATTTTCAATATGGCTTCATTTGATCATGATTTATTAATTCCATATTATTCTAATGTTATTTTTAAAATGGAAAGTGTCTCTATTATTTAAATCTCTATTTTTATTATTCTTATTTATTCATTGTAGATTTCATTGTACTCATACCCCTATGAAGTATTTTATCTCACCCCTTTTTTTGTTTTATTTTCCCCCGGATACTAGGAATCGTTTTATTATGGATATGCATGGATGTGGTAGGGGGAATATTGTAATTCACAATGAAAATATTTTTTAGTATTTTCAAATTTTAAATTTATGTAAAATTTATGTATGTATCTAGTGTACATGGACTATTAAACTATTGAGTCATTTGGGATGTGATGCAATTTATCTAGTAAAAATATAATAATCTAACCACCATTTATAGAATTATAGGGCCAGGGTATTTACATATTTAGTACTGATTACTAAATGAATCAGTGTTAATAAATCTATTTATATATATATATATATATATTTAAAATTATATATTATTAATTATTGATATGTTATTAATTTATATAATTTCATTAAATGTTACGTAATTTTAATAAAAAATGTCTTTAAAAATTATAGTTTAACCATTATCATGTTCATTTTCTTTAGTCGAAGTAATAATCAATTATTTCCCAATAATGAAATTGACCTTATTACATATTTTGATCATTTTCATCTAAAATATTAATACCATTTTTTAAATTTAATTTATACATGTGATGAAAAATTATTTTTAACACGATATAATAAAATAGGTATTAGACTGAAATTTTATTTATATTTACAAAATGGTAAACATGGATTTCATAAATACAACATTGTAATTTTAATTGATTTATTTTATTTTAAAAATTAATATTTTAATATAAAAAAATTTCTAACAAAATTTTGAATTCATATATTATAATATTCTCATAAAAGTGATGTTTTTAGAAAATTTGTAATTTTATCACAATTCATCTTAAAATAATCTATTTATAAAAAAAATATTAATATCATATTGATGTTATAAATCTAAAAATGAAGGTAATTTTTCCAAATTATCATTATAAAATTTAATAATTTAACTATTAAATGAAATTATAAAATATAATGGAAAACTATTTTTGTATTAAAATTTCTTATCATTGTATTAACCATTACTATTCATATTTTCTATCAATTCTTTTTAAAATTAGTGTTAATCTATTATTCATATCAAAAAATAAATTATTCATATCAATAGTATTGCTTTTATATAGTATATTTTTATTATAATAAATTGAAGCATAATAAATAAAATGTTATGAAAAATATATTCTTAACCATTAGGTGATCTTATTAGTCATTTAACTATGCTAAATATAATGAGTTGTTATCTATACATTTCATGAACCAACATGAGTTCACCCAAAACATGGCACCCATGTCGACCTGCAATAATGCCTAATAGGATTTATTCACACTCTGAAGCTAGAAAATAATATCTAGAATCTAGAATAACTAAATTTGGATTAATTTAGACCTTGAAAAAAGTGTTCATAAAATAAGAATAAAAATTAATAAAGAACAAATTGGTAATGTAAATGTAGCAATAACTAAACAAAGAAAAATGTGACCTCTTGAGTCACCACCTACCACATACATGAAATCCCTCTATGAGAATCCCCAAATAAAACAAATCCTAAAAAACAATAATGTAGTAATGAGAAATAATAATCTCTCTAGGGATAAAATGATAGAAACCATGCCCTATGTTTTACAGTTAAATGAATAACCATTTAACGTCACATTAAGAATATAAATATATAAAAATATTTGATCCCTTTCCATCCAAAAAATAGCAAGAAGATACATCAGAATAACGAATTAATTTTTTAATTTTATAATAGTATTAGATTTTCCCAGATAAAAATAGGTAAGATGTGACATGTTGTCAGGTTTTAGTTTAAATTGGAAAGAATGACTTTAGAAATTATTTTGAAAATTTCCAAAAAATATTTGAATGTAAACTACATTTAAAATTGTTATCATAGGAACTTATGATATCATAGATATGTAAAGGAAGAGATATCAACATAAATATAATAAATGACCGATATTTATCGATACCAACAATCATATACCCCCAATAATCAGTGTCACCCTCCCTAGTTCATCCAAGGAGAATATCCAAATAGCCGATGAGTAATATGTCATAGTGTCATTATTTATATCATATACTAAACTAATATATCATGTTTACTTAGAGGACCTTACTAAATTCCCAAGACATCCCATGGAAAATAAATGGAGGTGAAAATTTTAAAGTAATATATTTTCACATATATCATACTCCTTAAGCCAAAGAAAACAACTCAATTTCTCACATCCAAACTCCCTTTAGGTACATCCCCTCATAATGTTTCCAAAATAAATTAATAAATAAACTCTATAATGGGATCACATTGTATAAAACACATTAAGGTTCTATAAGTAAGGGTAAATCATTATGTGGGATTTCATTTCAAAATAATAGCTCATTGTTCCAACCTGTCATTCCCAAACATTATCACATTTCCCAATGGTGGATCAAATCTAGTCCAAGGAGGCCTAATGAGGAAATATGTATAAAAAGAAATCAATAAAAACTATAAATTTAAAATAAGTTAACAGGAACACTATTTTATAAGAACCATTGTAGAGGAAGGTCCCAATGGAAATTAGAAGGGTGATGTGAGAAAGTAGATAGAAGGTTATTTCAATAATTAAATAAGTAAAAAAATATAATAAACCCCAAGAATCCAATTTTTTATGGGAAGAGGTTAGGGGTATCTTAATGGTGTAGAATAATACAAAACAATGGGGTTTTGGGGAGATTTTGGATTAGTAATTGTGAAGGGAAAAAAATTAAATGTCCATTTTTAATTAAAATTGGAATTCTGTGTAGTTTGTTCACTTGGTTTCAAAAATTGTGTGCTAAATTGTGAACCCCCTGCTAATCTTATGGATCACTTCACACGAGCCACATGAACGATTTCGTGATCAATGAAACAAATTTTTAGTTTGGACCAAACAAATAATAGTTGTTTTCACATTATTTATGGGCAATATCGAAAACATACGCCCTAACCATGTAACATGAACTATATTCCCAAAAACTAATATTTTTATAGATAAACTACTAGAGATGATATAAAATTTAATATATCACAAAAATAAATTAAATTATATTGATATCGAAGTCTGGGGTGTAATAATTCTCCCCAACATCTGACTTTTTACACCTAGAAATCACCAAGAGTTTTTTTCTCAATAAAAAAACAAGGACAAACTATTACTCAGGAAAAGACCCCAAAACCTATATAGTAATTAACCAACATGTGATTTTGTTTCAATAACCATTACCCCAAATTTGAGGCCAAAAAGTCTAAATATTACTACTCATGTAAAAAGGTTCCTCCTTTTTTTAATCTTACAAATTTAGAGCACCATAATTAGGCGTTATTTCCCTAGAGTTGTGATCAAGATGATTCACCTCTGTGTATTTTTTTTATTGTGTGTATAAGTGAGGAAACATAACACTAAAATAACTCATATTATCTTGTAAGGATAGTTATTATTCTAAAAAATGACGCCAATGGGTAATGACCAAATGTGTAATAGGGAGGGAACCAATGTATTATTGGAGACTGATGGTGTAAGGTGATTAGGTTCGTGACCTAGGGAGGTTGGGTTATGATAGATGGTATCTGTTCCAATACCTATTTATAAATGAGGAGGTATATCCTTATGTTGAGGTGTGGGGTATACAATGATCGTTTTGTTATTTATTGGTGGGGGGAGTGTAAGAACCCAAGATAAGTGATGTGTACAGGAATACATAATACAACATAGTTCAATGAGGTATAAATTTCTTTCTAGGATCCTACCTAATTAGAACTCCCCAGTTAAGCATGTTTCTCCAATTTTAGAGATCATGATGGGATACCTCTTGGGAAGTTTCCCATGGTGTTTGTGAGTGAGGAAATAGCACACTAAAATAACATATATTGGACTGTGGGGACAATAATTAGTCAGATTGAGGACTCCAGTGGGTAATATATTTTGGTGGGATAGGTAGAAACCATGTAATTATATGAGAATATTTGGATCACATGACTAAGTTTATATCCTAGGGAGGTCGGGTCACAAAACTACAACTATGTCATAAAGTGGTTAGATCTATTTATACTAGTTAATATAATATATATATATATATATATATATATTATACTGTTTATATTTTTTTGTGATTTTTTACTTCATTATTACATTTATAAGAAGTAATTAAAAACATTATTTTTCAAAGAGAAACGTAATTTTAATTCTTTTGGTGTTACAATATTCCCCATTAAAAAAATTATATCCTCTTGATTTTACTTATCAGATACTAAGGGAAAAATTTATTGGTATCTAAAACATAAACATGGAACATTATATCATATCTAATGATATATCAACTATACGATCATGGTAACATATATTTTTCCTTAGAATATCATTAATCCTAATATTAAGTTTTTTACGAACAATTTGATCTAATTATCTATCATAATTTTTTATAAAAACAAAAAATATATTATTTACCATTAAAGGGTGTCTATAAATTACCATTAAATGATAGAATGTTATAGGTTAAGATGAAATTTTATTTCCTTATTCAAATAAATACTTTTCCTTTTAGTTGATGGAAAAATATATTCCCAGTAACACATTAAATTTTTCAAAAATAAGGGTAAAAAGACGTGAATTATTTATAATCCCATAATTCTTGAAAAATATTCATATACCTCGTATATCACAATGATAACACTATGAGTTTTTATTTCAACAACTAAATATTAGTGAAAATAGGCACAACACAATACATCTGCAAATCTAGCATATGGAATATATGTACCCATCGCCACAAAATTATCACCATCCAATTTCATTGTATTATTTGAAGTGGATTTTTCGTTATCCTATGCCCTAGGAGGTTTTTGTGGTCAATTTTCATCATAATCTCTTAGATATATGCACTTGTTTTCATAGTACACAAATTCCTCACATGTAAAACATCGAACTGGTAGATAGTCAATATAAATAACATTATTTTTCTATATCAAGTTTATAGAATAATTTATTTTTCAAGTGAATATTATTTCATGATGTCCCAATTTCCAAATATAAATCATAATCTAGTTCCATTGAAACATTCCCCTAGGACTCCCTTACATCATTTTTTAAAAGAAATACATTTAACATTTGTTCTTTCATTATATTTATCACCCGAACTTTTATAAGAAATAGTCCCCATCTAAATTGGGGTGTTTGAAATTTCCATAAGACATGTGTTGTTAATAATAAATTGAGATAGATTTCTGAGCTTAATAAGAATATCATTAAAACCATATTATATCTAATCCAGTTTCCTATTTGGAATATTAATTCTTTTCATGTAGTTTTCATTAGTTATGTGGTCTCGACATTCTCTATCGATTTCAGAAACCAAAAATTATAATTTAGAATAATCAACATTAAAATTATAAGATAATTTTTATAAATAATAATATGTAAAATCAAACTAAAAATGTATTACACATTAAAACCATTACATTAGTTTTTAGTTCAACATAAATACATATTCTTTCAATATAGGTTTAATTGGGTTGTTTATTTCATACACCTTAATTAAACTCCTTAACAAAATCAATACATCATAGTGGATTGTAATGTGAATTTGATTAACCAAATCATATCCAACATGTGTATATTTCTAACTGTATAGTGTTTGGCCCTCACATCATGCATCGATGTGAATATTGAGTCAGGTCTCAACCAACTTTTTTCTAGGTGGCTACCCCAAAATGTATCTATTCCACAATACTATTCACTTTATAGTATCCATGATGGGAATATAATTTCTATTAGATCATAAAAATATCTAATTCAAAAAAACATTTTGATATTATCCAATAAATTGAGTTATCCCTTGACTTATCCTTATGTTTTCACTAATTTGTTTTGTCGTATTACACATAACAAATGCGATAATGCACAAAAATAATATAAACCTACATAGATACAAAATATAGTGACCAAATATAGACTTCTATTTATATTAAATAATTACAATAATTTGAATATAAATACAAACACATTAAGCATTCAAAAACCCTAGGGGACGATTTAGTGTCTTTGAGGAATATCTTCATAAGTAATTTACTTTTCAAAACATTTGAACATTTTCCCATTATTAAGCCACACTTGAATCTTTCTAGACATTTCAAATAAAATAAACATCTTCAAAACCTAGAAAATTTAAATAAAATAAATTGTTTATATAGAATGTTTTATAATATAAAAACATATCAATATGTCATAGTGACATAGAACATAATCACAAGAGAAAACATGAGGATAAATATCATTTTTATTAAAAAGGTTTTGGTGTGATTAGATTTGTCTATAAATTAAAGGATACAATGTAAAATATTACATGAAAAGTGTAATTCAATGATCACTTCTAATACTATCATAATCTATAAAGTCCCTTTGTAGATTGGGTTTACTCCTAATTCAGATAAACATAGTTGACAACATCCCATGTGTATTTGGATCAATCATTATTCCAATAATCATCGTATAAAAAGTTACATGTTGGATTAGACGTACTCCAAATTCCTATAAACATTGTATAAAAATTCCCATGTGGGTTGGGTTTACTCCCCATTCCCATATACATGGTTGAAAAAGACTCATAGGGGAATGGGCTCACTCCCCATTGTTCTAAAAAGGATCGCATTGGATATAAATATTTTCCTAATTTATTTGAGGAAGATATAATTGTGTGATCACTCATCACATAAATAAAATAATAAATATGGGTTCAACATGATGAAAAAATCATATATATATCATTCTCATGATCAACACTATAAGAAGGAAGTGGGTTTCAAAATTTTATTTCAAGGAATAACTAAAGGATAAATAATATGGTTTACCAAGAGAATATATAATTAAATATGTTTGAAAATTCATCATTAAAAATGGACTTAGGACATGGAAATGAGGATTCAATATATAATATTCATGATAAGGATCTAAGAGATGAATGAAAAAAACAAAAACATGGGTAATGATTCTCAAAATAAATAAAGGATATTATTAAAGAATAAAATATTTTTTTTTTCAATATAATAGAATTGAACTAAGAGGGTTATATGAAAATGAATTAGGTTTTTTATGATCAGATAATTTTTTAAAACATTTGATGGGGTGTTTCTTTAAAAGAAAAAAATATAGTAAATTTCCCTTAAATATGGAATACAAAAAAGTAGGAATTTAAAATGGAAATAAAATGATTGACAAACCCAGTAATGAAATGGATATTTTACTATGGATTTATATAAGGGGAATATATAAATAAATATAATATTTTCATCAGAAAAATATGCTTTTAAAGGGGGAATATAAAAGATAACATATAAAAATGTAATAAGTTTTGTATAGAATGTTATTTTTATCTATTAAAAACACCACTGTGGAAATCATACATAATTAAAGTTATAATAAATATTTATTTTTAGAATAGGAAAAGAGAAATATCAAAGTCACATAACATAACAAAAGTTATTCATAAAATTAAAGAAGAGAATAATAGAGGGTGTGGAAATTATGGAGAAGGAAGGTTAACCATCATTTAGTAACATGTGAATTATTCATAACATTATTGAATTTTGTAGAATAAATAAAAATATTCAACATATAATATTTGATTAAAATTGATTCTACTAAGATATAAAAGGGTTATACCATAATAAATCCAATAAAAAACCCAAGGATAATAATTTTTACAAAATAATTTGTTTAATGAAAGACACTTATATTTTCAGGAGGACATCAATCATGTCCCATAGCAAGGAAGAGAATCGATTTTAGTAGTTTTCACATGTTAAATAGTAATTTATGATATTATAAGGCAATAGAAAATTAGTTAAACCATATAAATGAATTTTTATGCATGATATCAATGAATTCCATATTTATGGGTGATTTAGATGGAAACAGTTACCTTCTTCCATTTTTTTGAGTATGTGACTAAGATCATCATAGACTCAGCCATCTCTTAGAGTTCTAAATGGAAATGAATTCCATTCGGATATCATATGAAAATTGAGTTCTTAAGTATAAGAATATAAAATCTGTTAGATGTATTTTGGGTAGATTTTGAAGGTAAATCTGAATGGGAATAGTAATATTTTAAAGGTGGTATTAATCCCCTTTTATAATGGAATAAAATGAAAATTTTTTGAATACCCTTTAACCAAACAAGATGTCATTACACTATTACTCTTTAAAATACCCAAAAAAATATAATAATGTAGTGTGGGGGTGAGAATAGGTTTTAAAATACACATCCATGTAATTAGAAACCTGTATTAAACATGTTTCTAGTATTTTACCATGGGTTATTGTATTCCATCTTTTTTAGTTTTACCTTGGTAACTAGTTTTTAACTATGTATTTTATCTATTTTTTAAAAATATACCCTATAAAAAAATTTGAATATTTTCAAGCTTAATTTGTTCTCTATTTAATATCATTTAGTCTCTAAAGAATATAAAATTAACTATTAAGTAAAAACACATAATATATAAAAAATTGTTTTATTGAAAAAGGATGTTTTCTAAATTAAGTGTATTGAATAATATTTAATATTGACTACCAAATTAATGATTGTTAATATATATATATAGGATTAAAAATTATTTTAGAATCATTATTGAGAATTTATTAATTAAGTTGATTAGATAAAAAAATATCAATGTCAATAACATAATTGTAATAATATAATATTTATATGATAAATACAAAAAAGGATTTCTTTTTTTTTCAAATTAAAATTCTAAACTTTTAAAATTTAACATTTCAATATATTTATAATATATTATGTAAAACTATTTTTAAAGTAGAATAACTTTTCAATGTATTAACTATTACAATTATTATTTTTCTATCAATTAAAAATAATATTAGTGTTAATTTATTATTCATATTGAAATACATATTATTAATATCAAAAATATAAATATTCTATGATAAATTTAGTATCTTAAAATAAATCACATAAAAAGGTACGTTTAGAAAAAATCAATTTTTACTATAAGGTTATCTTATTAGATATATAAATCCAGAAAATAATTACCTATATTTATATTTATGTTTCATAATGGGTTTATATCTATTTATGTCCTAGAATATAATGAAAACATCATTATTTTTATATATGTTTGTTGTAGAATCATTGGTTTAGTGTTTCATGTAGAAAATGTTTTTGAACAAATTTGATTTTTAATGTAATGTTAATTTAAAATCATAGGGTGTTATAGATATCGTGACTAGGGTGAAAAGAAAATAACTTTCAAACAAAAATGAGAATGAAAAATGGATCAATTTTCATCTAATTGTTTTCTTAATGAAAAATTATTAATTAATGGGTAATTTGGGTAATTAAAAATTATTAATAAATGGTAATTAAAATTTATAATAGAATTCTATATTTTATAAAATTATATGAAAATGGTTTGGGTATATATGTTAAATAAATATAAATTTTTTATATATTAACTTTAGAATGTATAAGAAGACAGATGATAAGTGGGATAAGGGTTAATATTTTAATCTCATTTCTTTTGAGTATTGTAAATATTAAATATTCATTTAAAGAAAATATATTATATTTATCATTTAAAACTCATATATTTTCTTCTCCATTATTAATTTCAAATGATTTTTTTGTTTTCCTATCATTATCCTCTCTTTGGTACATAAATATATTTGGAATTTTTGATAAAAAATTATGAATTTATTTCCTATTTGGTCTATGAATTTATCCAACCATGTCCATGATCTTTAAATTTTTTTTAAAAAACTTATTTTTTCTATTGGTTATACAATATTTTGTATATAAAATGTTTATAAAAGTTTTTAAATAACATTCATCTGTATTTCCTCTTTAGTCAATCAAATTGGTCTTACATGTCCGTGATCATTAAATTTTTTTCTTCGACATTATTTTTTTTGATCAAATGATTATTTAAAGTTATTTTCCACCACTATCAGCCTTATTTTTAATTTTTTTAATGTAAATCCTCTTATCTTTTCCCTTGATAGGTACTTTTAATATTTTAACAAAATTTTTGAAAAGAATCGTTGAATTAAAATATACTACATTAAAATATATTCTATCAATCATAACCATTATTTTATATGAAGATTAAACTATCAATTTCTTATGATTCACTTAGGATATGACCTAATTATTCCATCTATGTTCTTCATCGGGATAGATTGTTGTCCTATGATGATGAAATTTATAAAATTACCTTTTATTTTTCACATGTTTTGAAATACTAAATTGATAAATGTTTTAATAATCTTATTCAATAATATGTATGTCATTCATTATTTGATGGGTGTGACTGTTAAATCCCTACAGTGATTTGGATAAATAATTATATATTGTGAGATAATATAGACTAGAATTGGCATTGAACCGAGTTTTGTAAGGGACTCTGTCAACTATGAATGTATTGGGAGTGAACCTTTACTAAAGAATTGAGGGAATGTGGATTTATCCTAACCCAATATAGAAATGTATCCTCTAGGATAGTCTTGTTAGTGAGAATTGACAGATTAAATTATTTTCAATACTAGTTATTATGCAAAAAAATACTATAATGTACTTTTAGGCTTATGATATGATCACATGGCTCATGATTAATTAATACAGATTCCCCACACATATAATCCTCTCTCTTGAAAAGAAAAATCATTATTCCATGGAATATGATTTAGGATCTATGATATATTAGGTATGAACATATTAATTTATAATCATAATATCATACCCTTAAGTATATATTATTCTTACAAATGATCATCTATAGATATCACCTGTGTTAACCGTTATTGAGCATATGATATCACCCTTTATTATGATTCCATTTTCCCCAAGTTGTGAAGATTTGTTTAAGTACAAAATTTATAAGAATGGTATTATGGGAGAAAAAAATTACGATATATTGTAACAATATTTTATAAAATAAGTTTACTATATATCTCGTATCCAAAGACACTAAACTTGTACTATATTCAGTTGTGTGTTTTTATTGAAAGTGTTGAAGAATCATTAAAAGGATGCAATATTAAATATATGTTATGTTTAGGTCAATATATGTGGTATACAATATATGATTATATATTTTTGTATATTAATTTATTAAAATTATAATGATATAAATTGACAAAAACTTTTACTAATTGAATGTGATGTATGGTGAACATTAATGTTTCATAGTTTGATTAGAAGGTGTCTAAATATAGGAAATCATAGGAATTATATTCATCATTATATGATTTCTCACTCAATCTATTATGTTTATTATTACACTATGATTTATGGTTTTATTCGATGGATGAATCTAGGAAGGTTTTTGTTAATAAATAATGTGGATGAAAATGAAATGAGTGTCCTCTTGATTAAATGAATAATTTGGGAGATATAATTAAAAATATTATTTTCATCCTAACCCAAGTATCTCAATCCAGGAATCGTAATTTTCTTCAAAAAGATAAAATTAGTGACCAACACATCAATGATCCTTTAATGTTAAAACATCCACATTCTTTTAATAGGTATTATCATTTACTTGACGCTGCTAAATGTATTTGTATGAATGAAATTATATTCGCAATACTCGAAAACATGGAGCATTAAAAAAATTCTATTAATGTATCATTTGGAAGGAGAGGATTTCCAATAATGGAATATTATTTTGAATACATGGTAAGATAATAAATTGAATCCACTGAATAAGATGTGTTTAAGGGTGTATTTTTTTCTATGTAATTTCTTAAAACTCTCTATATGAAAATGGAAATGAAATTCTTTGAGTATAATTAGAAGTATTTTAATATTATTGTACCAATGAGGAAAACATTACAAGACTTATGAGGTATGATTCATTTTTAATCATTTACCCTAAAATAAAATTATTTATATTCTTTAATGTACTTCAACCATGTCCTAGAAATTGGGATAGAAATAATGAAATTTAGTAGTTATAAATTAATTTTGGGATGTTTTTTCAATATATAAATTAATATTATAGATCCCCATTGTTCCGATGGTTTTGAAAAGTAGATAAATATGTTGTTTTTTCAAAATTTTAATAGTTAAATGAATTGAATAAAGAAAAATAATCTTCCATTATGCGAGAATATTGGAAATAATTATTGGGGAAATTGTGTGTAAAGGTCCGATAAATATTTCTACTTTATAAATTAAGGCCATCGATTAATTGAATGTTAAAGATATATAAATTCACAAGAAAATGGAATTAAAGGGTATAAATATTAACTGAATTCACCACCCAAACTCCAATTCCACAACTACAAATAGTGTGAATATTATGGAAACTAGTTCCAAAATCCTAGGGTTAATTGAAAAATTTGTAAGTAACACACATTTAATCTAATGGATAATGGGAAAGATCATGTGATAATAACCAATGACATGGATAACACAAATGAAGTGGTAAAAGGTACACTTGTAATAAACTATAGAATTGTAAATTTCTTATTTGATTCTAATTATACACACTAAATTATAACTAACAAATTTACAATGGGTGTCATGTCAAAACCTTGATGATAATATATTGACATGGAAATAAAAACTCTTAATGGTATGATAGTCACATATAATCTCCTATTGTAACATCCCAAGTAATGAATAATAGATATTCTTATCTATGTCTATTTATGAATTATATATTGTTTTAGTGGCTTAAAATGTTAATAAATCCAATCTTAAGCATGGAATACACTAATATTTTTAAAAGAATGTTTTACTAACTGTTGAAGGAAAACCATTTTTAAATATATCTTTTGAAAATTTTATAATCTATATTTGTAAAAATAAACATATTTTTTATGATTGGGACATTGAAATTTATATTGGATAATATTTTGGTATTTTTCTGACAATGTTCATTTTTTATGAATAGTGAAAAATACTGCATTTTACATCAAAACTGCTTTTTCATATAATTTAATTATATGATTATATTATCTTTATAATTGTATTTAAAGTGTTATTATAATATATTTTTACCATTTAATCCAATGGTGGTCATTATAATTGATTTCACTTTGGAATTTGGAATAAACAAGTGCCAAACTTTTCATAGAAATTATTTCTAAAAAACCCGTTATTTGTTTTGACAACGAGAAATATATTTCAATTAATTATTTAAATTTCTTTGTTTGGAATCTGGTGAAATGGATTCCATATTTGGAATCATAATGTCCAAATTATGTAATTAAGACTCTTGTTTTTGGACATTATGAATAGTAATGATGGCAATTATCTTTAATTATCTTGATTAATTAGTAATCGGGTAGTTAAGGATAATAAAATAATTTCATAATAATAACAAATGACCCCAAAATGTGTCCTAATGATATTGGTTGTGTCATGGACGACCCTGGTATGCCTTGTTCCAAACTTTGGGAGCCCATTGAATCACTTTTGGGTGAAAGTGACACCATATCATTTTATTTTTAAAGAAAGGAGAATATCGCAAAAGTCTTTAACACCTAAGTAAAACAATTTTAATTTTGTCTAAATAAATGATATCATGGACTATAAATAGTAATTGGAAAGATAAAAAGATTTCATACATCATAGTATATTTTTTATAATTTTTAGTCATTAAATAAATTGATTTATTTATGACACCATGATGATGCAACGATTACCTCATTAATTAACTATTTAAATAAAATGAAAAGATAATGTAAAATCTAAAACTTACACTTGTCAAAGACCTATTGGATGAGTATATTTAGAACCCTTATCACCTTATACTAGAAATATATCAATGTGGGACCTTTTAAATTCGAAACTCATTTAATAATAAAGTAACATTTCTTGGCTTTCCAAGAGTGCCCCTCCTCCCTCTTATAAAAGGCCCCCACCGCTACCTCCTTACCCACACATCTCAAGCCATTGGTTCGGCCACGGTCTACTCATTATATCTCTCCACATCCCTCCCTTCATTATAGAAGCCTTACCTTAGGAAGAAAGCTCTTCAGGAAACCCTTTTGGTTCAAACAATGAGGAGTTACCCGATTTAAAGGTAAAGTCTTCCCTAATGTTCTTTTGTTTTATTTTTCTTCTCCAACCCCCTAAACTCTTTTTATTCATTTCTTTTGTAATAAAAAAGTATCTTAAATATACTAGGATTTTGTTATAATAATTATTAGAGGTACACTTACACACACCTACATCTAATGGTTAAAGAGCGTACTGTTTCCGTGGATGGAGAATTTTTGCCACACAAAACGATGATTGTTCAATATTCTTCTAAAACCTTCAATGGTGGCCATTAAGATGTCACTATATTTATATATGATATATAATATGTTTATTTTTTCCTTAATCTTCTATATTTTTCGTTTATTTCATACCTTTATGGTTTCCATTATGGGTAAATGCAATATCTTGATTTTAGGAAGTGCGGACTACTACCCCCTCAAAATGATTTGATTTGTTAATGCCATATGTGGGAAATATAAAGTATGTAGTTAATTATATTATATATGATATTATACTGGAATTATAATATACCTTTATAACATTATTATTCCATTCCATAAAATATGAATTAGAAATGAAACTATCGTTCATGCGTGCGTACGGCTTACTGTCTCCATGAACGGTGCATTTCATTTATTACCTCTAAATGTTATGTAATATTATAAATGAATGTATATACTGGATATATATGAAATATATGATATCTACATCATGAATATAATTCTGGATATAATGGATATTTTACCACATGAACAACTTGTAATTATAAATAGTTTATTTTTGACTCAAGTACCAATGATCGACAAAACAACCATTATTAACTTAAATAATTACATAGTGTTCATAACATGGTAATAAGTGATATAAAAGGAATAATTAACTTGAAAAATGTTCTTAAGTAAGTATAAATTAACTCATGTTTATTCTTCAGGAGGATAATGAACGATCGAGTCATGTCAGACCCGAGGTAAGGGACTTCGTCTCAATCTCCTTTCATTGAGGCATATTTTGTTTTATACACAACTTTCTTTTATACGGTGTATAAACACCTTTGACTTTTACCTTTATTCAAAATGAATATTTTTTTATACTAAGCGTTTTATTAAATGAAAAAAGGAATGTTTTTGTTGTACGTATGCGGTGACGACGACTTCTCTGTCGACGTGACCATTATTTGAGTTTCAGCTTCCTCTACAAGACATAACTTTTTTTAAATGAAAAATAAATACCATGTTTTATTTTTCATTTATTTTGTTATTTAAAATGGTTTTGATATTTTTTTCATTATATCAATGTGTTATTGATATTTTGTGATTTAAATGTGGAAATGTTACGTTTCCTTTATGCATGTTTTATGTGATACGATTATGTTATGGTTGTTGGGAATTGTTTATGAAGACGAGTATTTCTGTGATAAACTATGGGCGGGTGTGCCCGATATAGATCTCAAATGCATTGGGTAATACGAAGGAGTTAAACGTTATGGTTTCTCCAAATATATTTAGAGAATATACTTTGATGGGTATTCCAAATGTAACAATGAGGGTTACTCCCTACATAAGAATGTTATGAATGCCTCAAGTTACCGTAATGTCTTATGATTTCTATGATTTATTCATGATTTGATGAGGTAAGTTAAAATGATTATGTTTTATTAGTAATGTATGATTTTATACATGGACTAATGTTTTCATTTCGTGCTTTTATATCTCTTACTGAGCTTTTTATAATCATCCCAGGTTTTTGAAATGTTTTTCACAGGTCAAGGAAAAAGTACAAAATGAGATGATAGTTTCAAGGAAGTGTCAAGAAAGAATCTATGTTTTATTTTAAATATGTTTCTGTTGATGGGGAATATGAGTACTATATTTTATGTAACCACGTTTTTTAAATGTGGAATGTAAAGCATGATTTATGATCTAATTCTCTAAAACTCTAAACCTGAAAATATCCTCAACGTGAATTATTGAAATAACTCAAGATTAAGTAATGTTTAAGGCTAGGTCCATATAGTTGGTATCAGAGGTCGGTTTAGATAACTTTAGAAGTTATAATTCTATTAAATGATTATCCAAAAAAAATTTCTGGTCAAATTGAAATGATATAGCATTTGAAGATTACCATGTTGCTTCATCTAAGACATGTTTGTTCAGAATGGTTTTCTACAGAGGAAACATGGAAGCTATTCTAGGAAGGCATACATAAGGAAATGACCTTCCGAAATAGCATCCTAAGATGGTCAGAATTGGAACTGAACAGTTTGTTGCAGTAATTGCGCAGTTGACTCAAGCGATAAATGGTGGTGGTATCCATGCACGAGATCAGCCAGATCAACCACAGAGGAACATGTTAGTGGTGGAACATTTAATGAGGCAATATCCCCCATCATTTAGAGGATCATCTGACCATATGATAACTGAAGGGTGGATTAAATAACTGGAGAAGATTTTCCATGTCATGGGGTGTTCAGACATTCAAAATGTTAGTCTTGCTATTTACCATTTGGAGGGTGACGCAGATCAGTGGTGGTCGATGGTTAAAAATATCAGGGAGGCTAATGAGATTGATGCTCTCGACTTGGATGAATTCAAAGGTATGTTTCTTAAGAAATATTTTCCTAATGCTGTTCGACTTAGGATGGAAAAGAAATTCATGGAATTGAGGCAAGATAATGACTCAGTGGCTACTTATGAAAAACTGTTCACTCGATTGGCAAGGTATTCTCCAAATTTTATCCGAGACCTTGATAGTAAAATCAATCATTTTTACTCAGGATTAAATCCAAAATATCGATGGGCTTTAGCTTCTCGTGAGTTCAAGAGTTATGGAAATCTTGTTCGATGTGCTGAGAAGGTGGAAATGGAGATTTTCAATGATCAGGTGTTCTATACCAACCAACAAAATAAGAGACTGAGGTGTTAGGAGAAAGGGAATAATTCTTCAAAAAGGTCTGATGGTAAGAAAAATTAGTTTCCAGTTTCTGATAAGTGTGGTAAAAGGCATGCTAGTGAATGTCTTCTGAATTCTGGAAAGTGCTACCGATGTGGTAAGATGGGACATAAGGCTCATGATTGCACTGAAAAGGATCAGGGTGATGGTAAGACCAAATTTGATTTACAGTTAGTGAAATGTTTCAAGTGCAATGAGATGGGTAATTTTGCAAACGAGTTCCGGAAAAGAGCTCGAGTGATGGGAAGCAGTCAGACTACAAGCAAAGAGGAGTGGTGAAATCCTTTGCAACTACTTTAGCAGATGTTGGGCCAGCAAATGAAGTGGTATCAGGTACTTTGTTTGTTTTCTCAGATTATGCCAATTTGTTGTCTGATTCGGGGTCAATACATTCTTTCATCTCTGAAATAGTTTCTAGTAAATTGGGAATTCTATCTCAAGAAATGACTCCTAAACATTTCGTAAAAACACCAGGGGTAAATATTGAGGCATAAAGAATTTATAAGAATCTCCCCATCGTTATCTATGGAAAGAACCTACTTGCAAACCTTATTGTTTTAACTCTAGTAGAGTTTGATGTTATCTTGGGTATGGATTGTCTCTCTGTTTACCATGCTAGGATTGATTTTAGAGCTAAAGAAGTTTCTTTTCAGAAAGACTTTCAGTTTTTATACAAGAATGCACCCTTACTGTTGATAACATATCAAGAGGCTGAGAAACTTGTAAAAGATGGAAATGAATGTTACCTTGCACATATTGTTGAAAACAACGGAACTGTTCAGATTAATGATGTCCTAGCGGTAAAAGAGTATCCTAATGTTTTTCCTGATGAGTTACCTGGAATAATACCAGATCAGGAAGTAGAATTTACTGTTGACTTAATTCCTGATGCTAAAAAAATTTCAAAACCCCCTTATCGAATGGATCAAATTGAACTTTTAGAATTTAAGGAGCAATAAAAGATTTATTAGAGAAAGGATTCATTCGACCTAGCACATCACCATGGGGTGCTCCTGTTTTATTTTTTAAAAAGAAAGATGGTTCAATGAGACTTTTCATTGATTATAGAGCCTTGAATAACATCCCTGTTATGAACAAATATCATTTTCCTCATATCGATGATTTGTTTGATCAGCTCTATGGAGCTTAGTATTTTTCAATGATTGACCTGAGATCGGGGTACCATCAGTTGAAGGTAAAGGAAGCAGATATTCCAAAGACTGTGTTTCATACAAGATATGGCCATTATGAATTTGTAGTTATGCATTTTGGTCTAACCAATGCACGTGCTGTATTCATGGACCTTACGAATATAATTTTCCATCAGTTCTTGGATAAGTTTTTGGTTGTTTCCATTGATGATATTTTGGTGTTTTCTAAAAGTAAAGTGGAGCATGAATAACATTTAAGGGTTATTTTGAAAACCTTAAAAGAAAAGAAATTGTATGGGAAATTCAGAAAGTGTGAGTTTTGATTGCAACAAATTTCTTTCCTTGGTCACATTGTTTCTAAAAATGTGATAACTGTTGATCCTGCAAAAACAAAGGTTGTTGAAGAATGGCCAAGACCCACAAATGTAACAGAGATTCATAGTTTTTTTGGTTTGGTAAGCTATTAACGAAGGTTTGTTAAAAAAATCATGGTTATCTAGTCCAATGACTAAGCGAACTTGGAAGGGTGTTAAGTTTATCTGGACAAAAGAATGGGATGATTGTTTTCAGGAACTGAAAAGAATATTGGTGAATGATCCAGTTTTGGAACTACCTTCCAGAAATGGTGAGTTTGTTATCTACAATGATGCTTCATTGAAAGTAATTGGTTGCATCCAAATGCAGAATGATATGGTAATTTCTTCTTCTTCATGTCAGCTGAAAACTCATGAGGTAAATTACCCTACACATGATTTGGAATTAGCTGCTATTGTTTTCTCTTTAAAAATTTGGAGGCATCATTTGTATCGTGTAAAGTGTGAAATATATACTGATCACAAAAGTGTAAAGTATATATTCACTCAGAAATAATTGAACATGAGACAGATGAGATGGCTGGAATTAATCAAGGATTATGATTTTACAATTCATTACCATCTGGGAGAAGGAAATAAAGTGGCTGATACTCTGAGTCGAAAAAGTAAAGCTTCACTAACAATGTTGCATTTGGAACGTGATCATTTGGTTAAGGATTTGATGAAATTTGGAAAAGAAGTTGATGGGGTAGGATGTTTTTCTATTTTGATTCGGGTATTAGTGAAATCATATTTATCAGATAGAATTAACCAAGCATAGAAGCAAGACAGTGAGTTGTATAAAAATTTAGAGCTGGTTCAGAAGGGTATGTTTCATGAATTCAACATTAATAATGATTGTGTTTTAAGATTTGGGAAGATATTTTGTGTGCCTTGTGATTCACAGTTTAAGAGAGAGTTGTTATGTGAAGTTCATAGTTCTCCTTTTTCATTTCATCCAGGCAGTACTAAGATGTATAGATATCCTCGGGTGTACTACTGGTGGGAAAGAATGAGAAGAGATTTTGCTAATTTTAATGTGAAGTGTTTGACTTGTCAACAGGTTAAATCAGAGTGAAAGTTACCGAAAGGGATCCTTCAGTATTTACCAGTACCAGAGTGGAAATGGGAGAATATATCCATGTACTTTGTTGTGGGATTGCCGAAGACACCTCGAGGTAAAAATCCAATCTGGGTTATTGTTGATCGCTTGACTAAATCTGCTCATTTCCTTTCTATACAAGATACTTTTTCCCTATATCAACTTTCTCATTTGTATCTTAATGAGATAGTTATGTTACATGGAGTTCCACTCTCCATTGTATCTGATCGTGATCCCAGGTTTACTTCTAACTTTTGGAAAGGCCTTCAGAAGTCATTGGGTACTGAATTAAATTTTAGTACAACTTTTCATTCTCAATCAGATGGGAAGTCAGAATGAAAAATTCAAAAATTGGAAGATATGCTACGTGCTTGTTTGATGGATTATCAGGGAAGTTGGGACCAACATCTATCTTTTGTTGAGTTTTCTTATAATAACATTTTTCATTCCAGTTTATATATGGCACCATTTGAGGCATTATATGGGAAGCGTTATCGAACTCTAGCTTTCTGGGATGAAGTCGGTGAAAGGAAGTTGATGGGACTGGAGTTGGTAGAAGAGTTGGCAGATAAAGTTCAGCTGATACAGAAACACATGAGAACAACTCAGAGCGGGCAGAAAAGTTATGTGGACAACAAGAGGAAGGATCGCTCTTTTGAGTTAGGTGATCAGGTTTTTCTCAAAGTATCTCCATAGAAAAGTGTGATGGGATTTGGTAAGAAAGGAAATCTGAGTCCAAGATTCATTGGACCATATGAAATTCTGGAGAGAGTTGGATCAGTTGCATACCAAGTGGATTTACCTCCGAGTTTATCTCAGGTACACAATGTTTTTCATGTTTCAATGTTAAATAAGTACATGCCAGATCCATCTCATGTTTTGAGTCCAGAGTTAGATCAGCTTGATGATAATCTATCTTATGAGGAACAACCGGTCTAGATTATTGACCATAGGGAGAAAGTGTTGCGAAATAATGTGATTTATCAAGTAAAGGTTTTTTTGTAAAAACCACATGAGTGAAGAGGCAACATGGGAATCTGAAAATGCAATGAGGGATAAATACCCCCACTTATTCGATAAGTAAATAAATTGTGGGGGACACAATTTTCTAAAGGGGGGAAGGATCTAACATACCATATAAGTAATTAATA
The DNA here is from genome assembly GCA_963277665.1 of Viscum album. Lineage (NCBI taxonomy): Eukaryota > Viridiplantae > Streptophyta > Magnoliopsida > Santalales > Viscaceae > Viscum > Viscum album. The sequence continues at coordinate 1,377,964,627 of OY728120.1, read as the reverse complement.
ATAGATATTCTTAACTATGTCTATTTATGAATTAGATAGTGTTTTATAGGCTTAAAATTAGAATAAATCCAATCTTAAGCATGGAATTCTCTACTATTTTTAAAAGAATGTTTCACTGCCTTTTGATGGAAAACCATTTTTAAATCTATATTTTTACAATTTTATAATATATATTTGTCATAATAAACTTATTATTTATGACTGGGACATTTAAATTTCCATTGGATAATTTTTTGGAATTTTTCTGACAATGTTCATTTTTTATGAATAGTGAAAAATACTGCATTTTACATCAAAAATACATTTTCATCTAATTAAATAATATGGTTATATTATCTTTATAATTTGTTTTAATGTTTAATTAGAATATATTTTTACCATTTAATCCAACTATGGTCATTAGAATTGATTTCACTTTGGAATTGGGCATAAAAAAGTGCCAAACTTTTCATAGAAATTGTTTCTAAAAAACCTGACATTTGTTTTGACAAGGGGAATTATTTTTAAATTAATTATTTCAATTTCATTTTTTTTAATTTGGTAAAATGGATTCCATATTTGGAATCAGAAGGTCCAAATTATGTAATTAAGACTCTTTTGTTTTTGGACTTTATGAATAGTAACGACGTTAATTGTCTTTAATTATCATGATTAATTAATAATCGGGTAGTTAAGGATAATAAAATAATATCATAATAATAACAAATGACCACTACATGTGTCCTAATGCTACTGGTTGTGTCATGGACGACCATGGGATGCCATGTGCCAAATGTAGGGACCCCATGGAATCACTTTTGGGTGAAAGTGACACCATATCATTTTATTTTTAAAGAAAGGAGAATATCACCAAAGTATGTAACACCAAAGAAAAAGAAATTTTAATTTTGTCTACATAAAGTATCTCTTGGAATATAAATATTCATTGGAAATATAAAAATATTTCCTAAATCATAGTAATTTTTTTTATAATTTTTAGACATTAAATAAATTGATTTATTTATGACACCATGATGATACAATGATTACCTCAGTAATTAATGATTTAAATAAAATGAAAATATAATGTAAACTCTAAGACTTACACTTATCAAAGACCCATTGGATGAGTATATTTCGAACCCTTATCACCCTAGCCTATAAATATATCAATGTGGGACCTTTTAAATCAGAAACTCAATTAAAAATAAAGTAACATTTCATGGCTTTCCAAGAGTGCCCATCCTCCCTCTTATAAAAGGCCCCCACCTCTACCTACTTACCCACACGTCTCAAGCCATTGGAATGGCCAAGGTCTGCTCATTTTATCTCTCCAAATCCCTACATTCGTTGTATAAGCCTTAACATAGTCATAAATCTCTTAAAAAAACCTTTTTGGTTCAAACCAAGAGGAGTTACCCGATTTAAAGGTAAAGTCTTATCTAATGTTCTTTTGTTTTATTTTTCTTCTCCAACCCCCTAAAATCATTTTATTAATTAATTTTGTAACAACACCAGTATTTTCAATATACTATGATGTTTTTATAACAATTATTTGAGCTACACTTACACACACCTACATCTAATGGTTAAAGAGCATATTGTTTCCATGGATGGCGAATTTCTGCCTCACAAAACAATGATTGTTCAATATTCTTCTAACACCATAAAAGGTGGCCATTAAGATGTCACTATATTTATATATGACATATAATATGTATTTTTCCTTAATATTCGTGTATTTTTCATTTATGGAATACCTTTATGGTTTCCATTATGGGTAAACGCGATATCTTCATTTTAGGAAGTGCGGACTACCGCCCCCTCAAAATGATTTGATTCGTTAATGCCATATGAGGGATGTATAAAGGATGGAGTTAATGATATTATATATTATATTATACTCTAATTATAATATACCTTTATATCGTTATGATTCCATTCCATAAAATACGAAATAGAAATGAAAGTAGCGTTCATGCGAACGTGCGGCTTACCGTCTCCATGAACAGTGCATTTCATTTCTTACCTCTAAATGTTATGTAATATTATAAATGCATGTATATAATAGATATATATGAAATATTTGATATCCACATTATGAATATAATTCTGGATATAAAGGATATTTTACCACATGAACAACTTGTAATTATAAAGAGTTTATTTTTGACATAAGTATCAATGATTGACAAAACAACCATTATTAACTTAAATAATTACATAGTGTTAATAACATGGTAATAAGTGATATAGAAGGAATAATGAAATTTAAAAAGGTTCTTAAGAATGTATAAATTAACTCATGTTTATTATTTAATAGGTTAAAGAACGATCAAGTCAAGTCGGACCCAAGGTAAGGGACTTCGTCTCAATCTCCTTTCATTGAGGCATGTTTAGTTTTATACACAACTTTCTTTTATACGATGTATAAACCCATTTGACTTTTACCTTTATTCAAAAGGAATATTTTATTTATACGAAGAGTATTACTAAACGAAAAAAGGTAATGTTTTTGTTAGATGTATGTGGCGACAACGACGTCTCCGTCGTCATGACCATTATTTGAGTTTCAGCTTCCTCTTCAAAGCGTAACTTTTTTTTAAATGAAAAATAAATAACATGTTTTACTTTTCTTTTATTTTGGTATTGAAAATGGTTTTGATAATGTTTTTATTATATAAATCTGTTATTGATATCTTGTGATTGAAATGTGGAGATGTTATGTTTCCTTTATTCTGGTTTTATGTGATACGATTATGTTATGTTTATTGGGCATTGTTTATGAAGACAGGTGGTTCTATGATAAATTAAGGGCGGGTGAGCCCGATATAGCTCTCCAATGCATGGGGTAACGCGAAGGAGTTAAACGTTAAGGTTTCTATGAAGAGATTTAGGAAATATACTGTGATGGGTATTCCAAACGTAACCATGAGGGTGACTCCTTATGTAAGAATGTTATGAATGCCTCAAGTTACCTTTATTTATTATGATTTATATGATTTATTAATGATTTGATTAGGTATGTTAAAATTATTATTTTTTATGAGTAAAGTATGATTTCATACATGGACTAATGTTTTCATTTTGTGCCTTTATATCCCTTACTGATCTTTTTATGCTCATCCCATGTTTTTGAAATGTTTTTCACAGGTCAAGGGAATGGTACATGATGTGATGATAGTGTCAAGGAAGTGTCAAGAAAAAAGCTATGTTTTATTTTAAATATGATTCCGTTGATGGAAAAAATGAGTACTATATTTTATGTAACCACGTTGTTTAAATGTGGAATGTAATACATGATTTATTATCTAATTATCTAAAACTCTATACCTGAAAAGACCATCAACGTGTATTCTTGAAATAACTCAAGATTAAGTAATGTTTAAGGCTGGGGCCTTATACCTATTCCCCAGTCTGATATATGTCCTTCATAGAGAGCTCACTAAAAATATTTTTATTCTTCCTATATTTTAATTTGATGTTATTTTGGGGTTGTATTATATTTCTTAATATTATTTTCATATCAATTATTAATGATGGGAATTTATATTTAATATACTAAATCAAACTTTGATCATATTTCATTACCTTGATGAATATGAACATTCAATTGAAATGAAAACTTTTGTATGGGTCACCCTACCTCTTTATGAGGTATATTTATCTATAATGATTGGGTGGAATCTCAACAGTGAAGATATGCCTATTATTTAAGAATATGTTGATGTATTTCCATAAGGCATTCCTAGTCATCCCCTAAATAAGGAAGTTGATTTTTCAATAGAACTCATAACTGGTGTCATACATATTTCAAATACTATATATATAATTTATATTATTGAGTTAAAATAACTGAAGAAGAAATTTCAGGACAATATAGAAGTGGGATTCATACTCCTAAGTGTGTCATCATGGGGTGAACCTATTATTTTAGATAAGATGCAATATAGCTCAATGTTTATTTTTATTTAATATCAATAACATAACCAGATCAATATTGAGAACTAGTGTCCCATACTTTTATAGATTATTTGTTTTATCAAATACACGATGCTCAATAATTTTCCATTACTGGACTTTATTCTAGAAATAAACAATTTAGGTTCAATTAGAAGGATATATCCATGATAGCCTTTCATACTAGGTATAGTCATTATGAATTAATGGGATTTTATTTCTACATATCAATTTCTTAGTAATCTTTATGGATTTAATGAATAGATACTTTTAATATTACCATGATCAATTTATGGAAGTCTATAAAGAGGGTATCTTACATATTCCAAGATAAAGGTGAAGAATTAATCTCATTAAAGGATTTTGTATAAGACACTAAACAAGGTTACTTTTTATTCACAATTTATCATGTTTCAATTTTGCATATAGAAATTTTCATTCTCGAAAAAATGTATTAATAAGTTATGGTAAATTGATGGACCCCTCAAAGTGTGATGTTATTGAACATTGTCCTAGATGAACCAAAATGACTAAAATATATAGTCCTACAAGGATGGGTGGATACTATCAGTGATATGTGATATATTTCTTTGGAATATCAAATATCATAACAATTTTTACATTCAAGGGATACAAGTTCCTTTATATTGATGAATGTTGGTAGATTTCAAGGGACTCAAGAATTGTTTGGTTAATACACAAAAGGTCACACTAGCTAAAAATAAATAGGGTTTTATATATATGGTGATGTATTAAGAAAGGTACATGGAGGAATCATCATTCAATAGGATATAGTTATTTCTATTGTCTCCTGAAAAATTAAAATTTATCTGAAAAATTATCTTGAACATGATTTAGAAATGGAATCATTAATTTTATCATTTAAATATTTGAGGTGTTATCTGTATAATAAATAAAATTTTATATACTAATCACAAAAATAGTAAGTATATATTCATGTAGAAATACTTAAATTTGAACTAAAGGATGTGGCTGGATTTTATTAATGATTATTAAAGTCATTAAATTAAAGCATTGGAAAGTGGAAAAGGTGGTTGATGCCTAGAGTTAGATGGGTCATTCTAATTTTTCCATGATGTGGATAGAAAGAGATCCAATACATATGGATTTATATAGGATGGATAGTGAAATCATAATAATGGTAGAAATATCCTATTATTATTATAAGAATGTTTAACTATTCATCCATGTGAGGATTAAAGAGGCCTAACAAAAAGATGAGGAATTATAGAAGAATGTGAGGAATGTTCTTAAGTTTAACGTTGAAGTTGATGAAATAATGGAGTTCATGAAACAAGTATGTGTCCTATAAGTAAAATATTTGAATAATTGTATATTTCAGAATATAATATTTTTATATTCTCTATTCATCTGAAAGTTATAAATATGTACATATATATTGAATAGAGTTGCTGGTGAGATAATATATTATGGGATTCTGCAGAGTGTGTATCTCATTGATCCTTATTAAAAAAATTTAAGGATAAGGGATATAATTCTAATCGGATATTGTAAACATTACTCATAATTGTGTGGAAATGGAAAAATTACACCATGGATTTCATCATTGGACTCCCTATGATTTCTAAAGAGAACAATTTTATTTCAGTTGTAGTCAACCTCCATAAAATATCATCACATGTAATCATAATAAAATAATATATATCTCTTATTCACATTTCCACGTTTTAATTTATGGAGTTGGTATAGTTTTATAGAGTACCACCCACTATCATATCAAATCGAGATCTTTAGTTTACCTGGTTGGATTAAAGAGAACATCAATAATATTTGAATAAATAGTTAAACATCACCACAAATAAACCACACACATATAGTAGTTATTATATGTTAATTAAAATCCTAAAAGCTATATTGAGGTCATGTTCTTGGTATTTCAATGTTTTTTTGGAATAAAAATTTTTTTTAGTGAATTTTTCTTACAACAATAACTTTCACTCGATTATTCTAATGGCATATTATAATGCTCTCTTTGAAGAAAGTGTATAATTCGGATATTTTGGGATGATGTTAGAGAATAAAGGCTATTGGAACCAAGAATATCTGAATAAAATGTAGATAAACTTAATGAAATTATGTATCACTTCATGGAAACTATAGTTAATAGATAAATTTCATTGGTGGGATTTGGAATATGAATTTGGTGCTATGTTATTCTTACGAATATCTCCTTTGAAGTGGGTTATGAGATTTATTAAGAATGTAAAGGAGAACACCATATATATTATTCCATTTAAAATCCATGATCATATTGTGATGATTCCATATTTTCAAACCCTTCCATCGAATCTCTCTTATGTTTGTGAAACGTTCCATGTATTACTCAAGTAAGTACATACATGATATTACACATGTAATTAATATAGATTGTATATTGTAAGAGAATGATCTATCATATAAGGAACAACTTTTTGTGATTTTAGACAAAAGAGATAATGTTTTTCTGAACTAATCCACTCACCAAGTCTATTTTTTGTGTCAAAACCATAATGATATATTTATCATTCATCATTTTTTATATTTTTGATAGCTTTAATTACATGCAATATGGGGTTTAAATAAACCATTATATAGTATAGAAATATTATTATTGAATATTTTAGTTATTACGTAGAAATTGGATCGATGGGTACAAATATTACCACCTGAATTAATAAACATTATTATTGAAACATTTATAATATTAATTAATCAATTATAAATGGAAATAAAATATATTTCAGATAAAATTGATGTTTTTTCTGAAAAAATGTTTTTTTGAAATATTTTCATATGATAATAAATAAAATTAGTCCCTTATAATAAATTATTTTATTTAAATTTTTATATGATAAAAAAAGAAAATACTTAAAAATTCATTTTATTGTTTTTACAAGGCATGCAATGAGAAGAAATCTAGTTTTATGCTTTAATAATAAATTTTCTATAAATTTTTATCATTGTGTTTTGCCTACTTATTTTATAATGAATTACATCCACATATAGGAATTCAATTTGATATTTTTTCCATATATTAAATTAGAACTAAATAATAATAATGTGACCACTTTTATTTTTTATCACAATGAATAATAACTATGGTAAAATAATTCATCATAGTTAAGGGTAAATTTGTTAACAAGGGGATAAACTAAAATATATGGTATAATATATTTCATAAATACATATTTATTTATTCAATTAAGATATTTATAAATTTAAATGAAATTTATTATAATTTGGGTTTCTTTGGTTCCACATTCCCTTGAATAAAAAATTATTTTATTTTATTTTTATGAGTATTTATAAGTTTTCTACACACCACACTTACAAAATTACACCTTATCTCTTCACTTATATGAACATATTAAATCATATTGCTCTCAAAATACCTATAAAAATATATTATCCACCTACTTATAACCATATTAGTGGTTATATTCTTCTTAAAAGACGAACCAAATGGTCTTTAGGAGATATCCAAATGAGGTTTTTCAAATAACAGGTGATCATCTACACAAAATTATTTTATGTTTGTTTTTTATTTCACATCATCCAAGAAATATATATGCAAATAAAATTATTAAATCAATATAATTAATTTGTTTAGATTTTTTATTCATAATTTTATCATGATTTTATATCTTATTTCTATCCTATGAATAATGGTATCATTGTTTATGTGTACGTGTTGACTATCACCTCCATGAATCAATGTAAATAATTTTTCAAGTACCCCATACATGGATGGTAATATAGAATAGTTAAAGGAATATATATGATATTTGAGATATTTGTTTTATTTTATAATGTTCAATTATCATTGAATTTTATTTTTCATCCCATAAAATGTGGAAATGTCCCCTTGTATATGTACAGATTTCTATCACTATGAATATATGTAATTCAATTCTAACCACCACATTATATTAATGGCTGTAAAAGTTATTATAATGAATTAATATAGTAAATATACCATGATTAATAATTTGGATATGAGGAAACCATGACCATAATTTAAGTTCAAGAACCATCAAACAAAAACATGCATGGAAAATGGAACAGTTTTCAACCAAATAACGATTTTAGTGAATCAATAAATTTTAAATTGGTAATTAGATATTATAAAGTAATTTAATATTTTATAATATGTATGAATATGGTTCTGGTATTTATTTTTAATAAATATATATTTCTTTTATAGGATTATAAAAACTCATTTGAAGAATGATAGGACCTAAGTTAATGGATTATGTTTCAATATAATTCTTTTTTTGGGTTGTTTTTGGTAAATTTCTATTTAGGGAAATGTAGGATCTAGACTCAGTGGAATTCTGTTGTTTGCGATGGCCCATCATTCCATTTTTTTCATAATAGATGACAAATCCTAGATCAATATGATGATGAATGCCAATATACAAAGATTTAAATCAAATGTTTATAAAAATAATGAAAAACACAGGAACCTTGATAGATGAACTTTCATATCACGCTTATAATTAATTTAATTAATTTATGATGAAATTAAAATCCTAGATTTTGTGATTTTAATTATTGATGATTATTGTTCATCCAGAATGACCCTTTTGGATTTCCTTCATTGCACTCTTGGGGATCCAATGTATAATCCCTCAAGAGGTTACCAACACGTGCTCCAATGGTCTCTTATCAATTCCACATGTTCTTTATAAGGCCCCATCCTTAAACCTTACTTAATCTTGAGTTATTACAATATTACACATTGAGGATCTTTTCAGGTTTAGAGTTTTAGAGAATTAGATCATGAAACATGCATTACATTCCACATTTAAACAAAGTGGTTACATAAAAGACAGTATTCATTCTTCCCATCAACGGAAGCATATTTAAAATATAACACGGATTCTTTCTTGACACATCCTTGACACTATCATCACATCATGTACCTTTCCCTTGACCTATGAAAAACATTTCAAAAACTTGGGATGAGCATAAAAAGCTCAGTAAGGGTTATAAAAATATTGAAAGGAAACATGAGTTCATATATACATAAGAATGAAATCATACTTTACCCATAAAACATAGGCACTTTAACATACCTCATCAAACCATGAATAAATCATAGAAAACATAAGACATAAAGGTAACTTGAGGCATTCATAACATTCTTACGTAGGGAGTAACCCTCTTGGTTACGTTTGGAATACCCATCACAGTATATTCCCTAAATCTCTTCGGAGAAACCTTAACGTTTCACTCCTTCGCGTTACCCAATGCATTGGAGAGCTATATCGGGCTCACCCGCCCTTAGTTTATCACGGAACCACCCGTTCTTCATAACAATGACCAAGAACCATAACATAATCGTATCACATAAAACATGAATAAAGGAAACATAACATTTCCACATTTCAATCACAATATAACATTTTAGGATATTAAAATAATGAATCCATTCAAAAAGAAACCATTTCCAAAACCATTTAAAACATTTAATAAAGAGATTTTTGAATCAAAGTGTCCCATACCACCTTGAAGCTTTTAACATTTTAAACCATTAATATCCATATAAATAGATCCTTAAAACCATTTTGAAAACATTGATATTAATAAGAACAAATAATTAAAACATTTAAAACGATATTCTGGTAAAAGGGGTTTTACCAAAATTAGAGACACTTGAATACAATAATTGAGGAATAACATTTAGTCAGAAATTTATAATATCATGAGAATAAAAGGATTCATGATATAATACTCCAAAGGACAGTATATACACCATATAAGAGTGAATTGGTGCATAACAACAATGAACCCTCAATAGAAATGTCAAATGTGATGAAATCCCTTATAAAGAAGGTATCCTTAAATTAAGGACAAATCAATCTCAAAAATATGTGTGACAAATATATATACACCCAATATAAGTGGATATTAAGTTTAAAACAATAAAAGGTCATTCACACATATTCAATGGATGACATATTCAATGACTACAAGTTGAACCCAAAGAAATCGAAATTGGGTTAAAAGTTCCCTTGACAGCCTAACGACATCACATCAAAATGAGTTGATGAGAGATAAAAAGTGTATCTCATCACTTGGACATAAAATTTACATCAATAAGGATGTATGAGAACATATCCCAACATAAAAATATGTAAACTAAAATACCCAATAAAAGAAGTCTTTTAAAAAAGAGGAGGGTGAAAGGTTCCCTTACCGACTTGGGTATCTTTCAAAACATACACCCCATGAAAGAAAGACAATAGGTCATTGATGTAAATACTCATAAACGAAAGTATATTACACAAATAGTAGAATAATGGGCAGTACATACACCACTAAATGGAATTTGTGTCAAATGTAGCATAAATCTCACGGGAATAAAAGTGAGATGAAAAATCCCTTACGAAAACTCGGCAGCCTAACGACGCCACATAAAACTTCCGAATATGGATTGATGAGATCAAATAGAGTATACCATCATATTACAATAGAATTTACAGTAAGTGGAATATAAAATAAAATCACCCAACATTGCAAGGAGTAGTTTAAAAGAAGTGACATAAAGGATAGTACTTAATAAAGAAAGAGAGAGGTTAGATCTCTTACGAAAGTTCGGCAGCCTAACGGCGCCACTCAAAACTTCCAAAATGGATTGATGAGAGAGAATAGGGTCTCTCATCACATGAACATAAAAATTAAATTAAATGTAATATAAAAGAACATCCCAATCATAAGAAATATGAGCTTAAAATAAATGACATAAAAGAGTGTACTTAAAAAGAAAGAGAGATGTAGGATCCCTTACCTCGGGTACGACTTGACTCGATCGTTCTTTAATCTCCTGAATAATAAACTTGAGTTAATTTCTAATTCCTTAAGAACCTTTTTCAAGTCAATTATTACTTTTATACCACTTATTACCATTTCATAAACATTATGTAATCATTTAAGTTAATAATATTTGTTTTGCCGATATTTGGTTCTTAAGTCGAAAGTGGACTTCTTACAATTACATGTTGTTCGTGTGTCCAAATGTTTATTATATCCAGAATTGTATTCATTATGTAGATATCATATATGTCATATATATCCAGTACATTCATGCATTTATAACATTACATAATCATTTAGAGGTAAGAAATGAAATGCACCGTTCATGGAGACGGTAAACCGTACGTACGCATGAACGCTACTTTCATTTATATTTCGTATTTTATAGAATGGAATAATAATGATATAAAGGTATATTATAATTCCAGTATAATATAATATATAATATCATATTTCCATCCTTTATACATCCCACATATGGTATTTAACGAATCAAATCACTTTGAGGGGGCGGTAGTTCGCACTTCCTTAAATGAAGATATCGCGTATACCCATAATGGAAGCCATAAAGGAAAGACAAAAATGAAAAATACAGAAGCATAAATAAAACATAAACATATTATATATCATATATAAAATTAGTGACATCATAATGGCCACCTTTGAAGGTGTTAGATGAGTATTGAACAATCATCGTTTCGGGAGGCAGAATTTCGCCATCCACGGAAACCGTATGTTCTTTAACCATTTGATGTAGTTGTGTGAGAGTGTAGCTAGAATAAATATTCTAACAACATCCTAGTATATTGAAGATACTGGTGTTGTTACAAAAGAAATAAATAAAAAGAGTTTAGGGGGTTGGAGAAGCAAAATAAAACAAATGAACATGAGAGAAAGAATTACCTTTAAAAGTGTAACTCCTTTTGATTTGAGCCTAAAGGATTTCTTTGAAAGGATTATGCCCAAAGGTAATCCTATATGATGAGGAGAGGGATGTGGAGAGAGTAAATGGGAAGGGGTTGGCCGCGCCAAAGGCTTGAGGGGTGTGTGAAATGAGGTAGAGGTGGGGGCCTTTTATAAGAGGAGGGGAGGGGCACTTTTGGAAAGTAAAGAAATATTACTTTATTTGAAAATGTGTTTCGGTTTCAAAAGGTCCCACATTGATATAATTCGTGGATAAGGTGATAAGTCTTAGAAATACACTCATAAAATAAGTTTTGGACATGTGTAGTTCATATATTTTACATTATCTTTCCATTTTATTTAAATCGTCAAATAATGAAGTCATCGCTGCATCATTATTATGTCATAAATAATTTAATTTATTTAATGTCTAAAAATTATAAAAAAAATACTATTATGTATGAAATCGTTTTATCTTTCCAATGAATATTTATAATAAAAAAATATGACTTGTATAACCCCACTTAAAAATTGTTTTAGTAAAACATAACATGTTTGTGTCAATTTTACTTTTACATTAAATAAAATGTTATTTATGTCATTTCCCAACCAAAGTGTCTCCATGGGGTCCCCAAGTTGGCCCATGTCTTTTCTTGGTCGGAAATGACTCACCAAATAGGTGTAGGATAAGTTTCATGGTGTTTTCACATTCTTATAATATCATTTTTACCTTAAACTACAGTAATTACCACTAATCGCGATTAAAAACTTAATAAGTTACTATTCACCAAAAAATTATTTTTATCCCATCGAACCATATTTTACTTCTTAATGACAACCATGTATGTCGGATTTTTGAAATTCAAAACACAAAGATGGCAAAAATCCATTTAAAAGGAAAATTAGTTTTTATAAGTACCACTTAGTGGTTTCACTATTCATCAAAAATTGATGTTTTTCAGAAAAATCCCAAAAATTCACCCTAAGCTATATTTGATATTCTGAATTCAAAAATGAAGTCCGTTTTACAAAATTCAAAACATATAAGTCACATTAATTAATTTAATAATTAATTCCCGCTGTCATGACAAATAGCGTGTTTTATGAAATAATAAGTATCAAATGATTGACACTAGTTTAAGTCTGATTTCAAAGTGAAATTGATTCCAACGACCCCTATTGGATTTAATGGTAAAAATATTTTCTAATTTCACTTTAAAAACCATTCAAAATATAATCTAATCATATAAATAAATTAGATTAAAAAGAGGTTTTGAATTAAAACACAACATTTTACACTATTCATTAAAAAATGAACTTTATCGGAAAAATACCAAAAAAATTACACAAAGTAAAATTTGATGTCCCGATTCTTAATAAGAGTTTTATTTGGTCCAAAATAATGTATAAGAGTGATCAAAACTATATTTAATGACAGTTCTCCATTAAAAGGCGATAAGTGAACCTTTAGTGAAAACTAGGGCATATACACCTAAAATTTAATTCTTTCCGTATTTTAAGCCTTTAGCTTTTATTGGATAAATGTAAAAACATTAAAAAACATATATAATCATATTTTAGTTATTTCTATCCATTCCCGCCAATACAACGGCTACATGTTAACTACCATTTGAAATAATATTATTTTATTATTAGAGTGCAATGTAAGATTCCCAAGAAACTCGTTGTTGCGTGTTGGGTACGCCATCGAGCATAGCGTCCCCTTTAAATACATATTAATATTTTATTCACAAATATGGATAAATATGAAAATGTCATATTCTTTATTTACCTGGGGTGTTACATCCTTCCCCCCTTTTGGGAATTGCGTCCTCGCAATTTTAAAATTGATCTTGGAAACATCCTTGAAAGTCCCACATCGGAACAAGAGTCGGTAAAACAATAACTTTAAAATAAAGAAAGATAAGCACAGAGGTCACCCGAGTTAACCCATACCAGGATTCCAAGTATGAAAATATGGACATGGAGGAAAAAACAAAGGGTCATGTTCTGATAGAGAGTGATAGAAAACATGTTTAGGAGAAAGTTACCCACGAGAAAATCACAAACTTGTGATGGGTTAAACGGTATTCGATTCCCCAATAGGAAAAGTTAACAGAAAACATTTTTGTTTTAAGTTACTTTTTATTGAGGAATTTATTCATAAGGAAACATAATCACTTATCATGTTGACTTTCAAATTTTATTAGATTCCTTACACAAACTCCTATTTTCTCCAAAAGGCGAGTATCTAGGAAGACTTGTTCACATTAAGAGTACTATAATCAACTTTTAGAGAAGCGCCTAATCCACAAAAGAGAACTATATACTTCCCATGTCTTTATACTTTAACCAAAACCAAAACCAAAAAGGATAGTACAAGATCAGATAATCCAGAAAAGGATAACCCTTTATAAAAAGAAAATCTATTCTTAATCTCCAAAATTTGTCCAACAAAACCCAAAGTTCAATGAGGACCATTAGATAAACAATTTTTCCATAAAATTCTTCAAATTAAACCAATCTAATATTGAAACCCAAATATTTGAAGGATTTAGTCACATAGTCTTCCAAGTTAAATCGTAACATTTATCTCCAAACAAAATCAGTTGCTCTAAAAGTCTCGCATTGAAAAGTAATTATCCTAATCACATATCCTCCATGATAGGTTAATCATTTTCATAAATAACCCAAAATCAACTTACTCTTAAAAAACGAATCAGTCAAACTAACCAGTGAATTCACGTAGTCCAGTGGTAGGCGATAAATACCAGTCGCACTTTGGTTGTGGGTTCGATTCTCACGGCTTTGTCTGACGCGACGGGATGTCACACGGTCTGTGTGTTGTCCTTTTTCCAAAACTATATAATTCTTAAAACATTCCCCAAAATGAGATAAAATCTTTATATTTTAAACTCAAGTTTATCTCATGCCTTTCTTTTTCCAGCATATCATATAATAACCCATAATTACCTCAAAAGTAAGGATCATATAAACTCTAATTGTTACCTTTATAATTATTACCTGAACTTCCACATCGATTGGAAATCTCGTACATGATGTATTAAAGATCATACCAAGGTTCAAGTGGTTGATCATGACTCCTTCATAGTTGGTTTAGAACAACCACGAGTTTCCTCATTGAATCCCCCATTTTATCTTGTATCTTAATCATAGAACCACCACAGTTTCCTTCAACCCTCTTGTCTCTTTGGTGCCTGCTAGATCCATCCATTCACTAAGAACAGAAATGTCAGTGTGAGTATATCAACAAAACCATCATGTACTAATGAGTAAGGTAAACACTAAGATACACTTACTAATTCAATTTATCTAAAACTAGGACTCTTTCTGAAATCCAAACCATTATGGTAATGCCACTTGTGCTTAAAGAATACCCTAACCTCTAAAGTTATCTAAACCGACCTTTGATACCAACTATAAGGCCCCAGCCTTAAACCTTACTTAATCTTGAGTTATTACAAGATTACACATTGAGGATCTTTTCAGGTTTAGAGTTTTAGAAAATTAGATCATGAAACTTGCATTACATTCCACATTTAAACAAAGTGGTTACATAAAAGACATTATTCATTCTTCCCATCAATGGAAACATATTTAAAATATAACACGGATTCTTTCTTGACACATCCTTGACACTATCATCACATCATGTACCTTTCCCTTGACCTGTGAAAAACATTTCAAAAACTTGGGATGAGCATAAAAAGCTCAGTAAGGGTTATAAAAATATGGAAAGGATACATGAGTTCATATATACATAAGAATAAAATCATACTTTACCCATAAAACATAGGCACTTTATCATACCTCATCAAACCATGAATAAATCAGAGAAAACATAAGACATAAAGGTAACTTGAGGCATTCATAACATTCTTACGTAGGAAGTAACCCTCTTGGTTAAATTTGGAATACCCATCACAGTATATTCCCTAAATCTCTTCGGAGAAACCTTAACGTTTCACTCCTTCGCGTTACCCAATGCATTGGAGAGCTATATCGGGCTCACCCGCCCTTAGTTTATCACAGAACCACCCGTTCTTCATAACAATGCCCAAGAACCATAACATAATCGTATCACATAAAACATAAATAAAGGAAACATAACATTTCCACATTTCAATCACAATATAACATTTTAGGATATTGATATAATGAATCCATTCAAAAAGAAACCATTTCCAAAACCATTTAAAACATTTAATAAAGAGATTTTTGAATCAAAGTGTCCCATACCACCTTGAAGCTTTTAACATTTTAAACCATTAATATCCATATAAATAAATCCTTACAACCATTTTGAAAACATGGATATTAATAAGAACAAATAATTAAAACATTTAAAACGATATTCTGGTAAAAGGGGTTTTAACAAAATTAGAGACACCTGAATACAATAATTGAGGAATAACATTTAGTCAGAACTTTATAATATCATGAGAATAAAAGGATTCATGATATAATACTCCAAAGGACAGTATATACACCATATAAGAGTGAATTGGTGCATAACAACAATGAACCCTCAATAGAAATGTCAAATGTGATGAAATCCCTTATAAAGAAGGTATCCTTAAATTAAGGACAAATCAATCTCAAAAATATGTGTGACAAATATATATACACCCAATATAAGTGGATATTAAGTGTAAAACAATAAAAGTTCATTCACACATATTCAATGGATGACATATTCAATGACTACAAGTTGAACCCAAAGAAATCGAAATTGGGGTAAAAGTTCCCTTGACAGCCTAACGACATCACATCAAAATGAGTTGATGAGAGATAAAAAGTGTATCTCATCACTTGGACATAAAATTTACATCAATAAGGATGTATGAGAACATATCCCAACATAAAAATATGTACACTAAAATACCCAATAAAAGAAGTCTTTTAAAAAAGAGGAGGGTGAAAGGTTCCCTTACCGACTTGGGTATCTTTCAAAACATACACCCCATGAAAGAAAGACAATAGGTTATTGATGTAAATACTAATAAACGAAAGTATATTACACAAAGAGTAGAATAATGGGAAGTACATACACCACTCAATGGAATTTGTGTCAAATGTAGCATAAATCTCACGGGAATAAAAGTGAGATAAAAAATCCCTTACGAAAACTCGGCAGCCTAACGGCGCCACATAAAACATCCGAATATGGATTGATGAGATCAAATAGAGTATCCCATCATATTACAATAGAATTTACAGCAAGTGTAATATAAAAGAAAATCACCCAACATTGCAAGGAGGAGTTTAAAAGAAGTGACATAAAGGAGAGTACTTAAAAAGAAAGAGAGAGGTTAGATCTCTTACGAAAGTTCGGCAGCCTAACGGCGCCACTCAAAACTTCCAAAATGGATTGATGAGAGAGAATAGGGTCTCTCATCACATGAACATAAAAATTACAGTAAATGTAAAATAAAATAACATCCCAATCATAAGAAAGATGAGCTTAAAATAAATGACATAAAAGAGTGTACTTAAAAAGAAAGAGAGTTGTAGGATCCCTTACCTCGGGTCCGACTTGACTCGATCGTTTTTTAATCTCCTGAATAATAAACGTGAGTTAATTTCTAATTCCTTAAGAACCTTTTTAAATTTCATTATTACTTTTATACTACTTATTACCATGTCATAAACATTATGTAATCATTTAAGTTAATAATATTTGTTTTGCCGATATTTGGTTCTTAAGTCGAAAGTGGACTTCTTACAATTACATGTTGTTCATGTGGCCAAATGTTTATTATATCCAGAATTTTATTCATTATGTAGATATCATATATGTCATATATATCCAGTACATTCATGCATTTATAACATTACATAATCATTTAGAGGTAAGAAATGAAATGCACCGTTCATGGAGACGGTAAGCCGTACGTACGCATGAACGCTACTTTCATTTCTATTTCGTATTTTATAGAATGGAATAATAATGATATAAAGTTATATTATAATTCCAGTATAATATAATATATAATAACATATTTCCATCCTTTATACATCCCACATATTGTATTTAACGAATCAAATCACTTTGAGGGGGCGGTAGTCCGCACTTCCTTAAATGAAGATATCGCGTATACCCATAATGGAAGCCATAAAGGTAAGACAAAAATGAAAAATACAGAACCATAAATAAAACATAAACATATTATATATCATATATAAAAATATTGACATCATAATGGCCACCTTTGAAGGTGTTAGATGAGTATTGAACAATCATCGTTTCGGGAGGCAGAATTTCGCCATCCAAGGAAACCGTATGTTCTTTAACCATTTTATGTAGTTGTGTGAGAGTGTAGCTCGACTAAATATTATAAAAACATCCTAGTATATTGAAGATACTGGTGTTGTTACAAAAGAAATAAATAAAAAGAGTTTAGGGGGTTGGAGAAGCAAAATAAAACAAATGAACATGAGAGAAAGAATTACCTTTAAAAGTGTAACTCCTTTTGATTTGAGCCTAAAGGCTTTCTTTGAAAGGATTCTGCCCAAAGAGAATCCTCTGGGATTAGGAGAGGGATGTGGAGAGAGTAAATGGGCAGGGGTTGGCCGAGCCAAAGGCTTGAGGGGTGTGTGAAATGAGGTAGAGGTGGGGGCCTTTTATAAGAGGAGGGGAGGGGCTCTTTTGGAAAGTAAAGAAATATTACTTTATTTGAAAATGTGTTTCGGTTTCAAAAGGTCCCACATTGATATACTTCGTGGATAAGGTGATAAGGCTTCTAAATACACTCATCCAATAAGTTTTGGACATGTGTAGTTCATATAGTTTACATTATCTTTCCATTTTATTTAAATCGTCAAATAATGATGTCATCGCTGCATCATTATTATGTCATAAATAATTTAATATATTTAATGTCTAAAAATTATAAAAAACTACTATGATGTATGAAATCTTTTTATCTTTCCAATGAATATTTATAATCAAAAATATGACTTGTATAACCCCACTTAAAAATTGTTTTAGTAAAACATATCATGTTTGTGTCAATTTTACTTTTACATTAAATAAAATGTTATTTATGTCATTTCCCAACCAAAGTGTCTCCATGGGGTCCCCAAGTTGGCCCATGGATTTTCATGGTCGGACATGACTCACCCAATAGGTGTAGGACATGTTTCATGGTGTTTTCACATTCTTATAATATCATTTTTACCTTAAACTACACTAATTACCAATAATCGCGATTAAAAACTTAATAAGTTACTGTTCACCAAAAAATTATTTTTATCCCATTGAACCATATTTTAATTCATAATGACAACCATGTATGTCAGATTTTTGAAATTCAAAACACAAAGATGGCAAAAATCCATTTAAAAGGAAAATCAGTTTTTATAAGTACCACTTAGTAGTTTCACTATTCATCAAAAATTGAAGTTTTTCAGAAAAATCCCAAAAATTCACCCTAAGCTATATTTGATATTCTGAATTCAAAAATGAAGTCCGTTTTAAAAAATTCAAAACATATAAGTCACATTAATTAATTTAATAATTAATTCCCGTTGTCATGACAAATAGCGTGTTTTATGAAACAATAAGTATCAAAAGATTGACACTAGTTTAAGTCTGATTTCAAAGTGAAATTGATTCCAACGACCCCTATTGGATTTAATGGTAAAAATATTTTCTAATTTCACTTTAAAACCTATTAAAAATATAATCTAATCATATAAATAAATTAGATTAAAAAGAGGTTTTGAATTAAAACACAACATTTTACACTATTCATTAAAAAATGAACTTTATCGGAAAAATACCTAAAAAATTACACAAAGTAAAATTTGATGTCCCGATTCTTAATAAGAGTTTTATTTGGTCCAAAATAATGTATAAGAGTGATCAAAACTATATTTAATGACAGTTCTCCATTAAAAGGTGATAAGTGAACCTTTAGTGAAAACTAGGGCATATACACCTAAAATTTAATTCTTTCCGTATTTTAAGCCTTTAGCTTTTATTGGATAAATGTAAAAACATTAAAAAAACATATATAATCATATTTTAGTTATTTCTATCCATTCCCTCCAACAAAACGGCTACATGTTAACTACCATTTGAAATAATATTATTTTATTATTAGAGTGCAACGTAAGATTCCCAAGAAACTCGTTGTTGCGTGTTGGGTACGCCATCGAGCATAGCGTCCCCTTTAAAGTCATATTAATATTTTATTCACAAACATGGATAAATATGAAAATGTCATATTCTTTATTTACCTGGGGTGTTACATCCTTCCCCCCTTTTGGGAATTGCGTCCTCGCAATTTTAAAATTGAGCTTGGAAACATCCTTGAAAGTCCCACATCGGAACAAGAGTCGGTAAAACAATCACTTTAAAATAAAGAATGATAAGCACAGAGGTCACCCGAGTTAACCCATACCAGGATTCCAAGTATGAAAATATGGACATGGAGGAAAAAACAAAGGGTCATGTTCTGATAGATAGTGATAGAAAACATGTTTAGGAGAAAGTTAACCACGAGAAAATCACAAACTTGTGATGGGTTAAACGGTATTCGATTCCCCAATAGGAAAAGTTAATAGATAACATTTTTGTTTTAAGTTACTTTTTATTGAGGAATTTATTCATAAGGAAACATAATCACTTATCATGTTGACTTTCAAATTTTATTAGATTCCTTACACAAACTCCTATTTTCTCCAAAAGGCGAGTATCTAGGAAGACTTGTTCACATTAAGAGTACTATAATCAACTTTTAGAGAAGCGCCTAATCCACAAAAGAGAACTATATACTTCCCATGTCTTTATACTTTAACCAAAACCAAAACCAAAAAGGATAGTACAAGATCAGATAATGGAGAAAAGGATAACCCTTTATAAAAAGAAAATATATTCTTAATCTCCAAAATTTGTCCAACAAAACCCAAAGTTCAATGAGGACCATTAGATAAACAATTTTTCCATAAAATTCTTCAAAGTAAACCAATCTAATATTGAAACCCAAATATTTGAAGGATTTAGTCACATAGTCTTCCAAGTAAAATCGTAACATTTATCTCCAAACAAAATCAGTTGCTCTAAAAGTCTCGCATTGAAAAGTAATTATCCTAATCACATATCCTCCATGATAGGTTAATCATTTTCATAAATAACCCAAAATCAACTTACTATTAAAAAAAGAATTAGTCAAACTAACCAGGGACTTCACGTAGTCCAGTGGTAGGTGATAAATACCAGTCGCACTTTGGTTGTGGGTTCGATTCTCGCGGCTTTGTCTGACGCGACGGGATGTCACACGGTCTGCGTGTTGTCCTTTTTCCAAAACTATATAATTCATAAAACATTCCCCAAAATGAGATAAAATCTTTATATTTTAACATCAAGTTTATCTCATGCCTTTCTTTTTCCAGCATATCATATAATAACCCATAATTACCTCAAAAGTAAGGATCATATAAACTCTAATTGTTACCTTTATAATTATTACCTGAACATCCACATCGATTGGACATCTCGTACATGATGCATTAAAGATCATACCAAGGTTCAAGTGGTTGATCATGACTCCTTGATAGTTGGTTTAGAACAACCACGAGTTTCCTCATTAAATCCCCCATTTTATCTTGTATCTTAATCATAGAACCACCATAGTTTCCTTTAACCCTCTTGTCTCTTTGGTGCCTGCTAGATCCATCCATTCACTAAGAATAGAAATGTCAGTGTGAGTATATCAACAAAACCATCATGTACTAATGAGTAAGGTAAACACTAAGATACACTTACTAATTCAATTTATCTAAAACTAGGACTCTTTCTGAAATCCTAACCATTATGGTAATGCCACTTGTGCTTAAAGAATACCCTAACATCTAAAGTTATCTAAACCGACCTTTGATACCAACTATAAGGCCCCATCCTTAAACCTTACTTAATCTTGAGTTATTTCAAGATTACACATTGAGGATCTTTTCAGGTTTAGAGTTTTAGAGAATTAGATCATGAAACTTGCATTACATTCCACATTTAAACAAAGTGGTTACATAAAAGACAGTATTCATTCTTCCCATCAACGGAAACATATTTAAAATATAACACGGATTCTTTCTTGACACATCCTTGACACTATCATCACATCATGTACCTTTCCCTTGACCTGTGAAAAAAATTTCAAAAACTTGGTATGAGCATAAAAAGCTCAGTAAGGGTTATAAAAATATGGAAAGGAAACATGAGTTCATATATACATAAGAATGAAATCATACTCTACCCATAAAACATAGGAACTTTAACATACCTCATCAAACCATGAATAAATCATAGAAAACATAAGACATAAAGGTAACTTGAGGCATTCATAACATTCTTACGTAGGGAGTAACCCTCTTGGTTATGTTTGGAATACCCATCACAGTATATTCCCTAAATCTCTTCGGAGACACCATAACGTTTCACTCCTTCGCGTTACCCAATGCATTGGAGAGCTATATCGGGCTCACCCGCCCTTAGTTTATCACGGAACCACCCGTTCTTCATAACAATGCCCAAGAACCATAACATAATCGTATCACATAAAACATGAATAAAGGAAACATAACATTTCCACATTTCAATCACAATATAACATTTTAGGATATTGAAATAATGAATCCATTCAAAAAGAAACCATTTCCAAAACCATTTAAAACATTTAATAAAGAGATTTTTGAATCAAAGTGTCCCATACCACCTTGAAGCTTTTAACATTTTAAACCATTAATATCCATATAAATAAATCCTTAAACCCATTTTTAAAACATGGATATTAATAAGAACAAATAATTAAGACATTTAAAATGATATTCTGGTAAAAGGGGTTTTACCAAAATTAGAGACACTTGAATACAATAATTGAGGAATAACATTTAGTCAGAACTTTATAATATCATGAGAATAAACAGATTCATGATATAATACTCCAAAGGACAGTATATACACCATATAAGAGTGAAATGGTGCATAACAACAATGAACCCTCAATAGAAATGTCAAATGTGATGAAATCCCTTATAAAGAAGGTATCCTTAAATTAAGGACAAATCAATCTCAAAAATATGTGTGACAAATATATATACACCCAATATAAGTGGATATTAAGTGTAAAACAATAAAAGGTCATTCACACATATTCAATGGATGACATATTCAATGACTACAAGTTGACCCCAAAGAAATCGAAATTGGGTTAAAAGTTCCCTTGACAGCCTAACGACATCACATCAAAATGAGTTGATGAGAGATAAAAAGTGTATATCATCACTTGGACATAAAATTTACATCAATAAGGATGTATGAGAACATATCCCAACATAAAAATATGTAAACTAAAATACCCAATAAAAGAAGTCTTTTAAAAAAGAGGAGGGTGAAAGGTTCCCTTAACGACTTGGGTATCTTTCAAAACATACACCCCATTAAAGAAAGACAATAGGTCATTGATGTAAATACTCATAAACGAAATTATATTACACAAAGAGTAGAATAATGGGAATTACATACACCACTCAATGGAATTTGTGTCAAATGTAGCATAAATCTCACGGGAATAAAAGTGAGATGAAAAATCCCTTACGAAAACTCGGCAGCCTAACGGCGCCACATAAAACTTCCGAATATGGATTGATGGGATCAAATAGAGTATCCCATAATATTACAATAGAATTTACAGCAAGTGGAATATAAAATAAAATCACCCAACATTGCAAGGAGGAGTTTAAAAGAAGTGACATAAAGGAGAGTACTTAAAAAGAAAGAGAGAGATTAGATCTCTTACGAAAGTTCGGCAGCCTAACGGCGCCACTCAAAACTTCCAAAATGGATTGATGAGATAGAATAGGGTCTCTCATCACATGAACATAAAAATTACAGTAAATTTAATATAAATGAACATCCCAATCATAAGAAAGATGAGCTTAAAATAAATGACATAAAAGAGTGTACTTAAAAAGAAAGAGAGTTGTAGGATCCCTTACCTCGGGTCCGACTTGACTCGATCGTTCTTTAATCTCCTGAATAATAAACTTGAGTTAATTTCTAATTCCTTAAGAACCTTTTTCAAGTTCATTATTACTTTTATACCACTTATTACCATTTCATAAACATTATGTAATCATTTAAGTTAATAATATTTGTTTTGCCGATATTTGGTTCTTAAGACGAAAGTGGACTTCTTACAATTACATGTTGTTCGTGTGGCCAAATGTTTATTATATCCAGAATTGTATTCATTATGTAGATATCATATATGTCATATATATCCAGTACATGCATGCATTTATAACATTACATAATCATTTAGAGGTAAGAAATGAAATGCACCGTTCATGGAGACGGTAAGCCGTACATACGCATGAACACTACTTTCATTTCTATTTCATATTTTATAGAATGGAATAATAATGATATATAGGTATATTATAATTCCAGTATAATATAATATATAATATCATATTTCCATCCTTTATACATCCCACATATGGTATTTAACGAATCAAATCACTTTGAGGGGGCGGTAGTCCGCACTTCCTTAAATGAAGATATCGCGTATACCCATAATGGAAGACATAAAGGTAAGACAAAAATGAAAAATACAGAAGCATAAATAAAACATAAAAATATTATATATCATATATAAAAATAGTGACATCATAATGGCCACCTTTGAAGGTGTTAGATGAGTATTGAACAATCATCGTTTCGGGAGGCAGAATTTCGCCATCCACAGAAACCGTATGTTCTTTAACCATTTGATGTAGTTGTGTGATAGTGTAGCTCGAATAAATATTATAACAACATCCTAGTATATTTAAGATACTGGTTTTGTTACAAAATAAATAAATAAAAAGAGTTTAGGGGGTTGGAGAAGCAAAATAAAACAAATGAACATGAGAGAAAGAATTACCTTTAAAAGTTTAACTCCTTTTGATTTGAGCCTAAAGGCTTTCTTTGAAAGGATTCTTCCCAACGGGAATCCTCTAGAATGAGTAGAGGGATGTGGAGAGAGTAAATGGGCAGGGTTTGGCCGAGCCAAAGGCTTGAGGGGTGTGTGAAATGAGGTAGAGGTGGGGGCCTTTTATAAGAGGAGGGGAGAGGCACTTTTGGAAAGTAAAGAAATATTACTTTATTTGAAAATGTGTTTCGGTTTCAAAAGGTCCCACATTGATATAATTCGTGGATAAGGTGATACGGCTTATAAATACACTCATCCAATAAGTTTTGGACATGTTTAGTTCATAGATTTTACATTATCTTTCCATTTTATTTAAATCGTCAAATAATGATGTCATCGCTGCATCATTATTATGTCATAAATAATTTAATATATTTAATGTCTAAAAATTATAAAAAAAAATACTATGATGTATTAAATCGTCTTAGCTTTCCAATGAATATTTATAATCAAAAATATGACTTGTATAACCCCACATAAAAATTGTTTTAGTAAAACATATCATGTTTGTGTCAATTTTACTTTTACATTAAATAAAATGTTATTTATGTCATTTCCCAACCAAAGTGTCTCCATGGGGTCCCCAAGTTGGCCCATGGCTTTTCTTGGTCGGCCATGACTCACCCAATAGGTGTAGGACAAGTGTCAAGGTGTTTTCACATTCTTATAATATCATTTTTTCCTTAAACTACACTAATTACCACTAATCCCGATTAAAAACTTAATAAGTTACTATTCACCAAAAAATTGTTTTTATCCCATTGAACCATATTTTACTTCTTAATGACAACCATGTATGTCGGATTTTTGAAATTCAAAACAAAAAGATGGCAAAATTCAATTTAAAAGGAAAATCAGTTTTTATAAGTACCACTTAGTGGTTTCACTATTCATCAAAAATTGAAGTTTTTCAGAAAAATCCCAAAAATTCACCCTAAGCTATATTTGATATTCTGAATTCAAAAATGAAGTCCGTTTTACAAAATTCAAAACATATAAGTCACATTAATTAATTTAATAATTAATTCCCGCTGTCATGACAAATAGCGTGTTTTATGAAACAATAAGTATCAAAAGATTGACACTAGTTTAAGTCTGATTTCAAAGTGAAATTGATTACAACGACCCCTATTGGATTTAATGGTAAAAATATTTTCTAATTTCACTTTAAAACCCATTCAAAATATAATCTAATCATATAAATAAATTAGATTAAAAAGAGGTTTTGAATTAAAACACAACATTTTACACTATTCATTAAAAAATGAACTTTATCAGAAAAATACCAAAAAAATTACACAAAGTAAAATTTGATGTCCCGATTCTTAATAAGAGTTTTATTTGGTCCAAAATAATGTATAAGAGTGATCAAAAAACTATATTTATTGACAGTTCTCCATTAAAAGGCGATAAGTGAACCTTTAGTGAAAACTAGGGCATATACACCTAAAATTTAATTCTTTCCGTATTTTAAGCCTTTAGCTTTTATTGGATAAATGTAAAAACATTAAAAAACATATATAATAATATTTTAGTTATTTCTATCCATTCCCGCCAATACAACGGCTACATGTTAACTACCATCTGAAATAATATTATTTTATTATTAGAGTGCAACATAAGATTCCCAAGAAACTCGTTGTTGCGTGTTGGGTACGCCATCGAGCATAGTGTCCCCTTTAAAGTCATATTAATATTTTATTCACAAATATGGATAAATATGAAAATGTCATATTCTTTATTTACCTGGGGTATTACATTCTTCGAGTGTTATCATGGTGAGTTTAATTTCTTGTGTCAATTGTTATTGATCACTCATTATTTGGACTTGAAGAACTTCTCTCATTAATGAGAGGGATAGATGAAAGGAATGGAGAGAAATTTTTTGGATAAAAAATTCTCAATTTACCAAGACATGGCACAATAGACATACTTACCTATTAATCGATATGGGGATTCAGTTACAATATTTAATTTTGAAACTACAACTAAATGAAAATATAACTGTTAGAGAAAACCGTTGCCCCATAATAATAACAACCACACTATTTTTTTCTACACCAAAATGCGCTAAACAGAACCATAAATGAAATCATGAGCCACATAATTATAACAGTGTTATTATTATTTATTTTTCCAACTGGATAATAATTATTTACCAACTTTTAAATATGTAATTTATCAACAGACATAGTCATGGTCTATTCGAACTCCTATTCCATTTGTGGAACTCCCAAATAAAATATTTTTTTCACATAAATACATTTTTTGTATTTACAAACTAGTAAATAAATATTTATTAAATGTTTAATAAAATAAATAAATATAATTTATTCAAAATCTGGTGAATAAATATTTTTTTAATCTCTGCAACATTTTTAATTTGAATAATTTTTTCCTTGATCTTGAGAATAATATTTATTCCATTAATTAAAATCAAATATAATTTAATCGAGACCTCCAGAAGCACTTAGTGTGTGGATATTTATGATTGTTTCTCGTTGGAGTTTGGTGGGATTGCCTAAAGTCTATGGTTACTGTCTAGAAATGGGTCAAGTAACCGAAGAGAAAGTTCATAAAGTTACAATGATGAAATCCAAATATGAAAACTCATTGTGCATTAAAATCCCATTGTCCCAATATCTCATCAAGTAGGTTTCATGATATTGTCATCAACCTATATGTTCAATACATCCTTCTTTGACTACCTAAAATAATCTCTTCATTACACTATATCTTTTGAATTTAGGGAGATGTTTATATTTACATAAAATGTCTGAGATACCAACTTATATAAATGAAAGGGACAAATCCTTCATCAACTTAACCATTATTAATATGACATCATTGACTGACACGACGTACCGTAGTTCCTAACAACATATGGCATGTGGGTTTACATCAGTAAATCAATTTGTGTGAGTCATGACATCTATTAATGAAAATATTAAAGTCTATGGACCATTACACATGTTCAAAATATAGTTATATCTGATGAAAAAAAATATACAGAATTCTAACTGGCGGGTGAGTTCTCATAATCTCCCGTCTTGGAGATTAGCAAGTGCAATCTTCATAAGAAGAAGTATCATCTGCTTATGAGTACTCAAACGTAATGGTCTGTATGGTATGTGTCCCACCATAGTATATCATCCAACATCATAACTATATTTAAGTATATTATCATAGAACTTCATGGTTCTCATCATTGTGGGGAACCAGTATGACCTTATTAATGTGTCAAATACTCTAGGACATTATTAAATTATTTTCAAGTAGAAAATTGATAAATATGTAATAATATTTTTAATATTTAGTCACATTAAATATTAATGTAATGAAAATAAAAATATTTGGTTCTAGGATGCCAACTCCAACAAACTCCCACATGGACTTGAGCCAACTTCCAAGAAATTTTAGCCCCCTGGACCTCACACGATGATCATGTTTATATTGATAAATGGATTTAGTTAAGGGGTCCACAAAATTGTCTTAGAAGGAAATACTACTCACTAAAACTTCAACTCTCTCAGAAAAATCCCTTGTGAGAATATACTTCCATAGTATGTGCTTCATCCATTGATATGACCTTGGGTCTTTGGAGAGAGCCACCACTGTAGTATTATCACAATTGAGTGTGATGAAATCTTTACTACTAGGAACTACATCAAGCTCTTAGATGAAGCTCAACATCCAAACTACTTCTTTATCTCTCTCAAAAGATGTGTTATACTCAGACTCTATAGTAGAATCTATTACCACACCTTTCTTTCAGAACATACAGCTCACAACACCTCTATTCAATGTTAATATGTATCCGATTTGCGACATCATGTCATCGTGATCAGTCTGGAAACTAGAATCTTCATATTCTCTGATGACTAGTTTTTTATCTCCTCTATACTCTATGAACATATTATTAGTAAAACTTAGATACATAAGTATTGTCTTGACTTCCATCTAATGGAGGTCACTAGGATCAACTTGATATCTTCTTAACACACTCACTATGTAGGAAACATCTAGCCTAGTATATATCATAACATACCTGACAAACCCAATCACTGATGGATATAGAATCATTTCCATTCCCTTTATTTCTTCATGTGTTTGAGGAAACATTTTCTTGTAAATATGGATGCCATGTGACACTAGAAAAAATACCCTCTGGGATTGTTCCATACTGAATCTCTTCATTATCTTTTCTATTCATGTACATTAACCTAGGCCCAACAATCTATTGGATATATCACGATGGATCTGGATCGTATGAATATATATTGCCTCACCCAAGTCCTTCATGAAGATTCATTTTTTCAACCATTCCTTAATATATTGTAAGACGGGTATTTCGTTTTTACTAGGTAATATGTAATCAACATATACTATTAGTAAAGTGACTACACTCCCTCAAAACTGTTTATAGACACAACGCTCACAGTCATTCTTTATAAAACCAATTTCTGATATGGCTTCATCATAATGAATGCTCCCGGACCTAGATGCTTTGTTCACTCGATAAATGGA
The DNA here is from genome assembly GCA_963277665.1 of Viscum album. Lineage (NCBI taxonomy): Eukaryota > Viridiplantae > Streptophyta > Magnoliopsida > Santalales > Viscaceae > Viscum > Viscum album. The sequence goes on along the minus strand of OY728120.1, from coordinate 1,377,935,423 downwards.
TATTTTAATCTTTCATATCATATTGGCATCATTTTTTGTTAGAAACCCTTTTTTTGTCATGTAGTCATCTTCCGGAACATTACCATTAAGGAAGGTTGTTTTGACCGCCATTTTCCAAATATGATAGTCATTGTAAGTGGAATTGTCCAGTAGAATTATGATGGATTTTAGGATTGCAACTATTGAAAATGGTTCATCATAGTAAATTCCTTGATGTTATTTACACTGCTTGGAAAAAAGTCATTCCTTATAGGTACTGACTTTTCCTTTAATTTCTTGTTTCTTCTTGAATACCAGTTTTTAACCTACAGGAATTACTTCTATTGGAGTATCAAACAAAATTTAAATTCTGTTTTCGTACATGGAATCCATTTCATAATTCATGGCTTCATTCCACTTGTAAATTTCTACTTCACTTACTGCTTCCTTATAGGTTAGTTTATTATTATTACCAACTAATAATGATTTCCCATCCTCGATAACTAAAAAATTGCATCGTTTGAGTTATATAACATCTCTTGTCCTCCTACGCGGTACTTGTGACTTTGGAACTGATCTTTTTCCATGTCGCATTGTGGAATCTACTGCAATACCAACTCTTGTGTACCTTGATCCTCGACTACATTGAATCCTATCGCTCTCACATTATCTCTTTTGGTGATGTTCTCAATCTCAAGAAATATGGTGTGTCTTGCCTGTAAATTTTTTGTCTAAGAAGTTCTATAGGTAATATCTCTTTGTTTCCATGGGGTATCCTATAATGGTACACTTTGTGCCCCGGGGTGGGAGCTTGTTACCTAAAGGCGCCTTAGAAATTCTTCACTTCTCTATTCATTTAAATTTGATAAAATGGATTTTCTTCAACTCCAAAGCTCTTATAGAATACCATTTACCGATTCAGTTGGTAAATGGATTAGTATGTGTTCCCCTATTTGAAATACATATCCTCAATAGGATAATGGAATACTAGAATGACTCTTCATTATACTCATCATTTCAAACAATGTATGGTTCCCCCTTTGTCTTACACCATTCCACTAAGACTTGCAAGGAGGAGTGAGTTCAGATAGGATCATAAATCCCTATAAGTAATCAATGAAGACTTAATTAATATATTATCCACCTTGATTTGAGCAGAGTTTCTTAACCTTATTACCAAGATAGTTCTCATCTTCATTCTTGTATTCCATGAACTTATCAAAGGAATCTGACTTATACCTCATTCTGTAGATATATACATATCTACTAAAAAATAAATAAAGGTTATGATGTATGAGTACCCACCCCTTGATTCAACTGGAAATGGTCCACCTACATTGGTATGATCCAATTCAAGAATCTCTTTGCCCATTTCATCATTCCCACTAAATGGGACTTTGTTCATTTTTCATTGTAAACATGTGTGAAATACCTCAGGCGATTTTAGTTCGAAATAATCTCAATATCCCTCTTAATGTAACTTTTCCACGTGTTTCTCATTTACAAGACCTTGCAGATGACGCCAATGTTGGGTGTGGTATTTATCATGTGAAGTTTCTTCCTTGTCGATTTCCATTACTTTGTTTGTGTAATCCAACATGTAAAAAATGTTATATAAATGTTCCCTACTAAAAAAATATATCCTTATAAAACATGAAACATTCATTTCTAAACATGAAAATAAATCCATATGTATCTATTATGGGTAAAGAAATAATGTATTTGGTTATAGGAGGAACATAATAACAACCCTTTGATACCAAGATCAACCAAGTCGACAACTTGAGGGGGTATTCTTTGACAGCTACAATAGCAAGTCTAGCGCTATTGGCTTCTCATAGATCTACCTCCACTCAATCAATTTTTTTGAATCTACTTGGTTATTGTATTCGGATACATATGTGAGCACCACAGGATACATCTAATACCCAATTATTTCAAAAATATAACTTTCACTCGATTACAAATACACCTGAAGCTTCCAATTTCTTCTATATCTAGGAGTAGGTTTACTTCTAGTGGACCTTGTTTCCACATGTCAAACAAACAACATCTTGTTCCCTTCGGTCCCCCATAATTTTTCTTTTCTCGGAATGGTGTAAAGAATCTTTGGGCTTAAATATATTCTCATTCCCTTTCCACTTATTCTCTATAAGGATAGAGGGGTTTTCATTTTTCATGTCATTTTCCACTTAGTGAAGGAGGATAAGAAGATGTGGTAGTGAATTCTCAATGATGTTCATATTTGAATTCACAACTAATCTAGATAATCTCTGAGGGAGTGATGCATTAATGAGATCAGTAAACAATTCTTCGGAGAGTGTAAACCGTAGAACCTCCTGGTGCGCGATATAGCCAATAAACATGACTACATGAGGCCCAGTAGGGGAACCCTCTCCATGATTACTCTCAAAGAGTTCCTTGGAGATCTCAAACCTTTCATGTCTTTCTCTCTCCTGATAAAAACCATGTATGTGCTCTAGGATACTATAAGCATCAATGTTTTCATGAGACTTCATGTGTTCACTATACAATGATTATAACATCAAACATTTAACATTGACCACATCATTAATATGTTTCTCGTAGACGAGTAATTCTTCATCACTCACCTCTTGGGCAGGCAGATCATGTAATGAGGACTCCAGGGTGTAAGATTTCCGTTCATGGCATATAATGACCCAAAGGAATCTAAACCATTCCAAGATGATACTAATGATGAGGATGTTGTCTTTATCCAGTATTTATTATAGGGATAGTTTTTTTGTGATAGTTTCAATTATATTCTACAATTAATAAAGAAAATAATTTGTACTTTCTTGATTACATTATTTGAGAAATAATAAATTAATTTTTTAGGCCTCCAAATATTTTATCAATTCCAAATGGCCCTCACTATTGAACTCATAAAGTCTATTTGATTGGATATTCTAGTGGAGAGGATCCATATTCCCCTTCATATAACCTAAACAAGGGGTGGTCAATCTGTTTGAAGTTATTTAGGTAGGCATGTCTTTTCCAACTGTGGGTTTTAAGCTCCTTGATATATTAGGTGGACTCCACAATCCTGAAGTCCTGACATTGATTTCATAAACACATGCCTCCAATTTTACACTAATTCTATAAAGGGATACTCCTCTTGATGTAGTGTGGTTAATTCATCCCAAATCTTTTATAATAGTTTCTTTTAAAAAAGTAAGTTTCCCAAGAGGGGTTGGTTAAAAACTTATTTTTATTGAGGCTTTCCCATAATCAAGTAACAAAATGTGTAGTCTGACTTAATATTTTACTGGGGGATTTTTATCTCTTAAGGAATAAATTTCCTTATTATATTTACCATATTCTTGTTAATATTATGTGGAACTTAATTAAGTGATTAACAATGTGTTGATAATATTTACACACAATCGTAGTTTATTTTACTTCCATCTTGTATTCTGGTTAATTCATTAATTATGTAGTCTTGACAATAAATCCACAATGAAAAACCAAGAAACTAATATAAATAAAATAAATTAAAGGTCATGATCATGAGATCTTCTAATGGTTAGTTTTTCTGATGTTAATAAACTAACCACTAACCTAGGGGATAAACACCTTGAACCACTTATGATTCATGTCTACAGGTTTCCACGTGTCCAACATTGTATCTCCTAGGATTGGTTTCACATCGGCTCATTACTTGAACTGCCTCCACAATCGTGGGAGACTCATCCATTGCATATGTTTTTTAACGCACATGTAGGTGAGGGTTAAAGTGTGGGGTTACATAAAAGAATCCTTGGGCCCACAAGCCCTATATATTAATGAGGGGAGATGGCATGTAAGACAATAATTTAATCTAAATTAAATTAAAAGGAAAAAAATAAATTTCAATGGCCTGGTCAATCTCATGATCAGCCACATACATATGAAGAGGTATGCATTTAATAAAACTGGAATTTAATTCATTAATAATTTCTATGAAGACAAATTATTCTCAAATTAATTAATTATTATCTTTAATTGATTTATAATTTTATCTTAATCCTTTTATGAATTTCCCTAAGATTATCACCCATAACCTTGGTGGTAACATGGTGAAAACCCATTCGAATCTACATGATATGTAACTGTAAATATTACACAAACAATAAAGTTTATGTTCTATGTAATTTTGTAATGTACACAATGTTTAGTTCCAACCATATGGTGTGAACATCCTTCATAGTCTTATTGTAAGTACACACTAGGGAATTGACATGTGAGGCGTACATCGGAATTCTCAGAGTACATGGTGTGTCATGTGGGACACATTCCATGTTTTTTAAGGGTTACATGGGTACCATTCATCTTAGAAATGTATGGTTTACATGTTTTATCCCTTGACCTAATGGGTCTACATGCCATTTTCAGTTGGACACACGGTGTGTAATCTAGCTTACCGTGCACCAGTCTATCCCGTTCAACATGTTGTGTAACAATTAATACCTCACATTTCATTCATTCATACGACTTGAGAAATTTCCAAATAACTCTTCATGAACTGAACACAACTACACGGTATGTATTCTGGATTAGACGGTTTGTATGGAAGATTACACGGTGTGTAACTCTGAATACACGACATGTACTATCATAATACCTTGAAAGAATTTTTGGTGCCTCTCGATGGGATCCTTTGTTTAATTTCAATAAAAACTATTCATTTCGGTTAGATATTCCTGAAATGGAAAGAAGAAGAAAGTTTCTTGAAATTTAGATTACTAGAATGATTAAGCATGAATTGATAAACTAATTTATTAAATTTTAAATAATCAATGAATAGTTTAAATAATTATAAATGATAATGATCCCTACACTAATACCACTTGACGGATCTTCACATAGAGGAATTGTGGCATTTGGGAGGGCCCAACTATGGTTTTTTCAAAATCGATGACCAATTCAGGATCAATATGATGAAAAATGACAGTATACCTGGATATAAATCAGAGAATAATATAAAGAAATAAAAATATAGAAACCTTGAGAGATCATCTTGCACATAATATTTTTAATAAATTTAATTATTTTCTGATGAAATTAAAAACCTGGTTCTTTGGTAATTTCATTGTTGATGGTCATTGATCATCCTGAATGACCCTTCGGGATTTCCTTCATTACGCTCATGAGGATCCAAATTATGATCCCTCTATCTAGGATCCACACATTCTCCAATGGTCTCCGATCAACACCACTCGTTATACGGGTGCATTAATAGTGAAGTAAATGTCTTCTGTCGATCATTCATGTTCTCTTATTCTTTAGTCATGAAGACCATCTCTTATTCTTATGAGGGGTGGATGAGATGATTTGAGAGAGAAAATGTTTTTCTCAACTGTTCTCAATTTTACCAGGGTCTGGAAAAATAGAAGTACCTTCCTATCAATTTACATGGGGTTTCAGTTACAATATTTAATTTCCAAACAACAATTAAATGTAATTTTATATATCATAGAAAACACATTCTCCATAATAAAAATAATAGAACTGTTATTTATGGCGTGCTAAATTGCAAAAAATATAACCATTAATTAAATCACGTACCACATAATGATAATAGTATTATTATTATTTCATGTGGTAACAAGATAAAAATTTTTTACCGGCATGTAAATAATTAAATTATCAATGGATACGGTCTTGGTCCATATAAACTCCACATACATTTATTGAACACCCGAATAAAATATTTTATTCTCTTAAATAAATATTTCAATTTAATAACTAGTAAAAAATATTTTTAAAATGTTCAATAAAATAAAATAAATATTTTATTCATAATCCAATGAATAAATATTTATTTAATTTTTGAGATCATTTTTACATGAATAAACTTATTCCTCGGTCTTGAGAATAAAATTTATTCCATTAATTAAATTCAAATAGATTTTAATCATGACCACTACAAACACTTAGTGTGTGACCCTCTAGGATTATTTCTCATTGGAATTAGACGATCTTGCATAAAGAAAATGATTACTATCTAGAAAATGGTCAAGGAACCCCGGACCAAGAATGTAATGTTTCAAAAATGACATCCACATATGAATGCTCACTGTGTAATATAATCCCTTTTTCACAATATCCCATAAAGCAGGTTTCATGACTGTGTCATCAGCAATTATGCTAGATATTTCATTCTTTGTCTACCTGAAATAAACTTTTCCTTACATAATGGACATAGAATTTAGGGCAATGGTTATATTTCAATAAATGGGTCAATATATCTTGTTCCATAAATGAAAAGGAAAAAATCTTTCATCAACTTATGCATTAATAACATGTCATTCTTGATCCACCCAAAGTACACTACTTCCCGCCAACATATGGTGTAACAAATTTCATTAGTAAATCAATGTGTTAGAGTAATGAAGTCTATTAATGATTATATTAAAGTCAAAGGACCATTACACATAATCACAGATAGGATTATTCAATGACATCGAAATGTACATAATTCCTACTGGTGGGTATGTTTACATAATCTCCCATATTGATGTTTATGAAGTCTGAACATCATGAGAGGAAATATCATCCTCTTACGAGTACTCACACCAAAATATTTGTAAAATATGTGTTCAATCGTAGCATGTCATCAAACTGTTGAACTATATTTAAGAATTTTTTCATAGCACTTCAGTGTTCTCAACATAACGGGGAACTGTTATGACCTTATTAATGCAAAAAATACTATAGGAAATTATAACATTAATTAAACATTAAAAAAATGAAAACTTTGTAATAATATATCTAATATTTAAATAAATTAAATAATAATGTAATCAAATTAAAAATAGTTGGTTCTAGGACAGCAACTCCAATAGGAAATTATTTGATCCTTATACATTAAGAACCATATATTTTATAAATTTATTATTTATGGGGTTTCACATTTTCCTTTATTTCTTCTTACATTGGTACAATAAATAATTTGTAAAATGTTTCAAATAAAATTTTTCCTTTTCTCCTCATTGGTTGAAAACTTTTTATTCTATTTCCCTTTTCATGAAAATATTTTAGGTAATATTCTTTTCTATGTTCAAATTATTATTTGAGTATGTAATCAAAAATATTTGAAATTTTTTTAATTATTTTGAAATTAATCTTTTTTTATTTTCTAAATGAGCTACTTTTTACTTTTTATGAAAATTGTGGAAGGAATATTATTTTAATGTTTATGGTATGAATGGATTCTCCCACAATTATAACCAATCATTGATTTGAAATAATTATAACCTATTTCCAAGTTAATTTTTAAAGAAGTGATTTTTTGAAATATTATAGAAATTATTACTTTCAGTGATTCCAAAGGAAAATGAAAATTTCCCCTTTTTTCATATAAATTTTAAAATACAATTTTTATGGTATTTTTAATTTATGATAATATCCTTCTTTGTTTCTTATGAATCACCAGTAATATGATCTAATGATACCATCCATATTCTTTCTATGCATGGATTAGGATTATGTGATGAGGAAATGTTTGTGAAAACCATTAATTTTACCTATATTTTTATATGGTGGGTTAATGAATATTTTTATAAACGTGTGGCAGACATATATATTCTTTTCATTAAGTGATATGTTGGTTTTAAATCCCTCTAATTCATTTTGAAATGATTGATATTTCATGAGTTAATATGGACTATAATATAGAGTGAAACCATGTAATTAAGGTACTTTTTCCACATTAAGAGTCTTAAAACTAACCCTCGAATAAGGAAATGATGGAATAGTAAGTGAAGCCAATTCACTATAGGATAGTGTACACTATGATCATATTGGTTGTGAGATTCTATTTATGAAACTATTTTTTGTCCATATTATTATTTTAAAATTTTATTATGAAATGTTCTTATGATTCTAAATTGTTCTCAAATCTGTTTACTGATTAATGAGGGTTATTCTCTCTTATGAATCATGCCTTTTGAAATGTTAATCCTTTATTCCAATAATCGTGATTTTTCATATATGAATGTTAAAGAATGAACATATTACGTAGAAATCATGATACCATTACATACTACATATCTTGTTCTTTTGTATGACGATTGATTGATATCACTTAGGTTTACCATTAATGAACACCAAATCTCAGCCACTCTTATGCTTCCATTTTACTTAGGATTTATATAAAAAAAGTATAATAAGGATAATATGAGAGATGAATGTTGTGGGAGATATTGAATATATTTTTTGAAATTATGTATCTCATCAGCAATTAAAATAAAACATTATGGTCCCAAGACATGAATTACAATGTAATGTATTTAATATTCATCTGATATGATACAATATTATGTATGTTATACTCCACTCATCTAAATGTCTATAAGAGTGTCTTGGAAGGGTGTGAAAATACATATACTGTATAGAGAACTGAAATCCTACGTTCTTCTAGTTGTAAATATATAAGTTTACAAATGGCATGCCCACCCAATTACATATTCATAAAAAAAAATCAAATAATATTTGAAAAAATGTCATTGATATCACACCAGTAGTGATTATATGAAACCCCATATCTTTAATGCACCTTACTTAATGATTTATTACATAAATATACACATAATAAAATACAAAAATATTGTGGTTCCCAGTTTATTATCCTAATTTTATATATAGAATTTTAAAATGAATATTTGTTTCACGAAATTTATTTAAAAAAACCAAAACATTGAATTATATTCGATCTATCTTCTGGTACTGCATGAGGTAACCTGAAGGCATACATAAAAATTGGTGATCTATAAATCACATTACAGGAATAATCATGTAATAACATGATGAAAAAAAATAAATGTTATTCAATAGTCATATCAAGGTCACATAATGGGGTCGTAATTAATAAACATGAACAACAAATCCAAATAGAAAATTATAAATTCAATAGAATATAGGAATGTGGAATCAATATCAATGTTGACATCAAAATTATAATTATTGGATAACTATAAATTATTCAAAACATTTTATGATTGGGAAAAATTATAGTTCACCATACATGATATCCTATGACATAAAAACAATGCACAATGAATTGGATGTCTATATAATTTTGGGTCCACCCATCATATTCAAATCATTTACAGGAATAATTGAGTCACATAGATGATAAAAAATACTTTTTATAACTCTTAATCCATGAATTAGGAGTTTCTTTTATAACATTTAACTACCTAATAATTTAGGATATGTAAAAATATGTGAATACCCATGAGTGTAAATGATGATGGGAATTCCAAAAAAAATTCATGGAAAATCATAAGAAGGTTTGGACAACATTATGGGTGCATATAAATAATATTTTAATGGATTATTGATAAATATAGGTGGTATAAAATTACATGGAAGTCATAATGAATGTATGAGGTATGTTTAAAAACACATTCCAAAATTGAAAAGTGGAAATAAAATGGCATAATACAAAAAATGTGTTTGATTAAAGAGGGCGAGGAGAGAGCCCCCTTACCAAGAGGGGGAACTTCTAAAATCTTTTGATGAGATTAATATCAAAACAGGAACACCATTGGATGGATTTAAATATATATATGGAGTAAAAAATAGTTCCCAATGGGGTTTTAGGTAATATGGGTGGTTATTTATAGAAAAGGAGAGGGGAATCCTTTATCAATTTCAGAACATAGGTTTTTTAATCAATATGATAAAATAACAAAAAAATATTGCAATGATTTTATACATGGTGTCTATCTATGCAGAGTTTTTTCTAATATCATATAAGTCTATGAACTGTAAATATTGAAATAATATCCTTATTGAGTTAGAAGTGGGTAGTGTTAAAAAAGAGTTTATTTTAAAACAATAAAATATAATATAGGATTTTGTGGATTCATTAAAGGTTTATAAAATTAATAAAATAACATCAAAGAAACAATATTTTGATGGTGAAATATATATTTTGTGTTGGATTCCTCTTATAATATTTATTACATCACTGTTAGGCAATTATGTAGTCATAATATAGATTATATTATTATAGTGTTTGCAATTTTTAACCAAAAAATAGATTACCTCCTAAAATTATAAAAAAATCACCATCGGATAATCTCAATAGGCTGAAATAATAGAAATTTGTCAAAAAAATAACTATCTAAATATATGAATTTGTTATTTTATTGAAAAATCCTTATTTACATGAAAATACTTTTTTTTTAGATATTAATATCTTAATGACCTTATAAAAATTATATTAGAAATAAATAAAATGTATTTATATATATATACAAAACTATTATTTACTAAGAATATTTTATTTTAGTTTTCTTATTCCAAATAAATTAATGCTACACCACTAGTTAACCAGATGTGGTGCATTATTTTAATACATTAGCATCATATAAGGAAATAGTGTCCCTAAAGACTAATCTGTTTAGAAGTCTTGGAATTAAATTACATACATCAACTTCTCATTACAATTTCAGACATAAAATAATGCATAGATAGTTCTATGAGGATGCTATTATTCCCTTTTAACATAACCCTACATATCAGTCATAATAAACTTCTTGGAAATTCTGGGAAAATAAAACATAAGAAAGGGGTTAGCTCAAATGCTCAGTTAGGGTAAACAATTTAGCAGAAGATAACATAATCAATAGGCATCATGAATAATTTAAAACACATGCCCTTAGAAATAATAATCATGAACAATTTATGGCAGAATTATGAGATGAGTAAAGAATTCCATAATAGAAAATAGTGATGGGTATTCAACTAGTCGAACAACCACATGAACCATCAATATTATTTTAATAATGAGGGAATGTAGAGTGCCAGAAATTCTGAACCATTTTGTCTAGGCCTCAGCCAAGATGTCTAAAAATGATTATGGCTTCGGCCAAAACCATATATCATATTGGGAAAGGCCTCGGCCAATTCAATGTCAAATTGTCTCATGAGGCCTACCAATGCATCGAGAAGCTATAGTGGGCTCTACCCATCACTTACTATTTCCAATACATTCCTCATTTGAAAAGGTTGAAACATAACATAACATTCTTATTAAAAGTAGCATATGAAATTTAGATACTTTTTCCATAAACCATGAATGGTATATAAATAACACATACATAGTAAAACATATAAAAAAACCTTTAATACAATATGGAAGATTGGTATCATAATAAATCAACTTCAAACATGTTTAAAATCCATCAAATGATATTGACATCGATGAAAATGATTTGTAAAACTCTTTGAGAGAAGTATCCCTTTTTCATGAAAAAATCTAAAATTTCCACAATTTAGAAAGGAATAAATTTAAATAAATTTTTAATTAAAGTGTATCATACCACATTGAAACTTTATAATGGAATTAACATTTTAAAAACATTCATTTTCATCTAAATAAATCCTTAAAAACCATTCTAAAATCATGGACATTAATGAGGATGATTGAGAAGAATAAAAATTTAATACATTTAAAATGATATTTTAATTAAAGATTACTTTAAATATAATACCTCTAAAAACAGTTTTATTAAACAAGGATATGGATAGTAAATATGTCTGAGTAAAAACATACCAATAAACAATCTCGAATAATAACGAGATTGAGGAATTAACACTGACCTTGCACTTTCCTTTGGTCGAAAGTATGTTTAACCTCATGTATAATGACCATAGTATGTCATTAAATTATACCATAACCATATTAATATTTATTATATCATACATGATTCATATATGACTTTATACTACCCATTTAATAATGATTTCCCTGTTAAATTAATGTTTTGGGTAATAATCGATTTCCTTATCGTATGTGTTTTAACGTGTTATTCTTGATTGTATCATTTACATTATGATTTAAGTACATAAATAATATAAAACTTGATTTATATATCATATATATATAGAATATAAATATTTATGATAGATTTGTATATGAAATGTACGACACCATTTATGGAGACGGTAGGTCATACGTACGTATAAACGTAGTTTCTGTTTTCATATCGCATTGAAATAATGTGAGTAAGATATATTTAAGTAAATACCTATATATCTCCAGTATAATTATTATTTAATATATTACATAATTACTAATAATACATATTTTTATAATCATTGTTGAATACTGAACGTGGGAATTAATCTCATCACGTCGTGGAGACGGTAATCCGTACGTATGCATGAGCAACAATATCTTTATGTTGATGGTTAAATAGTATGTAATTGGATGGTATATCACATATAAATAATCATTAACCTGTTATATATTTTATTTAAATTAGTTATACTCATTATTATACCCATCCAAATAATGAAGAGTTTGAATAACAAACTACACCACAATGTGGAGACGGTTAGCCGTACGTACGCACGTATGGTGACTTTGTCATTTTTAGGATAAATAGCATAAAAAATATGGTTCAACCATATTTATAGTATCATTAACGTATGTATGAGGTATTGTAGTTTTTATTTTGGTATATAAACAAAAAAGAAACCAGAAGTGGAAGAAGAAAAGAATTTGAAAGATGGTGGTGAAATTATTACCACTTCTTTGGGTGTTTCATTTTGAGTTGAACAAAAGGGATCCATAAGTTGACTTTATGATAAACATAAGGACTCTTGGATAATGTGAGAAAAGTTGGGAGCATATTTGTTCAGTATTTGGCTGAGACAAATGGCTTTGGAGGTGTGATTTTGAGAGAAAGGGATGTTCCCTTTTATAAGAGAGGTGAGGGTCACTTTAGGAAAAGCTTAAAATATTATTTTATAATAAAATAATTTTCAGTTTATAATGTCTCCAAAATGAATTATTTAAAGTATAATACGGGTATGTGTCTAAATCCTCTCAACCAATAGGTTTTAGACAGGTGTAGGTCATCATATTAACCTTATCTTTTATATTTAACTCTTAGTTAAATAGTTTTTCATTTACCATGTCTCTTTGTAATTTTATATTATGTGGTTAATAAACATTCTATAACATTCCAAGAGAACCCCATGTGTTTCATTATTAATATATATAACCTTATATATGTCCTTTGGATGATCCTTAGATTTTTAATAATATTATATCAATTAATAATATAATATTTTTTAAAAAACACAATTATGTCAAATTTGACACTATTTGGTATTTTATTTTTCGGAGAGCCATAAAAACATTATCACTTAGAATAAAATTTATTCCACTAACCCTAACATGTCATATTAAACAATAAAATTATTCGAATTCATCAGAAGTTTCAATTTACATTTATTTGGATATTTATAATATAAACTATTTTAATATTTCATTAATAAGGTAATTACTACATCATCATTGTGTGATAAATAAATTAAATTATTTAATGTATATTAATTATAAATAAAATACCATTACGTAGGAAATATTTTTATCTTTATAATGAATATTTACTGTCAAAGTTATAGTGTGTGTAACCCTATATTAAAAACGTTTTAGTTATTAAACAATGAATTTAACTCTTTTAAGTCTTCTTTAAATAATATAATAATAAATGTTCTAATCTAATCTGTGTGGACCAAAGAGGATCATATTTTATTCTTAAGGTTTTTTTGGTCGAATTATACTTATCCAATTAAATTAGGACATTTGTTATGGAAATTATGATATCATTTTTACCCTTAATTACAGTATTTAATTTTAACCGTGGTAAATAAAAGTCAAAAGTTACTATTCACAAAAAATTATTTTCATCTTATTGAACCACATTTTACTTTATGATATTAATCGTGTTACTAGGATTTTTGAAATTCCACTCACAGAAGCGGTAAAATTCTGTTTAATGCAAATTTTCCAATGCTCTTATGAGGTGGGTAAAAGACGGTAAAAAGTTCAATAAAATATTTATATATCTAAACTTATTATAAAATGAATTTAATTAATTACATTGAAATTATATAGGTATTATGTATATATTTTTAATGAAAATAAAAATTAAATAAAATAAATAATTATTTAAATAAAAATTCCGTTTTAACCAATAACACAGTGTTTTTCACTATTCATAAAAAATTGAAAGTTTCTAGAAAAATATCATAAATTAACCATAAGATGATTTTGATATTCAAAATTCCAAAATGAATTCCACATTACTAAATTCAAAACATAGAAGTTTAATTTATTAATTTAAAAGTAATTCACATTGTCAAAACCAAAAAGAATATTTTTTTAAAATGTATAAAACTATCAAAAGATTGACATGTGTTTATGTCAAATTTAAATGTGAAATTAATTATAAGGAAGAAAATTGTCTTAAATGATAAAAATATAATCTAATTATATATCAAAACCATTAAAATTTATAATTTAATAATTTAAAATATTGCGATTAAAAAAATTTGTTTTCAATTAAAACATAGAATTTTTCACTATTCATGAAAATATGAAAGTTATCATAAAGGTACCAAAAAATTTACCTATCTGAATTTTTATGTCCCACATCTAAATAAGAAGTTTATTTTGTCAATTATAATATAAAATTGTTAGATATTACATTAAGAAAATCAAAAATAGTTAGCGGTCAAATTGAATTTTTGGAAAATAATTCCTTTATCTGAAAATTGAATTTGTTCTTATATTATGTATAATAAACACATAATATGTGTGTTAAAATTATATAGAGTATATAAGATTCAAAATTCAGTTAATACTATTCATAACCGCTTTTTTAACGACTAGATTGATAAGTTTTTATGCGTTCGAACTCAGTGTTGTGTGTAACGTAAGCTATTGAATTACATTAATGAGATAAAATACTATGAAATCTTGGGGTTTTACATTCTCCCCTACTCGAATAAATTGCATACTCTCAATTTGAAATTATTCTTCTAAAATAAGAGGTTAAAAATAGAAAATACCTTTGTGGAAAACCTACATCGGAAATAGGGTTAATAAAATTTAGTCTTAATAAGAGGGAAATCAAAATGAAAAAGTCACCACCATCTTAGAGTTTCGAATAGGAGAACATTGGTGGAAATTACATACACATAATTGGAGGAAAAACATAAATATTTATAAGGAGTGATTGAGGTCATCAATCACAGACATGTGTAAAATTGAGGGTCTCAAAGCCATCAATCTAAGACGATTTAGAATATCATTGGTTCAACAAAACCTAAGGTATTAGGATAAAAAAATTTGGTTTTAATATCCCTTAAATAAAGTTTAATAAGTAATTTCTTCATAGAATAATAAAATATATATATATATATCGGAGAAGTAGAGTTTTGTCCATTAACTAATCTCTACCACAAACTCATCTTTCACTATAAAAGATAACAGAACTCAAAAATATTATATTTATCCTAATATTATAAGGTTATAGACATATACCATTAAGAAAAATAATTTATAATAACTAGGGACTTCTTGTAGGCTAGTGGTACATCATAAAGCCTTGTCGCACTTTGGTTGTGGGTTCGATTCCTGCATTTTTTTCCAACACAACGGGTTATCACCCAACCTGAAGGTTGTAATTTTTCTAAAACTATAGTATTAAAATATTCCACAAATAATTTTAATAAATACAATCCAAAGTTCAAATTAATCCATTCCATCCCTTATAGCTATCCAAAATACTTCTACCCAAATTCTCTCTAAAAGGTCTCTAACTTCCAAAATCAATTGTAACATCATATTCCCCAAGCAATGTAAATTTTATCTTATTGTCACATACTGAAAATATGATTACCTTCATCATATTAAATCCTTAATGAGAAAAAAAAGTACTAAAGTATTATACTTATATATATCACATTCTTCTTATAACCAGAAAATAATTCTAGAATCCAAAAACAAAAATACATTAATTATTCAACTTTAACTGTAGTAACAGCATAATCTTGGACATTCTCCCTTAGCCTTTTATGAGGTAATTTTCATTGGAGCTTAGGCCATTCATTTGTATAATGACCCATTTTTCTACAATTGTAGCATTCAGCATTGGCATCCTCTTTCTTTGCATTGAAATCACAAGCCAGGTGACCTTTTTCTCCATATTTAAATCAAACCCTCATTCCTTTTAGGCAGGCACCAGGGTGCTTCCTTCCACAATTATCATACAATGGAAACTCAACACTTCCCTTCTTCATTGTTTCCTTCTTTCAATTCCCAGAGTGTCCAACAAATCATTTCTTCTCTTGTTTTGCATTAAAGTCGTAAGACATAGAGAATTCATTTTCAGTCTTGATAGCCCATGAGACAATATCTTCGTACAATGAGAAGGATAGTGGGTCTAATGATCTATGAAGAAATGTTTTTAACCCATCAAAGAAACGTTCAATCTTGCTTCGTGGGTTAGGTATATAATCTGCATTATGCCTTGCTAACCTTGTAAAGTTAGATTCATACTTTGCAACATAATCATCCTCCTTTTGTCTCAGACTCTTAAATTTCCCTTCCATATCTGCTCGATGGTCATGAGGAAATTATTTTCCTAAATAAATATATTTAAACACCCTCCATTACATACAATATTATTCTTCATCCTCCTTTGTGTTTTGAATTAATGACCACCGTTGATTTGCATCTCCTGTGAGGCGATAAACTGTCCCGACAACTTTTTCTCTTTCACTATCCCCAAAGCATAAAATATTTTCTCTAAGAACATTTCACATTTCTCTGATAAAAATGGATTTGTAGACCCATTGAATGTTCGTGGTTGTTTCCTCATGAAATGGTATAACATTGATCCTCCACATTGTAGATCAGGGTGCTCCATAAGGGTATAATTATTATTCATTACCTGAGTGAGTTGTCCCAATATAGTGATAAGTTGATCAGCACCAATTGCATCCCCAACTCCACTATAATTATCTTGAGTAGGAGGGTAGTCCCTACATGGATTATGAGAGTTGATATATTTTCCATTCCATCCATTGGGTGTCATTTCTAAACAATGGCATATAATAGATTAGTTTTTGAATCGCAAGACGTAATTCCAAACTTGTAAAACACTGAAAATAAATTGAAAAGTTTAGGGATATAATTTATAATCATAAAAAAAATTCATTGAGGAAGTATATACTCATAAATACATCATAGTTATTAGTAATGAAAATTTGAATTATCCTAAGCATATCCCCCAAGAGTGTCGTAACCAAAAGTGCAGTAAGGCCCATTGTCATGTACCAGGATACCCCAGGTCAAGCCCGAAACTCCTTTCGGAGTTTTCAGTCCTAGGTAAATCTATTCTAGAGCCACCTCTACCTACTCGTATCCAGAGTGGAATGTATTTCTTGGAAAATACACAAAATCTATACATTACCACAATTATAAGAAGTTCTTCTATACCAATCCTCGAAGGCTATCTTAGGGTAATGTTCTCTAATCAGAGTTTATCTAAATCAAATTCCAAGGTTGTTGCTAATCTTCCTCTGATACCAATTGTAACACCCCGACCCTAGTTAACCTGAGTCAGTGCATTATTTTAATACATTGGCATGATGCAAGGAAATCATGTCCCAAAAGAATGATCAGTTTAGCAGTCTTGGAAATAGATTAAATACATCAACTTCACATTATAATTTCAGACATAAAAATAGCATTGATAGTTCTTTGAGAACGCCATTATTCCCATTTAACATAACCTAACATATCAATAATAATAATCTTCTTAGAAATATTGAGAAAATAAAACAGAATAAAGGGGTGATCTTAGATGCTCAAGAAGGGTAAACAATTTACCGGAAGATAACATAATCAATAGGCATGGTGAATAATTTAAAACACATTCCTTTACAAATAATAATCATGAACACTTTATGGTAGAAATATGAGCTGAGTAAATAATTACAAAATAAAACATAGTCATGGGTATTTTACTAGTCAAATAACAACATTAACCATCAATATTATTTTCATAATGAGGGAATGTATAATGACAGACATTCTGAATCATTTTGTCAAAGCCACGGCCAAGACATCTATAGTTGATTAAGGCGTCGGCCAAAACCATATATCAAATTGGTAAAGGCCTCAGTAAATTCCATATCAAATTGTCTCATGAGAACTACCGATACATCGAGGAGCTATAGAGGGCTCCACCCATCACTTACTATGTCCAACACATTCCTCAATTGAAAAGGTTGAAACATAGCATAACATTAATATTAAAATGAGCATATGAAATGTCAATAAATTATTTATAAACCATGAATGGTATAAAAATAACACATCCACAGTAAAACATAACACAAATCCTTCAATACAATATGGAAGATTTGTATCATAATAAATAAACTTCAAACAATTTTAAAATCCATCAGAGGATATTACCATAGATTATAATGATTTGTAAAACTCTTTGAGAGAAGTATCCCTTTTTCATGAAAACAATTAAAACTCACACAATTTAGAAAGGAATACATTTAAATAAATTTTTGAATCAAAGTGTCCAATAACACTTTGATACTTTGGAATGTAATTAACATTTTAAAAACATTCATGTCCATATAAATAAATCCTTAAAAACACATTTTGAAAACCTGGACATTAATGTAGTTGATTAAGAAGAATAAATATTTAAAACATTAAAAATGATGTTATAATAAAATATTCCCTTAAAAATAATCCCTTTTAAAACCATTTTATTAAACATGGATATGTATAATAAATATGTCCATGTAAAAACATACCAATAAACAATCTCGAATAATAATGAGATTGAGGAATTAACCCTTACCTTGCACTTTCCTTTGGTCGAGGATAGGTTTATCCTCATGTATAATGGCCATAGCATGTTATTAAATTATACCAGAACCATATTCATATTTATTATATCATACATGATTCATTTGTGACTTTATAATACCCATTTAATAATTATTATCATGTAAGAATAACATTTTGGGTAATAGTCTCTTTCATTATCGTATGTGTTTTAACTCGTTATTCTTGATCGTATCATTTAGATCATGATTTGAAAACATCCAAAATATAAAACTTGATTTATATGTTATATATATTTAGAATATAATTACTTATGATAGATGTATATATGATATGTAAGGCACCGTTTATAGAGACGGTAGGCCGTACATACGCATAAACGTTGTTTCTGTTTCATATCGTATTGAATGGAAGTAAGTGAATAAGATATATGTAAGTAGATATATATATATCAAGTAGCATTATTATGTAATATATTACAAACTTATTAATAATATATATATTTTATAATTATTTTTGAATGGTGAATGTGGGAATGAATCCCATCGCGTCGTGGAGACGGCAATCCGTACGTACGCATGAGTTACAATATCATTATATTGATGGTGAAATAGTATGTAATTGGATGATATATCACATATAAATAATCATTAAAACGTTATATTTATTATTTTCATTAGTTATACTCATTATTATACCCATCCAAATAATGAAGATTTTGAATAACAAACTACACCACAATGTGGAGACGGTAAGCCGTACGTACGCATGTGTGGTGACTTTCCCATTTATAGAGTGGATAGAGTAACAAATATAGTTGTACCATATTTATAGTAACATCACATTATGTATGCAGTACTGTAGTTATTATTTTGGTATGGAAACAACAAAGAAATAGGAATGGAAGAAGAAAAGAACTTGAAAGAGGGTGGTGAAATTATTACCTCTTCTTCGGGTGTTTCCTTTTGAGTTGGTCAGAAGACCTCCTTAGGTTGGCTTTGTAATCAAAGTAAGGTCTCTATGTTGATTTTAGGAAAGTTTTAAGGGTATTTGTGCAGGGTTTGGCAGAGCCAAATTGCTTTGGAGGTGTGATATTGAGATAAGGGGAAACACGCTTTTATAAGAGAGGTGGGTGTCACTTTAGGAAAAGCGTGAAATATTATTTTATAATAAAATCATTTTTCTATTTATAATGGATCTAAAATGAGTTATTTAAAAGAAAAGGTGGGGATGGGTCTAAAACCTCTCAACCAATTCGTTTTAGACAGGTTCAGGATATCATATTAACCTTATCTTTTAGATTTAACTCTTAGTTAATTAGTTTGTCATTTACCATGTCTCTTTGTATTTTTAAAATATATGGTTAGTAAACATTCTATAACATGCCAAGGGAACCCCATGTGGTTCATTATTAATATATATAACATTATCTAAGTCCATAGGATGATCCTTAAATTTTTATGAATATTATATCAATTAATAATATAATATTTTTAAAAAAAACTCAACTATGTATATTTTTACACTATTTAGTGTTTGATTTTTTTGAAAGCCGTAAAAAATTACAACATCGAATAAAATTTATTTAACCAACCCTAACTTTTCATTTTAACCTATAAAATATTTTTAATTCATCATAAGTTTCAATTTACATTTATTTGGATATTTATAATATCAATTATTTTTATATTTCATTAATAAGGTAATGTCTGCATCTTTATTGTGTCATAAATAAATTAAATTATTTAATGTCTAAAAATTATAAATAAAATACCATTATGTAGGATATATTTTTTATTTCTAATGAATTTTTGTAGTCGAATTTATATTTTTTTAACCCTATGTTAAAAATGGTTTAGTTATTAAACATTGAATTTAACTCTTTTAACTCTTCTGTAAATAAAATAATAATAAATGTTCTAATATAATCTATTTAGACCAAAGATGGTCATATTTTATTCATAAGGTTATTTTTGGTCGAATTATACTTATCCAATAGAATTAGGACATGTGTAAGGGTAATTATGATATAACTTTTACCCTTAATTACCCTATTTACTTTTAACCATGGTAAATAAAATTCAAAAGTTAATATTCACCAAAAATTATTTCCATCATATTGAACCAAATTTTACTTACTAACAGAAGCAGTAAAATTATGTTTTATATAAATTTGCAAATGCTTCTAGGAGGTGGGAAAAAGACTGTAAAAAGTTCAATAAATTTTTTATATAACTAAACATATTATAAAATGACTCCAATGAATTAAATTGAAATTATATAGGTATTATGTATCTATTTTTACGTAAGATAAATATAAATAAAATAAATAATTATTTAAATAAAAAATTTGGTTTTAACCAATAACGCAGTGTTATTCACTATTCATCAAAAATAGAATGACTTAAGAAAAATACTATAAATTTACCCTAAGATAATTTTGATATTATGAATTCAAAAATGAAGTCCATTTTACCAAATTCAAAACATAGAATTTTAATTTTTTAATTTAAAATTAATTCTCGTTTTCAAAACCAAAAAGTGGATTTTTAAAAAAGTAAAAACTTTCAAAAGAATGACTTTTGTTTATGTCAAATTTAAATTTGATGTTACTTAAAATGGACATCATTATATTAAATGATAAAAATATAATATAATTATACTTCAAAAAATCAAATACATAATTTAACAATGTAAATTATTTCGATTAAAAATTTTTTTTTCAATTAAAATATGGTATTTTTCACTCTTCATTCAATTATTAAAGTAATCATAAAAGTACCAAAAAAATTTCAAAACTATATTTATATGTCCCGCTTCTATATAAAAAGTATATTTTGTCAAATTTAATATAAAAGTGTCAGATATTGCAATTAAAAAATCGCTATTAGAAGGCAGACAAATTTCATTTTTGAAAAATAATTCCTTTATCTGAAAAATTGAATTTGTTCTTATATTATGTCTATGAAATGAATAATAAGTGGGTTAAAATTATATAGATTATATAAGATTCAAAATTCAGTTAATACTATTCATAGCTGCTTTTCTAAGTGCTAGTTTGGTAAGTTGTGGTGCGTTCGAACTAGGTGTTGCGTGTAGCGTAAGCTATTGAATTACATTAATGAGATAACATAATATGAAATCTTGGGGTGTTACAAAAAATATTTACCTTATCAAAATATTATTTTAATTAAAATAATATATTTCCCAAAAACACAATTTTGTTTTATAAATATCAAAATCCATTTTTTATAAAAATCATTAAAAAATGATTTATAAATTAATAATAAAAGAAAAAAATAACTGATTTATTTAACATAAAATATAAACATTCATATTAATTGGGTCTATATACATATCCCCTTATTACATTAATTTTTTCCCTATGTGTAAGGTGTGTAATGATTGTTCTTTCATGGGGTGGTTTGGTGAACATGGATCTTTTCATTATATCAATAATCATTATGTTCTACCAGAAACGGTTTTTCTCTACATTCTATTGTTGAATATCCTCTTGTTCTAGGACACGGTGAAATCCTAATAATGTCATCTCCCTTGGAAGATCTGATAAAATAGATTTATAGTTTATGATCATACTGGTCGTGGCCATTTCTTTTTTCCTCTATTCCAATTTGACTTTGTTATAACCGTTAATATATATTAGTCTTAATTATCACTGTAAAATTGGTATATAATCAATTTTTATTATTCCTAATTGTCCCTTGAATCCCAAAAGTATAATTTTATTGCAGTCCAAATTAACCAAGGTAGTTCATGTGTTCATTATTAAAATATTATATAATAATCTATATATTAATTAAAAAAGGGAATTCTATTTAGGAAAAAATTAGGTCATAAAATTTTCCCCTTTAGAAATTTTTGCCTTTAAATTTCATTTCACACACTAAAAAAGATGATGGTACTTCTATTTAATCATCTCTTTTGGTTCCTGTATTGCATCCTCATGAATGTAGATCATCACAACAATTTGACCAAGTGATTTTTATTATATTTTATATCAATATCTTTACTATATATGATCTTCCTTGGATAATACTCATATGAATGATCAATTTTTAAAGGTACCACCAACATTTGAGGTGTATGGTATGTACTTTTGTAAAAGAGATATATAGAACACATCATGTATTTTGTATAGAACATGAGGTATATTTAGCAGATTATCCACAGTTGTGATAAAAACAAGGATATAAAAGGGATGAGGTATCTTGGACTAAATTTCTCATTCTCCCCAAACCTCACTATTTTTATCCATAGAGATATATCAAGGAACAATATATCTCAAATTCTCAAACTCCAGGTATCATCAACAATTTTATGAAAATATTTTCTTTCAACATTATGTGGATTTAATTTAAAAATAATAGTTTGAACCTTTTATTATCATCTAAGGGATAACATAATCTCCCTTAATCTTACACTCTCTAACTTCATCCCAACATGTTGGACTCTAACACCTCTTCTCATACAGAGTCTTATAAGGATCCATTTGAATGATAAAATGGAAACTATTATTATATGATAACTCTACTATGGGAATGACTTTCTCCCATCATCCTTGGAAATACATTTAACATGATCTTGTCATATCCTCTGTATTTTGAATGGTTATATTATATTTATCATCCATATAATGGTGATAATAAGTACAAATACATATCTTTATATCCAATGTTTAGTGAAGGATTCACTGAAACCTCAAGTTAAACCTCATACCTCAATCAGAAACAATACAGAGTGGAACTTCATGAATTTTTTAACATCAATTTTTTATATCATCATGAAATTTTAAAATCATAAACAATCCTTTTATTAATGAGATGTGTTTCCTTTTTATGGTGTTCAACTACTACTCAGAGGGATTTATTTCCTATAGATGTCATGGGGAGTATATGATGAATTCCATGGTTATGTTTCCCCATTTCCATAATGGAATGGGTAATGGAATCATCATACACATAGGCCTATATAATTCCTCCTTGAATAATTTATTTACTAAACATCGAGATATAAATTATGAAATCTCCATCTCCATGTTATCCATCTAGAATTTTTTATTTAGATCATTATACATATTAGTTCTAATAGTTTACTAAAGAATGATATGTAATGTGAATCATCTAGAAGTTCCCCCTTTAACATTGGTTTTTATAGGAAAAATATCTAAGTTACAAATATTATTATTATATCATTAGAGATTATGAACTCTTGAATAAATTATTTCTTTCATTGTTTCTATTTATAATATTTTTCCCTCCTTAATCCTTTTAAGAATCTATGATTACCCAGTTATTTGAGAAAGGTAGTATGAATATAAATTATTTTTCCAATGTGATTCCTCTCCATTTAAAGGAATATTTGGTCACTTTCAATCCTCATAATAGATAGGGTTATTGGAACCTTTATACATAAATAATCTACAACATTTTTTCCTTCATAGAATGGTCATGGAAAAAAATCATATTCCTTGGTAAGATATAACCATCATAGGTAGTGAATATGGATTTCTTTTTCTGTGAATAAACTCATTAAGGATTTCAAGATCCTTATATATGTCACACTTCTCCCCAGTTATATAATTTCACAAAATATTCTACATGAAAATCACGGAAGCCACAACTATATAGTGTTTTGTGTAGTTAAGATCATGGATCTTTAACTGATAGTAGGAATATGATATTAATTTTTAATATTTAATGAGTACACAATCCAATCCATTTTAATAATCATCATAAATGATCAATAGTCATTCTCCACTGGTGAGTACTATGAGCATAAGTGTTGTGATTTTACTATTATTTATCTCCTTAAAGTTGTACTCACAATCATTAGTCCAAAAACACGTTATTCTATTCTATGTTATCAAGGTTAAGAAGCATGAAACTGATGATAATTTTATAACCGATTAATGATTGTACATATTTGACAAATGAAAACTATGATTCTCAATCCCAGAATATGGCATGCAACATCCATCAATAGATTTTTTTTCAAACGATCCATATATATCCCTTTAGTACTGATAACATGACCATTGAATGTTACCTTTTCTATAAAACACTCTCATTTAATATAGTTATCATATAGATTTTACTTTCACATGGTATTACTGTATTTAAATGTGCAACATGTTTTTCCATTAATTAGTAGTATATATGAATATTGCATATAAACAATACAAAAAACTTATTTATTTATGCCCTAATGACACTTTTCAATAAGCACATGAAAATAAATGGATATTTAGTGACTCCAAATGGAATCACAGTGAACTATAATTCCAATTCATTTTACAGAAATTAGAATTTTGGATAGAAAACTTCTTCACCTTTACAAGATAATATCCTGAAAAAATATCCACCATAGAGAAATATCTTCTCCACATAGTTAAAAACCAAATTCATCCATTTTTTGTAGATGATACCTTTTCTTAATCATGGTATATTAAATATTGTGAAAATCATCGAAATTGTTCATTGATCCATCCTTATTATTAATAAAAAGGATTGACATAGCCAACGTTTTAGTACATGGGTGTATAAACCATTTATCAATATTATTCTATAGTGGATTATTCATTTCTCTAAGTTCAATAGTGTCCACTTTATATGGAATCTTAGATATTGTAAAATTATCTAGTTTATGTTCAACTATGAACATAACCAATCGGTTAAGAGGAATGCCATGAAATTCAATATGAAGCTCGTCATTAAATTCTGTTAGAATGGGCATGTAGTCAAGGATGGTCTATGTAATGACCCATAATTCTATTAATGAAATTTCCCTTCTTATAATTTTTTCAAATAGTATAAATAAAAAAATCACATATATAACATGATACAAGAATTTTAAATGAAGAATGATTGAAATAAGAGGTAGTTATAAAAACTAAGGATCTTATACCATTGGAATAATAAATGACCATTAGAATAGTAATGTGACCATTAGGAATAGTGATTAATCCAATATAATAGTAACCTCACCTATAGAAGTATAATTAAAATTTCAAAATCTTATGAAAGAAAATAAAATATATTTATATCATAGAATAAGTAAATAAATGTTTTCAAAACGATATATTTTGTATTGGTATTTTTGGGAAATGTAAATGATTATTTATAATTTTAATTTAAATATAATGATTTTAAATAATATTTATTTTCATAAAATAGTTTCTAAAATTAATATTTTTTGGTCTTTGGATTATAAGATAATTTTATGTGAACATAATTATTTTTTCAGAGTCTCATAAAATTAAATATAATTTTTAAAACAATATTTTTTTAATAAATGATGAATTTAATTAAGAAAATTATCATATTTATAAAATTATTCTCAAAAAATGGTGTATATTTTTGAATTCAATATGTCGAAAATTGGGCAGGGTGAATTTTTTGTTTTTTTAATAGTTGATTTTTTTATGAAATGTGAAATACAATAGTTTACAAAATAAGATTAAAACATGAATTGTTTATTCATGTTGATATATAGATATTTTAAGAACAATTAGTTTTAAATCACATGAACTATTTACAACATTTTGTCTCAATAATCCTCAATATTGATTATCTTCATCCAAAATAAAAATCAAATGAAAAAAAAATAATGGAAATACACCCCTCTCCTCCACTCTAAATACCTCCCAAAACAAACTATTCTCCTCACACTTTCTAAGACTATTTCTTTGATTACATTACTCCAAATGAAACAACCATCTCTATCCACCACTTATAGGATCCTTTTGTCTCAATAAAATACCAATCCCGATTTTCCTAAGAAGGTTCTCAAGGAAGAGAAGTTTAAGAGGTAAAATCGTCTTTCATTTTCTTTTAATTTATTTTCATTTTCATTTTCATTTTTATCTTTTCCTCACCTACCTATGCCAAATTGGAATTATATCTACATTATATTTTATAAGCAATAATTTTATTGCTTTAATTGAATAATTCATCATCAAATCTTCTCCTTTTCTCTTTTATTTTAAAAATGAAGACATCATCTGTGATGTAACAATGTACCAGCATCATGGATGATGCATTTTCATTTTCATTTACTAACATCATGGATGGTCATAAATACATTATTATTGTTAATATATATTGAAAAATATATATTATATCTTATTTAATGTTATGGAATTAATAAAAAAAGGTAAAATTAAATAATAAAAGAAAACTAGTTCATGATGAACTAAAATTCAACAAAATAAACTGATGTTCATCATTAACTCTTTATATAATTAATCATTATCAAATGTAAAAATAAAATGAGATTTTAGACCATTTAAAATTATTTAGGTGAATAAATATTATATAACTCCATCACTATATTTTTAATTTCATTTTTCATAAACTCCATTAAATAAACATAAAGGGAACCGATCATAAAATAAGGATATGAACACTTCGAAAATGATGAAATTAAACATTATAATTCTATGAAATGGCCCTAAATTATCTTAATAAAATTATAATAAATTAAATACATGAATAATAGAATCTTTATTAATTAATAAATGGATTTAATTCCGATATCAAATACCTTAAAGGAAATTTCCGAACAGTTTCAGACATAAGGCAATGGATTCCAATCGAAACCCCATTTTTTCCATTGGTTACTCTTTCGCTCTCTTTAACCCAATGTAATTCTTGATTATTATTATGTACTATTCTGAAATTCTATTTTTATGTTTCATCCTTATGGACCTAGCAATAATTTTTCTTTTTTATGGGTAAATATATATTTTATAAGGTTCCCTTCTCAATTAATCCTGATAATCAATGCCAATTAGAGGGAACATCCCAATTTCATACCCATTTTCATGTACATTAAATAATATATTTTAATCCACCATTATTTTTATAAAACTCTATTTTTATCATGATAATCTATCTTAGTTCATTTTTTGTTTTATGCAAAAATTATGCATTCTCCCACTTTAAATACCTATTAATATTTTTGCTAAAACCGCACCAAAGAATCTCATTTCTAATGATTATTAAACACTCATTTTAGATGAATTAATTTCATTTAAACATAATGAATCACTATCTATGTGTATTTTACTTTATTAATGACCATGAATGTTTTAAATATATTCTTTACTGGACAATTTTATAATACGCCTATTTTTTTTGCTCGATAACATGATTACGATACCCATTTCATTCCTTGGGTAACCCTAATGTTTCAATCTTCATGTGGAACACAAATGAATGAATATGTTATGATGGTTGTTCCTAGATATTTCTCTAATTAATTAGGGAATTTTTGTCTCATCATACATCATGTTGTGACATGGAGTAAACCTAATACCATTATGGGACTTGGTCCTCCATGTGAAATGGTCATGCCAGATAGACTTAACTCATGCTGCACCATTTTCAATTATCTCAACAGTTATCTGTGACTCCTAATTATGTTATGATATATGTTTTTTCCATATTCCTTTTATGATATGATTACATGATCTCTTGTAAATCATTTTATGCTTCTTTAATTTTATTCATGTTTTATGCCTTTCTATGTAATAATGGTAAGACTTAAAACCACTGTCTTATGCTTTATTTTTATGTTTATACCCTTACTGGGCTTTTTAACTCATCCCCTTTTTCATTTCTTCCTCAGTTTACCCTATTATGTTCAAATATATCAACGGATTTTAGGATCTCATTATAGATTTTAAATAAAATATGATTTTATTTTTCTTCTATGTTTCAGTTTTATATACCTAATTTTTAAAATACACTAGGATTTAAGATCCATTGTTTATATTTGAAGTCTTCTTATGCATAGAATCATGTAATAATTTATATAAAAATATTGGGACAATATATTACTTTCCTTATTCTTATTCATTTTTGGAAGATATTCATTTTCATTGTATAATAATATACATTCTTATGATGATTTTGAAGGAGATTAATCCTACATCATACACATGAATAGAATCAGAGGGTGATTTATGATATGGAGGGTGATATTATTCACTTAGAAATCTATGTTTTCTCTATAAAATAAATTCCAATATATATAAATAATTTTTTCATATAACTTCCCTTTACCATCTTTCATGTAATTCCCCTCTCATTACTTATTTTCCTTTTTAATTAGATGTATCTTTGGACTCCCGAGGATGGGTGGAATGTTCTATTGAATAAGGAAAGATATTTCAAGATGTATCTTTGTTCTAATTAATGTCTTCTTGGTATAAACATGTAATAGATTCTCATGTTTCTCCTAAAGTTTGGATAATAGATGAGATTTTTGGGATATTTTTTCCTAAAAAAGGGATTTTATAGTTTTTAGTAGAAATACCCACCATTTAATGGTATTTAAATTCATGAAATTCCTACCAAGTGGGTCTGATAAACCTTGTGTGCCTAGTGGAGGGATTACACATCGTGTAACGGTTTCACACCATTTAAATGGTGAATGTTTTTTTAAACGGAGATAGGGTTTTCAACATATATGGACCCAGTGGAATAAATGTTTTGTAAAGGGATAGAAGATATATAAGTATCATGATATGTGTTTTTGGGGAACATCATGGTTGATTCGTCATTCATTTATCCACATCCTATTTTCTCATGACTTAGAACAACAACATGATGATTTTGGGAACATCCACTCTATTCAAATTGTTTCATTCAGTGATTGATCTCTGTTGTGGTTGGGTTGCATCTCTTAGTGTGATTGTTCCTTTCTAATTATTTATTTCCATTGATCATAGTACTTATTTTTTAGGTTATTGGGTTTATTGATCTGAGATGATGCTTCTATTGATTCCTTTTTAGATACATCCTATTATCTTGTTTCAGGGGAGGATCACTTATTGTTTATAGTGCATATGGTGTTCATAAACCAATATATCTTGTGATTTGTCTTCTCCAAAAACTATATTGTTTTTAAAATAAACTTTGTGATATGTGTATTTTTTTCATTGTTGTGTTCTTAGTATGGGTGGATCTCTTTGTGGGAATGTGTGACCCATGTTTTTATGTTGGTGGTTCTGTCTCTAGCCTCTTTCTGTTAATTTTATTAATTTGATTCTAGTATAAAAAATTTAAAAATAAAGTTCAGTGATTGAATGATTTGATTTGTGTGTATTTAAATTGGTATTTTTATAATTGATGGTATCCCTTAGTTTTAGGTAAATTGAATGGGTTTTTTAAAGTGTTTTCAAATGGATATATGAAATGTTTTTTAAAGCATGGTTTTGAGGAAATTAATTAGTTTATAAAATATTGAATATGGTATGCCTTGGGTAATTTGATGGAATATGTGGGAATAGGCTTCATCCACTATCAGTGGGTTCTCTCTTGGAGTGTTCTTATTCTCCCTATTCCCTTTGTTCTAGGGACCAGTTATACTTGTTGTTGGATTTATATTCTAGATTGATCTTTATGCTCTCTATATTCAAATCATATATCTATATTCTTAATGGGAATGTGACTGTACATATTTAGCTATGAGATTCTTATCTAGTCTGACTTATAGTGATCATCGAAATGATGTCACTTATAATTTGATTTAGCTGATTTGGGTTTTTTATTATACTATTTTAGTTGAACTACCATGGATTTGATATGATATGTGATTCATGATTTGGTTTGATTTGATATTTATTATTTTATCTATTTTTATTATTTGAAATTGATTTATCTACTTATTTGGAAATGTTGAAAAAGGGGAAATTAAATTCCTTTTCAATTCTTCAAATATAAAACTAATAAAATGTATATCATTCAATGATTTCCTTAATATGTATCATGTATTGATTAGTATAGATAGGATTTTTATGGAACACAATAGAGGGATCCTGCTATGCCTGTTAGCTGACACCCTATATCCCCCTTCTTTGATGTGTCGACTTTATTATGTCTTTTGATGTAGGGAAATTCAATTTTCCATGTTTTAAAAAAGTGGTTTTCAATAAACTAGGTTTGACTAGATAGATAGTGAGATGGTGAGAGTTTTCCCATGCTATCAAATGTTTACTATTAGAGTAGCTATTTAGTTTTGTCATCATTTTCAGTTGGACTTGTCTCATGGAGATTGTTATGTTACCTTTTAGTTGTATCACATTTGTTGTTATATACCTGTTATGACTTATATTTTCATATATTCATTCAATGTTTCATATTTATATCTAAAAATTTGATTTTGACTATTTTAGGTTGGATTAAATCATTCACTAAATTTTTTGATGCCTCGATGATACACACTAGCCCGTGGGGATAGAGAACACCCTTATGGTATGTTTCAATTCAGGTTAGGTATGTGTTTGAGATGACATCTAGTTTAGATTCTTCATATTTGGGTATCATAGGAGGTATATCATCAAGAACCCTTAACAGGGTTTGATTTTAAATAGAGATAGGAATGTTTGTACATGAGAGGTATATTGTACTGAGTTCCTAGACAACTCATTTCTTGAAGTTACTCATGTAAGAATTGGATATTGGGATGTGTGACTCCTATTTTGAGATCTTATTTCTAATCAATGTTTTTCCTTATGGTTTTCTAGATTGAATGGAAATAAATATATGGTTTGATAATTTCATATTTTTCGGTGTGTAACAGTATGCCTCCGACATGTGTTACACAGGTTCCACAGTATGATTCAGTTGATTCTCCTCAAGGTAATCCTCATAGGGATCATAATCTTATCAAGGATATTGTTCGATCGGTTCTTTCTATAGACCAGAATGCACCGCTAGTCTTTAATGAAGTAATTGACATAAAACCCAGAGCTAAGAGAGGCATAGATATATTGTTTGATTTCATGGTTTAAAATCCACCATCCATTAATGGTACAAAATCCTATCAACATCGGGAGGATGACCTAAACAAAATCGATTAGATAGTTAACTTCATGGAAACGCCTAATACTATCAAGGAGAATCGTGTGATGTTAAGACTTCATTGTCCCAAGAAGTTTCTGTAGGATCCCATGGTACATATGGATAGGAATGAGGGCTTGTACTAGAAGGATACTAGTACACTCTTATTCCATCAAATTTTTTTTCAGAGTCACTGATGATGGATAAGTCTCTAGAGTTACACACTTTGCATAGGGAGATTGTACAGTGTCATTGTAAACCAATTGGTTCTCTTAGATTGTGGGATGTTCAACAAAAGTGGTAATGAATGACCAGCTAGAAACTTATAAGAACCTATAGGGATTCTTCCTACATATCAGATCATAGTTATTTTTTTGAAGCATTAAACGTTTGCAGAGATAGTGGGAAAGTCAATGATGGTAGAAATGAAAATGGAATGAATGGTTGGATATTTTTCTCATTCACTTCAACAAATTGCAAGCAATATTGGTGTGCCTGAGAAAATGAAGAGGTGTTGCGATCATTACAAAAGAGGTTTGGGGTGGTTCTCAGCATCATGCCTACACTAATCCAGTAACAGTTTGTTGTGTGCCACCGACATTCTATAAATATGGGAAGGTCAGACACACCTGGTGTTCTTATCTTTCACCACCAAATATGTTCAATGGTTGTGGGTTTTATGATCATCTTCATTGTTTCTATGAGGGTATGTCTACCTCCTGTTATGGTTTGTGATCATAAAATACAATAGGATGTTACATAGTAGTCAGATTCTTCAAATATGATAGGTCTCTAGCCATATGCCTCAAGGGTGAAGCACATTAACATAGTATAAGAGTTTATGGTGGAGGTAGATGCGGTTCTAGCAACGGTGAGAGGAAAAATCATTATAGAATATTTGATATCGATTTATTTATTTGATAATAATAATTACCATTCATTTATAATAAGTTTTTTGTTGATTTAAATAACCATAAATAGATATCATGCCCCTTTCCATGGAGTTAGAGACACCTCTTGGGAATAGGAAAAAGAAGGGGTTTCATTGTCCTTCTTTTGAACTAGTGATAGTTGATGTTAAGTTAGTTTGGGGATTTTTTATTCTTGGTCTGGATTGATTTTAAATCTTCATCATGATGGATTAGATCCTTTATAATCATGTTGAGGTTCACTATTATCATTGTTTTTTTCTTTCAGCCAAACAGAGCTCATAGGTGCTTCCGGGAGAGTGGGATCTGAGGTCTGGATGTCTTGGACCATCCCACTTAGAGATCAGTAGTTTTTTTATTATTTCAGTTTATCCTAATAAAATTTCAATTTTATTTTTTATTTTATATGTTTTTCACAATTTTCATAAATATTTCGCATATGATTTTTATGTGCTTCCGCCAAATAGGGTGATTGAGTTTACGATCTATCTAGTGTCAGATACATAAGGATTTTGATACAATATTTTAATACATCACCTGTGGAGCTGAAAGAGATAAATACTTAGTTAAATGATCTAATACAGAATGTATTTTCAAATTATCGTTTCACCATGGTTAGCTCTAGTGCTCATTTCATTAATGAATGATGGTTCGACTACAAAAAATGTTAATTACCAATGTTTTTTACCTTAGAGGCGTTTTAAAACGTCATTAATTCATTAACCAGTGTTTCTAAAAAACATCAATAAATGATAATTCACTAAAATATAGTCATTTATAGATATATCTTTTTGGTGACACGTAATTTACCATTATTTTGTACAAACATCGATAAATTAACGATGTTTAAAAATGTCGCTATTTAGTGACATCTCATTTACAGATTTTTTTTAAATAATGCCGGAAATTGTTTTTTATAATTTTATAATTTATTTTTTGACATTTCAAATTCTATTACAGTATTAAAATATAATATCATTTACTAATGTGCTCCTAAAAAATTTGGTTTATTTTTTGATATTTATATAAAAATTATATTTTTTTAAAATTTATTAATATTTTGAAATTTTTAATATTTTTTTTCAATAATAAACACTTTAATAGTATCAAACTACACCAATGGACACTTTCCCGACATCTCATGTGCTCTGTATCCTCTAACACGCCTTTGTCCCCACTTTCATGTTCTCTCTAACACACCTGGCATGTACTACTCCCCCCTCTATCACTCTCTCATGCCATGTACTCCCCCTACCTCCGTCTCTGGTACTCCTCTCATATGCCTTGTACTCCCACACGCCCACCTACCTCGCTCTCCCATGCACTCCCCGAGCTTCCCAACCCCATCTTGAGATAGAAACCAGCCAAAGGCAATCCGAATATCAGTCTAACCCAAATTTAACCCTAGGACCTCATCCCTCAAAGTGAAAGGAATTTCTGACTCACCTATTTAAATATTTAATTAAAAATTATATTATGTTATATATATATATATATATATTATGTGATTTCAATATTTAAAAAATTAATATTATATATATAATAAATATCAATATGTATATATATATTATAATTTATATTTAATGTTTTATGTTTATATCTATATATATGTGTGTGTGCGTGTGTTAATATTTATTATCTATATAAATATATAATATAAATATCATTGTATTTTATGTATATATATTTATATATCATATGTTTATATTTTCTGTATATATATATGATTATATATATATATTTAGGTCTAATTTTAAATGTGTGTGTGTGTGTGTTTTACATTATATGTGCATATATATATATATATGTATTAGGTTTATTTAAATGTTCATATTATATATATATATATATATATATCTGTGGATATATATATATATATATGTTTGTATATTTGTCTATATGTATATATATATTATACGTTTATATTAATATTTATATATACATATGATTATATGTGTGTTTGTGTGTAAATATATATATAGTAATAATTATATATAATTTTATAATTTTCCATGTTTTAAAAGAGTGGTAAGAATATCTGTAAAATAGAGATGTTTTCATAATAACGTGACTAAATATAAAATATATATGTGTTTTTATATATAAATATATGAATATATATTTATATTTATATATATGTTTTTATGTATAATATTATATATGTGTGTATGTGCTTATAAGTATTAATATACTAATATATATTTTTATATATGTGTTTGTGTGTATAAATATATTTTTGTGTGAATATATATAATTATAAATAAATTTATATATATATATATGTAAATATAATTAGTCACGTTTTAAGAAACGGGAAAAAATGACACTAAAACAGCCATGTTTTCTTAATGACGTAAAAAAATGTAAAATATATACGTGTTTTTATATATAAATATACATGTATATATATATATGTTTGTATATATGTTTTTATATAGGTGTGTCTATGTTTATATATATTAATATATGTGTGGGGTGGGTGTTTTTATAAATGTTTATATATATGAGTTAGTGTTTAAAAAGTAAATATTATATATATATATATATGATTTCATATATTAATATATATATATATATATCATATATATTCAGATTTTATATTTTGTATTTTATGTTTATATATATAATTTTAGATTATATATGTATGTTTCTATTTTTCATATATTTCTTATTTTATATTATATATATGTTTATATTTTAGATACATATGTTTAACTATCAATATGTATATATTTCATATTATATAAATAAGTGTTTATATTTTATGATTTTATATATGTTTATGTTATATATTATATATATCTAACTTTGTGTGGTATTATATTTTCTTATATTTTTATCTATATTTTATGTCTATATGTATGTATATATGTGTACATGGGTGTATAAATATATATGTGTGTATATATAATATTATAATAATATATATAATTTGATATGTTTTAAATCACTAGTAAAAATGTCAAAAAAATATCCTTGTCTCATTAAAAATATGAAAAAATTTAAAATCTAGTTGTGTTGTTTCCAAAAAAATTATATATTTTTTTATAATTTTGTATTCATGGATATGCGTGTGTTAATATATATATATATATGTGTATGTATGTATTTACATATTTGTATATATATATATTTAGGAACATCTCCTTAAAATGTCATTTATCTAGGGATGGTTTTCTAGAAACATCACTACAAAGGTGAGGTTTTGGGGAAATGTCACTAAATCAACGATGTTTTCTCGAAACATCCCTCAATTTGGGATCATTGTAAGAAAAGTATCTATGTTAAAAAAAATTCTAAAAATATCTCTCAATGAGAAATGTTTCCTAAAAAACTCACTAAATTTAAAACACAACAACATTTATAAAAACATCACCATAAAACTTTATTAATTACAATTTTTAGGGTGTTTAATCCGACTATGTGTGGACTATTAGAAATTAAACTAGGTAACGATTAAGAACATGTAAAATTTAACTAGTTTGGATGATTTTTTTGAACTGTTAAGGGGAGAAACTAGTTTTTGATGATTGATCTTTGGTCTGGTTATCATCAGCTTAGAGTCGGGACTCTAGTATATAGAAGATGGATTTTAGGAGAAATTATGAACATTTTGAATATCTCGTGATGTTGTTTGGTCTTAATAATTCTCCTCTAGATATTATGGATATAATAAATCAGATATTTCATTAGTATCTCTGTCACGAACCATCACAAATACCCTAGAACCTTGATACCCATATCAGAAATGATATGCCTCAAAAGGCATTCCGAGTCCCCACAAGTTGGATACTAGCACATGGAATAATACAGTGTAAATTTGGAAACAAATTTTCCACATAAATAGTGGAAGATAAATATATATATGAATATGCTCAAAAGACCAAAGGTATATAATACTAAAGTCCAAAATGGCATATCAAAAACCCCAAAATAGTACACCATCAAAGTTCTCAAAATTAGAAAAGATAAAATCAACATCCCAAGGACACATCCCTCTAATCCTCAAACGATCAAGAACATCCACCTCTTCTAAGAGGTGATTTCTCTTTGCTCGTACTTGGTAGAATAAAATCTTCACATTCCAAAAGAAAAAGGTATTGTGTTATCCAAAAATCCTAGTAGGGTCTCAAAATCTAATCCATAAAAAGATTCGATAATATTCAACTAAACAATTCTTTAAATATCAATATAAATAGAAAGGTATGTACATTTTCTTATTTAAAAAAAACATGATTCATTTTAGAATGAACAAAATAATTTCAGGCATTATTTAATTAAAATTTTATATAAAATAATTTATATAATCACTATGAATGAATAATGAAGTTTCACAATCAATTGAATTTATAATCAAAACAATCACAAAAATAACCCTCATCATCTTCCCTATGTTATGATAGTT
The DNA here is from genome assembly GCA_963277665.1 of Viscum album. Lineage (NCBI taxonomy): Eukaryota > Viridiplantae > Streptophyta > Magnoliopsida > Santalales > Viscaceae > Viscum > Viscum album. The sequence goes on along the minus strand of OY728120.1, from coordinate 1,377,898,553 downwards.
TCTAGTTATAGGATCATCGTACTCTAATATCAATGATCATGGAAATATGTATACAAACATCCCTGAGGATCAGCCTGCATATGACTCATCAACATCCCATTATGGATAATATATTACTAACTATATTTTTTATAGTTTTCATCATCAATTCATATCTAGGAAATTACCATCCTGTTGTGATTTTCCCAAATAACACACTAAATACCCAAGCTTACATGTTCACAATCAATCTCTCTATTAAAAAGGGTAAATCATTTCATTTCAAAGAAATGAAAATTCAAAATTATATTCCCCATTATTCCTTTGAAAAAACGCAGTTCGCTTTTTGAACCAAAACAAAGGTTTCTAATCAATTCATGCATTTTACAAATAAATACAATCATAGGTTTTTATCAATTCAATTGATGAAATTTCTTCTAAAATCAATCCCCCAAAAATTTCACAATTTCCATCAAATTCAAATTAATACACACTTTCCAATTCTATAAGAATTGGGGGTTTCCCAAAATCTCATGATAAAACATATCCAAATTCCAATTCATGTATTTTTTTAAAAAATAAACTAAAATCAATTTCAAACAACAATAAATTCATGGTTTAATTAGTTGGACTATCATAAATAGTACCACCTCCCTTTATTCATGGTAGCAATTCCCATCACCCATAGTAGGATTTTCTAATGAAGAATGATAGTAATGGATATCAAGAAAAAAAACATAGTTTCCAGATCCAAAACAAGGGAGTTTATATCCATCATACACTTTGTGATCTAAAAATCCCACTAGAGGAAATAAATAGATATATGGAGAGAAATAATGAGAAGATAATCACATACCTAAGGGGGTTAGAACAATAACTTACATGATTCCATAAAAAAGGAATGATTTTTTAGGATCGAAAAAGGTTTATCGGGAGCCTCCAAGACCTAATAATTCATTTTATTTCAGGTTTGGGTTGATCAGGGGATAATGTAGTGGTTCAGGAAAAGTTAACTGTATTTTTAGAATAAAAAAGTATTTTGTGCAAGTTTATCTGAGAAGTGCACATTTTTAGACAAACCATGATTCATTACCATGTCCCCTATACTAGGGTGAATGGTTTATACTGAGTGGTTTCACAGTTTTTTAAATTGTGTTCCAACGGTGGAAACCCCTTGGTCTATGGTTTCCCTATTCACCCTGGGTGGGTACATGGTTTGGGAAAAATCTGAACAGACCAGAAACATTGAAAATTTTCAACTTTCCACATAAAAAATCTTAAGACAAACCCAATCCAATGATTGATAAAAATGGAGGAACTTGGAGTAACCAAAAACTAATAATAGGATCTTAAAACCTTCTCATCATTTTCTCCCTCTCCAAATTAATCATTGAATTTGAGATATGATATAATAGAAAAATACCAAAGGTATAATACTCTCATGAAGTCACCTGGTATCATTATCAACTATCATAACATTCCTCTCTGTCGTGGATAAATCAGGCACAACATCGAGATCACTCCACCGAAAAACATGAGATGGATCATATATAAACGTGCATAGATGATATTCATGAAAAACATTATGTATCGATATAAAATATAGAGGAAGAGATAAATGGTTTACCACTATCCCCACCCACTCAACAACCACAAAAGGCCCCATGAAATTGGGAGAAAGCTTCCTAGCCATCCAAGACATCGATGACACAACATGGTAAAACATTTATGGACACCTAGTCACCAACTAAAAACTCCAATAGTTTGAGATGATGATTAGAATTTGATTTATAATAGAACGATGTCATTAACAATTTCTGTTCAATCAACTAAATCTATGATGTCGTCTCTTGGACCATGCTCAGTCCAACCAAAGAACTTTCACAGATATTTATCCAACATAATAGATATATTAAAATCCATCCATACAAGGACTTAAAGGGATCCATTATGATTTTGGGAAGGTAACTATTGTGATAAGAAAACTCAATTAGTCCCAAATGGTCAACAAAATATCTCCAATAGTAGAGGACCCACTCACTAAGAATTTCCACAATAATCTATATAGACATATATATTTAGAAATCCGTCTATAGATAGTATGCCATGCTTAAATAAACCAAATAATACATCACATCGTGAAGGCCATAACAAAAAATTTTGTAAAATGTGGATATATATCAATGAATATTCAACATTGAACTCCATGATAATGAAAAAATTTCTCTTAGATTTATATTTACTAGATCCTCATATTTTGTTTTATCATGAATTGGTATAAATTATTCTAAATTAGTTAGCCTATTTATTACAACCCATATCACATTCTTCTCTATATCGGTACATAGAAACCCAACCACAATGTTAATAAATATATCATCTCACTTTCAATCCAGCACAACAATTTTTTGATGCAAACCTGAATGTCTATGATGCCCGATCTTGACCTTTTGGAATATATAAAACCAGAGAAAAATTAGCAATGTCGGATCTCATACATAGAAAATCGATTCAACTTCTCATATTATAAAACATATTTGTGCTTCGTGGGTGCACAACCCACTAGGAACTATAAAATCCTCTAACATAGTTTTTCTCATAGGTAATAGCACATCAAAGAGATTTAGAAAGCCTAAAATATCCTCTTTGGAAATAACCACTTATCAATGGTATCTTAACCATTAATATAATCTCTAATTCTACAAAACTCATAATCAAGATTATTTTCCTAAATAATAATATCAAGAAGAGTGGGGTTCAACTTAAAAATGGACTATATAACCTCTGACCCTATTTCATAAACTTTTATATGAATCTATGAATATTGGTCCACCTAGTTACTCTCTACTTATGATTCATTCCTGAGTAGGGTTATAAGTTTCCACGTCAATGAAACATCAATGAAATTTAAATTCCCTAGGGTATAGGTGATGTTGAAATAAAATTTTTATAGGTACTCCACTCAACACCTATACGAAAGAATCAAATATTTTTTAGAAAAGATAATACTCATGATCTTGTGTTTAGAATACACAACCAACCTTTCTCTAAAATGGTAATATCATCAACTCATATGTTCGTAACACATATATTTTAATTCAAAGTCATATTATAGATAATTATTTCTATTTTTCCAAAGCTATTATGATCCATAGGCTACCACATGATCACCCTGTATGTGAACGGAGCCCAAACCCGAAACATATGTTCCATAGAAGACCAAAGATCCATTCCCAACCTCTAGAAGAGTGATCACTTCTGTATATTTCAAAAGGTGTTTAATCTCAATATAATAACTCGAACATTTATAATCCCTACATAAATTTACCCCCATCCAAATGAGAGTGGTCATTAGAGAATCCAACTTCAATAAATACTTTATGAAAATTTAGATAATACCCCGGTAAACCCTAGAAGCTCTGAATCTTGAAAACGTTATGTGGGTTATCTCTTATTATAACAGCTTTAAATTTTTTTGGTCCAAATAATATACAACGTCTTGAGACCACGTGTCCCAAAAACAGCACTTTTCATATATAGAAATCAAATTTTAATAGCATGACATAAATATGGTGATTTCTAAAAAATTCTAGAACCACTCCTAGATGATGAACATGATCCTCCTAAGACATAGAGTAATCAAGGATGTCATGCACCAAGGTTACCACAGATATATCAAGATACTCCTGAAAGGTCCTATACATCAAATTCACAAATTATATTGTAAAATTGTTCATAGGAAATGACATGAAAAGATACTAAAAATGAACTAACCATCCCTAAAAGGAGGTTTTTGAAATGTTAGATTCATTATTTATCAAATAGTGGTGACTAGATTGAAGATATGCATTTGAAAAACATTTCCCCAATAAGCTATTCAAATAGATCATCGGTCTATTGCAACATGTACTTTTTCATTATCTTTACTCTATAAAGATTCAATAATCGATAAATAGGTGTATAATTCCAATAGTTTTCATAAAAATAGAATAGGAATCATAAAAGATGACACACTCTAGGATATAAAGTCTTTTTATAAACAAAATCATCCAAATGATTATTCAACTATTTAATTTTAGATTATTTCATGAGGTAGGAAGGATAGATAATAGTTGAGTTCTATACACTAAATGAAAAGAAATATCTACCACCCTTATCGGTAGAAAACCATATATTTCATAGGGAACAATGTTAGAAAAATTGGTGAAACTAGAGGGAGATCATTAGTCAAATATTACCACTACTAATCTAATGATAACATTGATATTATTTCACTAACTCTATATAAGAAGGACCATATCTACACAACCTCAGGTCCCATTATACCTAAAATATATGAAAGACCCCATCATGCGTAGTAGAAGAAGACCTATTGAAGATAAAAATAAATTTATGATATAATAGAAATAAGAAAATCCTTCTCTCAATTAACATAAATAGGATTCATATTGAGAAGAAAAAAAAATCCCAAACATGTTAAATTTATAATCAAGTGAACCTAAAAGCGTGACAATGAATTCCCTACCATCTCTTCATTATGAGAGGTGTAGTAATATCCACTAAATAAGATGAAATATTCATTGGATGAATTTAAAAGGTTCACAATATATATTGATATAAACTAATGAGATCAACCCAAATTAAATAATGTAGTCAACAAAGATGACGTTATAGTGATGTTATGTTCTATAGTCACTGGACCTATACCAGCTTCCACTAAGGACTCTTCCACTACATGAAGAATCATCATTCTAGATGCATGTGGCTGGAAACCCTTAGATGATAAACCATTTTATTATACTACTGTAATTTTTGGTGATGATCAAACCATTACAAAATGTAGGGAAGAAAAGATATATAATAACTTCTCCTATTGACCTGAGCATCCATAGAATATGTAGATCTTTGGGGCCACCATGAAAACTTGTTTGGGATTACCAAGCTTGCCTCAGTGGATGAAAGTCAAAGGAACACTACACAAAATTATAGGATTCCTAAGAGTACCATTCTATCGAGATCCACCATGTGATTTTCCCCGATTTCTCATCACCATTAGGGTGTTCAAATTCCATCCACTTGGAGAAAAAGGAACTCCCCTCAACCATGACTTATAATACATGTCCAGTTCTACCATTAAATTTTTATCCATCACATCATTATAATATGAATGATTCCACAAGAAAGCATAAGAATAGATATCAGATCAAATTAAAATATTGAATCATCTATTCTTCATATTCTATTTCAATAAAATCATAGGTTAAAATTTCACAGGCTCGAAAAATCTATTTATATACTATGTCACGATCAAATCATCCTAATCTAGTTTGAAAAACTCAATATCCTTATCTTGCACAATAGACTCTGGATAGAACACATTATGGGAAATAAATTTAATGTCCTTCCACTCTTTACCCTCGTGTTTCATCTCCATCTCCATTGATTCTCAACATCTCATACTAGGTACCTCTAGCTTGAAGGTGGAATCCTTCACATTAATTTAATCATGAATTTCTAAGAACTAAAATAAAATCTTCGTGATGATCAATGAATCCTCAGCCTCTTAAGGATTATTATATCCTTGGAAATGAGGTGTCTTCTGGTGAAGAAACTCAGGTTCATGATTCTGAGATTCAATGTTATGAGCTTCTATATTCGGAGCTTCAATGGAAATTGGACAAGGTGCATGTCCTAGGGCATGGAAAGAACCTACAATCACCTCAAATATATTCTAGTCCTATAAAGTATTTTTCAGTATGGTTCTTCAATAGCTTCCTCATGAATCCTATTCACGTGTCTTATCAGATGTATAATTCTACACAACATCAAAAAACAACACTATGTATATTATGAGATTAATCAGATCAATAATCAAATAAGAGAAAATTTGAAATTAATCCAGTCATATGAGATAACAAGATTTTGTATTTCTACATGTTAAAAACTGTATCAAGGAAGAGACTATAATTATTCATCATGAAGCATGTCCCAAGTCACCCATTCTAACATTTCATACTCAAAATCCACTTAACAATGCCACGAGACTGGTTGGCCACATGGCCTAATGTGAAACTACCCAAATTATAGAGAATATAGACTAGATGTGAGGGCCTAGTTATATTAGTGGGGAGTCCCTTGCCTCACCACCAGAGTATAATGTAGAATAATATCAATAATAGTCAATATTAATAGAAGTATAACAACAATAAAATATATAACTATGGTAATGGATAACAATAATTACAAAAGTGTGTCAAAAACAATTATGATGACACAAATCTCTAAAAATAAATGAAAAATTAACACAAAAATACCATAAAATAAAATAAAATAAATACCAAATGTGTTATATCCAAATAGCATCATGAGACTCTGCTCAGTATCGTGCTTCCCTACTCCAATGCATGATACATAAACATGCACCGAACTATGGGTTCTTTCCTTGGTCCCTACCTTCTTACAAATAGTCTTTTCAGGTACCCAACTGCGGCCTGAATGGGTGGGGGTATAAAATACTAGTAGGAAACAACCCCAAGATCTATACAATCTGGATGTGAAAAAATAAACTGAATAGTGCAAAAGTAAACTAGTAAGAAATATAAACTAATGTTCCCTTGGAATATCAGTACATGAAAGTGACACAAAATTACCATACATGGCTCCCTATAAAACAAGTGGAAACTCCTATGACACGGAATCTATAAAAAAAATAACCAACTCGGCTTCGTCTTACATCCATACATATGAAGTCATCCATAGCCATTAAATGTATTGAAGTTTTATAGTAACCACATATGTTATTTTCAACCACGAATACCATATTTCTCATGATTGTTCCATATAATCAATGTGGAAGACCAATAAGGGCCAGATCCATGGTGTAGAACGCTAAGTCATCCTCCTCGAGCCCTATGAGTATCTCGATGAAAACTCTATAACAAGATTGGTTGGATTGATAGTATCATTTCATCTAAAAAATAATACATGAGATGATGAAATCTAGATCCAATGGGTAGCAAGGCCTAATGCATCCTACAGATTTTGTACCGAAGGGGAATAATCTATCCAAGGCATCCTCTTCTGCATTCATGACCCATCGGAGAAACATCTATGCCATCTAGTGGATTTAATCATCATTCGACACAATTATCATTTCCAAATAATATAATTATAACTCATGAGTATACCCACTCTTTACCCATAACTCAAATTCAAGCAAACTGATTAGTATACCCACTCCTTTATTAAAAAAATATGAAAACACATTTCATGAGTTTATCCACTTGTTTGTACAATTTTTAAAAAACCAAAATAAGTATAAGAATTTAATCAATATAATTAACATGTAAAGGAGGAAGCTAATTCATATTCAACCAGTTCTATCCAATTAATTTTTTAATATGCTTCCCATAACTAAGAAATCATAAAATCACCCCATGGGTGGTTTAACAAGTCAAATGCATAGTGATTTTATGTGGCACACCTCCATGGATGTCCTTTGGGTTGAGAAATAACCACCATTGCAACCCAAGGAACCTAATGGAATTCCTAACATGTCTAAATCTCTTAATTCAATTTATCATTTCAATTTAAGGGTTTCAATAGAATTTATAGCAGCTGAAATAACAACAGTAAGTCTAATAATGAACTAAAACTGATAGTAAAAGTATAGATCACCTATCATAACACAATAGTATGGTTCTCATCTTGTATCAACACTAAATCTGACTCAAACTAGGATAAAAACAAATAATGGATTAAAAACCTGAAATTAGGGAATATTATCTTGCACCAAAATATCACAACTGATACTAATTAAAATAAAGAACTACTAAAATAGAATCAAGTACTCACCTATACATATCCAACAAGTTGTTTGGTGATTGAATGGAGATTATATGAATGAGTTACCTCAAAATCAATAATTGTTACCCAAAGAAGATCTAGAAAAGTTATTTTTCTATAAGGGTGAGAGAAAGTGAAATGTATTTTCTGTTAAATTTGATTGTAAGGGGGAAATATTATTTCCTAAATAAACACTTGGTCATAATGTTTGGCCACATTTTTTGGGAAATCTATGTTCTAATCGTGCATTTTTAGAAATTGGTAAGGGGCACGCACATAGTTTTCTCACATAGTTTGACTAATAGTAAATAATCTATGAAAAAAACATATATTAAAATTCAATACCAAACCGCCCGAGCATGTTCCTCCTATAACAAGGTTTCCTCCAACTGCGTGAGCTCCTCCTGCTCTTTGCCTAAGCCACACACAGTTTATTTTAGTATGCGGCCTGCCCCCCATTGTTTGAAAAAATAGTGTGTCAGGCCATTTTCAACCCAAAATATGGGTTACAGGCTCTAAAAAGACACAGACACCCTTGAAACACTTGTGATCATGTTCATTACTCTCATTAGACCGCAATTTAACATTTAAACCAAAATAAAAAGTATCCATACCTTAGAAAAAAACCCATGTTCTTATAATCCCCTCCCCTATGAAGTAATTTTTCCTTGAATTTCCCTCTAATGTTTGGACTTGTTTCTTCAAAGAAAAATTCCAACCACTGAGCACATACATCACCCTCCCACTCTCAACTCTCGTCCGATAAACAATCTTGCTATGATGAAAACTAGATTAGAGGAACTGACTGTCCTCAGAGAACCATAATTCCCTTTTCAATGATATGAATAGGATGATCCTCAATGTATGCATCTGCCTGTAACTCAACATCCTCAATCTAAAATGTAAGAGATGGTTATGAATTATACGGAAAGAACTATGATATGTGAAAGATGTTGTGTATTTTTCGTTACCTATGTGGTAATAGAAACTGATTAGATATGAGTCTTGCCCTAGATAGAATCTCTAATGAATTGATATATCATATTGAAATATTAACATGCCTTATAATTCTCCTATGTCCCATCCTTGGTGAAAAAAATAATAAAACCTAGTCCCTGACCTCAAACTCTAGAGGTCATTTGTGGCGATTGGTGTATGATTTTAGTCAAGACAATGCAGTAGCCATCTGCACCTGAATTGACTAGACCATCTCAGAAGTCTCCAACATGACATGTAGTCCTAGTAAATCTCCATCACCTAATTCTAACCAGAACATGGGTGATCGACATGGCATAGAATACAGAGCCCCATAATGTGTTATCAGTACATTCTTCGGATATCTATTGTTGTAGGTGAACTCAACCAGTGAATACACCTTACCCAAGAGCCCCCAAAATAAAAAAATTAGGTCTGAAACATGTCCTCAATCACCTGTATTGTACACATAGACTCCCCATCAGTTTAGGGTTGTATGTAGTACTCAGAATAACCATTGAACCAAGATCCCTCTTTAATATTTTTTGGTAGTGAAACATAAATTCGAAATACCTATCTAAAATGATAATTTTAGGTACTACAAAAAATTATACTATCTTATGGATATATAAACTTCAAAGATCATTTATAATGATGGTCTCCTTGATAGGTAGTAAATGAAGATCCTTCTTCAGCCTGTCAACAAAAACCCACACATTATCTTTAACTCGAGGTGAACTTTCTAAACATATCACAAAGTCTATCTTGACATCATCTCATTTCCACAAGATAATTGGTAACTATTGTTAAAATATTGATGGTTGTTGACGTTCTTCCTTCACTTGTAGATAGGTGGAACACCTGATAACAAAACCAGATACCTCTCTTTTCATATAAGAGCACCAATATTGTTGGCACAAGTCTTGGGACATCTTGGTAGTTTTGAGATTCACTTTCCAAGCTAAGGCATGAAACATCCCCATAAAAAATTCTCATATGTCTACTAAAACCAAAACACATGCTTAGATATGCAGAATCTCATCCTTCCCAATGGTCTAACCAATAGGTGGTTCCTCACATGCAACACTCTTCTAGTGGACTAGACCATTGAAATATGATATCTTTCTCATCCTCACTATATCCAGTAAGGAATAGGTCACATATATGGATGATAGAAAATTATTCTCCAGAATGTCCGGAACCTCCATTTGAATCACAGTGAATATGTAAAAAAGATACCACTCACTGTTAGCCGATTGAACTGCCTGTATATGAGACCTCCTGCTCAGTTAATCTTCCACGGAATTACCTTGACTATATTTATAGGAAATCATGAAGTCAAATTACCATAGGCACTCAACCCACCTACACTGCCTCATATTTAGATCACATTGTGTAAATATGTACTTGAGCCTTTATTGGACTTTGTACACCAAATATTTCTGTCTTAGTAAGTGATGTATCCTACAGAAAAAATCATGAATGACTGAAACTAACATGAGATTGTTCTTATGGTAGTTTCTCTCTTATGGTTTCAACTACCGTGACCCATACCCCACAACTATGTCCCCGTGCATCAGCATAGATCTGAACCTAATACCTAATACATCATAGTACACTGTGTAACTACTTCCCTTCTCTGGAAGTATCAGGACCGGTGATAAATTCAATCTACCTTTCATCTCTTTAAATGATATGTCATAGGTATCTGAGCATACAAACGTCACGCCCTTCTTAGAAAATCCCATAAACGACAATGCTTAGTGTGATATGTCATGTTTGAAATTTCTATAATATCCATCTATCCTGAAGAGACTCTATATGTCAAAGGTGTTCTTGGGATTCACCTAGGACAATTTAAATTTTTCCGTTTCTATGATAACTTATACTCTTTTCTTTGCGATATTGTGACTAAGGAAGTGAATTTGATCCATCAAAAAGTGAATCTTTTTGAACCCATCATATAACTACTGTTATCTCGGTGTATTCAAAATGATTTCTATAGTTTTATCATGGGAATGCCCATTGTAATAATGCACAAAAATATCCTCTATGAAAACCACGAAAAACTAATCCATATAAGGGTGGAAGACACAATTCATCAGCACCATGAAAAATATTAGCATACTAATTAAACCGAATGGCATGAAAATAAACACTTATAGACCATTCCTGCTATGGAAATTTGAACTAAGTATGTTTATATAAAAACATGTACATGGTGATAACCATAGAAATGGTCTATTTCCAGGAACACAATAGATCCTCAAAGCTAATCGAATAGGTCATCTATCAGTGGAAATGGATATTAGTTCTTACGCATCAGTTGGTTTAGTTTATGATAATTAATACATATTATGAGGGTACCTCATTCCTCTTTCACAAAAAGGAAAATATAACACCGTGTAGAAGTATTTGGTTAGATAAACCCATATTCCTCAAAATCCTATAGTCGCCTCTTGATCTCCTACAACTCCATCACATCTATCCTATTAATTGTAGGGGATAATGGTGCAGTTTCTAAAACTATCATGATGGAGAACTCAAAAAATATCTTAAGATGTATACAATAAACATATTCAATGAAAACATCCCTAAAATGATCAACCACAACATTTAAGTCATACTAATGAACTCCCAGATCATCCAAATATAATGAAAATATATAAGATATCATCTTGCCCATCCCATGATGCTCGGGCCCATCTTGGATCGCCTGAACATCCCATTCTCCCTTAAGAGTGTGAACTTCACCCTCTGGTGATGTGAAAGGAACCCTCAGATGATATAATTCAGCATTATCTCGAAAATAAACCATCTATTACAACCTACGTAAGATGTATAACCATTTCATATCATGGAAATAATGATTCTAGAAAAAGTGACACCCACTGAACACAATGGGGAACTTTTTAAACTGATTTACATCCTATTTTATAATCCCCAACAGTATTTGAACCATCCTAAATCCCTCAGAAAACTAAATCACGAGCTCCTCGCTTTCCACAAAAGGTACATATATAAAAATCTTTAATACACCTATATCAAAATTAGCAAATGAAATAGTAGGGAATACTAAGATCATACCTCTCACAGTTGATGGTTAGGATCCCTAATCCATGGGGGTAGGTTGTAAAAAATATATCTGGCCTAATCCAGGTCCATGTGAAAGAACCTCACTGCTCGGAGTAGGACCACATTGATGCCTCAATGTAACAAGTGTTTATCTTCCCCAGCCATGACCAACAATAACATAGATTGATCAAATAGAAATATTCCAACTCCCTTCCTAATGAAGAACTGGGAGACCCACTCTAGAACCAAAAATTAGACCAAACCCTCTAGTACTCAACACTGAGGGGATGTTCCTGCAAAAATTCTTCATGTGGCCCATCCGGTTACAAGCCTTCAAATCGATTGGATCATGGTCAAACTGATTCTTCTTATGTCCTCAAATTCCACACTGATATAAGAATACTAAGCTACCATAAATCACATCCTGACAAGTAATCATCTCACTAGAGTCCAAAAAAAATCGATTCATGTCACTAGAAGTCAAATTACTGGTTTGAGAGATATTACTTCCCTACTCTGCACTTCTAGATTCCCTCATGTTCTATTCTACAATCATCATTTGATTCATAATTTCATTAATATAGGTTAATATAAATATGTTGACATAAAGTCTTATATCATATCAGAAACCTTCCTTGAATAATATCTCCCTTAACAAATCATCATTAAGGTATATTGTCACAAAATGCTACCACTCTATAAAGCGCAACAAGTACTCCGTAATTATCATCATTCCCTGCTCTAGATACGTGAAATCACTATCCCTATCTACCTATAGAGTATCTTGGTAAAATTAGTTATAGAACCTTCCCCCTAAATAAAATCAAAACACATATCATATCATGTTATCCTCATTCAGAACGTCTCAATAGTGATTTAGTACCCCACGAAGCATATATATCATGAGCTTCAATCTCCTCTCGGGACGTGTCTTGGGATTCTAAAATATTGAAGCATCATATAAAGACGCATATCAGTATACTATGGATACAAATACCTAAAAAATATGGAATCATGCTACTACTGCACAAAAGTGTGAGCTTAGGAACAAACAAGACAAGCATCGATTCTCATAGAAAAGTTTTCTTGAGGCGATACAACCTCTCATTGAACAGCCCCTCATCACTTGTGTGTGAAACAACATCGGGTGCCATAACTGTCATTATGGAGGATACACTAGTAGTCGCGGCCCCACAACAATTGGATCATGGTCAACACCTCCCTCCTAGTGTACGATTGGAGGTCGTCATGGTGGCATGCCTCTAAAATCCCATGAACACACATCATGAAGTATTGATATAAAATGTCATAGCTCCAAAGCATAGGATTGGTCAAAACCGTCTTAAAATAGGCCATAGCCAATAACATTCCCTTAATGTCCAGATTTTGGAAGGAACAATCACAATTCCACTAGAGATCATTCCTCTTTCCCACTCAAATGGTAGTTCTGGGTCGAGTCCTTATTTCCATGATCAATTTTCTGTTTCATTTCCATATTAATTTCATATCACAATTTAAAAGGTTTAATAAAAAGGTTTGTCACTTCCCTGTTCATAAGGTCCCAATCCCATTATGATCTAAAAGGTGGATTCACATTCTCTATCCACTACACAGAAGAATACCACAACAGTATCTATAGTTATCAATAAAGCCACAACAACATCATCGGATAAGTAATTCATCCTACATCGAATGGCATTATGCATGGCATGTGATTTATAGAATGAGAAAAAAATGATTCTTTAGATGGAATACCCTCATCTCATCAGGTTGTAATATAATAGATCAAAACGCCATATCAATATTAACATCACAATCCAAGTTCATCACCCAACGATTGAATCAAATAAACTATAATAACCAAATTCCATAAAAGAGTATTTTTATTCGAGGCAATTTGATTTTTTCCTATACTCAGGGTAGCTAATCATGGGCATAGCTCATTACCAAACTCAAATTCCTTCTTATCTATTTCTATTGTCACTAAATAGTAGTGAAAAAAATAAATGAAATATTCTAATATAAATTTGTAACATCTCAGACCTAGAATCCACTCAACAGTTCCCCACACCTGGTTGGACACATGGCCTCATGCGCATCTCCTCACATTCTAGAGGCTGTTGACTAGCAGTGAGGTCCTAAGTGTGTCATTGGGGTGACTATTCCAAAATCACCAAAGTGTAACACAATTTAATATGAATAATAGTCAATAAAATAAGAATTATAATTTTCATAAAAAAGATAATAATAAGAATAGATAACAATAATTCCAAAAGTGACTCCAATTCAATGATGATGATACATTTCTTTAAAATGTTTCGACAATAGTTACACAATAGTACAATACAATAAAATTATCAAATTACCAAAATAAAAAAAAATTGAAATATCCAAATAGAATTATGAAGCTCAGCTTAGTCATATGCTCCCATACTCCTAGGAATTGTACAAAATAAAGCATCAAACTATGGGTTCTTTCTTGAGTCCCTTGTTGTATCCAAATGCACTGTTTAGGTACAAAACATCAGTTTGAACATGGTGTGACATAAAATCACAATAGGTATCCCCCAAAAGATATATATAGTATTATTTGTGAAAAAAAATAAAAATAGTGTGCACGTAAGCATCTAACAAATGTGGAGTAAAGTTCCCTTGGTACAGTAGTAGAAGAAAGTGATACTACATTCTTACACATGGATCCATACATAATAAGATACATCTCCAATAACAAGGAACCTATAACAAATAGAAATAAAAAACATGGCCTCATATTACATCCATACATATCATGTCAACTAGGGAAATTCAATACAGTGACGTTTTAGAGTAACCATGGTTGAGCAGTTCAACTAAGGATGCCATATTTCCCACGGATGTGCCGCATAATCAAATTATTAGAACAAAAAGGCATGGATCCAAAGTGTAGAATACCATGGAATCCTCATCAAGTCCCACGATAATCCTAATGGAATCTTAATAATATAACTGGTTAGAGTCATAGGATAATTTCATCTGAACGTATCTTACATGAGTCCAAGCAAGCCAGATCCATAGGGAATCAAGGACAAAGGAATCCCATAGAATCAAGACCTAAGGAGAATACTCTACCCAATAATCAACTACCATATTCAAGACCCATTTGTGGAAGTCCTATTATGTCTATGGGTTTCAATAAACATTTTTTTCATTTAAAATTTCAAAATAATCCAATTATAACTCATGTGCATACCAACTTGTTAACCATATCTCACATGAAAGGGAACCAATGAGTATACAAACTCATTTATTAAAACAAAAACCAACAAATTTAAGGAGTTTATCCACTATTTTAAAAATTTTCTATCAAATTCATTTACGTTATAAATGTTCAATATTATCAGTTAATCAAAATCTTTAACATTAAATGGATGAAACTCATATCATATTCAACTAATTTCATCCAATTAATTTATTAAAAAGCTTACTATAACCAAGAAAGCATAAAATCACCCCATTGGTGGTTTAACAAGGAATAATCATTATGATTCTATATATTACTCCTCCATGGGTGACCTTTATGTTTGGAATTGATCATGAACGCATCAAAAGGAACCAACGGGAATCCCTAATAGGCCCAAATCCCTTAATTCAATTTATCATTACAATTTTGTGGACGTGTCGAAATATTTGGTGGGTATCACAATGACAACTAACCTAATAAATCACCAAATCCAGTAGGAAACGTCAAGATCACATACTGTACCCTTTTATTGGAGTGATTATCCATTATCAACTCTTTATTTGACTCAGAAAAAGAGAAAAACAATGAAATGATGAAGAACCTAAAATTAGGGCATATTATCATTCACCTAAATACCATTGATGATTCCGAAAAAATGTAGAATGACTAAAAATGAATCGAGTACTACCCAATTCATATCTAATGAGATATTCGATGACTACATTTAAGATCAAATGGAGGGGTTACCTCAAATCCAAGAGTAATCATCCAATGGAGCTCTCCAAAGATATTTTTCTATGCGTGAGTGTGAAAGTGAAAAATATTTTATGTGAAATTATATTTTTAGAGTAAAATATAAATTTTCCAACTACTAGATGGGACAAATGATTCAGATATATGATTTGGACAAACTCTGTGAAAATCATATATGCTTAGCTATTGGGAAGGGGCACCCACACAGTTTCCTCGTAGGATTTGACTAACCGTGTAGACACCATGAAAAACTCCTCTATTAAAATTGTAGACCAACCCACATAGAATTACACATCATCTCACAATTTTTTTCAATCCATGTTGGATGCTCCTTCTATTTTAACATTCCTCACATGGTTTATCTAACCATGCGGCCTACCTCACATTGTTTGAGAAATGCATATCTGAGACCTTTTTCAATCCAAAAGCAGGGTTATGGGATCTGAAAAAAACCAAGACAAACCAAAAACACCCATTATCAAATTGGGTACTCACATTAGAGGATTATTTAATATTTAAAAGAAAATAAAAATTACCATTACCATATATAAAAACCTACTATCTTACTCCCAGGGTGACATAAGGCCAATTACAATGAGGGTTAGTTATGTACTCCCTCACAGGTACTAGCTCATCCCATACAAGATACTCCAAACTAAATACTAGCATCCATGATTTGTTATTTACCATCCTTAGATACCACATTGTCATGACCCATCTAAGATTCCATGGTACCTTGATACCTAATTTGGAACTAGCATGGCCCTGAGGGCATTCCCGATCCCCAAAGGTTTTCAACAAGCACCAGCCATCATGATAAATAAACGTGGGAACACATTTTATATAAAAAACAAAAAAAATAATGATAAAAATACATATCAGTATGCTCAAATCTCAAAATGGAGAAAGTTACAGAAACCAAAATGGTAAATCAAAAACCCAAAATAGTACATCATCAATGTACTCAAAATAAGACAAGACAAACTGAACAACTGAAAGGAAAAATCACTCCATTTCCCAAAGGATCAAGAACATCCACAACCTCTAAGATATGATTTCCATTTTCATGGACCTAGATGATAAAAATATTTAAATTTTTGATTGAAATGTTTGTGTTTGAGCTAAAAAATCCTAGTAGGGTCTCACCAAGGTTTTTATAAAATGATTCACATAATAATAAACCAAATAATGCTTTTAGTTTTTATTATAATAGTATTAGAAGTAACTTTTCTTATTTATAACTAAACTTACTACCTTTTACCATAATGAAAACATTTCAAACAAGGATTAAACAAAAACCTTATATAAAAATGTTTATATAAATCACTAGTCATGAGTAAATCAGTTTCATAATCAATGGAATATATAATCAATTATTTCAAAAAAACCAAGGTTATATGCCCTGTGGAATGATTTTTTCTTGTTATAGGATCCTAACAAGATCATATCGATGGTCATGAATATTTGTGTTCAAATTTCCCTTAGGATCATGCTGAATTGGACTAATCAATTTTCCACTGAGGGTAAGATATGCCTAAAAATAATTCTATTAGAGATATAATCATCAATCCATATCTCGGGAATTTCAATCTTGATGTTGTTTTTCTAAATAACCCAATAACTACCCAGGATAGTATGTGCTCACGAAATCAAGTAATCAAAAAATTTAAAATCATTTCATTCAAAAACAAGCTTCATTTGAAATTTAATTTATCACTTTTCCTTTTCAAAATTTCAATTCACTTTCAAATACAAAACATAGGTTTCACATCAATTCATGATATTTCAATAAAAAACAAATCATATGTTTTATCAATTCAATTTTTTATATTTTTCTTAAATTAATTGAAAAATAATTTCATAATTTTTATCAATTTTGAAATACTGCCCAATTTTCTATTCTATTGGAATTTGGGGTTTCCAAAAAAACTCATACCCAATCAAATCCAAATTCCAAATTTTATTATATTGTTTTTCCAAAAGTCAATTTAAATAAATTTCAAATAGTAAGTAATTCATTTTTAATAAATTGTTCAATATTTATGGACATATATAACTATAATAATGGTATCAAAACACTACACCCGTAGTGGGAATTTCCAACAAAGAATGAGGAAAACAGAGATCAGGAAATCAAACCTATATTCAAGATCCAAAAAAATATAGTTTAAATTCATTATACAGATGATGATATTAAAATACCTATGGATAAAAGAAGGAGAGAGTGTGGGTGAATGAACATAAAGAGAATCACTTATAAAAGAGGGATATGATGAGATCTATTATGTGTTGATCCGCCTAGAAATAGGTTTGGTGTAGTCAAAAAAAAATTATTTAGAGCCTCCATGACCTAAGAATTCATTAATAGTCATGTTAGGTTTGGGGGAGTTATAAAACATGGGTTTAATAAATTTTAATATAATTTTCTGAATAAAAAAATATTGTCTTCATAGTAATCTAGGAAGGGCTGCATGGTTGGACAAAGTGTGTGCCCAAAATATCTTTCCCTCTACTAGGGTGTATAATTTCTAGTTGGGGGTCACAAGGTTTGTCAAATTTTTTGGAAGCTTATCGAACTCCCACTGTCTAGGGTTATATGGTTTTCACTGGGTGGGTGTACGTTTTAGGAATACTATGATCCAACTATTCACAACCCAAAAAATTCCAAAAATTTCAAAATTCCTACTGAAAACACCAAAGAAAAAACCTAACTAAACTATGAAAAAAATGGATTGGTGATGTGTAAATGAAAACTAGTATCATGATGTTAAAAAAATGACAACTTTTTGGTCGTTTTTAGGATTTATATTTTTGTTTATTCAATATTTGACCATGATCAAGAGATCCATTTGAATTTGCTTATATTAAACCCAAAGAGTCACTATTTTTTTGGAATGATTTTGAACTGAAACTTATTGATCCATGAATTGTTGTTTTGGGGGATTTAGATGTTTAAATATGGTTTTTTTAGTTGATAATATGAAGGTAAAGGTTTTTTTTGGAAGAACCAAATGAGATTAATTTCATCAATAATGATTTAGAGATTTCCACAATTATTCTTGTACTTAATTACTAGAAGCACTATCTTTTTGGTGTGAGGTTCAAAGTATTTTATGAACATATGAGTTTGATCAATATATTTTCATATAAATACATGAATATGAAATAATGATGGCATTTTTTATACCATTATATATTCAAATTTTGCATCGCCTAAACCTTGGGGAAGGGTACTATTGCTTGTGATTCTCTCAGTAGGATTGTACCATCATATATTCTTCTATAGTCAATAGAATATTGGAACCTTATGGGTATTTTTTCTTAGATTCATCTAGATGATCATGAGGATGTTTTAGGTATGGTTTTGACCACTGTATAGTTATTAACATATCATCTTGAGTATATTTTGTGGAGTTCGTAGTAGGAAAATTAGTTAATAGGAATTTGATAAACACTGTGTGGTGGGGAATACTTTTCGGGTTTCTATATATCTTCAGATGGCATAATTCATTTTGGGGATCATTTTTTTATCACTGTATATGAGGGAGACTCGTTTTTTCACTTCAAATGTATTCATCTTCTATTGTTCTAGGAACATTGAAGATATATTATGACCTAAAATAGTGATTTTGGTAGACACATATAAATCAGGACATTTCAGAGTATATATCCCACAGTTACACTAGCCAATAAATAAATGAATAGAATATACAATATTCTGGTTTTCTTTGGCCTCCTACAGTGATAGTTTGGAAAATATATGAGGTATCATTGTATTTTTTTATTGGATTACTATGTAATCCCCAAGGAATAAATTCTATATGGGTGTTGGTTTATTGGTTGAAAATTATTATCATTTCATTCTGATCATGGAAATAAAAAAAGTTAGAGATCTGGGTAATATTTATGTGTATAATACTATGAGGTTATTTGGGGTATCTTCTTATGTTTTTTCAGAAATGGATCCAATGTATACCTCAAGGTTCTTGAGGAGTCTCTTGGATGTGATGGGGATTCAATTTATATTTAGTACAACTTACCATACATAGATTGATGGTTATATGGACTGTGTTATTTTGTCTATGAAGGAAATGATTTCTTAAAGTTTCTTGGATATGAAAGTATCTTGGGATACTAATATTTTCTAGTTGAACATTTTTATAACAATATTTATCAGTCATTGATCAGAATGGATCTTTTAGAGGATCTAGATAGACTCTTTTATAGATCTCCTCATTGATGGGAAGGGGTGGTAGAATATTATTTTTTCGGAACAATTTTTGTTCCAGATATGTCTATAATGATTTAGGAATTATGTTGATAGCTAGTTATAGCTCAGTTTCTATAGAAATATCATGTATATTACTAACATCATCATTTAGAGTACTTGGTATGAGACAAGGATTTCTTCAATGTTTCTCCTCGGTTCGGTCACTGTCACATTTGAAGACAAGTATATTTTTCTTTAATATATGTTGCACCATTTGAGTTCACTGAGTGGCATTGGCGGCTTGCACATAGGTTTGAATTTTTTTTAGTTGAAATACATTCATGGTGTCTTCCACATATCACATATCAGGAAATACCATTATGTTCCCTCTCACATTCTAAGATTGGAATAGACTACGTTACAGATATGTTTTTCCTTAGAGAATCAGCCAGAAGAGATCATTAAATCTCATAAGAGATCCTTGTATGGGGAATTTAATTTTTTTGGTCTGAGTGATATGGTGGCATAGATCATATTCTCAAAATTATTGGGAGCATGAACCATTGATGAGAAAGTAGTGGACACACCTATGTTTCAAACATCATTCTTCCGCATGACTTCGCTAGTATAGACAGAATTATAGAGGGTAGTTTGTAACATCTTGTTACTATCATTCCGATAATTCCCTTTTCATTAATTGTTTTTCTCATCAATTGGGTGAATCTTGGGACTCCCAAGGTTGGATGGAACTTTTTGGAGAAAACGATCAAATGTTCAGAGGTGTTTGTTTCTTTAATTAATGTAGTGTGACAATAATCATGTAATTAAATTTTGTGTTTCTCCCAACATTCTAAGTACGATGGAGGTTTTTTGGGGGATTTAAATATAAAAATTCACTTTTTATAGTCTACAAGAGAATTACATTCCATTTTGATGGAATTAAAAATTGTGTAATTATAGTTGGGTGTATTCCATGAACATTGTAAACAACATGACCAGAGTATACATCATGTCAATGTCTCATTCCATATAAATTTGAAAAGATATTTTTTGTAAAATATTGATGGATTTCTCAGAATACATGGAAATAATATATTTTCCAATGTGTAATGGTATTACACGCAATGTAAGTCTTGAAAGATTCAATTTTAAGTCACTAAATGGCTAATTCTTCATTCATTCATCCATAACCTCTCCATTCCAATCCCAGATCTCTTCCTTGTCAATTTTGGGATCCTCCACTCTATCTTAAAAACATTGTTCAACAATTGATCTCCAATGTAGTTGGGTTTCCTCTACACTCTAAATTTATTGTATGTTTTTAAATTCTTGATGAACATGTGATTGTATATGTTTAGGTAGTAGTGTCGTAGCAATCCTAACATATAGTGGTCCTTGTTGTGATGTTACCAATGGATTGATTTGGAGGATTTGGGATTTTTTTCCGTATACAGTTTTAGTTGAATAGTCATCGATTAAATATGATATGTGATACATTATTTGGTTATATATGATATATTTTCATTGATATATGAATATGAAAAAAAATTGAAACTGATTTACCATCATATTTGGATATTTGGTAAAAAGGTAAATTCAATAGTTTTGTTAATATTTTGATATAAAACTATTACACTATATATCATGCCTTGTTTTCCTTAAATACAAGCATTCATGGATTATTTTATTTAGACTTGTTCTAGAACACCTGTGGGGGGTCCTACTTAACCTGATATCCCATACCATGTACACGTCTTCTATGATGAATAGAACATGTTATGTCTTCTAATGGTGGAAATGAAAGGCATTTTAGTGTGGTGGGGAGGTTTTCTATCAACTAGGTTTGGGTATAAGGATGGTGAGATGGTGTGAGTTTTCCCTTGTTATCACAGAGAGACTGTTGGAGTATCTATATAGTTTTTTCATTCTTTCCAGTTGGACATGTCACTTGGATATTGTTTTCCTACCTCTTCCGTTGAATATCATACATTTTTATCTACCTATTATGACATATATATTCATGTTTTGTCCATTTTTTCTTCTATATAAATATATATATGTCATGTTTTCTTCTATAGGTTGAACAAAATTGTTCCCTCTATTTTTTGTTGATTTTCTGGGTTCTAGGCACTAGACTCTGTGGATCAGGAACTCACTTTAGGTATTTGGAAATTTCGGTTAGGTACTAGTTTGATAGGGTATTTGTGTTGGTTTCTTCACACATAAAATTCCACTAAATGGAGTATCATAAGGATCTTTGGGATGTTTATCATGAAAATATAGATAGGGGAGAATTTATATATTTGGGATGAAATAATTTCCCTATTTTTTATTTTAATTTACATATACAGGTCAATATTAGGGGGATGTGATTTAATAGTTTTAATAATCTTCCATGATATGAAATAATATGTTGAACCATAATCATATCAAATAATTGTGGTTATTGAATGGATAATAAGCCATCATTTCACTATTTTATCATGGTTCTAATCATTTTCTTCATCCAATTACTATATAGGGATGAAATTTTTCAAACATTCAAACATATATAAGGGAAACTATGAACAATAAATGGGACACTCATAAATGACATATATTCCCTAACCTATAAATTTTTGGATTTCAATTTATGTTATCAATGGTCGATTTCATAAAATATAATTTTTTGTTATTTTTTTCACTTTATATTATTTCATATATTTCTTGTGAGTTTAAAAAATAACATCCCTTGATAGTGACGAATTAGGTGTACATTATGGCATATTTATCATGAACTAGGTGAAAATTGATTTAATACCCAATTCACTCTTTTAGGGTTATTTCCCCACGGTTCAACTATGAGGGAACCGCATCCACTTGTAAAATATAGATAATTATTTATATCATGGAAACCACTAACAATATAATTTAACAAAATTTAGGGATGTTTTCATTTGTTTAGTATTAACCAAAAGTCATTCAGTACGATTTTCTAATCTTAATCCCCATAAATAATGTGACCTTATTCTAATTACAACTATGAAAACCAATATCATTAATACATCGTAATTAATGATTTTTTATACAATTATACACATAATAAAATCACATAATATCATGGTGAATTTGTTATATTTAATAACAAATTCAAACATGAGTAAAACAAAATTATTTAAAAACTCTAAAACATGACCTTATATTAATCGATCATATAATACAACACATGATAACCAAGGGATATACATAAAAATGGGGTGAGTTATAAATCATGGTAGGTGAATAATAAAAACACTACATGATGTAGGTATTATATTTCAGTTAAGAGTAAAATCAAAGTTACATGAAAGGGGTGAGAATCAATAAACATGAACATTGAATAATGATATAATATTATAACATCATCGAAACATAGTAATTTGGAAATAACATAAAACATGATATCATTATCAGAAGTCCAAGATAAAAATTGAGGGATCATAACATAATGTGATTAGGATAACCTACCATGCACCATACATGGTGTCTTATGAGATAAAAAACAGCACCAAATTCAATGGAGGACTACTTAATTCTAAGCCCACTCTTAACACCCATATCATGTACGTGCATAAGTAAGCCACATATATCATACAATATAATAATTCTTTTAATAAATTATAACCATGTTACTAAGGAGTGTAATTTTTATACATGGATGTCCCCACTCAATTAAGTATAGGTACATAAAGTCGTATACCCTTCATTAGAAATTTTTGTGGGTACTCACAATAAAAATGTTTGGAATGGAGAATTGTAGGATAATTTTTCTAGCATAACAGTTGTATATAAGTATTCATGGAAGGGATTAAGGAGAGTGAAAGGTGGAATCTCATTAATTTTGAATCATATGGACAATAATATTGATGTTATAAAGCACATTCCAATATCGAAAATTGTATTTAAAATAAAAAATACAGTGAAATTTGTTGAGTAAAAAGAGGAAATAATCTCCTTACCTATAGAGGGTGCTTCTGAAATCATGGTAGGATATTATTAAATCTTTGGAACAAATTGGTATGTATTTATAGTGGTATATGGATACTAAATTCCTGATCAATGAGGTTTTATTTGAAGAATAGGTGAAATAAGGGTAGGTATTAATAGAAAAGTAGAGGGTAATTCTTTATTAATTACTAAACATTGGTTTTGGAGTCAATATGATAAAATAATTAAAATTAAAAACACCCAAAGATTTTTTCCCAAGGTTTCTACTATAGATGAGATTTTGTAAATATTTAATAAGGAAAAGAACTAAAAATATTAAAATAATGTCATTACTGATGTGATGTGAGTCAAGTTCATAAAGAATTGATTTTAAACCCTTACAATAAAATATTTGGTTTTTTATGTTTTATTAAATAATTTTAAAATTAATGAAGTTACTTAAAAAAAGTTATTTATAATGGGAAATATTTATCTATTATTGGATCCATCTTATAGAATTTATTTCATCACATTTTGTAAATTATGAAGTCATTGTATAAACCACATATTTAATGTGAATTAATTTGTTTAACAAACATTTTTCTATCTCAAAAAAATAATTAAAAATTAATCATTGTGTAACATTGGTATTTCGATCTAAAAAAATATTATTTGATAAAAAATGTCCCCAAATATAAGAATTTAAACTTTTAAATATTAATCCTTATATACTGGAAAATACTTGTTTTCACGATACCAATATCATTCCTGCATTTTTAAAATATTTAATGAACATAATTAAAATATTTTATGATATATGTATATAACTATTATTTAATAAGAATACATTACTGAAATTAATATTTATTTCAAAAAAATTGAATTTTTCATAATGGTTGTTTTAAAAGAAATTATATATTTCACAAAAATAGTATTTGTTTTTTTCATATAATAATATTTCTTTCAAACCTGTTATATAATAATTTATAAATTAATATAAAACAAACACAATATAATAATATTTTAATTAAAATATATATATAAAAAAATATATTAATGTATTTTAGAATCATACCCCCTTATTACACAAGCACAATCCCTAAGGGTACAGTGTGATATGGTGGCCCTTTCACAGGGTAGTTTGGAAAACATGGTATGATTTATGATCTTAATAATCATGAAATTCACCCTTAAATAGTTTCACCCTATATTTAGTTGTTGAATCTCATCTTGGTCGAAGATATGGAAAAATCTAAATGATTTGATCTCTGCCAAAAGATCTGATAAATGGGCTTGATAGTGTATGATCCTACTGGTTGATGCTACCACTTCTCTTGTATAGTTCAACGAAACATTATCATATACATAATGAAATTCTAATATTAATGGTCATTGAATAATGGATATATTATAATTATTTATTATTTTTAATAGAATTTTAAATCATAAAAGTTATATTTTATAGTGGAAAAAAATAACTGAATTAGTGCATGTATTTAGTATAAACAGATTAATTAATAGGAAATATACTAATTAAAAATTGGAATTTCATTAATAAAAGTTTAGTTCATCACAGAATGAGTAATAGAATATTTTAATATGTAACTCTTTATATAAGGAGGAACCTTTGATTTACTTACCCACATCAAGAATAACCCAGTATCGATGAATGATACCACATTGATCAATCTTGCCTTGCATCCTATCCAGAAGTATGTATAAGCCAAGTTAGTCAATAATATATACTTGGGGTGTTGGGAAAAGAGTATACCATGTCGGGGTTGATCAGTCTCTCATGAAGAACACGAGCATATGTATACTAAACTATGTTATTTCAATACCATCCCAACCATTATTCTATAACTTAAACTATACCTTCTTGGCACACACGCACATATATAAATATATATACAATGAAACATTTGTAATTCATTTACAAAACAATAAATATCTAGTATCAATCATATAGAAGCTAATAAATGTATAGCATGTTTATACCTGTTTATATACCCTAATGGAAACACATTTATCATTATAAAACTATTATAATAATATGTAGGGTTATAATAAAAAAATTAAGCACAAAATAATATGTAGTGGAAATAACAAGGATAAACCAAACATAACAACACTAATTAAATAATCATTACAATCATACCTGCAATACTATATTTAACAAACCTTACAATCCATAAATGATAAATTTAGAGTTCAATTTTTGAAAAAAATGTTCTTTTTTTTATTTGAATCAACTTATATCTAAACTGATGTTAACTTATCCCATAGAGAATATGTGGGGAAATATATTGTTTTATGTTTTAATAAATTATTTCAAAACAAGTAATACATAAATGTTTAGGGTTCCCTATGTTGGAACTAGTGTAAACTTCTATGTGGTTACTTATATAGTTTTTTAGCTACACAATATATACATGTAGTAAATTAAAGGATGAATAAAAATGAAGTATAATTTTTTTGTTTGAAAAAATAACTCGCAGGTGAGGTTTTTTTAAAAATATCTTCCTATCAATAAAAATCATATATATAATTTTATTTTAGAGGAATACATGTATAATTAATGGAAAACATTACACTTTTACCTTTTTTATAAAAATGGGATCACATAAAACTTTCATCAAAATTGGTACTTCATTCTAAAAGGTAAAATTTTCCAATGTAAAAATAGTTTGTAATAATATTTTATATGGTAAAGGATTCAATTAAACTAACAGAATTATTAGAACAATATATGAAGAAATAATTTTATTGTTATCACTAATATTATATTTGGTTTGGGTAATGGATTTTTTTATATGTAAATCTGTTATTTCATAAAGCCTTATCATTTTCCCCCAACAAACTAGTCTATAAAAAACCTCTCCTTCAATGAAACTCTTAATCTGAGTTACATATGGAACGTTGACATATAACTCATTTCAAAAATACTGAATGGATATGCATACCATAAAATACATGGTTGGTTCATGCATGAAAATACCTAATAATGACATTGTACAAATTTTTTAGACTTAATGTAAAGAACATTTAAGTCTCATAATTTCAAATTTTTTATTGAATAATATAGACAACACTACCCTTGTATTACTACCAATATTCCATCCAATGATACCTTCTAGTATGAGATAATTTTAAAGGAAATATAACAAAATTAATTTAAAATCAGGTAGGGTCCCAAAATCATGAACATTATTTATAAATCAATAATGAAATCTTAACAAACATTATTAATGAATTATATTATAACACACAATTTAAAAAAAATTGTTAAATCATTTATACATAATAAAAATTAATTTATTTGAAAAATGACTTGTCCATATTTAGTTAATGTATAGAATACTGTTTTATAACATATTATGAAAATTCAATATGATTGAACATTTTTTGTATAAGGTAATAACTCTAGAAACCCATGATTTCATATTTCCGAAAACAAATGTAATGGGTATTTACTAATTATTTGAGAATAATATTTTCAATCGTGTCCAAAGAATATCATGTAAAATTCACCAACATGTTGATAAACCCATACCAAAATTTTTACCGTACATAACCAATCCAATATTAACAAAATTATATCCCCAAATCAAAAAAAACCCATATTAATTATTAGATATGTATCGATATATAAAAACCCATAATAAATCAAATGAAAAAAAGACAAAACTAAAATTTTCAGGAAATCATAGAGAATCACTTTTAAAATCCATTAAACCATATAAAACACTAAAACCCGAAATTAACAACCAAATCATCATCTAATTTTAATCCAAATCATCGAATCCCTATAATAAATAAATCTATACTCTATATGAAAATATTTAGTCATAAATAGATATAAAAAACCCATATATCCTCTTTGAAACAAATATTAAAAAAACCCTTAGTGAAGAGGTTATTTTGATTAACTTGGTGATATATAGTACTAACACCCCATTCAATAAGTCAAAGAATAAGGTAAAATTGAAGGAAAATAAGTTTACAATTTATACCTCAAAATGGTTTAATAAAACCCAAAAATTCATCCATGATCTTGATTAATATGTTGAATTATGAGAGAGAGGAGATATTACCTTTTAGGAGCATGCTGGGGAAGAATAAAATAATGTTTAAGGGTGCCCTTAGGGGGTTTAAATTATTTTTTTAATAAGATAAATAGTTAAACCATTTAAAAAATCTCTTGGGATCTACTAGAAATTAGGTGGGAGACTCTGGAGCATTAGTGGAAGCCTATTTCTCCACTACATACCCCAAGATCTATTTCATGGTTTTAGAATATAAATATTATTTCAACCAACTTCCACCACCATTTAGTGTTTCCTCAAGAATATATACTCAATACTCAACCTACACTCCCAAACCACTTATTGATCCTCATACCCCATCTAAAACACACTAAAATGTACTGTCAATCCTTATAATTCATATATGAATCCAACAAAAATCAACCTCTCTCCCCAAATATAAAATTTCAAATAATCCCTCCCAATAAATATTAAATTCACAAAAAATAACACAAATTTCCATTTAAATTTCCCTACCAATACATGTGTAGTAAAATAGTGGATAGTGGTGGTTGATATCACTAGATCATTTTTGGTCCTGCAGTTATTTATTATATAGAGTATAGAGGGAGATATTTCCCAAAGTGGAGGAAATACTAAATAAAACATTTGGTATAGTGTATGGTAATATGATTGTTACATTAGATGGAACTCTATAGGTTGTGTAGCCTATGTGGAGAAAGGAATGTGGTTTTATGCAGCATGAGTCTTATTCATTTGATCATCATATTGGTAAGATTCCATAGAATATGGGGACTTGATTAAATCCATTATAATATACAATTGATCAAATATTTGATCTTGATAAATATGAAAATAGGTTATAGAGAACATACCATGAATCTGGCCTTTCAATTTGTAGATTAAACAATTGACAGTATCTAAGGGGTGGCATTGATGGATTTCTCATAATGGTGCATGGGGTGTCATGGGTAACCCCCTATAGAATAAAATTCTAATTTATAGTTGGAATACTTTCTTAGATCATTTTTTTCATAAAAAATATCATTGGACTCTTGCTAGCATTTCAAAGATAATGGGACAAAGTATTAGTCATCATGAGGTTATTTTATAGAAAATTTATGTTTCTAAACATAAAAAAATGTGAGAATAATTTTATTACTAAAATTTTATTTATTATATGTGAATAAATATGTTTTCAATTTTTATATTACTACCATCAGTTGGTATTAATTTAATGACGGTAATGGATCAATGCATGGTCAATTTCAATGTTTTATATTAATTTTTTTTTATTTTGATCGTGTGAAAATATTATTAATACTTGGGAATTATAATATTAGTTAGATTATTTTGAATATAAATTACTCACTTAATTTACCCAATTATGAGACTTATATTAAAATAGGTTGTATTTATTAGTCTCTACTAAAAATTAAATGATTTAATAAGAAAAATAATCTTATTAACAGTAAAGTAAATTGAATCATTGAATTTTATAACGATTATTCTTGAAGTATGTTGATAGAATTGAATGTGTTTATAAAAATAATTTGAGTAAATGGATTTCAATACACTAATAATATTTCAATTTAATAGATAAGAATAACACAATTAATGAAAAAAATATTTTTTATGTAAAAAAATATGAAATGAAATTATCATAAATTATTTTTTCTCAAAAATGAATTCTTATATAAAATGGTAAATTGTAGGAGAATAAATGTTTACTTCAAAAATTATCTCAGGAATAAAAAATAGAGTCTAATAAAGGATATAAATTTTATCATTTGCATAAAAATAAGGAAGAAAAAAATAAATTTTGATAAAAAAAATTAATGGTAAATATAGTAGATGATGAAAAATGGAACAAGTCACTATGATAGAAAATGTGTTTTCATCTCAATTATGATGATTTATTACAATAGTTATTGGACACTATAATAAAATAGAATCAAAGTCTTCAATTATTTTTCTATTATTAAAGTTATTGTAATTAACAATAGTGAAGTGGAATTTAAATTTTTATATATTGAAATATTTATTTTTGAGATCCAAATGATCCATAAATTGAATGTGTAACATAGTGGACAGACCTTTTGTTTATTATAATTATAAAAATGTATCTTATAATATAGAAGGTGATAATTACCATGTTGTAATGTGGCTATTAGAGTAACTAAATAGGTAAAATTTATATATCATTGAATTATCATTAAATTTCAATGATCTTCATATGTGGGAATACATCAAAGATGATCACATTATTGAAACTAATGGTGGATATAGAGGATGTCTGTTTTGAAAAAATAGAAGGATACTTATTTCATGGTGAGTTTATTTTTGTATAGAAATGAAATATTTATTATGTGATGTGGAATATGGTGGAATAACATTGATAAAGACAAGATCAAATGTTGGTTTCCTTATACACACCTTTATACTACGGATAGAGTGAGTCGTCTAAATAAATACCCCCACATCACCACCAAATGAGGGTAAAGGATGGTTATAACTCATATATATATATATATATATATCTACTAACCAATAAATATTTTTTGAGAAATACAAAATATTTACTATGATATATGTGGGGATGATAAATTCCTCTGACATCTCTGGTATGGGTTATATAGGGATGGGAAATTCATATATTTTCAATGAAATAATAGAAAAAATGATGATAATTTCCCTTAGTGATGCCATTATTCCTCTCTCACAACACTGGTATCTAGTTGTATAATGATTCACTGGACAATATCACTCCACCAACCCACGACTCTATGAATTTGGTAGATCATATATTAAATTGCAACCCTAGAGATGCGTATTTTCTCAATTACCCTAGTATTCTTATTTATCCTGGAAAATTTTTAATACCAATAATGTATATGTAATGTCCCAAACCACCCTAGTCCATTACATTGCTAAAATCTAGTTTTGAGGTGTTTTGGGAGGCAATAGTGACCCATTTCAAGAGTTTTCCAAAAATCATGTTTTCCCAATTTTACATGTTTCCTCCCTTTAATATTTTATTTGATGTAAAATGAGTGTAAAACCAAAATTAACTGATTTTTATTCCACTAGAAAGGATATAAAATATATATTTCATTTCCAAACAACTAAAGACTCCTAAGAAACCAATCCACATGCTCATGGTCAAGAACCATCCTTAATGACCTTTAAGTATGTTCCTTCATTGATATATGATCTGGTCTTTATAAAGACAAGATCATTTCTCTCATGCATATTTTCTCTTTACTCTTTCTACCAATCATACCAGAACCTTGCTTCCCTAAGGAGTCGTTTATCTATGTTTCAACCATGGATTGTTTTTTCCCATAGGTTCTTCCTGATTCTTGCACACCCCCTATTTTGGTGCTAGGACGAGTTTGTGTTCTTATTTTCTTTCAAGTAGGGATCCCTTCTTCTCTCTGTTTATTTTTATATCATATGGGGTGGGTGTATGTATGTTCCCTAGTGGAGATATAATAATTCGAAATAAATAATGGTAATTGATTCTATTTAATATCGATATATAGGTTCTAGGGAAAGGAGACCCATGCTTCTGTTTTATTTATTATTAATGATTTGATCATTATAGGCTATATGCCTTGAGGAAATTATGGATGTTGGAGGTCTTTAATTGCGTACCTGTGATTGCTTATGGATGTTTGTTTTTTATTCTCTATGAAAAACTGTATGAATATGAAATTGGTTAACCATGTATATTTGGTTATATGAATGAAATCCTTAGGATCAAACTTTATCTATGAAAAGCCTGGAATTATCAAAGTGGAATTAAAGAATGATTGCTTACTAAATCTAAATAAACCTTGATTTATTGGTGTGGTTGTGTTATATTTTTGGCCTTATTCTATTTCTTGCCTTGTATTTTTTTATGGTGTTGGGGTTCATAGCATGACTATTACTTATTGTGGTGTTTTTATACATCAGGGCTATCAGGTTGGTTGTGTTGAGGTGTTTTGTAGGGTTTGGAAGTAAGTTGGGGTTTTCTTATTTAGTGTAAGGAAAATAAAAATTACATTAATGAATGATAGTGAAAGGGTTTGGTATTGGTGTTTAACAGAGTGGAAATATGTATTTCATTTCTTCACCATGATCTTTTTCTCCTCTATATGGTTTATACTGTCTAGATTGATGCATGTTGTGGTTTTTAGTTTCACTAGTAGGGGTGTAATGAATAAATGGTCACCTTAATAAAGAATTATAATTGGTTTAATGAGATGGTTCAGGGTATCTTTTAGTTATGTCTTATTGTTAATGGATTTATTTTATAAACTTGCAAAGTAACTATTGATGGTGTTAATAAATTAATTTAGAGGTAGCGGTAGAGTCAGAATTATCATAGGGTGGTTGATAGTTTTATTGATAACCCATCTATTGGGCTTGATTGTTTGATACTATATATTCATAGCTATATTTTCCTTATGTTTTTTATATACACCACACCCTAGTTGAGAAATATGTGTCGAACACCCCCATTTTCATGGGGGTGGGTGTCTTTCCTAAACATCTAGATGAGACGATGGATGGATGGCCACCCTCTCTTCCCCAATCCCTCTTTGATGTGGTGATAGTTGAAGATTCTTAGAGAAGGTAGTGGTTTGTGAGGCCCAGATGTGTTTGGGTGAGTTTTGTTTTGCCAGGTTTCTTCGAGATGATATGTGTTGTACCTACCCAGGTTTGTGTGGGTGAGTTGTGTTTTCTTAGGTGTCTGCAGGTAGTATGTGGTTATAAAGAATGGGTGTGTGAATGGGATATGTGATGAGCTTCATTTTCTCAAGTTATGGGACTATCATTGAGGCTCTGGTGTCTGCAAGTGGGTTTTCATGTGGTACATTCGAAAGAGGTTAGAGTGTCAAGACATTTTTCTTAACATTGTGAGAGAGACTAATCATTGGGAAAGTGATACGAGGTACCCTGTCATTGATGTGATCTATATAATTTTACATAACATTCATTATTTGGTAATTGTTCCTTTGGTGAGGGTGGGTGACCAGTATACCTTGTTAGGTTCATTTTGTTTCAACTTTTTTCTCATAGGGGAATTAGTATGTTTCTCCCCATTTTCATGAGATTCATTTGTTTTTTCATACTGAGTATACTTCTAAACTCACCCAATGTACACAAAACTACTTTCATGTTTCCAGGAGGACTATGGGGACCATGTTTTAAATTCTTTTATTGGACTTGGGGACATTCTCCATGTCCCTACATAGATTTGTGTTTTTTCTATATACATTGGATATTTTCATTTTATTTGTAGAAGTTTTTCTTTAAACCATACATGTGGGATGGATTTTGGTTTTTTTAATATAGTGCATGGAGTTGTTTTGATATGGACCATCTTATCTCTGTATCTCATTTTCTTTAAAAAAAATATAATGGCTTCCATTTCATTAGATTTTATACCCTTAGTGTTGGTCTCCACCCCGGGGCCTACTAGATGCGGGACTCAGGGGGTCATTACCTTTCAGTATTCATTTTCAACTCAAAGAGGCATATTTAGAGGGTGGGGATAATGAAAGAATGGTATTAGATGTGGTTTTGAGATTATATGGAGTTTGGGGTTTGGCATAGTGAGGATTTCATTAGTTGGTAGGGAAATATTGTTATATAATCTCGTTATGTGACATAGGCCAGTGAAGACTAATTAGGAAATAGGATTTTAGGCCCCCCTATAATCTAAATCAAGGACTCTAAGAATACTGAATAACATAATGTGTCTACCCCATTTTCAGGGTAGATACCCTAGGAAAGGTACGTGCATCATAATGGCTTGTGTTCTTGTCTAAATCGTGGAATTTTTGGGAAATTAATATCGATAAAAAAAGATCAGTTAATTGTGTTAAAATTAATCTTAAATAAAATTTCATACCACTATGGATTAGATATTCATTTATTACCTTTCGTCTAGGGAACACGTCCATCGTCCATGTCTAGTATAGGTAGTGGAGGCTCAGCTGGATGACCCAGTTGATGAAAGAGGATTGACCTAGTAGAGGATGATCACCAGTGGTAAAAAACATTAGATGGTTTCCAATTAAAGGATCCGGGGAAGTATGAGAGCAGCGTTTCAGACTTAAAGATAGAGAGTTTCCTAGAGGATCTTGTGATCACCTTCGTCATTTTCTGGGCTCTGATAGAGTACATGGTTCCCTCAGGGGTGAGCCAGATGCGAGGAGCTACACATTCGTGGTGGATGTTCTACCTAGGGGAGGGGTGAAAGGTTGATGTTTTTTGGGATGACTATGATAAGGAGTTCTAGGTGGAATTCCTTTCATCCACCAGGAATGTTGATAAGAGGCATGAGTTACTCTCCCTCTATTAGGGGAGTATGTAAGTATGGGATCTACGGATCTAATGTAACAACCCAATTTTTTTTCAAA
This sequence comes from Viscum album, assembly GCA_963277665.1. Taxonomy (NCBI): domain Eukaryota; kingdom Viridiplantae; phylum Streptophyta; class Magnoliopsida; order Santalales; family Viscaceae; genus Viscum; species Viscum album. The sequence goes on along the minus strand of OY728120.1, from coordinate 1,377,864,089 downwards.
TAGAAATTCCCTTCTTATACATATGTCATAAAATCACATTAAAACACAAAATAATGAACTACTAATGGTTAAGTGAGCTTTAAACATAATTTTTTCACTTCTGTTTTTGGAATTTAGAAAATCTTACAAACTTGGTTGCAATCAGTAAGTTTTTCGGAGTCCAATAAAAAAACATATTTTTTAGTGAATAGTACCATGCCCTTATGAATATATACATACCCTTATGAATATTGATAGAACCTAATGAATAGTAATCTTACCTATGATAATATATAGATAATATTTAAGTTGAAATTAAAATATACCTATATTTTAGAATAGGTAAATGAATGTTTTAAAAATGGTTTTTGATAATAGATTTTTATTATTATTAAATATTAAAATAATCATATTTATGAAATTATTTTTTGAAAATTTGATATCATTTTTGGATTCTAAATGTTGATAAGCTTTTAAGGTGATTTTTTGATATTTTTCTAAAATATTTGACTTTTTTATGAATAATAAAATACAATAATTTATGATAAATGCCAAATAATGGATTTATTGAGTCATTGATGATGAACTACTAATGTAATCCCTATTGGTTTAAAGTCACCTGAATTTATTACTTTTTTCTTCATGGAATACTTACTATTCTGTGTCCTGTGAAGAAGTAATTATATAATGATTAAAAAATTATGAAAACCCTCCTCTCATCCACTATAATGCCCCCCACTCCCTCTTCCCTTCACTACTCTCATGCCTTGGGTGTTGCCAATATTCTACCCAAATATCTCCCCAAGATACTCCCCCGCATCCAAAATTCCCTAGCCTCTTCAAAATACCAAAACCTTTCCCCTTAAGTGGTTATCAAAGGAGGAAGTCTCATGTGGTAAATTCCTATTTCCAATTCATTTATTTCTTTTATGTTATTTTATTTTTGTTTCTTTCCACATCTCCCTTCACCCAAATAGTATGATAACTCCAGTAACATACATTTACTAGAATTTTTTTATACTGTTGGGATATTTAATTTTTTTCTCTCCATTTACAGCCTTTAAATTTAAATGAAATGAAAGCATCGAATGAGATGCGCTAATTTAGCACATTCCAGGACAATAGTTTATCAATTTCTATTATCTTCATTAATTCTGGTCGTGAAAAAATTTGTATTATGGTTTATCCAAATTATTATATATCTAATATATCCTATTTTTTGTTATTTAATCTTTTTTAAAAAATTACATTAAGTTATAAAGAAAAACATGTTCTTTGTAATCAAACCCAACGATTAACAAAAACGGTTGTCACTACAGTTTTATATAATAATTCAACTTCACTCTAAGGTAAAAAATTATATTTTAAACCATGTGTCTCTGGGATGTTCACTAATCGTACATAACATAATTTCTGGACCTCCACTTTCCTCTTAAATGTTTATCCAAACATTAATATAAGCGAAGAGGTCATTAAAACCAATTAAACAAACGATCCCAAAAAATGAAATTTTACTTATTGACCCATCAAAAAGGTTATAAATTAACATAAAATGATTATACTAAATCAATTAAATATATAATAGGTTCTTTAATTATTAATTAATAAACCTAATTTGTTTATTCAGATCATTAATAACTAGTGGAGAACACCACTAGAATTAAGGTAAGGGATCCTCTCCATTTATCTCTTAATCAAGATTTTCCTCTATGCTATGACTTTTATGAATAATCCCAAATGATGGGGTATGTTTTAGCACCTCCCCCGTACTTCCCTAATTATTTATATGTGATTAGAAACCCCTTTTATCTCTCATCAATCCCTCTTAGGTACACTCAACACCATGCCGATAAACCGTAACAAATTCCACCCGAACCTCCTTTGTTCTTTCGGGTTGACATATCTTTCTTTTTATCAATGTGAAATTATCATATATGTTTTTGTACATATTTTAAATTCTTTTTAGTTTTACAAAATTCATTTATGAAGACCATTTCATCACTCTTTCTTAGAGATATACGTGTTTTTAAAATATTCCCTCCTTACAACTTTCTCATAAGAAAACCTGTTTTAAGAAAACATCCCAAATTTTTACCCAATATCAAGTACCCTATATCCTCTTTTAATCCATGATTATAATTATAAAATAATTATTTTTAATATGAAAGCCTTATTGGTTAAACTCTGGTTTTATATAATAGATTATCCTCTTTTCTATTTTAAAATCTCTTTAGTATTTTCTTTAAAACTGCACAAAATTGTTTTAATGCTAATGTTTATCAAATACATTTAATATATGTTGTCACTTCTATTTGAAATCACTTACCATGTTATATGACTATTTACCTTATGAAAGTCCATGTATGTTTCAATCCCTTTCATTCATGGAAACTTTCTTGGTACGCCCATTGGTTATACTTTATGTCATGAAGGTGGTACCCAATTCATTCCATAGGTACCCCTAGGTTTATATATGGTTTGTTATGTATGATTATTTATTTGGAAATAATATTCATGAAAATGTTGAGATGGGTGTGCCTAGATAGAACTCCAATGCATTGGGTATGTTTAAGTCTCATGATATGCGATGGGAAACGTGTTTGGCGGTTTTCTCTGACCCTTACTAAAATCAAGAAATGGGATTGGCGGTTATCCTTGACCCATACTAAAATTGGAAACAGGATTGGCGGTTGGCCTTAACCCATACAAGGGAAATGTTTTGATTTTGAAACATTTATATGATTCCATGTTTACATGATCCCATTCTTATATGATATAATTTCATATGTTCCATGCTTTAGATATTATTATGTCATGCTTCCAAACTCATGTGCCTAAGATGTATCCTTATTTTCTTCCGTGTACTAGTCTTTTCAACTCATCCCTTTATTCATGTGTTCCCCAGGGTACCCTATGTAGATGTAAGGGATCAAAGGAAGTTAGGATCTCTTTATAGAGACTAAATAAGGAAATGTTATTTTATCCCCATGTTTTATGTTTTATGTACCTAGTATTCCAAGACACTAGAAATAAAAATCCTTGGATTTTACTCTAATGTATAATTATGCATAAAATCAGGTAATGTTATATGTAAAAGTCTTGGGTTACTATAGTTAGTATCAAAGTATCCTCTAGTTATTTTTTGAGATTATGAATAGAGAACCTTAGTGGGGACCTTAAGGATAGGATTAATTATAATAAAACATTCTTAAATTTTAGTGAGTATGGAGTAAGTGGTTAATCAAGAAAATAAATCCCCATCTAGATATGAGTAGGTAAAGGGTGGCTCTAGCACAAATGTTCATAGGAGTGAAAACTTCGAAAAAGAGTTTCGGGCATGACCTGAGGTATCCTGGTAAATGAATACGGGCCTTGCTGCACTATTGGTTCCGACACTATAGAGGGATATACAATGGTAGATTCACGAGCTTAGAACCAACCATTATTAAGGGAAAAAATATATAGCATAAGAATATATGTTAAGAAATAAATAGAGCAAAGCCTAGATTTAAACCTGAGGAATCACAAGTTATGATATACTTCTTCTTTATAATTTTATCCTTTTATGTTCAAAGTTTTCTCTTTTATGCTCAATAGATAAGTATTCAAGCCCTCTAATTATATGTTCTTAGCTCAGTGCGGGAAATAGAAGAACGCATTCCAACATCCAATGTGATAGGCAATGTGAATATTTCCCTACAGATATGCCTGATATGATGGGAATGGATGCTCAAAACATCATGATTGTACTAGTTAAGTTGGTTCAAGTTATGAATAATAAATTATATCATGCATAACATCATACTCCTCTAAAAAAAGATCAAGTTTGCATATAATTATTTATGCGGTGAAGGCCTCCCATGTTCATCGGATATTCTGATCCCATCCTCATGGAACAACATATTTACTCCATTAAAAATATATTCTATGATCTCCAGTTCTCAAAAAAAGAGAAAGTTGTACTGGCGGTCTATCATTTTGATGGGGATGCTGATCAGTGGTGGAAAATGATCAAGAATACAAATTCCCAAGAAGAAATTGATCCCATGGATTGGAAGGAATTCAAGATGACATTTTTCAAAAAATATTTTCCTCAAACCCTCTATATCAAGATAGAAAGTGTGTTCCTCAGACTCAATTATAAGGAAGATGATTCCATCAGGGCGTATGAAGAAAACATCTCAAGGCTTGCAAGGTACACCTCTGGATTTGTCAGGAACATCTAAAGCATGTTGTATTGCTTCTTTAGCAGACTAAATCCATGTCTACAAAAAGCGTTGGTGATTGAGGACTGTGAATGTTATGATAATATTGTCCATTATTCCATCGAGGTGGACCTTTGGTCATGATATCACCAATTAATGGTGAGGAAGGAATATTTTCCAAAGATTTCCTTTTGAATGATGAATAGACATTATGAGTTCATAGTGATTCCCTTCTGACTCAATAATGCTCCATCAATTTTCATGGATTTAATGAATGGAGTCTTTGAATATTACCTTGAAATAATTTTGGTAGTCTTTGTTGACGATATTCTGATATACTCCAAGAGCAAGGAGGAACCTATAGAGCATTTGAATACTATGTTAAAACATTATGATTGGAGAAGTTGCATGAAAAGTATAGTAAATGTGAGTTATAGATGGAGAAATTTTCATTCTTGGGGCATGTTTTCACCAGAAAAAAGATATCGGTGGAACCTTCTAAGAAAAATTCCATTAAAGAGTGGGCCAGACCAACTTATGTAATCGAGATCTGTATCTTTTTGGGACTAGTTGGGTATTATCAACAGTTTGTGAAGAACTTTTCATGATTGCAAAATCCAATGACCAAGCTCACATGGAAGGGAGTAATGATTGTTTGGACTCGAGAATGTGAAGACTGTTTCAAGGAGTTGAAAAAGAGGCTTATCACAACAACAATACTGACACTACCATTAAGTGGAGAACAATTTATGGTGTATAGTGTTGCTTAAAATAAGGGATTAGTATGAGTACTAATGTGAAAAGATAAAGTGATAACCTATTCCTCAAGGAAGCTAAAAATACACGAGAAAAACTATCCAATGCATGATCTGGAGTTGGCGGTAGTGATCTTTGCGTTTAAAATCTGGCAGCATTATCTATGTGGGGAGAAGTGTGAGATATATAATGATAATAAGAGTCTCAAATATATATTCACTCAGAATGATCTTAATATGCACCAATGAAGATGGATAAATCTTATCAATGATTATGACTACTCAATCCACTACCATCCAGGTAATGAAAACATAGTGGAAGATGCTCTAAGTAGAAAGGATCCAACATATTTATCAATGATGTGAATTGAGAAGGATCTGGTTTCCTTAGATTTTCAAAGGATGGACAAGGGAATCATTAAGGTAGGAACATCATCAATCCTATCTCAAATTATTTCTCAACCATCCCTCTTGGAGAAAATAAAGGATTATCAAAGAAAATATACGGAAATTTTGAAATGGGTGGAAGATAAAAAAATGGTAAATCCTCATAATTTTAGTTTCATGAGGAAGGATTTGTAAGATTAGGGTCATGATTATGTGTACTATCCAATATAGAGATCAAGAAGTAACATCTGAATGATTCACACAACTCAACCTTCTCTTCTTACCCAGAGAGCACAAAGATGTATCGAGATCTCTGAGAAAACTTTTGGTGGGACAATATGAAAATAGAGATTGCTGAATATACATAAAAGTGCCTGGTATGTTAGCATGTGAAGGATGAGAGGAAAAAATCTAAAGGGATGATGCATCTACTACCCATACCAACATAGAAGTGGGAGAATATTTCCATGGACTTTTTCACTGGACTTCCAAATACATCTAGAGGAAACAATTCTATATGGGTCATTGTGGATCGTCTTACAAAGAAAGCTCACTTTATCATGATTCAAGAGGACTTCCAATTGGATAAACTTGCGCGGAATTATAATAAATAAGTGGTAAGGCTGCATGGATTACCACTATCTATTATATCTGATCATGATCCAAGATTTACCTCAATGTTCTGGAAATGTTTCCAACATGCTCTAAGCACTGAACGGAACATCATTATGGCTTATCATCCTCAAATGGGTGACCAATCTAAGTAGAATATTCAGACACTGGAAGACATGTTGAGAGCATGTTCTATGGAATTAAAAGGAGGATGGGACCAACATCATCCACTTACTGAATTCTCCTACAACAATAGTTTCCACTCGAGCATCCGAATGGCACTATATGAAGACCTTTATGGGAAAAGGTGCAGAACAACAGCCTGTTGGGATGAAGTCAGTGAGCGTAAGCTAATAGGACCTGAAATGGATGAAAAAATGGTGGACAAGGTGAAAAGCATTCACCAACATATCAGGGAATCCCAAAGTCGACAGAAGAGTTATACAGATAACCATCAACGATACCTTGAGTGTAAAGTTGTAAAAATGGTATTTTTATGCATATCTCCTAGGAGTAAGGACATGATGTTTGGAATGAAAGGGAAGCTAAGTCCCAGGTACATTGTCCCCTTCGAGATCCATGATCGAGTTGGAGCAGTGGCCTATCGACTAGAACATCCACCAATAATGTTGAAAGTACATGATGTCTTTAATGTATCACTCATAAGGAAGAAAATACCAGACAGTTCTCATGTACTCTCTTCAGCGGTGGTTCTGTTGGTGGATGATCTTTCCTATGAGGAGTAGCCAGTGAAGATTTTGTATCATATATAAAAATTTCTACGCAACAAAACTACTCGTTTGGTTAAGGTACTATAGTGAAACCATAAGTACGAAGAGGTAGCATGGGAATTGGAGGAAGAAATAAAGGAAAATTACCCCCACCTTCTTTGGCCTAGAATGTAAAACGAAATTTCAAGGGTGAAATTTTATAAGGGGGGAAGAATATAACGACCCAATGTTTTTTCAAATGGAAATTACCTTTATATAAATATGTCAAAAAATAACTTGATAACACAATATAATGAACTAATAAGTGCTCACTGAGCTTTAAAAATAATTTTTCACTTTTGTGTTTGGAATTTTGAAAATATGACATACATTGTTGCAATCAGTAAGTTATTTGGAGTCCAATAGGAAAAACATAATTTTTTGTGAATAGTAACCTATCCTTATGAATTGTAACATACCCTTATGAATAGTGATATACCCAAATGAATAATAACCTAACCAATGATAATATATAAACAATATTCACGTTGAAATTATAACATACCTATATTTTATAATAAGTAAACGAATGTTTTAAAACAGGTTTTTGATAATAAATTATGATTTTAATGAAATATTAAAATAATCATATATAGAAAATTATTTTTGAAAAATCGATTTCATTTTGGGATTCTACAATTCAGAAAATTGTTAGGGTAAATTTTTAATAATTTTCTGAAATACTGGAATTTTTTATGAATAGTAAAATACAATAATTTACGATAAATTATAAATAAAGGATATTTTGAGTCATTGATGATGATCTCCTAATGTAAGACTAATTGGTTCGAATTCACATGAATTTATTATAGTTATTTATGGAATAATTACTATTCCTTGTCATGTGAAGAAATATTAAACTAATGATTAAAAAAATATGAAAACCCCCCTCTCATCCACTTTAAAAAACCCCCATCACTCTCTCTTCTCTTAACTACTCTCAAGCCTTTTTTCCTTTCAATATTATTCCAAAATCTCTCCCCAATCTCCTCCCCCACATCTAAAATCCCCAAGAATCATCAAAATACCAAAACCACCACTCTTAAGAGGTTCTCAAAGGAGAAAGTCTCAAGAGGTAAATTCCTCTTTCAAATTCCTTCATTTCTTTTAAGTTCTTTTATTTTTGTTTCATTACTAACCTCCCATCACCCAAATAGTATGATAACTCAAATAACATACAAGTACTAAAATGGATTTATGCTAATGGGATATTTCATTTTCTTCTCTCTTTTCCCCACATTTTTATTTGAATGAAATGAAAGCACTCTTTGAGATGCGCTAATCTAGCACATTCAAGGAAAATGACGTACCAATATCTTTTATAATCATTAATTTTTGTCATGAAACCATTTGAGTTATGGTTGAACTAGATTATAATATTTTTAAAATATCATATTTTTTGTTCTGTAATCATTTTGTACAAATGGTGTTAAGTTATAATGAAAAACATGTAATTTGTAATCAAACACACTAATTAACAATAACGGTTGTCACTATGGTTTTATATAATAATTTCACATCGCTCTAAGTAACCAAATTAAATTTAAAACCATTTTATCTCCTAGATATTAAATAATAGAACATATCTTCAATTCTAGCTAACCACTTTAATCATACATGTCTATCCAAACATGAATATAAGTGAACCGGTCATTAAAACCCTATAAATAAATGAGCTCGAACAATGAAATTTATCCTCATAGCCAATAAAAATGGTTATAACATAAATTAAAATGATTATACTATACCAATTACATATAAAGGAGTTTATGGAATTATTAATTAATAAAGAAATTTTTTTTATTTAGTTCATTAATAACAATTGGAGAACACCACCAGGCTTATGTTAAGGGATCCTCTCTATTTATCTCTTAATCAAGATTGTCCTCTTTGTTATTCCTTTTATGCATAATAAAAACTGATGGGATATGTTTTATCAACTCCCCCATACCAGACTAATGATTTATAAGTGATGAGAAACACTTTTTCTCTCTCATCAAGACCTCTAAGGTACACCCGACACCATGCCAATAAACCGTAATGAATTCCACCCGAACCTCCTTTTTACTTTTGGGTTTCCATATCATTATTTTTATCAAAATAAAATTATCTTATTTTTTTATGTACATATTCTAAATCTTGTTTAGTTTTAAACAATTCATTAATGAATTCCCTTTCATCACTCTCTCTCGGGGATATACATGTTTTTAAAAGATTACCTTCGTAGAACTTTCTGATAAACAAACTTGTTTTAAGGGAACATCCCAAATTTTTACCCAATATCAAGTGCACTATATCATCTATTTTAAGCTACCTTTGTATTTAAAAAATATTTATTTTTATTATAAAATCTTACTTGGTTCAATACTGGTTTTATATAATATATTTCCATCTTTTCTATTTTAAATGCTCTATAGTATTTTCCTTAAAACCACAAAAAAAAATTTTAATGAAAATGTTTCTCACATAAATTTAATATATTTTGTCACTTATGTTTGACATCACATACCACGTTATATGATAATTCACCTTGTGAAATTCTACATATTTTATATTCCCATTTATTCATGGACACATTAATGATACGCCCATTGGTTATGCTTTATGTCATGATTGTGGTACCCAATTCTTTCCATGGGTAACCTTATGTTTATATATGGTTGATTGTGTATGATTATTTATGTGGAAAGCATATTCATTAAAATTTTGATATGGGTGCACCCAGATAGAGATCCAATGCATTGGGTAAAGTTAAGTCCCATGAGATGCGATGGGAAACGAGAGGGGCGGTTAGCCATGACACTTACTAAAATTGGAAACGGGATTGGCGGTTAGCCTTGACCAATACTAAAATGGGAAATGGGATTGGAAGTTATCCTTGACACGTACTAAGGAAATGTTTTATGATTCTAACACATTTATATGACTCCATGTTTACATGATCCCATGCATATATGAAATGATTTCATATGTTCCATTATTTAGATATCATTATGTCATGCCTCCTAACTCATGTGCCTAATATGTATCCTTATGTTCTTTCCCTTTCTAGGATTTTCAGCTCATCCCTTTGTTCATGTGTTCCCCAAAGTAACCTATGTAGATGTAAGGGCTCAATGGAAGTTAGGAGCTCTTTATGAATATTAAATAAGGAAATGTTTTTTATCCCCATGTTTTATATTTTATTTACATATTATTCCAAGGCACTAGACTTAACGATCTTTGGCTTATACTCTGAGGTATAATTATGCTTAAAATCATGTAATGTTATATGTAAACGACGTGGGTCTCTATATTTGGTATCATATGATGGTATAGTTATTTTTGGATATCAAGAATAGAACACCTTAGTGAGAACCATAAGGATTAGACTAAATATAAAAAAACATTCCTAATTTTTTGTGAGTATAGAGAAAGTATTCCATCAAGAAAATACATCCATGTTTGGATACAAGAAGGTATAGTTGGCTCTATAACAGATGTAACTAGGAGTGAAAACTTCGACAAGGAGTTTCTGGTTTGACCTAAGGTATCCGGCTACATGAAAACTGGCCATGCTGCACTATTGGTTACGACACTCCTAGGGGATATGATTTGGTAGATTCATGAGCTTAGTACAAACCATTATTAAGGGAAAAATACCATTAGAATATATGTTAAGAAATAGATTGAGAAAAACCTTAATTTAAACCTGAGGAATCACAAGATGGGATATACATCTTCTTTATAAGTTTATCCCTTTATATTCAAAGTTTCCTTTTTATGCTAAATATCTAAGTATTCAAGCCCTCTAATTCTACGTTCTTAGTTAATGGTGGGAAGTATAAGAACATGTTCCAACAACCAATGTGACATGCAATGTAAATATTTCCCTAATTATATGTATGATATGATGGGAGTGGGTGCTCAAAACTTCATGACAGTACATGCTCAGTTGGCTCGAGTTGTGAATAATAACATGAAACATGCGGAACTCCCTCCTCCTCCTAGGAAAGAGGGAGTTTCCATAGAATCCTTCATGTGGAAAATGCCTCCCATGTTCAGCAGATATTCTGATCCCCTCCATGTGGAACAGTGTATTAACTTCATTGAAAATATATTCTCCGTCCTCGAGTGCTTGGAAGAAGTGAAAGTTGTACTGGGGTTCTATCATTTTGATGGGGAAGCTGATCAGTGGTGGACACTGACCAAGAATACTAAGTCCCATAAAGAAATTGATCCCATGGAATTGGTGGGATTCGAGAGGTTGTTTTTCAACAAATAGTTTCCTCAAATACTTCATCTCAAGATAGAAAGAGAGTTCCTCAGACTCAAGCACAAGGAAGATGAGTCTGTCGAGGGGTATAAACAAACATCAAAAGGTATTCATGGTAATCCTATGGCATTGTCATGAACACCGAATGAAAGGTTGATCACTTTTTTAGGGGACTAAATCCAAGTCTACGAAAAGTGTTGTTGATTTGAGATAATAACAGTCCTGAGGAGATTGTCCAATTTTCCCTCAAGGTGGACCTTCAGTCAGGATATCACCAATTAAAGGTGAGGAAAGAAGATATTCACAAGACTACCTTTTTAATGAGGTATGGACACTATGAGTTCATAGTGATTCCCTTCGGACTCACTGATGCTCTAGAAATTTTCATGGATTTAATGAATAGAGTATTTAGAGATTACCTTGACAAATTTTTGGTCATCTTTATTGAAGATATTCTAATATACTCCAAGAGCGAGGAGGAACATGAGGATCATTTGAATACTGTGTTAAAGACTTTGTGAAGGGAGAAGTTGTATGTAATGTACAGTAAATGTGAGTTCTGGATGGGGGAAGTATCATTCTTGAGGCATGTTATGACCACCAAAGGGATATCTGTAGACCCTTCCAGGACAAAGCCAAATGAAGAGTGGCCCAAACTAACATATGTAATGGAGATCCGTAGCTATTTTGGTCTAACTGGTTATTATCGATGATTTGTAAAGAACTTTTCATGATTGTCAAACCCATTTACTGAGCTGAAGCAGAAGGGAGTGATGTTATTTTGGACTCAGGAATGTATAGATTATTTCAAAGAGTTGAAAAGGAGGCTTATCACTGCACCAATACTCACACTCCCAACTAGTGGAGATCACTTTTTTTGTATATTGATTATTCAAAGAAGGGATTAGGCTGTGTGATAATGAAAAATAATATATTGATATCTTATGTTTCAAGGCAGCTAAAATCCACAAGAAAAATTATCCTACGCATGATATGGAGTTGGCGACAATGATCTTTACATTGAAAATCCGATGGAATTATCTCTATCGGGAGAAGTTTGAGATATATACTGACCATAAGAGTATCAAATATATATTCACATAGAAAGAGATTAATATGTTCCAATGAAGATGTATAGATCTCATCAGGGATTATGAATTCTCAATCCACTACCATCCCGGTAAGGCAAACAACGTGGGGGATTCTCTAAGTAGAAAGGATCCTATATCTTTGTGAGTGATGAAAATTGTGAAGGATCCAATCTTCCTAGATTTTAGAAGAATGGAAATGGGAATAATTAAGGGAGGAAAATCATCAAACCTTTCTCAAATGATTACTCAACCATCCCTCTTAGAAAATATAAATGATGCTCTAAGAAAATATGTGGAAATTTCGAAATGGGTGGAAGCTATCATAAATGGAAAATCCTCAGAGATTATGGTTGGTGAGGAAGGTGTTGTAAGATTTGGGTCATGATTATGTGTACCATCCGATATAGAGATAATGATGGAGCTTCTTAATGATGCACATAGCTCAACCATCTCTATCCACCTAGGGAAAATAAAGATATATCGAGATCTCTCAGAAAAAATTTGGTGGGACAATATGAAAAGGGAGATTGCTGAATATACATCAATTTTCTTGGAATTTCAACAAGTGAAGGATGAGAAGAAAAAGTCTAAGGGGATGATGAAACCACTACCAATACCAACATGGAAGTGGGAGAATATTATCATGGACTTTGTCACTGGACTTCCAAAGACATCTAGAGTAAACAATTCTATATGGATCTTTCTGTATCATTTTAAAAAGACAAATCACTTTATCATGATTCAAGAGGACATATCATTAGAACAACATGAGCATATTTACATAAAATCACTAGTAAGTCTGCATTTAGTACCACTATCTATTGTATTTGATCATGATCCAAGATTCACCACGAAGTTCAGGAAATGTATCCAATATTCTCTAAGAACTGAACAAAAATTTAGTACAACCTATCATCCTCAAACTGATGGAAAATCTGAGCTGAATATTCAAACACTCTAATACATGTTTAGAGCATGTTATATGGAATTCAATAGAGGATGGTACAAACATCTTCCACAGGTTGAATTCTCCAACAACAATTGTTTTCACTCGAGCATCTGAATGGCACCGTATGAATCCCATTATGGGAAAAGGAGGAAAACACCCACTTGTTCGGATGAAGTCGGTGAAATTAAGATTCTACAGCCTGAAATGGTCAAATAAATGGTGGAGAAGGTGAAAACTATTCAGCAGTATATCAAGGCAGCCCAAATTCGACAAAAGATTTATGCAGATAACCGTCAACATTACCTTGAGTTTAAAGTCAGAGACATGGTATATTTGAGAAAATATCTGTGTAATAAGTTAATGTGGTTATAAAATAAAGGGATGTTAAGCCCCAGGTACATCGGCCCCATCAATATCCTTTATCGAGTCGGAGGTGTGGCCTATCGAATGGAACTTCAACCTATCATGTCGAAAGTACATGATGCCTTTCATGTATCTCTCTTAAAGAAGTACATTCCAGACCCTTCTCATTTAATCACTGCAGAGGTGGTTCAGTTGGAGGATGATCATTCCTTTGAGTAGTATCCAGTGAAGATCTTGGATCATAGAAACAAAGTTCTACGCAAAAAGACAACTCATCTGCTTAAGGTATTATGGCAGAACCAAATATACGAAGAGGCAACATGGGAACTAGAGGAAGTAATTAATTAAAATTAACCCAACCAATTTCTGGCCTAGAATGTAAAAAAAATTGTGGGTGAAATGTCATAAGGGGGGAAGAATGTAATGCCCCAATGTTTTTTTCAAAGAGAAATTCCATTCATATAAATATGTCATAAAATTAAATGAAAACAGCCCATAATTAACTACTTAGTTCTATGTGACCTTTAAACATAAATTTTTTACTTTTTGTTTTGAATTTCAAAAATATGGTATACACGTTTGCAATCAGTAAGTTATTTGGAGTCCGATAAGAAAAAAATAATTTTTTCATTAACAGTAACCTACCCATATGAATAGTAACATACCCTTATAAATAGTGATATAACCTAATTAATAGTACCCTTACCTTTGATAATATTTAAATAATATTTATGTTAAATGTACAATATACCTATATTTTAGAATAAGTAAATGAATGTCTTAAAACTGGGTTTTGATAATAAATTATTATTTCAATGAAATATTAAAATAATAATATTTAGAAAAATTATTTTTGAAAACTGGATTTCATTTTTGGAGTCTACACGTCGAAAAATGGTAAGGGTGAATTTTTGATATTTTTTTGAAATACATGAATTTTTTGATGAATAGTAAAATACGATAATTTATGATAAATGCTAAATAAAGGATTTATTGAGTCATTTATGATGATTTGATGATGTAAGCCCAATTGGCTGGAGGTCAGATGCATTTATTACTGTTTTTTTCATATAATACTTACTATTCATTGTCTTGTGAAGAAATAATAATGTAATGATTAAAAAATTATGAAAACCCTACTCTCATCCAATATTACCCCCCTCAATCTCTCTCCTCTTCACTTCTATCAAGCCTTGTTCCTTTTAATATTAATCCCAAATCTCTCACCAAGATCCTACCCCATTTCCAACAACCCCTAACCTCTTAAGAATACCAAAACCTCTCCCCTTAAGAGGTTCTCAAAGGAGGAAGTCTCAAGAGGTAAATTCCTCTTTCAAATTCCTTCATTTCTTTTAAGTTTTTTTCTTTTTGTTTCTTTCCACACCTCCATTCACCGAAATAGTATTATAAATCTAGTAACATACATGTACTGGAATAGTTTTATGCTAATAGGATATTTCATTATCTTCTATCCTTTCACCACCTTTTTATTTGAATGAAATTAAGGCACTGTTTGGGATGTGCTAATTTAGCACATTCAAGAAAAACGATTTATCAATTACTATTATCATATTTAATTCTGGTCATGAGACCATTTGTGTTATGGTCAGACTAGATAATTATATATTTAACATAACCTACTTTTTGTTCTTTAATCCTTCTGTTCAAATGGTATTAAGTTATAAAGAAAAACATATTCTTTATAATTGAACCCATTGATTAACAAAAATGTTTGTCACTATGGTTTTATATAATAATTATACATCACTCTATGTAACCAAATTAAATTTAAAACCATGTGATACCTTATATTTTCACCAATTTCACATAAATTCAATTTTGTGCAACCAATTCCATCTTACGTGTTTATCCAAACATTAATATAAGTGAACCAGTCAATAAAATAATGTAATCAAATGAGCCCAAATGATGAAATTTAACCTCATAACCAGTCAAAATGGTTATAAATGAACGTAAAATGATTTAAATAAACCAATTAAATAATTTTTATTTTCAATAATTATTAATCAATAAACCTAATTTGTTTATTCGGGTCATTAATAACATGTGAAGAACACTATCGGACTTAAGGTAAGGGATCCTCTCCATTTATCTTTTAATCCAGATTTTCCACTATGTTATGCCTTTTATGCATTATCCCAAATAATGGGGTATGTATTCTCACCTCCCCCATACTTCCCTCATGATGTATAAGTGATTATAAACCCCTTTTCTCTCCCATCTATCCCTCTTAGGTACACATGACACGTTGCTAATAAACCGTAATGAATTCCACCCGAACCTCCTTTGATATTTCAAGTTTCCATATATTTCATTTGATAAAAATTAAATTATCGTATATATTTATTTACATGTTATAAAATATATTTATTTTTACAAAATTCATTTATGAAGATTCTTTCGTCACTCTCTTTCAGGGAAATACGTGTTTTTAAACGATTCCCTCCTCATAGTTTTCCGATAAGCAAACATGTTTTAAGAGAACTTTCCATGTTATCCCCCAATATCAAATTCAATATATTTTATGTTCTAAGAAACTATTGTATTTATAAAATAATTCTTTTTGTTATGAATTCCTACTTGGTTCAAGTCTAGTTTTATATAATAGATTGTCATATTTCCTCTTTTAAAATCTCTATGGTATTTTCCTTAAAACCGCACAAAAAATTTTAATTCTTATGTTTCTGAAATACATTTATTCTATGTTGTCACTTATGTTTGAAATCACTTACCTTGTTAAATTAAAATTTATCTTTTGAACGTCCATGTATGTTCTAATTCCTTTCTTTCATTGACACTTTCATGATACGCCCATTGGTTATGCTTTTGGTCATGATTGTGGTACACAATTCCTTCCATGGGTTCCCTTATGTTTATATATGGTTGATTATGTATGATTATTTTTGTGGAAATCATATTCATGAAAATTTTTGGAAGGGTGTGCCTAGATAGTGCTTCAATGCATTGGGTAAATTTATGTCTCATGAGATGCGATGGGAAATTAGATTGGCGGTTAGCCCTGACCTGTACTAAAATGGGAAACGGGATTGGAAGTTAGCCTTGACCCATACTAAAATGGGACATAGGATTGGTGGTTAGACTTGAACCATACTAAGGAAATTTTTTATGATTTTTCCACATTTATATGATTCCATGTTTACATGATCCCATGTTTATATGATATGATTTCATATGTTCCATTATTTAGATATCATTATTTCATGCCTCCTAACACATGTGCCTAATATGTATGCTTATGTTCTTTCCCTTAGTAGGATTTTCATCTCATACCATTGTTCATGGGTTCCCTGGGGTACCCTATGAAAATGTAAGGGCTCATAGGAAGTGAGGATCTATTTATGTATATTTAATAAAAAATGATTTTTTAGCCCCATGTTTTGTGTTTTATGTATGTAGTCTTCCAAGAAACTAGACTTAATGATCCTTGACTTATACTCTGATGTATAATTATGCTTAAAATAATCTAATTTTATATGTAAATGGCTTGGGTCACTATATCAAATTCGATGATCTCCTTCATTTTTCTCTAGATCTCTTTCTGAATGAGATGTCTCTTGTGACACTCCTAGAGGAGGCAATCCATCCATCTCTATAGTACGTGGTTACTCCATATACTTTGTTGACATACATATAGGTCAAGAATAAAGTGGAAGTATGTGAGAGGATACACTCATGGGGATTTATTTTTCAAAGGGGATTCATACTAGTCCTTTTAAGGAAAATGTTTTCAGTTGTTGGTCTCAGGCTCTAGGGCTTATGTGGTTCCGGCCATTGGGGAAGCGACCTCAATAGTATCCATTTTGGCCTTCTAGTCTGGGTCCTAATCCTATGGGAATGTTAATGGTTTGGTTTATCTATGGAGACCATACTAATCTTCAGAGTCAGTTCCCAGTGGTCGTTCATGCTCAGTATGGTGAAGGTGGGAAGGTCCAGCGCCCACCTCAGCAGCACTTGTTGTAGGGTAGTTTCAGCTGCAGGTATAGTAGGCTCACTCTGCACCGAGGGGAGATAGAACGGGTATAGGCTAACCTTAGGTTTTTCCTTTGGGACGTCATATTGGGTGTGTTTGAGGTTGTGGTCATCAGTAGAGGGGTAGAGATGGTGGGTGTGGACAGTTACACACTACAGGGACTGCAGTACCGACATGGACATAGATCATTCGAGGTAAGATCTGTGAGTTCAATAATCATTCTTATTCTTTTTTTGATTCAGGATATTTGTCATCATTTTTTGCACCCAGTCTAGTCCATTATGTAGTATTATACATAGAGAGAATTATCATGCCCATAATGTTGATTATGCTAGTCGGAGGTCAGACTAACTAGTTTGATGTGTGCCTGGGATGTTAACTAATGATGGGACCGCATTAATCCCATGGGAATATTTTCCTATTATAGATACAACCATACAATTTATTCCTTGGAATCGACTGGTTGTAATCTATGCATTCTATTATCTACTACTTTCTAAGGGGAGTCACTTTCTCAGATATTGATGGCGAGCATGTGGCTTGCGTTGACCAGTGGTGTTTTCAGATGGGCAGTTGGTGTATGGGTCCCTTTCATTCCTTGTTGACCAAAATGTCAGTGGAATCACACAATGGTGAGATTGAGGTGGTTCATAGAATTGTTGGGGGATCCATGGATGTCCTCCCCCAGGAAAATGTGACTCTACCCCCTCCATGTGATGCTGAGTTTGGGATAAACGTATATCTCGATGCTTCTTCAATTTCAATGGGTCCTTATAGGATGTCACCTTCCGAGCTATTGGAGTTAAGGATTCAGATAGATGTTCTGATGAAGAAAGGATTTATCCAGACCACCATGTCATTTTAGGGTACCCCGAGCAAGTTTTTGAAAGAGGTGGATAGTGGTATGAGGTTGTACATATAATAATGAAGGTTGAATCAGGTACCATTCAAGAAGTATTAACCTATCCTGGGAATAGATGATATTTTCGACTAACATAGGGGATCAATTTGGTTCTTTATGATCGATCTGTGGTCTAGGAATCACCAGCTAAGTGTGATGAATGATGATCACTTGAAGACTACATTCAAGTGCAGGTTTTGGCTGTTCGGGTTGGGGGTTATGTCGTTCGGGGTTAAGAACTCACCAGCCATCTTTATGTGGATCATGAACTCAATTTTCCATGAGTTCATAGACTAGTTCATCATTGTCTTCATCGATGAATTCATAATCTACTCAATGTCGGTGGTGGAGAAAAATGAGCATATCAGGACTGTCTTGGAGTTTCTTTAATGCCACCATCTCTATGGGAATTTTTCCAAGTGTATTTTATAGACAAGAGAGTTACACTTCATTGGACATGTGGGTCTTCACAGGGTATAGCAGTGGATCCATCAAATTTCAAGGAAATGGATTCTTGGGTAGTACTAAATAATGTAACAAAAATTAATAGTTTTTTTAATATACTAGGATTTTATTGGAGATTCATTCAATATTTATCTTGATTTCCATCTCTATTGAAAACCTTGACCAAGAAGGACTAGGTCTTTGTGTATAGTGAACAGTGTCCAACAACATCTACTACCTGAAAGGAACGTCTGTCAGTGATCCATTTTCTAGAGGAAGGGGTGATGTTTTAATTGTTTTGGGAGGCAACCCATATCGGTATGGGATGTGTGATGATTCAATAGTGGGGTGTGATCACCTATGGATCTACGTAGTTAGGTCCCCACAAACCTAACTATTCCACCCATGATCTAGAGCTAACAGTGGTCTTGTTCACATTAATGTTTTGGTGGCATTACCTCATTAGGGAGCACATTGTTATCTTCATGGATAATAAGTTCATGTGATATATATTTTCCCAGTGAGATATGAACAAGCGATAGTAGAGGTGGATTGATTTTCATCAATATTATGATTTTAAAATATCATACACCATAGTAACGGTGAATTTCATGGATGATTCTTTGAGAATGAAATCGTAGAATGAAGTAGTACAAGAATCTGTGGATGCTTGGAAGGTGATTGAGGAGTTGGGATCCTTGAACATAGATGTAGCAATGGATTGCTGTAGAGGATGCCTTTTCAAATTATAGTGTAGTCTTCCCTAGTATAGCAAGTGGAGGAGTCTCATTATGGATAATCGAATGCACAGGTGCTTTGTAATCATGAATACCATTATGATGGTCTTAAATTATGGTCAGTGGATGGTTAGAATCTTATTTTGTTATGTGGAAGGTTTTTTTATCAAGCAGCGGGGTGCTAGGGAGTTTTCCTTGAATTTAACCACTCACATTTAGTAGTACACTCAGGTGTTTCCAAGATGTATCACTACTTGAGGGAATAGTTTTCTTCCCTTTATATGTATTGGGAAGTGGAGCATTTTGTGGCATAGTTCTTAGTGTGCCAACTGGTGATGGCTGAGCACTGTGTTCCCAGTTGTTTTTTGAAGCCTCTAGATGTCCTAGAGAGGAAGTGGGATGAAATCTTGATGGAGTTTTTCATAGGTTCACCTAGGGATCAGGTAGGATGTAAAGAAATATGGGTAGTGGTGGATCAGCTGACAAAATCATCTATCCTTTAGTGATTAAGGAGTCAGGCGAAGTGGATGCCTTGGTTAAGAGGTATGCGGATGAGGTGGTTTGGCTGCATGGAGTTCTGAGATCAATCGTCTCAGACCAGGATGCGTGGTTTACCTTGCGAGTCTAGATGGAATTGTATAATTATTTTGGCACTCAGTTACACCTCAACACTACTTTCCACCCTTAGATGGATTGATAGATTGATAGAACCATCCAGATATTGGAGGACATACTGTAGGTGAGCATCATGGACTTTGGAATCACTTGGGTGTGACACATTCCCTTGGTGGAGTTTTCTAACAATAATGGATATCACACATCAATTGGCATGGATCTATTATAATATTTTTATAAAAGACCATATCTTTCACCGTTTTTCTAAAGAGAATTTAGGGATGAAATTTTTCTTGGTTTAGATTTGGTGAAGAGTACAATCAAGATGGTGCAGCTTATTCATGAGAGAATAAAGGAAGCACATGACCTTTAGAAGTTGTATGACTATCACAGGAGGAGGCCCTTGGAGTTTGAGGTTGGGGACCACGTTTTCATAAAGTTTTCCACTCTACATGGGAAGTAAATGTTTTGAAGAGGTAGAAAGATTTCTTTGAGGGTAATTGGACCCTTTGAGGTGTTGGGGTGAGTTGGTGAGGTGGCTTACCAGTTTGAAATGCCACTATATTTGGAGTGGAACCATGATGTATTTTTTGTCTCTCATCTTCACTGGTATTTTCATGATTAGTCCAAAGTCATTGACTAGGGAGATTTGGATATGAAAGATGAGGGAAATGAAACATCAATCATACATCATTATAGGAAAATAGATGTCACATTCCATGTATATTTCATTCCATATAGGTGTATTTCATACGTTCATTTTTTATATTATTGTGGAGTGACATGTGGTTGTTATATGTTCTAGTGCTGCTAAAATATTCCATAGGGTAAGGTAAATGGTTCTTTATTGTTTCATCTAAAAGATATATAGTTTTTTCTATATAGGATAATGGTAGAATCTTAAATAGATGGTTACTACCCACATAATCTATATTGGTCATGTTACATGTGTCATTATTTAGATGTGATTGTGTGATATCATGATTCAATTCATGAGGGGTATGGTCCCTCATGGATTGGAATGGATAATTTACTGGGTTGAGAAATCATATAACACTTTTCTTCATGTTGATACCAAATGCAAATGAGGATGAATGAAATTGAATGGGTGTTTGTTTTATTGATAAGTTGTGTGGTAGCTTATTCACTAAGAATGGTGATTCATTTAATTGAACATTGATATATATAAAACAAAACTTATTCAATAAAATGGATTCTATTAAATGAATAGAAAAATTTTTATTTCCCACTAGAACCTCGATAAATCAATCTTAAAAACATACCAATACCATGGCCCTCTATGTGGGGTGTTGGGGTAGTAACTTTGGTAGTGAGCACTTATACATGTGATTTGATTCCACTTGTGATTTTGTATACATAAAATCATGTTCTGATGTGTGTAAATAGAATTTATAGAGTTATTACACTATGAGATCCTCATTCCATGCACTTTGAAGGATTCAAGTACCATGATCCATATATGGTAGGCCCTGAGCCATTAGTCTTACCACTAAGAGTGACAAATGTGGAACCTCCAGTTATTCACGAACTAGGAAATGACACTCATCTTCAATATATTTTTAAACATCTGATGGAATCCATGTGGCTTGATCCACAAACCACACCTACTGTGGCTAATATAACTCATTATTTATAGCATTTGTATCATCCTCCAATAATTTCAGGGTATGGTTGTCCTCAGCTTGCTGAGTCTAGGCTGAAGGCCACTGTTTCTATCTTCGAGCATGTAGAAAAACCTCCAGAGATGAGGGTCAAGAATTACACCTATATACTAAATGATTTTTCCAATCACTAGTGGGTTGTTATTAATTATTTTGATCATCATCATAGAATGGTCTGCGTAGACTTCTAGACTACCTTCTATGATTAAATATTTCCTCAGATGGTGGTAGCTGACCGAGCTAGAGTTTGAGAATCTAGAGTAGGGTTATATGTTTTTCAAGGACTATTCATTATGTTTTACATAGTTACAACACTTTTCACTAATTATAACTGGAGATGACCTATAGTGTCCCAGATGCTTCAAGGATGGGATTAAGTATGTCACATGTACTCTCATAAATGTCTTTCACCTACTTTCTTTTTCTAGAATTTTCAATCAGGCTTTTATCAATGAGTGAAACTTAATAGAAGTTTATATTTCTAGGTGCTGAGGTTTAGTTATTAGGTAGTGTAGTAGTTCATCCACTAGTAGGAAGCATACCCTTAAGGTTTCTCATCAGAGTAGTGGTGGTTGGAATATTCGTACTGGAATCTCAGTTATGTGTCATCATTGTGGATGTAATGGGAATTTGAAGCCTCTATGTGATAGAGACACAATTGAGTGATGTTATTTAGGCTATATTGGACATGTTCGTAGATTTTATTAGACCATTCAATCTATATCCAATGGAAGAGGATCCACACCAGCTCCACTATTCGGGGTAGGATCAGTTGTGTTGTGTCAGGTAGTGAGTTAGAGTAGAACTAGCCGAACATTCTGAGGATGAGGTCATGGTCAAGAAAGCTACACTTTTTTTTATTTTCACTAGTAGTTTTGACCTAATCCGGGTATTCTAGCAGTAGAACAGAGCCACAAATCAGGTAAGTTTCATTCTTTATATCCAATTACTAAAGATCAAAGTGCATGATCCTCTACAGTATGGGGTACCATTCTTGTTACATCCACAATCGTATCCACTTTATTTAATATAGGTGCCTCACATTATTTAATATATTTATCAACCTTCAGAATTCTACATCTATAAATTCAACACTTCTATGGTGTGATGTCCCTAGATACACCATTGGTTGTATAGTATGAAGGAATATTACAATGTAGGGACTTCCAACATGCGGTAGGTTGTTATCCCTTCTTGCAGGGACTCCTTTTTATTGAGATGAAGGACTTATATTACACTCTTGGGATGGATTTTTTGGTTCTATATAATTCCTATATTGAATTCAATTTTTATATGGTGTTCCTAACATCACCATAGGTAAGTAGTTATCTACACAAGGGTAAGTGGTATTTTTAAGCTGGAATTGATGGAATAGAGAATCATTGGCTTAGTTGAGTTACCAACCATATTTCTACTCTCCTCATAGTGGATTAGTGTTTACTTATGATATATGTTCCTCCAATATTATATCATTTTGTGGATATCTTTCTTGATGATATTTCTAGAATACCTCGTAAGAGAGAGGTATATTTTATTATTGATCTTGTTCTAGGAGTAGATCCTATGTCCATTACTCCATATTGGATGGAACCTACTGAGCTTTGGGATCTCAAGTGATAGTTTGATGATCTAGAGGCCAATGTTTTTATATAGAATAGTACTTTTTCTAGAATTTCATATATTCATTTATCCATGAAGGGGGGTGTTACCATTAAATTGTGAATGGGATACCAATTGTTGAACCATCTTATGGTTAAGAACCTATATCCACTACCTCGTATAGATAATATCTTTCTCTATATATGAGGTGTTAGTGTTTTTTCTAATATTAACATGAGATCGAAAATCCTTCTATTGTGATTCAGTTCTTCAAATATTCGACATATAGCTTTTCAATGTAGGAATATTTTATATGAATATATTGTTATGTTTTTTGTTCTTATGAATGTTCTTGTGATTTTCATGGTTTTGATGAGTAGGGTTTTCCACCCCTATCAGGATTCTTTATTCATAGTATTTGTTGAGGACATATTAGAGTATTCTTGTACTCAAAGTGATCATGTTGAACACCTAGATATCATTTTGAATATACTTATAGGGAATCAACTTTATTCCAGTCTTTCAATGTGACACATTAGCATTAAAAATGTTCACTTATTGTGTCAAATTATCTTAGAATTAGGAGTATCATTTGATTAAAATAATTTGAGTGATTTAGTTTATTGGGATCATCCCAATAACCTGTTTAATATAAAAAGTTATTATGGGGATGGTTGTATATTATGGGAATCGCATATAGGACATATCATGCCTTCATACGAGTATTATTAGTCTAAAAATGTAAGGTTCCATGTTCCTGGGGTCCGACGCATGTGATAAATAGTTTTAAGAGCATAAAGGAAGGAATATTCTAGAACCCATTCAGAATCTTATATATATTGGAAGATGATATAAATTGATCTTTCAGGAATATAGTATCAGGATAGGAGCTATAAAGATGTAGTAGGATCGAGTCATTGCATATAGATCTCAGTAGTTGTGGCATAATGAGAAAATTTATCAACTCCATGACGTTAATATCGCTACAATTTTCCATGCTTCTCATTTCTAGAGACACTATCTGATGGGTCATCACTTTATGGTTTATATAAACTAAAAAACAAAAAATATTTCTTTACGTAGAGTGACATGAATGTCAAATAGTGAATATGGGTTGAATGCCTTCATAATTTTGACTATGAGAGTTTATATATTACATGAAAGGGAAATTTAGTAGATTATGCTCTAAATAAGAATACTCATGCAGATGACTTTGGGGAATCAAGTTATGTGTGGAAATTGGTGTCCATATTTTCTGAGTTACATTTCATGTTTTCAGAGAATCATGATCTATCTTAGATTATAGCTTTTTTAGTTACCTTATACCTCCTTGATCGGGTGAAGTTCATTTACTTTTTAGATCCTTAATTATTGGTTCTCCCAGATAGTATTTTTGGTGAGGAACTGCCTTCAAATTGGAGTATTGGTAGATATGACAAAATGACTGATTGAAAATTCAATTTCTATATTATTCAAATCAGTTATATAGAAAAATTGGTAACCTATTAATGTGTGGGATAGGCTAACATCCTACACCATAAGAAATAAAACATATATTTAAATCATGTTTAATCATATTAGAAACCTTACCTATGTATAGAATCTAATAAAGGTCATCAAAATTTGTGTCCAAGACATCCATGATGAGGGAGTAAATGTTATTAGGGCATATTTTCCCATGATTTTATAAACAATTCTTTTTCAATCTTTCTTCAATTGAATCGACATGTCAAAATTTGATCTTTCTTGTTGATCCATACAAACTGTTATTCATTGAGGTTCACATGAATAATTCTCTCAACCACCTTGTTGAACATATCATGGGTATAATTGACATTGAATTATTTCTATGTCATTTCATCATTAGAATGTGAGATGATTTCACATACTTCACTTTTTTTATATTCTCGTTATCATCTACCCAGAATGTACAATTCCGAACAACACATTCCTAATTCAAATCAACCCACATTTCACCATACTATTTATGTTCCTTGACCACAAAAAAATCTATCCCCTAATGTTCATTCAGGATAATTGAATTTATTTCCTTACATGATATGTGAATTCACAATACGTTCCCATATTCTTTTTTCAAGACCTTATTTCCATTGGCTTAGGTGGCTAAGAATTTTCTTTGTGACCTTTATACTTCTCTCCCATAAACACAATAGAACTCCCAAAATCTCTTTCACCCTTATTAGAATTATTCCACCTTGGGTTTTGTATACCTCATTAATTTTCTCAATCAATACTATCCCCAAAATCATGTCTTTCTATATCATACTCGGAAACTATAAAATAAAAGATTTGATCATCATAGAGGTTTTTCTTTTTTTATATAGTTTGGATGTCCTTCACAACATGGGACTCATTCCCTTTCTCATGTAACAAACCTTTGGACTCTATATTTTCAATTCTATTTCTAACATGAAATTCTAGAATGGTACTTCTTTACCTCAACTTACATTTTTCAATACCCTAGTCCTTGTTGCCTCCACATGGTGGGTTCATACATATTTAAGAGAGGAACTGATGAGAGAGTCCCATTCTTCTAACATGGAACTTCATCTTGTCTTCTAAAAGATGAATTGTTATATATATATATATGACATCATTATTGGTGGCCTATGATGAAATATTAGATAGCAGTATTTATCACATAGTGTTCCACTTATCAGTAGGTGAATATAGAGTACCATAGCCAAATTGTCTTGTTTCATCCACATATAGTACCTACATGGAAATTTTATGATTTTGCTATGGATTTTTACTCATCTAACCAAGTTCACCTTGATGTATTGACACTTTTTGGGTAGTCATGGGTTGACTGACAAAGGTATTCCATTTTTTCCATAAAGTAGACTCTCTCTCAGATGACAAGATGGGAAGAATTTATGTCCATCAGATCATACGACCACATGAGGTCCCTCGAACAATCTTTTCATATTAGGAAACTCATTTAAAGTCAAGGCTCTAGAAGGGGTTATAGAGAGTTATGGTTGCACATGTGATTATTAGCACATCCATTCACCCTCAGACCAATGGCGAATAAGAACAAGAGATAAAGGTGTTAGAGGATATGATTTGAGCATGCATCCTTGATTTCCAAGGTTTTTAGGAGAATCATATACCACTTATTGAGTTTCACTATAATAATATATTTTAGGAAATGATTTATATGTATCCTTATGGGTTTTTTTTATGGTAGTTCATTCCATTCACCCTTGTACTGGTTATAGGTCAAAGAGGCAGGGTTATAAGTTCCCCATCTCATATGAGAGACTTCAGAGTAGGTTTATAATTTAAAAATTAATATGTATAATAGTAAATAACTATGGAAATATTATTCCAATAATTGATGATGGCCTATAGAGTTCAAGATCAAATAATAAGTCTTCTTATGGGTATCACCCATACATGGGCATAAATGGATATAGAGGAAAGGGAAGTTATTAAATTGTTTTTTCAAGCCATTTGAGATTCTAGATAGATTTGGGCCAATTGTATACTCGTTTCTATTACCTCATAGGAATTATTCCATGCACGATGTATTCTATGTTTCATAGCATCACTGATTCTACGAAGACCCATCTAATTATTTTTATCATGAAGAGGTTGAGTTTGATACTGATTCTTCGTTTGATGAGTATCATATATAAATCATTTAATGAAGAATGATGTATCTCTTAGGATGGTATGTATATTTGGTAAGGGTATTATGGATGAAAAATAGTATACATGACAAGACATGCGAGTGGGTGGATGATGTATGTCCCCAGACAATAGAGTTTTTCCAAGATGAAGTTTTTCCTCCCTTATAAGGTTAACTCGAGGATGATCTCCATTAAGGGTGGAAGGTTGTAAGAAAATATTTTTCATTGTCGTATTGATCCATTTAAATATCACCATAATTAATTTTTTGACCAAATATGGATGCCTAATGAGTTCAAAAAAATTTGAGCGGTGTTCAGGGTTTCTTCCGAGCTTTGCACCTTGACTGGTGGAAGAAACCACTAGGCTACATTGTTAGTATAAACAAAACCTCTCGACCCACATGATCTCTCCTAACTATTCAGGGTGTTTCATGGGGATGAAATGGTACATACTCTTTTCCTTAATAGTGTGACCTAGGGAGCTAGCCTGTCTGGAGGCTCTGTAATTTTAATAGAGGTTGGAAGTATGGTTTTCCAAACCATGTGCATGAACTTTTTGGCACCCCTCCTCGGATAGGGAATGGTGCATGGTTTTCTCAACCGTGTAGCCAAACCATATATCTAAGATATTTTGGTCAAAATGATCATTTTACCTTTAATGAAGAATTAATCATATCTCTATTCTCTTTTTATCTTCTTGCAGAAATATTTTTCTTAGGAGATCCCAATTAATGCCGTTTTCATATCTTTTGGTCTCATTCCATTATTCATTGTCCAATTCGAGCCCCATTTGTCTCGTTGTATGCACATTGGTAAGTAATATATTCATCATGAGTCATTATTTATTTTTATTTCCCTTGGAACCACTATTTTTATGCTACCTTGTATGACTTATTTTTAGTTTATTGATCATTTCTTCCTTTTTTATTTTGATATAATCCAAAATAATTTTGAATACCAATTGAGGAGAGTGTTATAGGCTCGAGGTGGGGGTCTATGAATCATCCTTATACTATAAAAATTTTATAAACTATCATTATTGTTCACAAAATGACTTCTTCTGGAGTTTATAGTTAAATTCATATTCCATGCTTAGAATCATTGTTCTCATAATATTGAGGCCATTCTATATACGATCCTTACGTTTTTGTGGCTGATACCATAACTCCTTCAAAAAAATAGAGGGTGATCTCTTATTAATTCTTTTAGTGGTTTGGTATGACAGTCTATGCCACCTCTTTGGTGTGATATAACTTAACCATTTAAGGTAAGTTTTCTTAAATATTAAAAGTATCATTATGTTTTTAATGACTCAAAAATGTATGGTTTTGACTTGACCCTCCTAATTTAAATGTTTCCAATTAAATAATGAACCCTTAAAATGTGAATGGAATGTATATTATATTCCTCACTTAGCCTTGCGAAATTTAATTGAAATGCTTATGGTTACATGTATAGAGAAAAAACATTCATTCTAATGAAAGATAAAGGAATCGACCAATAAATTGAATATGAAATTATGGTAACAAATTATTAAATGTCCATGATATTCCTTTTCACAGTAACGAAAGGTAATGAGCTGAGAAAATCGAATTACTAAAAGGAATGAGTATTATATAGCCGAATTAAATAATGATATTTATATATGGTGCCTATTAAATATAGACCTTTTCATTAATATAGTACTCTTCATACATAACCTAACTTTGGATTCCTAAGGTAAATCCTTAACCACTCAGATGATTCCATTTTAATTCATGGAGATGATTTACAGGATTGATACCCACCTTATAACATGATATATTTCTACTATCAGATTCCCAAAATGATGTTCTATGATCCGTTCACTATATTCTAAATATTATAATTCATTGGACACACTCCTTTTATCCATCTTGATGTATTCAAAATTGTGGCAATAAGGGTTCACCCATTAGTCCCAAACATGATTATCCCATTTTTCCTTGGATTAGATCCTTTGACTTAGTTAGAATTTACTATAGTGGACGGTCCTGGGAGATTCCCATTGGATTAAAATCAAAACCCTTATTCCCAAGTTATGTATTATTACTAATTTGGCTCATCTGATGAGGTCAAGGATTCCTTGGTTTTCACCATAGATTTTATTTCATTATTATCATCACCTCGTATGCCTTGGTTATTCTTTTAGATCCTCTATTATTATTATTATTGTCATCATCAATATAGAAAACCATGGTCATACCATGGATCCAATTACTTCACATATTATTATAAAATATGACATGATTAATTAAATGACTTAATTTTTTGAAAAAACTGATACTAAAGAAGGTACCAAGGTATTTACAATATTAAAATGTATTTATTATCATTATACTGACACTCTAATTTAGTTTATATTCAGAGACTAGTTTGTATAGACATTGGTGGTGGTGGCCTATTGAGATTTATAACACATACTATCTGGGCCACCGATGGTATCCAAGTAGATTACATGTATGTTGGTTGTGATAAGGGGAATCATCCAT
The DNA here is from genome assembly GCA_963277665.1 of Viscum album. Taxonomy (NCBI): domain Eukaryota; kingdom Viridiplantae; phylum Streptophyta; class Magnoliopsida; order Santalales; family Viscaceae; genus Viscum; species Viscum album. The sequence continues at coordinate 1,377,834,567 of OY728120.1, read as the reverse complement.
CTTTGGAAACATGATCATGGTTGCTTTATTATGATGGAGAATAATAGTAGATGATAAAGTGTGTGCTTGGGATGCTGGAATATTTGTGGCTAATGTCATATTATTTTTTATACTATTTATTTCTTGCTAATATGTATCAATTTTTTACTTCTTTATAGAGACATGAAATAGAATAGATTATCATATTTTTTATATCATAAAGTTTCTAGCCTTTATTATTATTATTATATATTTCTTGGTAATTTCATTATGCTTCTACTGAGTAATTCATTAATATCAAGATTCCACTATTTATCATAGTATTATTATTTTTTTGTGCTCCAACCTAACATGAGGGAAGTATCTCTGCATGGACACACCCTAGGCCCCTTATTCTTGTCGATAACCTCTAGAAAATGGGGATTCATGCTTGAGGACATGTGGACAGCCAGCTTCGAGTCACATTTGAGTGGAACCTATTTAGAAATGTCTTGGAAAAAATTTAAAAAATCAACTCAAGAATCTTGGGTGACTACATAAGGGACTAAGGTAAGGAAATATAAGACCCATCCTTTAATGTAACATGGACTTAAGGTTAAGTTTCACTAGACCTCCATGAAAACATGCATTCTATTATTATGGGAATTCTATTTCCACTAATGATCTTTTTGGGCTAAAAATTTTAATATATGTGGCCAAATTACTTGTATGGTACTCGAAGCATGTTTACAAAACACCTAATATGAACCTCCTTATCGGTAGAGGCTAGTGTAAGCATCAGGGGTGGATTGATGAATACATGGGAGGTGATTTTACACCATAGATTAATGAAGTAAACCCAATGAGATACATTCCCATTTTTGGATTGATAAAATGGTTCCCTAAAGTCATGAAGTTTATAATGTTATAACAGTAAAATCTCATGAATTGGAGAGGTTATAATAAAATATATAATAAGACATGAATAAGAATATATGTACATAAAAAAGTCCAAAGAAAAAAACTAGTGTATATTTTAACTATTAAATCACAAAAACTATAAATATACATCACAAGGAAGAAAAATGATGACTATGTAACCTAAACGATGAGTTCTAATGAGTGGAATCTCCTGGAATAAAATTTACATATAACCATAGTATCACTCAAAGGATCTCTATCCAAGAGTATTAAAAATGCTACCAAGACCCTAATATATTAATAATGATAGATTCCATGCTCACAGTACAAGAAAAATTTGTTTAACAATTTTTTTTCTCATGGAAGTTCTAGTAACCTATGCAAAAAATAGAGTTTAAATATATATAATATTGTATAGGTTTTTTAAAACCTCCATGAATTATTTTTTTATGTTTTCTATAAGTGGTAGTTTCAATTGAACTGCAACTAAATGTTATAAAAACCCATAACCCATTCCCTTCCCTCACTCCTTATATGCTACCCAGAACTCCTACCCCACCTCCCCCGAACCTCCTCTATTCTCCCCATTGGTGACGTCGAGCCCATGACCCCATTCACCCCACCCTCCCCATATTATCTACCCAAAAGAGACCATATGCCAGTGATCCCCTTTCCCTCCACCCACCTCTTATCCTCTCCCCGATGGTGACCTTGAGCCAATAACCCCAAGCCTGCAACCCACAAAACCTATGACACCAAACCCTATGGCCCCACACCTCCAACATCCCTCACCTCAGCTCGGTTACCGTCCTAAGTGTATAATTTTTTCTAAAGTGGAATCATTACATTAATGGAGGATATTATTCCCAGTAATGTTTCATTATCCATACCTATTTACCTTCGGTGGTTGTACATGTGTCATTGAATTCAATAATTATTTTTTCATGCATAAAATTTTTATACAATTGATTACCTATTTGTTGATGGTGGTTGTTGATTATGTATTGTTTATTTTTTCTTATAATCTATTGGTTTGTATTGGGTAAGGCCCCTTATATATTTTTTCCTTCTTGGTGGTAGTAATCATTCCCTATACTAATTTTGGTGGGCTTAGGCTAGAACACTCAGCACACCACTAAAAAATGAGTGAAAATTGTCAGATGTGTTTCATTAAAATATCATCAAATATCTTCAGTAGACACAAATATATATAGATCACATTTTTTATTTTTCATTACTTTATTCATTAACAATTCCACAAAGATACATCTAATTTGTAGCTAAAAAAATTATGGGGTTTTTATATAATAAATTATGAATAGTCTTATGATTATATATTAATTATCAATGATTATATGAATCAACATAATTATTAATATTGAAATAATAACCTCTATGGAAATATTAATTGACACAATATATTCCATAAAATATATCAATGATATACTTTATGATATGATATAGGTCTCTAATAAATACCATAGGATTCAGTTATGATTATAATGTTCTATTGGATATATAATATATTCAAATAAAATATAAAAATATAATCCATATTCATACTATATGATTCACCCATTTTATTTAATATTTATCAGTTTCACAAATGAAATAAATCCCTTTAATGATTCTTTGTTATACTTCACAATTGTATGAGAATCCATCAAATCCTCATTAAAAACTGTTTAAAAAATAGTAATTTTTTTTGAAAAAATAATTTACAATAATTTTAATCAATTATCCACAACATTAAATTATAATAATATGGACCTTAATTATTTGAAATAATGGAATGATGAGAAGAACAAGATTTTATGATCCTAGCTGATCGTATTCTTAGAGCACTCCACCACTACCATTATTTTCAACGTATAATAGTCATACAGTTTTAATAGAGAATGATAATGAGCCAGTCATTTCACCAAATTTCATTGGCATCCCAAAAAATTATTCACCTCTAATGATGGAACAGTTCTTCACCCCAGTATTTAGGGTATATTGGCGAGTAAACATTAATGTTATATATGATATTTTTCAAAAAAACATTATATTTTATTAATTTTTAATGAATTTATAAAACATATAAACACAACCATAAAAGGTATACAAATACGAACACATAAGATGTAAGGGACCTGATGGACGTTAAGATTTTCATTATGTTAGATGAGTTTGGGGTGCCAGCTGGTGATGCCGTAAGAATCTATGGGCATATTCGTAGGCATCTTTCTTGTAATATGATTAGCTTTCCTGTTAATTATAAATATTGGATTCATATGCCGATATCTTGAAAAAATGAGTTCCTTGATACTCATGTAAAGATAATATTTATTGAATATTCATTGAAAACTAATTTAAAACACAAGAATAAATTTTTTTAATATACTGAAAAAGTGTTATGGTTTTTTATTCTAGTGGTTTTCTCATTTTCATGTCCCTAAATCCATTTTTGAAAAATGGAGTTTGAAAAATTTGGGCAATAAATAGTTGGATTTTAAATATAGATTATGGAATTTGTTTAATGAGTCTTCTATTATCTCACTAAAAATGAATTAGAATGTGCTTGAAGGAATGTATCATGAGTAATGGAAGCTCATTATCGATATCAATAAAGATGTATCTCATGAGGTAATTGAAAATTTTATAGTATCATAATAACAAAATATATATTTAAATTTTATTAATGATTCTATTTTTTTAGGAATTAACAAAAAAAATATGAATCGTGAGAAGTAAGTCTTTCCTCACCTTGAAGAGTCTCATAATATTTCGAGTATAAGGAAATTTATTGTTTTATATTATTAAATATTATTTATATAAATTTATTATGAATCAATGTATTTTCTGACTTGTTTACATTATTTCTAATGTCTAATCAATTTGGCTACTCTATTGGATGAATATAGATGTGTTTTAATCTTCATAAGAAACCAGAAGGATGTTTTTAACGTTACCCCACCAAAGTTGATGGAGTGAGTCATTTTCATTAATATGTCAAATTATTTTGTTACTAGTGAAATGTAACAAAAAATATATGATAAAAACTAACAAGCCTTAAACCAAATTAAATGGGTGAAGCTACCTAGATCCAATGATGTATATTTGAAATATTTCGATATATCTAGTCAGCCCCAATTAATTGGGATTATGTCTTGTTTATTGATATAATATAATTTTCAAAATTATGTTTTTATCGTAATGAAATAATGATGAATACTAATGAAAAATATATTAATTAGATATCATTATAAATTTTATATATTTTCAAAAATAATTATTAATATTTTTATAATTACATGTTAAAATTTTAGAAGACTGCGATTAGAACCCTTTATAATCAGCATCAGTTTCCATGAACGATAGAGTAGGAATAGTTTTAGCGAAGGGGAATCTCATAGATGTGTAGAAGAGGGGTTCTAGGCCTACACCTTTAGCTATCTTTGGAAGGGTGGTGTCATCTATTACTGGTACTCCCAGTGGGGGTTCTAGTAGTGTCGTTGATCGGGAATCAAAAATATAAATTTCATGATTGGAGGAAAAAGTGAAAGAATAATATTTTTATAGGGAAACACAAGATCTCTGGTGGTCGTAAATGGAAAATTCATTATTTTCTTTATTTATGTGGATGATATGCAAGACCTATGGAAAAATTTAATTCCATATGTATCATCTCGATGAGGTAAATTATAATTTCAATATATCATTCACACATTTACAAAAAACACATACAAAATCCATAATATATGTACCTGCAATTTCTGAGAACCTTCATTATTTTATATATTTAGTAAAAAAAATCTGATAATAACCACTAAATAATTTAGTTGTCATTATATTAACTTATCTCATGTGATTTTTTGTTGTTTTTTGTTAAAAAATTCACAAACTGAATAAAAACCCACTACTGAGTACCCAAAAAACAACACATATAAAAACTAACGCTCAATTATAAAAATCTCCACAAAATGATTATTGAACATGAAATAATCAGTGATTTAGAATATAAAATAATCTTTTATCAATCAAATTTGATCACTGATATATATAAAATAACCAATCAATATTTTAGAAATTAATTATACTAATATTCGAAATAGTGAAATATCATTAATTTTATAAATAATAAACTATGTATAAAATTATAATTTTAAAAAATTATTTAATGATTACAAAATTTATCACATAACAACAACCGAATATTTATTTGTGAAATATTGGAATCGACGCCACATCAATCTGAATTACGGTTTTCTTATAATGCCCATAAATATGATTATAATTATTTGAAACCATAAAATGTAATTTTAAAAATAAAATAAAACAAAAAAATCCCTTCTTAATGTGAAATAATGGGACAACAACCATTGAGTTATTTATGACATGTACAAGAAAACAAATCATCCATTCAACATGATTTGTGCAATGAATGACTCAATTATAAATTCTAAATGATATCAAAATATAAGAAACCTACATGAGAGGGTGAAACCTAGAAAGGGATATCATATTACACTAAAATCATATGACAATGACCATATATTTATTTTTTAAATATAGGAACTACACACATATCATTATGAATGACGGTTTTCACATTATGTCCATAAACATATTTTAATGTTTTAAAGGACTAAAATATGCATGTAAGGGTAAAAAATTCGAATGACTTCATATTGACCTAAATTATTCTGAAAATAATAGTATAATCAAAATTTTAAGGTTAGAACTGATGGAATTTCATTTTGAGTGATGGTTTTCCATTATGATCGTAAATGAGTTATTAGTGTTTTAATAAACTAAAACATGCATGGAATGGTCAAAAAAAGAAAACTGATGAAGGGTTATCTTAAAATTTCAAGAAACCATCATATATTTATTTTTGAAATTTCGTAACCTAGGTTTCATTATTTCGAATGATGGTTTACCTGTTAGGGCTGTAAAATTGTTTTTTGAGTTTGAAAGCACTAAAACGTGCATGGAATAGTAAAATCTATATTTACAATGTATAATTATTCTAAAATCACGGGTTAATGGCCATAGATTTAGTTTCTAAATATTTTAACTAATGGCACCTCATTCTGAATGATTGTTTCCAGTTATGTCCTTAAACACATTTTTAGTGTTTCAAAACACTAAAACATATGTGGAACGATAAAAACCTAAAAAATCAAACAAATTTCCATGAAATCATGGTAAAAAGCCATACATTTCATTTTTAAATATATCAATTGATGAAATTTCATTCCAAATAATGGTTTTCCTATTATGGTCAAAATGTTTTTTTAGTTTTTTAAAACACTAACACATGTGTGAAACAATAAAAACTAGAAAAACGTAGCTAGATTATTTTCAAATCATGCAAAAACCATAATATATTAAGTCTTTATATGTATAAACTGATTTCACATCATTCTGAATGATTATTATCCCATTATGGCCATAAATATGTTTTTACTATTTAAAAAGAATGCATGGAATGGTCAAAACCAACCAAATGATGGAAAATTATCCATAAATATTGGGAAACCACCGTGGATTTTATTTTGAAATTTTGTAATGGTAGTCACATCACTATGAATGATGGTTTTTCCATTATGTTTATAAGCACATTTTTTGTTTTTTAAAAACAAAAATGTGGGTTGAAAAGCCAATATTTGAAAAACAATGCTGGATTGTCCTCAAAAAAGGGTAAATCCACCATATATTTCATGTTTAAATGTTGGAACTAACATCACTTCTTTCCAAATTATGATTATCCTTTTAGGGATGTGAACACATTTTTAGTGGTTTAAAATAATAAAATGTTCATTGAATAGTAAAAACAAGGAAAACGATTTCATATTATCCTGAAATCATGATAAAAACAATGTAGATTTAATTGTGAAATGTAGGAACTTAAGACATTTATTTTCAAATGATGGTTTTCCCGTTATGGGTGTAAACATGTGTTTAGTGTATTAAAAGATTACAACATGCGTGGAACGTTCCAAACCATAATAAAAATTCTTTATTGTCCAAAAATTAGTGGATAACCTCTGTGGATTTAATTTTTAAATGTTTGAACTGACGATGTTCCATTCTAAATGATGATTTCCCCATTATAGCTTTAAACATATTTTAGTGTTTTAAAACAGTAAAACATGTGTGGAATAGTCAAACCTAGACAAAAAATGTTATATTGTCTAGAAATTTGGGTCAAACCACCTTATATTTTATTCTGAAATGTAGGAACCAATAAATCATCATTCAAAATGCTGGTTTCCCCATAATATTTGTAAACACGTTTTTAGTGATTTTAAACACAAAAACGTGTGTGGAAAGGTCAGAACCACGAAAATGATTTCAGATTATCCGGAAATCAAGGGAAAATCACCTATTGGTTGTTTTTGACATGTACTTATAGAAAAAACATCAATATGATTTTTATTTCTATTTGAATTACTAGGTAAAAACTTATAAAAAGTACAAAAACCTACAAAAACAAGTTTCTTGGGGTCAAAACTAGGAAAATGGCATTGTTTTTCCTAAAAATCAGGGAGGAATGATTGAAGATTTAATTTTTATATGTAGTAATTGATGATGTTTCATTATGAATTATGATTTTCTCGTTATAGCCGTAAACAAATTTTTAGTGTTTCAAAAAACTAAAATATGATTGGAATAGTGAAAACCAAAAAATGATGTCAAATTGCCTTGAAATCATGGGACAACTACCTTCAATTTAATTTTGTAATGTAGGATGGAATGGAATTCCAAATGACGGTTTTCCTATTATAGTCATAGAGGTGTTTATAGTGTTTGTAGTGTTTTAAAACACTGAAATGTACATGGAATGGTAAAAACTAAAAAAAGACATCGAGTTATCCAAAAATTATGTTTCAATGGCCATATATTTAATGGTGAAATATAGGAACTGATGTAATGTCATTCAAAATGACATTTTTCTCATTATGGTTGTAAACAGATTTTTAGGGTTTTAAAACACTAAAACATATGTGGAATAGTGAAAAATAGGAAAATGACATCGTATTTTCCTAAAATCAAGGGAAAATACCTATATATTTAGGTTTGAAATTTTGGAACAGTTGGCATGTCATTTTGAATGACGGTTTTCCATTTATACCCATAAACATTTTTTCATTTTTTAAACTCTGAAACATGATTAGAAGGGACAAAAATAGACTAATGACATCATATTGTCCTCAAATCTTGGTAAAACCACCATAGATTTCATTTTTAGATATAGAAATAAATGGCATGTCATTCTAAATGATGGTTTTTCTGTTATGTTCGAAACAAATTTTTATATTTTTAAAACAATAAATCATGAATAGAAAATTTTCATTGAGAAAAAAGATGTCGGCTTATCATTAAATAAAGGGTTAACCACTGTAAATTTAATTGTGAATTATAGGAACTGATGGTATGGAATTCCGAATGAATGTTTCTCTATTATGGATGAAAAGGTGTGTTTTTTGTTTTAAAAAACCAAAAATGGGTGGAAGGGGAAACACTAGTTTATCATTGTCAATGTCACAGCCTAACATTTTAAATTTATTTTATTTTATTATTTTCTATCCTATTTACTTTTCATTGGGTTTTGGGTGAACCAATGTTTAAAACTTTTGGAGTCCGGTTGAGAAAAGCACACGTTTTTAGTTTGGCATCACCGGGTGCATGGGCAGGGCACGGTTATGAGACCGCGCGACCTGCCCGGTTGCCAAAATAAATTAAAACATAAATTAATAATAGAATAATGATTTTCAATAAAATGTAGATAAACAAATAAGGAGTTTTTAATAAAATTTATAAAATTTCCTTAACGAAAATAATAATAATATTGATTGAGAATATTATCATTACTCTTAATAGTGTTATGAATATAAGAATTAATTAATTTTTTAATATTATAATAATAATTATTGTTGTTAATATCAAAAATATGTTAATGTCCTTTATTTTATATTATTTTATATGGCTTTGAAATATTTTACTGAGGTGCGGGCCGAGTTCGATTGATATCTTTTGTTTTTGTAGTTAAATGATGGTTCTGGGGTTTATCAGTGCTCAACACATGGGCATGACATGATTGAAGCCGAGCAGCTTCTCTAACTCACCTTGTGGCCGACATGGTGAATGATTAATTGATTAATAAATAATATAAATTAAAAAAAATTAATAATAATAATAATATAGTAACTTGAGAGAATTAATATTATTATCATGGATAATAATTTAATTGAGAGTATTAGTTTTATTAATAACATTTTATTAACATGATTATTGTATAGTTTATTTTTTAGTTCATTAAGTTTTTTTCAATTTTATTATTATTATTATTATAATTGTTATAATTTTTATTTTTATTATTAATTTACATTTTTTTACTTATTTTTCTATTCTTTTTTTCCTAGGGGTTGTGCTACCCTATGGACCTTCTACCCATCAAACCCCCTTCCCCTTTGGTTTTACCCTACACCCCATACCCCACATTGAATTCTCTTCTCCCTTTCATCACGGCACCACCGGCCGACCCCCTTCTTATCTCAGTCATCCGACAACACACTGACCGCCTCTTCCCTGCTTTGTCCGACGATCCGTGCACGCCACCCCCACTTCTGGCCGTTTGGACCTTCTTCTAAGAGACTCTCTAAGCCGGTTTCGCCCTCACTTTCCCACCTCCAATCAACCCACAACTCCACTGGTGCCTCTTCCATGTCTATACCAATGCAACCCACAACCGTCCCCCTCATTGGCCGACCCATTTCTGGCGATCGGACCTCCCGACCGAGCACATGTTGCACCGCCATATTTTCTCCCTTTGGATAGGATTCTACCTATTGTGTTTGGGGTTTCGCCTCTTCTTGTTTTTGTTATTTTAGGTTTTTGTTAATATGTAGTCTGATTTAGTGTTAAATTTTAATTTTTTTCGTTCAAATTATTGATTTAGGGTCCCATTTGTATTCCTCATGGTGCATATTAGCTGCAATTAGAGATTCACACATGTTTGGGGAGTTCTTCCTTCCAAGGTAGGTGGTTCCATGAACTTGCATTTTTAAATAATTTAATTTGTTTTTTTAGTAAATTTTAACTTGTTTTCTGCTTTAATTTCATTCTACGAACTATGTTTTATATTTTGTTGGCATTCTTGTTTGATGAAATTGGATTTCTTAAATAATATAGTTTTTTCGCATATGTGTGTTATTTTATAAATTCTAGGAAGTGGTTAATTTATTGTTTGAGATATGACAAATATGTTGTCATGTGCACTTTATTTTAAAATGGGGTTTTCATGTAAAAATTGTTGTGTTTTTATGTGAGACCGTGTGTTAAATCTTGTTATGCCTTTTGGGGTGTTTTATGAATTGTGTTAGTTGTTTTTTTTAATTAATTATGTAATATGAATCATGGTTGGAATGATTTTATATATTTTTTGTTTGGTGAGAAATGTTTTTTCAAGGCACTTTAGGTGCGTTTGTACTTAATTGATATTTTCAATGGAAAATGGATTGTTTTGATGTGTTGAGATTGTTGTGCACCATTAAAATTTTTAGGAAAATTGTTTAATTGGTATATTGAATTGTGAATGTTATAAGAACCCTGTTTGAAAGATGTTGTAATGTGAGTTTGATCTTAAAGAGCTAATTTTCAGTGTGTTTTTGGTGTAAAGTCATGTCGCGCTTCTTGAAAGTGTCTCAGAAATTGTGAATATGGTTTATTAAGTTGCGTGAGTAATGAAAAATACATTTCAGAAGGGTTTGTAATGTTATATGTTTTATGTGTTGAGTGCGGGGGAGTTTTTGTGTGAGCAAAGCCATGTGGGATTTCATGAAATTATTTTATAATTTTTTCAAGTTTCTTATTTAATGGTGACAATAGTTGTTTAATTGCACAAATGGATTATTGAATTTTAAGTGCTACAAATGGTGTTTAAAGAAAGAATTGAAGTGCGTATTAGTTCAAAGTGGAAATTATGAGTTCAAATAGCATTTTCAAGTAAAATTTGTATTTTGTAACATATGGAACTTGTTTAAGGACATGGGAAACCCTGGGTATGTAGGTGGGATGACTGGAACTAGTACTCTATTGAATGGAGGGGTTTTGAACATGGTTCACATAGCATGTTTTACATGACAACACTAACAAAATTATATTAGAGATGATTGGGGACAACTAGGTTAGGCATATTCTCCCTACTAGTTGCTCGTGCACGAGAACCACTATTTTTTATTGTTACTTTTCACCGAGGTATGAGTTTCTAGTGACCCACACGAACTATATGACCCTTAGGGGATTTACCTATGGTGATCTTTATTCAATACATGGTGCCTTCCATCAGCATATGGAGGACCACTCGGGTGTGTGTGTTCTCTTTATAAATTTCTTTTCCTCTTTAAAATAGAATTTTTGAAATGGTTTTTCTTCTTGTGTTCATTTTTAAATTTCAGTTAGTAAATGACTTCTTTAAAAGTGTTTTAAAAGCACGAATATGAATAGAAATGTTAAATTATCTTTTTTTAGTTGTGACATAGAATATCATTGTACGGTTGTATCTTATTGTGCCCTTGGATCACACTCTACAAACACCATTAGGTGTATATATTTTCTGTTTCTTTTGTTTCCAGGTTGAGGTATCGTGCTCAGCGATGGTGGTTCAAGTTATTAGTGGTCATTCCATACAAGTCCTTGTTGGTAGCTTGTGGATATTGCACCTCTCTTGTTGCATAGAAGTTTTTTATTAACCATTTTACTCCTCTGTCATTTTACTTTGTTGTTTTTTCTAATGTTGTAAATAATTTAATTTGAATGTTTTTAAGGGATTGTTTGACTGAATTTATCAGATCAGAATTTTTAGTTTTGGTTTTTGATTTTAAAATGTTTAATTCAGTTAAATCATTCCTAGGTTTTATTTTTGATACCTAGGAACCTGTGCCAGCCAGTGGGGATCGGGAACAACCCTTGGGTCTTACTGCGTACCAGGTCGGGCACTAGGTCGGATGGCGACCTGGCCTAGTTCATGACAAAATGGAATCAGAGGAGTTTGAGTCTCTTGGTTTGTGTCCCTTTAGGAAGAGTAAGGGTAGAATGGAGTTAATTTTTCAGAACTTGAAGTTATAGCTATGAGTAAGGTGCCCACCCAGCTCACCTTGTGGGGAGACATTAGTTACAAGGGGAAGTTTAGGTTTTTCTGAGTCTTTGCTACTTGTGGTTAATCTTGTTTGAGGGAAATGAAATTGGATTTAGGTCAATGGTCTCATCAATATCACAGGGCATGGAAAGCCATGTGGGGTCGATGACATTTTCCTAGATTACTCTCCTTGACGGTGGTGTAACCGACGTATGGCCTCCAACCATATGTCTAAGTCACACATCGACACTAGATTCCACTTGTATCGTCTTTTTTCCCCTTCGGTCGCAATTTTTTTTAAAACCCTTGTTTGAAATGAGTACGAATCAAATTTTAAAACAGTAAAGGTTTGATCAGGTTCTTGGGTATCCTCATTAGCTAGTTTACTCCCCCATAAAGTGTTAGTGCACGGGTGAAGTGAGACCATGGGTAATTCTCTGTGGGCGGATCCTCCAGTTGATCAGTGTAAGAACCATTACTTCTTGAACATCATAATATGAAGTTACCTCTATTTTTGTTGTTTACTGGATTCCCTCATTTTGGGATAGCGTATGTGAGAGGAGTTGGATGAAACATTGGACTCTTAGGTTGCATGAGCTGTTGACGGTAGATTTCGACATCGTTAAGTCTGTATGTCATGGCTGGATGAGGTGAAATAAATTCCTATGGAGAAAAGTAGAAGTATTATAGAGTTTTCGATGTGGGTCACTATTTTAAAGAGGTCCTTTGGGTCTTTTCTGTTCCCTTTATTTCGTTGAAGTGTTGTGTGACAAAAATGGACGTCGAATCGGGCTTCATTTGATGGAGTTTTTGGGGTCATTGTATGGTCATTAATGACATTAGAAGGGGATGTTCCGTTCAAAGTGTTTCTAAATCCAGACTGTGAGGCAGGAGATGCATAAATTATCAGAGATCCAACCATATGTCTCGGAGTGAAGTTGGCACATAGTCAGGAAACCTTTGGGGTTATGAGGGACCTCAGTCTAGTGTCCATTTTCTATTTCTGTAATGAAGGAAGTTTATGTTTTCTGTGAATCTATTGTGTTCTAAAAGGTCCAGTAAGATGAAGGGGTCCAGAGGACCCAACTTCCTTGCGTTGAACCGAGTGTTTTCTTCTGTCTGGTTTGGAGTTTTGGGGTTATTCCCTTACGGTGGGGTGTTAAGTTGTTGGGGAATCCCCCAGGTAAGCTCATGTCGGGCGTTCTACGTCGGTCTATTACAGCTTGTTAAGCTATTTGGTCTTTAGGGTGGGAAGACCCACAGTGGGCCTCTTTAAAATTCCATGTGTGTACATCGATGCAAGAATATTTATAATGGTTGGGATCCTCTTCAGCCATCCCCATGGTGTTCTTTGGGTTCTGTTCCTAAAAATGGAATAGTAGTAGATGATAAGAGTGTTTTTTGGGTGTGGTTTGACCTTTTTTGTTCGTTCTAATCAAACAGTGTGGTTTTTGTTTAATGTTGTTCAGGGTGGCCCAGTTTGTGAAGTTGGTTTCCATTAGTGCGAGAGTTTCTTTCCTTGATCAATCAACTGGATTTGTTTAAACCTTTGAGGTGGGTGGAACTTAGTGTAAAGTCTTTTTACTGGTTTATTTAGGTTTTCAGTTGAGTCAAATTCTCTGATCACGGTGTGTTTTCCTCTTTTCACTTGTTGCTTGTGGAGATCCTCTTTGAACATTAACAGGGTATCAGTTTTAGCTTCATCCTTAAATCATAGTTGTGGATTTTAAGGAACAAAAAGCATTTTGGTGGAAGGAATTGTCACACCCTAACATTTTCATTTTATTTTAATTTGTTATTTTCTATCCTAGTAACTATTTGTTTTGTTTTGAGTGAACTAATGTTTACAAATTTTGGAGTCTGGTTGAGAAAAGTGCACGTTTTTTATTTGGCGTCACCGGGAGCATGGGTAGGGCACAATTTTGAGACAATGTGACCTACGCGATTTTCAAAATAAATAAAAAAATAATGTAATAATGGAATAATTTCGTTCAATAAAATGGAGATAAAATAATAATAAGGACTTTTAATAAAATTTAAGAAATTTCCTTAAAGAGAATAATAATAATATCGTTTGAGCATATTATTATTACTATTAAGAGTGTTAAGAATATAATAATTATTTAAGTTATTAATGTTTTTTATAATTATTATTGTTAATTTCAAAAATAAGTCAATGTCTTTTATTTTATTTGTATTTGAAATATTTTAATGAGGTGTGGGACGAGTCTGATTGATATCTTGTGTTTTTGCTGGTAACTGATGGTTATAGGGTTTTTTTGTGCTCAACGCACGGGCATGACATGATTGAAGCGGAGCATCTGTAAAGACGCAGAAATTCCATGGAAATTTTTTTCATAAATTCATGGGATTTTTATGAGTCCGAAAAAATTTACGGCGCTTGATTCCGAGGCCCGATGTGCCCGAAATCAATTTCTGATGTTTTTTTAGGTACGTTCAGTAAACGTGAGAGCGGGATTTTATAACTTTTGAACCGGAGCTCGGAATTGAAATCTGAGGGCACTGTTGAACTCATAGCACCAATATTCACTTAATAAGACTTTCACCTCGATGTCAGTTGGTCGGGAATGGAAGGTAGATTATGAGGATTTTAAATAAATTAAATAAAAATAAAGTGATAACATATTTTTATTTTGTGGTTGTTAAAACCTCCAAGAGGAGGTTAGAGGTGGGGGCCACCACATCATAACCTCCCATGAGAAGTTATTTTGGGCGGGCCCACCCGCACATAACCTCCCCTGGGAGGATATCCTCAGTGGGTCCCACATGGGGTTTAACCCCCCTTTAACACCCCATTTATGTGGGATGAAACTCTCCACCTACCCCACTAATTAATTTTTCCAACCCTCTAAATTATTTAATTGAATTTATTTAGTTAAATAATTTAAAACCCATTTTAATTATTTTGAATTCTTTGGCCAACAAATTAAATAATGGGTTAACATAACCCATTATTTTTTGTTGTAAATACTTTTGGTGGAGCTTGTGAGAGGGTAGGAAGATCTTGGAGAACCCTTGGAGAAATATCTCTCAACAAAGAATGTGAAGAATGCCTCTTCATCGTCATCGAAGAATGATGAACTCTTTCTTCGATCTTCGATCAGGAAAAAGTAGAAGGAGTCGACCACGAAGAACGCCGAAGGCGATTCTTCCTGGGTCTCCTACCTCAGGCACTTCCCGACATCAACAAATCGACGTCCGCCATTCCTCCCCTTCCACCTTCAACGATTGACAAACGAGGTAGGGGTTGTTATATGTATGAGTTTTACCCTCAGATCATCACCGTTCAAATTATGGATTGTAACCATCTGATTGATATCACCATAACGAGGAGGGCTTGGACCGCATGAACACAGCCCGACCCTTCCCCTTTGTTCTATCTCGATTGTTGATGATGGCAGTGGCACAAATGGATCCCTCGGAAGAGAGGACTATAGCAGATCAATGGTGGTTGGTGTTGGTCTGACCGTGATGAAATCCGGCTGTGAAAGAAACCGGCACCGCAAAGGCTGACGGGTCGCTTGAGGGGTGCGGTGCCGTCGCGCCGCGCGGAGCACTGGGTCGTGGCCAGCGTGGTCCACGGCCGAGCAAGGTACCCTTCCAGGCCACCGGAGGGGCGCGACGCCGTCGCGCCACACATATCAAGGGAGCCACGTCTAAGGCATGGAATGGCGCCATCGTGCGGCGCCGATGGTGCGGAACCGACTGGCCACTCGGCCAGCCGGACAAGGCGGGAAACCTCAGGTCACGCGGGCTACTGAACCGGTGCCTTGTGTCGGTTTTGTTCGGAAGCTAGGGGCGCACCACCTCCCCCCCCCCCCCACGAGTGGCCATCCGAGCCAACTAGCCGAGCCACGTGGGCCGGCCAGCCGGGCGACGGGGGCTGCCAGCCAGGCGACGGGGGCCACCAGCCCGTCGGGCGATGCAGGCTTCCAGTTAGGCCATGTGGGCCGCCAGCAAGCTGGGCCACCCTCGGGTCGGGCTGCCCCCTCGAGCCAGGCTACCCTCCATCTGGCCTGGTCGGTCCCGCGGACTGGGTTGAACTCCAGTCCAGACTCGGGTCAGGTTGGGTCGGTCTGACTGGACTGGACCGGACCCAGACCCGTTTGACCTGATTAAACTTTTGAGCTCATATCTTGGGCTATGGGAGCCGATAAAATTACTTTATGTGGAAACAGAAAGCTTAGAACGAGTTGGATCTATTGTCATACTGCACATGAGGTTTGAACATAGATAGGATATGGTCGGGTTGGTTTGAACATAAAAACCTACCTGTCCCCTCGGAAGGAAATGCCAATAACACACAGACCAGGCATCCGATTGACGCATCGTATGTTCCGTTGAGACCCATAAAAAGAGGCCGAACTTTGAGATACTTATACATGGTAATTCATGACATTTAGAGTATCTACTCATAGCTCGTGGAGTAGATATTCCGGGAGATGAGCGAGCGGAGTACAGAGACCTAGTAGCTGACTGAGACCTGACGACTGCTGACCTTTCGACTCAGAGTGTTCGACTAGCCCTATGGGAAGCGCCTCTGTGTGACGCGGTAGACCCAAAGTGGGAAGAACCTCTATGTGATGTGGCATACCCATGGTACTCTACAGGAGAAGTACCTCAGCAGGCTAAGAGGGGGAGCGCCTCTATGTGACGTGGCAGACCCATAGTGGGGAGCGCCAATGTGTGATGCCCCAGACCCATGGTACTCGACAGGAGGAGTACCACAACAGTCCAAGATAGTGGTAAGCACCTCTTTGTGATGTGCCAGGCCCACAATACTTGTTATTGGAGGAGTACACCATCAGCCGAGGTTCCCACAGTTTGACTGGGAGTGTTACATGTTACCACCCCTAGAATAAAATCTTGGTTTTGAGCTGAGTCAATGACTTTTGTGTTCTCCACATGATTGAGATGGGTTAGTAGATAACTTTGGTATATGTATGGGCATATACCTATGTAATGGTTATCCATTGGTTTCATACCTTGTGGTTTACCTTTGATTGGTTTTGTGAGACCTTGTGGGTCTCGGGGTCCCTATTGAGTATCGTTATTCTCACCCCTGCATGGGCTATGCCCGCACTTGGTTGTGTTGGTTGTAGATGACAGACAATGCTGACTGAGGCAGAGAGTAGCAGGACTAGACGGAACCCATAGGGGGACCACTTGGTGTGACAGTGCATGAAGCGGATGGACAGATGTGGGGAGATGAGGAGGCCATTTGTACCTACCCTTTAGGTAGGAACCCCAAAGGACGATCCAGTTTCTTATTTACATCTTCTTTCAGTCGTACTTATACTTTTCCATTTCCTTGTACTTTACTATTGGGCATGTATTTTTGGCCCCTTTAATTTCAGAACTCTCTTTTGTATATAGTTTTACATGGTTTTTTACTTCCATTTACATACTCATTTGTGCGTGCTCAGTTTATAAAGGCAATGCCTTCCTAGTTTTGGGATTTACGCCTTTGGTGCTAGTCGCCAGACCCTGGCCTTTGGAAGGCGGGCTTGGAGAAGTCACAATACGGGTCCTGGGGGACGGGTCATGAAAAATTGGTATTAGAGGAGTCAGTTCTACGCAGAACATAGGACTCTGATCATTCTTTTCTATGAAGCAATAGTGTTAAGGGTACTAAGTGTGGTTTTCAGTTCAGGGAGTCCAGTGTTTGTGTGGGCGGCCGATGTATCCATACAAAAGGACCCTGACTACTGAATTCCAACTTAGTGCATGAAAACACTAATTGTGTTCATGAATTTAAAATATTTTCTTTATGTTAGCTCAACCTGGTCAGCTCACTCGGTATAAATCTTTTGATCGTGTCGCATCTGTTTCATTTAGGATGCCTCCCTGAAGAGCCCCGAGAGTCGTACGCTCTCACAGCCCATCGATCGACGAGGCCTCGATGCATGGCCCTTTACCAGTAGAGGCACCAGCGGTACCATTTCCTGTTGGGCCACCGATGCCACCAGCCCCAGCATCAGACGATGCACGCCGCTTGAGCACATTGCATGAGTTCCAGCACCAGAGGCCACCAAGGTTCCTGGGAGAGACGTACCCACAGGCGGCTGAGGATCGGATGGAAGTTTTTGTGAGAGTCTTCTGGCTGGGAGGGAAACCGGTAGACCTTATGATGACCCTTGATATGAGTCTCATTTAGGTAGAAACCGGCAGATGGTGGAGCCAGATGCTTCAGGACCACGACGAAGCGACATTACTCTAGACTGACTTCCTGATCCAGCTCTAGGTGGAGTTTGTTCCAGCCACCCTTCGAGTAGTGTAGATATAAGAGCTACTTCATCTGTAGCAGGTCAGGATGATAGTAGCATAGTACTCAGTGAGGTTCACCTGCCTCTTGCGCTACTCCACAGATATGGTGTGGAACCCATTATTCAGTGCTTGGACCTTCGAGCAGGGGATCAGGTGAGAGATCAGGGTATCGATGATCTCCCTCAGCATCTCGACACAGGAGGGGGTGTTAGAGAGAGCCCTCCTAGTAGAGAGTTTCCTTTCTGAGCAGTCACTAGCAACAAGACCCACCACTAGTCAACTTGTAGCAGAGTCTTCTACAGCTGGTAGTAGACAGATGACACAATGGTCCAAGAGGAATAGACCCATGGGTGGACGACCACATCACTCAGGATCAGTTGTTTGGGGCACCCAGGGCAGTGACTTATATTCCAGGAGCAGACAGTGCTACACATGTTGTGGGTAGGGTCGCATGGCTCATGACTATTCGACCCGCTATTCAGATGATCAAAAGACAGTTGAGGGACCTCCTAGGAAGAGGCAAAGGTTAGATCGAGGTAGTCTGAAGGGAGCATGCGAACTTGGAAGAGGATATGGTCATGCAGTTTTCAGTGGATGACATTATGTGGTGCTATCGCCACCACCACCGGGAGTTCCACCCTGACCACAGGTAGCAGGTGGACAGGTTATATCTATGATTCAGGTAGCTGAGGCATATTACCAAGATGTTCCGGAGATGATTTGAGCTAAAATCTGTGTCTACTCCACCTTAGATGTAGTTTTTATAGACACAGGTGTCAGTAATTCTTTCATTTCCACTGCCCTCGTTCAGATCTCGGAGATTACGACTAACCCGTTGGCTCGATAATCATGGCTAGAAACTCCTACAGGAGCAGAATTGATGATTACACACTTGTCCCGGCAGTGTGAGCTTACTCTAGGAGGTGAGAACTTCAGCTTGGATGTCCTCATAGAGGCGTCAAGGCCTTACAACGTCATCTTGGGTATGGACTGGTTATCTACAGTCCATGCTCAGATTTACTATATTAGGCGCAAAGTGCAGTGTGTCCGCATGGATGGGACCATGATTACCTTCACCGGTGACAAGGGAACCTTTGCAGCACAGGACGGACATACACGGAGGAGAGTGTAGCCGATCACTCACCTGCTGGCTTCCTTACCCTCGGAGTAGTTGATGTGGATAGTCCGACATATCCTATAGTGGTGGTCTAGTATGCAGATGTTTTCCATGACGATGTTCCATGACTACCTCTACAAAGAGAGGTGGAATTCAACATTGACATGTACCTTAGGATGGCACTGATATCTACTCCATCATATCGGATGGCTCCCACTGAGATTCATGAGTTGAGGGTACATCTAGAAGTCTTACAAGGGAAGGGATTCATCTGTCCCAGTGTTTCTCCCTAGGAAGCCCCGATTCTATTCACCAAAAAGGTGGATGGGAGCTTGGGGATTTGTGTTGACTATCGTCACCTCAACAAGGTGACCATGAAGAACAAGTACCAACTACCGAGGATTGATGATCTCTTTATCAGCTCAAGGGAGCATGATGGTTCTCAAAGATTGACCTCAGATCAGGCTATCACCGGCTCAGATTTCCAAACGAGGATGTGGAGAAGACTTCCTTCAGATGTCAATACGGCCCCTATGAGTTCTTGATTATTCCCTTCGATGTAAAAAATGGTCCAGAAGTGTTCATGCGTCTCATGAATAAGATCTTCCATCCATACCTCAATCGTTTTGTCATGGTCTTCATCGACAACATTCTGATCTACTCAACTACTAAAGAGGATCATGCCTACCATTTGCAGGTAGTACTAGACACACTTCGAGAGCATCAGCTTTATGGTAATCTCTCTAAGTTCTAGTTTTGGATTCGAGAGGTTCACATCTTGGGACATGTCATCTCGGAGGATGGAGTTGCAGTGGATCCAGCGAATATTGAGGTGGTAATTGTTTGGGAGCCACCCAGGAGTGTGATGGAGGTACGGAGTTTCCTGGTCTTTACTAGGTACTACCAGAGATTCGTTCCAGACTTCTCTAGAGTTGCATAACCACTATCAGCCTTAACGAAGAAGGGGAAGCCCTTCGTGTGGTCAGAGAGATGTCAGCAGAGCTTTCAGGAGCTGAGGCAGAGGATGACTACTGCCCCCATCTTGAGGCTTCTAGAGGAAGACGTAGGATACGTAGTCTACTACGGTGCATCAGGGACCGGACTCGGGTGTGTCCTGATGCAATAGCGAGCTGTGATTATGTATAGTTCTTGGAAGCTGAGACAACACGAGCAGAACTATGCTACCCAATACCTAGAGTTAGTATCAGTGGTCTTCGTCTTGAAGATGTGGAGGCACTATCTAATGGGCAAGCGTTTTACAGTATACTATGATCACTAGAGTCTCAGGTATATCTTCTCTTAGAAGGACCTAAACCTGGGATAATGGTGATGGATTTAGTTCTTCCAGTACTATGACTTCGAGATAGACTATACTGTTGGGATGTGGAATGTTGTTGCTGATGTGCTCAACAGGGGATCTAGTATAAAACTTATAGGAGAGGCGACAAAGCAGCTAGATGCCTTGAAGATATCCTTTGTGGATAGGGAAAGAGTATCCTATCTACAGTCTCTTATAGTCACTCCTACACTTCTTCAGCGAGTCAAGGAGGCAATGCGTGGAGATGCTGACTGCGAGACACGACATGTTTAGTTATCCACAGGAAAGGAACCTTATGGATTTTATAAAGGTAGGGAGAATGTCATCCTCTTTAGGGGATGTACTATGGTAAAAATGTCAATTTTGGAGGAAGTGTTGAGGTATTTTGACACGTCCCCTCTAGAAGTACATCCAAGAGTGGTGAAGATTGACTAGGACCTTCGACGACAACACTGGTGTCTAGGTATGAAGAAGGCAGTAGCAGAGTTTGTCTCATGGTGCCTCACTTGTCAGCAATTGATGGCAGAACACCAGGTACCATCATGCTTGGTTCCACCCTTAGAGGTCGCAGAGTAGAAGTGGGATGGGATATCCATTTACATTTTGACGGGTCTTCCACGTACATATAAGAGTCATGATTCGATATGGGTGATTATTGACAGACTCACAAAGTCAGCCCACTTCCGACCAATCAAAGAGAAGGTCTTAGTAAAGAGCTTGGGTCACCTACATGTGCATGAGATTGTGCATTTTCATGGAGTACCTTCTTCTATTATCTCTGAACATGACACACGGTTTACTTCTCGACTATGTAAGGGGTTTCAGGAGGCTTTCGGGACGCAACTATGTTAGGGAACCGCCTTCCATCCTCAGACAGATGGCCAGACTGAGTAGACCATTCAGACCCACGAGGATATGCTCCGAGCCTGTGTCCTCGACTATGGTCGTAGCTGGGACGATCACTTACCATTGGTAGAGTTTTCATACAACAACATATATCACTCCACCATCAAAATGTCACCTTTTGAGCCCTTTTATTGTTGACCTTGTAGATCTCCACTGTGCTGGATAGACAGAGGGTAGTCTGCACAAGTGGGGCCAGAGATGGTACAGGCTACCATGGAGAAGGTGAAGATCATCCAGGAGCGGATGAAGACTACAAAAACCAGGCAGATGTCATATTTTTACAGGAGACAAAGACCTCTAGAGTTCGAGGATGGTGACCACGTCTTTCTAGAGGTCTCACCTCGACGAGGTCTATGGGGATTTGGCTGAGGCACAAAGTTATCTTTGTGATTCATCGGACCTTTCTAGGACATCAACAGAGTAGGCGAGGTGTATTTTCTCTTAGATCTTCCACCTCAGTTGCACCAGGTGCACTAAGTCTTCCACATATCTCAGCTGAGGAGATACGTGCATGACCCTTCCCACATCATCGACCATGGAGAGATGGACATCGATGACGGGGAAACTTTCACGGAGGTTTCAATATAGATTGAGGATCGACATCAGCGGGTTCTAAGTGGACTGTCGATACCTCTGGTCCATGTTCGCTGGCAACACAAGAACCTCCAGAAGAGCATGTGGGAGCGGGAGGCAAAGATGTGTGCTCAGTAACCCCATTTGTTCCCTAAGTTTGAGTTGTATCTTATGGGGACTTAAATTCCTATAGTGGGGAGAATGTAAAGACCCGGAAATTCTGTGGTAATTTTTTTCATAAATTCATGAGATTTTTAGGAGTCTGTGAAAATTTACAGCGCTTGATTCTGAGGCACGGTGTGCCCAGAATCAATTTCTGAAGTTTTGTTCTAGTATGTTCAGTAAACATGCGAGAGGGATTTTATAACTTTTGAACTGGTGATCAGAATTGAAATATGAGGGCACCGTTGAACTCGCAGCACTAATATTCACTTAAGAATACTTTCACCTCGACATTAGTTGGTTGGGAATGGAAGTTAGTTTTTGGGGTTATTAAATAAATTAAATAAAAATAAGGTGATAACTTATTTTTATGTTGTGGTGGTTAAAAACTCCAAGAGGAGGTTAGAGGTGGGGGCCACCACACCATAACCTCCCATGAAAGATTATGGTGGTGGGGCCCAGCTTCACACAACCTCCCTTGGGAGGATATCCTTAGTGGGGCCCACACGAGATTTAAACCCCCTTTAACCCCCCATTTATGTGGGATGAAACTCTCCACCCACCCAACTAATTAATTTTTCCAACCCTCTCAATTAATTAATTGAATTTATTCACTTAATTAATTTAAAACCCAATTGAATTCTTTAGAATTATTTGGCCAACAAATTAAATAATGGGTTAAAATAACCCAATATTTTTGGTTGGCAATACTTTTGGTGGAGCTTGAGAGAGGGATTGAAAGATCCTGGAGAAACCTAGGAGAAATATCTCTCAAAGAATAACGTGAATAATGCCTCTTCATTGTCCACAAAAGAATGAATAACTCTTTCTTCGATCTTCAAACGAGCCAAAAGAGAAGGAGCCGACCGTGAAGAATGTCGACGACGCTTCTTCCTCAGCCTCCTACCTCTTACTCTTCCCGACGTCAACGAATCGACATCCGCCATTCCTCTCCTTCCACTATCAACGATTGACAATTGAGGTAGGGGTTGTTTTATGTATGAGTTTTACACTCCATTCATCGTCGTCCAAATTATGGATTTTGAACTTCTGATTGATATCACCATAACGAGGAGGGATAAGACCACAAGAACATGGCCCAAACCTCCCCCTTTGTTCTATTTCACTTGTTGAAGACGATGGTATTGCAACGACACCACCAGTAGAGAGGACCGCAGCAGAGCAACGACGGACGGCGTCGGTCCGACCGCGAAGAAATTTGGCCGCGAAGGAAACCGGCGACGTAAAAGTCGTCGGGTCGTCAGAGGGGCGTGACTCCGTCACGCCATGCAGAGAACCAGGCCGCATCCAGCATGGGATACGGCGGAGGAAGGCAGCCTGAGGGGTGTGGCACTATAGTGTCGTGTGGGTGGAAGGGCTGCGGCCATGCGGGCCATGGTAGTTGGGTTAAGCAGTGTGGTGTCGTCGCACTGCACAGAGTAAGGGAGCTGCGACCAGGGCGAGTGCCGACCGAGGAGCAGGGGCGCAACGCCTTCACGCCGCGCCAGTGTTGTAGAACCGGTAGACCGCTCGGCCAGCCAAACAAAGCGGGACCCGTTGGGTCCTGCGGGTTACTGAACCGGCGCGCAGCGTTGGTTCTATTCGTAAGCCAAGGGCGCAGCACCCCCCCCCCCACACGAATCGCCATCCGGGCGACGTAGGCCAACCAGTCCGGCCATGCGGCCTGCTAGCCTTCCAGGCCGTGCGGGCTGCCAGCCGGCCGTGCCACATGGGCCGCCAACCAGTTGGGTCGGGCCACCCTCAGGACGGGCCGCCCCATCAGGTCGGGCCGCCCCCTCGGGTCGGGCTGCCCCCGGTCTACCCTCTTAGGCTGGGCCACCCCCCCTTGGGCTGGGTCAGACCCTCGGACCGGGTTGGACTCCGATCCAGACTCGGGTCAGGTCTGGTCGGTCCGACGGGGTCGGACCGGACCCGGACCCGGATCTGTTTGACCTGATTAAACTGTTTCCCCTATATCATGGGATACGTGTGTCTGATCAACAAACCATCTATGGAGAGAGAAAGCCTACAATGATATGGTTATTTTGGAATACCCCACATGAGGTTTGGACACAGTTAGGATATGGTCAGGTTGGTTTGAACCTAAAAACCAACTGTGCCCCTCGGACGGAAATGGCAATAACTCAGATACCGGGTGTCCGATGGACGCACCGTCTGTTTAGTTGAGACCCCTATGATGAGGTAGACCTTTTACATTCTTCTACAGGGGAATTCGTGATAGTTGAAGTATCGACCAGTAGCTCGTAGAACGGATCCCCCTAGAGACAAGCGAGTGAAGTACAGAGTTCTTGTAGCTGACTGAGACCTGATGACTGGTGACCTTTCGACTCGGAGTGTTTCGAATTGTCCTGTGGGAAGATCCATTATATGACTCGGAAGACCCACAATGGGAAGCACCATTGTGTGACACGGAAGACTCATGGTACTCGACAGGAGGAGTACCTCAGCAGGGTACGAGGGGGAGCACCTCTGTGTGATGTGGCAGAACCATAGTGGGGAGCGCCTCAATGTGACACAGCAGACCCATGGTACTCGACAGGAGGAGTACCACAACAGTCTAGGATAGTGGGAAGCACCTCTATATGATGCGGTAGGCCCACATTACTTATTGGTGGAGGAGTACACCATCAGCTGAGGTTCCGACAGTTTGACTGGGAGTGTTACATGTTACCACCCCTAGAATAAAATCTTGGTTTTGAGATGAGTCAATGACATTAGTGTTTTCCTCATTATTGAGATGGGTTACAATATAACATGGGTATATGTATGGGCTTATACCTATGTAATGATTATCCATTGATTTCATACCTTCTGGTTTAACTCTGTTGGGTTTTTTCAGACCTTGAGGGTCTCGGGGTCCCTACTGAGTATCATTATACACACCTATGAACGGGCTATGCCCGCACCTGGTTTTATTGGTTGAAGATGACGGACAACACATACTGAGGTAGAGAGTAGAAGGATTGGACGAAACCCAGTGGTGGACCACTCGGCGTGACGGTGCACGGAGCAGACAGACGGACGTGGAGAGCTGAGGAGGCCATCTGTACCTACCCTTTAGGTAGGAACCCCGAAGGACGATCTATTTTCTTATTTACTTATTCTTTCAGTTGTACTTGTACTTTTCCATTTCCTTGTACTTTACTGTTGGGATTGTATTTCCGACCCCCTTTACTTTCATCACCCTATTTTGCATACATTTTTACTTGGTGTTTTACTTCCAATTGTTTACTCTGTTGTGTGCGTTCAATTTATAAAGGCAATGCCTTCCCAGTTTAGGGATTTACGCCGTTGGTGCTAGTTTCTAGCATCTGGCCTATGGAAGGTGGGCTTGGGGTAGTCACGATACGGGCCCCGGGGGACGGGTCATGACTGCAGCTATGCTAACTCACTTGCGGCCCGCCTAGGGCACAATTAATTAGATAATAAATAAGATGAATTAAAAATGGTTTTAATAATAATAATAATAAAATCACTTGATATAATTATTAATATTATCTTGGACAATAATTTATTTTTGAGTTTTATTTTATTAATAGAATTTTATTGGGTTGATTATTTTATAGTTTATTATTTAGTTTATTTAGTTTGTTATTATATTATTATTATTATTACTACTATTTTTATTATTACAATTGTTAGAATTTATTATTATTATTATTATTATTATTATTATTATTATTAATTTATATTTATTTTTATTTGTTTTTATTTTTTTCCTAGGGTATGTGTTACCCCCCCGGTCCTTCTTCCCATCAGACCCCCTTCCCCTTTGGTGTTACGCTGTAGTGCCCACCCTTGGAACCCTCTGCTCCCTTGCATCGCTGCACCATAGGCCGACCCCCTACTCTTCCTGGATATCTGGTGACTCCCCGAATTCCACTTCCCTACTTCTTCTGATAGTCTGTGCATGCCACCCCCACGACTGGACAACCAGACCTCCTTCCCAATGACTCTCCAAGATGGTTCCACTCCCACCTTCTTGCCTCTGGACATCCCATAACTCCACCGGTTCCTCCTCCATGATCATCCTGGAACAACCCACAACCCTCTCCCCCACCCGCCGACCCATTTCCGGCAATCAGACCTCCCGACCGAGCTCAAGTAGTGTTGTTGCAGCCTCTCCCTTCGAGTAGGCTTTTCCCTCTTTTCTTTGGGGTTTCGGGTATTCTTGATTTTGGTTTTTTAGGTTCCAATGAGTATTTGATCTGATGTAGGTTTCAATTTTTATTTTTTTGTAACGAATTATTGAATTAGGGTCCCATTGGATTCTCCATGGTGTGTATTAGGTGCGATTGGAGATTCACACAAGTTTTGGGAGTTCCTCCTTCCGAGGTAGGTGGTTCCATGCCCTTGCATTTTTAGATAATTTTATTTTTTTTGTTATGTTAATTTTAACTTGTTCTATGCATTAATTCCATTATACGAACTATGTTCTAAATTTTTTTTGGCATACTCATTTGATAAAATTGTATTTTTTATATAATATAGTCCTGTCACAAATGGGTGTTATTATATAAATTCTTGGAAGTGATTAATGAATTGTTTGAGAGAAGAAAAATATGTTTTCATGTGAACTTTATTTTAAAATGGATTTCTCGGGTAAAAAATGTTGTATTTTTAAGTGGGACCTTGTGTAAAATCATGTTGTTCTTTTTTGGGTGTTTTATAAACTATGTAAATGGTTTGCTTAATTAATTGTGTAATGCGAGCCATGGTTGGAATGGTTTTTGGGTTTTTTTGTTTGGTGCAAAAAAAAATTCAAGGCACTTTAGGTGCATATGTACTTAAATGAGATTTTCAGAGGTAAATGGATTGTTTTGATTTGTCTATATTGTTGTCCACCATTTTAATTGTTTGGAAAATTTTTTACGTTGTTTATTGAATTGTGAATGTGATGAAAACCCTATAAAGAAGATGTTGTATTGTGAGTTTGATCTTAAATAGGTTATTTAGAGTGTGTTTTTGGTGTAAAATCGTGTTGCACTTCTTGCAAGTGATTCAAAAATTGTTTATATGGTTTATTAAGGTGTGTGAGTAATGAAAAATACATTTTTGAAGGGTTTGGAATGTTATAGGTTTCATGTGTGGGGTACAGGTGAGTTTTTCTGTGTGCAATGCCATGTGGGATTTCTTGAAATTAGTTTATAATTTTTTCTAGTGACTTATTACATGGTGAAAATGGATGTTTAATTGCGTAAATAATTTATTGAATTTTTAAGTCCTTCAAATGGTGTTTAAATAAAGCATTGGTGTGTGTATTATTTCCTAGTGGAAATTATGAGTGAAGATAGAATTTTTCAATAAAATTGCTATTTTGTAACATATGGAACTTTTTTAAGCACAAGGGAAACCCTAGGTATCTAAGTGGTAGGACCAGAACTAGTAACTTAGTGAACGGAAGGGTTTTGACCATGGTTCACTTGGCAAGTTTGATGTGACAACACTAACAAAACTATATTGTAGATGAATGTGGACCACTATATTATGGGTATGCTCCCTACTTTTGGCTCGTGCACGAGAACAGATATTTGTTATGGTTACTTTTCACTGAGGTATGAGGTTCTAGGGTCCCACATGAGTTAGATGACCCTTTGGGGATTTACCCATGGGGATCTACTATTCATGACACGGTGTCATTTGTCAGCATATGGAGGACCACTCGGGTGTGTGTTTTCTCTTTATAAATTCTATTTTCCTCTTTAAAATAGTATTTTTGAAATGGTTTTTCTTCAAGTGTTCATTTTTAAATTTCAGTTTGTAAATGTCTTCCTGAAAAGTGTTTTAAAAGCATGAATTTGAATAAACGTGTTAAATTATCATTTTTATGTTGTGTCATGGAATATATTTGTGTGGTGGCGTCTTATTAAGCCCTTGGATCACACCCTCTATACACATTTGTGTGTATGTTGTTTCTATTTTTTGTGTATCTCAGGTGATGCATTGTGCTCAGCGATGGTGGTTCAAGTGGTTAGTGGCCTTCTCATGTAGGTATTCCATTAATAGTCACTAATTCACAAGATATCTTCTTGGACATAAAAATTTATTCATTAAGTATTACATTGATTATTTTAGGTAGTATTTTTAGATGAAATTACTATCTACTCTAAAAAAATAGGGGGAATATGAGAACCAAATATTAGTTCATAAGACATGAACACTAAACAAATCAAATAACATTATCCATGAGAACCAAATATTAGCATAAGATATATGTTTTTTTCTTACACATACAAATAAAAATTAATATCCTTAGCTGAGTAACCCTTCCATGAATATCATATATGATGGGTATCACTCCTCATTCTATCATATCCTTATTCAAATTTTAGTCCCAGGACTATCATTTTTGATAGATTCCTTTACTGAACTAGGATTAGTACCCTTTGTTTTATTTATTATCTTATGAGACATCAATATTTACCAAAATAATTTGAGGGAAACCAAACTCAAATCCCACCCACCACATAGTGATAATACATTCATATGTGTTCCATAATATTATAAAACCTTCATCATATATAATAAGCTACGGAAAAGAAACAAGTTTCTTCTGTATTTCAATAATTAATTATAGCATAACCCCTAAAAAATAATTGGTATTCATAAAAATCACATCATCATAATCAGAAACCAACTAGAAAAATATTGTGGATAATATAATCAGATCATATACCTTGTAAATAATAGGTATTATCAATTGATGTTATCATAAAATAAAATTCCGTTAAAATATCAGATGAAATATTTCTTGATGAAAATACCATTTTTATTTTGGTGACACTAAATTAAATTCCAATTATTTCTTAAATATCAAGGAAAATAATTATTTTAAAACATCCATGGAAACGTTTAAAATATTCTTCAAATAATTGAGTGGTTTTGAAGGTGGGAAATTCCATTCAGGTCGAGTATATTAAAAATAATATTCCTTTCACATTTTTGGTAAGCATTCAAAACAACCTCGTTCAGAATATGATTAAGATATTCCATATAAACCATTTCTATA
The DNA here is from genome assembly GCA_963277665.1 of Viscum album. NCBI lineage: Eukaryota > Viridiplantae > Streptophyta > Magnoliopsida > Santalales > Viscaceae > Viscum > Viscum album. The sequence continues at coordinate 1,377,805,166 of OY728120.1, read as the reverse complement.
AAATTTAAACATGGGAAAAGTTAATTTAAAAATAATATTACAATAATAAAAACATTCATGAAAATATTTTCAATAAAACAAAGAGAAGTAATAAAATTATTCCCAACTAAGGGGGAAATAAAGAATTTTTTCTTGAAAACATTTTATCAATATTTGTAATTACCAAATATAAGAAAATATAATTATAACATGAAAATTACATGAATTACTAGAGTAAAATATATTTAATGAAATTATTTAAAGGTATATCCTGAAATATCATCATCAAAAACTTAATAAAAAACATTCCCATTAAAAATGATATTTTCACATAAAACCATTACCAATTTGGTGCCTTTTAAATCAAAATATCCATAAAAGTGTTACTTCTAATGAAAGATTAAATATCATGAAAATAAGAAGAATTGTTATATAACATGTTAAAGGGGTAGTATATAAACCTTCTAAACATCAATAGGTGTATAAAAAAGTCATGTCTCACTGAAACAATATGGAGATAAATAACCCTTAAGAAATTAGTAATCTCTACAAAATTATATAATAGTGAGAACGGTATATGTATTTTTAAATCCCCATAATTTCCATTGAATTATAGGAAGATAAATAATTGGGAATTATATACAAAAAAAAGTAAATAATTTTTGAATATGGAATATGTCTCACACAAATAAAAGTGAGACGAAAAACTCTTACCTGATATTCAACTTGCCTAAAAAGTACTCTAAAGTCATGTATAATAAATTTAAATTGAGTATAATTCAATTAAATAAAATATTACATAATCATGATATCATATATAATCTACTTATAATATTTAAAATCCAATTTATTAATAAATCATTATTAAAATCAACATTTCAGGGTGTTAACTATTCCAATTTTCAAGGAAGTTTTAGATCAGAAGTTCCTATCCTTGTACATTAATCATGAATTCCTTATTTCCATGATATTATATATGATATAAATATTACATATACTTATTATATACATATTTATAATCAACCATAAAAGTTAGACCTAAACAATAATTTACACTGTAAATGGAAACAGTAGATCGTACGTACGAATGAACACGTTTTAATTTTCTAAAAAAACATGTAAAGAAAGATATATATTATTATAAAATTCCAGTAACATAATTATATCATAAATAATATATATATATATAATTAAATTATTATTACCATCTAGGGAAAATAGTGAGGAAAAAACACATCTCTTGGTTGAGGTGGTAGTCCACACATATGCACGAGTGACATTATCACTTTCCAATGTATTGTCCTTTAAAAAGGTAGATATTATATTATACTTATAGAATAATTATTATTACACAAATATCTTATATAAAATTTGAACCCCTATTTAAAACCATCTATGAAAAAAGTTGATGTAAAATAAATTAATATCACTATGTTGAGGTGGTAGTCCACACATACGCATACATGATACTTTCAATTATCATTGGATAAAAAATAGGGTAAATAATGGTGGTTCCATAATAATAATAAAAATTATTTATATTAAATATGATTATTTTTAATAATTAATACCATATATTTATAGGAGGTATAAATAGAAATAATTTGAAATAAATTGGGTTGGATGATTACCTCTTCTTCGGTTGGCCTCCTTTAAATTATTTATTATGGACCATTGGAATTTAGTTTTCATAATTAAAGAATATATAATTCATGTTTATGTAGTTTTAAATGATAATGGTTTATTTTTTTGTATATTGATATTTAGTAATGTAGTGTAGAGAATATAATGAAGGGGTGACCTTTTATAAGTGGGGGAGAGGACTCATGTGAAATTTCTTAAATGATTAAAATATAATATTATAATACTCAAGAAAAATGATTCCAAATGGAAAAATATTTATATTTGGAATTGTATGAGGTATAAATATAGTTATATAGTAGTGTTTTATCATGTTAAATTTGTGAACATGCCATTATATATGGTCTTAACCCATGGTAAATGTGTTTAATCATTAACTACAATGATGAATTTTTCTATATTAAAAGATTATAATTTACATATAAGGTAAAAATTGTCTTTTAAATTGAAATTTTTTAATATTATAGACCCTTCAATATCCAGATTTCTATAATTAATATTTTTATGACTTTTAAATAATTTAATAAATTATTCTTTGTCATAAAATATCATTAATATCATTTTTGAAACTATTCAATTAATTGGACATTGAATACATAATCATAACAAATGAATTAGGATATAAACAATTTAAACATAAATTAGAAATTATTATTAACCCTAAAATTCATGTGACACTAAAACTAATCAATTAAATATTTCATTCAAGATTTTAAAATTTAATTACTATGATTTTTATATTTCTTGCACGAGCACTCTGTCAACATTGTAAAAGAGGTTCAAGTAATTATAAAATCACTAAAAATATATAACTAAATTATCTTCATTGGATAAATTTTATTTTTGTTGAAATAAAATTTAATATTCATTGAAATATTATTTTTATCCCCATGTGTATATATAAGAGACATTTAAAACCATAGCATAAACATTTTTTATATTTTTTAACATCAAATAAATAAAATTTTATTATAAAAGATAAATTGAAATAAAATATCATATATTATATTTTTGGATATCTATGGTCAAATTAAACTAATCAAATGAAATATATTAAAGTTCCAAAATAATTGTGTGACCTTATATCATAGTTTCAACAATGTTTTACCCTTTTTTACCTTAATGACCAAAAATAAAATGGAACTAGTTTCCAAATTTTAACCTCATTAGTACACATACAGTATCCATTTATCAACACTCAATATCCCCAATTGGAAGATATAAATTTTAATATAAATATATAAAACACAAATAAAACCATTTTTTAGAAAAATTCAATTTTGAACATAAAAATTTACTTTCTAAAAAAAGAATTTAAATTTCTTATTAAAAAGGAATTAATTAGTTTATTTTAAATAAAATGGATCTTATTTAAATATAATACCAAATAAAATATATGAATGTTCTTTTAAATTACTTTATTCTTGTAACAAAAGAACAATATTTAAAAAATTGACATTTTTAACTATTCATCGAAAATTCAATCATTTCAAAAAAAACTCTAAATTGAACCCTAATATTATTTTAATATGTCGATGTAACATCCCAACTCCGGTGCCACATACTAATGCCCTGATTCAGTTGAACACGTGACCTCAGGCGCGCCTCCCTATATGCCAGAGGTCGCCGACTGGTAATGGCAGTCTAGTATGTAATGTTGGGAGACTATACCCTCTATATCAAAGTATCAAATAAAGAGAAAATACATAACCAATATCCAAACGATATTAAAAAAATAATAATATTCATATCATAACCAATAAATAAAAATAGCACTTGATAATATGAATAACTGGATAAATGATCATATACCAAAGCAGCACTATTTCATTCTATATATGTGACTTGTGTCTAAAATAAAACCCAAAAAAATATAGACTAACATATCCCATGTTTTTCATAACTCCATGTCTCATTACCTCATCCATTCTCTATCCTGTATCCTAACTCATCCATAAATCATAAGGATCTCTACCTTATCATGTCCTCCCATAATTTTTTCTATTGGGGTACCGATTAGGCGTCCTTAATAGGGTGTGAGTACAAATCAATATTCCACCACCAACAATGTCTAAAAAAGTATCTGGTCAAAATAGTGTATGTAGTTTTATAAACAACAAATTAAAATGGAAGTGTTAACATTTTTTACAACATATTATTCTTTAATTAACTATATATATCCCAGGGTTTAAGATGACACCCAAACCAACAATACATACTTCTGGAGGAGGTGGATTCTGAACGATCCACCAAGGGATATCCCATTTCATTCCAATTTACAATTCAAACAATGGGGCCCAGAGTAGTAGTCTAGTACCCCATGGGATTGGGATAATCTGTCCTTGTCCGATAACTCAATGATCATATGAAACACATACATACATGCATATATATATGGGTCTTAGATCATCATTCTTCCTCCAAGAGGTATTTGGAGTAGCAGTCATTATCCCTCAACTCATTCACAAACATCATATATAATGATTTCAAATATTCTTCCCATATATCAACCATTACCATAATTCATTATTCAACCCATTTCATAATCTCATTTATCATCCAAATAAAATTAATAAATCATTAATTCAATCATACTGAATCACCCCATAGGTCACCCTCTATTTCATAATCATATTAATCAATCAATTTCATATTTCCCTATATCTATCAATTCCATAATCCCAATAATCAATCGATTAATTAATTCAATTTTGAATGGAATTTTCCAAAGTACAAATTGAAATTTCAAAACATCATACACTAAAATAAAAATAAACACTATGGGACTAAACAATTAGACAAGCTACATTAATGTTGTTGATGTACTTTCACCAAACAGAAATCCCAAAATTGTTTTGGAATGATCAAAACAACCACAAGGTAGAATATCAAGGACCAATACCTAATATTAAAATCAAAAGGATTGGGAACCTTTAAAACCTATATGTAAACCTTATCCAATGGAGGAAAAATAATTCCTCTTCATTGGGAATGAGAAATGGAAGAGAGAGAAATCCAATTGGGGAAGAAATTACATTGAATAGAGGAGATGATACTTGAATCGGATCATCAATTAATCAATAAATGGGTTCAAATATCCATTGAATGCTTTTTACATCCTCTGAAATGTTCGAAATCATTTTAGGTCAAATAAAGGTGTTTAGGGATAAAACGTAGGGGGTTTTGGAATTTGAATTAAAATTTTTAGGGGAATAAAATCATGTATGCATAGATTCCTAGTCAGGGGTGCACCATTTTCCATACCATTCACCTTAACATTGTGTATCTAATTAGGGAGAGTGTAGTTTCTCCGAAGTAGAACACAATTTCAAAAAACATGTTCAAACTGAGAAAAAAACCCAACTATATTGGGGTACATGGTTGGGGAGGGTGGCACACATATTTTCCAAACCATATACCAACTGTGCACCACCTCCCATTCATATAAAATGTGATTCCAGATTTCATGGGAAAACTACATGATTTTCTTTTGCTATACACTACCCATGCATAGCCCCTTCTACTACCAAATTTCTCCAATTTCACCAAAACCCCAAAGAAAAAACCAACCATGGTATAACCAAACAGGGAAAAAAGAACCTAAAATTGATCAGGAGACATCTCTTGAATTTTCAAGATCATAGAACTGATTTATAAAATAATTTCAATTTTATAAAATAATATTTATACATGTTTTATAAATTAATTATATTTTCCACAACAAAAATGCAATAATTATGTCCCTAAAAGAAACAACATTTTTAAAGTATAAAATGACATTACTAAAAACCGAATTCTTATTTATTAAGAATTAATAAATAATATTTTATTTATTAGAATCATTGAAAATTTATTTTATAAATAATTTACTCATATTTATAGAAACCAATTAAATTTTTAGGTTATAATGGTCACATTTAAATAATAATATTTTTATAATTTACAACAATTTACATAATGATATGTGTTGCATGTCAAGAAATATATTGAGCATATTATCCCTTTTATACAATTTGGTTTAGTTTTACATTATCCATAATTAAATAAGTTATTCCTGTGAATATTTTTCATCTCTATCAAAGGATCAATATTTGAAAATATTTTTTTTAAAACCTACATCATATAGAGGGATAAATAATCTTCATATGAAAAGGGAAAGTTGAAAATATAAGAGTTACCTAAGAGAACACATTATTTGGCTGCTATATATGGAAATATTTCTAGGAAGTTAAAATATAAAGATGGAGGAGAAAACTAATGCCCATGGACTAATAAGGAGTGATAGGGTACATGGTTCAGATAATGTTAAGGACAAGAAAACCAGAAATAAATGAGGTAAAGGATATAAATTCATTACAAATGAAGGTAAACGTGTTGAGTAAAAATTCTTCATTTGAATTTTCTATTTCTTTTTTTTTGTAAATCAGAAACCTAATTTTAAAATGAATTAATATATTGTTTTATTATTTACTTTAATATTCTTATTTTACAAGTTCTTCATTATGGTTAAAATACTACATACATTATATATCAAACACAAAAAGAAATATAGTTTTGACTATTTCCATGTTTATCATAATAAGGATGATTAATATTTATATCATACTCAACGAACATGATTTTTATCAGTCACACTAATTATGATTTTCATCACACACACCGGTCAGTATTATAATGAATTGAAAAATTGAATTTACTATCTTAAAAATTCCTTCTAACTCATTTATAGTTCACTTGTTAATTTTATAAAAATATAAATATTCATTTTATACCCACTTTATCGTAACTAGAAAAAAGTGTGGTATCGAAAATAATTTTTTTTAATCAAAATGATGTCTTGTATTCTATTTTCATATGCCTGATTAAATGATGTCATTGTTTCAGTTACGGGATTATCGTGGGAGTGCCAGGAGTGCAAGTCCCTCTAAGATATCAAGATTAAATATAATTATAAGAGATAAAATATGATCATTGGGAAGAGTCCTATAAATACACGGTCAATTGGAAGAGCTCATAACTTTTAAAAAATTTGAGATATTCTGTGAAATCTCTATCAAATGTCTATCTCATGTGAAAGAGTCTAAAATAATGTTTTCAACTTATCATTCTACAATATTTTTATTTTGAATAGTTTTTATTTTTCCTTGTGCGACATAGATCATTGGTGATTACAATCAAGGGCTTCTGTGATAGAAAAATACATGTCTATTATTTATAGATCAATGGATTCTGAGACTAGGAATATAAAGGTGTCAATTAACTTCTTACCTGAGGGATTATGGGGATAGCCAGATAGAATCATATCATTTTGTCGAGGGATTACCCTAGGGTGGGTAAGACAAACTTTCTTGAAGGTATAAATTAAGGCCAATCTATCCTAGGTCAAAGGATACCCTTCTGTTTGGGTTAAAATAATTGTACTATTTTACATTTACACTAAATTGTAATGGAATGTGAATTTTTTTACTAATTCATCTTTCTATTCTATACGCTGTTTATCATAAACAATATATTTATGATATATTTTTATTACTCTAATTAAAATTTTTGTAATTATGATAATATTGATTATGGTATTTTTAATTACTAAATATGATTCTGTATGATTTATAATGGAATCGTCATATTATTTTACAATGATCATCATAACTATAGTGATTATGAACTTCTACACACTTACTCTATTTAAATCATTTCAATCATGAATATGATTAATTTCAATTATGACCCATGGAATACTAATCATAACCAATATAATTATGATATTATTTTCCTATGGAACTGGGGCCCAATTTGATTAATTGTTTCAAATACATTATGAGGATTTTTGAATTGAATTTGTTTAAATTATTTTCAACTAAATCATTTTTTTGGATAAAAATGAATGTTTTAGCCCTAAATTCACCCCTATTATATTGTTCCATCTAAATATAAATTGTGATCATCAATTGGTATCAAAGGATATTTCTACTGCTCATATATTTTCTTACTTTACATTTTCATGTTAGTTAAATTTTTTTATAAATTTTTTTAAACATATTTACTAAAATAATGTGTATTGTGGAAAATGAAACTTTTTATTATTTTAACATTAATTGGAAATAATGTTAGTTTGATTAAAAATCTCAATTTTACAAGACCAACTTTTATCTATAGTAATGACTATTAATACTTGAGATATGTAATGAAGAATTTTGTGATCAACACTAGAGTTGAAATTTTTTTATGCTAACTATAGTGTATAAAATTATTGATAAGGAAGTTAGAGACTTTAACAATCAAGAGAAACAAGATTATGAACTAAATAACAAGGTATAGAATACTCTATTATGTCAAATGACTTGAAAAATATATAGACAGATTTCGTCTTGAGAAGCAGCAAATAGTATTCGGTAGAAACATAAGATTACTCATTCTGGTATATCTAAAGAGGTTGAGACTAGAAGAGCTATAATCAGAGAATACTTTCAAGATATTCAGTTTCCTATTGGGAAAATTGTTTTTAAGGTATAACAAAGATATATGAAAATTTGGAACAATCTAAAATATATGGGAGAGAAAGGACTAGATGATGAAACCCTTGTTGATAAGATCATATACATCATTACCTATGAGTGGGATTAAAAATGAACTTCTACTAATTAATTGAGAAAGGTTACTATTGTCACTCTTGATGAGTTATTTGGAACCCATTTTCAACATGAAAATATACTGAAAAGAGCTGTAGAAAAAATCCAAGAAAAATAATACAGGAGTTTCTTCAATACCATTACAAATAAGAAATAAAATCCAAGACTCTAAAAAGGATTGTTATGTCTAAAAAGAAAAATAATATTGTAAATAAATCAGATTAATGTGAATCATAACAATTAGATAATGAGTTAGAAAATCCTTTTCAAATGTTTTAAATGATTGTTGGAAAGAAATATTATTTTCTAAAATATAATACAATATATAATGATAAAAAATATTGAAGTTACCAGTTATGAATGTATGAAAGCATGACACATCAGACCTGATTTTCCGTAGCTGAAAATAAAATATTGGAAAGAAATACATTCTTATAGGAATATGAAAATTATTATATATCAAAAAGTATGAAAATATAAAAGTCTAATGACTCCTAGAGTGTTATTGGTGGATATTTTTCAGATGAATCATCAAAAAATGAAAATTCTGGACAGAAGAATATTGGTCTTCTTGCAAGAATTCCTGTTGAAAATAAATATTTCAAAGAAAATGTGCCCACTACAGATTCCTTGACTAATATGTCTCTAAATTCTAATTAACCTCATGAAAATGGTTATATTTATTATGATGAATATAATTCCATTGTAGAAGATGATTTATCACCTTTAAATGAAGAGGTTTTTAGATTTACTATGTTTCTTGAAAATGGAAATTTCAAATTTTCTCAAAAACATGAAAAAGGTAATTCTAAAATAATTGTTTTTATAAAAGTTGTATTAAGATATTTCTATATAAAATAATAATAAGAGTTTTGAAATTAATTCTGTTTCTAAAGAACATGAGGAAGATAATATTATAAAGGATAATCTTTCAAAATATTTGGAAATAATTATTTCAAGGAAAAATGTTTTATATTCAAAACTCAATTCTAAATAAAATAATAATGTGGATAATAATTTAGTTATAGGACTAAACTTCAAAATATCTTCTTTAAAGAAACTTTTGATACAATATACTACTCATCTAGATGTTTTTTAAGAAATATGCAAAAAATAATCCACAAGGTAATAATTCAGGAATGGGATATACTCGTTCAAAACCATTTTTTAGGATAAATTATTTTCTTCTTGAAAATTCCCCCATTTTCACTAAATTTCAATATAGATGCCATTGGATTAAAAAAAATTCCTTAAAAAATTCAATCTTTGGGATTCCAAAAATCCCATTTTTAAAAAAATATGGGTGGCCAAAATATTATTTTTAGTCGTTTTTGAATTCAAAATGTTTTGGATTCCAAAAATTAAATTGTTTTATTTTTTTTAAAACAAAGAAATTACCAATAATAAATCATTTGGGACATGGACAGTGGATGTTCCTAGAATATGAATGGTAACAAAGGCTTCTTTAAAAATCTTTTTGAAATGAATGGAGGAAGAGTTACCTTCAGATATAATGCTCAAGGAAATATTTTGGTATAGGTAGTATTGTTCTTCTTATAAAATATTTTATTTAAAACATTTTATTTGTTAAGGTTATTAAGCCCAAACTTATAATAATAATTAAATTATGTGATGATGTTTACCTAATGAATTTTAGGAATGACTAATGTATAGTACACAATTTTGAGGAAGAATTTATTCTTTATGTCAATCGGTATGGAAATGTTTACAAATTAAACATTGAAGACCTTAGGACCCAAGACCTACCATGACATGGTATAATGGCCGATAAATAAAGGTTATAGAATATATTTTTAGAACGCTATAACCTTAAAAACATATATATATTTTTAAGAAAATACCTTTTAAGGATCTACTGAAACATAAATTTGATTCTTCAAATGATTTTGATCCTTATCAATATGGAATGAAACATAAGTCTAGTTTTAAATAAATTTTTGATGTATCAACTTTGATGCTTTATAGTTTGTTCACATGGGTCTTTTTAGACAAAATCAAACTAGAAGTATTTGAGGTAAATTTTTTGTATTTTTTGTAGTTGATATCTACAATAGATATACATGAGTTTATTTTCTAAAAAATAAATATAAAGAATATTGTAATTTTAAAACTTTTTTAGGAAAAGTTAAAAATGTGAAAAAACATCCATTTATTACTATTCATAGTGACCATGATGGAGAATTTGAGAATTATTATTTTGAATCATTTAGTATTAAGAAAATAATTACACATAACTTTTCAGTACCTATAACTCCCCAAATTTTTTTTCAAATAAGAAACAATATTCTTCAAGAGATATCAAGAACCATGTCTAGTGAATATTATATTGCAAATCATTTTTGTGTTGGTGCTATAAATATTGTTTGTTATACTATAAATCAAGTTGTAATAACTGGATCACACACTAAAAGGAGGTATCATTTTAGAATTTTTCACAACGTAAGAACAACATGATGATATATTTACAAAATCATTACCTTATGATATATTTTAATACATTAAAAAGAATCTAGGAATGATCACTATAAAGTAATAATTCATATAGACTTCTTTTTTATATCTTCTCTTTACATTAAGCTACTCCTTTTCAAAGGTGGGTACATATGTATTTTTTTTTATATTTTATTTTATTTCAAAAAAATCTGTCACCAAAAACTATATCAGCAATAGAAACTGTTTCGTCATAGAAAATAAATTTCGGCCCTAAATGTTTTTTGGTACTAAAAAAAATATCGGTATCAAAATTGCAAATACAAAAAATTCTAGAAATCAATTTTATTTATGTTTTTATAGTTATATTTTCATTTGAAAAATAATTTATTGAATCTAGTACATCTATTTTGAGATTCCAAAAGGTAAAATCCAATTTAACTTTTCAATTTTTAGTAAATTTTTGTTTTTTAGTATTTTTTTAAACCATTTATTAGATTCATTATAAATATGATATAATAATACATTTCTAAAAAACCCCCAAGAGTATAATTTTTTTCACCTTTTAGATCTCCTTGATATAATCCGTAATGGAGAATACCAAATGCCACCTTCTGTTTCCCATGGGAAGGGAACCCTACCCCCCATACTACATCGATTATCATCCAATCAATGGTGAAACCCTTCTCCTCTTCAAATATCTGAGTACGATGTTTTCTAGCTTGAATGTATATCGATCGTACTAATGTCCCAATTGTTATAAATTCTTCTAAAAGAAATGTCTCCAAAATAGTTTTCCAGGATGAAATTATTTCCTGAAATATTGATCACTAGAGATTTATATGATATGTATGATTCATCTCTAAAAATAATAATTCAATTTCTTGGGTGGGAATGGGTTTGGGTTGAAAACCCCAATACACAAGATTTGGTCACTGTTGAATAAGTCATTCAATACTAAAAATCTGTGAAGTTTGATGTTGTGAATTTTAAGGTAACCTTTAAATTATATGATATTGAGATAAGTATGTCATCCAAGAAAGTATCACATTTCTTAAATGTTCCATTTTTGGGATATCTGTTTTGTCCATCGCATAAGTTTCCAAAGGAAAAGGGATCATTGGTTAATAATGGAATGGATAATCTCTGTTTCAGATTTCTGAGGAAAAAAGGAATAATACCCAATATTCAGCTGATTATAGACTTCTTGTACTTTGGATGAAATGATTTTTAATTTCTAGAAGTGGTGATAGATAAACTCTAAATGTTTCTGATGATTTTACTCTTGATTTTCTTTTAAACATGAGAAAGATTAACTTGATGTGTTATATTTTCAATAATATCATTAATCTCATGTCCGAGATATCAAATCTCATCTGATTATGTTTCCTTCCATCCTCAGCAAATTCATCCATGAATGTTTGATGTTTTTCAAAATTCCACTTTAATAAGTTCTGATAAATTTATGATTTACTTAGATTAGCGATGATAATATAAGAAGAATGAAAATTAATTTCAATCAAGAATTAGACAATTTTATTAAATAATTATAAGCAGACCCTAAAAATGAAATTGTATGAAAAAGATAAGAAATACCAAAATAATCTGAACTAATTTATTTGGAAAAAGAAAAGAAATCCATATCTTTTTTTTATAAATCTAAATAATCAAACTGTTTATAGTTCCGGAAACATTATCCAAGAGGAGAAAGGAACAATCAGAAAATAATGAAGGAGAACTGAAATTTGGTCTCAATACTTCTGAAGAACTTTCTAAAGAGATTTGTGCTGATAAAATTTTAATAGAATGTATGAATAAAAAGAAACTGATGAAGAGAATGTCTGAGAATGTTGAAATTAATATGCTGATGAAAGGAGTTGAAAGAGAATGTTCCAGAATCACAATAATTCCCTCTGTCCAAGACAAGGTAATAAAGAAACAGATATTTATAGAAAAATCATAATCACCTAAAGAATCAGGAGATGATGCAGAGTTGCATCAGATAGATGAATATATCAATTAAGAAGAGAAAAGTGGAAATAATAGTGAATGAAAAGAAAATGGAGAAAGGTTCAAGGTGTAAAAAAATATTCTGGATCAAAAGTCTGAGTTCAATATAATTATCATCAGATCCTATCAAGAAATATCTAGAAAATACATATCTTAATAAATTCAACCATCACTGAAATATTTTCCCAGATCAGATCCTCATAAATTTATTCAAATTTCTAAAATGGATGAAAAAGTAGATCAGATCTCAATCAGAATTAGAATTCAGATGATGAAGATGTTGGAATCCATAATGGTAGACTTACATGTTATAAAGAAGATAAATATTCATATCATATTATCTTTTTAAAAAGATATGAGTATCTTGTTTAAGGTTTTAGAATAATAGGAAAATCTCTTCCTTTATTACCATGAATAGAAAGTAAAATTTCTTTTTTGGATGAGAATCAAAACAATTGATCGGAATCAATCAAGATCCAATGAAAAAGAATGATGAATCTCAAGGTAGACATTATGGTGTTTGATGAAATATCTAAAGATCACATAAAATCATGTAATAAAGTCATAATTTGGTCACACAATTCTGATGATACAATCAATCTTCAGGACGAAAAAATAGAAGATCTTATAAATATTATGAATGAACACTCAGATGCTATTAACAATTTACAAATTAATAGTACTCAGAAATTGAAAATAGACATATATCAAGTTAAATGTCAGTCTGGAGATTTCATGATAATTGAGAAGAGGATTGACGTTATTCAGTCAATGATATTTCTTTATCATGATGAGATCATTAACCAGAAGAATCACAATTATTTTTTGTACAATAGAGTTGAAAAAATAGAAAAGGTAACCAGAGTATAGGTAGAAAATAATGATGTTTATGAAGAAAATTATAAGGATTGGGAAGAAAGAATTTGGACCCTAGAAGAGAGACTAAAACTCAGTAAGAATTGAATCTTACCCAGGACCAGTTTTTTGATGATCGTGGGCAATAGATGTGGTCTCATAAAGAATCTCTTGACAAGCTCATGGAGGATAGAAAGGAGTTCAAGAATATGAAAAAATTTGTTTTTGATCTTATACTGAAGGAGAAATAAATGGTAATGAAATAAATTATTTGATTTCTTTTTGTATTTTTGAAAATTTAATGCAAATTTTTGAAATCTATATTTATTTTGATTGATTTTTTTTTCTATTCTGTTGATGAATTTTCTTTCACTTGTTTTAGATGATCAAATACTTTATCTTTTTTACATTTCTTATTTCTCTAACCCTTTTATAGGTCCTAGAAGAACTCTACTATTGTTTTTCATAAATTCTAAAGGGGGGTGATATTTTTTAATCGATGATAATAAGGGAAATTTTTTAAAAAGGAGAAAAACTATAAAAAGGAGAATTATTTTAGTGGGGTGTTTATATATGATCCTCAGGGATTATAATATCTTAAGGGGTGTTAATCTTCTACTTGTTTTTAACTTATAGTTTTGTCTTTCCAAAAAGAGGGAGATTGTTGAGTCAAAAGTCGTCTTTTGACAATTCCATTATTTTTTTATTTTTGAAATCACAAAATTACTTTTCGAATGAATTCAAATGTTTTATTATTATTTACATTAAGGATTTTATTTTACAAGTCTGTCATTACAGTTTTGATAATGCATTTGTTAAAAATCATACACACTAAGAAATACAGTTTTGTCTATTTCCATGTTTATCACAATGAGGCCAAATATAATTTATATCATTCTCACAAAATACAATTTTTATCATTCATGTCAATTATGATTTTCAACATACACACTGATTAGTATCTTACTGAAAAGAAAATTGATATTCACTATCCAAACAATTTCTTCATACTCATTTACTATTCACATTTTAATTTTATCAGAAAATACATATTCTTTTCATACCCAAATTATCATAACCAGAATAATGTGTTCTATCAAAAAAAAACCTTTTAATCAAAATGATATAATGTTTTAAATTTTGATCTGCGTGATAAAATGATGCTATTTTTTCAGTTTGAAGATGATAGTTGGAGTGTCAGGTTTCCATTTCCCATAGAGATTTATGGAATAAATCTGATCATTGGAGCCAAAATATGACCATTGGGACGAGGCCTATAAAAAAAGGCCATTTGGATGAGCTCATAACTTTTGAAATATTTGACACATCCCATCAGATCTCTATCAAATCTATGATTCATGCGATAGACTCTAAAATAATGTTGTGAACTACACATTCGAAAAACCTTTAATTTTCAATAGTTTTTATGTTTCATATTGCAAAGCCGATCGTTGGTGATTTTGATCGAGGTATTCTAGGGATAAGAAGATAGACGAGATGATCACTTGTGGGTTGAATTCTTCCATGGCTATGAAGGCAGATGTCCTGATTGTAATATTAATTGAGGGCTTGCAAGGATAGCAAGATAGAAGAAGATCGTTGTATCGCAGTCTTACCCTAGTGTGGGTAAGAAATAGTTGATTTAAAGTATAAATCAAGTGACTTCTATACTAGGTTAATGCATACCCTTCTCATTGGGTTAAAATAATTGTATTATTTTATATTTCCACTACATTGTAATAGAAATTTAATTTATTTACTTATTCATCCTTCTATTCTATATTTGGTTTATCGTAACCTATCTGATTATGATAAATATTTATTACTCTGATTATGATATTTGTAATTACGATTGTAGTGATTATGATATTTTTAGTTACTCAATAAAATTCAGTATGTTTTATGATTGAATCATTGTATTTTTTTACTCTAATCATCATAACCATAGTGATTATGATATTTCACACATTTACTCTATTTAAATAATCTGAATAGTAAACATGATTGATTAAAATTAGGACCTATGGAATATATATAATAACCAATCTAATTATGATATTCTTTTTCTTTGGAATGAATGAATAATCTGATTAATAATTATAAATAAATTTAGAGGTTTGGGAATTAAATTAGATTAAATTATTTTTAACTAATTCATTTTAGGGGATAAAATCGAAATTCATTATGCCTACAATTAACCCCCCCCCCCCCCACATGTATTGTGTCGTCTTCATATACATTATGATCCAACAAAAAGGATAAATATTTTATTTTAAGAAACCTTCCTAAAATTTCAGATATTATTCTACAATCATAGAAGTGACCACTATAAAATATACTTACCTGATTTATTTCCAAATCCTATGAAATATTTCATCCTTTGGATATGCTTTGATTAATTTCTACATTACATCTTACTCAAAAAAATAAATATTCGAGATGAAATTTCCAGTCTTGTAAAACTGAAATTCACTTTTAAAAGGTCATAATATCCATAAAATAATGAATATTCATCCCTTATATCTATATATATATTTTCCAAAACAAAAATGGTTAGCACATGGTACTCAATATGGGTACATTAATCTTTAAAACGTCAACCAAAACACCCAAAATTGAACATAATCCATTCCATAAATTTTCAACTATAAGAATCATCCAAAACATGTCTTTCCAAATTTAAATCACAAGAATCCAAAATACATGAGCACATATTTTTTAAGATCAACTTTAACATTTATCCCTAAACAACATAAAGTATCTCATAATGTCAAATACCAATCATGTGAATATCTTTATCACATATTCTCTTATAAATACTAATAACCTAAATAACAGTAAAGTCTCAAAAAAACTATATGCTTCCAAAAATTAACACAATCCTTATTCCCAAAATAAAATCACAACCTATATAATATATTCTATAAATGAAAAAAAGTTTTAAACTATAACTAAAATTACATAAGTCAATTTTTCATTAAATAAAAAATTAGTTCTAAGGCTGGAAAAAAATCCCATTTACATTATAAACATTAAACATTTATGTATCCCAAATAAAAAAATTTGACTCATTACCAAGAATATATTTAGAGTTATCATTCCCTTAATCATGTGTCTTCCACAAAAAAAATACCTTACTGCAAAATCGCATTTATAGTTTATTAGTCCCATTCAACACATTCCTATAGATACTTAATTAGAATCTTTTACACAAAAATACATGAATGTTTGGGAAATTATTATTACAAAAACAGCACTGATATAACAATTCTATAATATAATTTTATAATCCAAATACATATACAATTAAATCATTCAACTATAATGATCAGCATAATAGAGGTCCATCCATGGTATAGGGGTTATTAGTTGCACTAAGTCACTATCTCGGATTGTTACAATGTTCTCCACTCATAATAGGAAGTACTATATATGGCATCTTATAACAAATTTCATATCTATGAATCAAACTCTTAATTTTTACTTTGAAATTACTCTCTCTATGTCATTCCTTTCCCAACCCAAAGCATCTTCATGTTTCATTGCGACATTTATTTGGGTACATCTCCACAAATTCTTATTATATTGGAATCTGAATATTTTTCTATCAATGGCCTTCATGAAACTCCATTGAACTTTTATTAGGTGTTCCATAAAAAAACACAAGTTGATTTTATTAATTTTATAATGTTATAGTTGATTATGTATAACAAAAATGTTTAAAATTCCAAATCATTTTTAATTTGGTTTCTCATTCACAAAATAATTCAATTTCCCACCGTATCCAGTTTTAACATTGTTCCATATAGTTATATCCCTTCATAGGATCCAAAAATCATCGTATGAGCAACAATAATCACAGTGGGAAACAATATATGTTCAGTAAATTGTATTCACACTATATACTGTGATGGAGTGTAATGAAAAGATGAATCATCCAAGTTGTTACATGTATTATGATTTCACTTGACAATTTCCTTAACAATGATCATTCTAAATCCATCAAGATCATATTTCTAATATATGATAAGAATGGAAACATCATAATGGATTATAATGGATGTTTTTTGCAACATTGTAATAAGGATAAGAAACAATGGAACTGCAACTTGTGAGATGGCATATTGTAAGAAAAATAATTGAAGTGGATACATTTATAATTATCAGAAGATGATTCTGACATTCAGATATATATATTTATAAATTTCGGTTTGGACTAACATGTTTGAACTGAGATATACGAATGAGTCTACCATATGATACAACGATTTAAATTTCATTGAGAAATGATAAATTATGACTGAAATGTTTTGGATTAAGGAATTCATAAGAATATGTATGAGTAGTTAATGTTGTGAAAGGGAGATCATGAAATACATGAATTATGATTTTCAATATGTGACCCCCTTATATTATTTTATGATCATGATGGAGAATACTATAAAGAATATCGTATTCATATGCATAGTAATTTTATTATGATCATCAAAATGAATTTACTTAATGAACAATAATGAGATAAATGTGTGTTTTAAAATCATTTGGGATATGTAATAATGATGTTTTTTGGAAATATAATTTCTTTCAATATAAGAACATTGTAAATAGTCTCATTCAATAAGGATGTATTTTATGGAAAAATGTTGAATATACTTCATGTAAGGAATTATTGATGTCTACGAAAGTTATAACACTCGAAAATGTTGAGTAAATTTGAATTTATGTGAACTAAATTTAATTATGTTGATATTGAGTTTTACTTAAAAATATTCCATTCTTCATCAGATTGAGTTTTTAATTCTTTTTATGTTTTAGTGTAAATTTTAAAAATGAGTTGGTATCATATTTTTTTAGGATTTGAGTTGAATATGTGATCCTATAATATTTATTGAATGCCTTGAAAATCTAGAAATAATGTTTAAATAGTTAAATTGAAAATCATATTTTTCATTTATTTCATATAAAAAAAGATGATCACATTGAGATAAATAGTCATGATGAGGAGAAGAAATACTATAGATGAAGTTTCTAACTATATCATTCATGAAGGATTTAGTTGATTTTTAGTTTTAGTGATGATTAAAGCATTTGGTTGTAAGTTAATTTTATAATACTATATCATTATGTTTCAAGGAAAATTGATCAGTTCAGAACATGTTGTTTTGAATAAGTTTGGAGATTTATAATTACATTACATAAAGAAAACGAAGGCTAGTTTTAACATAATCAAGCCAAAGAAGGAGTTGTATCCAAAGACCTATTCAAGTTTAATGAATCCGGAAGTATAAATGGGTTCCATTTAATCTAAATATGGGATATATTTTAATTTTCAGACACTTATTATAAAGTATTCACACTATGGTTTTAGGATAAAAACCTCCCACAGAAATTGTAATTGATGATAATATTTTTAGTGGAAAATTCCTAACATGAAAATTTTCAAGATGAAAAGGAGTAGTTTATCATATTGATCATAAACCATGTTAAAATCTAGTTGTGTTGTTTAATTTAAATCATATTCATTAAATTAAGTCAATGTTTATAGGGATACTTGTAAATATGCATATATATTAATAAATGATAGAGTTTTCATCAACATAAAGGAATAAGTTAATTTATGTTAAACTAGTTGGTTAAGGTAAGTCACTCCTATTTCATCCCCCAATCAGGGAGATTACATGATCCCCTAAAACACTAAATTGGTATTACTAAAATGGTTCCTATTATTTGGTCTATAATTTTATTCCCATTTTTCATTTGACTAATTCACATGAAGTTCATTTTTTCAAAAGTTGATGAAATGAAATCTCCAGAAGATAATGAAGTTATGTTTTTTGATGATGTCAATATAAGATACTATGGATCGTCGAATATTGGAAGTATCATCCAAAAATTAAAAAATATTAGTAATAAATAATCTTAAAATTAGGGTTAGTTAATCTCAAAATTCTAGAAAAATAAGGATTCACTATTTTTAGATAATAATTAGTTTTAATGTAGTATTGAATAATCCATTGAAATTTTTTTATAGAAGAAAAAAATGCATGATATGATGAGTTAGAGTTATTTAAATCTTTTTATGAACTCTACACTATAGAAAAGGATTACTAAAATAATATCTTGTGTGATGTTGAATCTTATATACTTTCATTAATCATGGGTCTTTATGATAAGAAATATCATCTTGATAAGGAAACTGATGAAATAGTGGAATCATTTTTAAGGAAATGTAAATTAAAATAAACAACTAAACTCACTAAATTCAAGGAAGAAATGGTATTACATCCAAAATAAAATTTCATCATTAGAGAAAAATATTTTCATATATATCATTATTAGAAATAAACATTCATGATGATTTTCATAAGAATATTACCATGTATCAAAAGACACCATTTAATATAAGAACTCTTAATTCAAATTTATGCCCTAATAAAAAAATGTCTTATGAATTCATTAAAGAATTAAATGAATACTCATGAACAAAATTAATGGAATTAAATGGTTGGATTTGGAGAAAATGTCATTGTTTTTTAGGAGTGTAAAATTCTTAAAATTAAAAGTTTCATGATTTGGGAGTAATGTTGGGAGTCATGGAAGCTACACATGTTTAATATTCACATGAAGTAAAAAATAATGGCCCCTATAAAAATTTCACAGAAGAATATTACTTTTACCAAACATAACAAAGTCTTAACCAATGAAATGACACAAAAGATAAAGCAAAATGAAAAGAAAATTAAAATGTAAACCTACTATGAAGTTTAACATGATGTAATATACAAATATTAAAAAAACATGAAGAACTAAAATAAATATGTCACAAAAAATAAAATATTTTTATAATATTATATGAAATACCACAACATGGAAAGATACAATAATCTCATGGATATTAAAGTTATAGGAAACAATATAAAAAAACTAACTTAATCAGAGAAATACACAAAAAAATTGGAATGGGGGAAGAGGACTATGATGAAGATGTTATTTATTACCAAGATATACCATGGAATAGTATCCTGATGGAAGAAAATAGTTTATGTGGAATATGTATAATTTCTTCCACATTACTAAAAAATCTTAACACGGTTACCCAGAAAATGGAAATTGAAACTTTAGTTGAAGTAATCTTCCGAGGATATATAGGTTTTTATGGAAAAAAATATAAATATAATTTGAAATAAAAGGAAAATTATATTCAAACTTTTCACATGATTTTATAGTTGGAACATTTTGAAGCAAAAAGAATGAAAAAACAAGAAAAAATAAAAAACAAAGTTCCTTTTTAGTAGAAATAAAGTATAACATCCCAAAAAAATATATATAATAAATGGATAATAGTTAATTACAGCCTGAGGAAGTTAATAGAGAGAAAAAAGGGTGATCGTATGATTAAAATAGGAGTAGAAATAATGGGAGTTTCTGTGTCAATAAAATATTTTCATCCATATTCACATGATAGATATGCGTATAAATATTCACCTTATTCCATAATATGTTATAATTATGTTCAATTTAAAAATTAATTCATTGTGATTCACTCTAGGGGGACATTTTCCCTGAAAAATTAAGCTGGGGAGTCTGAAGACCATATTAATTTGAAATTAATAGACATATTCTAGAAAATTAACTTTTTTAAAAATTTATTATGAATCTACCAATGATTAGGAAGATGTATTAGACACATAAAATTCATATAATTGATTTATTTATCATCTATTTATTTTTATGTACTATCACATTATTATTAGAAAATTGAATATTAAATGCAAACATGTAAAATTATTTTTTTGATGAAAAAAATGTTTTAAAAAATCATAGAAACCTTCAATTTTATGCTAGATTGTTTTTGATATTTTTGGATATATATTTAGGAAAATATGTTGAATAATACTATAATTTATTTTCCTATAAAAATTATTTGATAAAAAATCCTCACTCAGTTAATATTGTCAACTAATTTAATGATCTTATTAATCACATTTTATTAAAACGATCATGGTTCAGATTGAATTAGAGTTATTTTATTTGTGAAAATCTCTTTAATAAAATTCATGATATCCTTCTCTAAAAATTCCTATTTTATATAAAATTACATGAATGAAAAAATGGAATAACACATTTTGCTAAGAAAGTTCCTTCCTCATCATTAGATGATAAAAAAGGGATTCAAATTAATGTTATTTAGGGGGAGAAAATTTTTACCCCTCATAGGTGAAGGGTTGAATTTATTTTTATTTGGGAGGGGAGAAAATCATTATGTATAAAAAGAAAATTATTATTGATAATAAATCCAAATTGGGTGATTGAAGAGACCATAAGATGATGATGATGAATGTTTTATATTTATTATTAATGAATCAATGAAAATAAAATGAATGTGTTAATGGAGATCCATGAATATTATGTTTATTATAAATTTCCTTGAAGTACATAATTTGTAAGAAGAAAATCATATCCAATAATCATTGGAAGAATGAATGATCTTAGATATTATAATTTCACTAAAAGGGGACCGAATAATTTAATAACAATGAATTTTTATAATATTATTAAAATGATAATAATTTTATTTTAATGAAATATTTTTCCAAGTCCACTAGAAATAATATAGTGGTAAAAATAGATGGAGGAAATTTATCCCAAAATAAATAAAAATTGAAATCGTAATGGAATTAAATTTAATAATTCCTAAAAAATGAGACCCTATAACCTAACATTATCAGAATATGTTTTGTAATCACAGCGGAATCATATTATTAATGATACTCGAGAAGAACTAAATATGATGGTAAATGAAGTGAAAATATTTAATTCAATATACTTTCATGATAAATAGTAATTATGTTAATATTTCATGAGTAAGAGAAGGATATTAATATAATACACAAATAAATTTACCTTTGAGAGCTTCCTTGTCACTTCACATGTTTTTCACAAAATAATATAGATTTTAGAAAAATGTTTTTCAAATGACATATAGAGTGAGTTATATGGAAATTGTAGTTTTTAAGGAAACCATAAGAATAGACTGTAGGCATTTTTAAGTGTAATAGGGTATTATCCTCAATATTTATTCCCAAATAGGAGTGATTATGGAACAAATTACATGAGTATATTAGAATATGATTGTTACTAATTTGAAGTAGTTTTGGTATTAAAATATAAATAGGAGTATTCTATGAATATTTATGGATGTACATGAGAATAATGAGGGCTGAATGAGGTATAGAGATGAAATTTATTTTCATTATAAGTTGTCATGATAAACATTATAACTGATGGAATTTTAATAAATTGTGTTACGACTTTGAACCATGATGCAGAGTACTATAAATTTACAGTTATTACATTGTTACATGTGTCATGAGTTCAGAAAAAAGGATTAGTAAATTCTATTTATAAATCCATCATTATCAAGCCTTCATCATCACATAAGAATGAAAGAACTAGAATGAATAAAAACTGAAGTTGTATTTTTCCATCTAAAGATGATGGACAAGAATCATTGGAATTTTGAAAAGTGTGATGAAAATTAGTAAGGCCAAAAAAAGATCTCAATAAATTTATTACCATCAGAAGATTATGGTGAAATTTCAAAAGAGATATTCATACATTGCAGTTTGAACTGGGGTGTTCATATTGATATTCACTTATGTTGATACTATATACAGGGATGATTAGAATGGAAATTAGATATGATAAATGAATACTAAATTTTTTTGTAAGAATAATTTCATAAGAATATATATGAGTAGTGCTTTGTATCGAATTAATTTGCAAGAAATGATCACTAAAATATTTTTAGGATTTCAGGAACATGTATTATTACATGATGATGAATGTGAATATAAAAAGGTATATCATAAATATATTTGATTTGGCTTTGTAAATTTCATCAAAATAAGTATATTGGAAGAATAAAAATGAGACATATGTTCCGGAAAATATTTTTTCATGAAACATAATAAATTTTATTTGAAATATTAATGTAATTAAAAAAGAGAAGGCTGTAAATGATCACATTCTAGAAAGATATGTATGATGAAATAAGGAAAAATGAAGTTCATGGAAGGGATTATTGATGTATGGGGTAGATAGTACATTGAAAAATGATTATGAACATTTCATTCATGTTAAGTAATATTAAATATGATGATGCAGACAAAAAATTCCAAATGTTGTAATATAACATAAGATTGGTTTAGTTACTATATTAAGTATTTGTGGAAGGATTTTAAAAATTAGTTGATTCTTGATTTTTTTATAGATTTTATTGTACTCTGATATCTTATAATATATATTGACTGTGTACAGAATGGATCCTTAATTTTCCTATATTTAAATTACCATTATTATTGGGAATTTGGAGCCTATTAATATTGATTACATCATTTATAATAAATATAAAGATAAGGGGAGGAAATATTGTAGGGATGTTTTTCGACCCGATAATTAAATAATGATGTGGTAGAGTGGAAGTTTTTTATATGAAAAGAGAATTAGGTTCTAAGGAATATTTAAAATTCCAAAACCTCAGATTCCCAGAAAAGATAATAACTTTATAACATATTTTTACAAGAAAGGTGGGAGCTCATGAAATAAATTATTTGATGATGAACAAGGCCATCATATAATTACCCAAGTAGAAAAATAATTTCAAATTGAAGAATACATTATGTTTAGAGAATATTAATGGCTAATGAAAGTTAGTATAATATAAATATGGGTGACTTTTTAAAGATGATAAATTTAGTGTCAGGAATTGAAACCATGGATTATGGATAAAAAAATCCCACACAACTTCTAGTAGAAGACAATAAGATTATGGAAAAATATGTGACATGATTAGATTTTAGACGCAAGATGGAAGGTTCTCACATTGAGGTTAAAACATGTAAAAACCCATGAGTTTTTTTGACATTACAATATTTGATAAACATTAGATAAAAGTGGAGAGGGGGATTTATAACTATTCATACATCATAACTTATTATAGTTGTTTGATAAACTTATTGTAAAAAATAAATTTTTATGAACTTCATTGGGAATACTTTATCATCCCTAACTAACTATTACAGTGCAACACACCTATTTATTGAATCATGTCTCTATTTTGACTAAATTATTTTTCATATATAATGTGGATTGTGGTGTAAACTAAACCATTACAATGAAACTTCATCAAGACAAAAAAAACTATCAATAGTTTAACAAATTTTTATAGTGAGGCTATATATATATATACTCTTAATCAATAGTATTATTAATTTTCCGTCATTCAATTAAAAATACACCATCCACAGTGTAAGCTATTTCTGCTACCTAGAGCTCAATATTCATGATTTATTTTGAAATTTGAGATTTAAACCAGCCATTGTGTCAAACAATTATGTGGAATAAAGTAATGAAATGCATCTACACAATAGTTTAGTCATATATTTCTATATAGTAATTTACAAATCTCTATTAACACTGAAATTCTATTGGAAAACAACTACAACATATACATGTCCTCTTTTGGTGTACTTCTTATATTTACAACCTGAGACACGACCTTGTTCTGTTGAAACACCATTTTACTAAAAAATTTCAAATTAAAGAAATTTTTTTCTGGATTCTCGATTCTCAAAATCCTTTTATAATACACATAATACATAAAATAGTTACAAATATTTTTAAAATAAAAAAATCAGAAAATACATACCTTGGTGTTGTGGTAGAATATCCATCAAACCACTAAGGAAAATGAGTTAAATATTATCCTTTTTATAAATAAATAAATTATATTAAAATGAAAAGATAAATATGATATGTATCAATGAAACCATGGAAAATATATTATGCATTAGATTAAATATATCATAAATTCCACTTTTGTTTATAATTTCGATATACACCTCCAAGAATATCGTGTTTATGATCAATAAGGGATAATATGTATACATTTAAGATAATTTACATCTAAAAATGTCTATATTTTATTATATATTATATATTTACATATGATATCATGTGTCGATTAAAATTATATCTAATTGATTCAAATAATAAATTTTACAATAAAAATAAGAAAATAATTTTTTAACAATAACATATATTCATTTTGTTTCAGAAATAATATAGATCAATTCACTTAACAATATCATGCAATTTAATAAATATTCAAAAGATTAGAAATCACACTATCACTATAAATTATATTAAAACTCAATTATTATTTAAAGTCAAGTTAATAAAATGAACATAATATCAACCAAATAATATGGAGTTATTTCCTATGTCATCGGGTCATATAGTAAAGGATATGGACATACCCTAAGAGGGACCCATCCAAGGCCTGATCGTAACATTCCATGTAGGCTATGACCAACTTCCCCTTTACCACAAATTATAAGGTAATGTGTATACAAAAAAACAAGTTTATAAGAACAATTATCCAAACAAGAATCATTCTTTAACAATATTATTTAATTTTTGAATTAATGGAATAAAAAACTACTTGTATTGGGGGGGTATATACCTATTATGAATGATTTATGATTCACCCGATATATGACATAACTATACATATGAATAATATTGAAACACTCACCTTGTTTAAGGGGAAAGATAATTGTGTATATAGATTTAGGATTGATAAGCTGTGTAACCCCATTGGTGAATAATAAAATGGGTGTCCAAGAGTCAGTTCATTTCAAGCTCATCCAATACCATCAACCATTCCACCAATAATATGTTATCATTTTAAAATTTTATATTAATAAATATTACTTTCAAGTGTAATTTATAAAACTCTTATGTTAAAACAATAAATATATAATATTGAATAAACTATTTCTCTTATAATATGTTTAATAAATGTATATAATGCAACATAAGAATGTGTAAAAAGGTTAAATAAACAAAAATTAATTATTAATTCATTAGAAATGAAGGTGACTAGTATATCAACACAAGCCTTTCATGCATGTTAAGATATCCTATAATTGCAACACAAAGATCGTGAGGCCAGGTGTCTTTAGAGGACTATGTTCATAATATATCCAATGGAAACTAAAAAATGACATCTTTATTTTATTTTATATAACAATATCATAAATCCATTTTATCTTCAAATACATCATAGGATAACATTGGGAATATATAAAATATTATGGTGACCTAAAAATCCTGGTAAGGGAATAAACATGATATAAAAACATAATCTGGGGGTTAATGTTGTTACATGATATCATAAAATAGAAGCCTCATTAGTAATCACATGGAGGCATAAAATAAATAAAATGGTATTAAAATATTATTTAAAATTAAAAAAAGTTGTAGAAACATAAAACATAACAAAATAATCATGGATAACTGCCAATAAAACATCATATGTTGGAGAGATTCCAATAGTGGAATATGTTTACTACTTAATCCAATACATAACGTCTCATGAGACAAACTCATTACACAATCCATTATTCATATATCTGGTTGGAACCATAATATAAAGTTAATTATTTTTTGTGAAAAAAAATAAATCATTCATACTACATAAACATAATAATTTCTTATGGAAAGATAGTGAATTACAAAATATTACCTCATATCATAATCAAAAGAGATTTTTTAAATGATGTATTTGAGAAAGGATCATAAGGAATGTATTAACCTATAAATGGATGGGATATATGTATATATATTATAGACATATATACTTAATTTATATTTATTCCATAACATTAAAGAGTGATAGAGAATGTGAGTTAGTGAGAGAATGGTCAGAAACTGAAAAAGGGTTGATTAGTAAGATCACTTACCGTGAGTCTGAATCATCACAAACATTATTTAACTTCTAGAATAATAAAATTATGTTAATTATTTACATTAACAAGAACATTTTTAATTTTATTGTAATATTTATATTATTTCTATCATGTTATATTCAATTACTGAATCATTTAGGTTCATGTAGGACGTTTTTATGATATTTATCTCATATGTCAAAATTCACTTAGATAAGTAGAATATTGTCAAATATATTATTATTTAAACATATATTAAATAATAATAATGTTCATACATGAATTATAGTTTAAAAACAAAACAAATTTTTGGTTCAAAAAAAGGAATTGTGTTAGAGTCATTAAGACGGTAGGTCGCACACACGCGTGTGTAACGTTTCCATTTTTAAAAAATCATCATGGATATAAGATAAGTGTTATTATATCTTCAAAAAATTATAATTATATCATAAATATAATATTATATCTTTATATTCACTTATATATACAATCCATGATACATAGTAATTAAAATTTAATCAAATCACTTTGTGGATGTGGTAGTCCACACATGCGCACTGCCAACGCTATTATATTAGAATGAAGGTAAAGGTATAAAAATATATGATATATAAATATTAATTAATGATAATTATTTCAAAAATATCAAATATAAATATCAAATCCATCATTATGAACATCCTTGGGAGGATATTGTGGTAAAAAAGTACATTAGTTCGTGAGGCAATAGTCCATCGTCCACATGAATGATGGATTCATTTCCTATTTATTGGGAGAGGATATAGATGTAGTTTATTAAATTATAAAAATAAAATACTATTATATATTAGATACTAATTTCATTACATAATCATATTTTAATAATATTTTAATCTGGTAGATGAAGAAATGAAACAATAATGCTCTTTTAAGAATGATACCTATTCTTCGGAATAACTATTTAGGGTTGAACCAAAATCCTTCCTAGAAGGGTTTTATAATGAATAAAAGTATTATAATAGCTGGGATGTTATGTAAATTAGTTATTTGGATATGTATGTTTGGAATAAAAATACCTTTTATATGTGAAGAAAAGAGGAGATTAGGTTCCCATTTATAACTAATGGGACTGGCACACTTCTAATTTATCAAATTTAAAATTATTTCATGTCACTTTTTGGGATAAATTGATCAAAAATATATCATGTTAGAGGGATAAAATTTTAATTTCTAAAACCAACCAACCAATGGGATTTCCTAACATTTTAATATAATTTTAGCTATTAAAAGAAATGACTCTATTTAAAATAACTATAATTTTCACTATTCACTAAAAATAATTCATTTGACAATAATCATTTAATTTAAACCCAATTTAATTTTTATACTTTTATTTCATAAATATATGTCATTTTGTTTAATAAAATCAAAAAATTCCAAAAAAAATAATTATAATATTTTCCCACAAATCTAAATTAAAATCCTTTCTAAGGAAAGGTTTTTTTAAATAAAATTTATTTATTAAAAATTGTGTTTTTATTTCCTATGAATATATCAACAAATTTATATTTTTTATAAATTTTACATATATTTAATAAATTAGTTAATTTATTAATACATATTAATTTAATGTATAAGTTATAATAGATATATTTAAATAATCATGGTTTGTTTTGGATTGATGTTACATGGAGTATACACTATTAAACATTGTTTTCAATTTAAAATATCAAGGTGTTACATTCATCCCCCTTAAGTAATTTAAACTACAAAATAAAAAATTACATACAAAGGTGAAAATAGGTCTTGGTGCTTCTCCTTCATGGATTCTTCGAGTTCCCATGACACGTCATCATATTTATGGTTTACCTGTAATACTTTGACCAGGTAAGTTATCTTTTTACGTAGAATTATATCGTTATGGTTCAATATCTTTACTGGTTACTCATAATAAGAGAGATAATTTTCTAGTCATAAAATCTATAAATCCAATACATGTGTTGGATATATTACATACTTCCCCAAAATAGATACATGGAATACTTTATGTTCTTGATAAACCGGTAGTGGTAGTGCAACTCATTAATCCATGACATCAATGTGATTAAAAATATAAGAGGGGACAATGTAGAAGGTGTTTAACACTATCTTCTTCCCAAATATCATAACTATCTTCTATGGATACATTTGGAGAAAACATTTTCCATGCCCTCAAACTCTAATTCTAATAATTTATTGTCATTATAGCTCTTCTATACACTCTAAGTAGTAATCATTTGTTACTGGATGGTCTTGAACTTTTCAACCATTTTAGGTCACAAATTCCTATGTTCACCAACTACATCCTAAAACACAGGTGTACTAAATCAATACCAATAAAGGCATTCATAAGGATCCATTTGTATTATTGAGTAAAATCTATTATACTATGTCAAATAAAATATAAGAAGATATTGATCATGTCATCCTTTTATGTCAATCGATCATGCTATCAACATAAAATAAAATTTATGAATAGTCTTCTCAAATTTTCCATCATTTTTGGGGTGAGAATTTTAACTAATTTTCATCATAGAATTTATAGAATGTTAAATATATTTTAGAACATGGAGGAAAATATCATATCTCGTTTAGAGATAAGCATTAGTTTTATTACACGAATCCTCGGCATCTCTCTAATGTATATACATACGTGATGATTGATTGAGAAGTTATATAAGATTGAAATGAATCTAGAATTCTTTATAAGATGATCCACTACAACCTGTATTTCACTATTTACTGTTAATTTATTTTTAAGAACACTCACAAATTATGGTCATGTTTTCCCATTTCCATGTAGGTATGGGTAATAGTTGCATCATCCTTTTTGAATTTTTCCTTTTAACCTTCACTTTCTCATAAACCTAAAACTTTGATGTATATTCCTTGATCTCTTTATTCATATTATCCAACCAATATTTCTCTCGGAGATCTCAACACATACAAATTATCTATGGGATGATGTATAAGGTCAAAATATGTGCATCACTCAAAAACTCTTTCATTAAATCATTATTTTGAAGTACATATAGTCTTGGAAAAAATATTAAAACTCCATCTTTTTCAGTTTTTAATGTCACAGATTTCCCTTTTCAACATATTCTACCATCATTAGAATTTAAACATCATAATTTTGAGAATACTTTATCATTTTTGGAAGGTAGATTTAATTGGTAATTTGAGAAAATAATTATGATATTTCTTCCATCAGGATTCCCATGTTCATCCTTTTAATGTCTTATTGGATTTTATTCGTCTAATTCTCATCTATGATAAGGTTTTTGGGTACTTTCTACTAAGAGTATCCACCACTTTTTTTATTTCCTAGGATGGTAATGGATTGAGCCATTATAGTCCTTGATCATGTATATCCATCTTCGATAGTTCAAATTATTCTCCTTATATCTGAATATATATTTAAGGATAATATGATTAGTATATATTTCACTCTTCTCCTCATAGGGATAATTAATTATGATTTTTATTAAAAAAATTACTACATCCAATTCCTAATCATGTTCTAGATACCTTTTTAATGACATTTCATCAACATTTTTTCATAGTCTATAACTTTATCATTACACATAAGTACACATCCCAATCCATTCGATAAAGAATTTTATTAAACCATGATATGATTCCAAATTATGGGTAACATGAGAAATAGTTTAGTGACAATACTGTTTTTTATCTCCGTAATGTTCTCTTCACGACCACTAGTCCAAAAATACATGACCACCTTCAATGTTATCTTGATTAGAGGGTTTGATAATTGTGTGATGTTTCTAAAAAATTCTCATTATTATCTAACTAGTCCTGGAAAACTATGGATCACTATTACATATTTGGTTCTTGGACACTCCTTAATTTCTTTTATATTATAAGGGTCCAAAAATTTCCTTTTATCGTAAAAATATAAACCAATAGTGATAGTTACCTAATCGATAATTCACATTTATCTTAATTTCATATAGATTCTATTTTCACAAGGAATTTAACATAGTGTTAAAATGATTCATATAATCCCCATTTTTTGGATTACATAAGAATATCATCTATAAAGATAATCAAAAAAAATTACACATAATCTAAAAGGAATCTATTGATTATGTCAATATAGATTTTTTTGTATTTGAGAATTTGAAATGAATCATTATTAACTCATTATTTCCATACCTAGTTTCGATGCTAGTTTTGGGAATATCATCCTTCTTCACTAATAACTGGTGATATCCAAACTAAAGGTCCAACATGGAGAAATAACCAGCCTCATATTATTTACCAAACAATTCATATATCCATCTAATGGGATACTTGTTCTTTATCCTGATTTTTCTAGTTTATAATAATTAATAAAGTGGAACAATAACCCATCCTTCTTCTTTATGTAGTGGACCGAAACACCCTATTGCTAAGAACCCTAGTATGTAAAACCCTTTTTTGTATTCGCTTTTAAAATTTTTTATACATATTCCAAATCAATGATATCTATTATGTAAGGATTATTTGATATCATAAAATATCTATGTATAAATTAGATTGAGAAATCAACCTCTCGATTAGGTGGAAGACCAAGAAACACTTTATGGAATAATTCAGTATGATCCCTTATAATTATAATGTCCATAAGATTGATTCTATCCTTTTTTATCAATCATTTGGGAGTGATATTATTTCTTATATGATAACAATATCCATGCTTGAATAAGATATTTTGGGGGAGATTCATCCTCCTCTATAAAACTATACAGAATCGGTGGATAACTTGGTACATGAAGAGTGATATCCCTCTCAAGAGAGTTGATATGTGACTTAAATATGTACATCCAATCCATGACCAATATAACAACTAACTCTACTAAAGGAAGTAAGTGGATTGTTTTTGAAATATTCAAACCATAAAAATCAATGGAGAAGGAGTTCTATACTTATGATGCAATAATTTATTTATTTTTTATTCTTATAAATATATCATCCCCCTTTTTTGAAGTGGTTATTGAATATTTCTATTAAAAAATGAATATATGAAATAATGAGTTGAAGTATAATTAAAAAGTGTGTACTCTATTAATGAATGAATAAATGATGTACCTACTACCACACTATTGTAAATATCCATATCATTAGTGGTCCTTATATATTCTATTACATCATCTATATGACTTGGAGGTTAATATAATTTATCTATTAGAAAACCCCTGCCTTAGCGATTTTTCTTGCAAAATGTTTCTATTTCATAAACTTCAAACACTACACCATTGACTGAGTGTTGATCTGAACCATATTTCTTCTTCCATATTAATGGGTCTCTTCGCTTCTCTTTAGCACTGATTAGAATAATTTCTTCTTTTCCACATCTGAAACATCTTATATTTCCCTTGATATAGTTTTGAGGGTTCTTAATCCCATACTTTTTCATGTGTTTTGTTGGTTTTTTATTTCCTCAATAAGATTTATATATTGTTCCTCCTAAACAAAACTAAATTTTCCACTTTTTTTCTCAAGTCCCATGAGTATTTTAGGGATATTTTATATATATCCAAACCTTGAGGTCACAACCAACAAACTATTATTGGTTATCAAATTCTTTAATAGGAAAATATTTTCATATACATGGATTTAATCTACTAAATAATTTGTCTACCTTATTTTGATGTTAATGAAAAAGATAGAGCCATGTCGTGAAATCCTCATGAAGTATTCCTCATATGCCCTGATAGAATCATCTTCATTTTTCCTCAGTCCGAGGATATTCATCTCTAATTTAAGATTGAGAGTTCCGGGAAAATATTTAATGAAAAAATATTTTCATGATTTCGTCCCATTTAATTGAATTAATATCTTCTTCAGACAATATATTCTTTGTCATCATCGTCCATTGATCAACTTCCCACTCAATGTGATAAATGGCCATCACAACATTAACTTTCTCTAAGCATTGTGGGAACATGAATACCCTCTCAATGATGTTATGAAATTGTTCTTAGATGAGGGGATCACAAGTTCCATGAACGTTAGGATAGATTTTTCATAAAAATTAATCAACATCAATTTAATCTTTCTTAGGAAGATGTGTGAATTCTCAATGATTCATGTAATTTTTCATAAATTGAGCAAGTTAACCCAATATTTCTTGTAATAATTTATCCCACACCGATAAAGTTAGTAATATCATTTGTGAAAACGTCACATTGCATATCTCTTTGTTTTTTTAATTTCTCTTATTTCCCTCCATTAACTAATAGAATGAAACAATCAATATGAGAATACATTAACATAAAAAATGGGAGACATAAAAATATATAAGTAATATCTTAAAAATAATAATTATATTCTAAGTTATGAGTCAAATTTGTCAATATTTTTAATCCATGTTAATGTTTCCTATTATGTTTTATAAAGTAAAAATGTATTAAATTCCATAATAATGTTTGTAAAGAGTTTATGAACTTCCAAAACATATACCTTTGGAATATAATACTATCTTTGCAGCAAGGCTTATTTTTTGTGCACTAGGTTATCACCAAGTGATCCCCAATGAAATATTTTTTATCCTTAAGTATAATTGTTCCAGAAAGACATACACTTGTAGTATCCTTATAAATATATAATTTCATGGAATCCAATTACACTATACATCACCAAAATTTTATGGTATTTTCCTACGCATAGAAATATACCTATGGTTATCACTAAATTATTATTTTACTCATCCACACACACAAAACTAGACCATTATATTATATCAAATATAGATACCCATAACATTAACACATTTTATTACATGATTTTTTTATATAAATATCCATCAAGTATAACCAAATGATCTTGATGCTGAGTTTCGTTGAAATTCAAGGTTCATAATAAATCGAAAGGAAACTAAAGCACGAAATCAATCGTTATATTCTATTTAATGAGATACTAAATTCATCTGGATACACAGACATAATAGTATAACCTATGGAATACATAAAAATGGGTGATCTAAAAATCCTAGTAACAGAATAAACATGAAAAGTGTAAATAATGTGTGAATCAATGGTATAATAGGATATCATAAAAGATAAATATCAAGAGTAATAACATGGAATAATAATATAAAAATATTCAATCATAAGAGTTTTACATCATGGGAAGTGTTACTGCAACATAAAACATTATATAAGATTAATTCATGGAAAACTACCAAGAAAAAAACACATGGTTGATAGAGTCTCATTGTGGATTAGGTTTACTTTCTAATCCAAAACAGAACATCTCAAGAGATAAAATATGTAACCCATGCAACGGAGAACAATATGTGTGAACCTATAATAACATTTTCATGATTATGTGTGTCACAAAAATTAAATCAATCATAATTAGTAAACATAATAATTACCCGTGGAATAGAATTGGCTTACATAATCTTACCTCATAACATAATGGGGAGATGTTTCTTAAATAATCAATTTGAGAAATGATCATAAGAAATGTATTTACACATAAAATAAATAGAGGAATTGATATGAATATATGTGATAGACATAATGTTTTATATAATTATTCAATAACAGTAAAGATAAAGAGAAACTAAGATATTGTGGGGATGGTCATAACCCTAGAAAATGGTGGATTAGAGATATTCGTTACCCTGACGCAGACACATCATGTATATTCATTTTCATCATAAATAATAATAATATATTTATTATTTATATTCTTAATAAACATTTTTATGTTTTTTATTTTTTATATTATATTTATTATCATGCTATATTAAATTATTTAATCAGTTAGGTTCATGTTGAATGATTTGACAATATCCAGCTTATATGTCCAAAATCACATTGGCATGTAGATTATGTTCTTATAGATTATTATTTCATCATATAGAAAATACTAATAATGAAATAATTATAATTTTTATACATCAATTATACTTTTAAAACAGGCTATGAAATATGATTATGAAAAATTAACTACATTACAATCATGGAGATGGAAGGTTGTACGTACATATGTGTAATGTTTCAATTATAAAGTGATATTGATGGAAATAAGGTAAGTGATATTTTTGTTTTTAATAATTATAATTATGTCATATATGTCATATTAATTCCATAAATTCACTAATATATATAATATATGATATGTGCTTATGAAATATGAAATGCATCACTTCATGGAGGTGGTAATACACACATGCACACGAATGACATTATCATCATATAATTAAACATAATGTAATTTAAAAAATATTTTTATCTTATTTAGATATATATTTATGTCATGTTCATAATATATATAAACTAAATCAATCATCATAAAAATTTATCAGATGCAATTATGGAAAAAAAGTACATTGGTTCATGTGGTGGTAGTCTTAAAACACATGCATGATGGTTTTGTTTCCAATTTGATGAAAGAGAATATTGATGTAGTTTATGGAATTAACATAATGAAATACAAGTATATGGGAGGTAATTATTTTATTAGATAATAATTTCTTAATAATATTATATAGGGTTGAATGAACAAATGAAACAAAAACACTCAGTTAACAATGATACATCTTCTTCGGAAAAACATCTTTAGATTTTCACCAAAATCTATTATAAGATGATTTTTCATTCAAAAAAAGGATTCTAGAACATGTTAATAGAATAAATGAGGGGATTTGGGTATTTATTGGTTAAACCAAAAGGATTTTGAATATTGACAGAAAGTGAAGAGGAGGTGCCCTTTTATATGTAAGGGGAGCGACATATTTGTAATTTTTCAATGATTTAAAATATTTCCATTTTCCTTCATTGGAACAATGAGTCCCCAATAACCCATATTTTATGTTTATAATATTAAATTCATAATAAAACCAACCAATTGTGTTTTATGGAGTGTTTATATTATTTTATCCCTTGTATTTATAGATTAGACCCCCACTAAACATGTTTTTATCTTTACCTTAGTAATTAATTTTAAAAGTTTTTATTATTCAATATGAAAAAATAATAATATGAAATTGTTACATAATATTAATTATACCGATTCCATATATTTATTCTATTTAATCATATGTAATGAATATAATTTGTTTAATTAAATTAAAAAATAACACTGCAAAACATGTCAAAAAATGGGTTTTCAAGAAATGCATTTTTCAAGCATTTGATAATCTTACATTAACTATATTACTAGTAATAATAATTATATAAATTTAAATTTATTTAAATAGTTAACAAATATAAAATTTTATTTAAATGTATAATTATTTGAGTTTATCTTAATTAATTAAAAATGACAATCTTTTTGATCATAAAAATATTTTTCCAATAAATGTATTTTTAATCATAAAAATAAACTTATAAGAAATCAAGAATATTTATAATTAAAATTAAATTAATTAGATTTTTATAAATAAAATGTTTCATGTTTCAAATTAATACCAAATAAAAAATATAATGTAACTTTTAAATTTTCTTATTTAATGAAATGAAATGAAATTATCTTAAATATCGGTAATTTTTACTATTCAAAGAAAAATCAATGTTTATATAAAAAACCCAAAATTTCAACCAATGTTATTATTGATATGATAATTTAAAAAATCAATATCATTTTAATGAATAATAAATATAAATTGAAAATATTTATTTCAATATTCCTTCAATAAAATGATATAAAAATAATTTTTGATACCAATTAATTTTTTTTAGAATAAAATGTCAAATAAAAAATAATTACTTATTTCCTTGAATTTTTTTATATACATTTATATTTATTTTGACCTTTATATATATTTCAAAAAATCTTTAATCTAATTTGTACCCCCCAAATAGAAAAGGTATGATATGATGGATATATATAAATAATCATTGATTGTTTACATTCGGTGTTATGTGTCATATACACTATCTTACAAAGTTCCCTTTTTAAAATATATGTGTGTCACAATAATAAAATATAAGAAATTAGGATAAGTTATTGTGTTTTGGAAAATATTTTAAAAAATAAATTTTCAGGGTGTTATTATTATATTAATATAACTTATTTGGAATGATATACATGTTTTATAAGCAGGAACTAATAAACATGTATCTTCCATACCAAAACAATATTTTAAAAAGGAAAAAAATTCAATCCATTTTATGATTTTTGGGGAAATTGGAAACCTTATTTATTTGAAACTTGATGATTTTAATCAGATTATTTCATCCTTAATTCATTATTATAGTAACTATTTTAGAATATTAGATATAGAAGGGGATCACTTAGAAAATAAATTATAGTGTAATCCTTTATGTATTACTAAAAAAGTTAATCAACCGCTTATGACATTAGATAAACCAAGTATAAGTGAACATTATAGATTAATATGTTACTATCATGGAATATGAAGTTATGGAGAGGAAACCAAGAAAATATGATTATATCTCTTAATTTAATATTTCAAAATAGTTGGACTGGAAGTGTACTGAATAAATTAAAGTTATTCACATTCCCTAAGATTGGGGGAAGATATATTACACCATACTCTTAAATCAAATTTGAGAGAAATTTTTTTTAGGAGTAATATTGCATAACCAGATTTAAGATAATCTCTCAAGAATGATCAAATAAAAAAACCTCTAGGAATGAATAAGGATTTGATATGGATGATAAGGATAAGTGGGAGGTATTGATAATGGATCAAGAGAAATTGTTTTGGGAAAAATCACATGGGAAATCAATTTAGTGGGTAATATTATGTGTTAAAGGGAAAAAATACCCTTATTTTCATGATTTTCCTATGTAGATATTGGGTAACAAGTACAGTGGCAGTTGATACACAATTATCTATAAATAACCTCCAATGACCATTAAACCCCATCAGGCACCCAATACTAGACAATTAGGTACATAGTTCCTTAAAACATTTACACCTCCCCTTCCTTCTTCCACACCTACTTAAAACCCCATAATTCCTCTTATACTCTACAATCCACTTCAATATAAGAATTAGATACTATAAGATAATAATAATTATATATCCAAATATTTTTAGGACACTAAAATCTCTGCACTATCAATCTTCTCATCAAAAATAAACATCAATCGTATTACCAGGGGAGAATCTTCTGACATCATCACTTAACCAATGTTTTCCAATCTTATGATTCATCATGGAAGCTACCGTGGTCTTACGTTTACCAGAAAAGTGGAATTTATTTTTCAAATATCAACTAATCACCCATAATGATAACATAGATTTGATTTTCCACATAATACAAA
The DNA here is from genome assembly GCA_963277665.1 of Viscum album. NCBI lineage: Eukaryota > Viridiplantae > Streptophyta > Magnoliopsida > Santalales > Viscaceae > Viscum > Viscum album. The sequence continues at coordinate 1,377,766,537 of OY728120.1, read as the reverse complement.
CTATATTCAAGATAATTATCACTAATTTAGATTACAAGAGTTTGATAGTTTATATATTTCATCATTTGCGAAACATGAGTTATTTTATTCATAGAACTAAATTTTTGTGGTAAATATAGTTGATAATTATCCACCCTAACTCTTATCAAGAATTAGAATATCTCAAAATATCATAAGGTAAAATTTCCATGCTTACCCATGGGTTCATTACCGAATCACTGTTAGAACCTAATTCTAATTGAAATCCTTTCCAAAACAGAGACGTGTCCATTTTTCCAAAATCTATTTTGATTCTAGATGGAATAATATAATGATTTAAAATAACCTTGTCATATAAAATCTCAAGTTATCTACATAAGTGGATTTAAGGATACATATAAATTTATCTATAGTTTTCAGAAGATCTAATATCACTCACACTATATCCCAACCTCTAAGGGACCTCAACAGATTTATCATGAAATCTGTCTTGATCACATTCCATTTCTATACAAGTAGGGGAAGTGGATAAGTCTTCCCATATGATTTTAATGCTACAATTTTACCTATTAATAGGTAATTAATGTACCTATAAATACTTTTATTTCATTCATTACTCTAGAAAACTAAAATTGAAAATTAATATTAGGATATATCATCAAGATTCCAAGGTGTACCGCACACTAAGAAGAATGTTTCTCTTTAATCACATCATCTTTCATACATGTTAGGACCATTATTATTCCATGGAAATATAATTTTGAAAAATAATATTAGAACTATCCAATGAGTATCTATCCACAATCTTGTTTCTCACCAATAATTAAATAATTTAAAAAATATGTAAGAAATTCCTTGATGCATTCCATGAAAGTGTATGTTAGATCAATATGGTGTAGACGTGCACCACTACAATCCTATACTATATCTTATTAGAGTTTATATTGTAGTTATATTTTCCTTCATTATCTCTTTTCCACCATCACCTTTAGAGGGTAGATCATCAAGGTGATATAATCAGTAGCTTTAATGGATTTACCAACAAAATATTGAATATCAAAATCAAATGACTACATATAATACATATGGTATCAATACATAAGATTTAAATACCATTTAAAAAAGAAATATTTAGGTATTTGGGATATAATAATATCATGAATCTCTCATGGAAAAAAAATCAACCAACATTTTAATATATGAATTATATTTAAAAACCCAAAAAAAACATTGGTTGGGTATATCTTTTCATGGGTGTGATGTTTTCTAAAATTGTGTTGTGTTACATGATTATCTTTTATAAGAATAAATCTAAGTGCAACCATGGTTAAATCAAAATAATAATTAAACCCTTTAAGAATCTGATTTAGTATAAGCACAATAGTAAAGTTTTCCATTCACCTAATTTAATGAAATTTTATATCACAATGGTCAGATCATATAAATATATTCCCTTTCATAGTTCGACCAATCATCAGATTATCTTTCATAAAGATACATTAAATAAAATTTTATCTGTACCAAGAAATCCTAATAATGAATAAATAGATATATGGTTTATCTAATATCTTAGAAGTTAGATAACAAATATTTATTTGGTTCATCCAATAACTCCTTCTCACTGACCCATCAAAAATTATTCTTATGATCCTCAAACATATTTGTGGATTCTTTACGGATAAAGAATAAATATCTATATGGGTCATAAAATATATCCTTCTATAATTATGGTATTTATGGGATGCATTTTATTTTCCTTATTCTTATTATTACATTATTTTCTAGGTTGAAATCTAGAATATTAGTCATTTTCTTCTATTGATCCATATTCTCATTGTGTGCCTTCGTGAACTTTACATATATGGATGGATGAGTAATAAATTTTTTAAGATATGATTTCCCCCTAACTTATCATTTCAAGGTATATCCTTTGAAAATACTGAATCATTGGGTCTATCTAAATATTCATCATATATAATGTAGCATGATCATTAAAGATTATAGCATCTACTACATTTTTCTTCATTCTAGGGTGGTAATTTATTATACAGTCACAATCCCTAATCAACTCAAACTATCTACTTTCGCATAATTTCATCCCTTATTTTATTATATAATTTAATATATTATGATTCATATATATATATATATCACATTCTTCAATGTAAATAAAATGCCTTAATATATTAAAAAAAATATTTCCATTGCTACCTCTAGATCATGTGTAGGGTAATTTATCTCCTAAACCTTTAACTAGAATGAGGAATATGCTAACACAGTGGAATTTTCCTTAGGAAACATCCTAACTCATTATTTAATGAATCATTACATATCACAAACCTATATCCAATACTTTTTTGTGTGATTAGAGGTTCAGTGACAAAAATCGTCTTAAGATCATTAGAACCCCTTTCACATTGATCTATCTAGAGGAACACAAATCCCTTTTGAGTTAATTTTGTTAGGGGGTTTAACATTCATGAGTAATTTATCACAAAACTTTTATAGCATATAATAAATTATAAAAAATATGGGTCTTTATTAATATAGTTAGACTAGGAAATTATTCAATTACCAATGTTTGTTAAGGATACTTAATATGCCCTCACATGTGATTACATGACTCAAAAATGATACTTCTTGTTGCTAAAAAACAAGCTCCGTAAATTTATCATATAGTTTCTCCTTTCTCAAGGTGTTCAACATAGTCCTCCAAAAACATCAGGATTTTCTTTAACTGTGGATAATATGATAATATCTTATAAAAACAACACAAAAAATTTATTTAGGAAATATCAAATGATTCCATTCATCAAAACTGAGAATATTACAGAAGATTTTTTATGTCTAAATTAGATCATTATTAATTCATAGTTTTGAAATATTTTATGGAAGGTTATATTGGGTATATTCTCACTTATCACCCTCAATTGATGATATCAATATTAATGTTCAATCATTTAGATGTATTTATCTCTTCATAGTTGATCTTTTAATTCACCAATATGGAGTAAAGGATATTAGTTATTAATCATTTCTTTTTTAAGAAAACAATCATCAATGTATATACATCTTGATCTATATTTATAACTAATAAAAATAATTAGATCACCCAATAGTGAAACCATGATGTTTATTAATCCCCTATGAAAATTCTTCTAGAGTTTTTTTCATAAATTCATGAAACTCAATTGAGTCTATTTTGTTAGATGAATTTGATATAGGTATGTGACTAGATATGGGTTATATTAAAACTAAAAATCCTGATTTGGGGTAGGATATGGAAATTATTTTAACAATAAATTGTAATATTAAGGAATATTAGACATATCATCAACATTGAGTTTATCTAGGATCATTTCAGACAACTACCATGTGATTGGGTATTAAGACACTAACAATAGAAGTAATCCCCACTAGGAGTTCACAGACTTAATTTTATTGAAAAATGTCCATAAGTTTATTTGGGATATGAAATATGATTTATCTATTATAATAATTATTAATAGATTATAGTATAGAGAACTAAATTGTGACCAATATCACAATAAATTTTACTAAATAAAAATATCATTATTTTTTAGAAGAACATTCCCAAAAACATAAATTGGAGAGTAATTATATACAGGGGATAAAATCTTCATTCCCTAGGGAATTATCACTAAAAAATAAATATCTATCAATGGGGGTTATGAATTAATATTCCAAGAGACATTTAAATATATGAATTAATTCATTAAAATAGGTTTGAATAATTTTTTTTCAATACTGATATTACCTATAACCACCCAAACTTCATGATTCAAAATCAATTCCCTTATTAAAAAAATGGTTAGCATGAGTATCACAAAAAATTTACTATACTAATAAATCATATGATAATAAAAATCAATTCATATACATCTTAAATAATTATATATTCTTTTTGATATATGATATTTTAGGTCCATGCTATATTATTTTTAATTTCAAAATTTTGTCTAATGTTATATCTTATTGTTCATTATTAAATATTCATCAAATTTAACTAAACCATACTTTGATACCAACTAAGATGAACCAATCATAATATATATATATATATATATATATTATATAATTTTGTATAAATATTCATTACATTTTACACTAAATCCAAACCCAAAAACAACAGGTATAATATCTTCATAGATTGACTATATGATCATATTATTTTATAATATATCATTAACATTTCCAAAAAAAAATCTCCCCACATGATATCCTTCAATAAATATATTATGTTATACACTTTATCATATCCTAGTGGATGGAAACATACAAATAGGGTGATCTAAAAATGTGCAATTTTGGTGAAAATAGGATATATGAGTCAATTATCATATGGTATCATTAGGTGAAAATATATGTAAGGGAATATAATCTAGGTATGTTAAAATTGTATAATAAAATAATATCCAGAAAAAATATTTCAAAATACAAGATTCTTGACATAATATTTGTTTAATGAATTATGAAATGATTCATATATGTGTGTTATATGATCCAATAATCTCGATTCATTATAACATAACTTAGTAAAATTGTGTAACATATATGTGTGGCATAAAATTATCATTATAAAAAAAATATTATCTAAAGTCTTACTAAAAATACTATTATAAAATAGTGTACAGAGTGCCATAGTGGATTGTGTTTTCTCCCCAATCAATGACATATGAACCCATGATATATATATGTATATTCCAAATGAATTAGAGGGTTTTATAATTTTGGTCCCACCCATCACATAATAATTTTGGATTTCGTTTACTCTCCAATACATTACATGTAATTCCGTTTTATATAAATCATTACCCAATGTATTATTGGATATATAATTTTATTCCCACCCATCAAAAAATGATGAAAAATACATATGTGGGAAAAATCAACATGAAAACCTTTCTAATTCTATTATTGACAAATTAATACAATGTAACGAATATTGTCTCATGGAACTTCTATAAAAACTAATCTTAATAAATATAAAAAATAAACTAGATGATAAAATTAGAGAATATACCCTATAGATTATATGAAACATTTAAGGTAGTTCACATATATGGATAACACTTTTTATGCCTAGTGGAAATTTTGTTTGCAAAATAAGAATAAATATCCATCATATTTTTATAAATTTTATAAATGAAAATATTTATAAAACCATCATAATGAGAATTACATGAGAAACCCTTAAAGTATAGAAAATAATATTTATTGAGAAAACTAAATTGGGTTATGGAAAAAAATTGATCATGTAGAAATTGTTAAAAAATGTATACCTTTCACATTATCATAAATATAGTCAAATATAATATATAATGACCAATTTAGAAAATGATAAAAAGTTATTCCTTCAATTAAATTGAAAAAATCAGGGAAAAAAATATCACTTTAATATATTTGATAATTTCAAATATGAACATTAATTAACAATGATAAAGAATATAATACTGGAAGGAAAATTATTCTGAAAAAAAATATGATATAATGTTTGTTCCACTTACAAGAAATATTTTAGTTAATTTTTGAACCAATGGGAGGTAAAATGGTAAGAAATAATGGAAAAAATTTAAATAACGATATGAGAATAAAATATATGGTGTATTAGATAAAAATAACATAAAAATTATTCAAATAATAATTTTAACATAGAAAATATTTATTTTTAATTTATATTTGAAAAGAAAATCATGAATTAAAATTTCACTTTGTCATAAGAATTTTAACTACTTATATGATAAATTTATTCCTATAATTCATTGGTGTAAGAACATTATTCATATTTATTTTAATTAATATATTTATTTGAAAATTATTTATTAACCACATATTAACATGTTATTGTTAAAATTAGAATACATGTGGTAATTGAATTATTTTCAACAAATTATTTGGTTTGGAAGTTTCAAACCTTTATCCTTGATCTTAGGTTTATAATTTTAAAAATTTAATAAGATGTCGTAGATTTTTTATGTATTTATTGAGATTCGTGTCCGTTTTATTTCACATATGGTGATGGTTCACATGAAACACATAAAAGACTCATTTTTGTGACAATTGAATTTTAAAATTTGTTGAATTAATTAAAGAATATAGTTTGAAATGTTAAAAGTTTAGAATTATTTAAAAAATATAAAATATTCATTTTTAAATCATATTATATTATTTTATGTTTTCTTATTCATTCGTGATGCAAACATTACAACAATGATCTAATATAAGGTAAAATTGACCAAAACAAGAACACATTATAATAAGTGAATGAAAAAAACATGTTCTTGTATATTAATAATTTAACTTTTAAAGAATCATAATGACTAAAAAATCATTAAAGTGATAAATTATATTTAATAATAGTTTTATGAAGATTATAAATAATAATGATTAAAAAGAGGATAACCCTTTTGTTGAAAACATGAAATTTATTTTAGAGAACCTGTTGTAAATGAGAAATTTAGGACCAAATTATGTGGAAAAATGTTAAAAAAATGTGGGATAGGATTTTAAGGGAGATAATTTGGGTAGATAATTAAGATAAAACTAACGGATAAGTTTTCTTTGAGGTAGTTATAAGAGATTTCCTTTTATTCATGGGAAGTGGAGGAATTTTTGTAAATACACAATTATTAACATAAAAGGAATGTTATTTTCAAAGAAAGTGTATAATAAAAGTGAAAAAATATAAGAGGTAATATAATTATAGGCCCATAATTCCCAAATCCACTCATTTAGATATAAGGCTTCATGATATTTTATAAATATTTCCATTAATTCTTCCATTTAAATCATTTTAGTGTTTAATGGAGTAAATTTTTTTTTTCCATAGTTACTTATTTTTATTCATAAAAATAAACTTAACATTTTTACATAATTCATAAAATATGATTAGAAATATAAAATTAATTTCATTGTATTTCATTTTTAAAGATGAAAAACATTGATTTTAATATAAATACGTTGAACACAATTTTTTTAGTAAAATGTATTTTTGGCTATAAATGTCCATTTATTTTTATTACATACCACATAATAACCTCAGAACACATGTAATATTTTTACACACACACATATATATAATTAATTTAATTAAAATAATTTTTTAACATATATCATTTTAATATATTATAATGAAAAATACATGATATATAGAAATCAAATTTCATCCAAAAATTGGACCCCTTAAATTTAATGATTTTACCTTTATAATTTAATAATTAACAATAAACACATTAATATTTATTATATATATATATAACTTTATCTATTAAATTACAAACTTAAAATATGACCAATTTTACTACTAAATAATTACATTAAATATTTGATAAAAACTATGTTTTAAACAAAATATATTTATTTATCAATGAAAATTTAAATTAGTATTCTTTATTGTTAATCAATTAATTATTGGGTGTTATCAATTTATTTTATAAAAATATCCTCAAATTTAACATTATATAAAAGTGATATCTTCTATATAAATGATCTTATATTCTAAAGTGAATTAGCACTTTTTATTTTTTTTGAAAAATTATTTATTTTTCTAATTATATATCATTTTTTATTGTAATATTACACCATAATACGGAATTCAACACATTAGTGTTGAGTTATGTGTATCAAAATCTATGTAATAAATTTGATTTCTTTAATGAGAAATCAATATTAAAATCATGTGGTGTTACATTATTACTTCCCATGATTCCCCTATCCAAAAAACTAGACTTCTTCTTGAGAAAGGACTCCCCATCATTTTGGGACACATTTTAGATAAAGGCAACATAATGTAGTGAACCTCCATGACAATGGGATGAAAAGGTATCCTATACATTCATATGAATAATCTCTACATTTTTTATCCTTGGTTACCTTGACTATCATCAATAAAAATACATTTTACTACTTACGTAGAATATGTTTGGAATACATAATATGTAAAATCCCCAAATAATATAATGCAATTTCACCATAATATCACACAAAACAATGATCCTACTCTTTAGAATTGAACACACAAACACAACTCATTCTTTATGGTACAATCAGATGGGAAGCTAACCCCACATAATGTTCTAAGTTAAACTCTACAAACACTCTAATGAATGAATAAAACAATAATAATCAATAAAATGAAACAGTAGGAATGAAACATAGTAATAAAAATATTACACGGTTCGGTAGTTCAGCTCATGTCTATAGGGTAAAACTTTTAAATAATTATTTTATAATTAATTCAAGGATTATAATACATTTAATACGAGATCAAGTAATTATACTGAGTAATAATTTACAATTTTGAACCCTTTTTCCCCCCCATTAATTTAAAAAGGACATCTACTAGTTTTATAATTAAAATTTATATCTTATATTTATAGTAAACCTAATTTTTTTAATTTACCCAATCCTATAATCTACTATAGAAAACAATTCCTCAACCTCTGTAACTAGTAGAATATAAACTACTCCACATCCAGTGAACTATTTCCAGTACACGCTATCTTCTAGTGAAATGAGACAAACCCACACTAACCCCTTAATTAATAATAACATATAAAAAATATACACATATGATTAATATAAATATTTTTTAAGCCATGAATATACTGAAGTTATCTACTATTGATTCCACATCTGGTAAACAAAACCTGGAAAAATGAAGAAATATTTACAATCCCAACAATCACCGACATGAAGACTATTTCAAAAATGTATTTTGGAAACCTCCAGCATTGAAAAAAATCATGGAATCCATCTGTTTTCCTCTTTAACGTGATTTTATCTATAATATTTCATTCACCCAATTCCAAAAAAGTCACAGTGATACATTAGGATTTCTTAGAAAAATATATTTCTAATAATATCAATCAGATGTTACATCCAAGTTTACTTCCACAACTAAAAAACTTTATCTTCCATAATATTTTAAATGAAATGTTATTTATCATCAATGTGATCAATTATTAAATGATTTATTGTATTTGAATCAATTTTAATTGCACACTAACTTTATTGCTTCCATAGGTGTTGTACATTTTCTTCTCTCTTTTAAAAATTAATCACATGCTACAACTGAGTCATTAAGTTGAATCACATTATTCCAAAAGGAAACACAAATGTCATTATTATCAATCAGATTTATAAATCCCTAGAAAAATATACATCTTTGAATAACTTCAAATGATTATATTCATCAAATCACAAAATTGTATATTCCAATCCTTTCAAGTATCAAATGATCCACTTCATTGCTTCTGAGTGCTCTCTTTCTATGTTTGATATAAAATGGAATAAAAATACCAAATAAAATAAAAAACATAATCATTTATAAATAAACACATACATAATACACTGGAAAAATGATATAAAAATTACTCTCACTGTATATTGGGAATCATATTTTGTTGTAAGTATTTATGTGATGGATAACATGATGTTTCCAATAAGTGGGGTCGATAAAGGGTAACATAACATCATTAATTTTTTTAATTATTTAATGAATATATTATTTCTATGATAAAACTATTGTAACTTATATCCCTCTCTATCCTCATCCCTAATGTTTTCCCTATAGGACCAAGAGCATTCATCATGAATAATTTGGATAACATACTATTCAGATCCTAAATCTAGTAATCCTTCGAACATTCCAGCTATATTATACACATATATAGTAATAGATTGACATATGTTTATTAATTACATGAAATTGGATACAATTATTGATTATAGTTTCTTTATGTGAAACCATTTTCATCCCTATACTCATCATAATTGTATATCCACTAGATGGGTGTTGGCTTCAAGTTGTATTGGCAACACTTTAAATTACAGACCACAACCACTATCAAATAAACTTTAAAAACCTTCAAATATTTCATATAATCCTCCTAGTACTATTTATATTTAATTAATGATGTTTTTACATCCAATTTATAAAATTTTCTATCTTCATAATAAACTATACATATCACTATCTAAAAATTACTTTTCTTTTTTACTAGTAAACAAATTACATGATTTTAATAACCTCCTTTTTTTAGAAACCATTCATTAATTGTTAATCCTTTTTTCTTATAATTATGATATATTTTTTAATCTAATGGATTTATAATAAATTCTATAGTTATAATTTTACGTTTTATATTTTAATCATCTCACATGATTCATTGAACCTCGAGGAAGCCATATATTCCTTCATAATATACATGCACTATTTAGAGTCAATGAGGTTCATCACTTTTTCTAGGATTTGGGATTCTCTATAGTAAATTAGAATTAATAAATTCATATCATATTTTTATCTCTAGAATGGTCTCCTATTTTGAAATGATCTTCTTAACTCTCTAGGACATTTTTCTTTCTCTGGTGCTACTATTTGTTTTTCCTTAACTTTTGGTGCCCTAACTACCGACTGAAAAATTTTGTGATCAATCGCTCATGATTTAATTGTACATTAGAAATCAAAAATTTCCACCCCTAATCTGACATACGATGAATTTTTGATAGCACATGGTTTTATTGATTTTTTTTCTGCTGATTTCATTAAGACAAACATGAACAATGATGGTTGAGTCCTTATTATCAACTTCATTTCCTTCCATGTTCTAGTACTTCCATAAGAAATTATATTTGAAGATATCATTTTTATTTTTGATGACCTGTAAATTTCCAATATCAAATAGTCTAAAATTAAAATTTTAATTCCCATATAAAATATGGTAACACGCCTTGGACTTGGATACATTTTTTTATCTTCATGTGGCATTGTGTTTTATGAATTCCAAACTTCTGAATTTTTTAAGAATACCCACATCTAGTAACATTCCAAAAAATAATTATTCTGTAAGACTTTTACCCTCTATAGGAGATATAATTTTTTTTCAAAATATTCCATAGTGTTTATTACTTCAATCAAAAATTATTTTGGGAATTACAAATCACACTTTCATGAATATTTTCTTTACATTAAATTTATAGTTCATTCAATATAATGAACCATTTCAATTTAGTGTTACATTTAGTGTTATTTATATCCTAATGAAATTATTCTAATAAAAATTATATAATTTTCAATTCTTTTACACTCCCCTACTATCTGTTATACAAAACCTTACTTTCCATCCACTTTCTCATTCTATCAGAGATTTCCACTATGTAACGAAATTTATGACATTATATTTATTCTCCATAAAATATATGCATAACTTCCTCATTGCATTATAAATAAACATGTTGATGTAAATAGATCATAGATGAGACAAAACTGTGAATTTTCCCCATAAATCTGAGTAAAAAAGATATAAATACATCGATCTAGTATTCTAACCATCAAAATTATATGAAGCCCATTTTTTCCAAAAAACATAATATTCAATACATTCATTCTCTATGATACTTTGTTTCAATATATTTTTACCTCCTAGAAAATTTATATTAACCTCACTAATGTGAATCATCCGGAACGACAAAATCGATAGATTGTTCAATATTGTTGTTTCTTCCATTTTACATCCATATAAATATATCATTATGTAAAATATTCTATTGTTCACTCATCAAAACTCAACCATAGACCATTGATTCACTTTATAGACATCATTTAAATAGGTAGTGTCATTTCCTATATCATATAATTCCCCTAGAAATAAATTTAATTCCATGGATGTGAATATTCCTTATATTCTTTAACTATAAGAATCGTTCATTCCTCATATATATGATTATGTCTCCCATTACAATGACTTAAAAATCTTCATCATCCACTAGATTAACTCTTATAAATATTCCAAATTTATTTTTATCTAATAAAAATCATAAATAAATTTAATGTAAGGATGTAATGGAGTGAAATATTCATTACACGAATAGAATATGAATTTTGAGAAATAGGTTGTTGATTCCTTAAATATAACATTTTTAATATAAATTTTAAGCAAACTCGGTGGAAATAATTCATTAATATCTACTCTCTTTCCAAGTATGACAATGTTTCCCATAATTCTAGTAGAAATATCTTGGACCAGTTGAATTTCTTTGAATCCTATCCGTTGAATTTTCTTCATGTCACTATCAATCTCTCATACGAGGACTGTACCCACTTATGTACAAATTAAATGCATTACCAGAAGGTACATGGACCTACCTACACTATATTTATTTATTGAGGATCAAATTATGTATATATTCAAACACCATATTAGGCTTACCATATGAAAATATGATTTTATATGCAATTTTGTCTAATGATTTGGGTGGGAATGATAATAAAAAAACTTCTGACATGTCATTTGTGAAAGTAACATTAACTATATCATGCTAGCTCTAGATCATGATGAAATATTTCACATGATTTTATACTGACCTCCAATCTAATAAACTCATTCTAAATAGTAATTCCATAAAATTCACATTTTTTAATATTATTAGTTTCCCATAAAAATATTTTAGGGTTTTCATTAGTTCAACTATTATCCTCATCTATTAGATTTTGAAGTAAATATTTTACACTAACAATATCCTCAAAAATCCATGAATTTTTCTCTATAAAATTTTCCATTCACCTTTCTAGATTTTTTTTTCGACATTCTACTAAAAAACTCAAAATATTTTTAGAAGAGACAATATTATATTTTCCTCTACACAAAACTAAAATAACTTCTGCAGAATATTTAAATTTTAACCGTCCCTTCATCTCATTTTTTATATTCCAAGGAATTTAATCTCAACTAAAATAAATATGACACTAAGGAATGTATGACAGATACTTGATCTACTTAAGGTTAAAAATTGATCTCCAAACCAATAATTGATACAACTTTTGTGAATATATTTTATTTGAAATGACTATATCATAGAACATAATTTCACTATAATATTGCACATACCGAATTTCATTATTTAATGATTCAAACCACTAATCCTTGTTGCCAATTATTGGTCCATAAGATAGGAATTAAAATCAACCACTAACTGAAATTTTGTCTCAACCTATACACACTCACCTAAAGGAGTCACACAATAACTTTAAATAAAATTAAACTACATGATATTAATGTGGGAACTCAAAGATAATTTGGTTTGGAATTTCTTCTTATATCCCTAATAGAACACATCAAAATCATTATTTCCCCAAAAATACATTGATTATTATCATAGCGGTATAAAATGTCGTAATTGAATCAATTATCAATTAATAATTTTTCCTAATCTAATCCCACTGCTACTTTATAACGGTCCTCTTCTAATTTAATATGTCACACTACCATTCAAGATTCATGGTCAATAATCTTTTGGAATTCTATCTACCCTCTGATCTAATTTAGCTGACACCACCTCAACCACTAAACTTGTTACACTATACACTATTCCTCATCCAGTAAACTGATTCATGTATAGCCTATATTTATATGAACTCATACAATCTTGCACGTCCCATCGAAAGAACACTATCATTCAAAAAATCCACCTATGTATTGAATTTGACTTCTAATGCTACCATAGAATGAAAGAAGTGATTTAACTGAGTATATCTTTATGGTAAAAAAATATAAAATATTTAATAATGCCTTACAATACACATATAATTTACTATATGAATTTTTTGTACTCTTTGCTTCTAAAATTTAGTATAGCATATCAACCATGAATATTTTTCCTTTCTCATTTAATTGGCCAAGATAAACCTTCCATACCTTATCAGAAATTGAATTTTTTTCTCATATTGAATTATTTCATACAATAATACCTTTAGGTAAAATGTATTATCATTCATCAATTCTCAAGATCCATAGAACCAGATGATATATTCCATATTCTACTAAAACAATTACAAAAACCAACATCATCAAATTTTACTACAAAAAGAAAATTATTCCAGAACACAACATATCTCACACACTCCTCATAATTATAGAAAGATTATATTCTATTTTTGGATAGAAACATCACATTTTCCAATTACCATTATTGTTTCTCCATCCATAAGAATCACATTTCCAAATATTTTGGATGTAAATTTACTTATACTTATACTCTCGTATATAGAGTGAAAATAATTACTAGACTAATATCTCTAAGACTCTTGTGGACTAAAAAGTGTTAGTAGGAAACAACCTATATCTTATAAAATTATATTTTATAGTTAAATTCAAAAATAAATTTCATTTAATTAAATCATTACTCATTATAATATTTTATTTTATGAACCTTATTCCAACAATTTCGATATATGGGACTGCCTTCAGCGTACTACTCTAGATTATACTTTTTCATCATTTCCCATTCAATTGACTTATTCAGGAAGTAGAATTCCACCTTACATTAACATCATATACATTTTTTATAGACTACTTGGTCTACTTCCTCAAAATAACGTAATTTTGAATTAAATCTCGATCATCTACAGACCCTAATTTAGCATTACCACTTGAGTTTCTCACCACATAAACTATTTCATCATATCATTTCATTAGTGATTAAACAATTCCCACTCTATAAAGGTGTACATTAAATTATATGATGCCAACATGACATAAAACATATTCAAGTCATTAACATGATCATCCATGAAATTTCCAATTGACATTATCTTACCGAAGAACCTCTATAACATAAATGAATTATTCATTTCATATGAATTCACACACACAGATATATATATATATATATATATATATATATATATCATAAAAATATGTCATAACATATAAATCCTTCATCACATCATATATGTTATAGGCCACATTCTAGGATAGTTACAAATGGATCAACCTCAGGAAATTCTTTTCTAGACTTTCCCTTTCATTATTCTCTATCAATTAATATTTGATACCCATAAACAGAAGATATCGATCCTTTTCCAATAGAAAATCATCTATCTACATCATCCAGAATCAACAATATTTCCATTAAAATAAAAAATCTATATATTACCCTTATTCAACTCCATCCTTACAAATTCAATGAACTCCTACTATTTATAAAAAATAAAAATATGTGTAAAGTCATCCTTAATAGAATTCTCTTACAAGGCTAATGGAACAATGATGTCATCGAATAATGATTTGAAACACTATAGATGAGGTTTGGTTGTACTAAAATATTTAACCAAGAACTTATAAAACTTTTTGAATTTAAAAAATCCTAAAAATGAAATACCCTCCAAAGCATAAAAAGTAGAAAAAATTTCTATAACTCTTAAATTGAAAAAAAAACATTTAAAATGTATCTAGAAATAATATTACAAAACTGCCCATCTATGAAATGTAATTCCACATTACACTAGATAATTATATTCTAATGAGATTGATTAAAGAAAAGAAGAAATTAACAATATAAAAGATTTATTTGGGTCTAATGAATTCATAATCTGTAAAGGGAAAAACTATAAATTTTATTTTGAAATAGAATATGATTCCAATAACTAATAATATATTTTCAATGAAAAGTGATTAGAATACCAGAATTTATAAAAACATTCCATAGATGTCGTGCAACCAAATAGTTTTCACCACCTTTTGATATTTATACAAAACATTACCTTTGGATATTATCTTCACAAAAATAAATTCTGTTAGCTAAAGGGGACCACTGACTTGTCAACTTCAAATTGTAAACAACGTGCACTATGAATTCTCTATGATAGATTAATATAATGTATATTGAAAGATTATTATTATCTATACTTTCAATCTTCTTTGTTATTATAATGTGATAGTTTGTTCACTTGTACATAGAATCTACTATTTAGAATAAGGTTCCGACCAATTATTCCTTTCATTATCATTTTCGAATTCCCAGATCTGATATCGTCATATCTCTGTCTACATCCAGTTTTATTTTACACTTATAGAATCACTCATTCAATAAGTATTCAGGTTTATCCCAAATATTAGTCTATTAATCATCAAATCATAATAACAAAGTTAGGAAGACCATGTAATTAACCACACAAATATATTACCTCCAAAACCCCACACATTATTAGATTCTCATGGTTTAAAAGTCCATTTTACTTAAAAAATATAATTATTTTTTTTTACAAAAAAAAACTAATTAACTATTATTTTAAAAATTGTAAAACTGGGGCTGTTTCACACTAACTATTAGTAATTATTACAAATTAATTATTAATTATTTATTAGTAAATATTAAATACTATTTATTAGAAAATATTAATTGACATATTATTAAAAAAAATTAAAATTAATAATTTTTTAATTGTTACATGATAAAAAATAGTAAGAAATTGTTAATTATAATTTATTTTCATATACTAAAAAGGACCCACTAGATCAAATAGTATTCATTGGAAGGGTGGTGAATTACATAAAATAAATCATTTATAAATTTATTTTAGAAGAAAAAATCTTCACCAATTAATAAAAATAACAAGATCATTTTCACACACACCCTGACACATTTAAATTAGTTATGCAAGATTTTATATTTTCACTGCTCGTATAAATACATAATCCTTATAAAACTATAAAATCATGAGATACTGTATATTTTACTTGTAACATTGTAGTGGATTATAAATTACTAGTGTTTAAATTTGAAATAATGATAAAGAATTCCTTTCAACTTTAATAATATCCTTTTAAATGAAAATTAAACATATAGAATATGTTTTCATAGAACAAGAGTATCTTCAACTATGTAATTCTTCATTCATTTTGTCAATGTGACTCTTTTTATACTCTTTACTCTTCTTCTACATCTAATTTTACTTATAATTGAATAATGTAAAGTTATCACTTATTCCACATTTTATATTTCAATATTTTTATATTTTAGAACTTGATTATATTTTCATAGAGGCAGAAAATATTATTTAATAATTGGAAAATTTTTCCATATGCTTACATTTTAACTTTAAATCTAAATTCCCAAAAATAACATTCATAAACTATTGTAAAAATTTCTTATTAACCTATCCTCATTCATATTATTTAATATTCATAACTGAAAACGTCAACATAGTGTTTATGTATTCCTCATAGTATAAAAAAATACTTCCAATATCTACTCTTCAACTACTACTTCATTTTTCTATGTGACAATTTTTTATTGTAAAAGACAACTCTTCATCTTTATCCAAGTCTACATATTGTAGTCTTACACTAAGAATCATTTCATGATATAGTTTATCACATCAAAACCTCCCAGATAGAAATTCCCATGATTTCAAATCACATCTGACTCCATCCTATGAGACAAAATTAATTTCATGAAATTCATGTCTTTCATAAATGTTGGGACCATTTATATAAATATAGATAAATTTTAAATCTTTTGATTATCCATGTAATGCATTGCTGCATAATATACACCATCACGATGTGAACCTTCTAATCCAATAGTTTTAATTATGAATTTTTATTGGGATATTTGGTCCATAAAAGATAATAAATATTTTTTTTTAACACCACAAGATTTTATGAAAAAAAATTCTAAATATAATTAATTTCACAAACTGATTGTATTACACACAACATGATGTTTTAGTGAACCATAATATATTATTGGTACTATTATTTAAACATTAATATTATATCCTAGCAGTTAAATTAATGTGTATTAATATTAATAAAAAATTATAAAAAATTGGTTTGGAAATGATTAAATTAAATTCATTTGTAATCAATTTATCATAAATAAAAATAATAAAATTTAATGGTAAAAGAAGTGCTATTATAAAAAAACATTTATGATCATAAATAAGTATTGTATTAATAAATTAAATCATTCACTATTTTTTATTTATTTTTATGATGTTTATCTATTATATTATCCATAAAGTGATAACCAAATCTTCAAATATTTGTTTAATCATAGGACACTAAAAAATCTGGTTTTATGCATCAAAATTTATTTTTCTAAAATATATTTTTTCCACGTTTTACTCACCTACATTAAAAAAATATTTTACACTATCAAAAATTTATTTTAAAAACTATAATTAGTTTTTGAAACATAAAAAATATTATCATATTCTGAATTTTTGATAATTTTATTGAATTATTAATTTCTCAATGAGTAGTTACAAAAACAAATTCATAAAATTGACATTTCATTCAAAAAATTTATAAGTTAAATTTTATTTTGGGATGGTTTTAAATGTATAAATATTTAAATAATATCATAATTTAAAAAAATTAGTTCATTGGAATCAATTTCATATTGAATTATGATATTAATACTTTCTATACATATTAAAACATTTTCTTTGGAAAATTTCTTTTTTATCATGTCTGCGGGTTTAACATTAAATTAATATATAACACTTATGTGAATTGAATTTGGTAAAATGAATTCCATTTTTTGAATAATCCTTATTAATATTAAGAAATATTGTTAATTTAATTTTTATTCATAATGGAAAGAAAAAATATTGAAGAAAAATTATTATGGTTAAGGTAAGAATGTGGTTCTCCAAATTACATACAATGTGTTAAATTTAATTTTCAACAATCATAGAATATTTATTTAATAAATTTTATTTCATATTTATACTATATATGTAAAAAATAAATAATAACATTTTTATTTTATTCTTAAGGGTTAAATTAAATTTGTAAATAAAGAGAGACTATTTACTATGGTGAAAACTAAAATGGTAAAAGTGAGTAAACTTAGAAGATAATAAAATAAAATATTTAAAACATGTAAAATTATTATGGGGTTGGTGTTTATGTGCCATATAATTTCTAAAATCCATATATTTATAATTTTTTTAGGAACAAGGATTGATAGTTACTTCCCATTGTTGAATAGTTCTAGGTATTTACAAAAAATGTCACTCATTAAATATTAAAGGGGGCCTCCTCCCCTTACTTATTCAAACTTAACATTTTGATAAACCAAAACCTGAAGAAATATCTACCAATAATACTTATCCACATTATATATCAAATTTTATTCCCAAAATACTACCCCTAGATTCCTTAATCCGATATTAAAAGGAGGTTTTTCTAAGCATGGGTAGTTTTATTCAACATGAAATATATTTTTAACTCTTCTATTACAAAAATAATTCATGAATTAATAATTACAACATAATAAGACTTTTATATACCATATAATTAAGTTTTATTATGTTAATTTAATATATTATATTCATCACCTCTTCCATATAAATGGAAACAAAACTGTAGAGCGTGTGTTTGGGGAACTTCAACCTCAATAACTGATGTAATTCGTTTCCCATCACTTCATCTCACAGATGAAGGTAATAACAGATTTCCTGTTTATATATGATATTTATGACATATTTATACTCATATATTTATAATATCACATATACCTTCTTATATTCCAATCTTTTGGAAAACAATAACTTCGCTCATGTATATGTGTGGACTCTCGCCTCCATGAAGCGATATAATTTATTTTTCATTTAATTTGTGCATGTATGGTAATAATAAAATATTAAATTAATATATATGATATTTATTTCATATAAATTATTCATCATATTTTATATATGAATTACATTTCTTTCATAATAATTATTGAAAAAATGGAAATAGTGTTCATGTGTACATACAGCCTACCATCTCCATGAATGGATTAATTCATTTTCTATCACTAAAATTAATTTATTAATAAAATACAATTTATAATGAGTATATATGATAGTTATATCATGTTTATAATTCTTTAGATAATGGAACTATGATAAATATAAAATGACTGAATATACCAAACCAAAAAACATGAAAATCAATGTTATTATTACCCAAATAAGTTATTTTATAAAAAAAATAATAACCAGTTGTTTAAATGACATAAGTATATCATATATGGTTTTTTATTTATTATTATTTTTATTTAATTGATTTATAACAAAACTATATTTATTATTTAGTATATTTGATCTTGTAGGAAGAAATTCATGATTTGAGGTTAAGGAGTTCACATCTCTCTTTTATTTATGGGATACATATGACATATTCATCACTCATTTCATTTATCTGGTGATACTACATCTTTGACATGTTATTTATTGAATATAATTATTTTAATTATAATTAACATTTCATTTGATGTTATTATTTTATGGGTCTTATGATTCAAAAGGATTCAAAGTGGTATGGGATTAGTGTCTCAATTATATTATTGTGGGACATATGTTATATTCACCAATTATTTTTATTTTGTGGTGTATATTATAACAATGAATGCCTTTTATTATTATTATTAGGAAAATTATGTTATATATATAGCATTCTATGTTAATTTCTTTCATGGGTCTAAGGATTCAAAATTTACCAAAGCGATAAGTTTTTATGTTACAATCTCATTATTTGTTGGGATCATTTTTGATTATTCAAAAAATGATGAAAAATTATGATATACCTCTCAATAACATCAATAATTTTCATATCATATGGTTATTTATCTTTAATACATGGTTTTCATTCATTTTCCTCTATATATTTATCCATGTCATAAAGATAATTCTTTTAATGAAACCTGAATATATTTTTATCTTCAATCAAAAACCATTTTATTCCATATCCTTTTTTCGTAAAAAAACAAGAAGGAATTTAATATTCATATATAAATTGTTAACTTCATTTTTACAAATTTTTAAATTATTACAAAAAAAAGAGGAATCTTCATATTATTTACTGAAGAAGGAACTTTTTAATTTTTACCAAAAATAGGAATGAAATCCTAATTTCAATGTATATTGTGAAAATAGTATTTTACACCATAATTATTTCCTAATAATTCAAATATTCCTTTATAATATTTCTGTGTTCTTTTAAAAAAACATTAATATTTGGGAATGTTTTATATTTTTAATAAGTATGTTCAAAATAAGATGGTTATTTTCCTCCATAATGTTTTAATTATCTTTTTGGTAGAATTTAAATTCATCAATCACAATAACATTTTTTGTTTCTAATATTATACAAGGGATATGATCAAATTGTACTATCCATAACCTTTATCTAGATTATTTTTTACTATAATGAAGTTATTTTTTTGTAACATGTTCCTTTTATATGGGATATAATATTATGAATTGATGAGATTCTTATAAACCCCATTTCCTTTTCAAGGGTTATGCTATAATGAAATTTTTATGAAACCCAATTCCTTTATATATTTTATGCTACAATGAATGTTTTTTGAAATTAGGTCACCAAAAAATTATGAAATATATGGTGTTTGGTATTTATATCTCCTTTAAATTAATTTGGTATTGTTTTATATTTAATGAGATAATTATTGGAAATATGTTTATGTACGTGATCCACTATAGGAAACAAGATGATGTGCTTCACCCACTATGGGATTCAAGTGATGATTCATGATCCATTATGAAAATGGAAATGGGTTTTATCCCTAATACATTATTATTTTATAGTCTTAAATGTTAACCATGAGATATGAAATATTTTCAACACTTATGATGGTGCCACAATTATATAGAATAAAGTTATGGTTCATGATTGATTTATGATGATTTACCACTTGTATGGTATATTTCATTTGAAATGATAATGTTTTATGCCACTGATAATGTTTACAAACCATAAAAACATTTCCATGAAAATTTTAATTTATATTAATAATCTCATACGACTGTGACTATCTTATTATTTAATATGATTACTGATTGATATATTCAATTTCTACCTTTACTGAGCATCTAAGATAACACATTCTAATGTTTATTTTCCCAAAGTTATGAAGGAAGGATTATGTAGGATTTTTCTATGAAAACTAGTAAATGGAAAAATTTAATGGGAGATGTTCAATATATTTCATGAAATAAGAATACTGTGAAATTTTCCTACAAATAAACTCATCCTTTACAATCCTTGGGTGCGTATTTCTAAAATGTATCAATAATTAATCTAAAATGATTTTTTAATCATATATTAATACATTTGGATGTTAGAGAAGGTATAAGAGAAAGGCTTATTTAACCTTGGTAAAAATTGTTATAAATATTTAGTGAGATCACTATAGATATGTATAAGGATTGTCTAAGGTTATTTATAAGTATATTTACATAGATTAATAAAGGATAATTAAAATTAAAGAAAAATGTCCACAAATTCTTCTGAGTTTTAGAGTGACTTGTTTCCAAGTAGTTAGATATTAATATGGATATTATCAGTATTTTTGGCTCTGGAATAGATATACCTAGGGGAAATTACTCTAAAAATGGTTAAAGTTTCATTGACTCAATCATCACCTAGTGTATGAAATAAGTTATTTATGAAATCCAAGTTTCATTATCCTAGATGATTTGTTTTGGAAATTCAAAAATGCTTTTTAAACCATCATAATGTATTTGAATAGATGACCATGAATGACATAGGATGAACCTAAAGATTCATATATTTAAAAGTATTTTTCATAAGTTAATATATCCCATTAATGAATTTTATTTTATGATTATGTAGTCTCTCACTATGATTATTGTTTCTCTCAATATGATTTTTTTTCTCAATGGAATGAACAAGAAGAAAATTAGTTAATGATAATTGTGATAGAAAACTTTTTTATGTGAAACCAAATGGGAAAATGACTTGAGTAAAGTATATTATGTTATTCCTAATCAAATATCATGATATATTATTAATAACCTATAATTTAACCAACTCTTAGAATCAAAAAATAAGGGAAGGGTAGAGTTCACTAAAAGATCGGGTTTTAGATACTATGGTGGAAAGAAGATAAAATTTTCTATTTTTCAAGAACGTGTGAAGAAGAACTCAAGTGAATTTTTAAATGGAATGAGAAGTTGTTTTATGTGTGGATAAAATAGAACATAGTATGTGACTTCAAAAGAAAAAAAAGGATAATTTCCGATAATGCATTAGATGATAATAATTGTTTCTCTAAGGAATCATCAATAGTTGAATGATTGAAATATGTAATTTATGGGCATTGTAAAAATTGATGTCAAATAAGGAAATATCATGAATTGGATCAGAATGATTGTATGAGTAATTTAATTTTCATTGATGATGAAGTGACTAAAAATAACATATGAAAGGAAAGAGGTATTAAAAATAATATCATGAATCCTAGTAAAGGGATTAAGAATAATGTGGAATGATTGAACTTTTTATGAATTAGTATTTATTAATTATATTATATGAATAACGAAATATGTAAGGATTGTTCTATAAATCTTTTTGTTAAGGATTTGAAATAATATAGTGAACAGTTCTGATGAACTAGAAAAGTGATTTATTTTCAGCATGACATTTCATATAAAATTCATGATTAAGGGAAGATAACCCTTATCATGTTTCTTATTTGGAGATAATGGTGTTTATTTTGGATAAGGAGATTATTGATATAGATACTGAAAATTTGATAGTATTGATGACACCAGAATTTATAATTGATTTGTTGAAAATTTAGTCTTTTTCTTATTGATGGAGTCTATAAATATTTTTTTTATTTTTGGAATATATTCACTAATCTAGGGTTTTATTTATGTAATTACGAAGCATGTATTTTTTTATTAATTTTTTATTGAAATTCTTTTTATTATAATGATTCTTGAGAATAAAAGACCAAAGTATTCACATATATAGTACATGTAAATTAACAGATACCATATAATATATGGGGTATTAATATAAAATTAGTTGACTATGATTTGGTAGACTTATTTATAATTTTTTAATTTTTTAAGGGCCTTAAGGTGAACCGTTTATCTAAATTTTTAAGTTGACCTTTGGATGATGTTTTGGAGATTACTGTATTATTTAATAATACGAATATTTATTAATATTGGATTACTTCTTCTGAACATTTTGGATTTGATAATTACTATACATATATGGATTTATTTTCTTTATTTTATGGATCTTATGATCCATTGAAATTTAATCTCATTGCTTCAGGCAAGAAAAAAGAATCTTTAATATTCAATTCTTATAGTTAGAGATGAAGTGGAAATTGATCAAATCACAAATAATGAGGATATTTTTCTGAAGAAATATAATGAAATAAAATAATTATAGTATCTCATTAATGACCATCGACATTAGAAATAGGATTTTAAAATAAAAATTATATAAATTTATCTATATTTATGCTGAATGAATGGTATTTTGACCCGTCCAGGATTTATAGATTTGTGATTTTTTAACATTATCCTTACCATGATTTCTATCACTCAATATGAGTATTTAGACTTTAATTTTCACATTAATGTCCATATTTTCACTTCCCACAAATGGTCTCCTATTTTCAGACCTATTTATCTTTTATTTTATATGATCTTGATAACCTCTTTTATCTATTTTCAAGAGAAAATTTTATTGATCCTTTTTATGATGTTGGTTTTCCACAAATAGATTCTCAAATGTATGGCCCATAGAGCCCAAATTCAAATTTTGTTGATTAAATTTATTAAAGGGTGGTGAATGTAACACCCCAAGATATCAAAAAATTGAGAAAACAAATTTAATTTCATTGATATCTTTTTTTACACGCAACATTATGTTTTAGTGAACCATAATATAATATTACGATTATAATTTAAACATAACCATTACAACTGATCTATTAAATTGATATATATTAATAAGAATAAATATATTATAAAATTTAAAATTTTCAAATATGAATAATATAAATCCATTTCAAGTCAGTTTATTTGAAATAAAAATAAAAAACCATTTTACAGTAAAAGAATATTTTTTATGAAAAACTGTATTTATGGGAACAAATTGTTTTTATCTTAATAAATTCAAATATTAAAAATTTTCGAATAGAATTAATTAAATTTATTTACTATATTTTCAATAAAGTTTCTTGATTAATCTATTATTTTTTAAATTTTGGGATAGGGATAAGTCCAATTTTATGGTTAAATTTTTATTTCTCTAAAACGTGGTTTCTTTGTGTTCTATGCAACAACTCTAAAAATATTTTTTTTCCAATTTCATAATTTTTTTTGAAAATTTGAATATTATTCTTAAAATATTCCCATAAAAATTTTCTTATAGTTAATTTTTGATATTTTTATGAAAGAATTGATTTTTCATTGAATAGTGAAATATACCAATTTTTATATAAAATATTTTATTTTCATTTAAATAATTTATACATTCCTTTTAGGATGAGAAATGTTTTGAGGAATAAAAGATAAAATTAAATAATAATTAAAACAATTGAGTTCATCAGAATCATTTTCATATGGGATTTTTATTTTAAAACATTTTATACTTATGAAAATGTTTTATTTGGAAAACCTCTTTTTCATCACATCAGTGAGATTAATTTTGAATTAAAATTTTCCCCTTAAAATAATTCAATTGTGAAAAATGAATAACATATTTGGAATCGTAATTATTAATATTATTAAATGATTTCAATATAATTTTAAGTCATAATGTTTTGTAAAAACAAAAAGAATTAAATACTGTAGTTAAGGTTGAAATAGGTTTTGCGTGTTACGTATGTGTTAAAATTAATTTTCATCACACATAAAAACATTATTTAAATAATATAATTACATGTTTATAAAATGTGGGTAAAAATTATCTAATATGGATCATTTTCTTTTTAGTCATAAAGAATAAACTACCTAGGTATATAAAAATAGACTAGTTTCCACGGTAAAAACTAAAATGGTAAAACATGTTAAACTAATAGGATATGTTAATAAAATTTTTAAACCTTTTGTTTCATATTTATGAGGTATGTATCAAAGTTATTATACATGCACTCGTTTTTTTTATCAACTTTTTATGCACATTTATTGTTATTTAATTCCCATTTTCAACAGTTTTTTGGATATATACAAAAATGTTGCTCTTCAATTATAAAAGGGGGCCTCCTCCCCTCACTAATTCACACCTCATAAGCTATTAGTCCACATTAAAACAATAAAAAAATTCTCTCCACCATCCACATCCACATTCTAGTGATACGTTTCTTCAAAAAATACCAATCCTAGGGTCTTTAATAAGAAATCCAATGGGTGTTGTTCTAAGAGAAGATAATTGGCTTCACTATACTCTTACATTTTACTTCTTCTCTTACCACCATAGTTCATGTATTTATAATTTAAATATAATAACACTAGTATATAAAATATTATTCTATTTAATTATGTTAATTTAATAACTTTATCATTATCCTCCTCTATCAAATGTGAAACTAAGCTATTGATCATGTGTGTGGCGGACTACCACATCTCAAATAGATGTAATTAATTTTCCATCCCCTCCTCTCACATCTTGACGTAATAATGGATTTTATATTTTTATATGAAATTTTTTAAATATTATTTATTTATTTATTAAAATATAACATCTACATTTTTACATTCCAATTTTTAGGAAAATTAAAACATTGCTCGTGTGTATGTGTGGACAACCTTCTCCACAAAGAAATATGATTCATTTTTAATTTTATTTTGGAATGGATTTTAATAACTATGTCTATAATGAATATATATAAAACCTATGAATTAAAAATTATTCTGATAATTTGATATATTATTTCAATTTATTTAATTCCTATTTTTAGAAAATGGAAACAATGTTCATGCGTACATACGGCCCAACATCTCCAAAAATAATATAATTACTTTTTTATTTATAATATTTTTAGATTAATATAAACACACATTTAGTGAATATATATTATATTTATATAATGGTTAACATTCTGAACATCATTTAACAATGATAAAATTAATTGGAACAAAAATTACAAATCAAAACATAAATGAAAAATAAATTATTTTTTACCCAAAATGTGATTCCAACAATGAATTGATAATAAATAGGTAGGAAGTTGTATTAATAAAATAATATATTGTTTTAAATATGTTTCTATGGTTATAAAATATATTCATAATAATTATATATTAGGATCGCGTGTATAAAAATAAATTCAAGACTTGATGGGAGGGATTTCCAGTCTCTCTTTTATTCCTAAGATACATATGCCATATTCACCCCTCATTTTATTTATGTGGTGTATATATTGAAATATTGACATGATATATCATGAATATCATTATTTTAATTATATTTAAAGATTGAATCTATTTTATTACTCAATGGTACTTTCAATTCAAAAGTTTATAATGTGGAAAGGGATTCTCAACTCACTTTTATTTTTATGAGACACATACCATATTCACAACTTAATTATTTTATCTGGTGTACACAGTAAAATTGAATGTAATTTTTTATTATTATAATGAAAAATATTGTATCTAAATACCCATAATTTGGTTTATTATTTCATGGGTCTTATGATTGAAAAGTTACTAATGTTGTATGGGTTTTATGTTACTTTCAAGAATTATTGGTGGGTTTATTTATGGTTATGAATCCAATGAATAAATATCATGATCTAACTCTCAATATATTATATAATTTTTATATAATATGGTTAATTTTGGAGAATAAATGTATTATATTAATTTTCCAATCTTTATGTTACCAATAGATCCGAATACTGTTTTTAAGGAACTATGAATTAATTTCTCTCTTTCATTGAAGACCATATTTCCTCTCTATCCATGTTTTCCAAAAAAATCAATAATATTATAAAATATTACTATATGATTGTTAAATTTCATTTTTAACAATGTTTTTATTTTTCTAAAAAAATAAAATAAATCAAATCTTCATTTTCCGAACAACGGTTTCTTACTTTTTTACTGAAAATTACAAAGGAGTCGTCATTTTAAGGTTTATGGAATGAATTGTATTTACTTCCATCATGATAAATAAATGGTTTAAATATTATATTACTAGTCTACAGGATTGTTTCCAAAGTACATTTTATCTTTAATTTTTGGTAATTTTTATATTTTTAATAATTCATTTCAAAATATAAAGGATATTTTCCAAAAAATTGTTTTAATGGTAATTTTATGGAATTTCAGTTAATCAATAAAAACAACCATTTTTGCTGATTTTGTTCTTAGGGGATTTTATCCAATTGAAAATTTATCATTTTTTGTCTATATGTTTTATTAGTATAATGAAGTGATGTTTATAAAACATTTCCATTTTCTATGGGGTGTGCTACGATGAATTATTGAGATGATTATGAATCTCATTTCATTTCTATGGGTGGTTCTGTGAATAAATTGTTTTGATCCCTATTTCCTTCTGATAGGATATGATATGGGGAAGCTTTTATGATCTTATTTCACACAAATGTGTGGATTATGTTATGAGTGGGACATATATCTTCATACAATGAATTGGTTAATGTTTTATATCTCATAAAAAATGATGGGAAACAATATAATATTCTTCATCTACATTGATAAATATGTGGATGTCCTTCATCCACTATGGGAAATATTTGATGATGGATTATCCATTAGTAAATGAGAAATATGTGTTACCACCTAATTCATTGTGACTTTATAGTCTTGTATATTACCATTGACATATGAAATGGTTTCTATACTTATAATGGTTTCAAACTTATCTGATTTGAACTTATGGTTCGTGATTAATTTATGATGATTTCTAATTATAATTTTTTAAGTCAATTGAGGAGATAATGTTTTATGAAATGGATTACGTTTACAATCCTTGATTGTTTTTAATGAATTTTTTAAGTTATATTAATATTCTCATACCCTTATGCTTATATTAGGATTTCAAATGATTAGTGATTGTATCTTATATGTTTACCCTTACAGAGAATCTATGTTCACTCTTTATTTTGTTTCATTTAACAAGTTTATGATGAAATGATTAAGTAGGGTATATATTTGAAGAGTAATGAATGGGAATATCATTATGATATATGTTGAAGATAATTCATAAAAATAGAATAATGTGAAACTATTCTCCTAAGACACCAAACCTAAACAATATTCAGGCATGTATTTGTAAAATTTATTGAATATCAATCTAAAATCATATAATATTTAGGTATTAAAATCTTGGTTCATAATAAACAACATCATTTTTATATTTTTAATACTCCTTACCTTTTAAAATTTATTTTTTAAAAACTCCTTTTTAATTTCCAAAAAATCCCATTTCAACCAATTTTAAACCCATTACATATATACTTTCTGGACCTTTATATATCACCTTGTCCCAAAAATGACTCTTACACATTGGAAAAGTGACATTTAGAAAATCTAATTCCCCATGAGAAGACCCTCAGGTATAACTCCTTCATAACTAGAATATCAATTACATACTCTAGGGGTGACCATTAAAAATTAAATGAAAATCATATATAACATTTAGATTTTAAAGGACGGATAAGTACATATTACCTTTAGCATGACCCTTACAAATGGGACCCATGTCATGACTCCTCATGTCTGCCTCCAATACGCTAGGGGATAATGACTAATGTCAAATAGGTATCTAACTAACATGGGAGGCCTTATCCTAAGTACATATACAATTGAACACATATCTAATATCATACAATGATGAAATATAAACCCCAATGAAAAAACATGCAAACATACATCTATATCCCACAACAGGAGTATAATAAGAAGTAAAATGAAATGTAAATAGGTTCAAATACAATACCATCTGAAAGAGTATAAAAATAAGTCTAGCTTGAATGTAAATATATAGAATGTTGCTGAGATATCTTGGGAAAAAACCTGTATCTATCCAGTCTCACTAATCACCATCTAGTCCCAGTCCCTCGGGGAATTTGTTGAAAGGTCAATCATCAGTTTAAGAAATGACATGTCTGGAAAAATCCAATGAAGGGGTGAGTATAATAATACCCATTATTACACTCTAAAACCCCCAAAACAAACAAAAAAGTATAATAGTGATCCCTATATAAGTATCTCTACAAAACACATATAATAGGAATATCTAGATATACTCAATAAAGAAACACGTTCTAAAAGGTAAATTCTCAATTATTATGCAAGATTAGTATTCTAGCATAAACGATCTAAAAGACACTCATCCAGGAGAACACACACCATGAGTTAGATAGAACTGCTGGTGTCCTTCCAATATTTAGTGCTCATTGGGTCTCACTATTAGAAATACACACCATAATTGTGAATCTATATGATAGATAGATGAGGATCACACCAAATTCCATAGGGGATACCTATAACACAGTTAGTAATAACCCGCTAATTAGAAAATTAGTTCCCAAGTAGTGTTGGACACAATGATACCAAGATCTCCACCTAAGGAAATAAGATGATATAGGATCTTATTATAGGCCTCATGAAAGGTTTCCAAGAACTCTATCCATGAATTCTTATTGAAGGGATCAATGTTTTATATGTAGGATTTGATTCCATACAGACCCTTAATGAAAGGATATTAGGGAATTTACACTATTGAAACTTGTCTAAGATAAAGAGGAAAATGGCTATAAGCCAACATTTAAGGAGTTCAGTGTGTGTATAATGGTAACATGTTGTGTACCTTTAACATATGGTCATACCCATGTAAACATCCCATGTTTATGTCTGTGTAAAAGTACACAGGGTGTGACTACCCATGTATTTCTTCCTGCGAACAAGTACACATCGTATCCCATGTTGGCCCAATCTGGCCACATTTTTTTAGTAGTAAATGGTGTTCCCAAGCCCTTGTACACTATCATGTGTATGTGTACCATCCAAGGTACATGTTGAGTCATAGATTGTGTTTCACATTCCATGTGACAAGATCACATGCCATGAGACCTGCAACTACCTCCCCAAACCCAAGTTGTCACCTTAAAGATCCCACATGGAATGTATCTCCAAAGTAAATTCATTTTTTTCATATTTTTCCAAAAATAAATTGGTCCATCCAACCTCATATTTTTTCACCACCATTATCTTTTATCTTGGATATGATTTCACTGGAAATCAAGGATCTACTATAGTTGTGCCCCATTATTTTTTCTCTCTAAATTTCGATTAACCCATTCACATTAAAATTAGTTTTTGGTCATCCATATCATCGTCACACGCACCATCTGAAATTAGTGGTGTCCAATCTGCTCTGATTCATCCGTCACATCCATCATTTCACCCCCATCATGTCATTCCAATACAAGATCTTTAATATTGAATCATTTAAAAAATAAATGAGTTTGAAACAATTGACTCCTTGGTGTTTGTAAAACCAAAAGCAAAACAAATTGAGCCGATGATAAATATAGAATTGGGAGATAAAATCACAATGAATAATCATGAAGAATTTTATGTGGTCGATATTCATGTCAAACTTGATTCATTTCTTTTAGAATTATGAATTATGGGAAATTAAAATTATCATAATGAATTTCTCATAAATCCAAAACCAATCTAACCCATCCAGTAGTATGCACGATTCGCGGATCAATCTATTGGTTGATTGATCTGTGTTGGCTGTAAAAATAGAAAATGGGGTACGAACCGAAATAAAACAATACCCCTATATTGAGATGGATTGATCCCTAATAAATAATGATCATGTTTTATTATCATTGGTGAGATATTAAAATCCCATTTCACACTGATCACAGATATTCGATTCGGTTGATGTTCACTTGGGAGATCCTTCAATGCTCTCTCTAACAATTCTTCAACAACTCCAGAGTTATGCGGATAACCAAATAATTCCATCATAACTATATTCTGATATAATAATTTAGGTATCTACATAAGTGAATATATAAATCAATTTTATTTAATTATTTCATTTATTTTATGCCTACCATGACGTTTCCTCAAATTTCCAACACTAAGAAAGGTTATCTCTTGCCTATGGTAAAACTCATGTTTTGAACTCAATTTTTCCCTCATATTTATGATATTGGCCCTATTTATATGTTATTAGAAATTTTTAGAAAGAAATCCTCCATGAGATATTTAAATATATTTAATATGCTTCAAAATTTATTTTGGGAAGACTAGGCCTCAGAATCGCATGTCGCCTCAGCACATGGTCTCAAAAATATTCCATACAATGTCCAAAAATAATAAATGGAAAATTAGATTAATTAAATTTTCACCACATGGTCTTTTTAACCTAATAATCCAAAACATTTGGCTACACAATGTTATGTGGGTTCTGAGTGAGAATCTATGCATCCAACTCTGTTGTGTTGTCTTGAAGATTCCCATTCATACACTGAATTTGAACTAAATGAATTTCTAACCCTACGAAAGATCATGTCATTATAATCATAGATCTCTACCAGGTAATAAGGGAAGGTAGATCCATCTTTGATGTCCACCTCACCCCAGTAAATAAAATGTTATGGGTCATGCATGTACTTCCTCTGCTGTGACACATGGAATACTTCATGTACCCGGTCTAACTTTTGTGGTAGAGTTATGTGATACATCACCTTGAAAAATCCACATTTTATCTAGAAAGGGACCATGAATCTCAAAGATAGATTTACCCCCTAGAAAATCCTTGTAATCCACATCTAGTAGAACCCTAAATGAACACATTTTCACCTTTCTTGAACTCCTAAGTCCCGAATTGTTGGGAAAAAATCCCTCAAGTCATCATTGAAGAATTTTTTAGGTGATTGTGTGTGTTGAAAAAGCATGCCTCCTTGTTGTGTTTGTTGACAATGTAGACCATGATATATGTTTTTGTCAATAAATGGGGTTTACATGGTGATTTGTCGAGTAAAGGGATGCTTTCAGCAATCGATTATTGAATGAAGAACCTCGACAAAGGGATAGACGATCTGGAGGTGGTACAAAAAGAGCAAGTACAAGGTGGCGCGGTTTTCCAGTGATTGCAAAAATTTTAGGCCTGGAAATCATCAAATGAAGAAAAGTGGTTTTTGGAAAAGGGACTTGTGCGCCATGTACTTGATGGCTTGTAAACTTGCGTGCCATATGTTTTTCAAGATCATATCATCAAAATGAGTCAAAGGGACAAGTGTTGCGCAAGTATTGGTGGTGTCGCGCAAGTGACTTGCGCGATATGAAAGAGACTTGCACGCTGATGCCTTGGAAGCTTGAGAACATGGGCGCTTGTGGTTTTTCAAGATCAGAAGATAAAAATATGACAATGTAAAGAGGTTCATGCATGTTTTGAATTAGGTCGCGCAAGTGACTTGAAGAGAAGAGACCTGCGTGCCGAGACTTGCGCGTCGAGGAGAGACTTGCACGCCGTCGCGCAGGGGTGACCAAATGCCTATAAATATTGGACCACCCCTCTTCATTCTTCAACGGAGCTCAATACTTATAAAAATTAGAGCTCCCGTCACGCAGGTGTGGAAGCCGTGCAAGTGGTGTGTGGTCGCACAAGTAGGGACTTGCACGCTAGTGTTGAAGTTCCACACCATCTATTTGTTGTGCGCCTAAGGTGGTTTGGGCAGCAAAGGATGTGTGTCGCGCAAGTTTGGAGAAGTTTAAGCTTGAGTCGCACAAGTGTTAAGAAATAATTGCGCGCTATTTTTGACTTGCACCCCGAGACTTGCGTGCCTCCTTAGAGAAGGGCTCCATGTAAGGTTGATTTTCTGGCAGTGTTTTCGAGCTGTGTGGAAGCATGAAGTTTTCCCGATACCTTCGGTGCAAAGAGATATTCATATATGGGTGAATGTTGGACTTAA
This sequence comes from Viscum album, assembly GCA_963277665.1. Lineage (NCBI taxonomy): Eukaryota > Viridiplantae > Streptophyta > Magnoliopsida > Santalales > Viscaceae > Viscum > Viscum album. The sequence continues at coordinate 1,377,733,000 of OY728120.1, read as the reverse complement.
ATAGAGTATCTACAAATAGAGGAAGATTCATTCCATCAAGAAAATGAAGAGACCTACAGGTCTATAAATTGTGGGTGGATTCCTTTCTGACGAAGTGAGAAAAGGAAGAGGAAGAAGGTGATCCTCTCCACTAGCATTGAGCCAGAGAGAGAGAAACCGGGAGTGACCCTTGGGAATGTAGTGAGCTGACCCTAAAACTTGTACATGCAGTTAGCCTGGAAAAAAGTAACTGTTCCAGAACATTTTATCCACATATAGTGAAGAATAATGTAATTTGGTATGACCAGAAACTTGTCGGTGTATGCTCCTTGGATGTATCCCAGTAAGGGTGAACAAAGTAATAATCGTTGTGTCTACCTGGTTACTTCCCTGAATTTCATTTAGAGCACCATCATCAAATAAAGAAGAAAATAAGTGATAATAATAAATAAATATGTGAAAACCAAGTGACCCTTGTAATAAAGAGGTCAATATCCAGTGGGGCAGAAAGAATTTTGAAAAAGAATATCCATACCCTGATTCACCCCCCCCCCCCTCTCAGGGTATATAGGCCCCTATTGGTCCTAACACCAATCATCTATTTTTATAGGACTTCTGACAGTTCTATGCCGACCTTATCCACTCTTGGATTATCATCACCTTCTCTATAGCAGCTCTCGCCAACTATAGTCTCATAAGTTCTAACACTCTTGTGTCAATCTTGGAAACTGGTGACCTACAGGGTCACCCATACAAATACTCAAACGATGCCATTCCAATGGATTATTGGTAGATTTTTTATATTAAAAATCCTCTTGTGGTAGGTGATCCTCCCAACTACAAAAAATGTCCAACAAGAAAGATCGCAACATGACCTCTAGAACCAGAATAGTCCACTCAGTCTAGCCTTAATTTTGGGCATAAAACACATTTCTCTAGAAAAATAGGGTCCAAAATTCATCCTAAAATCCCTTCCATCACATAGATGTGAAGATAGCATCATTGTTTGAAATGATCATAGATGGAACTCCATGGAGTCAGACAATTTCCTGTACAAAAAGGCATCCTAATCTCTCTACAAAAAGATAATCCCAAAAGGATAAGAAGTGGTATGAATTGGTGAGTCAGTCTAGGATCACCAATATGGTATTGTTTCCTCTTGACGTGCATGGAAATATAATCATAATTTATACATATATCCAATCTCATTTCTATTCTAATTCATCAATGGGTCGAGCTAAACCATCTGGAACATGTTTCTCATCCTTCACTTACTGGAAATTATGGAATCGAGAGTAAAACTCAGTAACTCCCTTATTTATCCATGGCCCCAAAAACTAATATCAATGGTCCTGGTAAATCTTTTCCACTCCTGGATGTACCTCCATAGTAGATATATGAAACCCTCATATAACCTCCTCTAGTAACATCTCTAGAACCATCATGCATTCTATAAAAAGAATGAAATTCCCCAACCTTCATAAAATCCATCATGATCATGTATAGTGGATATATAATTTCATAGGGTCTCATTGATGGTAATCCCAAGATGTGACTCCATAACTCATTGTAAAAGAGAAGGGGTAACATCTATAGACTAGAGTTATGCTTCTCTATCTCCTTCTAAAAAGGATAACTGCAAAAAGAATAACTAATCTAACGCCCTACTTAGTAACTACAAACAAGATCTCCTACTGAGTGAATCTACTAGTATGTTTCCCATTTGATGAGTATATACAATCATGAATTCAGAATCATTTAGGATCTATATTCATCTCCACTATCTCATGTCAAGATAAATATGATAGATGATATACATGAGACTCTTTTGGTTAGAATAAAAGATAATCCGATCGCACATCAGGTGGTGTCACGATATCTTCAGTGTGAAGACTACCAATAGTAAATGGAGATCATGGGTTACATAGTTATGTTCATTTGTTCTCATATGACATCAAAGATAAGAAATAATTGCATGACTCTACCTTAGAACATAACCATGTATAGCTGCTAATTCATTATAGAACACTAGTACATGACACTAACCTTTGGAAAACAAAAGATGAGGGAAAATTCCAATATTTTCCTCAACTATTAGAAAATTTGTTGGAAACTCCCTAACCACACAAAAGGCATCTACATTCTTGTTAATGTTTTCATTTTTTCTGATACACTATAGAAATCAGGTATAAATTTCTCATAATATCCTTCCAATCCAAGTAAGATCTACACCTTCATCATTATTTTGTCTGTCTCCCATTATTAAAATGCCTCAACCTTGGATATGTCCACTACCACTCCAACTATAGAGATAATGTGAACTAGAATTTCGATCTCATGTATCTAGAACAAGAACTTCTAGACCTTCCCATAAATCTAGTGATCTTATAGTATATTTAGAACCATCCTAATGTGTCTCAATTGTTCCTCCTCATATGTTGAGTACACAAGGATACCATTGATGAGGAATACCATGATTTGGTATAAGAAGGGATGAAAGATCATTTTCCTATGTCCCATGAACACTAATAGATATTTCATCATGCCAAAGAGAATCAAAAAGTACTCATAGTGATTTTATAGACATATGAATGTCATATTTGATATATCCTTGTACCGTACTCGCAACTGGTGATATCCTAATCTAAGGTCATTCTTTGAGAACCATCATTCCCATATTATCTTGTCAAGGAGGTCATTGATACTTAGTAGTGGGTACTTATTTTTCATGATCACCTTCTAAATAACATTTAGTCTATGCATAACCTCATGCTCTCATCATCCTTCGTGGAAGAAAAACTGAGACAACCCATGATGAAACACTGGGTCTTATAAATCCCTTCCTCTCTAAGTCCTCCAATATCACCCTCACCCCATGAAGCTCTAGGGGATCCATTTAAAAGAATGGATAAAATATGTATTCCGTACAGTGGTGTAGATCATTGGAGAAGTATATTTCTCAGAAGAGAGGTAATCTTGGAACGTTGTGAAGATAGATGTAATCATACTCCATCACCACTATAGGAAACTAGAATCTCATAACATCCACTACACTATGGTACATGCTAGACAACTAATGAGTAATCACTTGTACCCTCTTATGCATGAGTCAGTCCTGAGCTGTCTAGGTTTCCATTTCACCCAAAAAGGAAAACATGGTCCCATAACTGTGGGTACACCACATCCTCCACCTTAAATATTCAATCAAGGATTTAACTATTGATAATAATTCCATACATAAGATGAGGTAATGATGCCTTAGTATTCTACTAATAGATCCTAATATAAAATATCACATCCAAGAGTAAATTCACACTTTCAGTATAAGTGTGTGATCGCTGAGTCTTCTCCACTATGAGTTTCCAAGCGCAAGGGTTGAGCCAAGGGCTCCACCGGAATATCAAAGTCTCAAATTAGATAGGGGAGAAGAAATTAATTACTAAAACCATTGTATATAATCACTAAATATATGTTATAAATACATAGATTATACCTTGTATCATTCTAGGAACCTCTGGATCAAAATCCTTGACTTCTTTTAGCTGCCCCCACCCATGTCCTCCATCTTCTGAAGCTTGGTGTGGTTATATTAGGGGTGGTGGAGGTTACACATAAAATCATCAACCACTTAAATATGCTCTACTAGATACACTACCACGTCATCTACCCTTCACACCTATCTACTCATGTCTCTCACTCTTACTAGGAGTTTCATCCACCATCTCCTTATTAGTTAAATGTTGGGTCAGACAATCTCATGCAAGATGTCCACAAACATGAAAAGTGTTACACTACATCTCTCAAGGATAACTAGACCCATCATGTGATCCCTAAACCATAGATCCTCAATCTTGTGACCTCCTCCTAAAATGTGTCACACATATAGGTCCCAGAGACTAATGTCAACTCACTTAAATTGAGGTATCTTCTCTTGAGGGCCCACTACCAGAAACCATTGTCTACATTTACTTATCCAGGAAACTCTCAAACTCTAATTATTTCTCTAGAACCCCATCCTAATATTGAATTCAAATAGTTATAACTATAGATAAAATTTCTCTATGTTGTCTTTTCTTGAAGGTATGAGCCTGGAGGAACTTATCCCAACAAATATCCATATAGTAAGTGGAATTGTTGGTGAACCTCTATGAAAACATAGCTACTATTATGGTACACTAGTAGAGCAGTAGAATATCCTAGATACATAAATCCCTCAGTTTATCTAGAATGAACTACAATCTAAAATTTTTATGAAACTCTTACAACACTATAGTCACCTTGTCACATGGCTGGGTTACTAAACCCCACCATCATACCACTGGCCCATGGGGAATTATTTTCACTAGGGCCACAGTCTGATTAATTTGTGTCCAAACCCAACATAAACCTCATGACACTATCTCAAGTGAGTCCTTAGGATCATATGGTATAGGCTCTCCTCTAAACCTGATGGTTCTCTACCATTGAAACTCATCAATTATGATCAAACTACACGCCTCAACTATTAGTACTACAAGTATGATATGTTTCTCTATACGTGGTGGTATAATTGGCACACCACATAGAGGTAGAACCTCTAGAACATACCTCATTATAGATGCTTCATCACCAAGGGGATCATCCCTACAATCCTGATGTTGAATAATAGTTTCCATATGTTAAGAAGGAATCATAAAATAAACAAGATGTGCCAAATCCAAATTATATATTTGGATAGGTTACCTAAAATATATAGGTAAACCACTACTTATTCCTCTATGATGCATGTAAAAATAATTTCTCATAAAGGAAGTGTTTTAATGTACTATGTGGAAGATCAGGTGATCATTGTCCTAGTGTATAGAAATTTCAGCCACAAAACTAACACTACAGTCCCTGGATGGAAAGATGAACTTGAAACACTTGACACTATTACGAAAACCCAGTCTCATAGACTCTGGTCCAAATATAGAACTGACTTCCTCTAATAGAGCTCTATCACAACTCATCACAATGAGGCCCATTCTATGACTCCCCATGATCCCCAGCAATAGTCTATGGGATGGTGACTAGTTTGGAGTGGGCATATCACTAAGATGGGAGGCCTTATCCAAAAGGCATGTACACAATAACATATCTCCAAACCTCTACAATGCTAAAATGTAAAAACTATTATAAAATCATGCATTCATACATATATATCCTATAACTTGAGTATGATAATAATTAGAACGAAAATTAAACTGGTCCGAATATGATCACATTATAAAGAGTCGGAAAAAACATCCAACCTAAAAGTAATTTTGGGGATTGTTTTCAAGATAACACCACAACACACCTTTGTCTTTTAGTCTGAATAAGCTCTATCTTCCCCTTGTTCCTCAAGGACTCTATCAAAATGTTTATCATCTGCACAAGACACAACACATACGAGAAATGGTTGTGAAGGGGTGAATATAAAAATAACTAGCAGGACACCCCAAATCCTCAAAGCATAAACAAAAGTATAATAGTTTTCACTACAAAGGTATATGTCTACAATAAAAATAACAACAATATCTATATATACTCAACAAAGTTGCATAGTCTCAAAGGTAAAGGCACAACCATAATTCCAACCTTATAATCGTATTTGAAAGTTCCACGTTGCACTCATCCAGGAGAACATACTCCATTAGTCATATAACACTGATGAATTCAATATGATAGGTAATTCTCATCAACTTATGCTATTAGAAATACACACAGGAAGTCTAAAGATATAAGATACATAGATGAGGATCAAACCCAGGCCCATGGTAGATACCAGAAACTCAATTCCGAATAACTCACTAATTAGAGTATCATTGACTATATAATGCTGGTTATGACAATACCAAGAACTCCACAAAGTGAACAAAGATGATATAGGATCTCATTCTAGACCTAATTTAAGGATTAGAGTAACCCTATAAAATAATTACTACTAAAAGGGTTTGTTTTCCTACGTGTATGAAGAAATTACATACTAACCCTTAGGTTAATGGTATGGGGAACATACCCTAAAAAATAGTCTAAGATATATAGGAAAACGGTCATAATCCAATTTTGAATGAGAACACAGTGTGTAGTAAGGGTACACACTGTGTCCCTTCAACCCTGATCCTCCATGTATAAACGGCCCTTGTTCATGTCCATGTAACAGTTCATAGTGTGTGGTTTCCCATATACTTCAACACATGAACAAATACATAGAATAACTTGTGTATGCCTAGAATGTCATGTCTATGTGGTAGTACACTACGTACCCAAACTTGGTCACTCAAGCTCAAGTTCTTGTTCCCTCAACGATATATGTTTATCTATCGGGGAGAGGCCACATGCCTTTTGATTGTGTCACACGACATGTGATCATTAACATCCTCTTGAAACCCTAGATAAGGGCCCCACATAGTGAGTAGCTTCTAAGTACAAGCCATGTTGTTCAAAATTTTCTAGATATCGAGGTTATTCCTTCCAAATATGCTCACAGTGTCACTGCATATTATCTCTAACTGAATCACACTAAAAATTATAGATCTACTCCTTTTCAACCTCACTATTTCCACTCAACAGAATCTAGTCACCTAATATTCCCGTAAATAAGTTTTTGTTCATTCCTATAATCATCTCAAGCACCATCCAAAACTAGGGGTCTTCAGTCTAGTCCAATTCATTAAATGATACCATCAGTGTACCTCCTTCGCCTAATGTAGATCTATGATCTATAATATCAAATAATTTCACAAAGAAATGGGTATGCAATGATTGATTCAATAGTGTATGTCAATCCACAAACCAAATTAATAATGAATGTGATGAATATATAATTAGGGTAGAAAAGAACAAAGAACAATATTGAGGAATGGACCCCGATCGATGTTCAATTTGACCTTGATTCATTTTTGTTTTAATGATAATAGAAGTGAAAAAATTTATTCACAAATAATTTCTCCAAATTCAAAAATAAAACCATCATATCCTGCAATAGGAACAATCCACATATCAATCTATTGGTGGATTAGTCCATGTTCATCACAGAAATATAAAACAAGGAAATAATTCAAATGAAAAACTTCCCTACCTCAAGACATGTTGATCATTGATGAAGAACAAGTAAGCATCATTACTTTTAGTGAGATTTCCAAATCTTGTTCCACACTGATCATTGATCTTAAATTTGTTTATTGTTCACTTGAGAGATGTCCCCAAATTCTCACTACAAGGATTCTCCAATGGCTGTAGGATTATGAAACTAACCCTGTAATTCCATCATAACCATAATATTATAGAATAATTTAGGTAACTATATCAATGGATAAATAAAATAATTTTATTTTATTATTTTACTTATTTCATTCATGGGATGACTTTTCCAAAAACTCTCCATGCCAATAATGGTTATATAAAACCTACAGTAAAACCCACATTCTAAAATCAATGGTTCCCTCATATTTTGGATCTGCTCCCCCATTTATTTTTTATTCCACATCCTTAGTAAATCTATGTGTGTCTCGTATTTAAATATATTTAATATACGTCAAACATTTATTTTAGACACATCAGGCCTCAAAATTATACTTTCCCTCAATAAATAGTCTATGAAATAATCCACATAATAAAAAAAACATATAAAATATGACTCATTATAACCATCTCATCTAGATCACACATTAAATAATAGGAGGATTAATTTTACACTTTTCATTTTCCTTATTTTTTCTTTTATGAACCAATAAATATACATTTATACAATAATGAAATGGATAATTTTCACTGATCTATTCAAATATTCCAATATTCATATATTTAAGGTTACTCTTATGAATTATAATTTATGCAAATTTACAATTCAAAGAGTAAATAAACTATTATATATTTATACATAGATAAAATTTAGAACTAATCTATAAGAAGATTACAAACCTCCATATTTCATTCAATTAACTCAAAATATCTTGAAATAACACCAACCATAAAAACAACCTTCCCCTAATATAACAAACAATATTTTTTGTGATTTTGAAAAATCGTAAAATACTTGGAAAAAATAAAACACATAAACACAACCTCTTTATATTCTTAGAATATTTATTCTCATTTATAGGAAGAAATTAATGTGATTCTTCTTGAACACATAATTTCTACAAATATTCCTTAGATTATTTAAATCGTTTTAAGGAAAAAACAACATCATATTTCATTACTTACCATAAACATCTCTTATTATCAAAAATCTCCCCCAATGGGTTTTATTGTAAAACAGGGAACATAAATCACCTTCAAACTCATCACAATTATCAATGAATCATTATTCTATAATTTTAACCCTATATAGTCAACCTATGTGTAAGAAAAACATAAAATTAAACAATAATATCATGTTATCCATAAATTGTAACTTATATCCAACTCTTCCCATATCTTAATAGTCTTGAAAAAGAATTGTAATCAACTCCAAATATTATTCTACTTCTGAAAAAGGTTCATTGAACCAATATAAACAATGTTTCAAAAATCATACTCACATAAATATTATAACTCCTCACAAATCCCAAAAAAATCACACACTCACATTAAAACATAACAGCTTACAGATTTTTAAATCGATATCTTATTGAATTATCTCTTTTAAAATTAATTTATTTCCAATTATATTAAATAAATATCTCTGGATTCTCTGTAATACTAGACTTCTCCCCCTTTATAAACTCAACAAATAAAAAACATAAATAGAAATTTATTTTATTTTTCTCCACCACAGATAGTAATAATCATAATAAAATATGAGAGATAAGATCAATCCACCATACCTTAACCTTGGGTTCAATAATTTTAAACTCCTGTCATCAACCTCAATCTTTGAAATATATTCTTCAACTATAGTTCAGTTAATAAATCATCTTTTTCTCCTTGTTTGAAAAAATTACACCAACAACACATTTTTTTCCACAATCGCTATGATGAAGTGATATGTTATTTGAATGTAATTTTATAAAGAATACAGAACCAAATTTATTGATGAATTGATAGGGATTTGATTTTAATATTACACAAGAAGTTAAAGCATCGCTTCAATCATGAGATAATTCCATTATATCATCATACACATCAATTAGGTTGTGTCTTGATTTTCCACTATATATTCTACATTACCAGTAATCAAGGATTCCCATATTTTTTCTTTATGTTCCAATATATACACCATCAACACAAAAATAAAACATTACTCTATATTAATAATTAATAAACAACATTTCCATCCAAATTCACCTCTATATATAAAAAAATATAATATTTTCATCTGCTACTCTATTTTAGAACATAATCCATTACGTCCTTGATAAAACTAATAATTCATTTTGAATTAGTGGAGTGATAATTCTTTAGTTTACATTGAATCCTGGAACAAATTTTTAAACATACACTCTATATGGTCACAAAGCATTCGAATAAAAAACTACCAATAAGAATATGGAATTATCTTGAATTATGTTCTTTTCCTTTTTATCATTGTAATTATTTGATCCCAATAAATTTATGGTTGAATATATATTATAATCCTCTATTCCAAGCTTATTTGGAAGTTATTAGTAATAATTATCTTTTGAAACAAATATATTATATTATTTATATGAAATTTTAATGACAAAAATGTTTTTAAAATCATTATTCATTGATATATGAAATATAATATTCATTCTCAAAAAAAATAATCAATACCTTATATATTTCAAGAAAACTGATAAAATATACCTAAATGATTTTAATTAAATATATCACTCTATAAGATTTAATATTGATTTTTTTGTTAACATATAGTATTGTAATCATAACCTACAAAATGAATTAATCTCATTATTTAGATAATATGTCTCAGAAATAGTCAAACAACCCATAGACCTAAAGGATCAATGCCTTAAATATTGTCTATATAAATAATTTATTTTCTAAAACTTGTAAATATTTTTTTATAATCATTATCATCTATATAATTTTCTAAATACCTCACATGATATAATAATCTTCATAACTTATGTAATGGAAGATAATAAAGGGGGAATTTAGTAGGCTCAGTAAGGGAATAACATATCATAACATGAATGTGAAGATAAGGGTGATATAAATATCATAAAAATATCAAAAGACCGTGGTTTGTAATCATAAAACATTTTATATTAATATAATATCATAAAAATATATTTTATGAGGAATACAATATCTTTCATGCCTCAAAACACATCATAATAATCATCTTACATTTGATCATGACATAAAAGTTTGGCATACTTGAAATATAAGTCATAATCAAGAAAAAATGGAATTTCATGTAAATGTAATGGGTTTTAAAATTATGGAATAAAATAATAATGAACTTATAATTGTAAAATCCTTATGAGAAAATGAATTATTCCTAAACCTATATGGAAAACATATTATATCCACACCTGAAAATGTAAAAAGACCCATATTGCACATGTCATTGTGAAACAAAAACATATTTTGTCCATACATGAATATCTAATGTGATATATGCTCAATTTAATTAATTGGATGGTGATATATGACCCAAATCAATATTATCCATACATAAGTGTTCATTTAAAAAAATTCATTATCATATCATAATGACCACCTGGTAAAATAACTAGTTCCTTAAAATTGTGAAAAACATCACATAATATAATATTTAATGATAATAGGATATAAAAAATTAAATTATCCAAAAGGAATCATATCATAACAAGTAATATATGATGATCAAAACATCACTTAATAATTTATAGACATATTATGTAAAATATAATTGTATATAAAAATGTTTTCATAAAATATTATATTCATTTTCATAAGTTATTAAGTGAAATTAAAATTCAAACAAATTGAAGGGAAAGAGAAAAAATTTTATAACCCTGTTATAAATAGTTATAAATTAAATATTCTTTAAAATATATAAATTTTATCAAAAAAGATTATTAGGTTAAATATAAAAAATTTATTTTCAAAGAAAGGAAACACCATTTTTTATATTTTTAAATACCATTGTTTGAAATACCACATCCTAAAAAGAGTATTAAAAAATAATTTTTAAATAGGAAAAATATAGTTATAATAATAACATAAAATAATCCATATTGTATTTCAAAAAAGATATATTAAAATTTTTGGGATGGAAAATATAGACTTGGAAGAGAAGATTCATTAAAAGTAATAGGAATTATTATCGAAAACGCAAGATAACGAAACAATAGAATCATATAAGGAAGAAGGATTCATTGTGAAACACAATTTTCCTATAAATTAAGTTTTAAATACAAAATAATATCATTATAGGTTAGAAATGGTCAATACAAAAATATAATATTCAACTAAGATTTTTTGCTACCTAAAGAAAATATTTTTGTCATGAAAACCTCATACAAATTTTATAATATTGGGGTAAAAACCCCATAAGAGAATAAACATGGAATAAAAACTAGAACATAATAACATATAACCTAATTATTCTATAAAATTTATTTTTTATATATTCTAACTCAAAAGAAACTTGGTATATTGAATTAACAGTTCTCATGGAATTCAGATTTGAGACAAACAAACCATTACCTTGTATCCCATATTTATTAAATGCACTCCATTGTCCATTATAAAAAAATAAAAAAATGAATATAAATTTTTATAACCATATAAATTCCTCTAACGATTTATAATTTCTATTTATGATCATTATATACCTATATATTAATTATTTTTTAGCATAATTTCCCACATCATGTGTTTATTGTTCTGATAGTTTGTAGTTGTTTCATATGAGCGTTGTTGGTAAACATTATTATTCAAAAGTAAAAATTAATTTTTTTAATAATGTTCATTTTATTGATGAATTATAATTATTTGTTGATTTTTATTTTTCTTTATTGATTTCATTGTTCTTTATTCTAGAGGATGAATACGACAAGAAACTTATTTTAGTGATTATTCTAACGAATGGTGTTCACTTAATTAATGAGTTTAACATTGATGACTCATTTACAAGGGAAAAAAATTATTATTATTTTCCTATTAATATAATATTAAACTGGTAATTATGTTTTCATATTCATCCATGATATAATTTCACACCATTGATCAAATAGGTGGTCAAATCCACTAAATCATAAACATACCATGATTATCAATGATTAACAGGTGATTTAGTCATAATGTTATTACAATAGATGAATATTGATACCAGTTAGTGTTTATTTGTGTGATATATTAGAGTTATAATATAATAATAAGAATAATTAATTTATATTCTAATATTATATAATTTTAATTTTGGATTTTCCTATTAGTATACTTTTTATAAATGATTGAACATACGATAATAATTTCATTGTCAAATAATAGATAAGTTATCTAATTTGTCATAAAATAACATAAATTTTATCATAAACTTCATATTTATCCTTTAATACCATTATCATTAATATCCATGTTTGGTAGTGACGAAATGAAAAATGAAAATCGATCATTTTGTAGAAGTGGTAGTCCACACATATGCATGGTTAATGACTTCAATTTACATATAATGGGGAAATTTATTAATGTGTTTAATCATTTTAAAATATAAAATATCTCATAAATATCATAATTTTATATTAAATTCCCTATTATTTCCATCCTTATCATATGGTGATGGAAAAAACATTGCATCATAGAGGGAGAAGTTCACACAGTGTACAAGTCACACTTTTGTTCTTTATAATGGAAAATAGGATGGTTGTTAATAATTATACCATAATTTTAATAAAATAAATTTATAATTATTATATTGATGGTCCCTTTTTTATATGGTCAAATTAAATTTTAAGAAGAAGAAAATCACATAAATTAATTAAAAAAGTGATTCTAGAAGCTTATTCATTAGTTCTTTATTTATATACTTCGAGAGGGGGATTAATCCTTTGATGGATGGTTATCTTAGAAGACAAAAGCATCCAAAATTTGTCAAGGATTTTGAATTAGATTTTTTTTCAAAAAATCCAATATTAATGGGTATTGGTTTAAGGTTAAATTTGGTGATGAGAGCCTCGTTTATAAGTGAAAATGAGAGGCCTTTTTTAAACACCCAAAAAATTTCAAAAATTTGAAATCACTCTCAAGAAACCACTCACAAAATTGATAAATAATACAGTGGAAAATAGAAAGGATTATCCATACCAGACCCAATAAATTAAAAAAGTTTTTAATCTTTTTAACCCATTTACCTCAAAAGTTACTCACTTTTACCATTTTAGTTCTTACCATGGTAACTAGTTATTACCTATTTAAATTTTATATTACTTAAAAAAATGGTCCTTATTATAATATTTATTCATTATTATTAAAAATTGAAAATTCAATTTATTAAAATAAATTGTCAAATTGATAAAATTTAATTTAAAAAACATAATGTATATTGTATTGAAAATGGTTTTTTAAAAAACATAACTTGAATTTTAAAATTAAAAATATCAATTTCTAAATTTAAAAATATTTAAAATATAATGTCACTTATAAAATAAAAATTCAGTCTTATAATAGGGTTTCATAAATTCCAAGTTCATTATAATATACTAACAATGTCATAAAAGTAATGTTATTTTTAAAAACTATATTTTATGCTATTCCACTAAAAAAAATTTTTAAAAAAAAAATTCAATCATATATAATATTATTTTTATTATTCTAAAACTGATGTTCATTTTTTAAAATTAATTTTAAGAAATTTTAAAATTCATTAAATTTATAGAATCCAAAATATTTGTGGAAAATATTCATATTTGAAAATCTATTTTTAAAATATTAACTATTCATTATTTTTATTTCCTATCATTTACTAATAAATTTTTTTGAAACATTTTATTCATATTATCCATATATATATATTTATTTATTATTTCATCCAAAGATACTTAATTTTATTGAATAATACACAAGATTTAGAGAAATATATTTTAAATCCTAAAATTATTTTTTTAGTTTTTTTGGAAATATTACTTTCATATAAATTGTATAAAAGATTTATTTAGTTTCATTGTAGACATATTTTATATTTTTGATACTCTTATTGATATATTCTAATTCAATTTCATCGATTTGACACTTATATTTAATATTCAAAATAAATATGGGTTGTTCATTTTAATGTCATTTTACATGTGAAACAAGATGTTAACAAAAATATTTATTTTAAGGATAACATATAGTAAAATATTGGGTCATTGCATTACGCCCCCCACCCAACAAATTATATCCTAAATTGTTTTTATTTATTACATATTTAAAAAGTTATATAAGGGAATCCAAAATAAATAGATGACTTATTATATAATTTCTAGAGAGTTTTTATCCTTACTTAAATAGGAAACATATATCATTCCTTAAAAAGTGATCATTCCTAATATTGAGTTTTTGTCCAACAATTTAGGGTAACATTTTATTAATAATTAGAATTAAGAGCCATAATATAGGAGTTATATTATTATCATCATTTCATTGATATAATTTCATAGTTCAATATGAAATTTTCCTTCCATAATCTAAATAATTGTTTTTATGATTTTGGGGAACTAATCATTCGCTTAAATTTCAAGGAATTTATCTGAATGAAGGATAACAATATTTAAAAAAAAGTATATTCCAATAAAATTGAATTTATAATACTATAATTATACCATGAGAATATTTATATAACAACAAAATCCTCAGGTCAATGACTTAATTATCATAGAAAACTTATTAAATATACCAGAGTTCCTATAATAAAATTCCAACACGAAATATTCAACTTTTTATTGGTTGGTACATGTATCCAAAACTTCAGGATCCACTCTAGGAGTTGTTATTTCATAATTATTGTATTCTCCTATTAGTCTTGGATGTTTGTGATATTAATTACATTATCCATTCATTGGATTTGTCCACTGACCTAGATAATTCTAAAGTTCCCCAAAAATAAGACAATAACTATTAATGTTACCATAGGATTAACTATATTTACTTCAATTGTGTTTACTGGCCTCATCATTTTGTTATGCAATTTTGATGCCCGATAACCCACTCTCCCATAATTTTATCATATCCTAGTCCCCTTATGGAAATTATTTTGGATCTTTATCAAACTTTATATATGTGTTTGTGTGAAATTGAATATTATTTCATTCATCATCAGAGTTGCCTAATATCAAACGAGACTCAATTCATCTCTTTTTTTTGTTTGGGACATCGAGTTTGTATAAATTTTTTAATATATTTTTTTATAGTTTTTTTCCCGGATCATAATGTTTAGCACTTTAAATCACATTCTTATGAGTTATTTATTAAATTAATATATTTATTGTCCCATACACCCCTGGTTACTTTGAGTTCTATCCATTACTAAAACCCAAAGTGTTGAAATGAGTGAAAAATACTAGTAATATAAGAATATAATCATAAAATTAATCCACCCTCAAAACATCATTCTCTATACATTATTTCATTACCCTTTATTTCTATTATTTCAACCTGTATAAATCATTTTTTGACCAAGGTTGCTTTTTGTTTGGTTCTCTTATTCTTTATAACCAAATCCCTCAAAATAACTATAAAATAAATCTATCATAGACGTTTTTAAAGTGAAATATATTAGCCAAAGTATATTCCTTGATATTTTTTAACCAGGTGTGTAGTTCGGCCACTTTAACATGCACCAGAGGATGATTTTGTTAATACCCGAAAAGCCCTTTTCAGGGTTATTACCCCTAGGTATGTTTGTTTCGGAACCTACAAACATTTTTAGTATCAAGGAAATGATTTTTATTTAGTAAAAATGATATTCTCAATAACATGTCAATATTGTGATATATCATCATATACATAGAGTCATCTCCGGGGTATTTAATATGGTTATATGAACATAATTCTAAAGGTAAATAAACTAATCTAAAAAAATAACTAAACCCTAATCTGATACCATCCAAATAAACCAATGCTAAGAATGAGTTAAATAATTCATTAATCTCATGATTTATATAATATATCTCACAAATATTTGTGCAACACAAGGACCTAAACCATTAGTGTATAAACGATAGACTAGATAAATAAATTATTTTGAAAGACTTTGAAATATTTCTATATTTTAATTATAATATAGAAAATTATCTTCATTTATCACATGATATAGACATATTCAAGACCTAAGTGATGGGTGAATAAGAAAATGGTGATATTATATGCTCATTAATGGAAAAACATGTCGTAAATAAAGGAGAACAAGAGGGAGTCATAAATATCATAAAAAATATCTAAATAAATTAGATAATAATAATTATGCTTGATAAAAAATGAATGGTCATGAAAAAAATCATTAAGGAAGCATGAAATATATTAAATTTATCAAAAAAATTCTTAATAATTGAATAACATGTGATCATTATATAAAAGTAGGTAATACTTTAAAAATAATTCATAATCATGAAAACATGGAACATTATATATATTTATGGAATCTTGAAAATTTATCATTACATTATAAAAAATTTATAAATTTTATACAACTATAAACATATTAAAACCTTTTTTATAAAACCCCTTACTTCCATTCCTA
The DNA here is from genome assembly GCA_963277665.1 of Viscum album. Lineage (NCBI taxonomy): Eukaryota > Viridiplantae > Streptophyta > Magnoliopsida > Santalales > Viscaceae > Viscum > Viscum album. The sequence continues at coordinate 1,377,716,406 of OY728120.1, read as the reverse complement.
TGTTAACAAACAAATTATGACCATGCTTGAAAGTGTTAGAAAACCCATTATACTCATGCTTATGTGAAAAAATTGATTCTGCCCACGTCGGAATATCTCATGAGATATTAGAATAAAACAATGCATTCGATGGTGATATATTACCCCACACATCACCATCCATATATATGTGCGGCACTTAAAAATCCATCATAAACACATCTTAAAAAACCCATAGAAAAATTACATGCTTCTTAATATTTCATAAAACATCACATAACATAATCTTAAAATACCATAGGATATCAAAAATTTCATTTTAAAAAATAATACTATTATAATAAAATATATATTATGATCAAAACAGAACTTCATCATATATACACCTTGTAATAAAGATAAAAATGAATATACACAAGTTTTCACAAAACCTTTTAATAATTTTTATAAAATATGATATGGAAATTACATTAACAAAAATTTAGAAGGGAAAATTAATAATTTTGAAACCATTATTATAAATAGTTCCAAATAAAATATAATTTAATATACATAATATTTATATGAAAAAATTTGGATTGAAAGATAAAACATTTTATTTAAAAATGATGGAAACCCATTTTATATTATATTTTGAAATAGCATAGTTTGAAAAAACCCTTCATAAAAAGAGAGTTAAATATTACATTAGTACATCGGTAAATATATTAATGAAAATCATAAAAAATATTCCATATTATCAATCCCAAAAAATAGTAGAAAATGGTGGGAAGGAAAATATCGACATGGAAGAAAAAATTCATTAAAATAAAACGAATTATTCATAACAAAATGCTTTTTAATAAAAAATTATAATCATCTAAGAAGATTAATTTAGTTTGAAACATTATTTTCCAATAAAATAAGTTGTAAATATATCATTACATCATCATAGATTATAATTTATCTGTAATTAAATATAATAATCAGTGAATAATGATTACAACCCCATGAAAGGACTAGAGTCATGAAAATCCCTAAAAACTTTTATAATATTGGAGTCCAAAATCAATGATATAATGAATATACAATAAAACATTAACCAAAAATAAATATTATGAAATCTTGATAAAAATGAAAATGGTTTATTATTTAAACCATTTAAAATAAAACATGTTGATTATCATAAACATATCTTAAGGGATTCGAATTTGATACAAATAAACCCATACATTGTTTCCTTACATAGTCATATGCACTCTAATATCCTATATAAAAAAATATATGTCTTAATATAATTTTTAATAATCTTATTCATACCTATTTATACTTATAATTTCCATTTATAATCAATATACTCTTCTATATTAGTCATTTTTTGCTTATTTTCCAACACTGGGTGTTAATAGTTTTGACTGTTTATTGTATTTTCATACGAGTGGTGTCGATATTCATCCTTCATAAAAAGTTATTTTTTAAAAGTTACTTATTGTTTCAATAATTTATAACATATAATTATTTATTATGTTTAAATTTACTTTAATTTTTTACACTTGTCTTTATCCTAGAAGATGAAATCGATAATAAACATTTTTTAGTGATTTCCAACCTACAAAGGGTGTTTTCTTCATTAATGTGTTAAATATTGATGTAACCTATACAAAAACAAAAAATAATAATTATTTTCATATTTAAGTCATATTTTACTGGCAGTTAATTCTTCATAATCATCCATGATATAATTTCAATGCTTTGTTCAATTGGGTGGTCAAACCGACCAAGACATGAACATACCTTGATTATAGAGATTATGAGGTTATTTGGTCGTAATATAATTACAAATTAGCATAGTAATGTTATTTAGTGTTTATTGAATTGATATATAAAAATTATTATTGAATAATAAGAGTAAATAATTAATATTAAAATATTGTATAATTAATATTAAAATATTTTATAATTTGAATTAGAAAATTTTCTCTCAATGTGACTCTTTTAAATGATTGAATTTATGATAAATATTTTTTGGAAATATCATTAATAGGTTCTTCAATTTTTTTATGAAATAAAGTTAATTATATAATTCATATATTTTTTCCATTTAAATCATTCTTTTTGCTATCCATTTATGGCTATGATGAATTGAAAAATGGAAATTGGTTGTTCTGTAAATGTTGTTGTCCATACGTATGCATGGTTGAAAATTTCATTTTCCCCAAAATAGAGAAAATTAGTAAAATAGTTTATAATTTTAGATTCAGAAATTTATGATGAACACCATTATGATATATTGAATTTCCTATTATTTCATACCTCATCTAGTTTTAATGTAACACACATTACATCGTGGAGGCGGTAGTTCGCACGATGCACTATACACATTTTTGTTTTTCTTAATGGAAAAAAGGAGGGTGGTTAATTATTGGACAATAATTATGATAACATAATTGTATAAATATTATAATGATGTTATAATTTAATATAGTTAAATGAATTGTTTTGAATAATAAAATCTCATAACTAAATTGAAAAAAATTATGGCTATAAACATATAACTATCTTCTTTTATTATCTTATTTGTGAAGGGATTAATCCTTTAAATGGTGGTATTTTTTATAAGACAATAAAATCATTAAGGTGGATAGAAGTTTGAGGCGGATGTTTTGGTAGAGTTTGTGATGAAAATAGTGGTTTTTAGGGTGAGAAAAGATAGAAGAAGAGTGATCATTTTATAACTGAAATGGAGTCGTGTTTTAGTAGAATAAATTAATAATGGAAAGTCAATATCTTGGAATGTGGATCCAAACTTGAGAAATAATGGAGTGTATAAGATATAATGTTGACATACACCTTCAAAACTCCATTATAATTTTTCTTAAACATGTTAGTACCTCTACCTATTATGTTACTCATTTTTACCATTTGGTTTTTCACCAAAGTAACTAGTTTTTACATAGATATATAATACATAGTCTAAAAAATAAAGTAGAGATTATTATATAATTTCTACCTAATTATTGAAAATTTAAAATAAATTTTTAATTCAGTAATTAAAATTGATGAAATTAATTTTAAAATACTAAATGTATAATTTATTGAAACAACTTTTTTTAAAAAATAAATTTAATTATAAAATTTCAAATATGGGTCTTAATTTAGAACCAAAAGTTTAAAAAATATAAATCCATATAAAAATATATATTTAGAATAAAAAATAGTTTTATAAATTTATAATTCATATTTATATACTAATAATGTCAAAAAATTCCTGTCATTTATAGAAATGATACTTTCTACTAGTCACCTAAAAATCAATTATTTTTTGAATAATTGAAAACAATCAAATTAAGATTTTATTTTTATAAATAATAAAAATTTATGTTCAGTTTTTAAATTTAATTATCCAATGTTTTATAATTTTTTATTTTAATAAAGTAATAGAATATAGTTAAAAATATTTATATTGGAAAATAGATGTTTAAAATGTTAACTATTCCTTGTTATTATTTTATAATAATTAAAAATTACTTTCTTGGTAAATTATTATTAATATTACCAGTATATTAAAATATTATTTGATTATAATCTATTTAGTTTCTTAAAAAACACTATTCTTATTTGAATATATTTTTATTCACACAATGATTTTCTTGGTTGTTTTATTTATAATAATTTTATATAATTACTATTTAAAGTAGACATCAATTTCATTATATAGATATTTCATATTTTTTTAACTCATATTCAAATATTCTAATTAAATTAATTGGTTTTAATTTTTATGTTCAATATTAAAAATATATCATGGTTTTTCATTTTAGTTTTGTTTTTTATATGAAATATGTTATTAAAATAATATTTATATAAAGATAATATGTAGTGAAATCATGGGTTGTTACATTATCCCCTGCCCTAAATAAATTGCTCCTCAAATTTGTAATTATTACATACCAATTAAGTTAGCTAAGGTCATCCCAATTATGTAGATAACGTAGGGCATAATTTTTTAAGATATATTAACCTTTCAAAATTATGAATCCTATATATTTCCTTGGAATATTGTTATTCCTAATATTTAGTTTTTATCCAAGTATTTTCACCAAGATTATACAATTAATTGGTATCAATACCCATATTGTATAATTTGTTCCTAGAGGGTTTTTATTATTATCCTTTCATTTATAGATTCATATACGATAATATTAATTTGGTATATATTACTCCAGATATTTTTTACTCTAATTAGTGGGAAATAATACGTAATTTAGATCACATTAAATTATTCTTATGGAATGATAATATGATTTACACATGTCATATTCCTATAAAATTAAACTTATAAAAAAGTAATCATAGAACGATAAAATTTCCCATGTAGGATCGAAATAATGATGTAGATGCTTAATATAAAAGAGGGGGGTGAATTGTACACTTGAAAACATTCCTTAAAGAAGGAAAGATCTAAGTTTAACAAAGTTAAACTAAGAAAATTCACAACACCTCTAACACCAATTGAATGATTGGGACAAATAATTAAGTTACAAACTTCTAGTTCTATAAACTTTCTTAAATCTGGAAAGTGATTCTGAAAAGCCAGTTCCAGAAATATGGATCCGGAAAATGATACTTAACCAAAGTTTACAATATAAGATTCTACCTTAAAACGTATAAAATCTAACTGAATCAGAATATACAAGTGTAAGGAAGTATAAGATAGTTATACATTATTAAACATACAAAATGTAGCAGAAAAGATTAACATGTAACAAAAAAAGTAACAAGATATAAATCCTTTAACCCGAAGAGAAGGGTATCCAACAACCTTGGAAAAAGGTCCCTTGATTTATACTTTCATGAAAGTCTTTTTTACCCACACCCGGGTAAGCCCTCGATACGAAGATCGGAGTCTCTATCTTGCTATCCCTGCAAGCCCTCAACTGCAAGGTAATTGGAACCTCTTTCTTCCTCATCAAGGAAGCCCTCGAACTTCAAGGTAGTCAGAACCTCTGTCTTCCTATCCCCGGAAGCCCTCGATTGTAATCAGCAAAAATCAGTGTCGCACAAAGCACGTCTGCACAAGGAAAAGTTTGAACAAACTGTTCAAACTTTCTGCACGAAGCTTTGATATTTGGTAAGAGCCTCTCTCTCTAGAAATCACTTTAGGATGTTCTGATCACCAAAATTCCAAAAAGTTCTGAACACTTTCAAATGATCTCCTATTTATAGGCGAAGCTCCAATGGTCAGATCCCTCCTCCAATTGTCATATTTTTTCTTGAATTTTGGAGGGACCTGTACACGTGTACTGAAACAATGGTTAGTCAAAAACTGAATACACGACATAATTTTGTAATGAAATAGGTATAAGCATAAGAAAAACTGATGTTCATAATGTAGGAAAAATAAAAGTTCGTAGTCTAACCAAAAAGGTATTCGGAGTCTATAATAAAGATATGTTCAGATTATATTTTACTAAGGAATTCGTAATGAGAATTCATAATCAGAATTCGTAATGAGAATTCATCAACAGAATTCGTAATGAGAATTCATAATCAGAATTCATAATGAGAATTCATCATCAAAATTCGTCATGAGAATTCATCACTAGAATTTGTAATGAGAATTCTTAATCAGAATTCATAAAGAGAATTTGTAATCAGAATTCGTAATGAGAATTCTTCATCAGAATTCTTAATGAGAATTCATCACTGGAATTCGTAATGAGAATTCGTAATCAGAATTCGTAATGAGAATTCGTAATTTGAATTTGTAATGAGAATTCATCATCAGAATTCGTAATGATAATTCATCACTAGAATTCATAATTAGAATTCGTAATCAGAATTCGTAAAGAGAATTCGTAATCAGAATTCATAAAGAGAATTCGTAATCAGAATTCGTAATGAGAATTCATCATCAGAATTCATATTTAGAATTCATCACTGGAATTCGTAATGAGAATTCGTAATCAGAATTCAAAATGAGAATTCGTAATCAAATTCGTAATGAGAATTCATCAACATAATTCATAATTAGAATTCATAATCAGAATTCATAATCAGAATTCGTAATGATAATTCATCATTGGAATTCGTAAGGAGAATTCAAAATCAGAATTCGTAATGAGAATTCATCATCATAATTCGTAATGGAAAATAGAATACCTTACATCTAAGTATTTTTATGATTCTGAGGTTTTGGACTTCAATCCTAATTTTATACTTAGACAAATTTTATATATGAATATGAAAATCTAGGTAAGTGTAAATTTCCTTAAAGAATCAAATTTTCCTTATAGAAGTAAAATATGGATTTTCTTAATTATAAAGTGTTTGTGATTTTCAAAACAAGAATGAATGGAAAATTCATAAGGAAAACCTTATTGACTCAACAATCTCCCCCTTTTGGAAAACACAAACAACCCTTCGAAAAAGAATGTAAGGACTTTGAAAATATTCTTTAGACTCTGAAATTAAAATTTATCTCCCTTTGTTCATAGATGATAATGAATACAACAAACTCCCCCTTAGGCTTTGTAACTCTATGGATTGTATTCTGAATTTCTAGAATGGGGTTTTCATTATCATTGGAATGAAAAACTTTCCCTTAGATAAGCTCCCCCTTACATAGGGAAAGTTCTTACTTAAATATTTTTCCTTCTCCCCCTTTTTAGTAGTTCTTTTTCCTTATCCGCCTTTGTGATTTTCAAAAATAATTGAGGGAAATGTCATAAGGAAAACCTTATTGACTAAACATCCCTGATAATCAAATCACCAGGGTGGTGATTACTGATCTTATAAAACTTATTAGAGTTACAAGATTTCCAATAAACAAATTCCAAAAAGAGATTTATAACTATGTATTGGGGGAATATTCACCTTAAATATCTTGATACACTTCGGGAGTAGTGTCTGTATAGGTATTCCACTATGATCGTAGTCTTGGAGGTTGTGATACTCATATCCTTTGTTATTCTATGGGCATGGTCACTGACTAGGAAAAATCTAATGTTACCCAAACAAAATACATTAAAATATTAATTATACATTAGGATAAAATATATTTATTTCATTCATGGTAACTAAAATATTCATTTTCAGATAGTATTTTGATGTTCGATGACCCCATATTCCATATGAAATGCAACACCCATTGTAAAGACTTGGGAATATCAAGGAAATTTTTTTCTTAATTTCGTTGAATTTTTGCAACTGCGCGGTTTCTGACGGCACCTAATTCCGAGGCCCGGTGTATCCGGAATCAATTTCTGAAGTTTAGCTCGGGTACGTTCAATGAACGAACGAGCGGGTTTTTCTATCTTTTTAACTGGTGCTCAGAATTGAAATCTTAGGGAACTGATGAACTCGCAGCACCGGTTTTTTCTTAAGTGGACTTTTATCGTAGGTGTGTTTGTTCGGGGGAAGAAGTTAAATTTTGGGGTTTAAGGAAGAAATAAATAAAATTATGTATAATTTTATTTTTGATAATCAGGTAAGTTAAATTCTACCATGGGAAGTTGTTGGTAGGGTCCACAACCACCCAACTTCCCTTGTGTAAATATGTGGGTGGTGGGACCCACACGCACCTAACCTCCCATGGGAGTTTTTAGTGTGGTGGGGCCCACACGAGACCATAACCCCTTGAATTTCCTATAACCCCCTTAAACTTCCTTTGTTTGAAATGTGACTGTTCACGTTCTCCTATCTTTAATAAATTCTTGTTAACTCACCTCTTGAATTAATTGGTAACCTCCTCTTAATTTGTGTAACTTCTCCCCTTCACTCTCTCCCTCTTAATTCTTTTAAGCCAACACACACCTTAATTAATGTATTGAGACTCCTCAATTAATTAATTAAGTGTTTGAGTTTTTAATTTCAAATTGAATGTGTTAATAAAATAATTGGTGGGCAATTATTTTATTTTTGGACACACTTTGTGTTGGAGAATTTGGAGAGAGTTCTTGTGAGAAGAAGAAGAAGAAGATAATTCCTCTTCGTTGAAGAACGACGCCTTCTCAACAAAGAACGAAGCTTCATAACAAAGAATGTAAACTCCAAAAAGAGCGGAAACGTACCCATTTCTTCCTTCTCTGTGACAATAGGGGAGGCGTCACATCTTTGGGTACACATTGGCGACGTCGGGCCTTTGAAGACCTTCGACTAAGGATGCTTCCCGGATCTCCATCAAAGGTGCAGACACCGCCGTGGGAAAACTGCAGACGACGACGTCACCTTCCGACGTCATCGAACGAAGCTACCTCTCCACAGATCCATTGAGGGAACACATTACGAGGTAGGGGTTAATCGTTTTGCCCATGAATTATTTGTTTTCCATTATTCGACTTCTGTTTGGGACGCCTTTTATCGAAATAATTGGAGGAGGTCAGACCGCACGAACACGGACGACCCTCCTCCCCCTTTGATGCTTGTACTTGTTGTGGTACGAGAAAAGGTAGGGCGGTGCAACGACATTGCGCAGAAACAATAAAGAATGGGCGAAGAAGAGTGGTGTCGTCGCGTCGCTCCGTTGAGGTCGAATAAAGCCACGGCACTGTCGCGCCGTGCCGGTCGGACAAGGCCGCGACTCAAAGCCGCGGTAGTGCAAGACGGGGCGGCCGGAACCGCCGGCCGCCAGCACCTCGGAGGGCGGGACCACGGCTGTCCTGCCACAGCAGCACCGGCCAGCCGGACCGGGCCGATCATTTCAGGGGGAGATCAGGGTTCGTTACCCCCTTCTGGCCAGAAGGAGTGGCCTCATGTGGGGGCCTTGGTTCAATCAAGGGGGGCAGTCTCCCCCCTTTCCGCAACGGCACGACCAGCTGTGGTGGCCGTGCGGGGCGCTCCCGCACTGGCAGGGCTGGGCTTCGTCGGTTGGGCCGGGTCTCACCCACCGGGCTGGGCCACGTCCTAAGGGCCCCGACCCGGACCAGGTTCAGGTCGACCCGGTTCGGGCCGACCTAGGGAGAGATATCGGGCCGGGTCGGACCGGGCCCGAACCCCCTATTTTCGGACAGATCCATTCAAACGCCCATATCTTGGGCTACGGACCTTCGATCAACGCACCGTCTATTGAAATGCGATCCTTGGATCGAGACGTTCGTTTCAGAATATTACACTCATTGTTTTGGAGAACTTTGAGTACGGCCGGGTTGGTTCGAACCCAAAACCAAGCGCGACCTCGGAGCGGAAACGCTTATAACATGAGCTCCGGACGTCCGATTTATGTGTCGTCGACTTTTTTGGATTCCTATTGATGAGATGAAACTTTTATCATACTTTTCCTGAGGTTTGGATGCAGTACGAGTATGGCCGGGTTGGATTGTACCCGAAAACTAACCGGGACCCTAGAACGGAAAAGATGATAACTTTCAGAACGGACGTCCGGTTGACGAACCTTCAGCGGCGTTGGTGATCATGTTGAGAAAAGTTCCCTATGAGTAATCCCTATGTGATTTTGGCATATAGTTGAGATATGGCCGGGTTGGTTCGCACACGAAACCAATCGGGCCCTTGGAACGAATGGGCTAATAACTCACAGATTGGGTGTCCGATTGACGCACCGTCTGTTGCGTTGAGACCCCTATGACGAGGCGGTACTTTGAGATACTTCTTCGTGGGACTTGTGATACTTGGATTATCGTCTTGTAGCTCGTGGAGTGGACCCACCCAGAGACGAGCGTACGGAGTACGGAGACAGTGTAGCCGGCTGAGACCTAACGACCGCTTGACCGACTCGACTTGGAGTGAGTCAACTAGCCCGGTGGACGGAGAACTACTATGTTTGATTGTAGAGCCATGGCGGACGGAGCACCTGGTAGAAGGCAGCAGACCCGCAGTACTCAACATGAGTAGTACCTCTGCAGGCTATTAGGGGGGGTGCACTACTATGTTTGGGTGGCAGACCCGGACGAGAAGCACTACTGTGTTTGGGTGGCTGACCCACGGTACTCGATAGGAGGAGTACCTCAGCAGTCTTAGGTTAGTGAGCAGTACCTCGGAGTCGTGACAAGATCATTGTACTCGTCAGAGACGGGGCTCTTCAGCAGTTACGGTTTCGATAATGAAAATCCTAGTTTGAACTGAGTCTATGACCTTTGTGATTACCTCATGATTGATATGGGTTACTTGATAACTTAGGTTTATGTGTGGGCGTATACTTAAGTAGTGGTTATCCTCTGATTTCATAACCTTTGTGTTTCCTCGTGATTGAGATGGGTTACTTGATAACTTAGGTATAAGTATGGGATTATACCTAAGTAAGGGTTATCTGTTGAGATTCTGCTTTGTGGTTATCCTTGTTGGATTTAGAGATACCTTGAGGGTCTCGGGGTCCCTACTGAGTATCGTTATACTCACCCTACACGGGTTATGCCTGCACCTCATTGTGTTTGATGCAGATAACGGACAGCGCTGACGGAGACCGAGAATTCGAGGACTGGACGGTACCCGGTGGTGGACCTCACGACAAGTCGGTACCCGGAGGAGACAGACGGACGGACGACCGATCATGGAGTGCTGAGGAGGACATTTGTACCTACCCTTCAGGTAGGATCCATGGTGGACGATCCAGGAGCTGTGTGTCATCTTCCAGCTGCTTGTCTTTTCTGTTGTAATTTCGTTCAGTTATAGCTTTACTTTCAGTTGGGTTTGTATTCTGGCCCATTTACTTTTTAGAACTATATTTTGTACATAGTTTATTACTTCTTCTTGTACTATGTGGTGTTTTGTTTACTTTTATAAAGGAAATGCCTTCCCAGTTATTGGGATTTACGCCTTTGGTGCTAGTCGCTGGCCCGTGGCTTATGAAAGGTGGGATTGGGGTAGTCACGGCACGGGCCCCGAGGACGGGTCATGACACCCATTCTCTTTAAGGTAATTCCCTAAGTTCTGCATTACAAAAATTTGGTATATAGGAAATTAAATGTTATTTGTTTCATAATTTTCATCCCAAGATATATCATGATACTCCATTTTTCTCTACTTGGGTGAGTTCTAGACTTGAACTATATTCACAATATTAATCTAATTTTATGATATCTTGTTTGGAACGATCATAATTCTTATCACTTCAGGTCCCATTGTAATGGACTTTTCACTGAGATGGTCACTGTATTACCCCACATGTCCATGTTACCTTCTAGTACTATCCATTACTAAACCCAAAATGGTTAAAAATACTAATTAAAAACTAACAATACATTGAAATAATCATAAACTAAATTTAACCCTAAAATTTATTTCCCTTGTACATTATGACACTAGAATGTAGTTCATTTGGATCAAACATTATAAATCTTAGTTTGGCCATTGTTCCTTTGTGTTGGGTTACCTTACACTTCTCAACCAAATATATCAAATTAACTAGGAAATAAATCCTTCAAAACAATTAGTAAAATGAATATGTTCAACCACAATATATCCCCCATGAGTGCCCAAATATGTAAATAATTACATCTATTTTTCAGGAATTAGGTGATGATCAAAATTATACCCAACATTCCATATTTTGGGATATTACCCCTAGTAACATATGTTCTAGATCTAAATCTTCTTTTAGTATCCATATAAGGATGAATTGATAGGTAAAACCATCTAATCAAGAAATTACCAATATTTTTTGATATCATTACATTATTACCCTCATCTCTAGGGTTTATAATTTTCTTCTCGAATCCTAAAACCAAATAGAAATTAAACTAATTTATAAAAAAACCAAAACCATCACTGATACCAACTAAAGTATCCCATGTAATTCATAACATAAATAATTATTTAATCTCATGATTTAAATATTTCATCCCACAAATAGTATCATAACCCAAAGACATAATGGTTTGGAGTCATAAATTTTTGCAACATAAAAACTTATATTTCAACACCTGAAAATATTTCTACTAAATAATTATACTATAGACCATTTTATTCACATCTCAATTATATAATCATATTTATAATATGGGTAATGGGAACATAAGAAATTGGTTATCTCAAATTCCCATTATGTGTAAAATGTATCATAACATGAAGGAGAACATGAAGGAGACATAAATATCAAAACAAAGGATCAAAATACATTAGATAATAATCATAAAACATGTTAGAGAAACATAATATCATAAAAATATCTTTAACTAAGAATAAAATATATGAAATATATCAAAAAATTTAATAATAATATAAATAGGGATCATGAAATAAAAATGTGGAATACTTTAAAAATAAATCATGATCACAAAAAATGAATTGCATGAAAATAAAATTCATCAAGATAATTTTTCATAACATGATTATAAACACATCATTTTGGAAAATCTATAAGAATGGGAAATCCTTATTGAATAATCACATTATCCCTATGCCAATGTGAACTAAAAAATTATGTCCATGCCTGAAAGTATGAGAAAATCCATTATTCCAATGCCTGTGTGAACAAGCTCATTATGTCCAGAAATACCTATCTCATAAGATATATGCTAAAACTGATACATTGGAGGGTGATATATTACCCCACCATTAATTATTCATACATATGTATACCACTTAAAATCAATCATAAACATATCTTAATGAACCAATGGAAAATGAATGGGTTTTTTATGCTTTTCAAAAACAACACATAAAAAAACTAAAATATCATAGGATATCAAACTTTTAATTTAACAAAAACAATCATATCATAATAATATATTTTATTATCAAAAATTAAATTCATTAGAGATAAAGTTATGATGAAAAATAGAATTCAATACACAAAAGTTCTCACAAAATATTTAAACAATGTTACAATAGATCAAGTGAAAATTACTTCTAAGAAAAGTTTTAAGAAGTCCAGAAAAATAATTTTTATAAACATATTTCAAATAACAAAAAAATAAAATATCCACAAAAATGAATAAATTTTATCAAAAAAAATGTGGGTTTTAGGATTAAACATTGTATTTTGAAATTATGGATAGTCCTTTTCTTTAATATTTGGAAATATATTTGATTAAAAACCTCATTATAAAATGAGTGTTAAAAAATACTTTTGAAATTGGGTGAATATAATTATGATAACTCTATAAAATAGTATATATTATAAATCATATAAAGAGAATAGAACATTTGTGTGAAGGAAAATAAGGATATAAGAGAAAATATTCATTAAATATAGATGAAATTATTCATTAAAAATATATTTTAATGAACAAATATGATCATTATTGAAGAATAATTTGGTCAAAAATATGATTTACCAATAAAATATGGTGTAAATAAAAACTAAAATAATAATAGGTTATAATATATATATATATCTTGAAATATATTAGTCAAAGAAGAGTGATTATGACCCTAGTAAAAGATTTAAATCATGAAAACCTTATTGAACTTTTGTAATCCTTCATTAAAAACCCCATGAGAGAATTAAATTGGAATAAAAAAATGAATATCATAAAAAATAATTGAATCACAAAGAGAATTAATGTGGGTAACTATTTAAACCATTGAAAAGAAATCATGGTGTATATACGAAACATGTCTTAAGGTATTCAAATTTGAAACAAAGAAACCCATCCCTTGATTCTAATCACAGTCTAATTCACAATAACATCCTATATAAAAACATAAAAATATTAATATATTTTTTTATAACTATATTCCTAAGTAATATTATTTGTCATTTCTATTTATATTCATTATATATATGTATATTAGTCTATTTTTCTATTTCTTCAGCATCGGGTGGTTATAGTTTTGAATCATTGTAGTATTTTCATAGGAACAGTGCTCATATTCATTCTTCATCAAAATATAACCATTTAATTTTTATTAAAGTTGCATTAATTGTTAAATTATAAAAGTTATATGATGTTCAAATTTCCATTCCTGATTACCATGGTCTTTATCCTAGGAGATGAAATCAAAAATATACATTTTTCAGTGATTTCAAACCTATAAAGGTTGTTTTCTTAATTAATGTGTTAAACATTAATGTATCCTTTATATAAAAAAAATAAATATTTAAATATTTATATCATATTATTCTATTAATTTAGTTTTCATAATCATCATTGATATAATTCTTATAATTGTTCATGTGGGAAGTCAAACTGATCCAAATATGAACATACCATGATTATTGAAGATTATGAGTTGATTTAAATGTAATATCATTATAAAAATTAAAAAATTATATCATTTAGTGTTTATTTGTGTGATATATCAGAATATTAAAATAATAATAAGAATAATTAATGTATAAAAAATCATTACATAATTTGAATTGTTGATATTCCTCATAGCTTGCTTGTTTTAAATTATTGAATTTATGATAACATTTTAATGATAATATCATTAATGGGTTTACAAATTTGATATAAAATACCCTTAATTATATCATAAATATCATATTTAACCTTGAAATCCATTATAATTATTTTCTATATATGTTGATAATGAATTGAAACATAGAAATCTATTGTTTCACGGGGGAGTTGTACAAACATACGAATGGTTGATGATTTCATTTTCAATAGGAAAAGAAAAATGAGTAATATGTAATATCATTTATGAATATAAGTATATGATAAATATAATATTTTTATATAAAATTCCCAATTAGTACAAACCTTATTAGGTTTTGATGGAGAAAAAAATTTGTTGCATCATAGAGGTGGTAGTCCTCACAATGGACGATTCATACCATAATTTTTCTTAGTGGAAAAGGGGATGGAAGTTAATGGTTTTACCACATTATGATAACTTAATTTTATAATAATTATACTGAGGTTTTCATTTTATTATTTTGAAATTAAATTTTTGTAAGAAGGATAAAAGAAAACTAAATAGAAAAAAATGGAGAGATGTTTTGATCTGATATCTCTCTTATTGAATTACCTCCTTTTCAAAGTGTATTGCATACCTAAGGGATGGTATTTTGAGAATAACATAACAAAATTATGTTATATTTGATTTATTAGGAGAGTTGTAGGTAGATTTTAGGGGGATATTAAGGGGTTTTTTAGGATAGGTGATGAGATGAGTGAAAATTTTATAAGTGAAAAGGAGTTGCAATTTTATAAATCCCAAGAATATTTCAATAAAAAAACTCACACTCAAGGAACATGTGTAAATATTTTATAAATGATGGATTTAAGAAGATATAAGGTCAATAAAAACCTCCACATTTCAATTATAAATATTTTTTAAATGTGTTACACAATTTACCACTGATGTTGCTCATTTCATTCATTTTTGTTCTCACCTTGGTAACTAGTTTTTACTAAGGTATTTTATCGTTTATGCCCAAAACTAAGATAGTCCTTATTATAAAATTTAAACTGAATGATTAAAATTGTTAAATTTATATTATTACATTAAAATATTAAAATTGATATATTTATGTTTGAAATACAAAAATTATAATGTAATAAAAATAGTTTTTTTTAAATAATAACTTAAATTATATAATTCCAAATATTTGTCTACAAATGAAAACAAAAAAATTTAATTTTAAAAATTAATTTTAAAACTCAAATTTGATTTTATTAAAAATTTTCATAAATTTTAAAATACAAATTATATACTAATAATGTCATTAAATTTGTTTTATTTTGTAAAACATAATTTTTTAACTATTCACCTAAAAATAATTTTTTTAGAAAATTTAAAAAATAATTATATGATTATTATTATTATTAGTCCAATAATTATACTATTTTTTAAAATTAACTTTCTATAATTTTTTAATTCAATTTTTAACTAAAATCCCAAAATAGTGTGGAAAAATTTTCATATCATAAAATAGCTTTTAAAAATGTTAAATATTCATTATTATTAATTCCTACCAATATATAATTAATTTACTTATTTGTAATATATTAATTATATTAATGGAATTTTTTATTATTATTTATTGAAAGTATACTTATTTTAAGGAAATAAAATACTAATTTTAGATATATATATTTTTTATCATAAAGTGATTTTCCTATTTTACATATACTAATTTAATTTAATTAGTTTTAAAAGTAGTATTCTATTTAATTATACAAATATTTCTTATTTTGGGTATACATATTCATTCCAAATAATTAAATGACTAGGTTTTAATCATTGTATTTAATATTAAAAATATATCATTACTTTTTATTTAAGCATTCATATTCTTAAGAAATAAGGTATTATAAAAATATTTATTTAAGGATAATATATAGTGAAATATTATGTTGTTAGAGTTGCACATTCTTTCATTCAAATTTTTTGTGCCTTAAAATACGTAATTGACTTGTAATTTCGTGTTATTAAGGGTTTTTAACCCATATAAAGCTTTATTTAAACTATATACATATCATTTATATTATCTATCCAATAAAACATTATGTTTTTCAATATATCATTAATCTTACTACTCTTAATTGAGGTTGGATGACATGAAATCCATTTTTAAAATCTTGTATTATCATTGTAAAATAATATCATGAAGTTTCATAATGGACCCAAGCCAAGAAAATACTGAAAATGTACTCTTAAAATCAATTCCCTCATCTTATAAGTACCCTCTAGACACTTTTTTATTTTAAGATTCTTACCACTTCACCTATTTAATTTTCCTTAATACAAAATACCCACCCTATTTTTATAAAATTATTCTTCATTTTGCCAATTAATAACTCTCATGTTTCTTTATTATTTATCAAATAAAATTCATCATTCATAACATAAATACGCTATTGATTCTCCAATTACTCTTTCAAATATCTTTGTTCAACCAGAGCTAATTGTGGGTTATGTGTTTATATTATCATATTCCTTCTAGTATAAACTTATTTTCATTATCCTATAATTTTAATTTCTATTTCCACCTACTTCCTAATTCATTGATTATTTGAAAAAAAATATTATTCACTTGAAATATATTAATAATCATATTCAATTTGATCAACTTAAAAATTCCCATTGTTTTTAGAAACCTCATCCCACTTCTGAATAATAACAAAATCATCATTATCCCATCTAATAATAGTTTCTTTATTATTTAATTTCATTATTTATGTGTCAACATACCTTTATATTAAAGTTATATAAAATCTTCCACATATATTTATTTTAATAGTTTTATCTGATTATTTTCAAAGGATAACCAATGAATATTCCATTATCTCTTCTCTAATCAAACATCCCAATGTTTTCACCTTACACATTTATAGTTCATGGGATACCAATAACCTTTAAATATTTATCACTTGGGGAATTTTTACAATACATATTATATAGTGACATATTGATGTTTGGTTAATAAAAATTTTAGTTCATAATATGACTCATTATACTTCATTTCATTATCTAGAAATAACAAGAACTATTATGCTCAATCAATATGTTATAATCCATATCCACTCAAGGTTTTTTTAATTTTTTTAGTAACATGATTTTATTAGGGTGTGTATCATGAAATATCTTTTTATGAATAATATTCTTCTCAATATACACTATAAATATTCCACAAGTATATTAATAACTAATTTCTATCTTGATCATTTCAAGTATAAACTATTGGAGTAACTCTTTTCCCTCTTCTCATTTTATTATTTTAGCTATGAAAATATAATTATTTTGGGTTTATACTATCTAAATTTTATATATTACAATTATGTTGACTCTGATGAATTTTAAATTATTAGTTTATTGTTATATTAATTCTTCTCCATTATTTTTTAAATTATTGTTCACTTTTACATATTCTATATTGAAGTATTCTTTTAATTAAAGTATAATTTGATTTAGATTTTCAATTATTAATTTTTTTATTTATTGATATTTTCTCAAATATAGATATCTTATATACTAATTTAAAACATCTAGCATATTTTGTGTTTTAAAATTTAATTTAAGTATTGTAACTTACATATTGTGTTTTCTGGTTTCAAATTTATTACATATCATGAATTTTTTCATAACATAATATATTCAATATAAAATATTTTCTTACATTTTTAATATATTTTAATTCTAAACAAAATTTATTTAAATATATTATTTATATAATTTATCTTTCTCTTTTTAATGATTTTATTTATGATTTTGAAAGACAAATATTTTTAAAATTCTTATGCTCAGAATTAGATTTCATATAATTGTATGAAATTATTATGAAATTAAAAAACAATAATTTTGATTTCATTATAGTACTGAAAAAATAATTAAAAGCCTTATGAAATTGATATAATGTCTTATGATATTGATGAAATTATTAATAAAAATAAATTATTTATATGAAATTCAATTATTATGTGATTCATGAGTAAAGTCATATTTTTTACTCATATGATTTCATTTACATACTCTTATGAAAATAGTATAGTGATAGTTCCTAGATAGTAATTATCAGATACATTGACTAAGTATCTGAAGATATGACTAATTGTTTTTTGACGACATCACCCACACTCCATGTAGTATATTATTTTAGTTTATATATTTTTATTCATAACATTCTTTTTCTATTTCATGAATATTTATATTAATAATCATACTATGATTTTTTAAGACTGTTTTTAAGAACTAATAGACAAATAATTTTACAAACCAAACCAAATATAATATTTTAACATGAATTAGGAAACATCAAGGGCTTTCCCGTGGAGAGTTTATTTAAAAAATAAGATTGAAGAAACCAGATCAAGAATGAACCATTTAGACTAAAATTTTAATTATTCAATCATGCTTTTATACTATATGAGATCATTGTTAGAAATTCTTCATGATGAAATTCATTATTGGAAGTGATCAAGATACAGTTATGGTTTGACATTTTACTATTCATTTTTTTCAATTTCATATTGAGTTTTATTTATTTCACATTTTTTATATTATTTCACCTTTAACTATACTGTAATTTCCATTAAATAAGATCATATTATTTTTGTAATACCATTACTTCGAAAGTTACATCACATTGAGTTTGTGATTCCACATTCAATAGTAACTGATTTATCAGGTAGTAACTCCCAGAAAAATTCAAATTTTATTATAATAGTAAAACCTATGTTAAAAGAGGTAATTTTAATTTGAGTTGTTACTCTCATAAAAAAACCAGGTTTAGTGAATAAAATTTACATTATACAGGAGAGATAAGTCAAGAGTAAATTTCAGATCATTTTTATGTGAACTACTATAGAAATTATTTATTTTACTCTTTTATATTTCTTTTACACTCTAATTTTAATATTATATTAAAATTTAGTTTTAATTATTATTTTTCAATCAATAAAATATTCAATTCACCCCCCTCCAGATATTCTCAACCATCTCAACGTTGAAAAAAACTGGTGTCCAATATTTACTATTTATATTCAACGTACTTTTTAATTTTTTTTTTCTATGTAATAATGAATCTAAATTATAAAATTCCTTTTAATGATATTTATTGGGATTTAAGGTTTAAATATAATGATGGGTGGATTATTCAAAGACAATCTTCTTTCGATTGTAGTTGTTATAGATAATAGAATAAAAGAATATAATATCTCCATAAAAACATGAGAATTTATCACTGGATAATCATGGGATTACCGTACTTAATACCAATGTCAAACACATATTCTTAACATAAAATGAAGTAGAAATTTTTTTATTGAATTATAAAGTTATGAAGATATTATAGTGTTCTATCAAAATAATTGTGTTTATTCATGGATTGTTTCTTAAAACTATAAAATTCATATAGATAATTTTTCATGTAATAATATATGGAACATAAAAGAGAAGTAAAACCAATCATTGAATGAATAGTGATGAATATCATGTATTTGATATAGGATAAGAATAATATATTAATCAAATATCCCTAGATTTCTCATTATTTTAAAGGGAATTAGTGAACTTAGTGAATCGTTAGACAATATTATTCTCGTTAAATGAGAATATATATCTATAAAAAATAAATGGAATTAAAATAAATTAATTATTTATTATAGGAAAAATTAAAAATAGTGCATGACAGAAGAATTTTTTTGATCGATATTATAATATAAATTGGATCTCAAGAATAGTCTTAGTGAACATACTTACAAAAATAATTGTGTAAATTTTTAATCAAATTCTAATATGTCTCTCTCATATTATTCTAAAATAAATGGATGTGAAAGAGATGAAGATTCATATATATTAAATGTTTTCTAATGTTGAATTAAAAATATTAAAGGATTTCCAAGAAGTTTTAAAAAATTTATTTATAATTTTGATCGAAAAGGAATCAATAAAATTTGCACTAATTCTTTTAGTGGTGCTCTGTAATGAAATTTTCATGAGTATAGAAAAAAAAGTTTAAATTAAGGCAGACATCCCATGTTTAATGTAGGAAATAAAATATAAAAATAATCAAAAAAAAGTAAAAATATCTCCAGTAACTAGTTCTAGTAATTTTGAGGACACATATTAAATTGATGAATCATGAATAGAAAAGGATTATGTTATCCAATTCCCCATGGACAATAAAAATAAAGTTTGTAGTGATTCTATTTTTCTTTCAGATTGGGATTACAAATTTGGGAGAACTATTTTTCCTCAGAATAATTATTGGATAAAGATTATATAAGTAGATATCATATTAATTATTGAGTTTTATGAGGATATTAAATGAGATAATAATAATATTTTTAAGTATAACAAGATTAGTTCACAAGAAAATGAAAAACATAAACATAACACCTCAAGAACCAATGAAATATTTTGATTACTTAGAGATTAATCAAAAATAAAAGGAAAAGTTAAAGAATAAAATTATAAGTTTAATGTAAAATTTGTATATCTTTTGTAAAAGGTAAATAAATTTATGAAATAATTGTGTCTATGGACAAAATTAACAGAGAATAAAATGGTGTAAAATATGATATATAATTTTAAAAATTTATGAACACTCGTTTCAAAATTTCAAAATTATTTTTTTAAAGTGTTATATCTTTTAGATGTAGAATAAAATTTTGTTACATAAGAAAATGTTATTTATGATTTCCAAAATATATAGGAAACAATAAATCATCATTTATATGAGTTTATATTCACTATTACTTGATAATAAACTCTTAAAAAATTTGGGTTTGAAAAAATTATTTTAATACTCATATTGGACCCAATGTAACATCATCTCCAAAACTTCTTTCTACATGATTTTTAAGATGAAATTCCTTTGATGTCTCAATAAGTACCTTAATTATATGGATTTTATGTGATCTTGGCACATGAAAAGGATCCAAAAAAATCGTATCACAAAATAAATGTCAAATAGGAATTGTGGCTTATGGAGATATCTCTATAGGTGAAGTTAAAGATATTATTGAAGGTGGTATTTCTAACACTATAATTATTTATAATGATTTATATGGTTAAGGAATAAAATATTATAGAATTAGTATTTCTCAATTAAATTATTAATGTATGATTTTGACATTATAAATTGATAAATTCCTTTTTTTTTAAATTTTATCTTTATTGTATTTTTCTAACTAAAACGATAATATTTGTTATGTAAATTTAATTCAAATAATGAATAAAAATTTGAGGATAAAAATTGTTTTAATGTAATATATTATTTTATTTATTAGGAATATCGTGTATGAAAACTTTTGACATTATTATAAGATGGAAAATCAATATTTGGTATTATATTTTTTTGAACATAATGTGAACAAATGTCACAAATTTGATTCATTCATGAAAGGAAGGCAGTGATATAAATCTTTATCATATATAAAATATGAGAAAACTATAATACCTATTGAACTTTTTTATTTATATTTATTTATAATTATTCAAACGGTTATACTTTATGGTTTGAAAATTTGTCTATTATTTATGGTCATTTAGTTCATTTACTTGGGTTTATTTTCTATTACATAAAATTGAAACTTTATTAATGTTTCTTACATACTGTAAATTGCTCAAAAATGGGAAATTTTATATTATTATTTCTATTAGAATTCTTGGAGATGGATAATTTATATGATTTACAAATAAAAAATTTAATTAAATGGACATTTTCACTGTTTATCAGTCCCGAGATCAATATAGTAGATTGGTGTAGTTGAAAGGAATAACGGAACTATTCATGAAATATCTAGAACATTTTTAAATGAATTAATATTGTTTGTGTAATTATATAAGGAGTATTTGAATACTATTTGTTATATTTATAATTGAATAATTATTAGGCCTATCCTTAAAACCCATTATTAATTATAGAAATGAAAGAAACTAAAATATGAATATCTCAATATTTTTTTTTGTAAAGATTGCATTTTGAATACTAAATATTCATCAGATATGTTTGATACTAAATAATTTAAAGTAATATTTTTGATTTATTAGAATGTGTGTAATTATTATTGATTATATTATAAGAAATATATGGTTTTTGAAGAATATATTCATGTTGAGTTTGATGGAAATAATTTAATGAATAAGAGTTTAGATATAGAATAGATTAAAGAAGATTTTATAAAGAATACTTTTATATAAGATGTAACTCAACATGAAATTGATCATGATGAAGTAGAGTATAAACCAATTGAAATATTTTTTGAAACCCATAGTGTCACCCATAGATAACGTTATTATATATTCTTACTCTAGAGTGTTGATAAGAAATTATTTAAATAAATTGATTATCATAATTTTTCTTATTTAATGTTTTTTAGATGATATAAGTGATATTAATTTTATTTTATCATTATAAGATAGAAAAAATAAGTTTACAAGAAATAATGTTTTTATAATAATTAAACAACCAAAATATTATTTGTTTATTAGAATGAACAAGTTTATTATATTCAAACTAGATGATCATGGATAGATTATAAGGAATAAAGCTATATTTGAAACTTACTACTTTTCTTCAACAAGATGAAATTGATTATGATGAGACTTTTAAACTTGATTATAGATTTGAATCTATTCAGATTTAATTATCTTACATTAATTTAAATGGATTAAAACATTATAAAATGGGTGTTAAATTTAACATTTAAATATAATGATTTCTAAATAATTTTATATTAAATATACACCTAGTGTTGAACATATAAGTATCATGATAATATTTTAAAATAGTTTATAGCATTATATAGACTTATTAAGGATCATTAATCATGGTCAGAACAATTATATCAATTAATTTTAATGAATTTTTTTAAAGATAACTTATATCAATAATTTTTATTAGTAAGTATTCAAAATATACTTTGATTATTAATATTTATATTGATGATATTTCTTAAGAATATTCTAGAGTATTTTTGTATAATGAATTTTTAGATATTAAGACTATTGAATTTGATATGAATATTATTGGAAATTTAAAATACATTTTATTTATTCAGATGTTTCAAAGAGATTATGATGTTTTTTTTAAATTTCTGAATGTATGTTATCTAATTAGTTAAGATATGTGGACTTTATTCTTTAAAAATGTTTATAACCCCTCTGATTACTCTATTTAAATAAGATGTTGATCTCTATAGTAAAAATGGTAATATTCAGTCTTTCAAAGGAATTATAGGCATTCTTCTTTATGTAACTGCAAGTATGACTGATTTTATGATTAGTTATTGCATTTGTGTAAATTTTCTAACTGAATTTATTGAAGTATTCATATTTCAAAATGAATATTAACAATTCTAATGTTATACTTAATGAATAATTATTTTATATTATTGTAACCTCTATTTTTTGATTTTTTTTATTCTAATTTTGATTTTGAAGGATATAGAATTGATAGATAATGTACATCTGGTGTGTATCACTTTCTAGGTAACAGAATATTTTATTAGTGTTAAATGAAACAATTATATGTTTCTTTACCTACAATTAAGAATATATTTATGTAGATATATTTTTTCTCAATATTTTTGGATTCGATAGACTTTATCTGACCTTAATGTTCATATTCGAAAAACCTTGATTAATGATGATAATTATCTATGATTTCTATGTCTATGAATGTATTAAAAATTTCTTGGAATAAGAATATAATTAATATGAAATTTTATTCAACATTGGGTACATAATAGAAATGCTATTTTGGAATATGATTTATAAATGATTAGTTATAAGATATTTTTATTAAACAATTAAATGTTGTTAATTTTAAATATATTAATTATGAACATGGAATGATTGATGTTTAATATTTTTACTTTATATATATATATATATATATATATATATATATATATTAGTATTTCTGTATTTTTTATACTATTTATTAATTATTATTATTACAAAATATTTTTATATCTCTTTTTTATCTTCTTTTTATCTTATTATAAGAGGATTGTAAAGGCCAGAAGTTTTTATTTTTTAAGTTCAAACCCTTAACACAACAAAATATCATTATATTTATCATAATGAGGTAATTATTTATTCATTTTACAATTAAAATTTAAGGATGTGTACAAATACATAAATTAATGATTCTTGTTGATGAACATTATCTCTTCTTCAGGTGTATTCCATTGGTTTGAACTAAATGCTTATAAGGTTAGATTTCATCCCAAAATAACAATTCTATGATTATGGGATGGATTATGGGAAGTAATTTGGGTATGTTTTTTATGATTGAAATGACTTTTGGGTTATGGATTAGTAGGGAGAGTGAGTTCCCTTTTATAGTGGATGAGGAATGCCATTCTTGTAAATACTAACAAATATTTACTATTGGGAGGTTACCTTATCTCATGTTCTTATAAAATTTTAAAATAATGGATTGGACTGAATTTATGGTCTATCCAGACGTAAAACACAAAAAAATAAAATAATGTTTATCATTTTTTCCCTAGTCTTTACATTTACTCAATTTTACCATTTTTTACTATGGTATCTGGTTTTCAAACCTATGTAATTTATCCATTAAGATTAAATTAATTTTATGAATGTTTAAAAATTAATACCCACTAATTATAAATATGATATCTAATTTATGAATGAAAATACCGATGTGTTTAAAAAATTATTTTAATATAAACACATATAATGTGCAAAAACATCTTTTTACCTTAAACATAATGAAATAGTTTTTTCCCTATTTTGGTTTCAATGTTTTAATTATTAGTGATCAATTGGTCCATTAATGCAACATATTTTATATTTATTTACATTAAAAATTATTTTTCAATGTATAGGAATCTTATTAATATTAAATATTTTAACAAAATATCATTTACTATAAAATAACAAAAATGTTAATTTTGACATTATTTATTTATTTTAAATTTAAAATCATCATGAAAATAATGGAATTTGAATATATTAACATCACACATTTTTAAAAAGATACATTAATCTAAAAAATTAATGGAAGTAAAAAATAAATTTTATTTACATCTCCTTAATATTTTTAATATCATTTATTTTAGTAAGTTTATAACTAAATCATTATTATGTTGGTGTTTCTTAAGAATTTTACGTATCTAATTCGTATCTAAAAGTTAAATATTAATTATTAAAATTTTATATACTCATTTATCAATAATAATAATATATATAACCAATCCAATGTGGTTTTCTTCCTTTCCCAATTTATTATAGATATTAAAGTCAATGAAGGTTCCTTTATTTCCTTTTTCATTACTGAACATATTATATTAAAAATATTCATGGAATTGTATCCCAATAACACATAAAAATAAAACCTAAGGATATTGGGGTCAAACTATGGCCAAATAAATTGTTTTTGAGTAAGTTGGTAGCTCATTTTATAGAGTATATTCTAAGCTTAACCACTAAGTAAACTCGTTTTTATCTTAATCACTATAATTAAATATAACTATTTTTACTAATCATTATGATCATGTATTAATTTCACCTTATTAGATAATATCTATTATTATGATTCAAAATATGAAATCAATGTTTCCAAATTCAATTCACATAATTAGAAGAATTAAATTTAAAATTAATCTAACATACATTATGGGAAATCTGGGTTTTCTATGTTAAAATTTTCAATATTTTAAAAAATGTTAATATCAATATTAAATTTGAAAAATATTCCAATGAACTATATTGGATGAATAAATATATAATTGAACTATTTTAACTTCAAAAAATACCAATATATTTTTTATATTATAAATTATTTTGATGAAAGAGCAGTTATCAGTTAACATCTACTATTTTCAATATTCACAAAAAAACTTCATTGAAACAAGTCCCAAAAATTCAGCCTAATATATTATCGGTATTATTCATAAAAATTTTAATTCCATTTTTCCAAATAAAAAATATAAATTTTTTAAAAAAATATCTTAAAAATAATTTTTCCATAAAAAGGCGACAAAACATCTAATTAGAAAAGAATACTTTTTATATGAAAAATTCAATTCATTTTTACCTATTGTCTAAAAAACACAAAGGATGATTGTTAATCCTAAAATTGAATAAATTATATATAAATTTCATTTATTTAGTATAAAAAAATATTTTATTAATTATTTACAATAAAATACACTTGTGTTTATTTATATTGTTTTCATGAAAATATTAAATTTTATTTTCAAAGGGGATTTTTTCATTTCTAATAAATTGGTCTCCAAATGAATCATAATGTATATATATATATTCGAAACCTATTTTCATAATTCATTTAATCCTTTCAATTCCTTCTATTAAAATTTCAGGGTAATAACTATCATGTTAAATACTAATATTAATATTTTCTTATTGTTCGGTAAAACTCGTCCTTGTTTGTAATGCATGTTGTTGAAAAAACATATTTTTCTGTGTGTCATAGGACATTATTATTGTGGAATACCCATTATGGTGTCAAAGATATTTTTATTCTTTTATAGTCATCTGGTGTTAAATCCCACTAATAAATTTCCTCCTCACAATTTGAATTTTATCTAGTTAATAAAAGGTTGAGCATTTGAAAAAACTTTTTTTAAACCCACATCGTAAAACAGTTTAATAAAAATAATTATTAAAAATAGAGGAAGGTAAGTGTGGGGTTCATATTTAATAACACATACATGGTTTCAAAATATGAGTAGGTGGGTGGGATGAGAATATTTGAATATGGAAGAATAACATAAAGCCCAAATAAAGATATAGAGTGATAGATATCATCAATCACACAAAGTGAATGATTAAGAGAATGTAAAAAATAACAAAAACATCAACCAAAGAGGTGTAAAAAAGTTCATTGATGTCATTAGATATGATGGTAATAGGATACAATTTTGGTTCAGTATCATTTTCAAAGAGTTGATGAATTATAATACCATCTGGACTAAGATAATATTGAAATATACTTACTTTATTAGTATAATTTCATTATTTAATCAATTTCCACCACAATCTCAAATTTTACACCAAATTATGCATATTCAGGATGAATTTTTAATGCTTGATGAAATAAAAGAAACAACTTAAAAGACCGCATAATACTAAAAATCATGAAAATATACTTATCCTATTGTTTGATATTAACCAAAACCAAAAAAAATTCACATGGTAAGATTATTCAAAAAAATGACTAAACCAACATGGGAAACATTAATATTCAAGATTTAATAGTAATTCCCAATGTTCAAAATAAATAATTCCCTAAACATATATCATAAATAACCTAAAAAACCTCTAAATAGAAGAGAGTTTTAACCTCAATGGTTATCTCATGCCTTTCATATTTCAAGCACAAAAATGTGGTGATCTTATTTTTATGTAGATTCTATCACGTAGTCACCAAATATCATTTAAATAATATGGTTTTATATATAATAAAATATGTTTATTAAAAATACAATATCATATAAACCCTATAGGTTATCAATAACTCAAAACATATTCTCACAAAACGTAAAGGAATAATTCACATTAAACGGAATCTTTACGTATACATTCACCCAATAAGTCATCTTTCGTTTTCCACTTTATGATATCATTTCTCAAAAGATAAAATGGTTGTCTAATAATTTTAACTTTTGATAAACCTTAATCTTACAGACCTAAAATGTTATACATAACTCTTAAGATAAACTCACATGATAATATCCAAATATCCAACGTTATCTAAATGGGCCATTGAAATCAACTATAAGGCATCGGCCCTAAACATTAAATAATCTTGATTTTTCATGAAAAAAATCTTTCTTTCACATTGATTATTTTTAGGTTTTATTTTTATATATTTATTCCATAACTCATAGGTTATTGTCCAAATAATACAAAGTAGACACTTCTGATTAGTATCCATTTTTTACCATATAAAACTCTTTAAGAACACAATTTATTTAATAAAAAAAATTCATGAATTTTATCATGACTTCATCCTTTCCCTCAACCATCCTATGAAAAACATTTAAAAGTCGGGGATGGGCACGAAATTGTTAGAAATGGGTATAAAATAAGGGAAACCATTAGACCAGTGAAATCCTGAAAACTTATATAACTTTTACCATTATCATTAAGGTTCACTAAGTGTATGAAATAAAATGTTTTCACATGAAAAAGACACATAAATTTTTCTCATAGAAAATCATTAAAAATTATATAATTTAATTAAAATTCCATGTTGGTGACTTAGTGCACCATATTTAGAGAAATATTTCCAAACCCTATTAATTGGAATAACAATTTTTCCGACTTTTAGTAAAATAATTTACCAATTCATTGGAGAGATATAATTGGCATCACCATTCGTATAACATATTGTGGGATCACCTATGAGTTGTATTGGGGTTAAAACTTCTGTATAAGCTATATCAAGATCATCCATTTTCCAGTAATTAAAATGGGCCTCAACCCTTCGTAAAATCTTTATCAGGCTCACTCGTGGGATATAATGGGCCTTAATAGTTTGCATAACATATATTAGGATAACCTATTTCATATAATTCTCACATAATAGAATATTAATAAAAAAATTCACCATGAAACCTATTTAAAAACTATTTTAAACCCATAAGAAAAACACATTCTAAAAAAATTACATATAATTTTAAGAACACTATTTTCAATACCAAAGCCACATATTCATTAAGAAAACATTTAAAATAGAAAAATATCCAAAATGGAATGATTTTTTTCATTTAATAAAAATTTAAGCTTAAAATGGATGCTATAAATCAAATAACAGTCACCGCAACAGAAAATTCATTGTTATTCTGTACGTTTAGAATAGAACATTCCTTTTGGTCTATTTTCAAAACGTTCAGTATAAAAGAATAAAATATTTACCTGTTGAAAACCATTTAAATAATTTAAATAGACCTCATATATAATTTATAAATATTTTACATTCATATGATATCATTTCTAAAACATGTACATGTAATGGAATGAGGGTTTGATGGAAAAAATTGAATGATGATTTTTTAAAGGAAAAGGCCCTTATCAATTAGGAAACACTTGAATCATAATCCCCAAGAAATATTATCATTAAAAAATAGAAACTATCTTTATAATATATAAATTATTAATGTAACATTTCAAAGGGTATTTATATACATCTTTTAGATAATTAATGGTTTATAACATCAAAAAATGCCTCAATGAATGGAAATTGGGAGTAATACCCTTACCTTGAGTTTGATTTGTCATGTGTGTCTTTGTATTCATGAATAATAATATTAGGATAATTTTTTACATACTTGATAAATTTTTCCATTTTTATTATTACATTTATTTCACTTATTAAAAATTAATATACAATTAATAAATTAATTTTATGTCGTATGTTTTGACCATATTCGGAAAATGTGTCCAAATGACTTTGGTAGGACAATAATTTTAATTGAGGTTCTTATTTTAACCTATAAAAAATATTTATCATTATATAATTATAATAAAAATACCTAAAATATTTTTTTAAACCAATCATGGAAGATGGATTTGAAAAATAAACTAACATTATGATCATTGAGATCATAGGTTGTGCGTATGCATAAGTAACGTTTACACTTTTCAATGATAATTATGGATAGAAGGAATGTAAAATTTTTATTTTCATAATAATAATTTAATAAAATACAATAATAATTAATCATATATTCTTATATATTTCACTATTTTGTTGTGGTGATGAAAAATAGAAATGCATCACTTCAAGGAGTTGATAGTCCACAAACAGCGTTATCACTTTTCCAGTGAGTGAAATCATAAGAATTAAAATGTTATATTATACATAAAGAATTATAATTGTTTCATTAATATCGTAATATTTCATGTATATCACATATATGCATTATATTTACCCTTATTACATTCCATGTAACTCAATCGTAAAAACAAATCACATAACCTCACAAAATGGTAGTCC
Organism: Viscum album; assembly: GCA_963277665.1. Classification (NCBI taxonomy): domain Eukaryota; kingdom Viridiplantae; phylum Streptophyta; class Magnoliopsida; order Santalales; family Viscaceae; genus Viscum; species Viscum album. The sequence continues at coordinate 1,377,686,156 of OY728120.1, read as the reverse complement.
GCCACACACGCGAACTACGTTTTCATATCACTTACATATTGTAATATAAAATTTTTATATATTATATAATGACTATATAGGTGTAATAATGTTATAAATTTCATATATGACCTTTATATCCATAATTATATACATCCGTGTGAGGTGGTAATGGAAAAATGATTGAAATCATTTTGTGAGGCGGTAGTCCACCGTAAACAAGAATGATGATTTCTTAACCCAATTGATAAAACTGTGTGTGGATGTAGGTATAACCCTTAACCTAAGAACATATCATTATATTTATGATAATTTTTATATTATATTTTCATGTTATAATAAGAATTAATGTCGGAGGATAAAGAAATAAAATAATTATTCTTATAGAAGAATAGTACCTATTCTTCAGGTATCTTCCTTTGATTTGCACTAAACGCATTCTAGGATGGATTTATTAAAAAAATATGGATTATATAATGATGTTAAAGATTTTTGGGAGTTATTTTCTCAGGGTTTTATTTATCCAAATAACATTAGAATTGTGGAGAGTGGGGAGAGTGAGTGACCATTTATAGTGGAGGGGAAGTGGAATTCTAGAAAATACTCAAAAGTATTCACTATTGGGAGGTATCCCTTACCTCTGGTTGTTAAAAAAATTAATCATAATGAATTTAAGGGAACATATGGTTGATAAAAAACTTAAAAAAAATAAAAAAAACCATTTTTAATATTCTTCTTCCTTACTCTTTAATTTTAGTCAATTTTACACTTTTTTTTACCTCGTTAAATATATTTTTGACCTATGTAATTTTTCATTTAAGACTAAATTAAAGAGAGTAAAATTAGAAAATTTATAAACTCTAATTATAAATATTATATATTACTTATAAAATAAAAATATCATGTGTGTGTAATATTAATTTTAATACAAACACAAATAATGTGGAAAACCCACGTTTTAACCTTAATAGTGTTAAAAGAGTTTTTTTCAATTTAGGGGTTAATATGTTCATTATAAAAGATAATTTGGTACATAAATGTAATATATTGTGTATTTATTAAAATTTATATATCACTTCCAATATGATATTTTTTATTAATATTAAATCATTTATTAAAATATCATTTATTACAAAATTATAGTAATGTCAAATTTTACAATATTTGTTTAATTTAAATTTAAAACAACAATAAAATGATGGAATTTGAATGTATTAATTTCAAGCCTTTTTAAATTGATATATTAATCTAAAAAATTATTTTATGACATAAATTCATTCAAAACGCTTCTATTTTAATACTTTTGATATCATTTATTTTATTTTATTATTAATTGAATAGTTAGTAAGTTGGTGTTTCTTAATAATTTTATGTAATTATGAATATCTAAAAATTAAATAAATTTTATTATGATTATATAAAATTATTTATCATTTAATATAATATTTATAACCTGACCAATATGTATTTTTTTAAATCTGAAATTATTGTCGATATTAAAGGTAAGCAATGTTCCTTTTTTGTCTTTTTCTTTACTTAACCAATTATATAGGCCACATTCATCAAATAATATCCTACTAACTAATAAATATCTATCAAAATATTATAAGGGTAAAATTATGTCTATAAAATTTGTGTTAAATAATTTGGTAGGCCATTTTATTCCATATATTCTAAGATTAATCACTAAGTAAACTCATTTTTACCTTAATAACAAAAATAAATTTGAACTGTTTTTTAAAATAATTTTGGTAAAAAATTAGGTTTAACATATTATATAATAAAAATTATTATTACTACAAATATTTTATCCTATTTTTTAAAATTTTATTCTTATAAGTATGATAATTTAATATAAAATAATCGTAGAGATATGATGAGAAAAAGGATTTTGGTTTCAAGTGAAAATGTTAAAAAGATTACAATATTTTTATGTAAATATTCAATATGAAAAATATTCCAATGAACAATATTGTATCATAAAATATATAATTTAACTATTTCAACTTTAAAACCAATTAAAAATATAATTTAACATTATATATTATTTTGATTAAAAGGTAGTTTTCAATTAAAATACACTATTTTCACTATTCATTAAATGGAAAAACCACCAAAAAAATATAAAAAAAGTCACCCTAAAGTAATTTTGGTATTCCACATTTAAAAATTATAAAAATATCTAATAAAAAAATTTATTTTTTAAAAAATTAGTTTTAAAATAAGTGCTCCATAAAAAGTCGAAAAAAAACTTTTTTAGATGAAATAAATATTCTTTTATGCGAAAAATGGATTTATTTTTATATATTGTATATAAAACAAACAGGATGAATATTAAAAGGTAAATTTAATAAATAACATATAAATTTAATTAATATAATAAAATATTAGTGATCTATTTAATTTATATTTATAAAATGCACATGTGAAAAATTAAATAGTATTTCATAAAAAAGATTTCATTTTATTTTCAAAAGGGTTTTATTTTCATTTTTAGTAAATGGTTAAAAAATTAAATAATTATATATACAATTATATAACATTTTTATAATTTTTGTAATCCTATCCATGTCAGTCATTCCACTTCCTAGGTGATAACTATCATGATATAAAACAATATTAATAGTTTATTGTAGCTCGGTAAAACTTCTTCTTGCATGTAACAGATTTTATTAAAGAAACAAATTATTTTTTATATTATAAGATAAATTCAAATTTCCATACCCTTAATTATATGGAATATAATTTTATTCTTTTAAAATATCTGGGTGTTATATTAATTTCATGGAAATCTTGTGATTGAGGTGTCTGGGGAAAGTGACTGTGTGTATAGAAGTGGAGGGAGGTGTTTAGAGGTGGTTTGGAGCAAAAGGGTTATTTTGAGGATGGTGATATATTATTGGAGGTAGATCGCTTAATGTAGATAAATATTGCTATATCACTGGTGGTAGATCCCAGGTTGTAGATCACAAGTGGTATATCATTGGTGGTAGATCACTGGATGATGGTCACGAGAAGTAGATCCCCGTTGGTAGATAATTGGTGGTAGATCATCCATGGTATATCATAGGTATTAGATCAATTATATTAGATCCATATTTTTTTTCTAGAAATTTTTTTTCCATAATGAATTTTTCACAATATAATATTTTTTTAAGGCCTTAATAAATCTAATTAAAATCCATTTTCAAGAAGTATAATTATACCATTTATTGATTAAAATTACTACACCTTCTGAAATTTATATATATCATGGATTTGATTATATATTCCTTTAATTGTCAATTAAAACCATATAAAATTATTTTGGTTTCAAATATGATCATACTAAAGTGAAGATATGACCTTTTGGATTTATTTATATTGAGATTATATATTATAGACCCCTTTTCCTAGGTATTATGTAAATAGTTTATTGTAGTTGAACTGATATTCTAAAAGGTTGTTTCCTTCTATGTTTCCGCCTCATGTTTTTGGTGCTATAAATTGTGTAATAATTCATTCTTCCAGATAGGTGATTCCATCATTTATCCTCAATTATAAAATTCATGGTGGGTTCATTCTTCATTTTCCTTTTTAGAAAATATTATACTCCACAATAATGATGATAAAAAATAGGTTTAACAAAATTAAATGAGAAGTGGGATGTTTTCCATTTTTTACATCTTTATAAAATAGTGATATTGAATATATCTATTTTTAGTGTATCATAAAAAATAATTTCTATTGGTAGTCCACAGTTTTTTGGTTTTGATATATATTTTGAATCATATGTAATGTGATTATTGTGAAACCACCATGTATAATTTTTTATACACTTATGCTAGGATAATGAATTTGTTTCACAAAGATGTATGTATCGTTTGAGAATTCACCTATTAGAATATAAGTGTGCATAATAGTAATACCTTTGTAAAAATTGGAATCTTTTATGTAATGATGTGAATAATTTTTGTGTTGTACATGATTTTTTGTTGTGTGGTTGTGTTATGTGGGGATGATGGGTTTTATCACCACGCTAGGCGGATATTGTAATGGAAATTGGTTGTGATGTTGTGGTTGTGATGAGGATGTGGTTATGGTTGTAATAGAGGTTTTGTAGGCTAGTTGGTATTTATATGTTGGGATTTTGTTTGTGATATAATGTGTTACACTAGTTACATGATTTTTAATGGAATTAAATACATGAAAAGGATTTCAAATGGGCATGGTTAACACATTAATTGATGATGGGTTGTGTGGGTTAAATGATTAATATTGATATAGGAACTAATTCAATTGAAATATGAACTGATATTGTTGTATAAATTAAATGGGTAGAAAATGGAAAATTTAAAAATGGATTAATGTGAATTAAAGAGTTAGATATGAAAAGTTTCTTACAATATTTTATATTGTGTTGTGCATATAGTGGTGTCCGAAAAAATGGAGGACCTTGTGAGGCAATGTGGTGATGTTTTGAGTTTATTAGTGCCTTGTTAGTGAACCCATATGATGGGGATTTTGTGTTGTGATACTATATATATATACACACACTACATAATATTGTCATTTTTAATACTCTCCACTCCCACTTAGTGTACCTAGGGATAGAAACTAAATGTTTTTCCTGTGTTATTCCAAACATTATGGTGGTGAGTATTGATGATCAACTACTTATTCTTCCTAACTAACTCTTCTAGTAAGTGAGGGAAAGAATGGTATATTATGGTCATAAGTACAAAACAATTTTGGTAAGGTTTGATGTGATGACCTTGGTATTTTTGGGTGAGATGATGAGATTAATTTAAGTGGGGTCATCTATGGTAGGATGGAATGTGGTTGGTGTCCTTAATATACATGATACCCTACTATTATGGTTATAATTTTGATGTGATTTAATGGAATAGGTGTATTTGTGTTGTATTTGATGTAATATGATGTTATTATATGTTTCACAGAGGAGGTGGTACTTCTAGGATGTATCTTGTTGGGGTATGATATTGGAAAATCGTTTACAAAGAAGAGAGGGGTGCCCTATCATTGATATGATTCTTATTATGTTATTATAATTTTTTTCATTATTTGGTGGGAATTATATAGTGACGATGGAGATTTGTTAGATTAACTATTTATGTACTATTCGGTTATACTATATACTCACCAGAGGCATGACTATGGAATCATTATCTAATTCATTCATTTCTGACCACATAGGGGTACATTTAGAGAGAGGGGATAATGAAATTTCATATGTTGTGTTTGGAAAATTTATCTACTTTTAATATGTTTCATATAATGATTTCTAGTTTCAAATATATAGTGTATAATGAACATTAAAAAAGAATAATATATTACATATGAATTATTAACTTTATTAATATCATCTAACGCACTCTATAGAGTATTTAAATATCTTTCATGTCAAAGTCTTGTTTATTTATTTGATTATTTTTCTTATTATGTTAAAATTGTTACATTTTTAAAATTATTGTCCTATGAATTAGAATTGTTATGAATTGATGAAATTATTATGAAATTTAATGATATCCATATGATTTTATGAAATTAAATCAAAATTAAATGATATTAAAATGAAAGTGATGTGAAGTCTTACAAAATTTATAAAATTCCTACAAAACAAATAATTATTATTATAAAATTGAATTTTTATTAGATTTGGGAGTGGAGTCTCGTGTTTTGAAAAAGATAAAAAATCTTCTAAGTGTTTTCTCTTAAAATTTTCTAAAATGACTCTTACTATTCCCATATTAACTCTTATAATTTAAATTTTACACATATATTTTCATATAATTATTATGATTTCATTTATTTACTCATATGAAATTACATCTGTTATAATTTTCAAAAAGTAATTATCAAAATATACAATGAATATTTATTTTAAGACATGGTTATAAGTTTATATAGGATATATAATTTTAAACAATATGTATTTAATTTTATTTTAAATATTTTATATTAAGTATTTCTGTTCTTTTATTTTACAAGTATATAAATGAATACCCACATTATGATTCATTGAAAATTATTTTGAAGTGCTAGTGGAAAAATCATTATTTTGAATCCATGACAGATCTTACCAATGAACCTAAATTATTCAACATCTTAGACAAACCATTGGAGAGTTTCCACATAAATAATGATAAATGGATAAATATAAAGAAATAAATATTTAGAATAAAATTTTAATTTTATGATCACAACTCTCTACATTATATGATCATAGTGAATGATTTTATGGTGACCTAATCATAACATACATAGATATTATATCATTTTTTATGAGAATTAAAAAAATTACAAAACACAAGCCTAAGGATCGTAATAGGTTTGAGTATTTGGGAACATAAAAACACAAACATCTAGGACATATGTAAACTAAATCATCTACCACTATGATCTTAAAAACTATCAGACTTCTTGAAAGTATCCTATAGAATAAATTTCATCATAACCTGGGGAATGGAATCATAAGAAAGGGTGACCTCATATATATACTAAGGGTAACCAAGGGAAATTCATAATTATAAAATGAGCACAAGTTTAAGAGAACATGATCATAACATATGAAACCCATACTATACAAAAAAAGATTATAATCTTGATTTATTTAATAATGAATGGTTGTTTATAATACATTAATCATAAGGGAATCCAGGAATATAATCCATGAAGTTATAACAATGAAAAAAGACAAGGATTTTTGGTATGTACATAAGCATGGGAAATCATTTCTATAGTTGTCAAATCTCCAAAAAGGATATCATTGTAGAATGGGTTCACTCCCCAAACCATCATAGTAGTCAAGTTTCACTTGCAAGACCATAATTGAAGATAAAATCTTTTATTGAATCAGTTCCACTCCACATTCAATTATTTTCTATCTCATAAGATATAAATCTTTACCCATTGCATTTAAAAAAGATATAATTCCCACCTATCTCATAGTGAAAACCATATTTATTTTTCCTAGAATATCATAAAACATTCATCATATCATTACCCATGAAATGAATTGGGCTTCATAAAAATTTCATCAAATCATAACTTCTAGAAAGGTGACATATTTTGTAATTGTTTCATCATTTCATCATTGCATATCTCATTGAAAAATAAGCGGGTTTCACGATAATTTTTGGAATACCTCTTGGAAGACAAATGAGTATCATAAAAATCATTACATAATCAATATAAACCATTCATAGAGAGAATAATAATGGTTTCCTTATATCGTATCCCTTATAAGTGATAAGTAATAGCAAATCATGTCATATTAGAAGGAAAATGATTCTAAACTATGATTTAAATAATTTATTTAATAAAATATCCTATCCTCTTAGAAAAACAATTAAAAAAATAAAACTCTTTAAAATCAATCTCATTGAAAATAACCTTGAAAAATTTAATGTAATATTCAATGAAAAAAATGGTAATCAGGATGGGATGTTTTGTTCAGGTCATATACATTAAAACAAATATTACTTTTACATTTTGGATAAAATCCAAACAAGAATTTTTAGGGAAATGACCTGAATATTTCAGTCAAAACATTATTTTAAAAGTAAAAAATGGGTGAAAGTTTATTTTAAAATAATAGGATAATAATTATTTAATGACTCATAAATTCCATGGATTTTTTTTAAATTCAAGTGAATTTTACGAGTGCGCAATTTCTGACGGCGCTTGATTCTGAGGCCCACTGTGCCCAGAATCAATTTATGAAGTTTGGTTTAGGTACGTTTAGTAAATGTACAAGTGGGATTTTATATATTTTTAACTGGTGCTCAGAACTAAAATTCAAGGGCACCGTTGAACTCGCAGCGTCTGTGATTTCTTAGTGAGACCTTCACCGCAGTTGCGTTCTAACGTGAATGGAATATAGTTTTTGGGGTTTTTAATTATGTTAAATAAAAATAATGTGTTAGCCTTATTTTTATTTGAGGTAGTTAAAACCTCCAAGTGGAGGTTAGAGATGGGGCCCACCCACACATAACCTCCCTTGGGAGGATGTTAATAGGTAGGGCCCACCCAAGCTCTTTGAATCCTCTAACCCCCTTTAATCCCTAGGAACCCCCAATTAAGTGGGGGGTCCTCTTCACCTTCCCCCTCCATTAAAAGAGCCAACTCCACCCATTTAATTAAGTAAAGTAACTTAATTAATTTGAATTCTTTTGAAATCTTTCCAACAAAACAATAATAGACAAGTCTATTATTTTTCTTTGGATGGCATAATCGTTGGGTTGAGCATTTGGTGGAGCTTTAGAGAACCTTTGGGAGAACTTCATCCTCCCCACGAAGAACACCTGTCACCACCGAAGAACGACGAACACCATCCTATCCCTCTTCAAACAGGGTAAGAAGAGGAAACACCGCTTCCCAAGAAGAATGCTGACGACGTCATCTCAACTCATCTTCTCTGAACCCCTCCTCCTCCGACTTTGACGAAATGATGCCACCTTTCAGAGACTCTATAAACAATCACTAAACTTGAGGTAGGGGGATTTGAGTTATTTTATTTATGGGTTATAACCTTCATCGTTCAATTTCTAGATTAAGAAATGCCAATTGTTATCACCATGAAGAGGTGGGCTCGGACTGCAAGAACATGGCCCGACCCTCCCCTTTGGTTGTTCTTGTTTTTTGACGACAGTGGTGGACCGCAAAAAACCGGTTGCGCAAGGCTTCCGAGTCACCACAAGGGTGCCGCACTGTTGTGCCGCACAGAGAAGGAGAGTTGCAGCCGGGGCGGGCCATAGCAGAAGGAGCGTGGTGTCATCGCGCATCGCGGGAAAGAATCAGGCCGCGATGGAGGTGGTGCGACACTGTCATGCCGTACGGAGCAGCAGGGGGTTGCGGCCAGGGCAGGCCACGGCGGTGGAGCAGAACCGCGTTGTTGTCGCTCCGTGGTGGAGGTACCAGGAGTGGCCAACATCAAGCCGGCCACCTGAGTCACAAAACCGGATGGACGCTCGGCGAGCTGGACAAATTGGGACCACCCAGGTTCCACAGCTCACCAAAACTGGCCCCTAGCGTCGGTCCCTATGGATCGGAAACTGGCGCGCATGGCACCCCCCTCCCTTGAGTGGCCAGCCAGGCCACACAGGCCATCCAGCCAGGCCCCCACAGGCTGGGCAGCCATGGGCCGGGCCACCTCAGGTCGGGCCACCTCGGGCGGGGCCTCCCTCGGGTCGGGTCGCGTCACCCCTTCATGTCGGGCCTCTCCGTCGCTTCAACCCGCCCACTCGGGTCAGGCCGACCACTCGAGCATGGCCGCCCCCTTGGACCGGGTCGGTCCGTCTGGGACGGACCGGACCGGGACCCGCTATGGCCCGATTACACCTTTTAGCCCGCATTTTCAGCTACAGGTGTCCGAACGATGAACCATCTATGGTGACAGAAGGTTTAGAGTAGGAAGGTTCTTTTGGGATACCCCACATGAGTTTTGGATGCAGTTGTGGAATGGTCGGGTTGGTTTGAACCTAAAAACCAACCAGGCCCCTAGAACGGAAATGCCAATAACTCACAGACCGGGCGTCCGATTGTCGCGTCATCTGTCGCGTTGGGTTCCTTATGATGAGACAAAACTATGGGATAAATCAACTCAAGACTCCATGGTATTTGATTTATTGACACTTGACTCATAGAGCAGACCCTTCCGGAATTGAGGGGCTGTGTACGGGAACCCTATGGCAGACAGCGACGAGACTGGACCTGGATCCTCCGTGGGTTGGACTGTGACGAGACTGGACATGGATCCTCCATGGGTTCAACAGTGACGAGACTGGACCTGGATCCTCCGTGGGTTCGACAGTGAGGAGACTAGACCTGTATCCTCTGTGGGTTCGACAGTGACAAGACTAGACCTGGGTCCTCCGTGGGTTTGACAGTGAAGAGACTAGACCTGGATCATCTGTGGGTTCGACAGTGATGAGAATGGACCTGGATCCTCCATGGGTTCGAAAGTTATGATACTGGACCTGGATCCTCCTTGGGTTCGACCGGGATGAGACTGGACCTAGATCCTCCGTATGTTTGACAGCGACGAGACTGGACCTGGATCCTCCGTGGGTTCGACAGCGTCGAGACTAGACCTCGATTCTCAATGGGTTTGACAGTGAAAACTTTTGTACCGAGATCCCACATAGGATCGATAACTTCGATAGACTGTTGTTTTAGGTTTCTATAGATATTTTTCGTTCGACAGTGAAATAAGATTCAGTGGCTATAACTAGTCATCTCTTACTCTCTTTTATGTTGTGTATACCTGGTGTGAGATGAGTCATTGCCTTCGTGTTTACCTCATGTATGAGATATGTACTCTTGACGACTTAGGTATATGTATAGGCATATACCTAAGTATGGGTGGATATTTCTTCATGGGTGTTTCTTCGTGGATGTCTTGTGGTGAAGCCCACATGGCTTTCTTCTGTGAGTTATACCTATGGGATACACCTTGTGTTGTACTTTATTTGTGGAGTGTTTCTACACTTTTGGATCGGAATGTGGTTGGGGTCAGTAGTTGGAGCCAGTTTGTGATTGGTAACTTAGGTATATGTATAGGCATATACCTAAGTACGGTTGGTTGATACTTTGTGATTTTATCTTACTATATTTGTTTATCCTTAGTGGATTCTGCGAGACCATCAAGAGGTATCGGGGTCCCCTACTGAGTACTGTTATATTCACCCATGCACGAGCTTCGTCTGCACCTTGTTGTGTTATATGCAGATGACGGTCAGCAGTGATCGAGGTTGAGGGTGACGGACAGGACACTGCTCGGAGCTAGACTAGATGGGACATACCTCAGGGATGAGTTTTTCGAGTTCTGTACCATCCCTTCAGGTAGGATCCTCAGTGGACGATCTAGGAGTTGTTTTCCATTTTTACATGTACTAGTACTGGTTGTTTAGTTGGGTTTTTATACTGGCCCTCTTACTTTTAGTACACATTTCTTTTCTATATTAGTACTTTTTCCTTCTACTGCTTGTGTTCATAATATGTATGTTACAGGTTTATTGGAAATTCCTTCCCTTTTTATCAAGGATTCACCTTTGGTGCTAGTGTCCAGCCCCAGGCCTATGGAAGACGGGCTTGGGGTAGTCATAGAACAGGCCCTGAGGACGGGTCGGGACAAATTAAACATTTTTTAAACATTTTAATAAAACATTTTTTTGAAAGAAAATGGATTTCCAATCAAAGAGGGAGATAATGATGGATTTTCATAAAAATATATCTCAATTTTTTTAAGCTCCAAAGAGTGGAAATTGGTATAATCACCTAAAATTATCATGAATAAAAAAATTAAAAGAAAAGTTTTGATTTTATTGAGATATGGATCAAAATATTTTATCATCTAAAATATAATCATAAACATCCAAAATAAATAATGAGACTATAAAATTAAATAATTACCACTTTGGAAAAATATTATCATATTCCCCATGATGTAATATGATAAAATTTAATTCTAAATATCATGAGGTTAGAAAAATTCATGAGATTTCAAGTAAATTTTTTTTTATATACACCTCATGAAATTATATAAGTTCATAACATAACGTAGGTCTCAATGAAATAAAATTGAGATAAAAATCCTATAACAACAGTCTTGAAATCCCACATACACATTCAAAACTCATGTTTTGAAAATATAAGTTTATTATATATGTATTATAGAGAAATATGTAAATATATGACAATATATATTATTTTTTATGACCTTTTTTACCCATTTATTAACAATTTCATGTTAATGTTATTCTTTAGTTAATAACTGATTTGTTCTCCTGTATATGTTTTCTTTTTTTTTGTTTTTGGTCATATTATGTATATAATGGTCTCTTCATATCCATAATTATATAAATGGTATAAATATAATACATATTTATATATATATATATATATATTTAGATTAATCTATAAAATTTAGTGATATAAAATGAAATACAGTGTGCATGGAGATGGTCGGGAATACGTACACATGAATGATGTTTCCATTTTTTTCAGATTGAAATAAATAAATATATATGATATATTAACATTCCAAAATAATTTTTTGGACATTTATATCGTATATTTTTAATTAATTAAACTTTATAATCAACCATGTAATGTATGAAGAAACCATATTGCTTCACGAGGCATTGGTTCATAGTAAACACGAGTGACGTCATCATATTCCCACAAATGGAAAGTCTAAAGGTGTGTGTGACATAATAATTATATGATTATAATATTTTCATAAATATAATATAAAAAAATAATCTTATCACTATTCCAATCCTTGAGAGGTGGTAATAAAAAAATGAATGGCACAGTTTCGTGAGGAGGTAGTCCATCATACAAACAAAAAATGATTTTATAACCCATTTGATGGATGTGGAGATGGTTGTAAGTAATTACCTTAACATAAAAAATATCAATATATTTTAGAAACTAGGTTTTTTATAACATCATGTTTTAAACATAATTTAAGGAGGTAGATGATTAAATAAAAAATATATCTTTGAAAATGGTTACCCCTTCTTCGGGTATCCTCTTTAGGTTTGCACCAAATCAATTCCTGGACAGTTTTCTACCCAAAATGATTATTCTAGTATTATATAATGTAATTTTGGGAGTTATTTTTTCATATATTACTATAAAAAGTGTTGTAAATCATGAATGATAGATAATAGGGGGGTTTATTAAGTGTAGTGAGTGGCACACTTTTATTTTTTAAAACAGAGAGTTTCACCCACATTTTATTCATGTAAATAAGCTACCAATATTGGACTATTGTTGATAATATATGATATGACAACGAAATATTTCCATTAAATGTGTGTTGTTAAATTTTAGTGGTCATTTTACCCATTATAATTTAAGTTTAATGCCTAATAAACCCATTTTTACCTTAACTGTGGTAAATAATTTTTACTATTTTTAATGTTAATTTTTTTATAAAAATTATATTAAAATTATTAGATAATATAATTTATTCTACATAAAAATATTTAATAAATTTTTTATAATTCAATTAAATGATGTGGAAATTTTTAATTCTACATTAATCCCACTAGTGTAATGAGAAAGATGGGTTTTAAAGTAAAAATATTCCAAAAATTAAAAAGTTGTTATATCAAAATTAAATCTGAAATTGATTCAAATGACATAAATTGGATTAATAAATGAATAATTGATCTAATTAAACATAAAAAATTTAAATATAATTTAATTTTATAAATATATTAAATAAAATGGAAGTGTTCAATAAAAATTCATTATTTTTCAGTATTCACTAAAAATTTAACATTTTCATAAGAATGTAAAAAATAAAACTAATATAATGTTAGAATTCTGAGTTTAAAAATGAATTTTATTTATGTAATTATTTTTCTAAAAGTCTAAAAAATTAATTTTATAATTTTTCACAAAGAGACATAATAAAATAAATTCAGAAAATATTATTTTTGAAATATATATATACCTTACCAAAAATTATGTGCATTTTTTATCAATGTGTTTCCTTTATTTAAAACCAAAATAATTAATATTCGTGATTTATTTATTACTATTCTTATTTCAATTTTTATGGTCTAAGTTATTATGGTCGCATTCATATAACTATATCCATAATATATCAAGGTTTTGTTAAAAATCAGTGTCATGTTTAGCTCAATCTAAACTAGTGTTGCATGTATAAAATTGTAACATGGTGATTCAAGTAGCATAATAAATAAATTCAATCTAATTTATCAAAAAAATACATTAAAATATAGGGTTTTATTACTTTATCATACTGAATCATATTGTTGAATGTGAAAAGGTCGTAATGAATATTCAACTTCATATAGTTTTGGGTTTTCATTATTTAGGATGTTTAATTTTTTATCTTATTCAATTTCACTTCGACTATAACTTGTTAATGAATCTCAATTACAAAATAAAATATTTTTTGGTTTTATATACGTTGTAAAAAGTATAAGGGTACATATCCAAGTAGACCAACCATTTCAGTGTTTTAAAAGCTCTCGGTACTTAGAAAAGGTCTGGAGTATGTTTGGAGGGTTTATGATTCTAAAACCTATAATTAAAGAGAATACAAAGTCTATAAAACTGTTTCACATAATGTAATAGATTTTGACAGATTTGGTGAGTGATGGCCACATCCTGAATGATGGTTACAACTTATTGAGGTCTGTTCATGGTGTGTTTCCTAACATGTAAATTTTCTGCATTAAATCCTTTAAGGTGACATATTTTTTTGTGTGTTCTGAAACTTAAATTTTAAACAACATATAAATGGTCACATTCCATATAAATTCCTTATGAAGCACACCTATAAAGGGTAAAGTGGAATGGGTGTTCTCAGACACTATGCCCCTTTTCCAACTCAGTGGTTCCCTATTCTGGATATTGACATTCCTTCAATGGGGATCGATCTTTTGATTCACATCTTTGATCTATGGTGATATGATGTACATTCTAAATCTTATATTATTGTTATTATATATGGATTCTAATTTTTATTCCATTAATTTGATTTCAGTTCATCTACATTTTTCTAATGGATTTTTCTTCGTTGTATATTGGTGAAGTTGTGTCATGGAATCCTTGGAGCAATGAAACTTCATACAAGAGAGGTGATCAAGATTCACAACATTGGTCCATTATTGTGTGAATAATTTTGACACATTTGATATAGGGAATTTTCTTCTTCTATTATTTTATTTATAATAAATCATAAACTGAGAATGGTTTAACCATTTGTATTGAAATGAAATTAACCTAATGATTTATTAAACCAGATTAATGAAATTAGATATGGATCACATGTCGATGATTTTTTTTATACCATGATAGTGTTTCACCATGTTACTATCTAGATAGTGTTATATGAATTTTATTTTAGTCAGTATGAAATTATTTTTTCAATAAAATAATAAACTTGTTAAAGAAAAAAATCATAATTAATTGAAAATAAATTGTTTGATGAATTGAAAAATGATACATGTTTTAATATGGTGTTTCTTATAATTTTATGGTTATTAAATTGATGCATTGCACATATTTAATTGAAATTGATCATATATGATATTATTTCAATTGATAAAGAATGTAAAGCATGATAGTTATTATAAATATTTTTGATAATAAATAAAAAGTCATTTTAATTGTGATTGGTACATCTCACAGTTTTATAAAACTAGTTTTAGTGATTAGAGACTGATTCTAGTTTAATGGATTTTTATTGCATGATGTGTATGGTTTCCCATAGTTGGAACTGGTGAATAATTAATCGATTAATTTAATATGGAATAAAAATTGTTTGTGTGATAAAGATAATTACAAGGGCCTGAGTTTCATGTTTTTTTAAGAAGGTTGGGTTCCCTGTGATTATAGATATGAGATATTGTTTATGTGTGAATTCAATATGCCTTTTTTTAGGGCCTTGATTTACCTATTGGATATTAATGTTTGATTCCCCCTTCATTTTTGACTTTCCACAGATTTGAACTTCGTTATGAGATTTGAGGGAGGCCCAAATATGATGTGATCATGGAATGGGTAAGCATGGGATGGGTGATGTGATATGGGTATCGCATGTCGAGATGATGTGGAAATAGCTGAAACCATTGATGGAGATATGCATTAGGATATACATTTGGGTGTTGGGTAATGAAATAGAGATGATTGAAAATGTTTAAGTAAGGATTACTCATTGATGTGGTGTGGCGAGGTGGGATGATCTCTTATGAATCTGTTTAATATATAGGTGATGGACAAGTTTCTTGTTTTATATACATTCCATTCCCCACTACTTGAGGCAGCTTGATTTTCTTGGTTACATGTTTTCGCATGGTGGTAGATTAGGATATTTTTCTTATATTACATGGATTATATAATGATTCTAATAATGAATAAATATTTCATAACCCATGGGGTTGGGGATAATGTAATAAAAATGAAATAATATGTTACACTTGATAAAATATAGACTCAGTGTAGATTATGCCAATAGGTAATATAAATTACTCTGATAAATATTGTAATATAATTTAGAATAATCTTAAATGTTAATTAATGTATAATAAATTAATTAAATTAAGTAAATGATAAAAATAAAAACAATGAATCTAATGTAGAACTTTTAAATTCATTATTTCATATAGGATATCTATTCTTAGCATTTATAGGAGGGACTCCAACCAATGTTAGTTATCCTTTAGTCTATGACTTGGTTATTCCCATACTGTGTTTGTGAGATATAGTATATCTTATATATTCTATGATTTCATATACTACCTCAGCCATGTAGTGTCATGACCCGTCCCCTAGGTTCTATGCCGTGAAAACCCCAAGCCCACCTCCCAAAGGCTTGGGGATTGCAACTAGAACATAAGGCATTATTGCACGAAATGGAGGAATTTTCCTAATTACTAGTACACACACACACACACAACCCTATCCCAAACAGGTGGAAAGGAAAAATTGCTGGATATTAAACAACCACTGAGTAAAGGAACAAGTTTTAAGTCAAATGGGCTTGAATATAAACCCCCAAAAAAGACAAACTGAAAATAGGAATGTTAAAAATATCATTATAAGACCCTTGTAGAAGACCCCACCTAAAGAGTAGGTTAAGGGTAGCTTCCTATAACTATAAAAGTATGCTCTTCTATCTCGTCTCACTGATCACCACCTACTCTTGGACCACTAAGGTCTTCGTCAAAGCATAGATCACCTACGTGGGACATGACACATGTGGATGAGGCTCGTGAAGGTGTGAGTAACACAATACTCAGTAGGGACCCCAGCCAAAAGGAATGACCACAAATCGATCCAAAAAGAGAACCACGAAGCATGATCACGACACAAGACAACTCACACATGTATAATCTAATGTACGGAAAGCAATACTATCAATCATAAAACTGAAAACCATAGATTTTTGAGGTACTCATTCGATATTATTATCATGGGTATCTTGGGTCACATAGAGCCACCTATAGCTGGTCCACATAGGTTCTCTTAGATCTGATCCACAGAGGGTCGCTAGGATTTGATACCAATAGATTATCTAAGATTTTATCCAAATAGGGTTTCTAGGATATGATCCACACAGGGTCACTAAAAGTTGATCCACATAGGATCTCTATGAGGTGATCCACAGAGGGTCTCTTGGAGCTGATCCCCCATCGGTCTCTAGGAGATAATCCACATCGGGACTCTAGGAGTTGATCTATATCTGGCTTCTAGGATCTGATCAACACCGGGTCGCTAGGAGCTGATATACAGAGATTCTTTTATCTTCGGATTTCATCCAGTAGTTGGATTCCTGCCTGTAACACGCTGGATTCTGAGATAATATAATCCTCAAGACATCGATCATATTTTTAATACCACTAAAACTCACTTATATCATTCCCAAAGGACCATCTCATCACAAGGGTCAATACACCATAGACAATTCATCAATTGGATGCATGGTCTAAAATATATTGGTGTTTTAGCAAACAGGTGTTGGTTGTGTCTCGGCCTTGTCCGACTCCGTCGGACCGACCCGACAAACCCAGCTTGGGGGGTCCCACATGACCCAACCTAATTCGACTAACCTCACCCATCCAAGTTCAAGTTTAGGCTGGCCCAGTCCGACCTGACTAGTGGGCTAGGCCGATTTGGCCTTACTAGACCGGGCCCGGTTCGGTCGTGGGTCCAGCCCGTCGGGTCAACCAGCAACCCGGATTTATCTAGTCAAGCATACACTGGAGGGCTGGTTTTCCTTCACTGATCAGGCTACCAAGTATCCCGGATTTATCCCACCAACTCAGCCCACAACAGAAGGCTGGTTTAGTCCAGTTGGGCCTGTTCAGCGGCTCGGTCTGCACGCCTCGGCCCCGTCTGCAAGTCAGGCTAGTTTTCTCCAGCCTAAATGCTAGGAGGGTGTATGGTTCGGTTCACATGGCCTAAAGGAGTTGGCCGCCCCACCTAAACATGCACGTGGTCATTGGAATGTGTTCCATTAGGGAGTCGTGGCCCGCGCGGTGCAGGCCCCTCCATCTGACGAGGCTGGTTGGCTGTGTCCTATCCCTGCCAGACGTCGGCCCGAGCGCCGGTGACTCTTACTAAATCATTGTGGTCTGATCCGGCCGTTGCACTATCCGCTGAAATGTACTGTCATGGTGCGCCGCCACCCATTATTCGCTGACACCTGCCTGCGGTCACCGCGCACCTTTCGTTGCCACTACCACAGGCACACTGGCGACACCTTCCACGAACCACAAGGTCCACTCCGGTGGTCCGTTTCATGAATCATCTATATCAGTAGTCTTCATGGGTCACCATCTCCCGTTTTATTTCCTCGAAAACCCCTTGCCACAATTTCTATGGTGTGGCCACGATGAACACAGAGGAACACACAAAGGAAAAGGGGATCTGGCCAGGTTCATGTCGGCGCCACCCTTCACGTTAGAGGTTTAGGAACATGGGGAAGGTTTAAGGCTTTATCATGTTCTATCCCAGTGAAAATCATCCTCCTGTAAAAACAAGTAACCAGAAGATCCACATAAGCATAGTTTGATCTGCGTTATTTGTTTTATAATTAATAATAGTGAAATAAAAATAAAAAGTTACCCCTACCTGGGATAGACGTTGGTTAGGGAAGAGTGGCACCATGTTCCTTCGTTCTCCATTCTTGATCTTCCGCCCACATTACTTGCAATCCTTTGATGGGTCAAAAGAGAATGCATTCATCGTTCATCAATCACATTCTTCAAGGCGCTTTATTATCTCTAGCGACACGCCAATGTTCTTCATTGGAGAGAATTTCCCCACCTTCAGTTAGAGAAATTTCTGCTCTAAATCTCCTGTATGTTATATCATTAAAAGGGAAATGTGTCACATAATTTCTGTTATGTTGCATCATCATGTCGTTGCGATGTTTCATTAATGAAATAGATTATCCAGTACACTTCATTTAATGAGTCGTTACAAATTTTAATTTAAGGAATATACAGTCGATGTGTTAGAGCAGAACAACTTTTTTAATACAATAATCTTTTCATGTTTGTTTTATTTTTCATAATTCATCCAAAAAATAAACTTTTCCCCTATCCTGCTCCAGTCGAGATTATGTCCATTCTTAGGTAATTTCGTCTTTCCGAGCGCAATGGTGCCCTCAGATTTTTAATTCAGTCACCTCTTTAGATGTTTCCAAAACCACACATGCCCACCATTTTAATTTGATTAAAAAATTTCAACAAATAGCTTTCACCCTCGACTTGTGTTGGTTGAGGTTAATGTAATGACTCGATCCTAGTTACCCAGAGTCTGTGAATTATTACCTGATATTTTCATGATCACAAGTGATCATGTATCGAAAGAATGATTAGTTTAGTAGCCTTAGATGTACTAGAAAGATACATAAGTTATACATTACATCATGAAATAAAAAAACATTGTGTCCCCATTTACCACAGTCATATCCTTTAGATTATCCCTCTAGTTTTATCACAATATACTTCTTCACATACTAAGAAATGGAAAACATAAGAATGGGGTGAGCTCAGATGCTCCGTAAGGATAACAATATTGTGGAAACTATCATAAATAAGCATAAACATTTAAGGAAATGTATAATACTAAAACATACTCATTTTAAACTTAAACATCAGTATAACATGGAAAAGATAAATAAAAAAATTTAAATTACTTATTCACATGGATATTCTATTAGTCAAATAATCACGTGAAATATCAATAGCTATTTTCATAATGATGGAATGAATAATGACGTACATCATAACCACATATTCTAGGCCTTGTGCCAAAACTACAATTAAGATTTAGTCATGGCCTTATGCCAAGGCACTAGTTTGTATCATGAGACCTATTGATGCATCGAGGAGCTATAGGGGGCTCCACCCGTTAGTTACAAAGTCCAATTCATTCCTCATGTGAAAATGTTGAATCATAACATAAACATTCTTTCCTTTTTCAAATATTCTAAAAGCGACATAATTTTAAAAGAAAACATCTATTTTGAAAATATTCTTATAATCTTTTACAGTAATCATCTAAGGTATTATAATAGTTTAAAATAGTTGCACTCCCCGTAGAAGTTAAAAAATTATCTTTCCATAATTTTTCGAAAAATTCATAAAGTACCTTGTTTTGAAACAGACAGAAAGATTCCATTCAAAAAAATTTATAAAAGGTAAAAAAGGGTATAAATTACTTTAACCCATATTCTAGGCAATTGTAAAACTAATTTCAAATACATTTTTTAGAAACACAGATGAGTATGATAAATAATTCCCATTAAATGCTAATGTATAAACAACCTCGGATAATAAAGAGATTGTAAAATTAACCATTACCTTGTACTTTTCCATAGTTTAGGGTACGTCAAACTCCTTTATAATAGTTATATAATTTTTATTAAATTATTAAATAACCACTCACATAAATATGATATCATATATGATCTTCTAATGTTGCTTTGTTAATATTATTTTAGTAGTATTATTATTTCGGGTGTTAACTGATACATTTTCCCTTAAATGTTTTATTTTGTAAGTGATTTTTGTTATGGATATGATGTATTTGATTCATATCCATAATTATATTAAGTTCTTAAATATTATTTTTAATCATAAAATGAAATTTTTTTTGAATGGTTATGAAGGGGAATGAATCCCATCATGTTCGTAGAAACGGTAATCTGTACGTACGCACGAGCAAAAAATATCGTTCTATTGATTGTAAAATCATATGTAATTGGATAGTATATCATATATACATAACCATTAAAATATTTTATTTATTATTTACTTCAATTATACTCATTATTATATCCATCCAAATAATGAAGTGTTAAATAACAAATTACACCGTGATGTGGAGATGGTAAGTCGTAAGTATGCACGTAAGGTAACATTCCATTCATAGAATGGATAGAATAATTAATATGGTTGTACCATATTTATAATAACATAAAATTATTTAGAAGATACTAGAGTTTTTATTTCGGTATGGAAACAACAAAGAAAGATGAAGTGGAAGAAGAAACAAACGTTGAAAGAGGTGATAAATTATTACATCTTCTTCGGGTGCTTCCTTTTGATTTGATCAAAAGGGCTCATTAGGTTGGCTTTATGATCAAATTAAGGAATCTAGGATGAATTTATGGTAGTTTGGAGGATATTTGAGATGGGTTTGGCCGATCCTAATGGCTTTGGATGTGTGAAATTAAGAGAAGTGGAAGTACCCTTTTATAAGAGAGGTGAGGGTCACTTTAGGAAAAGCTTGAAATATTATTTTATTATAAAACACTTTTCAGTTTATAATGGCTCCAAAAGGATTTATTTCTAGGTTAAGGTGTCTATGAGACGAAATACTCAGAAAAAATAGGTTTTATATAAGTTTAGGTCACAATATTAACCTTATCTTTTAGATTTAACTCATAGTAAAATAGTTCAACTTTTACAATGTCTTCTTGTATTTTTATATTACATGTTTAATAAACTTACTATAAAATGACAAGATAACCTCAAGTAGGTCATTAATGACATATGTATCATTATATAAGTCCACTTTCCTAACACAATTGTTTTAGGAATATTATATTATTTAATAATATACTATTTGTTTTAAAAACTCATTTATATATATTTTAACACTATTTAGTATTTTGTTTTTGTGAAAGTCAAAAAAACATGATTACTTAAAAAAACATTAAATCAATAATAACATTCCATATTATTCTATAATATTTTTTTAATTCATAGAAAGTATCAATTTATATTTATTTGGACATTTATAATATCAATTACATTAATCTTTCATTAATAAGGTAATTACTCCATCATCATTGTATCATAAAAAAATTTAATTATTTAATGTATAAAAATTTAAAATAAAATACCATGATGTAGGAAATATTTTTATCTTTATAATTAATATTTATAGTCGAATTTATCTTATGTATATCCCTATATTAAAAATGGGTTAGTAAATAAAATTTGAATTTTACACTTTTAACTATTCTTTAAATAAAATAATAATAAATGTCCTAATCTAATACAAGTGGATCAAAGGGGATCATATTTTATTTATAAGGTTAATTTTGGTCAAAATAAACTTATCCAATAGAATTATAATATGTGTTAGGGTAATTATAATATCATTTTTACTTTTAATTACCCTATTTACTTTTAACCGTGGTAAATAAAATTCCACAGTTACTAATCACCGAAAATTATTTTCATCCTATTGAACCAAATTTTACTTACTGATGGAAATCGTTTCTATTCTATTTTTGATGTTCAATTCATTGAAATTGGTAAAATTATGTATTATGAAAATTTGCAAATGTTCCTAGAAGGTGGGTAAAAGACATTAAAATGTTAAATAAACTTTTAAACATATAATATTATTATAAAATGACTCCAATGAATTATGTTGAACTAATATACGTATTATGTATATATTTTTACTTGAAATAAATTTGAATAAAATAAATATTTATTTAAATAAAAAATCAGTTTTAAACAATAAGGCAATGTTTTTCACTATTCATCAAAAATTGAACGTTTTCAAAAAATACCAAAAATTCACCCTAAGATAATTTGGATATTCTGAATCCAGAAATAAATTTTATTTTACAAAATTTAATTTTTAGGAGTTTCTAATATTTTTTTTATTATTGTTCACAGAAGGACATAAAAACTAGTTCTTTTAAGAAAATAGTTTTTCTAAATATAAAACTATTTTAACAAAACAAATACATTTAATTATAAATATGTTTTATTTATTTGAAAAAATTATAAATAAAAATAAAATTTTATTTTTTACTATTCATATAAAAATATTTAATTGATAAATAAATATATCGTTTAAATAATAATAATACTAATGTGTTGTTTCGTAGAAACACATTCTTGTGTATAACGCAAGACAAGTTAGATTTGCATGAAGTATAAGCAATTAAATTACTTTAAAGATATAACTTAAAATGAAATATTGGGGTGTTACATTATCCCCTCCATAAATAAATTTCATCCCCATAATTTGAAAAGTTTCTTCGAAAATAAAAGGTTAAAAATAGAAAATACCTTTGCGGAAAGCCCACATCGGAAGTAGGGTTAATAATATGTAGTCTTAATAAGGGTAAAGGGAAATGAAAATGTCACCACCAAATTAGGAATTTGAATAAGAGAACACTGGTTGAAATTTGAGACATAAAATTGGACGGAAAATGTAAATATTTATAGGGAGTGATTGAGGTCATAAATCACAATCAAGTGAACAATAAATAGAAAATTAAGGGCCTTAATGCCATAGATCTATGATGACATTAAATATCATGGGTTCATCAAAACATAAGGTATTAAGATAACAAATTTTTTATTTTAAGATCCTTTCCCTAAAGTTTAAGAATTAATTTCTTCATAGAATAAAAAAATACTTGAAAATTAGAGTTCCATCTTTTAACTAATTTCTACCACAGACTCATCTTTCACTCCCAATGATAATAGAACTCAAAAAAATTCCATTTATCCTAAAAATATAGGGTTTTAGAAAAAATGAATTCATAATTCATCTATCAGTTCATTTATAAAACTACATTATTCAAACTAGGACATATTTTAGGCCAATGGTAGGTGATGCACCCTTGTCGGCCTTCGGTTGCGGGTTCAAGTTTCATGGCCTTTCCGGATACGATAGGTTGTCGCCCAATCTTCGGGTCTTCCTTTTTATAAAAAAATCCAATAATATTCTTAATAAATGTTTTAACCTTAAACCATAGTATCCAATATCCAACTTAATCCATTCCAATCTTTATTCTTATCCAAAATACTTGTGTCCAAACTCATAGTCCAATTATTTATGAGGAAGGTAAACATAACATAATGAAGATCTCTTTTTCCCATATAATAACATGTGAGTACCATCATCATGTATTCTCTTAAAAGACGGTAACACCATTAATTACCATAAAACCTTATTGATTAATTTCATTCTCCCTTATTTCTTATAGAATACTAGATATATTCCTTATCCAAAATTTTTTAATGCTCCAAAAATGATGGAATAAATAAACCATTAATTATTTCCAAGGTAGTCATGAATATCCATTATAATTTATCTAAATCAACCATGTCTTATTCCAAAATCATTACCTCAGTATCAGGAATATAGTATGGTTTATATTTCTATAAACCAAGTATTTTCCAAAAATTATAACCTGTGGTTGAGTCACATTTTTTAGTACCATATAATCTTGAATCCTCAATGCAATAGTATTGTAGTACAATCCTTATTTATTTCCATAATTTATATAACTAGTACATCATTGATACAACACTCAAATGACATAATTCATTAATAAAAAATATAAGAACACTAATTATTCATCTTCATCTATGGTAGTATCATAACATAATTATTAACCTGCGTCATCTTTTTTTGGTATACTCTGATGATTGGTACACTGATTCACGTAGTGTCCCAACTCCATGCAGTTGAAGCATTGAACATTTGAAACCTTTTTCTTACCCTTGCAATCATGTACTTTCTATCCTTTTTCTCCACACTTATAACATACACTCATTCCCTTCAATCATTTACCAAGGTAATTCTTTCCACAGTTATCACATATGGGAAAATCCTTCTTTCCCTTGTTCCCTTTATCCATCTTTCTCTCTACCATCCTTTTCTTCTCTTGATTCCCTTCAAAGCCCTAAGACTCATAGAATTTTTTAATTAACTTATTAACACATGATAAAATTTAATCATATGATGAAAATACTTGGGAGACTATTTCAATTCTAAATGTTGGCTTAAGAACATGAAAGATATGATCCTTTTTACTCGTTAGATCAGGCATATTGCTATAGTTCTCATTCCTTCTACTGGGAACTCTTTCTAAACAATGAAATACACTATGTTAGTTTATGTATCACAATTCATAATTCAAAACATGTAAAATACCTAACATAAAATGAAAATTTTGTACATATAATCCATAATAATGAAAAAATATTACTTTAAGGAAGTATTTACTCATAAATCCTTCATAATGGTTTGTAAAGAAAATGTGAATTATCCTATGCATATCCCCCAGGAGTGTCGTAAACCAGAGTGCAGTAAGGACCATTTCCATGTACCAGGATACCCTGGGACAAGCCCAAAACCCCATGTTGGATTTTTCACTCTTATGTACATCAGTTCCAGAGCCTCCTCAACATGTTTGTATCCAGACAGGGATGTATTGCTTTGAAAAATCATAAAATCTCCAGATTACAAAATTTATAGGAAGTTCTTCTATATTAATCCTCAATTTCTATCTTAGGGTAATGTTTTCTAATCTGAGTTTTTCTAAACCTATTTTCTAAGGATTTTACTAAACATCCTATAATACAAATTGTAATGACCCAACCCTAGTTACCCAGAGTCGGTGCATTATTAAATAACATTGGCATGATCACAATAGATCAAGTCTCGAAAGACTGATTAGTTTAGCAGTTTTAAAAGTACGTGATACATATATAAGTTTTACGATATGTCACGAAATAAAAAAAACATAGTGTCCCCTTTAAACACACTCATATCCTTTGGCATATCTTTGCAGGTTAATCATAATATACTTCTTCACATCCTAGGAAAAATAAAACATAAGAAAGTGGTGAGCTCAGATTCTTAGTAAGGATAACAATATATCAGAAACTATCATAAGTAAGCATAAACATTTAAGGAAATTTTTTAGACTAAAACAAAAGCCTTTTAAACATAAACTTCAGTATAATATGGAAAATATAAATCTAATAATTACATCTACTTATTCAGATGGATATTCTACTAATCGAATAATCACATTTAATATCAATAGCTAATTACATAATGATGGAATTCATAATGCCATACATCATAACCACATAGTCAGGAACTCGTTCCAAGACTACAAATAATATTTTGTCAAGGCCTTATGCTAGGACATTAATTTGTCTCATGAGTCCTCCTGATTCATCAAGGGGCTATAGTAGGCTCCATCCTTCACTTACTAATTCCAATGCATTCCTTATATAAAAATGATGAAACATAACATAAACATTCATATTAAAACTAAAATAAGAAATGTTAGTACTTTAACCATAAAACATGAATGGTTTAGAAAATAACACATCCAAAGTCAAACATATCCCAAAACCATAAATACAATATAGAAGATAATATCATAATAAGTTAACACAAAACAAGTGTAAATTCCATCAAAGGATGTAGGCATAGATAAAATCAAAACTATTTTAGATAAATATCTATTTATTTTTTGAAATCATTTAAAAGTCACATAACTATAAAATAAAAAATTTATTTTGGTAAAATTATTATTATCTTTTTTGGGAATCTTATAAGGTGCTATAACAATAGAAAATTGATGCATTCTCCATATAAGTTAAAAAAACATTTTTACCTTAATTTGTCGAAAAGTTCATAATGTACATTGTTTGGAAAACGAGAGAAAGATTCCTTTAAAAACATTTTATAAAAAGTAATAAAATGGTATAAATGTCTCTAACCCATATTCTAGTAAATATTGAAAAAAATTTGAAATACATTTTTATGAAACATGGATGAAGATGATAAATAATTCCAAGTAGGTGCTTATGATTAAACAACCTCGGATAGTAAAGATATTGTAAAATTAGCCCTTAACATGTCATTTTCCTTTAGCAAGGGTACATTAACCTCTTGTATAATAGTTAAATCATAATTATTATGTTTTATAAGAACCACATACATCATCATGATATCAAATATGATCTTCTAATATTACTTTGTTAGTAATATTTTAATAGTATGATTGTTTCAGGTGTTAACTAATTCATTTTCCTTTATATGTTTTGTTAAGTAAGTCATGTTTTTTATTGATAGGATGTATTAGATTTATATATAGAATGATATTAAGTTATTAAAAAATATTTTTAATCATAAAATGAAAATTATTCTTGAATGGTTACAATGGGGAATTAATCTCATCGCATTCGTGGAGACAGTAATATGTACGTACGCACGATCGACAATCTCATTATATTGATTGTAAAATTGTATATAATTGGATGGTATATCATATA
This sequence comes from Viscum album, assembly GCA_963277665.1. Lineage (NCBI taxonomy): Eukaryota > Viridiplantae > Streptophyta > Magnoliopsida > Santalales > Viscaceae > Viscum > Viscum album. The sequence continues at coordinate 1,377,659,058 of OY728120.1, read as the reverse complement.
TACAGAATCATTAACATGTTATGTTTATTATTTAAATCAATTATACTCATTATTATACCCATCCAAATAATTAAGAGTTTAATAACAAACTACACCATGATATGAAGACGGTAAGTCGTACATATGCATGCTTGGTGACATTGTCATTTATAGGATGGATAGAATAATGAATATGGTTGTACCATATTTATAATAACAAATTATTATGTATAAGTTACTTGATGTATTATTTAGGTATGGAAACAACAAAGATATAGTAAGTGGAAGAAGAAAAGAACTTTGAAAGAGGTGATAAAATTATTACATCTACTTCGGGTGCTTCCTTTTGATTTGATCAAAAGGGATCCTTATGTTGAAATTATGATCAAAGTAAGGCCTCTAAGATAAAGTTAGTGTAGTTGGAATTATATTTTAACATGGTTTGGACAACCCAAAAGACTATGGGTTCTTTTAAATTAAGTGAAGGGGAAGTACCCTTTTATAAGAGAGGTGAGGGTCACTTTGGGAAAAGCATGAAATATTATTTTTTTTATAAAATCATTTCGGTTTATAATAGTTCCAAATGGATTTATTTATAGGATAAGGTGGTTATGGGTCTAAATCTGTTAAACCAATAGGTTTTTGAAAACTTTAGGTCACCATATTAACCTTATATTTTATATTTAACTCTTAGTTAAATAGTTTAACTTTTATAATGTCTTCTTGTATTTTTAGGAATATTTTATCATTTAATAATATCGTATTTCATTTAAAAACATATTTATGTCGATTCTTGACACTATTTATTATTTAGTATTTGTGAAAGTCAAAAAAACATAATTACTTCTAAAAAATACTTTAAATCAATCATAACATGTCATATTAAATTATAATATTTTTTAATGCTTCTAATGTCTCAATTTACATTTATTTGGATATTTATAGTATAAACTATTTTAATCTTTCATTAATAAGGTAATTACTTCATCGTCATTGTGCCATAAATAAATTTAACTATTAAATGTCTCTAAATTATAAATAAAATACCATGATGTAGTAAATCCTTTCATATTTATAATTAATATTTATAGTTGAATTTCTCTTATGTATAACCCTATATAAAAATGGATTTTTTATTTAAATTTGAATATAACACTTTTAACACTACATTAAATAAAATAATAATATATGTCCTAATCCAATCAAATTGGATCAAAGAGGGTCATATTTTATTCAAGACGTATAATTTTATCTAAATAAACTTATCCAATAGAATTACAAAATGTGTTAGGGTAATTATAATTTCATTTTTTACCTTTAATTTCCCAATTCAGTTTTAACGGTGGTAAATAAAATTCAAAAGATACTATTCACCAAAAATTATGTTTACCCTATTGAACAAAATTTTACTTATTGATGTAAACTATGTCTCTTAGATTTTTGAAATTCAATTCACAGAAGTTGTAAAATTACGTTTTATTCCAATTTGCAAATGTGCCTAGAATGTGGGTAAAAGACGTTAGAAAGTTCAATAAAATTTGATACATCTAATCTTATAATAAATTTACTCCAATGAATTATTTTGAACTAATATAGGTATTATGTATCTATTTTGACTAAAAATCAATTTAAATAAAATAAATAATTATTTAAATGAAAATTTTGGTTTTAAATAACAACGCATTGTTTTTCACTATTCATCCAAATTTGAAAGTTTTATGAAAAAACCAAAAAAAACACCCTAAGCTAATTTTGATATTCCAAATCCAAAAATTAATTCTACTTTGCCAAATTAAATTTTTACGAGTGTCTAATATTAATTTTATTATTGTTCACAAAAGGACATATAAAGTAGTTCTTAAAATAAAATAGTTTTTCTAAATATAAAACTATTTTAACAAAACATATACATTTCATTATAAATTTTTTTTATGTGAGGACATAATATTTAACAATAAAATTTTATTTATTACTATTCGTATCACAATATTTAATTTATAAAAATATATATATATATCATTTAAATAATTATAATAATAATGTGTTGTTTCCCAGAAACTCAATATCCCATATAACACAATACAATTCAGTGTTGCGGGTAATATAATCTATTGACTTACTTTAAATATATAACATAAAATGAGATATTTTCATGTTATAGTTAAGCACCACATAATTGAAACACGCCCTCACAATCTCAAAGGAACTCTCGGATTTCCAATCCAAGTTACCGTCTAAGAGTTATGAGGATTTGAACATAAAATAATTGTTTCCTAATTATTTTATTTACGACCAAAAACTATCTTCCATCGTTGGCCCATGTCGGCCAACATTTGGCGCTGCCTAAGTGAAGAATACTCTCACGAGCTCAACAGTGGTCTCAGATTATTAATTCGAGTCTTCGTTTGTGAGTTATAAGGATTTGAAAAATAAAATAATTTTATTTCATTATTTAATTAACGGTTATTCCATTTTAGGGTTTTCTCACTATATGATCATGACAACTAAACTAATGTAACACCTATGATAAACCTACTAACATGAATATATTGGCTCCCTCATTTTCTAATCTGGGAACCTATTTAAGAGTTATTCCATTTTTCCGGGAAAACCACTCAAGTACACTATTTAAACCTTGGCATTTATTCGACGGATCATTCCGGGAACTCCAGGCCATAGAATCGCATGAAATCTTAGCCCTTGGTCTTGAAATAATCCCATATAATTTATAAAAATTACATGGATTTTTGGGACATTACATTAACCCCACGATTAAGTCTTTACGTCCTTATTTTCCAAAACATGGTCTAAACAAACAAATAAGGGTACTGAGCCTGAATCTGGGTCTCCTACTCCCATGTGCTCTCCTCTAGATTCTTATACTGCCATTGAACGTGTACCAGAGTAATTGACCACCCCTGAATGACCCTCTCCTTTCAATCCTCTATCTCCACTAGGATATCCACAAACGTCTCCCCATCATCAATGTCCATCTTTCCCTAGTCGATGACATGAGATGGGTCTTATACATACCTCCTTAGATGTGACACATGGAACAAATCATGCACCCCGTGCATCTGTTGGGGGAAGAGATAGGTGGTATGACACCTCACCAACTCTACTCAGAATATGGAATGGTTGATGATCCATGGAGATAAATTGTCGCACCGTCCAAACCTTGGTATGCCTCATCGAGGAGAGACATGTTGGAATATGTGTCCCCCTCCTCGAACAACAATGTTATCCATTTCCAATCAACATAAGACTTTTTTCAGATCTGTGTAGTTTTCATCTGCTCTCTGATGATCTTCACCCGCTCAGTTGTAGCATGTACCGTCTCCAAGCCCATGAGTGCTGACTCCCCTGGGTATGTCCAGTATAACGGTGACCTATGTGGTCATGTGTACAGTTCCTCGAATGGTGTTATACCGATGGTGGAGTGGTAGTCATTGTTGTACACAAGCTCCACATGTGGTAGTTGGTCCTCCCAACTATGACCAAAATCAATAATGAAATTAAGAATCTTGTCTTCCAAGGTCTTTATGATCTACTCCGTCTGACCATCCATCTATCAGTGAAATTCTATGATCTTGTGCAGTTGAGCCCCAAAAACCTTCTATAATCCCTTCCACAACCCGGATGTAAATCATGCATCACGATCTGAGACTATTGTAGATGGGAATCCATGGAGTTGAACTACCTCTTAGACATAGAGGCGTCCCAATCCCTCTATTGACACCTACTCCCAGATGGGTAAGAAGTGAGACAACTTGGTGAGTCGGTCAATGATCACCTAAATAGTATTGTGTCCCCTAGATGTACATGGTAAGACCGTCACAAATTCAATAGATATCATATCTCACTTACACTTTGGTAGATCAAGGGTTTGTGTCAAACCTCCTGGAAAATAGTACTCAACCTTTACTTGCTGACAAGTGAGGCATGTCGAGACAAACTCAACCACATAATTCATTATCCCTCGTCACCAGAACAGATGTTGGAGGTCTTGGTACATCTTTTCAACATCTATATTTACCACAAAAAGGGTTGTATGGAAATACTTCAAAATATCCTTCTGCAACGCCACTGGCACTACGGTGTGTCCCTTGAAAAGGATGACGTTCTGCCCACCTTTTTGTATATATGTCTGGGGCATTCCATGTAGACATATGGGAACGTGTAGTCTTGAAACTAGAATCTTCGAGTTTCACCACCCTAACTCACTGTAAGAGTGGATGGAAACTACCATTGATTGAAGAAAATACTTCTCCTCTCTATCCCCAAAGGATAACTGAAGCAAGGATAACTTTTATGAGGCCTTATTCCATAGTTGTGAACTCGATCTCCTGCTGATATAATCTGCCACCATGTTCCCCTTCTCAGGATTATAGGCTATCATGAAGTCATAGTCCTAGATGAACTCTGGAAAACATAACTATCTCAAATTCTTATCCTTTTGAGAAATGATATACCTGAGACTCTGGGGCTCAGAGTAGATGATGAACAATTCTCCCACAAGGTAGTCTCACCACATCTTTATTGTGAAGACTACTTATTCCAACTAAAGATCAGAGTGCTCATCAAACTCTGTCTTAATTTCTAAAAATCCAATGAGAACATTTTCCTCCACGAAAAAGGCCACCCATTTCAACTAGTCGATTGCATTCATCATCCCTTTGGTAGTGGGTACTCGTTCTCCACGACCCTCCGGTTAAAGGGGAAAGTAATCCACACATGACCTCGAACACTGGGTCTTACTAAGCCCTTCCTCTGTAAGTGTCCCACCTACAGCCTCATATCACAAAGCAATTTGAAATCCATCTTATATAATTACGTGAATATCGATGCCATCTTGGGGTGCCGAATGATGCAGAATTCCATACCAATGTGTGGATGTAATCCTGGAAACGTATTCTAGAAATACATCCTCGTACCCATCCACTACTACTGGGAATTGAAATCACAAAACATCTAAGGCCACGGGGATTAGGACGGCCACATTCATCTACTCCCTTCCCGTATCCTCCAGCTCTCTATGCTTGGTATGGACCACATTGGGGTGGTGGTTGTGACATGTCAAAATATATACCACTTTCTGATGCCCTCCTAGCTCCTCTACCACATCTTCCACCCTACACAATAATTTCTTCCTGTCATTGTATTTGTCATAGGGGCCCATCCACCATTTCACTATCAGCACGATGGTTTATAAAATCTCTAGAAAAATGTCCCCTTCCATCTCTTCAAAAGTATTACATCTTTCCCACTACTGACATCAACTTTTTGTACCTGGTCATCCATAAGACATTCAACCACAAAGGTTCTCTATACTAGCCTAGTATAAGTAGTAATGCACAAGGAAGTAGTGTTGGCTCGGATTTCACTAAACACATCTCACTCAGATTTCTAACCTTTGAAGCATTGTTCATGCCATATTTATCAAGTACCTAGAATATTCGGTATTCCTCGATTAATACTCAGCTACTGACATGTCATCCTTTCAATTATGTAGATACTATTGGACATGCATAGCCCTTAGATTTTTTATAAAGAGCTTTTCCTTGAAGAAAGGTTCTAAAGCTCTGGCTATAAAAGAGTCACCTCATCGTAAGACTGCATAATCTAAACCCCGTTATCACCCTGCTGAGCCACATAAAAGGTTCACTTACAAGACCTCTATATGATCAATGGTTCCTAGAATAGATGGAAAACATGGTCATCACCTCAATGCATTCCTTGTCACCCAATGAGTCAGGCTCTCCTCAGCACCTGATGGGTCTCTATCGCTGAGAATCGTGTATGGAACTAATCCTACATGTGTCCCCTAATGGTACTATCAGCAGTAACTACTGAACAATGTGTCGTGGAATCATTGGGACCCCACCCGATGGTGGCATCTTGGGCAATGGTCCTTTTACCAAAGCCTTGTCACTTTGTAGACCATCCTCAGGGTCACACAATAGAATTCTGACTGGATGTCTATGTGGAGGCATCTTGAAAGAGAATCAAGACAAACCACAGTCAATTTATTATAACTAGTAATCTGACTCTAACTCAAAATGGTCATGGGAAAACACTAAAAGATCCATAAAACTAGTGTTTTCATGTACTGGGTTGGAAAATAGAATTCAACATTCGGGTGTATGGATACATTGGCTACTGCACCAACACTAGACTCCCTATCCTGAAACATGATCTGTAAACACTTAACACTGTTCCCTCATTAGAATTTATAAAATCTTATTTCATCTGGTAGAACCGACCGCCTTGGATACCACTTTTTCAGGACCCATCCCCCGGGGTCCAAGATGTGACTACCCCAAGCCTGCCTCCGAAAGTTATAAGGATGGAAACTAGCACCGAATGAATTATTCCATGAGTGGGAGCCATTTACCAGAGTACTTGTATGCATTCATAGACACACAATCAAGTACAAAAAAGCTGCAAAGGAAAACATGCATGCCAATAAAATACCACTGAGTAAAGGTACAAGCTATAAGTGAAATTGGCTTGAATACAAGCCCACAAAAAGAAAATCTAAAAACATACATGTACAAAATATCTCTATCTAATTCTCACAAAAGACCCCACCTGAAGGGTAGGTGAAGGGTAGCTACCTGTAGCCATAGAAGTATTACCTTTCATCCCATCTCACCAAGAACCACCTATTCCCAAACCACTATGGTCTCTGTAGAAGCATCCACCTCATACACGGGACACGACACATGCAGGTGAAGCCTATGTAGGGGTGAGAAACAAAATACTATGTAAGGACCCCAACCAAAAGTAAAGACAAAAATAAATCCACAATGAAAACCACAAAGCGTGATCATGAAACAAGAAATCTCAAAATAACATAATCGACAAAATGGAAATTAGGACTATTAGTCGTAACACTGAACACCATGGACTATTGAGGTACTCATCCCAAAGGACAATCCCGGGTCTGCTGGGTCACACATAGCCACTTCTAGTGGATCCAGATAAGGTATCTTGGAGAAAATCCAGGTAGAGTCTCTATGAGAGGATCCACACAAGGTTGCTAGGAGCAGATCCACACAGGGTCGCTAGGAGCTAATCCACACAGGGTCTCTAGGAGAAGATCCATACAGGGTCTCTAGGATCTGATACACACAGGGTCGCTAAGATATGATCCACACCGGGTTTCTAGGAGAAAATCCACATAGGGTCTCTATGAGCTAATCCAAATAGGATCACTCGGAGCTGATCAACCCATGGTCTCTTTTCTTCACATCTCATCCAGCCGCAAGATTCACGCCTATAAAATGCTTGACTTCGGTAGGATCTACACCTCGGTCCATCATTAGTATCTTGACTACCATGAAAATTCAATTAGTGTATTCCAAAAAGACTATATAATTGTAAGGGCTACAATACCATAGACGGTGCGTCAATCGGATGCCTGGGCTGAACCATATTGGCAATTTAGTAAACATGGGGCGGTTGTGTCCGGGCCTAGTCTGACTCGGCCGTACCCACATAACTGACCTAACTTGGGGGGTCCTACATGATCCGACATGATTAGACCAACCCAACCCAACTTGGTTAGGGTCTGGGCTGGCCTGATACGACCTGACCAGTGGGATAGGCCCATTGGACCTTGTTGGACCTTGCTCGGTTCGGTAGTCGGCCCAACCTGTCATGTTGCCCAATGGCCCAGTTTTATCTAGCCCGACCAAAAATAGGGTATAGTATACTACAACCCCATCCACTCAGATGTTCATGTTCCCAAGGCCCGCCTGTAAGGAGGATAGTTTTTCTCCAGGCCAGACCCTTTGAGGTCATCCAGTTCAGCACCCCATGACCTGGCCCACAAGGCAGTCTGATTCATCTGCACATGGCTAGAAAGAGCCAGTCATGCCACCTAGTGCCGCACACAATCTCTGGACCACAAGCTAGTGGAGATCCAAGGACCACATGGCATGGGCCGCGTCCCATCCCTAACAGCCACCGAACAAAGTGTCGGTGGCTCCTGCTGCACCACAGTTGCCTGAGTCGGCCACGGCTTTGTTCGTCGCAGTGAGCCACCTCCCGCCCGTGGCCGCCGCTGGTGTTGGTGCGCCAGGGGTTATATGGGGTCATCATCTCCCCAGCTATGGCTTCAAAAAACCCTCTCCATAATTTTTCATTTGTGGCCATGAAGAACAAACATGAATGTATAATGGTGGAGGGGCATTGGAATTATCTGTGTTGGCCCGCACCTTCAGCGTTGAGGAAGGGTTAAGGCTTTATCAAGTTCTATCTTGATGCAAAAACCCGACGTAAATCACTCTCCTGAAATAAAAAGCAACCCGCAGATCAACATGTTCTTGATATGATCTGCGTTCATTATTTTAGAAGGAAGAATGAAGAAATAAAAATCAAAAGTAACCACTACCTGGGATAGATGTTGGTCAGGGAAGAGCGTCATCATGCGCCTTCATTCACTATTCTGTATTTTTTACTCACGTTGCTAGTTATCTATCGAATGGTCTGAGGAGAATGTGTTAGTCATTCTTCTTTCTCATTCTCCAAGGTGCGTCTTCGTCATTAGTGACTCACTGGTGTTCTTCGTGGGAGATAATTTCCTCACCGATCATCAAAGAAATTATAGCTCTGATTCTCCAACTTATTATCTTATTAAAATGGAAACATGTCGCAGTGTTTCTGTTATGTTGAATCATTGCATTGTTACACTATAACATTAAGAAAATATCATATATGTTATTCTTCAATTAATGAGATGTCACGCTATTCCATTTATGGAATAAATAGTTTGTTCATCACTACGTCACAACAGAATTCCATTTGAATAAAATTAACTTTGTAACTTTATTTTATTTTTCTTAAAATGTCCAAAAATTAACTTTTTCCCTCATCCTGTGTCGGTCCAGGTTAGGTACTATATAAGGTAATTTCACAGTTCCAAATGCAACAATTTCCTTATATTTTTAATATGGGAAACCATTTAGAAGTTTCCAAAATGACGCACGTGCACCATTTTAATTTTCTCAAAAACGTACAAAAACTATCATTCACCCTTTACCCGTGTTAGTCAAGGTTGAGCTCCGCCTAAGGGAAAATCACCCTCACAAGCTCATTGGTACTCTCATATTTCCAATCCAAGTTAATATTTAGGAGTTATAATTATTTGAAAATAAAATAATTTTTACTTTATTATTTTATTTACGGCCAAAAACTAACATCCATAGTTGGCCCACGTCTTCCAATATTAAGATCTGCTAAGGAATGAATACCCTAATGAGATCAATGGTTGTATCAGATATTCAATTTGAGTCCCCTTTCATGTTTTATAAGGATTTTGAAAAATAAAATAATTTTGTTTAATTATTTTATTTTCGGTTATTCCATTTTTGGGTTTTCTCACTATAGCCATGTGACGACTAAACTTAAGTCACACCTAGGTAAATCCTCCATCCAAAAAACAACGGTGGCCTCATATTACTAATCTAGGAACCCTTTAGAGTTATTCCACTTTTCTAGGAAAACTGCTCACATACACTATTTAAATCATAACACATTTCAACAGATCATTCTGGGTAATCCATGCCTTGGAATCGCATACTGTCTTTGTTCTTGGTCTCAAAATAATTGCATATGATTTAGAAAAACTGTTACATGTAAATATGGGACATTACATGTAGGTAAATTTGACTGACTCCTAATGGGCTCTGTGTGGGAGTTTTTTTCCACATCCTGATGGGATGATGGATGTATGATTACCCCCTCTATACCCACTCTCTTCTCTTGTTATTAAGTCTTACTGGTATATAGGGAGGTTAGTTTCCCCATATATGTGTACAGAAGTATGTGATATATTTTGGTATTTAAATCATATTTATTACCACATACTGTATCCAAATTATTATTAGGCTTGGGGTTCCTTAAAAGGTGTTTGGGATGTAATGTATTGAGGTATAATACATGATGTCTGATACATTTCATATGTTCTATTGTGCCTCTTAGAACTATGAGGTTGCAATATATGGTTATGTGATATGGGATGATAAGATTGTAACATTACATCTTTTATCAAAGATATGGAATCTTTTTTTAATTCATTTTTAGGCCCTAAAAATGTTTCTTAAGGGAGTAAAGGATATATCGAGTGCATCTAGGGATCGTTTGGATCCCAAATCCCTATAAATTTAAGAGGAATAATGGGCCTCATTGTTAGTACAAACGGTTTCATGTATCCTACATGGTTTCCTTAACCCGTATAGTTTCATACAGTGGGGAGCTGGGCTACACGGTTTTTATACAACCGTGTGACCCTAGGATAATTATTATGGTCACAACTATATGTTTATTATTGCGTATTTTCATATGGTTTATGTACAGTTACAAAAACCATGCACCTACCCATGTGGGGTTCCCATTTGATGAAGTGTCTTGGCACATAGTTGGTGCACCGTTTGGTCAACCATGCGACCAAACCATACACCATTATTGTTTAAAAGTGAAATACCCAAATTTCCATCAATTTAATGATTTTAATCAACCCATGTTCTTTTACTCCACTCCTCTAGTGGTTTTCTTCCCCTCTCTCATTCATGAGCTCCCTTCTCCACTATTCATGGGGTTTTGGCTATCTCCCTCAATCGGGATCTATTTCCCTTGTCATCAGAAGCATTGGAAATCCCTTAGTAAGCTCAATATTCCTCTCCCTTCTATTTCAAGATTCATCCTTCATCTATTACAATATTTATGTGTGTATTATTTTTCCATATTTTTAGGGAATTGGATGATTCCTTCATTTTCTCCCAGTTTAGATCTATTAAATCATTGAAAATGCATGAGTGTAGTACTACTACATTAAGATTGGTGATTTAGGTATTTCAAACTCATGTTGTATCTTTTTAAAATGATTTTTGTTGTATCAGTCTGTGAACACTTCTAGAGATTCTTTGAGTGTGTTTTATAAATTAATTTAATTGGTTTTCCAAGTAATGTTTGGCCTTAACTTATGGTGAATTTTTTTTTTTGAGTTCTTCTCCTTACCATGGACACCCTTTTGGGTAATACCACTTAATGGAATATTATTTAATCCTTGGGATGATAATTATCGTGTGTGTTTTCAAGTTCACTTGTGATTAGTTAAATAATTAATGAAATGAAACATGAAAAACAGTTGACCAAGAAATAGGCCTTTGAAATTTATTCCCGACACTTTATACAAGAATTATTATTCTTGATGTTTCACTTCGGATTCCACCAACCTTATATTTCATTGTAAATTATTAATCCATATTCCATTGCCTTGGGTTTATGATTTATGCCTCATTTCATGTTGGGTTTTCTCATGCCCAATGCCTTGTGCTAATTTCATTATTCCATTCTTGATGTCTTGAATTGTTTTACATGGCTTGTTTGGTTAGATTTAGATATGTGGGATAATAATTGATGATAGGTGGTTTATATTATATTCCATATATTACATCCCTTTGTTTTTATGGTCACCTTCTATGAGTCGGTAAAGAACAAAAGTTTCATTTGAAGGACATTGTGGATGGACTCACCGTGTTTGGTTTGGATATATTGATATACTAGAAGTGATTCATTGGTATACAATGTATGGGATCTCTGGGGTGATTTTACATACTCATGAGAAATGCTGGTTCCCTAGGGGTGGAATTGAGGATAGACCCATTGGGAAGATTGCTACGCCATTCCTTGGGTGGTACCTAGTCCCCTATGTGAGATACATTGCAGAAAATCAGATTTTTTATGCCATGATAGATACATTTCATTCATTAATGGGTTTTCTTGGATAGAATCAGTGGAATTGGTTATATAATTTATTCCTATAACAACAATTGGGATTCTTTTGAGATCATCGTGTATGGGATCAGGTCTCCATACTTAGATTTGATGGATTGATTTATTACGCCATATGTGATATATCTTATTTATCTTAGAAAAATTATTGTATGAAAACATGGGGATGAGACTACTAAGAAAAAGAACATTATTCGGGTATGCCTACCTCATTTCATTATTCATGATGGTCGATGTATTTATCGTATCACCTGAACATTTACCTCATTTCAAACATTCAACTTTGGATAGACCAGGTGGTATTAGTTGAGTGTACATTTAGAAACCCAAACCAAAGTGTATAATTATTTATTAATTTATTTCCTTAATTTTATTATTATGTAACATAGCCCATTATCTTATTGCATGAAATGGATTATCCTAAATATTATGGGTGGTGGCCAACTGAGATTGCATCTCACACCCTATTTGGGTCTCCATTGGTACCCCAGAAGACATTGCGTTTGTAGGTATTGATAAAGGGGAATGTGTGATGATTCTGATTCTTTATTAACCAGCATCTTTAATATAGAGTAAGGGTCAAAGGACTGAGCCTATTCTCAAGATACTTGTTATAGAAGATGTTGGTATTTGGGTATTTTGGTATAGAGAAAGCTATATTCCAATAACCCTTGATCCTTGTGGGCTACTATTTTTTGTGTAGATACATGGAATACCTTTATCAGCCTATTGTATCTAATAATGTCATTCTTCTTTACCCAATTACTTAGAAATATTTCTTGGTTACATACATTATTTTAGTTGTTGTTTGTTTCTAATTTTTTCTTCTTCTATTTTAATTTTATTTTCTGCTTCTGGGTTCACAATGATCATTCAGATAATATTCTCCATAGGGACACACCCTAGGCCCTCACTTATTGTTGATAGCCTCTAGCATTCGGGGAGGCATGATTGATGTATTATGGAAACTATCTCGGGGAACTGTTGAGTGGCACTTAGGGTAGAATGCTACAAAGTGGTATCAGAGATTTTTTCCTTTTCGTTAGTCTTTGGGATTAGATAAGAGATTGGGATATTGGGATTTGTTCATGATCCCATGCCTGGGAGTAGAAAACCCACACACAAGGGAGACATATATTTCAGAGGATGGGGTTTTTTTCTTGTGTCATTACATTCTCATGGATTTCATCTATGTGTGACACACATTATTTATTCCTTCAATATTTTATAATTCCTCAGACCATATCCAGATAAAATGAGGGTGTTTCAATTATGCATCATACTAGCAACCATAGGATTAAAATTCTAGGCATTATTCCATGCCATTTTTAATTTTCAATTTTCATTTCATTTCTTGCTTGTGATGGTTGTATGTACTTTCATTGTTATGTTATGAATGGATTTGATTATTATAACTAGAAATGTGTGAACTTTTATTATAGGACGGGGAAACATAACTGAAACATAAAGTTATTTCCTTAAACTAATAGTGTTTTCCTACATAGGTTAAACAGACACCTTCAGACATCATTTATGGAATGTTTATCCTTGGTCCATTGGTCACCCGGTATCAAATGTGTTATGGTTAAGATTATGTAAATTCCATATTTAACTTTATAAGTTATATGGGCCCTTATAAATTGGAAAAGGAAAACTATATAATTCATCTATTTCAAAATGGTTTTAAATACATAAATGAATTAAAATGAATACCACCTTTAAATTGAAATTGTCACCTTTTGTGTGTAATTCGAGATCTTAACCCTGACCATGCCTTGTGAATGGGTCGTAGGATATGTCTCCTAGGACTCTTAATATTTTCCCTTCTCCCATAGACCAAGCTGTAGGAGAAGGATGATCATTTTTCCTTGTTTCATGGAGGCCTTATTCTTTCCCTTTGCCTATCACATTCCATATATGGTTTCTTTATCTATTATAAATCCCATATGAAGTATTCCCTTTTCAATTTTATATCAAATCCACCCCGACGAACTTGCATTCTATGCTAAGAGAGTGGTTATGAGAATACTCTAGAGGCAATGGGACCTGATACACCCGTGTTTCCTCCTATTGTTCAACCTGAGACACCCATTCAGATCTTCCACTGGGTCGCAATGCAAAGTTTGTTCATAGTTTTCTTTGGTTCATGTAGTCTATTGAGGGTTCTCTTCTTCCTTCCCTGACAATGTTAGAGTTGACTCATGTATTTCAGTACTAGCATCCTCCCACCATTTTGAGGGATGGTGAAACTCAACCTACATAGTCATGGTTAGAATCTTTGGTATCTATCATCAGCGATATTAATATGTCTCTAGAGAAAAGGGTTGAGATCACTAATTACATGTTATCGGATTCCACCAAGAACTAGTGGGACACCATCTATCAGGTTGAGCATCATCATGGTATATTATGGGAAGATTTATAGATGGCCTTATATGTCCACGTATTCCACTAGTCTCTATGGGTGAATTACACCATTTATTTCATGTATCATTAGTAGGGAACTATGATTATTCTTGAGTACTATTCTCACTTCACTAAGCTACAACATTTCCCTCCATCTCTGATTGATGATGATTTTATGACTATGAGTCATTCTGAGTATGTTCATGGTTATGTTGTCTACTTACAGTTGAACATATTTCGGTTTACTACCATCACATAGATAGTGAAATAGGACCTAAGTACGTAATGTAATATCATAGAAACTGGAAATGTGATCTGTGGTAGTTTAGTTCTAAGGCAGCGCAACGGTTTATCTGGTAGTAAAAAGATCCATTTTGAGGGTAGACATGGGGGAGTGTCTAACCAAGGGACCCACACTAATAACTCTATATTGTGTCACCAATGTGGTAGTCCATGTAATAAAAAGCCTAAACTCATGGGGAACACAATTTTGTGTCTAGACTGCAGCGGGATTGTTCACCTTCAGCGCTTCTTCTGATCCATACTGTCAATAACTAGTGAAAGGGAATCTATACCAATTCCCCTATATTGTATAGGATATGTGACTCCATATTAGTATGGGTGTTCATATTGCCCCATCTGACTTGGAAAAGGTGATGGTGGCCATGTCTAAGGTAGTTAAGCCCTAGATCATTACAATAAGTAGAGTGTAACTGATCATACTATTCAGGCAACATCTCAGGGCCTCCGTTCAGGATATATTTATGTATTGCAGCTAGTGATTGAGGAGCAGATCCTAGGCCCATCTATAGTTAGAGTTAATATTTTAATATCCTCTAATTTGGTTTATTCCCTTTCAGATATATGGTCATCTCACTCTTTTATTACTGGTGTGGTTTATAGAGATACTTCCCCTTGCAATTGAGTAATTTTGTGGAATCATCTCTCCTGACACACCATTAGGGGTAAAAAAAGAGGGCATATTCTAGTGTCAGGCAACCCCCTGAAATTGGTCGGTTATGTTTCTTGAAGAATTTCATTTTCCACAAGATGACTGGCTTCGACGACATTCTTGATATGGACTGGTTTGTGCGTCATCATGCCCAAGTGTATTTCAACCACCAACGAGTGTCTTTCACATCCCCCAATAGAAATACATATATTCATAATGGAGAATTGGATTTCCATGAAGATTGATCTAGACCCATGTAGACTAGGCAAGGAAGGGTTACATCCTAGATGTCCAGTCTCTTTTTGAGAGATCCGTGAATGATTTTAATAGAATTCCCCTATGTGGTGGATCGTTTCATAGATTATTTCCAAGATGATTTATCAACATTATCTCCTAAAAGAGAGGATTAGATGTGAAGTGTTTTATTAGACTTCGAACATCTTCGTGGGGATCACCCATCCTTTTCATAAATAAAGATGATAGTTCCATTAGATTTTTGTGTATTACCTCTGACTGAGTTAGGTTATGGTGAAATATCAATATCTACTTACATGATTAGTTGAAATCATCGAATAGCTCCAAGGAGAAACTATTCTTTCCAAGAACAACTTGATTTCGGGATACCACTAGGTTTGATTGACACAATAAGACATACCATGTATATAATTATGGACTATGTATGGCTTGTACGAGTCTTTGGTCATGTCTTTCATTTATAGGAACACGGTTGTAGCCTTCATGGTTTTTATTAATCGGTTTTTCTACCAATATGTTGATTCTTATACGGATTTTTTTAGATGACATCTTATTGTATTATCACACTAGACACGGTCGTGTTAATCATATTGAGATCATTCTTAATACTTTATGAGAGACCAAATATATGTAGCACTCAATAAATTCCACTTCTGTATCAATAATATTCACATATTAGTCCTTATCATTTCTGAAGCACGTGTATCTATTGAACCAAAGATGGTAAGCATTATGTTTTCTTGGGAGAAAACCAATAATGTGTTTGACTTATGTATTTTTTTGGGATGGTTAGATATTATAGGAGGTTATTCTAGGAAATTCTCTTGGTTGGAGGTTCCAGTTATGTATTGGACTAAGAAGGGTATGCAGTTTGTATGGTATGAAGCCTGCAAGACAGTTTTTTGGGGGTTAAACGGGAGACTGACATCAGTGTTGATCCAGATTCTGCCTGATTCAGGAAGAGGATATATATTTTATTCTAATATTTCATGGATATGGCTAGGGAAATATTTTATGGAGGGTGATCGAGTGAGAGCGTATGGGTCACACTTAATAATGCCTCCTGAGAGGAACTATCCTACGCATGACCTTAATCTACCTATCATGATTCATGATCTATGTTGATGGAGGAAATAATTTTTGGGAGAGTTATTTTCTATTTAAACAGATCATTAAATTCTCATATACATCTCCACTAAGCAGTATTTCAATATTAGGTAATACAGGTCAGTGTAATAACTCCCATAATTTTAATTTGAACTTTCTTAAACACCTGGTAAGTATAAGGATATAGTTGATGCCTTGATATAGAAAACTCAGATGCAAGCAGTCATGAAATGTAGATGTGAGCGGAAATTGATTGATCTATTCTTTGAGATGCATATGTTGGTTTAGGAATAGCATGGGAAACCAAACCTAGAGCCTCTGGAAGTGACATCCACCCTCCTAGAGTGGGTCTAGATAGGGATGTTTTTCAATCCCTAGGGACTCATTTTGAGGAAGATCATTGTAGGTAAGAATGCACCTCTGGGATTGGTTGTTTATTTCAGTGAAACCCTACTCTTACTTACTTGTGTATGGGTACCTACAGATATACAAAATAATTTCAAGAGGGAATCACATGCCTATATTTAGGTAGTTCGTCCTGGGTTTACCAAGATGTGTAGGGATATACATCGTCATTATTGGTGTCTTGGTATAAAGAGGTAGAGAGAAGGTTTCATCACTAGGAGCTCCACTTGACAATAGGTGAATGAAGAGAACTGGTGACCTGCTAGACTCATATATCCTCTCTCTATTAATGAGTGTAAATCTAATGATGTCACCATGAATTTCATGATAGGATTTATGAGAACCCCTTGAGGGAATGATGTGGAATGATTTATCATTGATGGGATTACATAGGTTAAACACTTTCTATCTATCAAAAAACTATATTTGTTGATTATTTGGTAAGTCTTTACATTCATGATATAGTGTGCCTTCTTGGGGTTCCACATTCAATAATTTCAGGCCGATATTCCTACATCACTTCACAATTATAGCAAGGGTTTCAAAAGGCACTTGGTTTAGATTGTATCACCCTCATACTGATAGGCAGTCCAAGAAAACAATATGGGTGTTGTAGGTTATGATTCAGTCCTACATCCTTGATTTCGGATGTTCCTGGGACAATTATACACCTATAGTTTTGTTTTCTTATAATAAAATCATTTATGTAATGATTTAGATAGATCTATAAGAGGACCTCTATGATAGACCATGTCATTCTCTTATATGTTGGTTGGAGGTAGGTGACGCCACTTTATTGGGTCCTTATCCCATTCCGGAGACATCAGGGTAGGTTTAGCTGATTCAGAAGCATATGGCCATATCTCGATCCTGGAAGATGTCTTATACTGATTGTTGTTGTCAACATATAGTGAATGAGTTCGAGCATCAAGTCATTCTATGTTTATTTACTAGATTGGGTCATAGATGAATTAGTTGACTTGTAATGTTAGTTCCATGGTGTGTCGAGCCTTTGGGATAATGGAGAGAGTTAGACTGGTAGCCTATTGGTTGTTATTACATCAGAGGTATTTTTCCATTCATAATGTCTTCAATATATCATAGCATCAACAGTATCATCCAGAACTATCTCAGTCATTTTACCTTAACGATATTGAAATAGACAATAAGAAATCTTTTGGGGAGTATCTAATACATATCATTGATCAGATCATAAAGGAACTACGAGGAATGTCAGTTCCTCTTGTCCAAGTTCTATAGAGGTAGATATGCATAAAAGACCTGACCTAAGAGTTTGAGGCTAGTGAATGCACGCAATTGATATAGATTTTAATGGATGATTTATTAACATAATCATAATGTAATATCGGTGAAGATATGAAATAAGGATGGTAGGTTGTAACCTCACATCTTTTCTTAAAGTTATAGACCATTTTTTGAATAAATTCCATTTTCCCTATTAAATTTTCCTAAGGGAGTAAAAGAGATATCTAGTGTGTTTGGGGCTTGTTTGAATCCCATATTCTTGAATATTTATGAGTCATATTGGGTCACATGGTTAGAAGAAACTATGATTCCCTTCTTGTATGGTTTCCCAAAACAGTGTGGTTGCAGACAGTGAGATATTGGTGGCCACATGGGTTTTCTACCACAACAAAACCCAAAGGACCCTCTCTTATGAACAACTATAGTTTTTTATAGTGTCTTTTTGAATTTTTTTTCAAATGGTTATACAAACTATACTCCTAACTATGTGGGGTACATGTTTAAAATAGTGGCATGGTGCATGGTTGGATCATGGTTTGGCCAACTCTGCTCTGTTGTTTTTTAGGCTGAAATACTCAAATTTCCCCACGTTAATGATTTTAATCCAACCCCTTTATTTTCCGCTTTTCCTCCAGTAGTTTCCTTCTCCTCCTTCACATATGATCTCCCCTCTCCTATCTCTATAGATTTTTGGATATCTTCCTTAATTGGACCCGGTTTCACTTTCTATTGAAAGCATTATAAATCCCTCAGTAAGCACCATATTCATCTTCCATATTTTCCAATTTTAATCCTTTATTTTTTGTTCCATTTAGGTGTGACCTATTCTAACTTATTTTATGGGTTTTAGATGAATCCTTCATTTTCTCTCATTTTAGCTAAATTCATGCTTCAACAACGAATGAATGGAGTGATACTACATTGAGGTAGGTTGTCTAATTCTTTCCTGCTAATTTCATCAATTTTTAAATGATTAATTTTTTTATTCTTTCCATACACTTCCAAAAATCCATCAAATGTGTTTAATATACTAATTCAATTTGTATTCCTTGTAATATGAGACCTTACCTTACGAAGAAAACCATTCATGGATTTTTGGCCTCATGATTCCAAACCTCGTTTGGTACACCCACATGATAGCCTATTCGACCATTCTTGGGATTATAATCATCATGTGTGTTTGTGTGTGTGCACTTTTGATTAATTAAATAATTAATTAATTGAAATAAGATAATTGGTTTACCATGATAAAGTTAATTTATCTTGATTCACCATACATTATAATAGAATTATTATTCTTGATTATTCACTTTGGATTCCTTATTACTTATAATTCATTTCTTATGATTGATCCCATTGTCATTTCCTTTGGTGTAGGATTTATGCCTCAGTGATTGCATATTTTTTATGCCTAGTGCCTTATTCTAAATTCCATATAACACGCCTGATGGACTGAATTGTATGAATTTTCTAGTTGGGTTTGCTTTTGATATTAAAATTCTTATTGATGACATGTGGTTATATATGTTATTCCTTGTGATATGTTCCTTGGGTTCTATGTTAACTTTCTATGGGGTCGGAGATAACAAGAGTATAATTTTAAGAAAATCATGTTTGCTTGGGATCTACATGATGCGTGAAAATAAATGCAAAATATTTCCATATTCAAGCTCTTTGGGTGGATTTTATATACTTATGAGTGACGAATGTTACCTAGGGGAGAAACTAAAGGACATGTTGGCATGATGGATACATCGTGCCTCAGGTGATACCCTACATGGTAAGGACATAGAGATACCATGCCCTGAGTGATACAACAGGTTACTTTATGGGTTTCCTTGGTTATACATGGTGGCACTTGTTATATCATAGATTCCTACAGCATCCCTTTGGATTATTTTGATATTTTCATGGATGGGCTTAGGTCTCCAACCTTGGAATTGACAGATTTATTTCATTCCCCGTATATGAAGTTTCTTATTTATATTATCATCATTTTTGTATTATATCATGGGGATGTGGCTTCCAAGAAAAGCAAAACATTGGGGTCTTCCAACATCATTTTTTTCCTTGATGGCCTAGGAATTTATCATATCCCTTGTCTAGGTACCTTGGTTCAAACATCCGGCTTAGGTAAATGTAAGTAGTATCAGTCATGTGTCCATTTAGGAACCCATATCGAGGTCTTTATTTATTTACATACTCGTATTCATTATTATGTCACATAGATCATTTATTTATTTCATGTAATTTATTGGCTTTAAAGACTTGGAAATTCTGTAGAAAATTTTTTCTTAAATTCTTGGGAATTTTATGAGTCCACAGTAGCTGACGGCGCGTGATTCTGAGGCCCGGAGTGCCCAAAATGATCCGTCAAAGTTTTTTTAAGCTTAAATAAACGTGTGTTTGTGGGTTCCTGAAAAAGTGGAATAACACTTAAATGGTTACTCAGATCAGAAATCGGACGCCACTGTTTCGCTCAGGATGGCTGGTTTACCCTATGCGTGACTTAAGTTTAGTCGGCGCGTGCCACCTGTGAGAAACCCAAAAATGGCATAACCTTAAATAAAATAATTATATAAAGTTAATTTATTTTTCAAATGCTTATAACTCACAAAAGGTTACTCAGATTAAAAATCTGAGACCACCACTGAACTCATGAGGGTAGGTTTTCCTTAAGCAGGTACTAACATGGGTTGGAAAGGGCCACCAGAAAAAGTTAGTTTTTGGACACAAATAAAATAATTAAGTGCCAATTATTTTATTGTAAAATTAATAAATTTTAAATGGTAACTCGGATTGGAAATCCAGGGGTACCGTTCAGTTTGTTGGGACGTGTTTCACCTGGGGAGAGCCTATCCTTGACCGTAGTGGGTTGAGGATGGCTATTAATAATTTTATGAATTTTTTTTCGGGCACGTTCAGTAAATGTGAGAGCGACATTTTATATATTTTGAACCGGTGCATGGAATTGAAATCCAAGGACACTGCTGAACACGCAGCACCGATATTCGCTTAAGGAGACCTTTACCGTAGTTTCATTTTATCGATGTTGGAAGTATATTTTTGGGGATTCCAAATAAAATTAAGTAAAAATATGTGTAACATATTTTTATTTGGTTGGTGGTTAAAACCACCAAGTGGAGGATAGAGGTGGGTCCCACCACACCCTGACCTCCCTTGGGAGGATATAACTAGGTGGGGCCCACTAGCTTGAACCCTCTTAACCTCCCTTTTAAACCCTTGAGCTCCCCATTAATGGGGGAAACTCTTGAAACCTTCCACCTTCCCCCATAATGGTGACAATTCACCCATCAATGAAGTGAGGTAGGTTATTTTAATTAAACTCTTCACCTCCTCTAAATTTTAATTTGAACCATCCCTTAGAATTAATTAAATGAGTTTCCTCGTTTAATTAAACACATCTTTGTGTTGTTGTAGGAATGAATTAAAAGAGGTCGTCCATTGTCATTTTTGGGGTTGGCATAATCCTTTGTAATGCTTGAGAGAGAAGAGCTTCTTCCTTCCAACTAAGAACCACCGAAGAACTCCATTTTGTACATGAAGAACATAGAGAATGCTCCTCGTCTCCAAAGAACGTGAAGCATCATATTCTTCCTTCTTCAACCAAAGAAAGGAAGGGAAGAACCTACGCCCACAAAGTACACTGAGGGCATCGTCTCGTCTCTTCATCACCAAACTCTACCTCCTCCACCTTTGACAGAACGGCGTCCGTCTTCTGCAACGTCCGTCTTCCGCGACTCGTAGAAGTACAACGACAAATACGAGGTAGGTGGATTTGATTATTTTAATGTATAAATTATACTCTTGTTCCTCGTCATTTATTTGGGTTAGATGATGGCCACATGTTATCACCTAATGCGGAGGGAACAGGCCGAACCAACACGGCCTGACACCCCTCTATTTTTTCTTGTTTGGTTGATGTCGAAGGCGGATCTGAAAGGGCGTGGTGCCGTCAAATCGCACCGGAGAAGAACAGCGGCCAAGAGGGCCGCAGCGGATGAAAGAGGAACCGCAGCCAGGAGGGCGGCATTGGAAGAAGAAGCATGGAACCGTCCTGTCGCGGTGGAGCCTAAGGTCATAGCCAAGTCGGGTCATGGCGTCGTCACGCCGTGGTGGAGGTGTGGAGGCGGCCGGCCGAGCTGGCCACCATGGAGCCAGACTAGCGCGACAAGCCGGGCCCCGCGGCCCCTGAACCGGCGCAACACGCCGGTTCTGTTCGACGAACCGGGGGGGAGGGGCACCCCCCCCCTCGTATGGATAGTCGGGATGCCACGATCTAGGCCACCACGGTTGGGCCCCCCAAGGCCGGGCCACCCTTGGTCGGGCCGCCCTTGGCAGGGCCGCCCCTCGGCCGGGCCACCCCTAGGCGGGGCCACCTTCGGTCGGGCCTTTTCGATCTGGGCCGCCCGTCAGGTCAGGCCGTCTCTTTGGTCCGGGTCGTCCCCTCATCTCGGTTCCCTTCCTCAGACCAGGTCGGACCCACGGACTGGGTTAGTCTGACTGGGCCGGACCGGACCCGGACCCGCTATGGCCGTTTACACTTTTTAGCCCGCATCTTGGGCTACGAGTGTCCAATTGACGTACCGCCTATGGAGATGGAATTCATGGAGTGATATGATTCTTTTTAATACTCCACTTGAGGTTTGGATGCAGTTGGAGTACGGCCAGGTTGGTTTAAGCCTAATACCCAACCGGGCCCCTGGAAAAGAAATGCCAATAACTCTTAGACCGGGCGTCTGATTGATGTGTTGTCTATCGCGTTGGGTTCCTTATGATGAGATGGAACTACGGGATATATCAACTCAGGACTTCATGATAGTTGGTCTATCGACACTTGGTATGAGGATCGGACCCTCCCAAAATCAAGCGTGTTGTGTGCGGGAACCCTAGAGCTGGTTGCGACTAAGATGTATCGGAATCGTCCATGGGTTCGATAATGATGATTACTATACCGGAATCCTCTGTGGGTTTGACAGTAATGACTATTGTACCGGGATCCTCCGTGGGTCGGACAGTTCTGACTTCTGTTCCTGTATCCTGTGTGGGTCCGACAGAATAGTTGGTCCTGTATCCTGTGTGGGTCTGACAGCTTTGCAGGTCCTGTATATTGTGTGGCTTCGACCGCATAGATGAATCAGCGACTACATCTGATCATCTCTATCACTCTAGAATAGCTGGTCATATATCCTATGTGGGTCTGACAGCTTAGTTGTTCATGTATCTTGTGTGGGTCCAACAACTTAGATGAATCAGTGACTACATCTGATCATCTATATCACTCTAGAATAGCTAGTCATGTATCCTATGTGGGTCTGACAGCTTAGTTGGTCCTGTATCATGTGTGGTTTTAGCAGCTTAGATGAATTAGTGACTACATCTAATCATATCTATCACTCTAGAATAGCTGGTCCTATATCCTGTGTGGGTCTGACAGCATAGCTGGTCCTATATCCTGTGTGGGCCTGATAGCTTAGATGAATGAGTGACTATATATGATCATCTCTATCACTCGAAAAAATATGTATACCTGTGTTATCTGAGCCTTTTCTTTCAACCATTATCATCATGGTGATTGACTTTACTTCATTTGTGGACTGGGTTGTTCTTGGGCTCAAGAATTGGAGCTGAACAGTGATTGTTAACTTCGGTATATGTATGGGAATATACCTAATTAAGGTTGGTTGATACTTCGTGTTTGTATCTTTATTTTGTCCTTTATTCTTAGTGGATTCTAGGAGACCTTCTGGGGTCACGGGGTCCCCTATTGAGTATTCTTATACTCACTTTGCACGGGCTTCACCCGCACCTTGTTGTGTTCTGTGTAGGGGACGGACAGCATTGATTGAGGCCGAGGGGGATGAACAGGTGGCTACTCGGAGTAGGACTGGACGGGACGTACCTCAAGTATGAGTTGTTTGAGTTCTATACCTACCCATCAGGTAGGATTCCACAGTGGACGACCCATGAGTTTTATTCCCTTTTTACTTGTACTTATTCTTGTTGTTTAGTTGGGTTTGTATACCGGAACATTTACTTTCAGCACTACCTTTGTATTCAGTTTTACATAGTGTTTTGCTTCAAATTGTTTACTCTAATGTTGTGAGATTTTTTTATAAAGGAAATGCCTTCCCAACTTCAGGATTTACTCCTTTGGTGCTAGTTTCCATCCCCTGGCCTATGGAAGGCGGGCTTGGGGTAGTCACGACACGGGTCCTGAGGATGGGTCATGACATTGGCTAAGACATCGGGGGTGGTGGCATACTATATTTGTATCTCACACCCTGCTTGGGAAGTTATTTGTACCAAAGTTTACTTTATGATTGCAATTATTGATAAAGGGAGGCATGCAGTTTTTGATGCTTGATTGATTTATATCTTTATGATTGAGTATGTGTAAGAGGAATGCGCATATGCTCGAGATTATTGTTATAGAAAGTTTTGGTCCTTTGGTATTTTTTTTAACATTAGGTATATTCATGTATCCTCTGATACATGTGTACTCCTATTTTTTATATAGATCCGTGACATAAAATTATCATCATTTGGTATCTTATATTATTATTCACCGTCTGTAAGATATTTATTACTCTTTGTTGGTTATTTATATTATTTTTACTGATGTTGGACTATAATTTTGTATTCCTCTATTTACCATTTATTTTATGTTATTGTGCTCAATTTGATCTATGAGGGTATAGTATCCCCACAGAAACAAACTAGACCATCACTTCTAGTCAGTAGCCTCAGGTATTTGGGGAGGCATTCTTGAGTTCTTGTGGACATTTTCTCAGGGAACTACTAAGTAGAAGTCAAGACAGGATGATATAGAGATGATGATATTTATGATGTTATAGCTGTGATTCCTTTCCCATGAGTCTTCAAAATGGATTACATTTCATGATTGATGGATCACAACGTCTAAAGTTAGGGTAGAATGGTAAAAAAGTAGGGAAAGTGGGTGAAGGGTACCCTTGATGCTTCATTAATATATTATATACTCTCTTTTATGTAAAACATGGTGAGAGTTAGACATGGTGAGGCTAGGAATAAAGTATACCTTTTTCGTTGATGATATAGTTTCACTATTTTTTATTGTGTTTTAGTATGCTTTATTTTATATTTTGCATGGGAGTCTCTAGGGAAGATCCTACTAAGTATATTTTTTTAATCAACCCATTCATATATAAATAGTTTTTGTTCTCTTAGATCATGTTTGCAATCAGGCTGGATATTACTAGAACACAGTTTTCAGGAGTGGTTTGGGATTCATGCTCTCTACTTTCTATACCTTTTCTTGTACTTGTAATTTTACATTTAGTTATTATATGACTCCATGTAATTTAATTTTTTAATTTGGGACCAGTGTGTGTGTGTGTGTTTGACCAGGCGTAAATTAGAGTATTTTTATTATCTCTCTTTTCTTAATGTTCTATTTGAGGATAATTCCTCTCAAATGATTGATTATTATACCCACAATGCTATTCATCATCCTAGGGTCAGCTAGAGGAGACACTCAGTAAATAACAATCACCCTTCCCTCATTGTTGCCCAAGAGGTGTAATCCTTGGGGGAGGGTTATGAAAGAGTTCTATTATATGTTTAGTTTTAAGGGATTGGATGGTGTATGGAGTAAGGCATAATTGAGGTCTCATGGGTTTGTATGGAAATCGTTTCAGCTAAGTTTAGTGAGAAATATAAACACAAGAGATGAGCTATGACATGGGTATTTAGGGACCCCTGTGATAGGATGCATAGACCTCTATGTTTACTGAGCGTACTAAATGAAGTGGTAATGGTTGCATGGTTGAGTCCTAGGAAATTGTTATGAATTATTCTTCTCTACTCCTTTGTTTGAAATGGTTATAACTTGGGATATGTTAAATCCTTAACAAAAATGAAATAAAAAAAATTAATGTAAAAAATTATATATTACGGGTTTATAATCTCTAAAAATTTGTTCTTATCTCAAACCTGACTCTAGGTCAAATTCCTCATCATGTTCAGGCAAACAATGTTCTATAGGTTGTTCCCTAAATAGCAACAAAGTGGAGGTTGATGCAAATTACACTTGGAGGAGTAAAATCCTATATTTTTAGTGATAGAATCTGTATATGAATGATGGATCCATTCCAGATTCCATCATAGAAGATAGGTTCAAAGAAGTTGATAAATATTTCATTTCATTTTGTGCTTGGAAGGATCACTGGGTTTAATTAATTGTGATTATGCTTTGCGTAGAAGCATGGTAGTGGTGGATATTATTCCTTAGGGATCGTGAAGAGTCTGTAGTCTCATGTGAGAAGTCCTGAGACCATTTTGAAGCATATTTTTTTCTTTGACTGTAAAGTAATATCATATCCAGAAGCAATATAACGATTGATATGAGTTCCAATTTGTGAGAGTATGGGATCCATCTCAAGACCCCTTTATGTCATACTTCAGACTGGTTTCCAGATGTAGTGGTTAGGGGATGCATTTTGAGGAGGCTTTGTGTCTAGAGATCTATAACCAGGTCATCCGTTTTTTAAAGACTCTTATCAAGGTTCTGTAATGTGAAAAGGTTATTGATATGACTCTTTCTAGAACAATATATTCATAATAAGGAGACATATGGATTCCTCATGAAGTATATTTTTAGTCTAGGGATCTTAGTATCTAGGACAAAATTGATTTTGGTAAACTAAGGGTAGGTATCATCCATCATCATCTAGATTCTCATCGGGGATCTCAAACTTATACCAAGGGATAATAAGAATGTATTTCTTATTGAAGTTGTGGTCATCAAAATTGAGAGTGTATTGTATTTTCGGGAATTCATCATATTCCTCGTGTTTCTATTCAGGTTCCTCCATTGAGGTATTTTTAGTTGAGGATGTTGTCACAGGGTGTTCCAGTTTCGGTTTAGTAGAGTTGAGATGGGGCAGGCTGAGTATAGCCTGAAGATTCTTCTCATCCTCCTAGAGTAGAGTGCGGCCATGGAGGTGGTCGTAAGGATGGTCATATAGGATGTAGAGCAATTTTTGGTCAGATTTATGCATTATCATTACTAGTTCTAGGAATTCTAGATGTAATTTAAGGTACCCTTTTCTTGTTCTCTACATGGGTGGATGATTTTTTTTATTATGGATTGACACACTTTTCTTTATCACCTACAACCACACAGGCTTTGGGATATGAGGTAGATAGGCTTTTAGGTTCTTTATCATTGACTACTCTAGTTGGGGTTTGAGCTTACATATATAAAGTATGTAGATACTATGAGATTGTTGTAGGGCATCACCATTCTTGGGGAGATTTCCTATGTCTGTGGTTATGGCCATATGACATCATCCTTATCATGAATTGGTTGTATTCACTAGAGTATATCATGGTTTACTTCCAGAATTAGGTTATGTTCTATGATGAGAATGGTGATTCAGGGGTGTTTATGGGAGAGTGAAACCCTCATATGGGTTAGAGGAGTGTTTCATGATGGTCGAGTTAATGTTGAACTCATCGAAGGCTTAGAATTCAGTGATTCTAAGGGTTTTGAAAGAGTAACCTGATGTCTTTACAAAGAAGGTTATAGCAATACCTGCTCAATCGGATTTCTAGTTTGGTAACAAGCTACATCCAAGTGTGTCTCATATCATGATGCCTTCATATATGATGGAACCTTATGAATTTTGAAATCATTGTGTACAACTCGATGATATTTTACAATGAGGTTTTATTGAGATAAGTGTTTCACATTGGGGTGCACAAGTTTTTTCCTTGATGAATCCTGGTTATAGTTTACATCATTTTGTGGATTATCATATGTTGAAGCAAGTGACAGTGAAAAACAACTATCCTCTTATGGGGATTGATTATTTTTTCAATCAAGGGAAGGGAGAAAGTTGGTTGTTGAAGATCAGTTTCTATTCGGATATCATTATATGTTTGTGAAGGATGAGGATATCCTAAAGACTGCATTCTGTTGTCTTCATCAGAATTATGAGTTCATTGGGATTCCATTCAGTGTGATAAATTATCTATTTTCATTCATCAGTTTTATAAATTTAGTGTTATGATATATCTCAGATAATTTCATGGTGGTTTTCATCGATGGTTTCCTTATGTACCCCATATATGAGGAGGAGCATGCAGATCTTCTACATTTCATTTAAGAATTCTTCTACATGGTTAATTATTTGGGAAGATGTTGAAGTGTTAGTTATGGGATCCTGAATTCTATTTCCTGGGAAATTTTTTGTCCCTCTAGAGAGTAGTTGTGGATCCTTGTATGATAGAGGAATTTGTTTCTTGGGAAGCCCTAAAAATAGTGGTCAAGGTGTGGAGTTTCTCTATTCTTGAGGACTATCATATAAGGTTCCTAAATGATTTCTCTCAATTTTTGACTCCTCTGAAAACCTATACCTAGAATAATCTGACATACTTGTCGACTGACCACGGTAAGACAACTTTTGTTTACAAATAAGAGATTTTGGTCAGTATTTTAGACTTTTGTTTTCAAGTGGAGGGAGATCAGTTTGAGGTCTTCTGTAATGTTACGTGACTCTAGTTAGGTTTTTTTTCACATACAACAGATATTAGTTGTTTATTATGTGTCTA
Source organism: Viscum album (assembly GCA_963277665.1). Lineage (NCBI taxonomy): Eukaryota > Viridiplantae > Streptophyta > Magnoliopsida > Santalales > Viscaceae > Viscum > Viscum album. Next base: position 1,377,630,272 of record OY728120.1, on the reverse strand, counting down.
GAAAATTATGTCCCCTTTAGAAAAACTATGCCACCAATGATCTTGAGTTGGTTAAAATCTTTTATGTTATGAGGGAATTACCTCATCGGTGATCATTTTGTGGTTTTTATCAATCATAAGAGAAGGAGGTATGTCCTCTCCCAAAGCGAATTGAATTTACTTTAGGATTGGTTGATGGAATTCTTGAATAATTATTACTTGGAGATATCATATATACATATCAATGGAAATCTTGTTTCTGATTCGCTAAGCAGGATATTATATAGTGATTTCATATGTGAATCTAGAGATTCATGGATTTTGATGGAATAAACCTCAGTGATGAATCTATATATGAGAAAGGTTAGAGGTATAGGATGTATTTTACAGATTATTATGTAGTAATATTTGTTATAATAGGTGGAGGATTCCAATTTTAGGGATTCTAATAGAGAGTTCTAAAGAGACTGGATATTTTTTAGTGATTCCCCTGATGGTTTTTATAAGTATGGTCAATATTGTGTGTTATTCCAAGGAAGGATTTTTTTCCCTTTTGGTGATGGATGATATAGTTCTTTTTTTATTTGATATTTCAACTTTTTAAGCACATCCTAGTGTGGAAGAGATGTACCAATCATTGATAGGTCATTTTTGGTGGTCTGGGTTGAAGCGTTTAGTTGAAGATTTTGTTTCTCGATGTCTGGTCTAACATATGGGGAAGGTAAGGCACTATGTTCCTGGTGCATTTCTCAATATTTTCAATTTTCCCCACTATAAATGGTATGAAATATTGATATAATTCATTATCATTTTACCTTATAATTAGTGAAGCTATGATTCTATATGGGTGATAATGGATTGTTTGATGAAATCATCCCACATTATAGAGATCAAGAAGTTGTGCTCAATGGTGCTTCTATCGAGGGAGTATATATTGGATGTCGTGTAAACCCATGGATTCCCAATATAAATAATCCTATATATGGATCCTAGTTTATCCACCATAGTGTAGAGAGGTCTCCAGTATTCTTTTAGCTCGCGTTTATTCCCTAGGAATTCCATTCATTCACAGATATATGGTTAGATAGAGTGGACTATACTAACTCATGACGAAATGTTTCACTCTTATGTCTTGGATTTTAAAGGTTTGTGGATGAGGCACTGTAACAGCCCGAGATTTTATGAAAAATATTCTTTTTTATTTTACTAATGTCTTGTGTTATACGCTACACCAAAAGGAGCTTGCACAACACGCATCCTTGACTTGCCTTGCATTACACGCAATCACAACCTTCCTCGATAGCGTGTGTGGTACGTAATCCTGAGATTCACGAAACAATGATATGCTATTAAAATATTATTAAAACTAGCCGTTATGAATAGTAATAACCACTTTTTAAATTTTAGAAATTTTAACTCTCAAAATGGACTTCATTTTTGGATTCGGAGTATCGAATTTAGCCTAAGGTGAAATTTTGGTACTTTTCGGATAACTTTCATATTCTGATGAATAGTGAAAATTACTAAATTATAATTAAAAACAACTTTTTTAATCGAAATAATTAATAGTGATAAATTATTAATTTGAGTGGTTTTAAAGTATATTTAGAATATATTTTTACAATTTAATACAATGTTGGTCATTGGTTGTAATTTCACATTTAAACAAGACATAATCAAGTGTCAATCTTTTGATATATATTGTTTCCTAAAAACACGCTATTTATTTTAACAGCGGGATTTAATTATAAAATTAATTAATGTAACTTCTATGTTATGAATTTGGTAAAATAGATTTCATTTTTGAACTCGGAATATGAAATATAGCTTAGGATGAAATTTTGGCATTGTTCTGAAAAACATCAATTTTTGATGAATAGTGAAACTACTAAGTGGTAGTTAAAAAAACTGAATTTTTCATAAAACTTAATTTTGCCGCTTCTGTGAATGGAATTTCGAAAATCCGAGAGACACAGTTAATATCAAGGACTAAAATGTGGTTCAATGAGATGAAAATAATTTTTTGGTGAATAGTAACTTTTTACTTTTTTTTACCGCGGTTAATAGTAAATAGGGTAACTAAGGGTAAATATGATATTACTATTACCCTAACACATGTCCTAATTCTATTGGACAAGTGTAATTCGACCAAAAACAAACTTAGGAATTAAATATGACCATTTAGGCCCACTTGGATTATATTAGGACATTTATTATTAATTTATTTAAAGAAGGGTCAAAATAGTTAAAATCAAAGTTTAATAAGTAAATCATTTTTAATATGGGGTTATACATAAGATAAATTCGACTATAAATATTCATTAGAAAGATAAAAATATTTCCTACATGATTGTATTTTATTTGTAATTTTTAGACATCAAATAATATAATTTATTTATGACATAAAGATGATGCAGTAATTATCTTGTTAATGAAATATTGACATAATTGATGTTATAAACACAAAAATAAATGAAATTTGAGACTTTTTATGAATTAAACTAATTTTCTAGGTTACTATAATATATTAGTGTTGATTTAATCAACTTGGTTCGAACATATAATTCTGTTATGACTTTCACAAAAATAATATATCAAATAGTGTCAAAATTGACACAAAATAGTTTTTAAATCAAATATTATATTATTAATTGTTCTTTATTCCTAAAAATCTAAGGTTCGGCCAAATGACATAGATAAGGATATATGTATTAATAATATACAATTTGGGGTTCGTTTGGCATGTTATAGTAAGTTTATTAACCATATAATGTAAGAAAACAAAAAGACACGGTAAAAGTTAAATTATTTAACTTAGAGTTAAATCTAATTGATAAGGTTAAAATAATAACCTAAACTTGTCTAAATCTTATTGGATGATAGGATTTCGACCCATCCCCACTTTAGCTTCGAAATAAGACCCTTTGGAACCATTATAAACCGATTTTGACTTTAATATAAAATAATATTTTGAGATATTCCTAAGGTGCCCCTCTCCTCCCTTATAAAAGGACACCTCCTCCCCCTCCTCCTCACACCAATTTGAGCACTCAAGCTCGGCCAACCTCTGCCAAAATCTCTTCTCCACTTCCCTAGCAACATTCTAGAGGTTCTGGTCTTCCTCAAAGACCAATTTTAGTTCCCTAAGAGGAGGTCTCCAAAAGGTGCTTCAAAGAAGAGGTAATTACCGTTACCAATTCTTTCATCTTTATTTCTTCTTCCACTTCTTCTTCTTAGGTTGTTTCATTATGAAGTAATAACATCAGTATCACTCATATAGTGATATGTTATTATAAGTATGAAACAACCCTATTTCACCATCTATCCATCCTACGGAAAAAGAAATCACCGCGCGTGCGTACGTACGGAATACCGTCTCCACGCCGTGGTGTAATCTATTTTCCACCACCACCTTACATGGATGGGTATAATGGTGTAAAGAATAACTATACATAGTTATTAAAACATCATATTGATTCTGATATATTGTATAATCCACTCCAATTCAATTCAATATTTATAGAAATGATATCATCGCTCGTGCGTACGTACGGACTACCGTCTCCACGACGCGATGAGATTCATTCTCCATGTTAACCATTTAAGAATGATTATAATGTATATATAAGAAATAATAATGAAATATATGACATTATAAAGCTACTGGATTTATGTATATATATACATATGTATGTCATCTACTTACTTCCATTTCCAGACAATAAGGAAAGAAAAACAGCGTTCATGCGTACGTACGGACTACCGTCTCCATGAACGGTGTTTTTCATTTTATTTATCTATCTATTATATATATATATATACTGAATATATATGATATATAAATCATATTTTATATTCTGGAAGTAAGTAAATCATGATATAAGTAATAATGATGTCCAGAACAACAAGTCAAAACACCTACGATAAATGAAACGATTTTACCCAAAACGCTTCTTTAACATGGAATTTACAAAAGAACGGGTAATATAATGTCATAAGTGAACCATATATGATATCATAACAATGAATATGATTCTGTAATAAGTCAATAACATGATTTAAATCATTATACAGGAGGTTCGGACACTTACAAAGCAAGTCGGACCTAAGGTAAGGGAAATATCACAATCTCATTTTTATCCGAGATTGTTTATTCGTAAGTATTTACTGGGGTGTATTTTATCATCCACATCCATGTTCCCTCAATATGAAATATTGTTTCCATCCACTTGAAATAGTTTAAATCCAATTTTACCCTTAGGTGAGTTTTTAGTAAAGAGTATGAAAGGAATCTTTTGTCGTTTTTCCGTACGAGGTATTTTTTTGACTTTTCCGACAAAAGTACGAAGAATGTTTTTTTAACTTATACGGCATGAATGGATTTTTAAAACATTACTTCAAAGAAGCTTCCTTTACAAGTTTTCAAGTTTATTTTTAATCAACTTCTTTTATTTTAAAGTTTTATGACATGTTATGAAAGGAAAAATGTTTTTGAAGAAGAAAGGATATTTTCCTCAAGAATTCAATTCAAGTGTTTTATCAAAATTATTTTCCATCTAAGATAATAAAGGGTTCTGTTTTTATCCCTATTATTACATTGGTTTGATTATGTTGTGATGGAAATATTTTTATGAATTCCTTCATCTTATATTAATTGATTTATGATGTCATGATGTTTCAAGAATTTCATTTTGTTACATGTGTTATGCGATGATGTATGATTATGTGGCACACATAAGAAAGGATTCATTATAAGATGGGTGGGACCTATATCTCCCTCCAATGCATTGGGTAAAGATTTTATATCTCATGAGATAGACATGGCTGGAACGGAAGGTTATTTCGGTTCAGTGATACAGGACTGAAACGAGGAGTGAACTCGGTTCAGAAAGGGACTTTGTCCACTAAGATAGTCTTGGCAATAAGTCATGACTAACAAGAAATGATTTTCCATGATTATGTGTGCATGCCACAAAGATTCAAGTTTTATGTTATGATTATGGGGATCTCATTTTCACTTCTATGATTTATTCCATGTTAAGATATTATGATCTCTTTTGCAGGTTTTAATTTTCAAAAAGATATGATATGATTTTTATTTCCTTTATTTGCCCTTGCTGAGCATTTGAGCTCACCCTTTTATGTTTTCTTTTCCCCAGGATATAAAGAAAGGTTTTAGGTAAAAAAAAAGGAAGATCTTTGTGGGAGATTTTGAAGATCTTTCACCAGGATTAGAAGATTACGTTCCGAGTTTCCAAAGACACTAAACTATTACGATCCTTGTGTGTGTATTTTTGTTATGTATTAAGTATTCCGCAAAAGTAATGTAATGTTCATGTACGTTAGGCTTCGGGTCTCTACAGTTGGTATCAGAGGAAAGGTTTAGTCAACCTTTGGAAACTAGGATGCGAAAACGTTAGTGAGATCCCTAGAGATATTTCTAAGGTATGTCTAGGGATGCCCCTAAGGATAAGTATACGTATAGGATATAGTTCTAGAACTATGGTAACGATATTAGATTAAACCAAAGATGATAGATATTTAATTTACTCCCCCTTTATTACGATTTTTGCATCTAACACTATTCTGTTTGGGTTTTAGAAAATGGCTGGAAACAAGATGATTCACAATAATGGAGGATATGATGGACAATGGAATGATATTCTTCATGAGAAACCAAATGAAATGGGATTTGGAAGTCCAAAGATCATTATTATGCCGAATCAGCAATCTCATAATATGATCAATAAAGTAAAATTTGGTAAGTTTCCTGACTCGACTAATAAGAGAAAGATGGAGTTTCATGATGATCATAGAGGAAAGAAAATTCAATTTCCCCTATGTAAATCATGTGGGAAGAGGCATCAAGGAGAATGTTTCAAGGGAACTGGAAGATGCTTTGGGTGTGGAAAAGAAGGACACAAAGCAAGTAAGTGCAAAGGAAAAGGTTCGGTTAACACCATGGATGAGGATAATGGTATTGCTACGACATCAAAAATGGTTAAGTGTTTTAAATGTGGAATGTATGGGCATTATGCAAACAAATGCCCTAAGGGAAAGACTCATGAAGAGAATCAGTATGGTCATATGGGTAGTATTTATGTGGATGATGATGAAGAGACTACAAATGATATGTGAGATGAAAGAATTTTTGAAGCTCGGTCAATGGTTTGAGAATGTAGTGGAATGATTACATGTTTATCATGTGTAATTTTGGAATAAAGAGACATCTATGGATTGTTACACTGTTGTCTTTCCTTGTGTTTTGAAAGTGCATGATTAATGTTACCAGTATCCATGAAAGGTTATTCAGATATTTTTGGAATGTAGATGATATGCGCATAATGAAGGGATAAGGAGAAAATTAAATGTTTGATAGTATTCATGAGCTCATGATTGATATAAGGACTAAGTGATATCATGGTTTGAGTATATAGAATTTTGAGGATTTTGGTATGTGGAAAGTGTTAACTTTTAACTGCACTCATGTTTTCACTAAGGTATTCAAGAGAATACACGATTAAGGACTTTGAATGTTTGGAATGTGACCAACAAGACATATCTTATGATATGTGGGGATCAACGACAGTATTAAATCTCTGGTAATAGATGTCACTATATTATGAGAGTGGACTGCAGTATTATGTATAAGCCTAAAGATTAGACTGGATTATGTTGGACATAAGTTAGTATTGTTTAAGGATAGAAGATTTTCGATATTATTGATGGGATGTTATAGTGACGTAGTTTTAGAAAAAGGACAACCTGCAGGACGGGCGACAGCCCATCGCTTCGGACAAGGCTGTAGGAATCGAACCCACAACCGAAGTGCAACTGGCCTTTATCGCCTACCGCTGACCTACAGGAAGTCCCTGTTTAGTAGAAACTAGTTTTATTATATTAAGCAGTATGATATATGAAGTATAAGTCCATTTTAGGAACTATATATGATTAATCTCACTATAGATCGACTTATGTATATAATTTTTGTTAACCTTTTGTTTGAGACAGATGGAATGACCCGTCATTCTATCACATGATCTGCTAACACTTCACGAATAACAAATTCAACTTCATTTATTTAAGAGATGAAGTGGAAATTGTTCTAGGCACGAACAATAGTGAAATTGTACCAAAATAAAGAAAGTATTTATTCCAATTCAAATTTTCAACTTTAGGGAAATGATCTTGAAAACCAAAAATGTTGTCCTAGTGATCTTATACCTGATGAATCAGATGGTACCTTATATCATCACAACTCTATGGATTTGTGATTACTGGCTTTTCCATAGCCATGTTCTCTACCACTCTCCATCAGAACATGATGGTTAGATTTCTCTTCCATATCCATATTTTCACCTATGTGGAAACCCAGTGATTAGTTTATTTGGGTAATCGTTACATTTCATACTTTAGTTTTTAAAGCCAAGTTTTGGTATTCCCTTTTACGATGTGGGTTTCTATTAAAGAAACTTTCGAATAGTAAACCATTTATAACCCCGACGAATTTCGAGGGCGAAATTCATTTTAAGGGGGGTAGAATGTAACAGCCCGAGATTTTATGAAAAATATTCTTTTTTATTTTACTAATGTCTTGTGTTATACGCTACACCAAAAGGAGCTTGCACAACACGCATCCTTTACTTGCCTTGCATTACACGCAATCACAACCTTCCTCGATAGCGTGTGTGGTACGTAATCCTGAGTTTCACGAAACAATGATATGCTATTAAAATATTATTAAAACTAGCCGTTATGAATAGTAATAACCACTTTTTAAATTTTAGAAATTTTAACTCTCAAAATGGACTTCATTTTTGGATTCGGAGTATCGAATTTAGCCTAAGGTGAAATTTTGGTACTTTTCGGATAACTTTCATATTCTGATGAATAGTGAAAATTACTAAATTATAATTAAAAACAACTTTTTTAATCGAAATAATTAATAGTGATAAATTATTAATTTGAGTGGTTTTAAAGTATATTTAGAATATATTTTTACAATTTAATACAATGTTGGTCATTGGTTGTAATTTCACATTTAAACAAGACATAATCAAGTGTCAATCTTTTGATATATATTGTTTCCTAAAAACACGCTATTTATTTTAACAGCGGGATTTAATTATAAAATTAATTAATGTAACTTCTATGTTATGAATTTGGTAAAATAGATTTCATTTTTGAACTCGGAATATGAAATATAGCTTAGGATGAAATTTTGGCATTGTTCTGAAAAACATCAATTTTTGATGAATAGTGAAACTACTAAGTGGTAGTTAAAAAAACTGAATTTTTCATAAAACTTAATTTTGCCGCTTCTGTGAATGGAATTTCGAAAATCCGAGAGACACAGTTAATATCAAGGACTAAAATGTGGTTCAATGAGATGAAAATAATTTTTTGGTGAATAGTAACTTTTTACTTTTTTTTACCGCGGTTAATAGTAAATAGGGTAACTAAGGGTAAATATGATATTACTATTACCCTAACACATGTCCTAATTCTATTGGACAAGTGTAATTCGACCAAAAACAAACTTAGGAATAAAATATGACCATTTAGGCCCACTTGGATTATATTAGGACATTTATTATTAATTTATTTAAAGAAGGGTCAAAATAGTTAAAATCAAAGTTTAATAAGTAAATCATTTTTAATATGGGGTTATACATAAGATAAATTCGACTATAAATATTCATTAGAAAGATAAAAATATTTCCTACATGATTGTATTTTATTTGTAATTTTTAGACATCAAATAATATAATTTATTTATGACACAAAGATGATGCAGTAATTATCTTGTTAATGAAATATTGACATAATTGATGTTATAAACACAAAAATAAATGTAATTTGAGACTTTTTATGAATTAAACTAATTTTCTAGGTTACTATAATATATTAGTGTTGATTTAATCAACTTGGTTCGAACATATAATTCTGTTATGACTTTCACAAAAATAATATATCAAATAGTGTCAAAATTGACACAAAATAGTTTTTAAATCAAATATTATATTATTAATTGTTCTTTATTCCTAAAAATCTAAGGTTCGGCCAAATGACATAGATAAGGATATATGTATTAATAATATACAATTTGGGGTTCGTTTGGCATGTTATAGTAAGTTTATTAACCATATAATGTAAGAAAACAAAAAGACACGGTAAAAGTTAAATTATTTAACTTAGAGTTAAATCTAATTGATAAGGTTAAAATAATAACCTAAACTTGTCTAAATCTTATTGGATGATAGGATTTCGACCCATCCCCACTTTAGCTTCGAAATAAGACCCTTTGGAACCATTATAAACCGATTTTGACTTTAATATAAAATAATATTTTGAGATATTCCTAAGGTGCCCCTCTCCTCCCTTATAAAAGGACACCTCCTCCCCCTCCTCCTCACACCAATTTGAGAACTCAAGCTCGGCCAACCTCTGCCAAAATCTCTTCTCCACTTCCCTAGCAACATTCTAGAGGTTCTGGTCTTCCTCAAAGACCAATTTTAGTTCCCTAAGAGGAGGTCTCCAAAAGGTGCTTCAAAGAAGAGGTAATTACCGTTACCAATTCTTTCATCTTTATTTCTTCTTCCACTTCTTCTTCTTAGGTTGTTTCATTATGAAGTAATAACATCAGTATCACTCATATACTGATATGTTATTATAAGTATGAAACAACCCTATTTCACCATCTATCCATCCTACGGAAAAAGAAATCACCGCGCGTGCATACGTACGGAATACCGTCTCCACGCCGTGGTGTAATCTATTTTCCACCACCACCTTACATGGATGGGTATAATGGTGTAAAGAATAACTATACATAGTTATTACAACATCATATTGATTCTTATATATTGTATAATCCACTCCAATTCAATTCAATATTTATAGAAATGATATCATCGCTCGTGCGTACGTACGGACTACCGTCTCCACGACGCGATGAGATTCATTCTCCATGTTAACCATTTAAGAATGATTATAATGTATATATAAGAAATAATAATGAAATATATGACATTATAAAGCTACTGGATTTATGTATATATATACATATGTATGTCATCTACTTACTTCCATTTCCAGACAATAAGGAAAGAAAAACAGCGTTCATGCGTACGTACGGACTACCGTCTCCATGAACGGTGTTTTTCATTTTATTTATCTATCTATTATATATATATATATACTGAATATATATGATATATAAATCATATTTTATATTCTGGAAGTAAGTAAATCATGATATAAGTAATAATGATGTCCAGAACAACAAGTCAAAACACCTACGATAAATGAAACGATTTTACCCAAAACGCTTCTTTAACATGGAATTTACAAAAGAACGGGTAATATAATGTCATAAGTGAACCATATATGATATCATAACAATGAATATGATTCTGTAATAAGTCAATAACATGATTTAAATCATTATACAGGAGGTTCGGACACTTACAAAGCAAGTCGGACCTAAGGTAAGGGAAATATCACAATCTCATTTTTATCCGAGATTGTTTATTCGTAAGTATTTACTGGGGTGTATTTTATCATCCACATCCATGTTCCCTCAATATGAAATATTGTTTCCATCCACTTGCAATAGTTTAAATCCAATTTTACCCTTAGGTGAGTTTTTAGTAAAGAATGTGAAAGGAATCTTTTGTCGTTTTTCCGTACGAGGTATTTTTTTGACTTTTCCGACAAAAGTACGAAGAATGTTTTTTTAACTTATACGGCATGAATGGATTTTTAAAACATTACTTCAAAGAAGCTTCCTTTACAAGTTTTCAAGTTTATTTTTAATCAACTTCTTTTATTTTAAAGTTTTATGACATGTTATGAAAGGAAAAATGTTTTTGAAGAAGAAAGGATATTTTCCTCAAGAATTCAATTCAAGTGTTTTATCAAAATTATTTTCCATCTAAGATAATAAAGGGTTCTGTTTTTATCCCTATTATTACATTGGTTTGATTATGTTGTGATGGAAATATTTTTATGAATTCCTTTATCTTATATTAATTGATTTATGATGTCATGATGTTTCAAGAATTTCATTTTGTTACATGTGTTATGCGATGATGTATGATTATGTGGCACACATAAGAAAGGATTCATTATAAGATGGGTGGGACCTATATCTCCCTCCAATGCATTGGGTAAAGATTTTATATCTCATGAGATAGACATGGCTGGAACGGAAGGTTATTTCGGTTCAGTGATACAGGACTGAAACGAGGAGTGAACTCGGTTCAGAAAGGGACTTTGTCCACTAAGATAGTCTTGGCAATAAGTCATGACTAACAAGAAATGATTTTCCATGATTATGTGTGCATGCCACAAAGATTCAAGTTTTATGTTATGATTATGGGGATCTCATTTTCACTTCTATGATTTATTCCATGTTAAGATATTATGATCTCTTTTGCAGGTTTTAATTTTCAAAAAGATATGATATGATTTTTATTTCCTTTATTTGCCCTTGCTGAGCATTTGAGCTCACCCTTTTATGTTTTCTTTTCCCCAGGATATAAAGAAAGGTTTTAGGTAAAAAAAAAGGAAGATCTTTGTGGGAGATTTTGAAGATCTTTCACCAGGATTAGAAGATTACGTTCCGAGTTTCCAAAGACACTAAACTATTACGATCCTTGTGTGTGTATTTTTGTTATGTATTAAGTATTCCGCAAAAGTAATGTAATGTTCATGTACGTTAGGCTTCGGGTCTCTACAGGCACTATCCCTTATTTGAGTTTACATACAATAATATTTTTCAGTCCACCATTATTATGGTGCCATCTAAATCAGTATATCTTCATCCTTACTATTCTCCAGTGTGCTCGACAGGGCTTAGAGAAGAATCAATTCTTGGGTCAGAATTGATAAAGAATACGATAGACATGGTTCAAGTAATTCATAGGAGGATTAAGGATACACATGGTCATTTAAAATCCATTTTTTATTATATGAGGATATATCAAGAGTTCAATGTTGGACATAATGTCTTATGAAGGTGACTCCTCATCATTGGAAGTAAAGGTTTGATCATGGGAGTAAGATTTATCCATGATTTTTTGGTCCATTCTAGGTGTTCACTCATGTTGGATATGTAATGTATTAGATGAAACTTCTTCCATAGATGATAATTATACATGTTGTTTTTCATGTGTTGCAGTTCAATCTTTTTCTTCAGGAAGACTCTCAGGTCATCGACTAGGGTGATATCGATGTTGATGATGATGTGAACAACGAGGTGTGTCCTATAGAGTTCATGTACTATTATGATAAGGTGTTGTATGATATTTTATCCCATTAGTTTATATATTATGTAGGAACATTGGAATGGTGCGATTACACACAAATTTGATTTGCGGATACGCACTCCATGCCTCGAGTTGATTGATGTTTTGATCTTCTCTTGTAATATTTTACTTTTTTGAATGTTGACCTTTCTAGTTTATGATATGGGTTCCTTTTTATTTTTTTATATTTACTCTCATTTGTGAGGTTTCTCCCTGTGGAAATTGTTTATGGGATTTTTTTTTTGTTTTGTGGTTTTTATTTTTTCCTCTAATGATGTTGTTAAGATCCTGAAATGGTGAGATCTTTTAGAGGTATATAATGGAAAGGACATTATGATGACCCCTATTTTTTCATTGGTTTTTTGGGATTCTCAAGGTTGATAAGGTTTTGGTAGATATTTAATGTAATGGAATGGATCTATGTATACCATCCTTTTTCATATTTTTTAAGCTATTGGTTCTCGAAGGTTTTCTGGTGTATGTTTGGATGGGTTCACCTACTAAAAGATATAATCAGAAAGAATAAATTACATGTAAATGTGTTTCACATTACGTATTTGAAGCGCACATCTTTATTTATAGAAATTCACGACCTGTAAGAGGTTCACATACTTTTGAGGTCAGTTCATGGTGGTGTTTCATGATGTGTAAATTTCCATGATTAAATTCATTGAGGCAATGTTTTTTTGTGATATTAAGAACCCAACATTTAGATGATGTGTAAGTGTTTACACACTGTGAAAAATCCCTATTAAAAACACCTATAATGGGTGTAGTACCCTAGAATTTCTCAAACCCTATGCCCCATCTCCCCATTCTAGGTGATCTAGTTGTTACCACTTCTATCTTTTGATAATCCTTTGATGAGGATCGATCCTTGTCATCCAGTATTTAATCGTTGGTGATCTATGTTTTTTTATACATCATATCTCATAGTTCTTTGATCTGGTTTCTCCCATTTTTTTCATGAATTGACGGTTCATCTCCATGTTTCAAATTTATTTTTATTTTTTTTCAATTGTTTTGGCTGTGTTGTGGAGTATTTGGAGGGACGCAGCTTTTTCCAGGAGAGGTGATCAGGATTGACAATGTTGATCTATTCTCGTGTTAAGATTATTGACACCTTTATGGTAGTTTATTCGTTTATTCTATTGTTTTATTTATTTAAATCATAATTTTATCATCATTTATCCCTTTATATGGAAAATTAATTAAGATAATAATTTATTGAACCATATTTAAAAAAAATTGGTAGTGATCGTATGCCGATATTGACGCTTTATACCATGATAGTGGTTTGCCTCATGATTTTATAGATAGTTTGATATCTTTTTTATGATTATTTATCTTATTATTATTCATGTAATTTCATGTTTATATAAGAAAATAAATTACATCCAAAATTAATCTATAATTAATTTTTTTACGAATTCAAATAAGAGGCATGTTTGAATTTAGTGTTTCTTATAGTTTGATGGTAATAAAATTGATTAAATTCATAAGTCTAATTGAAAATGATCTTCCATGTGATTAAAGTAATCTATAAATATAATGAAGGATAATAATTCTTATTGATAATGATGATAATATAAGGGAATGTTAAATGAGAATGCAACTCCTTATATTTTGATGAAACATGTTGTAATTATATGAGCATGTTTTTCTTTTGAGATATTATTATAGCATGATGTGTTAGGTTTCCCATAGTTTTAAGCTATGAATAATGAATTGGTTATTTAAATATAGAATAAAGAAATAGTTTTGTGATAAAGATAATTGTTTGGGCTTGAGTTTCGAGTTTTCGTGAGAAATTAGAGTACCTTATGATTAGAGTCTTGCATGCTCTTTTATGGGTGAAAGCAATATGGTTATTTTTTGGGAATTTAGTTCCCTTTTTATGCTTGTATGTTTATTGTTTCTTTTTTGATATTGTATTGATATGACCATCACTATGTGATGTGATATAGTGTTGTGTGGACTGAATGTGATGTGAGATTGAGATAGATGAAGCGATATGGGGAATGGAGGCCTAGATGATTTGGTAGAAATTAATGTCTATGATGGTGAGATACATTATGATATGGAAGTGGGTTTGAGGATTTAACTAGAGATAATGGGAAGGATAGAATATGGTTTTACCCATTGAGGTGATAAATAATGTTGGGATTCTCACATATGAATATGTTCAATGGTTGATATTTGGGTTTCTTATTTTATCTATACTCTTTTTTCCATTTCATGAGACAATTGGATGTTCTTGGTTTCATGTTTCATCATGGTGGTATATTTGGATGGTTTTGAAAGAGTAATTTTATTAAGGAATGATACTAATAATTAATATATAATTTTTAACACATGGTGTAGGAGTTGATGGAATGAAAATTCTAAAATATGTCACTCTCGGTAAACTGTGGAATCAGTTTTAATTATGCCTGGGGGAAAAGAATTTAGTCCAATAATTAATTTAATGTAATTTGGAGTAACCATAAAGGTTAATTTATGTATAATGATATAATTAACAAAATGAATTTATTTAAAAGAAAATAATGATTCTAACATAGTTATTTATAATTATTGATTAATTATAGGATATCTAGTCTTACCGGTGGAAGTTGGGAGTCTGATGGACATTATCTGCAGTTGGTTATAATACTTTTTTATGCCTATAGTGTGGTAATGGGATAGTTTATATCTTGAATATTTTGTGATTTCTTAAGCTACCCAACTGATTTTGGTTATACTGAATGATACCCAATGGACTCTGTGGGGGGGGGGGGACTCGAACATCCCAGTGGGAGGATAAATGCCTAACTACCCCCTATAACCATGCTCTCTTCAATTGGTAGTTACATGTGCTAGTTTCCACAGTTTTTAGTTTCCCCATATGTGTTTCTAGAGGTTTTTGATGGATTTTGAATTTTTTTACACACATGTAATATCAGATATAGCATCCAAATGATTATTATAAGAATTACGTGTATAGGTTGTGATGATTGTTGTAACTTACTCAATGTACATGTCTTAATGAAATGAGGTAAAATACTAGATGTATGATATATATCATAAGGGTTACGGTGGCTCTTTGGACTACATGTTTACTATATATAGTGATGTCATATCAAATTATGAGATGATTAGAATCATGAGTTGTATATTATGATGCCTTGCCCAAGTTTCTTCAGGTTGTATTACTTTTATAGATAGAGGACATAGAAGGTGAAATGTTGGTGAGGAGTGTAAAAACAATGGGGAAGTAGGAGTGGGTTACTTTGGAGGTTTCATTACAATATTATATGCTCTCTTATATGTTATACTTGGTGAGAGTTATCCATAGGGAGGCTACGAACTTTTTATTCCATTTTAGGTGATGAGTTAGTTTCACTATCATTCGATGTGCTTTAGCATGAATTATCATTTTTTTAAGAGAGGCTCTGGGGAGGATCCTAATGAGTATGTTATTACAGTAACCCCATTTCTGTATATATTATCATTCAGGCCATCTAGATGAGGTCTTATATCAGGATGAATATTAATATATCTTGATTTTTAGGGTTTATATAGGCATTTTGGTCACTATCACCTTTTCCTTTTTGTACTTTTATTTTTCTCATCAATTGATATACTACAATTTTGCATTGTGCGTTGTCACATGGTATTTCATTATATATAAGTGTATAACAAAGTGTTGATTTGGGTATTTGTCTTATCTATATCTATTGTATTTTCTCAAAGATGGTATTAACTCTCTTATGTATACTTATTATACTCCTTGTTCTAGTAATAAAGTTGGGGCCTACTAGAGGAGAGACTTGGGCAGTCATCATGTCCTTCCCTGCATTGTTGTCCTAGGTGGTGTACACCTTAGGGAGAGGGGTTGTGACAAAATGTATATGTTTTTATGGTTTTTCATCAACTAGTGAAAGTCAGGGTTGTATTGGGTAGTGACTCCAACAAAATTCTCATTTTACAATTTTTCATATACCTCCATTAGAAAAGGTATGTTGTAATTTGAGTTGTGATACTCATAAAAAAATCTTGTTTATTAAATATCATTCCTCTAATATATTTGGAAGAAGAAAAGGGTTGGTCTATGGTCTCTTTTAAATTAAATATAAAAAAATCCATATGATATTTGGTTATATATCAACTCCACATGAATCTTCATTTAATTATAAGCATTTCTTTTTTTATTCCATTTAAACATTAAACTATTCATTTATCCTCCGTCTTGACCATTTCTACTATTTGAATATGGGAAAATAGAAACAACACTAATTCTCATCACTTCTTCTAAAAATAATGAATATTTTTAGATCCAATAACTTATGGTTCATAAATATAATGACTATGTCATAATTAAATTCATCTATAAAATAAATTAAATACTTATATATATTTATATATTTCTTCTTTATAAGCATAAAAATGTAAGAATTAATATTATCTACTAAATAAAATGTTTGAATCTCATCATTTATATGTAGATATTTAATAATCATTCATATATGATATATAGAACACATTTAATTTATATATATATATCCTTATTGTAGGAACATCAGAACAATTCTCTCCACATGTAAACTTACTCAGGTTCATTTAGCCTAGATGAATATTTATTTAATTCCATAACTGATTTTCTTCTGTTAAGATAATATAGCATGGATTTTCATCATCACCAACCATAAAAAATATTACATTTATTCATTTTCTTCTTTTAAATACACATATATATTTTAATTACTTCGCCATATACCCGTATTTTCTACACACAAATTAACTATATTTATGACAAATCTGATATGAACTTGAAAAATAATGTTTCATCCCACCAACATATAACATGTTCTTGGTCAGTAACCAATTTTCTCCAATCATTGTTAATCTATGTCCATTTATTTTATGGAATCCATCAATTATCAAGGTCAATAAGCCTTCCAATTATTTTTCAATTTCATTATGATATTTAAATGTTCTATATTGTTTAAAGATAATCCTCTATATAAAATCCATGATACTTCTATTTTTGATTATTTAAGTGAGACTTGAAAAAAAATATTTTAATTTTTATTTATTGTTTTGATTATTTATGGTAACACATTATGTTATCAATTAGGAAAGTAAAATAGTGCATCATTATTCTATAGAGTGACTTGTTGGACACTTTTTTCATAGTCCTATTCTAGTGGTTGAAACTTATTTTCAACGACACATCAGAAACATTTAGGATTATTATGATCTTTTATTTTTTGAGTGGGTGAAATACCCCTTTAACATTATCATATAATAGTTCATGGTTCATTAAATTATTTGTAAGTAAAACAAAGTCTCAGTTTTATATTCCCAAATCCTCCATATTATAATTTTTATCAAAAAAATTTAAAAATTCTTTTGACACTATTTTGCTTTCGAAAATTGGAAACATTCACTTATTTTGATTTTTGACAATTATATTTTTATACTTATTCTGAAATAAAATTTTGGTAGACTCTCAAAACCATTACCATTAATGTATAAAATTTATTACTATTATAAGGTATCTATTTATTGTAGTTTTATAGTTTACAATTTGTGTTTCTATAATTTTTGGATTTTGAATAATTAGTTTAATTTTCCACAAATTTGTCTTTCTTCGTAAATACCATGACCCTAATATCCTAGAGTTTTTAATTATTTTATTACATTGTACCTAGATACAAGGAATCACATTATGAAGGAAATAATAGTTTTGTAGTCTTGGTACACTATATACATACTTGAAATTCCCATTCCATATTAAAACATAAAATACACAAATTATTTTCATTCAGAACACTATATTTACCCTTAGAGTATGTCTTTATATCCTATATAAAAAATATCTTAGCATCCTGGGGAAAATAAAAAATAATAAATAGGTGAGATCATATGCTCAGTCAGATTGAGAGTATAGAGGAATACATTATGAATAATCATGTTTAATAAATATGGAAGGTTAAATAACTAAAACACATTCCATTTAAAAAATAACATTATCATAATACGTTAGGAATATTGGATGATCAAATAAAGTCTAAAAATAATCACATGAGATTTAAAATTATCAATGGATATTCTAAAAAATATAACAACTAGATGTAAATTAATAATCAATCACCTGATAAGATAATGAATAATTCCATACATCTATGAAAACCTATCGAGACCTTTCACAAGATAGTTTAATAATGTCATAAAAATATCATCTAATTTTGGAAACTTATTTATCACATGAGACCTATCAATACATAAATGAGATATATTTAACTGGGAATCACCCATCACATACTAAGTCTAATTCATTCATCATATGAAAGGTGTTAAACATAATCAACATAAAAATTCATATTGAAAAACTAACATATGAAATGTAGATTGTTACTTCAATAAAGGAAACGTAATCATGAACCATCTAGGGTTATATGGTGAATGGGAATAAAATTTTAAATACAAATTCAAACTAATCCTAAACCATAAAATTAAACAATAATTATGATATTAATTCAATATATCCCTAGTGTATAATAAGTAAAATAAATTTTTGATGTCATTTACGAATAAAAATAGTATAATAAATTCACTAAAAACATTTTCAAGGAAAATAATATTTTCACATTGAATATCTATTTTTTTATAAGTAGTTCCAAAAATATATTGAAAATAATTTTATTTTAAAAAAACCATTGATTCTTATAAAATAATATTTTAAAAAATGAGTTTTCTTGGAGGAATGAAATTTTATTAATGTCATACATGTTGAAAAAAATTTCCATTTACAATATTAGAAAAATCCAAATGGGTATTTTTTTAAAATATAATTAATATTAATTTAAAAAAATTATGAAAATTCAAACATGTGAAAAAAATTATTTAATAATCCATTTTGAAAATATAAACAATAAATTTTGAATTTTTTTTAGAAACATGGTTATTTAAGAAAATTGATTTTCAATTGATGAGACAATTGAAATCAATTTTTTATAAAAATATTTTCTCAATAATTATAAGTAAATGGGTAGTAAAACTAGAATTATTACTTGAGAAGGATCATGAATAACCATCATAGAATAAAATATATTGATTTTATGATAGAAATATCAAATAATTACCTCATGGGAGAGTTAAACATAAACAATCTCAAGTAATGATGAGACTATGAAAATTAACCCTTACCACTTTGATAACTTTTGAGTCATAAGCACCAAGAAAGAAATAAAATCAAATCAATAATTAAATATGCTTAAGTGAAATATAAATATAATATAATATACAAACCAATTAATTTTATACACCATATAAAGGATTAAGTGGTGAATATGGCATATGTCTCATGAAATTAAATGTGAGACAAGAAACCCTTACCTCAATTTTGACTCCAATCATATGTGTCCAACCCTAATTTATAATAAATATTGGTTTATTATAAACATCTTTATGAACCATAATCATATATTTAATACCATATATGATCCTAATTTTTAATTTTACCACCTATTTCTTAATAATATTAAATTACTTTAATGGTTTTTGGTGTTAATTTCCTTGTTTTCTCATGCATGTTTTTGTATGAAAGTTCTAGTTCTTTTAAATATGATATAGTTCAATAATCAGAAATATGATATAAATGATATATATATATATATATTTTAATTTTCAATACATATATCATTATTACCATTCTTAAAAATGGTACATAGAAAATGAATCTTATCACTTCAAGGAGATGGCAAGTCGTATATATGCACAAGCGACGATATCATTCCATAAAAGGGTAAAAGGATAAATAATTATTCGATATTTTAATTTTATAAAAACATTATCACGACATATATAAAACCTATATTGAAAAAATAGACCCTTATTAATTTCCATGTAAATCTTAACTTAAAAAATAAATTTCATCGCTTTGTGAGGTGGTAGTCCAGCATACACATGGGTGATGTTATCATATTTTAAATTGAATGGAATATAATAATGTTTATTTGATATTATAAATAATGGTGTATAATTATATCATAAAAATTATATACATAGATTAAATCCATCACAATATAACAACCTAAGATGTTTTTATGGAAATTAAGTTATATTAGTTTGCGAGGTGGTAGTCCACCGTACACATGATTTAGGATTTTTTCCCATATAATGGAAGTGAAAATTATAAATATTATTCCCTAATCACATGAAAATATTAGTATATACGATAAAATATTTTTATTATATTGTATTTTTCATGACATAATTAAATTTTATAAAATAATAGTGACAAGGAAGGATCTTAGGGAAGAAAATTACCTTCTCTTATAGAAACATCCATTGGATCTCATCAGAAACTCCAGAGCGTGTGTCTTTTGAGAAGAAAAGGAGCTCCATAATGTTTATAAGGATGTTTTTTATGGATTTCTGATTTTTTTTTAAAGATAAATGTCTTGATATGTGTGATTAAGAGAGGGTTTTGATAACCCTTTTATAGTTGAGGCGGTGTGGCATTTTGGTAAATAACAAAAAAATATTCAACTATGAGAAGTCACTATCACCCAAAGTGTATTGAAATTTGATACATTAATGGTTTGTGTAATTTTATGGTCTATAAACACATCCACCACAAACAAAAACTCATACATTAATCATTTTTTCCGTTTGATTCTATGTTTCCTTACTTTTACAATTTTAGTTTTTCATTAAAGTAACAAGTCTTTTTTAACCAATTTATTTAATCATTTAAGACTATTTATTGGATAATGTTTACCCAATGATTATCAAAATGAAATGATATTTATAAAATAAAACATACTACCTATGTTGAAAATTAATTTTAACACAAGCGCATGAAACATGAAAAAATATTACCTTAACCATAGAAATAGTAATAATTTTTTTACTCTTTAGAGGATAATATAGTCATAATAAAAAAAAATTTGTCCATAAAAGTCCCACAGTTGATATTTTTAAAATTTTAAAAATCACTTAGAATAAGATATGATTTACAGCAATTTTAGATCATTTAATAAAATATCATTTATTATAAAATAATAGTAATGTTAATTCTGACATTATTCATTTAATTTGAATTTTAAAAAATATAATGATAATGATGTAATTAGAATATATATTCTTAAAAAAAATTATAGCAAGATATATTTATCCAAAAAATTAACTGAGCATAATATTTAATTCAATTTATATAATTTTAATATTTTTGGTATCAATTATTTCATTTTTGTATTAAATAAATAATTATTTTCTAAGATTTTCTTAATCTATTAAAGTAATCACATGATTACGAAAAAATTAAAAATAAATTTCCCTAAGGAAAATAATTTAATTATCCTCAAAATTATTATCCATATTTATTCATATCTTTCTTTTTTCATTATGTGAACACATAATTGAAATTACAAAAAAAAAGAGGGTGATATTTTTTCTTTTTCATTGCATAAATTATAATATATTTCACTATCATGTAAAAATGTCTCAAAAGCTCATAAAATTAAATCCAAAGTTGAAAAGGGTCCAGATAATAACATTTAATTAAAATTTAATATCTCTTTAGGCCATTATTACACTAATCATTTTTTTAGTTTAAACACATGATAAACTCATCTTAACATTAATTTTTGAAATTAATGTTCACTATTTTTAGTATTAATAAATAAAAAAAATTATGTTTGACATACTATATAATATTAATTATGATTATTAAAAATATGGAATATATTTTTTTTAATTTATTCCTCAAAAGTGGCAAAATCCAATATATAACTAAATCAATTGATGCGTCAAAAAAATGGTTTTCAAAACATAAAAATTCAAATGTTTAAAATGTTTTTATATCATAATTAAACATGAAATCTATTTCAATAACCTAAATTAGTTAAATTTAAATATAATTTAACTAATATTTCATTAAAACCAATTTTATATATTATTTTAGTTTTTAAATTATTTATACCAAAATGTAGGTTTTAATTAAAAATAATGTTTTACTATTCATCAAAAAAATTAATATTTTCTGAAAATTACAAAAAATTCAAATAAAGATAATTTTTGACAGGTAGATTTCAAAAATAAATTTTTTGAAAAATATTTTCTAAAATTGGTTAAAATTAACTTTAAATTATGTCTACAATGTGAAATTAATCCTCCTTTGAGGAACAATTTGGTTTTTCAAAAATAATATTTCATTCTCTTTAAAAGGATTCTTATTTTATTATAATAAATATATAACCATTAAATTTATTTTATATATGTGTAAACCATATAATTTTAATTTTTTAGTTACACATATTCATACCCTCCAAGTTAACGTCTAGTTTATAATACAATTTTAATAGAGTATCATGTTTTGTTAAAACTTAGTGTTACATGCCTCACAAGGTATCAAATAGATTTAATGTATTTAAAAGGAAGTATATTATAATGTCAAAGAGTGTTACACTCTCTCATAATATTTTTGTTTTATTCAATGTATGCTATCAAAAATGATGTGCCTATTTTATATTCTTTGTGTATTACATTCTATGCCCTTAAGAAAATTGCTTCTTCAAAATTTTATCTTGATCATAGAAGTCAAGGGATTGAAATCTGACAATACCACTATTATAATCCCCCCATCATGAAAAAGGGATAATAAAAATTCCTCTTGAGAATAGAGAAATTCAAGTACTGTGGCCACATAACAAGTATTCCATGTAGGAGAACATTAGTGGGAAATAAATACATTGACAAGGAAGATTATAAAAAGAACTATCGATACATATAGAGTGATATAGATAATTGATAACAAGAAGTTTAATGATTAATAAATGGTTAATCATTAGAACCCTTAAATCTATGATTAGTTAAGTTGTAATTTGATTTGTCAAATTTAAAGGTAATGCTATAAATTTTTTTCAAGATTATTTTCCTATAGTTGAAGAATTATTTTACCATTATGATATGGAAAACCAGAAAATATAATTATTATTTCACCATAAGTTGAGATTTTATCAATTAAAACTTCATCTCTTACTTAAATAAATGAAAATAAAATAAGATTTTTTATTCCTAAAGCACTAAAATTAACCTTTAACATATTATTACCTCAATAATGGAATGTTAAGTCATTCCTCCCATATTTAGATATTTTTCAAGAACAAAATGGTTTACTAATGTTATCTAATAACACCCAAAGTTCAATTTAATATATTAAAAAAAATAGTTAACCTTCAGGCTCATCTAAAATATTTCAATCCATATTCAGATTCCAAAAATTTAGTAGGTATTTCTATAAAATTCATAAATCAAAAAATGATTATATTACCCCAAGAATTATAAAGTAGAAATTAATGTAACATACCAAATATATGAATACCATTATCACTATAAAATCTTAATGTAAACATGAATTCCTCCAAAACTAAATTCTCTTGTTGTCGAATATATTCTATATATCCAGACATGCAGTAAACTCCAATAAAGATAATATTAACCACCAACCAATTTCAAGGTTACCAGTATTACTCCATAAGCATCCCTTTATCATTATTATATCAACATCATCCATATATTTAGGGTTATCCTCCCTCAATCATATGTTTTTTAAAAATATCAACCTTCCACGATATCAATTTTCTTGGTTGTTGGTATTATTCTACATATGTATTCAAATACTTATAGAAAAACAATTTAATTAAAATCCTTATATGATTTATGATTATTATTATTGATAAAATACTTTTACAAAATAATTATTGAATCCAAATACACAAGAAATTTAATCATTTCACTTCAGCTATTGTAATATCATAAGCTTGACCTTTATCTCTTGGCATATTATAAGGTATATCCCTTAATGCTAAGTGTATTATTTTATGTAGTACACAATCTCCTTACATTTGAATCATTGAACATAAAATTTTCCTTTATTACCCATTAAATAATAAGAATATTTCCCTTAATCTCTATACTTATATTAAAATCTATTTCCATTCAATCAAGTACCCGGGTGTTTCTTTCCACATTTATCACATGGAGGAAATCTAACTTTACCTTCTTCCATTTATCCACATTTTCCTCATTTGTCCTCTTAATCTCTTAATTCCCTTTAAATCCATAAGAATTGTAGAATTATTTTCTATATATTTAAAAAAATTATATTATGTCCTTTTATGATGATAATTTATTTGAGACTAGTTCCCTTTAAAATATTACCTTAATCCCATTAAAGAAATGATCATTCTTACTCTTTGGTTTATGTGCACTGATATAGTTCCCATTACATCCACCGGGTTTTATTTCTAAAAAAAAGTAATAAACTATATTAAATAATTAAATTATGTATCTTAATAAACAATCCAAAAACTAGTCCCACATATATTGAAAAATATATGCAAGGTTAATCTCATAGTCATAATCATGGTTTCTTTGTGAAAATTTCCAAATCAATTTATTTTCCAAATCATTTATAATAGTTTGAAAATGAAATTGGAATTATACTAATTATATCCCCATTTAGTGTCAAACCAATTTCACAAAATATCCCACTATTGTGTACTAGGTAATACTCACATCAAGACTAGTGTGCCTTTTTCAGAGTTATTACCCATGGGTACATCTATTCCCAAACCATATCCACTTATAGTATCTATACATGGATGTATTTATTACGAAAAAAAATAATACATACCATAACAAAACTTTTTGATATCATTATATACTTATCCTAAATGTCTCTCATTTGGTTATATTCCCTAATTTATGTTTCATTAATTCTTGTACAATCGTTTTCTACAAAACATTCTTTGATACCTAAAATAAAGTCCCCAAGCCTAATATCTCAGAGTAATTATTTATCTATAACATTGGAACTAGATATAAGAAATCACATCTTAAAGGACTGGGTAGTTTAGTAATCTTAGTAAAATAGAGACATACTTGAAATTCTCATTACACTTTAAAACCTAAAATGCGTGATGTTTATTATTTCAGAACTTCCTTATTCTCCTAAGTGAACACCAGTATATTAATCAAAAAACACCCTCCTATCCTAGGGAAAATAAAACATATAGAAGTGGTGAGATCATATCCTGAATAAGAGTAAGAGATTATTGGATTCTTTCAATAATAAATACACATAATCAATATGTCAAGGTAAATAACTAAATCACATAACATTTAAATCACGACTTTATCAAAAAATGGTAGCAATAAAGGATGATTATATAAAGTCATATAAATAATAAAATGATCTTGAAACATATCCATGGATATTATTAATAATATAATAACCACATAGATAAAAATAAGACAACTCATAATAAAGGAATACATAATTTCATACACCTAAAGCATACTATCAAAACCATTCACAATACAGTTTAAAACAATTTGTAAAACCCAATATAATTTAGCAAATGGATTTTACTCGTGATAGCTTTCAATGATTTGGGCGACTATCTATAACTAGGACCCAACAATCACATATTATTTCAAATGCATTCCTCATATAAAATAATTGAAACATAATAAAAATAAACATTTCCATTGAAAAAATAACATATAAAATGTAAATACTTAACCCAATTAAATGAATATAGTCATAAATCATCCAAAGTTATATAGTAAAGGGTAATAAAATTGTACACCCTCAATAAAATATATTCTAAACCATAAAAATAAATAATAAGGATGATATCAATACAATATATCCCCAGTAGAATATAATTACGATAAATGGTAGATGACTTTGTTGAATAGGTGTACCAAAAGAATTTTATTGAAAATATCTTGATGAAAATATCTTTTTCACATTGAAATTATGGTTTTTAAAACTAAATAGTCACAATATATTTTCAAAACAATTTTATTTTAAATTATCTTTTTAATCATATATTGTAATTTTTAAAACATTGGGTATTCCTTATGGTAGTCAATCCTATTCATGCAGAACATATTAAAACAATGAGTCCTTTAACATTGATTTGGTAAAATAAAAATGGAAATTATTTATAAAATGAAATGATATTACTTTAAAAAATTCTATAATAATTCAATCATGTGTAAAAAAGTCATTATGAAATCATTTTTAAAATATAAGAAAAATTGAAATCTTTTTTAGAATGCATGGTTTTGGAAGAAAAACAATTTTCGATCAAATGGTGAAATTACATCATATTTTCTTAAGAACATTTTCTTAATAGTTTTAAGTACCAAATAGATGGTAATAGTATTTTTAATTAAAAAGTATTGTGAATATTAATATTATAAAAAGTTATATTTCTTTTATGACCTAAATATCATATAATTTCCCCAAGAGGGAGGTAACCATGAAATATTTTGGAATAAAGATGAGAATGTGAAATAAACCCATATCACTATGGTAACATTTAAATCATATGCCACATGAAAGAAATAACATCAAATTAAAAATTAAATAAAATGAATATAAATATATTAATTATATAAAATATCAAAAGGGGAATTATATACACCACACAAAGGAATAACAGGTCAATATGGAAAATGTCCCACGATAATAGAAGTTATACAAGAAACCCTTACCTCAAGCTGGACTCCCATTTTATAAGTCCAAATATCTTCTAAATTAAATATAGGATTATTATAAATATATTATATAACCATAACCATATATATCATACCATATATGATCCTATTATATCATTTTTCCTCCGGTTTTTAATAATATTTCATTATTTTCATCATTTTGAGTGTTCATTGTCTTATTTTCTCATGCCTATTTTTCATGAAAGTTCTAGTAAATGTACATAGAATATTGATTCGTAATAACTAGAATGATATTAATTTTATAAACATTATTTTTTCACTCGATATGTTCTTCTAAAAATTCTTGAAAATTAGACATATAAAATGGATCACATCACTTTGTGGAGATGGTAGATCATTAGTACGCATGTGTGAAGATATCATTTCTTTAAGGGGTGAAAGGGTAAAGAATTTATTGATATATTAATTTTATATAATTGATAAAATTCACTACATATCACATATTTCCATTAAATTTATTTTTATTACTTTCAATATAAATCATAACTTAAAAAAATCACATTGCTTTGCGAGGCGATGGTCTGACATACACACGAGTGATGTTATCATATTTTAAAAGGAAATAAAATTAATACATTATATGTGATTTTATAACTACATGAGTATATTTTTTAAAAAAATTATATATATATATATATATATATATATTAAATTCATCATTAAATCTATCTTTTAAAAGTGTTGATGGAAAACGACTTACATCAGTTCCTGAGGTGGTAGTCTGTCGTACACACGATTGAGGATTTTATTTCCCATTTTATGGTAGTGGAGGTGGATAAATATTATTAAATATTGTTAATAAAAAATTAGTATTTTTCATATACATGATTCATTATATTGGTAATTTTGAAACATAATTTATGGTTGGAAAAGAAGAATTAGAAAGATTGTTCTTAGTAAAGAAAATTAAAATCACTTAGAGAAATATCATTTGGATATCTTCTTAATAACCAGAGGGTAGATATTTTGGGAATAATGGTAGATATATAATTTATATAAGGATGTTGGGGATGGATGTTTTTAGGGATTTTTCTAGCCAAATGTCTTTATAGGTATGAATAATTAAAGGGAGGGAGTGCCCTTTTATAATTTAGGGGGAGCGTCATTTTTGTAAATACTGAAAACATTGATAATGGGATGTCAAACTCACCCCAAGTGGTTAAAAAATTTATAATTAATGTGATGGAGGGATTATATTGTTGATAAACACATCGATTTTAGAAAAATCACATATGTTAAAAATGTTTTTCCTTAACATCTTGGTTTCCTTACTTTTTCCATTTTAGTTTCTCACTACAGTAACTAGTTTTTTAAACAAGGTATTTAATTCATTAATAGTAAGAATATAATTAAGATTATTAGATAATTTTAACACAAAAATTTTAAATATTAAATAAATTTTCCAATAAATTCATTTTTGTGTTGAAAATTTATTTTAACACAAGTGCATGTATCATGCAGAAACACTATTTTAACCTTAACTATGGTAACAAAGGTTTCAATCATTAGGGGTTAATACAATAATTATAAAAGAAAAATATTTCCATGAATAAACCACAGTTGATATTTTTAAATATTTAAAATCATATATAAGAATATAGTATTTTTAGTAATTTTATTTCATTTAATATAATATCATTTATTATAAACAAACATTAATTCCATTTTTACATTATTCATTTCTTTTGATTTTTTGAAATTAAAAAATGAAATGATAGAATTAAAATATATTATGTTAAAATTAGTGTAACGTCACATATTTATCTAAAAATTTAATTTAACACAAAAATTCAGTCAATTTATTTTACTTATAATATATTTAGTATCATTTATTTTATTTTTCTACTTATTAAATAATTACTATACTGGCATTGCTTAATAATTTAATATAATTATATTATTAATAAAAATTGGAAAAAATAACCACATGAAAATAATTTTCTTATGATCAAAATTACCATCCATATTCATAAACATCTTTCTTTTCTCTCTATGTCAACTCATAATTCAAATTTAAAAGTAAGAGGGTCTCATTTTGTCTTTTTCTATACTTAAATTATTACACTGGTTACATTCATAGAACTGTGCAATAAAAACTCATAAATATTGATAAAAAGTTTATAACAATGTAATAAGGACAAGCATTTAGAATTTGATAAGTGTTTAGTTCATCTTAACGCTTATATTTAACCTCCAATATACTTATTTGAACCTTAATTATCGTGATTAATTATTACTGTTTTCCATATTCATTAACACCAAAAATTAAGTTAAACATATTATTTAATATTAATTATGTTTATTATAAATATGGAATATATCTTTCTAAATTCAGTTTATAGAAGTGTGAAATTCAATTTAATATTAAACCCTAAGACGCGTCAAAAAATGGTTTTTCCAAAAAAAAGCATTCAAACGTTTAAAAAGATTTTATATCATAATTAAAAATGCTTTTAATTTAAACAACATAATTTTGTTAAATTTTTTTAAAATTCAACTAATTTTACTTTCAAATAAAATTAAAATATTATTTTTTCTTGTAAATAACATAAAAGAAAATCAAATTTTCAGTAAAAAATTATATTTTTTAATATTCATTAAAAATTTATTATTTTCAAAAAATTACAAAAAAAATCACTAAAATGTAATTTTTGTGTTTAGATTTATAAAATAAAGTTTATTATTTCAAAAAAAATTATATTATTGGAAAAATGAATTTTAAATTATCATACAAAAGCATGAATAATAATCCTTTTATAAAAAAATATTTTTTTTCAGAAAATATATCTATCATTCAAATGTTTCTTATTTTATTTATAATCAATATATGACTATTTATTTTTCTTAAAGAATGGTTTAGACCATATAACATTCATAATTTATTTATTTATATTCATACCTTCCAACACAATAGTTATTCTATGATAATATTTCAATAGGGTATTATGTTTCGTCAAAACCAGATGTTTCGTCTATCGTAAGAAATCGAAGATATTGAATTTATTTAAAAATAAAAACAGTTTAGTGTATTGTGTTTGTAAATTTAATTCTTATCTTGGTGTCCCATTTCATATATTTTATTGAACATGATGTTCCTTATTAAAAATATTGTGGTATCACATTTGTCATCTATGACTTTAAATCATAATATTCACTAATACTTTAAAAAAACTTTTCTCCCCTTGAATGTGTTCTTGTTTGGATTACCTAATTCATAATCATTGTTCAGAACATTAATTAATTCAAATTTGTTATCCTTCTTTATGTTTCCAAATTCTAACACAAAAATATTATATTAATTTGATTATTTTAGGTTCATTTATTTCCTTTGATAATTATATAATATTAAATATTAATAGTTAGTTATTAATTAATTAAAATTACTAATTATATATTAATTATCTGTAGTAAAGTTTTTTCAATTATTAATTATTAATTATTTTTTTTATTTATTTTTATTATTAATTATTATTATTTTAAAATTTAATAATAATTATTTTATAATTAAAAAAATTAATTTAGAATATGTATTTTTGTATATTTTTTATTGAAATTAAATATTATTTTTATAAACTTTGTTTGAAATAATTGAAATATATCATAATAACATAAATAATTTAGAACTATTACTAAGAGAATATGGAGTTAAACATGTTAGGATGAGACTAATGTAATGATGGGTGACCTCTCTTGAGTAGAAGCTACATTGTAAAAAAAGAAAAAAATATGTAAATAATAAAAAAATTAATAATTTATTTTTATTTATTGAAAATTTTTAATAATACTACAATACAATTTTATTTTATAGAAATGTCAATTTGAGAGTATGTGAGAACCTTCACACCAGCCCATCTCCATCAGGTCGCACCATCAGAAAACCCAAATTATAGAATTCAAATATAAAAATGATACAATAGAACCAAATCATCACACCAAGACCGTCAACACACCTGTTTCA
This sequence comes from Viscum album, assembly GCA_963277665.1. Lineage (NCBI taxonomy): Eukaryota > Viridiplantae > Streptophyta > Magnoliopsida > Santalales > Viscaceae > Viscum > Viscum album. The sequence goes on along the minus strand of OY728120.1, from coordinate 1,377,599,441 downwards.
AAATTCAAACTATCATCACTACAAATCACACCACTGAGGAAACTTCATCGACTCGACTGAATCTGTCTACACTTCATTTCCATCATCACGTACACCACCGCAAGCTGCAACAAACAACACCAAAACACACCGATAAAGAAATTGTGTCATCAAGGAATCTTTCCTCCATGCCTCATCACCAACTGAATATTCTTCGATGACCACCATCAATGTCGAATAGGAAATTGAAACATCAACCTCGCCATCAGAAAATCATGAAATCACCATCAAAATCAACCAAAATCTAAAAACCAAAACCTCCAGTGAAGAACAAACCCAATCCATTGAAATGAAATGCAAAAAATGTACAGCTATAGGATTGATTGAGGATGAAGACGGGAGTTCCTCCTATAAATCCATCGAACTAACAAGAAACGAATCCCAAAGCATCTTAAATCAACCATTGCAGAATGAAAGGGATAATAACATGGGAGAAAGAATCCAGGGTAGAGTTTGTAGTTGAAGAGCCTCCATGGAGAGGCTCGACCTCACCCGGAACCACCAACACCAACTGTTGAATCCACTATAAACATAGTTGAGGTCCTGGTACACCGACAAGATTCATCCTACGCATCCCAAACCTCCTCGAGAAAACTAAAACACTAGACTAGAGTTGGGTCAGAAATGTGGTCACCGGAAGGGAATAGTAGAGGAAAAACTAATGGGGCTTCAATTAAGATTCAAAACTACATACTGAGTAGTGAGAGATTGGGGAAGAAAGGAATGAAATAATTTCCATGGTGGAATTATCCATAGTTATATATAATAACCCTGGTCTGATTAGTTATTGTAATTATTTTGAACCATGATAGAGAACCATTTTTTGAGTAGCAACTTCATGAGAATTTACAAACTTATTTTAGGTTTTTTGAACATTTATATATTAAATATCCTTATATTATGTTGTTTTTTAACATAACATGTATTAAACATTTAATTTAACTTTTATTTATTCATGTTGTATGGTTTTTAGTGAACTGTTTAAGTTGGTGACCCATGGAAAACGTTTATTTACTTTATTATTACTTATATACATGAATTTTGGATATTAATAAATTTTTATCTCATAATGAGTTCCCTATATCTGACATAGTATGTTATAACATTCAAAACATACGTGTCTCACTAAAAGGTCATAGATATTCCCTTCTATGATGAGAACCTAGAAGATCTATGATATTATTCTTAAATATTTTTTCTATGGCTGGATGATATCATTTGATGGAATTAAAATTACATAGTCATTCATGGTTAGAGGGATAATAATACATTGGCACTATTTATCATGAATTTTTTCCCTTGTAATCGTAATAAAAGATGTTTTGAGAACTTGATTATATAGAAAGAAATCTATATTTGTATACATAATTGGGTATTAAAATCTAAGGATGTATGTGATTTTAAATTGAATTTAATATTATTATTAAAACATATCAAGAGTCATGTTCCTTGATGTATTGATGTAAACCATGATGGAAAAATCTAAAATGAAGTTGGATATGTTGGGTGCATCACTATTTATTTGCTAATAATGAATAACTGAGGAATCATTTTGTCTACTTTATTCGTGAATGGAACCTATTATCTATTTCCATTATATTGGAGTTAAACTAACTAATTATTCTTATTCCCCTTGATTTGTGTTGAAAAGTTCATTTTTGTAAAGTAAAAAAAGAGACATTGAGTGCATAAGTTGACGACATTAGTATAAAAACAGTTTGATTATAGATATAGCTATAAAGAGATTATATTACACCATATATGTTATTATGAGGTTTCATGTCATTGTAACTTTGACTTATTTCTCTATCAGAGCCTTGGGATTTTTTTAGATACTAAACATGGACTTTAGGTACTGTAGTCTAATTCTGCTGTGAAAGGGGCTTAGAGAGTCACACACTATGTGTACTTATAACATCATTTAAATTCTATTCTAATATAATGTGTTGGATAAAAATTATTCATGTATGTGGTTCAATAATTATTCATGGTATTCTGATTAAAAATTCTCCTTCACTGGTTATTTGAGAATAAATGTATATATATATATATATCAGTTGACTAATTACTAATTATTTAGTCACCAGGTAATTATTTATCTAATTACATGAATATATAATATTATTTATTCCAGTTTATTATCATGGTAAAAGAAATATTTATTTTGATCTGTGGAAATTTAATAAATATTTATTCATTAATTCAGTTAATATAATATTTATTTATCTTTTGATGAATAATATAATGATATCTATTAAATGGAATTAATAATTTTAATACAAAGTATGCAAAATATTGAATATGATTGGCGAAGTGAGTTTAATGGTTCGAAGAGAAATTTCATATTAAATATTATTTGAATTAATATTAAAATATCATTTCAATGAAATAATATTTATTTTACCCAACAGTTTTTCACATGTTGGGTAAATAATAATTATTCTATTATTATTTACACCTGGGATTCACCAGAGATTTAGAAAATAAAGAGCATGCATATTCAGTATTTAATTTCTAATCCCAAATTTGTTAACCCTTGTTATGACATTTTATGAAACTTGATTCATATTGTAATCATTTTGAATAATGAGTTATAAAGATAATTATCTAGATCGCGATATAGATCTTCAACTATAATTCTCTCAAGAATGTATAAAAAATTCCCCTCTAGAAGAATGATTCATTCCCATCTTATTTGATTATATTGTGTTAATCAAAAAACACTAGAAGTGTTGTAACCATTTTCTCTTATACCCATAGGATTCTATACTGATAATAGGAGGTTCACAGAATGAGTGGGTGTCACCGCTAGAGGAAATCATCCATTGATTCCTCTGACACTATGATGGTATGAAAAGTGGTATTGATCCAATCATTAAAAAGGAAGAATGAAATTCAATGGAAGGTATTTTATTATTTATTAGATTATTTATAAATGATATATTAAATTATCTTATATTCTTGGTTTTAGTGTTTATATTAATTAATATTTAATTTAATTTTTTTGGTAAGGGAATTCTTCATCCTCTATTTCTCATATTATTCATAGATTTTGAAAACAGTATAGTTTGTAACTACCCTACCATAACTTTTTTTGTGCCCAAAATATTGATCTAGTATCATAGAATGGTTAAATACTAATTTATAATTATTTATTATTTTTTGATTTGTTATGAAGGATTGTTCTTAATTTTTTTCTTCTAGAATATTAATTCTTAAATATAGTGTTTAATTAACATTTTATCAACATTTTAATACAATATATTCTAGATTCATATAATATTTAATAAATTAAGAAAAGAAAAAGAATGGTTGAATATTCCATTGGGATGTGCTCATGGTTCCGGTTGGAAAACACAGAAACACATTGTGTCACTAAAATTACACACCATGTAGCAAAGTTCATTACAACCAAAAATGTTGTGGGGTACATGATGTACCATGAAATAAATATCATAAAGTACAATTATTTTTCACTATATATTGATCGTTCCATCCTAGAATATGTTATTTTATACTAAATGGGGTGTAGCTGATGTACAAATTGTATACTACACTTGGTTTGGCGGTGAAATTCACACTATTCATGTGGCCAACTATGTGTTTCATGAAATTTGAGATCGATGGACTCTAACATTAATGGGATAAAAGATGTGTAGTTGGAACAAACTCAATGTGGCTCATTAATATCTATACCAAGGAAGAACACTGAGTTAGTATGTCAGTTTTGAGGACAGGGGACAAGTGAAACAAATAATATATAGCACAATCGTAATCATCTTGTATCCTGTAGGAGAAACATTTAAATCTATAGAAATCATTCCTTGATACAATGTAAATGAAAAACAGATAATATAGCTCAGTAGTACATGTTACGTAGTCACCTTGTAATAAATAGATTTAAATTACATAAATAATAATCAATAAAATCATTAAAACCTAATTACATTTTTAGCACTTGGGTGTTAACTATATAACAGGTTTTTTAGTATTAAAAAATGATCAATTAATTTCAGGTAATTATCTAAAAATTTTGGTCAGGCCATTTTTTTCATGACTCATTGGATGATGGTTATCTCCACAATTCTTCCAATGGTCACTATGATAAAAGGGATTAAATATTAAAATGATTAATTGATTTAATTCAAACGTTTTTATCTTAATAATAGAAAATTAATTTAAATCAATCCTATCTACTGTACTTTTCATCATCATTTCAGGTATGTGAATGATCATGAGCTTATACTACTCTATGCATGTGATTTTTTTTCTTGGATAGGAGCACACAAGAGGTTGGTGAATTGAGTATCAAATTAAATTTATTATAAATATATATATATAATTAAATTGTTTGAAATTCACCCATTTAACTCATACAAAGGGTATATCTAATTCAATGATTTTGACTAAAGTCTTAAAAGTTTGATCAAAACATATATAAAATAATATTATAATTATCCTAATCTTTTGAGACTACTCCATTTAAATCAATGTTTTAAAAAATCACATGTAATAATAAGATATCAAGGTATAGTTTAACCAACGATATTCCAAAAAGTATTTTTAAAACACAATAAGAAATAGTTTGAAACATACAGAGGAAAAAATATAATATTCTCAGTCTCTAGTTTGGACCTAATACTCTCCAATTTATAGTCACCAACTGTAAAACCTAATTATTAAAAATAAATAGATTATCCACAACCTGAATTGGGTATATATTACAAAAAATGTATCGGGATTCCCAACATAATAGAAAAACTCTTCTACAGTTGTTTTGGGAGTAAAAATATAATGAAAAAATATCATAAGAGTCTCTAAGTACACTTCTATTCTCAATACAATTTTTTACACTAATATATGTATAAATAATTCAAGAACAACTGAGAAATAAGAAAACCTAAGAGAAATTAATGTGGAAGAATTTGATATAGAAAAATATTGACTTTTTATTATGCTATAGATGACTCTTATATTTTAAATTTCTTCTTTTAGATTGGATATGAGATTTAATGATAGTATGGTGCTCTCATGTTTTGGGGTTAATTTATCATGAAGACAGAGTATCCTCTAGAATAGATCAATTGAGGTATTCCACTCTTTTCATGAACCAACCCTCCAGGTCCCACCTAGACATCAATAAGCTGAGTGTGACACCCTAATCCCACTTCCAATGGGTCGGGGGCTAGAGACCAGTGTTGAGAATTCACATTTCACACATGGTAGGTCATACCCTAAGTATATATATCTATGCCCAAATCGTCAAATAATCAAACAATGATTAAAGGTATTGTATAACTATTAACATAATACATGTATAACATTTATCCCACATTAAAGTAAAAAAAGTATTTGAAGGTATAATTGTCCAATATAATCCCGCCAAAATTGATAAAGAGTCCAACCTTCTAAGAAGAAGGAGACTATTTTCAAATTTAACACATGGCATGAACCATGGTATGTCAATATCAATATTCTCTGTTGGCTGCTAGTCCTTTTTAGACACTATAGAAATACATTCCTTCTACTTATGATATGACATCCATGGGAATATCCCATACTAGGGTGAGCCTAACAATACCCATTAGGAACCCCAAAAATAACTAAACTTAAGCATCTAGAGATTATTTATCTCAATAAACATTCTATCAATTAGATGTTATAAATAATAAAAATAATAATAAAACCTAGAAATAATAATCATAGAATCTAAGTCTCAAAGAGTTTTCAATAATACTGTTATCCATTGGATTTTGTTCAAGTCTCCTAGGTAACATTAATCTTGGAGAACTCACTCCATGATCCCTGAAACCATGAATGGAGATCAATATAGATGTAGTTCTAGTAGATGCTCGCCAAATAAGTTCACATTGTATCATTGGAGATATCAATACACAAATAGGGGATCAAATTAAAGGCTCGTGGAGGGCACTAAAAACCATTTCTGGAATATCCCACTATGTGGGGGATTTTATACCTGTGTAACAAGAAAGTGCACACTGAGATTTCAATACCAAGTCACTTGGTGTGTTATAATTTTTTCAATGTAGAAACCCAAGAATTATAGAATATAGGCTAGATGGAATATGTTCTTTGGACTACAGTTCTTATATTAAGTATTTTTCAGTAAATATATATTGTTTAATGTGTGATGCCTACACTACTACCACCATTGATTCCTCAACCTTATATTCTGATAAATATAGATATGGGATAATTAATTCTCAATCATCTCCAATGACTACATTAAAATTACTTCAATACGATCATGAAGAATATCCCATCGCATAATTCCATCAATGCAAACCTAAAAAATGTGAACTCATGATCTGATATCGATCTATCTTCATCAACAAACATGGAAATATCATTGTTGACCTCATGCCCTAAGCCATTGTTAATGAATATATTTCTACAAATATCGATTGTGAAATAATAGCTCACCAGGTATTTTACCAACATCCAACCAAATTGGATACTAATGATTCTAAGATGAATAATGGGGAGATAAATACGCAGTATGAAAAAATGAAGAACAAACCATGGCCAATGTTTGTGTTGTACTAAATCTATTATCATGAAGATGATGAATAAAGAGGATTACCAACTTAATACCAGATTCTAGTTTCTAGGAATACAAATTCATGCCCACGCATCATGATAGAACAATGAAACAAAATGATATATTAATTGATTAATGTTTATCATGGGATAAAAAATAGGGATAAATCCACATAAAATAGCATCTTACCTTGAGTTAGGATAAATCTATGAATAAGAATTAATTTTTTCCTATTCATTAGTGAGATCCATAAAATCCATTGTTGTTTGTGATATCTATGGTAAATTGATCATTTATACATGATAATACTGAGATTCACCAATGCTACTCTTTGATCTCCTCTCAAATTCCTAATGTTATGTTGTTATCCTTAGGGAATTTCCATAGCAATGATTGTATAATGATACGATTAGTTTGCTATGTTAAAATAACCATAAAATTATATATATTTTTTTATTTTCCCTCATGAATTCACTTTAAAAATATATATGATGTAGAATAAGTTTATGTCACCCCTTGGGTAAAACATAAATCCTTGATTCAACAGATATCTCATATTTCTTATCTGAGTGACCGTTTAGGAGTTTTTCCATTAATCCAAAAAAACTATGCTCACATGATGTAATATATATTATTTTATTATTTAAAATCTGAGGATCATTAGACCTCATAATCTCCCACGATCTCAAATCCTAAATTCAAAAATATTCCTTAATATATTCCAAAGTATTACAAGGAAAAAATAGAGACATTATATTATCCTCACCATAGGTCTTTTTATCCTGAATTGAAAAATCCTACCCTAATAGTGAATCGTACTGGGCATCCATTATGGTCTCTCGCTCCCAAGTTATTTAATAATGATTCCCATGCAGCCATTGGACACACAACAATGTAATCACTCACCCATATAGTATCTCCTCTTGTTGATCCTTTATCTATACTGAGATCTATATAAAGGTAGATTCATTCCTGATTTCTTTCATTCCCCAGTCAATAACGTGTGATGGGTCATGAACATTCCTCCTAAACTATTCCACATGGAATACCTCATATACCTGAAAAAACTACAACATTATGGAAAAGAGGTACACCACCTCACTAACCCAAAATAGTTTTTGGAAAGGGATAATGAACCTCTAGGACAACTTATTGTATCATTCAAATATTTTTAATCTATGTTTAGGTGAAACCTTTATGAACACATGGTCTCCCCCCTCAAACATTGAAGACCTCCATTGTCTATCCTTATAATACTATTTTTTGGATATGGAAAGTCTTCAGGTAATCTTGGATGGTCTTCACCTTTTCTATCATAACTCATACCAACTCTAGGCCCAAATTGTTGACTCTCTAAGATCATTCCAACATATTAGTAACCTATAGGGTCTCCCATCCAATTATTAGAATGGTGTCATAACATTGGTAGAATGGAAGCTATTTTTTTAAGTAAACTCCAACAAGGTTAGTTGATCCTCCCAACCATCTCCAATGTCTAACAATAAAACTCACATCATTTCCTCTAAATCCTAAATGGTCTACTCAGTCTATCCATCAGTCTCGGGGTGAAACATCAGGCTCAAATTTAATTGATTCCCAAAGGCATCTTATAATCCTTTCTATAATCATTACCAAAATAGATCATCATTTTTAGGGATGATCATCAAGGTAACTCCACAAAGCTGGACTATCTCTTGTTTTTAAATGCATCTAATGTTCTCTACTAAAATATTCTCTCAGATAGCTAAGGATTGGACCAACTAGGTGATTCAATCTATAATCACCCATATGGCATCATTTACTCTTGACTTTTATTGAATCCTCAACACAAATTCCATATATATACCATCCCACATCCACTCAGGAACCTTAAGGGGTTTAGATAAAACCACTGTAACTTGGTGTTTAGCCTTCACCTTCCAATAAGGGAGGTATCAATAGACAATCTCGGCCACACACTACTTTATCCCCGACCATCAATAATAAAATCAAATTTCTTAGAAAATCCCTTCAAAACATTGATGTACTATAAAATGTGATGTGTTAAATTCCCCCAAAATAACCTCATGTAAAGTCACTGGTACCATTTTTCCTCCTTCGAAATGGATGATGTGGTCCCTAGCTTCATAGAATCTATTAGGATCTTGTCTAGTGAATATCTAAATATGCACCATCTCATAGTCATTATCTCTAAACTGAGTCTCCCTAACACACTTTAGAAGATAATGGGTAACAAACATCATCCGAAGGAAAGTTATACCATCCATATCAACTAAAGAAAATTATAAAAAGTCATACTCGCTTGAAACCTTGGTCAATAATAGGGAATAATATAACATATTGATCGAATATGCTACAACATTTCCCTTCACGGGAGTATAGACTATCTCAAGGACATAATTTTGGAGTAACTCTAGTCATTTCCTCTATCCCATGTTAAGATCACTCTTTGATAATATATACATGAGGCTCTTATTGTGTGAATATATAATAAACTTCTCATATATAAGGTAGTGTCACCACATCGTCATGGTGAAGACTACTATATCCAACTCTAGATCATCGGTTTCATATTTATACTCATGTAGTATAGACTTCTAGGTCCATATGCACTCACCATATATATATATATGTCATAAAAACCATGTTTGAGGCATCATAAAAAATTGCATAATTTATATTTTCCTTAGGTTGTCTCATGTTGGGGGTTCTCATCAACCTTTTCCACAACTCTAGAAAATCATGTTGGCACTTTTTTGTTCACATGAATAGATTCCCCTTTCATGTTAAAGTATTAAAGGGTGGATATATATGAGAGAAATTAGGAATTAATCTCATGTATCATCCTACCAACCTAAGGAATCTTTTCACCTCCATCACGAACATGGTTTCCACCCTAGATAACACTGACTATACCTTCATTGAGTCCACTGCCACACCCTCTATTGAGATGTGATTTCCTAGAAATTAGACCTCTCAAATCCATAAATGACAATATGGGATATTCCAATAAATCTACTTCTCTTGAAATATGTTTTGGATCATCCTTAAGTGTCTCTCACTCTTCTCCACAGATGAAGAGTAAAATTGAATCTCATCGAGGAAGACCTCCACAAACTAGTATAAGAATGGATAAAATATCTTGTGTGTGATTCCAATTAACACCATTTGGAAATTATTTAGGTGTAATGGAATAATCAAGTACTCATAATGTTCATATATACATCACAATTTTGTCTTCAATATATTCATGTCTCGTTCTCATAGTCAGAGATAACATAATCTAAGTTCAATCTTCGAGAACCATCTCTCCCCTCTCAAGTCATTTAAATGTTCACCAATCCTAGATAGTGGATACTTATTATTTATATTCACCAAGATTAGGAAATTCTATTCCATAAACAACCTCAATCTCCCATCCACCTTCTTGGTGAACAAAACTAGGGCTTCTGATGGGGAAAATTTTGTCTGAAAAACCCCTTCCTCTGTATGTCCTCCAACTGCCCCTTCATCTCATCAGGCTCTACTAGAACCATCTAATATGATGGAATAGATATCAAAGCATTCCTTGGCTGAAAATAAATGAATTAGTATATCTCTCAATGTAGTGGTACGATTGTTTAATACTTAGAAAATACATCCTCATACTCTAAAGAAACAATAGAAAAATAAAATACCATAGAATCTACCACTCAAAGGGTTATACTAGAAAACGAAAGTGTAATTAGTTGTATACTCCCACGTATGAGCTTATCCTTCTATTCCTCTAATTATTTATCACCCATTAATGAATATCCCAGTTTATCACCTTTTACACATCACATCATCTACCTGAAATTATCAATATAGGCATGAACTGTGGATATCCAATCCATACAAAAGATAAAGTAATAATGCCTCCTTATCACTACAAATAGATCCAATAAGAATATATCTCCTATGAGAGTTAGGTCATATATTCCTAAAACATTCTGTGACAATTGCATCCCATTATGTAGGAGTCTCCAAGAGAAATAGTTGACCCAAGGGCTCAACCAGATTCTCTAAGTCCCAATCAAGGGAAAGGGGTAGTAAATAGTGTCTTGCATCGGTGTCTATTTTTACTATAGGTAAATGAGAGAAGAAAAATATTAAACCTATAATTATACTATAATCCTATGGTTCATAGGCATCCATTGCCTGCATATATCCATGTCCACACCCAATAGCTTTCTAATCCTAGTGTAGACCATCGGGTGATAGTGGTGAAATTAAGCCATACCATCTGCCAACTCATGTTACTCTCCCAACTGCTCTTATATATGTGCCACCCAGTGGACCCCCTTCTCCTAATTCTTTATCTCTTAAGATGATCCCCTGGTTTTATATTTTTTAGTTGTATGATGGGTTATAAAATCCCATGTGAGGTGTCTCTCACCATCAAAAGAGACGCACAACTTATCTCTAGGTGGAATAGAACCATCAAGAGATCCTTGAATAGTAGAACCCATCTCCTAGGATTGTATCTTAAAGGACACTACATACTCAGATCCATGTGTCTACCATCAGCAACCAGCTATTGAGGTCTCAACTACTGTGTTCTTACTACCAACCACTATTCTTGGTATCGGCTCTACCAAAAAACACTCCACTACGAAGGATCACTCAAGAACTCCAACATATATGGGAATTCAAGAATATATCAATATAGACTAATTTTATTATCACTTGAAAATATCAAATTTTTATGCTGGGAATAATGAATCTTGGACCATATTCAAAGTTTATTATGAGAGGATAGGGAACCTTGACCAATACTCTACTGCGTTCATGTTGTCTTGTTAATGTTGTAGAAGCACCTAGATGCATATTACTCACAATGGGGTTGGATAGAACTTATCCTTGAATATTAACTCAATCTATGACCAAAAGGGAGTTGTCCCGTTGTGTGTCTGAGTCACCAAACTCCACTATCACCCTACACATCCCTGAAGAAGAATCACTGCTAGGACTTCTATCAGGTCAGGAGGTTTCTTCAAAAGGTGGAAATCATCTAATTATATCTAGCCACTACTCAGCTTCATGGGGGTCTATATCACTCTGAAACCATGTATTTCACTGCCTATAAAGCTCATGGAGTGCGCTCATCCATCAAATATCCTCAAAAAATACTTCTAGCACAACATTCATCTCAATAGGTTGTGGAATTATGAGAAAACCATCGGAGGGTACCACATCATGTATAAGACCCTATACAGAATCCTCATCACAAATAGAATCATCATTTGGATCCCATTTGTGAAATTATGGTTGGATGTCTTCATAGAGGAATCGTAAAATAAAATCAAGATGAACCGCAGACCAAGTATACATCTAGGGTGCTGACTCAAGATGGAAATGGAAACAATGACCCATTCCTATATAATACACATACAATTATTTTCCCTGTAACCATTTACATAATGTATTGTGTCCACAAGAATGTTATCAATGTTCTTGTGAATCGATATGTTAGTCTCCGCACAAAAACTGTATTCCATAACATAAAATCAAAACTCAAAACACTTTAACACTATTTTCATTAATAAAAAACAGAACATAATAGCTAGAAAATATCCAAATACCCATCCTAAGATAAACCACTCTGTTGAATATTCTTCACAACCCAATCCACCATGGCCACTCTCACTAATAGTAAGTTGTGTGTGATACCAAAAGAATTCCTCCAGTTGGATAAGGGATTGTGACCGGCATAGAGTAGGGATATCACACACATGGGAGGCCTTATCATAGGTACCTTTACACATACGCACATCTACAAATTCTCAAACAATGGTAAAAGGTAAAGTACAAGTGATACATGAATTCATTCATAACATCTATCTAACATAAAAGTATAAAAAAGTTCTCAAATTAAAAAACACAAATATATTCCCACAAAAATATAAAAATAATCCAATCTAATAAGAATTGTGGGAAAAATATCAAATGTTACACTTGGAATGAACCATAGTCTGTTTGGATCATACTAATCTATCAACACCTGGTCATCATATGACTCTGCCAGAAGGTCTATCATCTTCTAATAGTACCCAATATAACTCCTTAAATAACCAAATATTAGAATTAAGAATTTATTCACCTGATCATATGGTATATCAGTATGATATGACACATAAAAATATGATTAAAATCCCATATATACTCATGATAGACTCCAAGTATCATACTAGTCTGAAGTATGATTCCATCCACAAGATTATAGTTGAGGCTCCAAGGTAGTTTTTATCTATAATAGCTTCCTCCATGATCCATGCTATCACAAATGGCACACATATGAGAGTCCCATCTCATTGGGAATCACAAATGAAATACTCACTGGATCTCTGAATATCTTGATACATAGGCGGAGGGTCGCACCTAAGGCTCATGGGAGACACCATAAACCCAAATTAGAATATCCCACTATGTTGGGGATGTTAAACCTAATTATGTTGGTCATTAAAATTACACAAACCCCGCCTAGGGAAGATAATGAAATAATAGAGGATCATGCATTGGACACATTTAGGGATTCCTAAAACTCTATCCAATACTCAACCTATAGAGGGGATAAAAATCATATTACTCAGTACATAATTCCACATTGTACCCTAATAATAAAATACCATGGAAACACTTTCAAATAAAACTATTTAATAATAAAAATATTAATGGCCTCTATCTACCCTAGGGAAAGTACACGACCTGCACTAAGAGTACATGACATGTCTTGTCTGCCCTCGTTCTACCAGTATCACAATATCTCATATGAAATATCTTCTTCCATGCACATAGTATTCCATTTTTAGGTACATATATTGTATCAGTCAATCCAGAACCGGGCGTGTCTCCTACCTAAGTCCATTTACAAAATCCTGATCTTATGTACTTGAGGTCATGCTTATGGGTTTAGTTGTGTCTCTTCCAATGTACCCTAGTGGTACTCACCGTTCCACCAGAAACCTTTCACATGGTGTGTTACATTTGTCACATGGTATCTAATATTTTTCTCAACACATAAACCTTATCACTACAGAAGAGGGACTACACAGTGTCTATTCTTCAAATGACATAGTGTGTAGTCGGGGTTTTTCAATAAATCCAAAATGTTCTATGTTTGATTCCCATATCACCACCACCATATATTAAACTGATATATCCTCTTATAAAAATTGATTTGGGATATTCCATACCCAACTATCACTAGTGACTACATTCCATACACTCAAATCCCATCGTGGACCATATTTCATCACACAGTGTGATCATCGTAGGCCGAAACCATGAACGTGAAATACTGATGTGATATTAATGCCTCATTATCTCCATAAATTTTTATTGAATTATAAATATCAAAATGAAACTCTGGATAATGAATCTATTGCACCAAATATTAGTTGTGTAGTGATAACTCATTGATTATTTGTTGAAGATCTTTCTAAATTAGATACAGACTATGATCACATAAATACTGGGGATATAAATTAACAAAACATCATGAGAAAACCTTAACCAATTTTTTGGTCCAACACAATCTGTTATAGTGAAGATGAAGAAAAAAGGGGACTATCAAATCAATATCAAATTCCTATTTTTAGGTAGGTAAATACATATATTCACAACACGATCAAACCTCTAATGAAATCGTTAGAAGAAATGACCTATGTTCATCATGGGAAAAACAAGAGATGAAAAATCCACATAAAAAATATCCTACCTTGAGAGAGGATTGATGACATACCAATAATGGATTTTTATTGAAGTTGTTGGTAAGATATATGAACTCCATTTACATTTGTGATCACTATAGTACTTAGATCATTGATCCCAAATGATGACATCTTTCAATTCTCTTCCATGCTCTCCATTCAAATCTCTAGGGTTATGTGACTAACCCTAGGACCTTTCCATAACATGGATTTTATAATGTGAGTATTAGTTCATAAAGATAAAATAAGAATAAAAATTTATTTATATATTTAATTTATTATTTTCTCTGATGAGTTCTCTCTAATAAAATTACTAACAATAATAAATACTATGTTATACCTAGGGTAAACCCCATATTCCATATTCATCAAAATTCTTGGATTTCCCATCTAAGTCCCCAATCAATATTTATTCCATAATTCTTGAACAATTAAATTTTCATGATATAATATATTTAATATTTCTAATATCAACAATGATGCTCAATAGGACTCATAATCTCATGCCCCCTCAGAGTTCGATTCCAAAAATAATCCTCAATATATCCCAATTTCATAGAGGGAAGGAAAAAACACATTAAAATTCTCATAAAAATTACTCATAAAAATTTATTTTCATTTCTCTAACATATCTTTGGTAAAAATAAATCTTACTCTAAAAATATTCAATGTAAACCCATCATTACAAATCCTCGTACTCGATAATAAATTCCAGAGTATTAATTTTCTCTAAATTCACATTTAATTTGGTGTAGAAAGTGGTTAGAGTAAATTTTATTGAAATATAATTTCCACTTTTATAAAAGGTCACTTGAATTGTTCCTTGTTGTATTATCCATGATATCCCTAACACATAGAAAAAATAGTAATTGGATTCCTCAAAAAAAATAAAAAATGAAATTGATTGCTTTGAATTTTTTTTCAATATAGTACATTCAAAAATTTCAAATACATGTCACATTCATTTATACTAACATTTAGGCCTCTTTATTTCCATATAGTCACTTCATAACATATTCCAAATCCAACTCTCCCAGATGATTAGTTCACATCAATATGAGGTATCCGTAACTCTCATGGTCGTTTCAAAAGTTTTTCAAAAATTCAGCATGGTAATATGGTTACCTTTTTTTCATTATAAAGTTGACTTGAAGGAAAAATGCAATCACTACAATACATAGTAATATATCATAAAAATGGAAATACAATGTGGTCACTTCAATTTGTCCTTTTAGTAACTTCATATATCATGAATTTGATTAAGATTTTAGATTTTTATTGGACATGGTTGGTCAAATAGGTATGTAGTCAATCCAATATGTGTGTGGTTGATCTAATAGTCATGTGGTTAGACCGATAATTGGTTGGTTACATCAACCCTCTTTTAATATTTGATTGTTTTGGCCCCTCTATGAAATAACATTCATTCACTATAATTTTTTTTTGTCACTTGATTAATTTACAAGATTTCTATCATGGTTGATCATATATTCACAAATTCAATTCAATTCATCCTATGATCGCACTAGAATATAGTGAATTTTCACTCATTTAGATTTATGGTGGATATTCTTGCTTTATAGGATTTATGTGCACTTCCATACTTTAGAAAATTTACAAATTTAAAAGAAATATGTTTAACATCCATAAAACACATAATTGATTAGGAAAACATAAACATTATTCGTGATTATTAAAACATGTAATTGATGGAATGATCCAAAAATATTCCTCTTTTGAAGAAAAAAATCTAGGAATAAATATCATTAAAAAATTCATTACTAGACCATGTAAATATAAATTTGATATTATACAATCCGTTAACATAATTAATTGTCATAATTTACTCCCAATTAGGTATTAATCAAAAAAATGTATAATGGGATAGAAATTAATGATAAATATTAAATAAATAAAGAGTAGGAAATAAATAGACAATTATTGTAATTAAAATATTTCATTGATATTCTAAAATAAATTTATTACATAAGTCCATATCATAGTCCCTGATCTGAATCTAAATAATCAATATCTAAAATGTCAATTTGATCAATGGTTTATTTTCCCTTACTAATAATTGTAATAAAAAGTGGTACATGGAAAAGATTTGAGGCATCTCATTGAATAATAAGTGATTTTGAAAATAGTCTTATTTGATGAAGGGTTTATGGTATTCTAAAACTGAAAGATCATATAAGTGATGTAGGAGAAGTATTTGATGTTATAGAAGATGTAGTTGTAAAAGCTAGAGTATATGAAGTAGCTAATAGTTTCTCTGGATAAGGGGATATAATATGTATAGGAAGATCCATAAGATTCAGAACCAGAGAATTGGCCCTATATATGTATGTATCCTAGTACTAGTTAATGTCAATTTAATTCTATAACCCTTTCTTTATACATCGTAGTAACCCATCCTTATTTGACGAAAAAAACCTCAATAGGGGTTTTTGTAATCAAAAATTTCCTCAAAATTTATTTCAATATTGTGTTTGAGGGAGTCAGTTTTAGGTCTCTTGACAAGAACTATAACTGATTCTTTAATTATTCCTTGGTTTAAATCCTATTTAAATAATACATTATTTCACCTTTAATTATATCCTTTTCATTTATGGTCCATAATGACTCTACCTTAACCATGTTATAAGGTTTCTCTCCATGGGTAGAAACATCCATCCGAACATTATTCCTAACATCCCTAACATTTTCTAATAGACATTTTGTTTCCTAAAATAGAAAATTTTTGATAAGATACCCATAAATATAAGCGGGTGTTAGAGGAGAAGAAACAGAAGGTTCTAAATGAGGGGTAATTTCATAAAGATATAACATATCCATTATATAAATCATATCTATTAGATATTCCTTATGTGATATAATATATCTATGGAAATTTTTCATCTATATTTTAACAATTCACGATATCATGATTAATGTGATCTACCATTAGAAACATTATAGGTTGTATATGAGACACTATAATCTAAATGGTATTGGAAACATCTTACTTCCAAAAATACTCATTGTAATTATTGATATTCAAAAAAAATATTCTATCATTTCATAAATAATATTATTCTTTTAAATGAGAGAAAATATAAATTAAAAATAGTGGTAGAAGTAGTAGGAGATAGTTGAGGTGGAACATCAACAACTTGAGGAGGTAAAGTAGGGCTTTGTTTAAGAGTTGAGGCACTAAACTCCAACTATGAAGCTGAAAAAAAAGATCCTTCATTATTCTAAGGTTCATTCTAAGGCTTCTCAATTTCTTTTATTGAACTGTTTGAATCTTCAATGAGTGAAAATTAAGTTCTAGGAGAATAATCATAAACATTATAACCCTTAAATATATTATATGAGTCATGTCCTAGAAATGAAGTTATATTTGGTCAAAATAATTCTTGTAAAATATCTAGGTAAACCAATTCTTGAACAACTATAGAGGAAGAAACCTTATAAAAAATATCTTAGGAACCATTCACAATTGGAATATCCAATCAATTAAATTTGAGTAGACATTCACAATTATCATCATCATTATAATCATGGGGATCAGGTGGATCCAAGATAAAGAAAGGTGTTTTAGGTGATTCATATTCCCTATGAGGTGTCAATAAAATAGGGGCTACACTATTTTAAACATTATGGGACTTTATAAAACTCGATCATAATTTGTATCGCTCCTTGAGTTAGTTTGGTTTTATCCAAATAACATAGAACTAATATTTGTCTCCCTCTCATGAGTTTATGTTTTTTCCCTTCACTAATATAGCCTAAATTGGGAATCCAGAATCCTATGAAACTTCTAGACTGTGAGAGAAACCCATTCTCTCTTCATAAAAACTTTCAACCTCCTCAATTAAATCAAAAGTAGACTGTGTTCCATTATCATTAGTTGAGAAGTCATATTAAACTATCTCTTTTAGATCCCAGCATAGATCTTTTTCATATCATCGTCTAGTACGGTTACTTACTGGACTAAAGTTATTGTAAATATTATCTGCATCAACTACCCATATTTTATTCATTGCATTCTAGTTGATTTTCATTTTTATTTCATATTTTTTGGTTATTACAAATAAAACCTAAAATTAGTTACTTTTTTACTACCTTGTGAATTAGTCTCTTATATTTAATAAATGATGAAGTAAATTTAAGGCACAGAAGAGTGTTAAACCTTGAGAAAGTCTTACTGAGGTCTTATATATTTCTCATAAAAAATATGAACATATTTATCTAAATCCCAAGAACCACAGAATATAAATGAGGTGTTGTTACTGAAAAATATTGAGGAAACCCCCATTTCTATAGGATATGGAATCTAGTATAAACATTAACAAGAGCCTACACTCTCTATTTAATTCCCAATCACTAGGCCTTTGAAATGATAAATCACTGGTTAACTCGTCAAACGAATTTCCAATCTCAAAATGTATATGTTTTAAAGGATAAAAAATTTGGAAATCCTCATACTCACATTGATGTGAAAATTTTAATCTCTCAGCCCAAAGAATCAAAGAAAACTTACATTCATGACCATCAATAATGGTTCGAATTAGATTTGATTGATCTCCATTATCAAAAGCCAAATTCTCAAAAAAAATTCCCTAATCAAAGATAGAAAATATGATTATTGGCTAATAAACAATTTGTCCATCATTATCAAATCATGACTATGAAAACTATGGAATTACATTCTATAAAAAAAACTCAACATATACTTCTTTTTTGGAGAGAATTCATGTGAAATATGATGATATTTGGGATTTTTCTTGATATACTCATGTTGGACTTCAATATTTTGGAATCATTAGATGCATTGGGGGAATATTCAATGAATGATCACTTTAGTTGGACTACTCAGAATAGAGAATCAAAGGACATATGGTTAGGATTTTAATAAGGAGTCCAAAGAGGGTTTAGATAGGGTTAAAATTGTAAATTTTTTATTCTAATTCTATATCAAGATATTAAAATCATTTAGGAATACATGTAGGGTAAAACATGTGTAATAAAGATAGAATATATTTAAAATGAATAAAAAATTGAATATTAATAGATAAAAAATTTATTTCATATTCCTTATAAGTATAAATTATCATTTTATATTAATTATAAGTATTATAAATTTAAAAATTTACCAAATTAAACACAAAATAAATTTAGCATCGAATATTAATAACTCGTGTATGATATAATTTTCCATCTCAAAATAAATAGTTTTTATAAAAATATCAACAAACATTTGTTATATGAAAATGAGTTTAAGAGTGACATTCATTTTTAAAAATTATCTCTTAAAAACTGATGTCTTATTTAATTGTTCCATTTCCTACAATGAGATATAATATTCTTCGAAATTTTAATAGAACATGTATTCACAATGTTTATAGGGACATGAATGGATTAATATATATATTAACAAAAGGTATGTACATCCATATAATCTATACACTACAAATATTTATAGTTATATACTCAAAATTTGTAATAGATAGTGAAACAGAATTTTATCATTACTAAAAATTGAAAATATAGCCTTTCCCAAAAATTGTTAGGTTCCATAGGTTTTATTTATATCTAATTTACAACAACCATAATTTTCATCTTAATAACTAACTAATTCCAATGTTTTCCTTATGGAGTAACAAAAACCAAAATTAGTTGTATTTATTAGATATTTAAAATAAAACTTTTGAAATAATTGAAATCAGATTCCCTGGTGTCTTCTTGAAAATGATATCACAAACACACACTAAACATAATATTAGTCCAGTGAGATTTTTTATAAAGTAAACTCATAATTAAATGGTTTTTCAACTAGTTTCCATATTTCCTCAAGATCAAATTTACAAGTTTTTATCATTGGAGTATCACTTACTTTTGAACATTCGAAAAAAATTCAAATTGATATTTACTATATTTCCACTCATTTAGAATAATTCCTCCATTATTTTAAATAAGTTGAAAGCTAATAAATAACTTCAATTCACCCATTATATTCATTTCAAATTTTTTTTTCATCATTTTTAAAATTTAGTACATAAATAATTTATGAAAGAACCCAAAATAATTTCATCAATAGATAAAAATTAAACCAAAAATACCTTTTTATGTCCTTTGGACAAATATGGTAAGATCATCAACCCCTTTATGAAAACATTTGAAACAACATATGTGGTCTGCCTATATTACCAAGATCAAGAGTATGTTTCAAACTTCAAAGTGAATTTTTTAATTTGGAAACATTATTTGTGAAATAAGGACTTTGAAATCTTCTAGGCTATTGAAACAATCCTCAAAAATATAACAATTTATAAAATAACTCGTGATATTTATTGGATATAGTAAGAAATTATAATGTAGTATATAGGAAACAATAATTCTAATAGCCTTAAGTCTACCTACTAGTACAAAAAAAATTCATAGTAAATACCTTCTTCTTGACTATATCCTTGTGTAACATGTATAGATTTATTTCTTATTATGGTACCATATTCATAAAATGTTTTTTCTAAAAATTAAATTAGTGCGAATTATTAGGTAATATTCAGAAATTTACACACATTTCTACCCATAGTTTCATCCAAAATTATTTAAATCTTCTTGTATTTCTATTACCCAAAATTAATCATTTATATCTTCAATGGTGTCTTTAGATTCGAGATATGATATGAAGTATTGATTTTCAACTAGGTTTTTGGGGGAAGAAATAGTATGAGTAACACTTTCAAGATCTCAAAAAACATCATTTAAAGTATGGTCATTATGGGTTATAATTTCCCTTAGGATAAACGAACATAATAATTCATTTTATTCTTTAGGGTCTGGTACAATCACTTCCACAGCACTAAGATATTTCTTTAAGGCATGTTTTATTGGCGATCACTAGGATAGGTTGGGGATTTTATATCCAAGTTATAAAAATCTTCCCTAAGGTTTCCTAAAAGAGTTTTATGTACATGTGGACATATTTCATAAAATTTTACCTGTATCAATTATTTAAAAACTATATTTATTTTATTAGACACACTATATGATTTACTAGATTTTGAATAACTATGGAATACACTTTTATTGTTTTTGGATGAAAATTTGTCAAAATTCTCTTTTGTATTGATAATAAAGACCTTACAACCAAAATATCTAAAGTAATTAACCTTTGTTTTCTTCCATTCTATAACTCATAGGGTTTCTTATTTAAAATTAGTCTTATAAGAATCCAATTATTGATTCAACAAGATGTATTAATTGACTCATGCCAAAAATAGAGAGGTATGTCATATTCATTAGTCATGGTATATGAAATCTATTTAAGAGTCTTATTCCCTCTTTTAATCACTCTATTTTTCTAGTGATTATTAGGAGTAGAAAAGTTGTGATTATATCTGTGTTGTGATATTAACATCTAAGATTTTTTATTTTGGAACTCATGACCATGATCATTCTTTGGGGTATTAAATGTAAGTCCCACAAGGTAATCCATATATTTTTTATATTTTTTAAAATGAGAATAATATTCACTTTTGGGTGATAAAAATAATATGGAAGTAAATCTAGAAAATCTATCTATAATATCATAGTTATAAAGATTATAACCAACACTAGAAACACTATAAGGTCCAAAAAATACATGTGGACCAAATCAAGTGGTTGATAATTTGAAACATATTTCTTTGGTTGGAAATAAATAATATGGTATTCCCCTTTTGGATAGGGGTTACATACACTGTTTTTTTGGAATTATAGATTACTTATATCCTTAAATAATCCTTTACTATTTTTTCATTCTAAGAGAGTTAATATTTCAATGGACTAGTCTCCTATACCATCGGAAATATTCATTATGAAATTCACTTATAAAATAAATTTTTTGAGAAAATAAAGAGTCTAAATCAATTGTATAAAAATTATCATTGTGGAAAGTTGTAAAAACTAAATCCTGCTAAAAACATATATTTTTCATGAATAATTTTAAAAAATAACATTATAACCATAATAACAAAAAAAATTTATGATAATAATAATATACATTAAACCATCAACAAATTGAAATTTTGAAATTTAAAGTGAATTTTAATTATTGATTTGACCAAATAAAATTTTTTTTATTTGGCATTATCGTAAAATGTGACATTCCCACCGTCAAATATTATTATGAGCATAAATCGTGAGTTTTATACTATATATTTTGTATAAAATGCACTATTTAGATACTATAAATTCTTAATATAAATCTTATTATGTGTATCCTATAAAAATTTTAAATAAGTTATTATTTTGGTACTCATACTTTCTTGGGTTCAGATAAGTTAGAAATAAGATACATTGGAAGTAAAATCTATTAAACAAAATTTCCATTATAATAATCAATATTTTTACAAATAAATACCTTATTAGGTCTATAAGAATTTGAACTATTCATAGTACTATAAGATATTTAGAAAGGAGTAAAATTGTTTTTATTATTTCTCTTTTAATCAGGTTGGTACCCAAACCTAGTTGTGTAGTTTTTCATGGTTTAATTTCAAATAATTATAGTAAAGGTATCTATTCCATGTGCAAACCTTTTAGGTTTCTTTTTAATTTTATCATTTTACATTTTAAGTACATTATTCATAATTAAAAAGGGATAATTATTTTTTTCAATGTAATATCATATTTAATACAAGTAGATAAAGCATGGTGTTTCATTAAATTACTATATTTATCTTTAAGCTCAAAAACATTATATTCCAAAATACTGAAATATTAAAAGTTAAGTTCACTATAAATATCATGTTCATCATTATTCTCACTTTTTGTGATGTCATAAATTTTATTAGAATAGGTAAGAATGATATTTGATAACTCATATGTGTTTTCAATAAAACCCATATTAGTCCTTTAATTATTGTCTTCACTGATTGAATCATATTTACTAGAACTATACATATTGGTGATCCAAGTTTCTTTAATATCCATATTTTGTATTTTTCATCTGTCCAAATAATTTTTATGGAATTTTAATTTCCTAAATTAATATTTTTTTAGGCCCTTTTCTATTTCCCTCAAGAAAGGTAAATTCAAAATTACCATTTTCTGGTAGTCTCATCTCTTTAATAATTTCATTTAATGTTTTAATTATGGATGAACTATTTCTATCTATATAATTTGTTGAATCTAACGGCTATATGATCTATCTATTTATCATTGATAAAAGATGACTCATCCTTACTTGATCCATTCTCTTGATTTTATTTTCATCCTTAACTACGATGTTTTAAATTAAACTACATTTCTTTTTTGGTTTTTCATCCTCTTTAATCACATTCTATTATTCCTCATACGATGTTAATAGAATATCCTCTCCATTGTTTTGTTAAATTAAAAAATATTATCATCACATGATCATTGTTTTTTATTTTCCTTCAAAGCACATTTATCATATTGAAAATTTCATTGAACCTCAGATAAATTTAAAAAAATGATTCGCCATGATATATTTTAAATGAATCATATTTAATGGAATAATTATTTGTGTGAATTGCAATAATATTTTATTATAATTCAAGATAAATAAAAGTGTGTCCCTTATTTCAAAATAATATTCACATGTATAAATTCTATTAAACATATCTTCTCCAAAAGCATAGTATATGTCCCTGATAGCTTTGAAATTATTATAATAAGAAGAAATTATTGAATCACTCTAATTATCCCTAGATAATTTAATATTTTCATATTTTTCTTCTATTACTATACAGTTGTCAAAATTAATTCCCTCAAGATTTATTTTTATTCTAATATTCCATTGACCATACATGGTAATGTTAAAATAAGAAGGTATATTAGTAGCATTCCCCATAAGTCTATTTTTTTACATAAATATAAAAATTTATAATTATAAAAAATTTAGATATTTTGGTTAAAAATGTTATCAGAGTTAAATATAGATAAAAAAGAAACAAAATCAATCTTTTGATACAAAATTTTTATTGGAGTGGAGTAATCAAGAGGTGGTGAATTGAGTATCCTATGAAATTTATATTAAATAAAATTTATAAACAAATCACCTATTTTTCATTTCACCCTGGTAACTGAAACAATATATATATCTTATTCAATGATTTTAAATTACTTATCAGATGTTATATCAAACCCTATTTATAAAAATATAATGAGAATATATTCTTTTGAGATTACTCTACTTATATTAAGCTATAAATATATCACATTTAAGAGATATCTATCAATGTACAGTTTCAAAAAAAAATTAAAAAAATTTAAAATATAGTAATAAAATCATTAATACACAGATTGGAAAAGAAAAAATATAAGATGATCAATCCCAATTTGAGACATAATCCTCTCCATTTGATAGTCACTCGTTGTTGACCGTGTTTTCTAAGAATATATAGATGACCCGGAAAATTTATTGGGTGTAGGTTAAAATAGCCCACAATGATATCCAAGATAAGACACAGCCACATCCATAATTTTCAAGGGAGTAAATATATAAAGGAAAAATGGAGTAAAAGTACCTAATTTCTATTTTATTATCTATAGGTTTTTCTTCTTTAATAGATTTATATAGAATTCAAGAGCATGTCAATAATAATAAAAATAAATTTCAAGCAAATTGAGAATAATTTATGGTAAAAAAAATTAAATTTTGATTGTTATATAGATGTATCATCTCTTTTTGGTGTATTGTTTTTGTTTAAAGATAAGAGTTAAAGACCTGAGTATGTTCTCAAATCATTTGGTCAATTTATTGTGAAAACAACGAATTGGTGAGAAAAGATAAGTTCACATTTTTCATGATCATAATAATTCTTGATCAATATCACCTATCTTTTTTCAGAATTATTTTCTTTAAAAATAAATCTTCCTCCAAAAATTATTATTGGAAACCCATCATTAGGAATACACATTCTCTATATGAAATTTAGGAGAAACATATGTATCTAATATCTCATTTAATTAGGTGAAAATATGTGTTGTATTAAATTATATTAATAAACAATTACCAATTTTATAAATGGTTTCTTGATGATTTCCACATCAGATTATCAATGGTAGAATCTAAGTATAGAAACAATACTGATCTAATTCCATAAATAGTTGTACGGCTGTTTTCTTTGAACTGATTGTTAATCTAATCAATTGAAAAATTCTGAGTACTTTACATGGTAGTTTCAAATGACCATGTGGTTTCATTATATCTATTGGTTAGAATGGATACTCAAGAGGGGGGTGAATTGAGTAATAATTAAAATTTCTGTCAAAATATTGTATATTTAAAATCCCCTAATTTATAAAACAAGTTAAACTATACTGAATTTATACAGATTGTAGATGTTCACCTAGCTTCTCAAAGATTGATTAGGTCTCAGTTAATTTAACCACAAGAGTAAACTAACTTTTGAAACTAACCTACTGGTTTACAATAAGTATAAACACTTGCTAATTTAACAATCAAAGTAGCTTTAAAATAGTTTTGTATTTCAAAGTAATAGTAGTGGAATATAAAAGATATATGTAGTATAATTTAAACTTAAACTAATGATGCACATCAGATATAAAAAGAGGTTTTGTCTCAAGTCGAGACTTAGTCCTCTCAAATTTATATAAATTTGATCCACACCCTGGATCGGGGTTAACAATAGTTTACAAAACTGTCCAGGCCACGCAGGGACCTCTACCACTGTTCTTCGTGGGAAAAAAAACAAAGACCAGGCCACACAAAGACCTCTTCAACAGTTGACATGGGTAAACAAGAGTTAATGAGTTTTGGAGTGAGGATTTTGATATCCTCCAGTTCAGTGCAGGAGACAGTGTGTGTAGAAGATATACAGAGTACACCACACTGCTCGAAAGTAAATAAATAAACCACTTAGAGAAAATAGATAAGAGTTTAGAAAGCACTAGTTATTATCAATGCAACTCTGGACTCGTTGGATTCATCAGGAATGCTTCTGATTCCTTCTCTGGTTTTTCTATTAAAAAAAAGAGTGTCGTAGTTCATCTTTTGTTCTACAGGAGTGAAAAAGATCTCTTGATTCGTCGTGTGTTCTTCAGTGGTGTTGGATTGCACTCATGAGAGTTCTTTGAAGGTCTTGAAATCTCTTTCTTTCTTGGGATTGTTATCCTTGTTCAGCACAGTGATCTCGTTTGTATGTAAGTTCTTCTTGTTGTATCGTCACACTTGCACACCACATGTGTACTGTATCTCAAACTTCCTTATATTCCACGATTTCTGGAAGTAAGAAGGATTCCCTTTTCATACGTATGAGATACGATTTCCTGACATGCCAACAACTATCATTAAATAACATTAATTGCATTAAAAACATCAAATACGACCGTTAGAATTATTTAAATAATATTGAAAAAAAGTTAAGAAATGGTGTCACAGTGATTATGTCAACAGTGTCTTCTTCACGGTGTTTCTTTCATGGTGTCTCCATGCCACGGTGTCTAGGTCATGTTGTGTCCTTCACGGTGTCTCCTTCACGGTGTCTAGGTCACGGTGTGTCCTTCACGGTGTCTGGGTCACGGTGTGTCCATCATGGTATGTGAGTCACGGTGTCTGGGTCATGGTGTCTGGGTCACGGTGTCTGGGTCACAGTGTCTCTATACTAAGACAAATATATGTATTTGGACTTAGACAGTAATATGAAGAATATGGATTAAGCATAATCATTAGAGATTAAGAGAACGTGAATCATAAATATAATGGCTTGATAATATATGTGAGATTTGAGATCATGCATAAGACTTTTAAGTAATCAGTAAGACTTTCTATCATTAAAACATGATGTGTAGTTATTATTGAGATTGAAGAGCATTATTATGATTTGCAATGAAGATTGGGTTTAATTAATATGAATAGGATTTGTGATCATTAAAACATGATTAATACTTGAGGAGTCCAACAATCTCCCCCTTTTTGATGATCAAAAATCATGTATGGTCAAAATATAAATGAAATGTAACATTAAAGAAACATGCATATTAGAATAGCAAAAAAATTACAGAATAATAGATTCTATAATAACATATCTCATTATAAAAATTATACTTGTAGTTTAACATATCTCATTATAGAACTGATACTTGTAGTTTTTCTCCCCCTTTTGGAATTATCAAAAAGTAGAGAGAAATGAAGGGAAACACTGCATTTGACATTTAAAAGGGTTCAAAATATAAAATACAAGATAAATACAAAAAGTAAACAAAAAATGACATCACATAAAAAAACAGTCCCTGGATTCTTCAGGGATCCACCTTTTCCTTGACTTTATCAGCAGAAGGAGCTGGTGCCAATGTAGAAGAAGGAATAGATGTGGTAGACAAAGAGCGTATGGGTAGACCTTAAAAAAAAGATGGAGCCAAAGTAGGAGCAGTAGAAGATCAAGGTTGTGGTTGGTCATGAATGACTGGCCGGATCTGAGAAAGAGCGTGGCTGACTATCATGGCAGTTGAGGCTAAGGCAGGTAGACTAGGTCTAAGGGGTGCAGCAGCTGGATCAACTATAGCAGTACTCTGCATATGAAGATACGACTTCAAAAGATTGATGAAATCAGTAATGATTTCACCACCATATTGCATAGCCTTTTCAAAATCGTCCTTATTCTCCATAAATCTTTCCAACAATCTGGTGAACTCTGTAAGCTTCTGAACTTGATCTTTGAAAGCTTGAGTCAACGGAGGGATTTTCAGGTTTTCCACAAGATATCTAAAGTGATATGTCATATCACTTTTAGAGAAAATCTGGGTGAGATAAAAATCTATTTTCTTGGTGATCTCCTGTTGAGCATCATTGGCTATTTATAATGAATACTAACCAAGTCCAATGCTCGATCACTATTCTTAACCACTTCTAACAAAGAAGACATATACAAGCCACTGAAGGTATTCTGAAGTTCTTCCTTGATTATAGATCTTAGCAGAGAATCATCCAAAGAAGGTGTGGAGGTCTGACCAAAAGCAGGAGAAGTCTTGACAGCTATGGATAGAACTTTGAGCTGTTTTAGAACATTTTGCAAGCATCCAGTGTATTCATCTGTGAGCTTATTAAAATTTTCCACAAGTTCCCTCATGTGTTCCAGATTTTTTTGTGTCTTTTTTGAATCGTCTCATCAAAATATAGTAGATGTTTATGAACTTGACACACAATCTCCCTAGCAAGGGTGGAATTAGATGGCTCAGGAGAAGTAGAAACAGGTGCAGGGGCAGAAATAGGAGCAGGCTCTGATCTCAAAGAAAACTCATTCTGCAAGTTTGCTACCATATTTTTCAGATTTGCAACATCAGCACTCAGCTGCTTATTTTCCACTCTGACTTCATTGATTTCTCGGATCATCCTTGGTTGAATATGCAATATAATATTTTCCAAGAGAATTGATGCATCTTCTTGACATAACTGAGTCACTGGACGAGGTTGAGTGGATACAATTTTCTCAATTCCAGCTAATAGAGTCTCTCCAAAAACATTTAGATAATCTTTAGTCACACAGTAGTGTTGCTCGGGAAAGGGTTCATGTAAAGTTAGTGGAGTAGGTTTTTGTTGCGGTTCAGAGTCATCTTTAGACTCAGATTCTGATTCAGATTGAGAATGGGGATCTGGTTCTGGTTCTGGTTCTGGATGAGATACACACTTCATTTGAAACATAGAAGAGATATCCATTCCAGTTGTAGTCACTTGCGATGACTCATTCACATCATAAATGCTTGGGAAAACATAACGGGTGTACACATAGTATGAGACAGAAGGTTGAGAAGCTTCAGAAGATCCAGCTTCTATAATCTCATGGTTTTGAGGTTCCTCCCCCTCAAATTGTGCTTCCATTTCAGAGACTATAGGCTCAGCAACATGGTCAAGATCCATAGGATAATCTCTAATCTCTTTAGAAAACTCTTTCCTTACCAGCTGAAAGGCAATTTCCATTCTCTCTTCAGTAGAGGGAATATACTCAGGAACCGATTCTTCCACTGGTTTTGCTTCAAGATTGACTTCTTTCTCAATAGGGATATCCTCTTCAATAGGATCTGTCTCTATGGTTGCTTGCTGTTCTAAATCAGGAAAAACCAATTTTCTTGAAGCTGTAGGATGAGTTTCTGGATTGACATCCTCACTAGAAGTAGGAGCTTCCGCTTCTCTCAAACTAATAGCAACTTCCTCTCCTTGAGGTATTTTAGTATGGATAATAGTAGGGACATCAGTCCTTTCTTTTTCGACAGGATCTGTTTCCATTGGAGGTATTCCAGCTTCTTCTCTAGGTAATACTTTAGCTACCACTTCCTCTTCTTCTTCCTCTTCTTCTGAATACTCGACCACTTCATCTGGTTCCAAACCAGGATCAGCTAGATTCTTAAGCCTTCATGGATAGTCAACAGTATTAAACTTTTTATAGAGTTGATTATTATCCTCAACCCACTGCTTCTTCCAGGGGTTCCATCTAATCTCCATCCTTCTGATGATAGGTATGGATAAGTAAAAATCAAAGTCCTCTAACTTTTCTTCATTCGGTCCAACCATTCCTTTTGCAACTAGCATGGCTGAAATCATCCTTGAGTAAAACAAGGAGGTGGATTTGGATGTGACGTTAATTATTTCACATATATGGTTAATAACATACTTACAAATATTGATCTTGTGGCCATACTTAAATAGGTGATTCAGGAACACATCCTGATACTTCATTCTATTAAAATCCCCTTTTCTAGGATTGATCAAATTCTGAACAAATTTGAATAGAAGTCTAGTTTCTCCATCTCGATCTGCAGTAATTTCCCTATTCTTGGTTCCATTACCAGTTAGAATTTCCAAGTCATTTTCCATATCGAAGATATCAGATGATGGAGGAGGGTCTCTCTGGTAGTCTTCACAAACTCTTTCATGTGGAATTCTTAGGCATGCATCCCACATCCTCGAAGAGAAAGAGCACTTCTGACCATTTATCCAGCTTTTCACAATAAATCTTTCTCCCAACTCAAAGGAAAACTTCACTTACTAATAGAATTGAGATACCAGCCTTGGGTAAATCAGTCTATTTTGTCCATAGAACCATTCAAGACATCCTTGTTCTCTTAAAACATTCAAAACTAAAGACTTGATAGACAACAACCATTCAGGGAAAATATCCTTTTCAGGTACAACAGTATGGATTACCAAGTTTGTGATTAGAGGTCCTTCGGGATCTATCCTTGGTATCATCTTCTATTTCTTAAAGCGGTGCTTCTCAGACGAGGGTGAAGATGGACGCTTCATCATAGGCATCCACTGAAGGTTCGGGCGAGAGGGAAGAGAGGGTTTTCAGGAGTGAGAAGGTTCAGGAGAGAGTTTGGGTACGGAATCGAATAAAACCCTTATGTTTTATCATTTGGGAATGTCAAACGTCAAAAAAACAAAAACATGGAAAATCAAATAGCGGTGAAATAAAAATTACCACGATACGGGTTAAAATAAGAATATAAATAATTTCTCAGTGAGACCATGAATAGGCATTATGGTGTGATGGAAACTAGTCATCACGGTGAGACAGTTGGTGGTCGTCACGGTGAGACAGTGACCATTCATTGTATTCACGGTGAGACAGTGAGTTGACAGACCATGAGCACAGGGTCTTAACGGTGAGACCGTGAGCATGAAACAGTAACTGTAAAACAGTGAGTATGAAACCGTAAAGTAAAATAGAGTAAAGTATTAAACATTAAGATCAGTAAGATATAGATTTATGATTAATCATACCAAGATCATGTATTATGTAGTCTAATCTTTCAGAATTTAATGGTTTAGTGAATATGTCAACAAGCTGATATTTAGTACCAATGAATTCCAAAGTAATATCACCTTTTTGATAATGATCCCTCAAAAAGTGATGTCTTGCATCAATATGTTTTGTTCTAGAATGAGAAACAGGATTCTTAGAAATATTAATAGCACTTGTGTTGTCACAATTTATTGGGACATGTCTAAATTGATATCCATAGTGTAGTAATGTGTGTTTCATCCACAAAATTTGTACAAAACAACTTCCAACAGCTATGTATTCACCTTTTGCAGTAGATAATGCAACAGAATTTTGTTTCTTAATACACCATGATACTAGTGACTTTCCTAAAAGGTAACATGTCCCAGAGGTGCTTTTTCTATCTAACTTACATCCAGTAAAATCAGCATCAGAATAACTAACTAGATCAAATTATTGTCCTTTGGGATAGAACAGTCCTAAATTGGGAGTGTGCTTGAAGTATTTGAAAATCCTTTTTACAGCATTTAAATGTGACTCTTTAGGGTTTTCTTGAAAACGAGCACACATACACACACTAAACATAATATTAGGACGACTAGCAGTCAAGTAGAGTAGAATTCCAATCATTCCTCAATAAGTGGTTTGATCAACAAATTTACCATCTTCATCAAGATCCAACTTACAGGTGGTACTCATTGGAGTGTCACTACTTTTTACACTTTCCAATCCAAAGTGTTTTAAAAGATCTATAGTATATTTACTTTGAGTTAAAATAATTCCATCATTATTTTGACTGATTTGAAATCCAAGAAATAATTTCAGTTCACCCATTAAACTCAATTCAAATTCCTTTTGCATCATTTTAGAAAAATCAGTACATAATGTAGTTTTTAAAGATCCAAAAATAATATCATCTACATAAATTTTTACAACTAAAACATCATTAGAAATATTTTTTATAAAAAGATTAGGATCATCTATAACTTTTGTAAAACCTTTGGAAATTAGAAATGTACTTAATCTATCATACCAAGCTCTTGGAGTTTGCTTTAAACCATATAAGGCTTTTGATAATTTGAAAATATGATTTGGAAAATGAGGGTTTGAAAATCCAGGTGGTTGTTCAACAAAAAAAATCCTCAGCAATATATACATTTAAGAATGCACTCTTGAAATACATTTGAAATAGTTTGAAATTTAGATGAGCAGCATAAGCAAGTAAAATCCTAATAGCTTCTAATCTGGCTACTGGAGAAAAAGTCTCCTCATAGTCAATACCTTCTCCTTGACTGTAGCCTTGTGCAACTATCCTAGCTTTGTTTCTAACTATATTTCCAAATTCATCTACTTTATTTTAAACACCCATTTAGTTCCTATGGTGAAATTGTCCTTATGTATTTCAACAAGATTCAAAACTTTATTTCTTTCAAATTGATTGAGTTCTTCTTGCATAGAAATTACCCAAAATTCATCATTAATAGAATCATCAATGTTTTTAGGTTCAAGATATGAAAAGAAGGCTTGATATTCAACCTTATTTCTAAGAGAAGCTCTAGTCTGTGTCCCTCTATCAAGATTTCCAACAACAGAATCTAATGGATGATTCTTTAGAATTCTAGATGATCTAGTAAAGGTAAGGCTAGAAATTTCATGTTCTTTTCTAGGTTCAGGTTCATTAAGAGAATATTTTGGAATTAGTCCAGAACTGGTTTTCTTTACAGAAGGTTCATTGATTTTATCCTTAAGGTCCAAAAAAGATAAACCTTCTTCCATATTTTCAAGAGAGGTTTTAGGCTCATGTGGATCCGTTTCATCAAACTTGATGTGAAAAGATTCTTCCACACACCTGGTTCTTTTTTTGAAAACTCTATAAGCTTTTCTGGTTATAGAATATCCTAATAATATTCCTTCATCACTCTTAGAAGCAAACTTATCAAGATTATCTTTTTTATTGAGAATAAAGACTTTATATCCAAAGACTCTAAAGTTACTGACATTGGGTTTTCTATTATTCCATATCTCATATGGGGTCTTCTTAAGAACAGGTCTAATTAAGACTCCATTAATAATATAATAGGGTGTATTCACAGCTTCATCCCAAAAGTAAATAGGCAGGTCAAACTCATTAAGCATAGTTCTTTCTATTTCTTGAAGGGTTCTATTTCTTCTTTCTACTACCCAATTCATCTAAGGTGTCCTAGTAGGAGAAAAGTTATGACTATATCCATTGTGTGAGCAATAGGATTCAAATTCATGGTTTTCAAACTCATGGCCATGATCACTTCTTAGAGTTTTAATCATAAGTCCACTAAGATTTTCTATAGATTTGGAGTATTTAACAAAATAAGAACAAGCATCACTTTTGTGAGCTAAGAAGTAAACCTATGTATATCTAGAAACGTCATCTACTAGGACATAGAAATATTTCTTCCCATTTAAACAAGAAACTATAGATGGTCTAAACAAATCCATGTGAACCAACTCAAGAGGTTGAGAAGTTGAAACTTCTTTCTTTGATTTAAAAGAAACTTTATGTTGCTTTCCCTTTTGACAGGGATTAAAAACATTGTCATTTGGAAACTCAAGCTTAGGTAGTTCTCTAACTACGTTTTTCCTAGTTAGTTTTCTAAGTGAGTGTATATTGCAGTGTCCTATTCTTCTATTCCATAACCAGGACTCTTTATGAAAAGCATTTAAACAGGTAACATTTTGCTTGGCTAAGGAATTTAAATCAACAGCATAAACATTTTCATTTCTTAAAGCAGAAAATACTAAAACGTTTTTAGAATTAAAAACATTACCAGAATCATTTTCAAATTTGACATTAAAATCATCATCCCACAATTGAGAAATACTTAACAGATTATATTTCAGTCCATCAACAAATAAAACATTGGAAATTAAAACTGAATCAGTGTTACCAATTTGGCCTAGGCCGATGATCTTTCCTTTAGAATTATCACCAATGGTGACATGACCTCCCTCAACCTTTATTAAACTCTTGAAACATGAGTAATCCCCAGACATATGTCTTGAACATACACTGTCCAAATTCCATGTCTTCTAGTTGGAACTCTTCAAGAAGGTTTCCTACAAAACAGTTTTAGATAGAGTATGATTTTGGTAACCAGATCTTCTTGGGTCCAGATAGGTTAGCAATCAATGATTTTGGTACCCAAATTTGTTTTATGGGTCTCATATAATTTACAGAATCAAAAGATTTTGAGAGATAAACTCTACTTGATTGATAACTATGTGAATAACTAGTTTAAGCATATGAATGTCCAGAACTAGAACTAGCAGTATTCTATCCATATTTAGGAATAAATCTGTTCTTTGTAATCTGTCTCTATCCAGGTTTGTAGCCTATTCCAGTAGTATATTTTGGTGCCACTTGCTTTCCTAGAATTTGGGTTAGTGTATCCTTTCCATCTGTGAACTTCTCTAAGTCTTTTCTAAGTTGCTCATTTGACATTTTTAGTTCAGTGTTCTCTTTTAATAGTTGAGCATTTTTCTCTTTTTCAATAGTATGTTCAGTTTTAATAGTTGTAGTGAGAGCATGATGATTCTTTAATGATTTTTATTTATCCTTAAGTTCATTGCATGTCTCTTCCAACATATTATAATATTCAGATAATTCAGATTTAGTCATGTCTTCATAATTAGAATCATATTCTACATCATCTCCAGAATAATAAGAATTTAAAGCTGGAGTATCTAAGGTTACATCGGATGTGTTAGTCATAAAACACATGTTGGCACAATTTCTTTCAGAATCAGTAGCTTCAGATTCACTTGAGCTGTCTTCATATGCACTCCAGGTAGCCTTCATAGCTTTCTTGTACTTACTGTCTTTGTAATCATATTTCTTTGTGAATTTTAACTTTGGTCAGTCTTCTTTAATGTGTCCTTTTCTTTTTCACTCATAGCAAACAACTTCATCACTTCTATCTGGATTTTTCCAGTCCTTCGTCCAATGTCCCTTATTACCATACATTCCTTTGTAATTTTATTTTCTGAAAAATTTCGTCTTCCTATAAAATTTCTTAAACCTCCGTGCTATCTTAGCCATTTCAGCATCACTATCAGAGTCTGAACTTTCACTTGTTGGACTGTCAGTTTGTATTTGAGATTTTTCTTTCTCCTTTCTCTTTGAAGTAGTAGTCTTGAATGCCACTGATTTTCTTTTTGGTTCATCATCTTCCTCTTTATTTACCTTGAGTTCTTCCTCATACATCATAAGCTTACCAATGAGTTCTTTGACAGGTAGAGCAACAATGTAACATGACTCTCTGATTGAAACAGATGTGCCTCTCCATTGGTCGGGTAGACACCTCAATATCCTCATAATTTGTTCCTTTGCTGGAATAGCCTTTCCGAGTGCATTCATTATATTGACTATCTCATTAAACCTGAGACACATATCAGAAATAGGTTCATTAGTTTTCATTTTAAAATTTTCATATTTTAAAGTATAAGTATTCAATCTCATTTCTTTAACATTGGATGTTCCTTCATGAGAAACACCCAACGTATCCCATATTTCAAAAGCAGTTTTACAGGCAGAAATTCTGAGAAATTCCTCATCTTCTAGAGCACAGTACAGGGAATTCATTTCTTTACAATTATTATTTTAAGCATTCTTAGTAGGTTCATGCCAAGTTGTTCTTTCAGTTTCTAAAATTTTATATTGTGACACTATAGCAGTCCAGATATCAAAACTCATACCCTCTAAATGAATTTTCATTTTAAGCTTCCACTGGGCATAGTTTGTACCATTGATGAAAGGTGGCTTGTTAGTAGCAGCACCCTCTAGTCTATTATCCATAACTAGATTTTAGAAAGTAAATTTGAAGAGATAAAAATTTAGAACTAACAGAAATGTAAGATCTTTAAAGATGCAACTAAAATCACAGTTGAAAAACAGAGTATTTCAAAAATCCTTTAAGAAAAGAAAATCCTCTAATACCAAATGTTGGTCGGAGTGGATACTCAAGAGGGGGGGTGAATTGAGTTCCAATTAAAATTTATGATAAAATATTGTCTATTTAAAATCCCCTAATTTATAAAACAAGTTAAATTGTACAGAATTTATACAGATATTAGATGTTCACTTAGCTTCTCAAAGATTGATTTGGTCTCAGTTAATTTAACCACAAGATTAAACTAACTTTTGAAACTAACCTACTAGTTTACAATAAGTATAAACACTTGATAATTTAACTATCAAATTAGCTTTAAAATAGTTTTTTATTTCAAAGTAATAGCATCAGAATATAAAAGATATATGTAGTATACATTAAACGTAAACTAATGATGCACAGAAGATATAAAAAGAGGTTTAGTCTCAAGCCGAGACTTAGTCCTCTAAAATTTATATAAATTTGATCCACACCCAGGATCGGGGTTAACAATAGTTTACAAAACTGTCCAGGCCATGCAAGGACCTCTACCACTATTCTTCGTGGGAAACAAAAAAAAGATCAGGACACACAAGGACCTCTTCCACAGTTGACGTGGGTAAACAAGAGTTAATAGTTTTGGAGTAAGGATTTTGATATCCTCTAGTTCAGTGCAGGAGAGAGTGTGAGTATAAGATATACAGAGTACACCACACTGCTCTAAAGTAAATAAATAAACCACTTAGAGAAAACAGATAAGAGTTTACAAATCTCTAGTGATTATCAATGCAGCTCTGGACTCATTGGATTCAGCAGGAATGCTTCTGAGTCCTTCTCTGGTTTTTCTGTTGAAAAAAAGAGTGTCGTAGTTCATCTTGTGTTCTACAGGATTGAAAAAGATCTCCTGATTCTTCATGTGTTCTTCAGTGGTGTTGGATTGCACTCATTAGAGTTCTTGGAAGATCTGGCAATCTCTTTCTTACTCGGGATTGTTCTCGTTGTTCAGCACAGTGCTCTCGGGTGTATGTAAGTTCTTCCTGTTGTATCGTCACACTTTCACACCACACGTGTACTGCATCTCAAACTTCCTTATATTTCACGAGTTCTAGAAGTAGTAATGATTCCCTTTTCATAGGTACGAGAAACGGTTTCCTGACATGCCAAAAACTATCATTAAATAACATTAATTTCATTAAAAACTTTAAATATGACCGTTAGCATTATTTAAATAATATTGACAAAAAGTTAAGAAATGGTGTCACGGTGATTATGTAAACGGTGCCTTCTTCACGGTATGTCCTTCATGGTGTCTCCATGTCACAGTGTCTAGGTCACGGTGTGTCCTTCACGGTGTGTCCTTCACGGTGTCTGGGTCACAGTGTGTCCTTCACGGTGTCTGGGTCACGGTGTGTCCATCACGGTGTGTGATTCATAGTGTCTGGGTCATGGTGTCTGGGTCACGGTGTCTGGGTCACAGTGTCTCTATACTTAGACAAATATCTGTATTTGGACTTAGATAGTAATATGCAGAATATGGATTAAGCTTAATCATTAGAGAGTAAGATAACTTGAATCATAAATATAAAGGCTTGATAATATATGCGAGATTTGTGATCATGCATAAGACTTGTATGTAATCAATTAGACTTGTTATCAGTAAAACATGATGTGTAGTTATTATTGATATTGAAGAGAATTAGCAAGATGTCCAATGAAGATTAAGATTAATTAACAGGAATAGGATTTGTGATCATTAAAACATGATTAATACATGAGGAGTCCAACAATATCCAAAAGTATACTTCATCACATAGTTTAATTTTAACAAGCCAATATATTTTTTTCACTTCAATGTGAGGTAGCTTGAATTATCCTAGCAACTCTAACAATTTTTCAAAAACTTAAATTTTTTATAAATTTTCTTTCTCTTCACCTTCTAGTCAATTATAAAGTATCTTATGGTCACTCCAATTCTTAGTATGAATTTGGAGAAATAGAAAAACCCTTGTGTACGCTCCAAGTTTTCTTTACAATAACTTGGTTTCTCTTGGAGTTTAAAAAGGATTTACTGAGAGATCAACCACAGTCAATAAAATATGTATTTAGTAAATCCCATAGGTCAGTGGGTGATCCAAGAGTCATGTGGTTGGTCCAATATCCATTTTTTCACATCAACCCTCTAAAAAAATAAAGCAGTTTTAATCAGTCTGATATATAACATGTTTTCACTATAATTGGCATTGTAGTCACATGAGTACTTTTTGAGATATCTTTAATGGTTGATCATATAGCCATATGGTTAATCTAATTATTATTATTGTCTCATTATTACTTAGGAAAATTTTACTACTTCGGAATAATTCTTGATAGTCTGGCATGATTGGTTTTATAGTGGATCCCATACAATGAAAATTTTCATAATTTCCTAGAAAAATCAATTCCATAAAATAAAAAATTGATTATAAAAGCACAATTTTTTTCATTATTAAAATAATTAATTACTAGAATAATCTATTAGGTTTCCTTTAATTTATATTTATTAGAAGTTTTTTAATAATTTCTTAAATTAAATAAGGGCCTACATTCCATTCCCTTTCGCTCCATATGTATGTTCATTTGTTCCCATGATTTCATTTATTTAAACCCACTTAAATAATGATTTGGTTCCCCTCGTCGATGTTTGAGTAAAGTCTAATGGAATTAATAGATCTCTAGGGTGAGTAGATGTGGATGGAGTTCTGAGCTAAAGTGAATCCAAAAACGGAGGTACATCGGCACATAGGTGGAATGTTAAAACTCAAACCATGAATGGTTCGCAGAATATATTCCCCAAGTTCAAGGGATATTTTATCTTACATAAATAATCCAACCATTGGAATATATCATGTCCATTCCAATTTATTTATTTTATTTATTTTAGTTTCATTGTTATTTATTTTTGGATTTTTAATCCTTATAGAAATTATTTTTAAAGCATGGAATATGCAATAAAAATAAAATTAAAAGATGTGTAAAAATTGTATAGAAATAGTTAATCACCTAAGTAAAATACTATTAATATTAACAAGAATGTAATAATACAAAATTATTGTTTTACACGTAGTGATAAAAAATATCTCAAATAAAATATTATGTTAGACAAGACGTTCATTACCAAAATAAGAAAGAAAGCATATTGCAATATTTTTTCCTAACTAATGTCAAGATAATTATTTTTATTGGGGAATTTTTATAAGGGTTTTGGTTTAGTATGAAAAAAAATATTCGTTTGATATAATGAAAAAGGTTTTCCCAATACCCCCTTGGAGGCAAATGTTTTGTAAGAACAAGTCTATAATTTTAGTATTGGGGAGTCTACTCAATGAATCAAAAATCATCATGTTAATGTAGTTTCCATATGACACATACCTAAATTTCTTCAAGTAATTTTCATATCTAATGCATGTGTTTTGGTAAGTAATGGTTTGATCCTTACCACTAGAATATCCTCGTGATAGGAAAATCTAAACCCAATGGTGAGAGTTATTGGATTTCGATAAAATAGTTGGAAATTAATAAATTAAATTAATCTTTTTATTAAATTTTTTATCCAAATAAATTATATAAAAAAATCCTTTTATTGATTGTATAAAATTTATATTCTAAAACTTAAATGTTATCATTGTGATCCATGTTAGTGTGTGATAAAATTCTCTACGGATTGGATTTCTAGGAATTTTATAGGCTCTTGTGTGTAATACTTCTCTATGAAAAGAAATTATATGTGTTGGAAACCCCTATCCCTAAATAACATTGAATATAGGATTGGGATGATGAACATTATATCTATCAATAGATAAAATTTTAAGGATTCCAAATATTTCCAATGTTTCATGTTATCATCCATGTCTATTAATCATTTAATGTAACATGAGGATCTAGTTATGTATATCATCATCTCAATTTCATGATCATTATAATGAAAATGTGATACAAGAGATATATGAGTTCTCCAATGCACTTTTCACATGTTATATTGGAACGTATGTGTCAAAAGAGCCTCAAGTAGTATAGTTAATTAGCTACATTGAGTTCTTAGACATTTTTTTATATAATATCCCCAATAAATTTCACATAAACCTCATTTTATCTTCACTACACTAGATTTTCTGCAGTTTAATAATTAATTTTAATATTTTTAATAGTGAGAAGTCTCTATAGAAACTCCTTGATTTAATTTTCTATGTTGATAAGGACATGATTTTTGAAATACATGTGGTCCTTATAGTGAATACATGGAAGAACAAAGAAAAGGACACCAAGAAATACTAATATTTTATAGCTACAAAGAAACGCCCTTAGAAAAAATAATTAATACACTAAACATGGTATAAAAATTGAAATATAATTGTACCAACATAGAGGACATATTTACCTCAAGTTTGATCAAAGATGTAGTAAGAAATAAAGATCAAAATAAAAATATAAGAGTCTCTACTAAAATCCTTAATCCTCACCTCATCTTTATCCATAAAGTTCCATATGAGATACTCTAGGTTAATCAACTAATACTTCCCCAATCATGACATGGAACAAGTGAGAATCTTCATGGATACTAACATGTAATGCTGGATAGAGTTGGTAGTCTTTAAATAACATAGTATGAAATCATGAATGTGGTCATGTATGTATCCCATAAATGTAGTGATATGCTTATTTGGCATGCCTAAAATAAATTAATAAATAATAATTGAACATAAATAAATAAACCGTCATCAGTCCTCGAGTTTGTAACCTTGATTGACCATGCCTTATTTTTCTAGTGATGGAGTGTCTCTGAGAAAGTTATGATGATCATGTTATCCTGATAACTAATAAAGGGTCTCTAACCTTGGTATAGATTGATAATAACTCAAGGAATAAACACACCCAATTATATAGTATGATAACCTAGTGAATGATTCATCCTTGTATCAAAACCTAGGGAATTCTCAATCCCAATATACAATGGTTCCTCTCAAAATCTCCAGTGGTGTGGGAAACTTGAATATGGCATCCTGCCTTTTTAATACACAGAATTTCATTACATTTTACATACAGAGGATCTTTAAACTCTAGTGTAATGGAAATCGGGAACATAATACATGAAAACAACATAAAAAATTATTCTAAATAACATGTAAGTATTCATAATAAGTTCATCCTAAGTAAATTTAATGCATATCATATCCTGGAGACATACATCAAAGGAAAGGTTATTCACCAAGGTATCGTAAAACTTGTCATCTATAGAGATTAATTCCTTGCCCAATGCATTGGAGCGCTATCAAGGCGTGCCCTTAATATGTATTTACTTTCATGTGATCCACATAGATTGTAATCAAACATTTTATAAATAACCCATATAGAATCAAATAAACGGGTTTCATTTCAAAATCATGATGTTTTAAAAGTTCTAAACAAATAACACCATTATATCATTTATAACGCATGAAAAAGGAGTGTGGGTTATATGTATGTCCATTCCATAATAAAATATATAATTTATATATATATATGAACACCCATAGAAACGAAATAGTTCTGGGTATTCATATAAATAAACAAGATAATTTCTAGAGAGAAAGAGATAGAAATTTTGAGACGAAATTTCTACAGCATAACGGCTATATAACATGGTTTTAGAAAATAATAAAAAGAGAGGGTACAAGGGTAACCCACTCAAAAGTAAATCATATTAAAATATAAATACATATAAACATGGAGATTAGAACATGGTATGGATATTTTAATGACATACCACAAGAAAAGGAAACTTGAAAGAAAAGAGAAGATGCGATTTCTTTTACGCAAAATTCGGCAGCCTAACGGCGTCACTTAGAAATTAAAAAAACAAATTGATGAGAGAATAAGGGGTATCTCATCATTTTTACAAGAAATGGACAGTAATAATAACATATAAGAACATACCTTCAACATAAAGAGATGGTAAATATTAGACACAACATAAAGGAAGTCATTACTTAAAAGAGGAGGGTGGAAAGATCCCTTACCTTGAAGAGTAACTTCGAAAGCCTGATGGTCGAGACCTTGGGAGGATTTAAGAAACATTGGTAGGACTCCTTGGGAGATAAATATAACAAAAATTATTTGGGGAGGATTTGTAAATGAAATGAATGTGGGAATGGCTTCGTATTTATAGGAGAAGTGAGGGGACAAGTCATTAATGGCCAAGGGACACCTCATCGGTGGTATTGGAAAACCCATGGGCTTCCCCATGGTATTTTCCAATGGTATTGGCCACCTGGGTCACCTAAAAACTTATAATACGATTCATAAGTCGACTAGAATTATTTCATAATTATTACATCCTTAATGAAGTCATT
The DNA here is from genome assembly GCA_963277665.1 of Viscum album. Classification (NCBI taxonomy): domain Eukaryota; kingdom Viridiplantae; phylum Streptophyta; class Magnoliopsida; order Santalales; family Viscaceae; genus Viscum; species Viscum album. Next base: position 1,377,557,102 of record OY728120.1, on the reverse strand, counting down.
AATCACTCAAAACTCAAAAACTGTATTTTTACTATTCACCGAAAATTCAAATTTCTCAGAAAAATTCCAAAAATTCACCTTAACCAGATATTGATGCTCTGATTTCAAAAATGAACTCCATTTTATGAAAATAATTTCCTAAATATTTGTAATTTATGTTTTAAATAAAAACACTATTCACTAAAAATTCAACTGCTTCCGAAAAATCCAAAAAATTCACCTTAACCTAATATCGATGCCTTGAAATCAAAAATGAACTCCATTTTATAAAAAATTATTTTCTAAATATTCTTAATTTAATTTTTAAATAAAAAATACTATTCACCCAAAAAAACTAATACTTAATTTATAATTTCTGAAACATTTATTTACCTATTTTATTGAATCACATTACATAATCAAGGGGCCTAAATTCTATAAATACTTTCTTAAGAGAGGTTACTTAATACATTTGATCACATTACTAATCATAAGTGTAAAATCACTATTCATAATTTACTATGCATCAAAAATTAATTTGATCTTATTAGACTCTAAATTTCTTACTAAACATAATTTTAGAAGACCATTTTTTGAAAATTATTGCACATTATTAATTATTTAAGATTTACATAAATATTTTTAAAATATCCATTTTCTGAAATTCATCAATAATATGCATACTATATTTATCCTAACATTTTAAAATTTAAAAACTTCATCATCAGAAGACATCACAATTTTTATTTAAATCAAAGGATTACACAAGGCAGTTACGATCTTGTTACATAGCCCCTTATAACACCAGCATAGGACCTAAGAGTATGGTGTGCTAGGGTGATAGAATCTTGGGACGGCTTGACCAACATTGCCCGAGTAGTGATTTTTATCAGCTTGAACATCTTACAAAGGAAATTCTGTTCCAACTTCACACAATGAAATTCGGCTTGGGTTTGGTCTAGAGAAAATCCCAAAGGTGCTCCCTCTTTCCTGAGTTCCGTAAGATGGTCTTCGATCAGCTTGAGATTACTGGATGGGGTCATCGAATCCTTTTTCTGTATTAACCAAGATCATTTGTATTTATAGAAAATAATTTTAACATTTAGTTTCCAACGGACAAATAGACCAACAGTCATATAACAGTCGAAGCCCAATAGTATCATTTTAATTATACGTATTTCATTAAATTAAATAGTTTGGTTGAGTATAAAGTAAAATAACACACAAAATTAGGAAACAAAATTTATTCCAAATTTCGGGTCGTTACATTCTTCCCCCCTTACGAAATTTCATCCCCCAAATTTTTAACTCATGCCCTCATAATAGAAAAGGTGTGGATACTTCTTCCTCATAGACTCCTCTGGTTCCCACGTGGCTTCATCATATTTTTGGTTCCTCCAAAACACCTTAACAAGGTTGGTATTTTTGTTGCGTAGAACCTTCTCTCTACGATCCAAGATCTCCATCGGATGCTCCTCATAAGAGAGGTCATGTTCCAATTGTACCACCTCTGGATTTAGTACATGTGAAGGTTTAGGTATTTACTTTCTCAAGAGGGATACATGGAAAGCATCGTGAACTTGTTCTAGATTTGGAGGAAGTGCAAGTTAATAGGATACTGCTCCAATGCGATCAAGGATTTCGTAGGGGCCAATGTACCTAGGGCTGAGCTTCCCTTTATTCCAAAACCTCATGACTCTCTTCCAAGGTGAAATTCTAAGAAAGACCATGTCATCTACATAAAAAATCAAGTCCCTTCGACGGTTGTCGACATAGATCTTTTGTCGACTCAGAGCAGCCATAATGTGTTGTTGGATGGCATGGACTTTTTCTATCATCTCATACATAAGATCAGGACCAAGAAGCTTTCTCTCATCAGCTTCATCCCAACAAGTAGGAGTTCTACATTACTTCCCATATAGATCTTCATATGGTGCCATTTGAATGCTCAAGTGGAAGCTATTGTTGTAAGAGAACTCAACTAAAGGGAGGTGTTGATCCAATCCACCTTTGAATTCCATTGACCACATTCTCAGCATGTCCGTGAGTGTTTGAATAGTTATTTCAGATTGTCTATCAGTTTGGGGGTGATAGGATGTACTAGAATTCAATTCAGTGCTCAGAGAATGTTGAAGACGTCTCCATAATTTTGATGTGAACCTTGGTTCACGATCAGATACGATAGAATGTGGAACTCCATGAAGCCTTACCACTTCCTTCAAGTAAATCCTGCCAAGTTGATCAGGAGAGAAATCTTCCCGAATGGAGATAAAATGTGCAGTTTTGGCAAGACGGGCCAGAAAAACCCATATCGCATTGTTTCCTTTAGAAGTTCTCAGGAGACCAGTGATGAAGTCCAATGTGATATTGTGCCACTTCCATGCTGGTATGGGTAGTTGTTGCAACACCCCTTTAGGAAGTTGTCGCTCTACCTTCACTTCCTGACAGACTAGGAACCTTGTAGTGTAGTCAGTAATCTCCCTTTTTATATTATCCCACCAAAAATGATCACGAAGGTCCCTATACGTTTTTCTGCTTCCTGGATATATAGAGAAAGTAGAGCTATTATATTCATCCATCATCTCCTTATTTATTTCCGGAATAGATGGAACATATAGTCTTGTACAAAATTTCATCAAACCTTCTTGATCAATATTGAACTCAGGAAAATTCCAATCCTTCATAGCTCCAAACTTCTTCTATAACAAAGTATATATTTTTTGATCTTTCTTGGTATTCTCTATTAATGATTGTTGAGAAATAATTTTGGATAGGGTTAATGATGTCCCTTCCCTTATAATTCCCATGTCCAACATTACTAGGTCATTTATCAAAGGGACTTTCTGAATCCTCGTCATGGAAAGAACAACTGGGTCTTTCCTACTTAATGCATCAGCAACTTTTTTTTCTCTTCAGGGATGATAATGAATTGAACAATCATAGTCTTTAAAAAGTTCCAACCATCTCCTTTGTATCATGTTCAATTCCTTTTGTGTGATAATATACATCAAACTTTGATGGTCTGTGTATATATCACATTTCTTCCCATAAAGATAGTGCCTCCATATCTTCAAGTCAAAAATGACCACATCCATCTCCATATCAAGCGTATGATAATTTTTTTCATGAGTCTTCAACTGTCGAGATGCATAAGAAATGACCTTGTCATTTTTCATGAGGACGCACCCAATCCCTTTTAGAGATGCATCACTAAAAATTATGAATCCTTCTCCACATGAGGGTAGAGTTAACACAGGTGCAGTAACCAATCTCTTCTTCAGCTCTTCGAAAATTTCCTCACACTCCTTTGTCCAGATGAACTTGTCCCCTTTCCGAGTTAACTTGGTTAATGGATTATAAAGTTGTGAAAAGTTTTTCACAAACCTCCTATAATATCATGTTAATCCAATAAAACTAGGAATCTCAGTTATTGTTGTAGGTTGACACCACTCCTCTACAACTTTTGTCTTTGCAGGGTCAAATGTGATTCCATCATTGGTAACAATGTGCCCTAAGAAAGAAACTTGTTGTAACCAAAATTCACATTTACTGAACATCCCAAAAAGCCTCTCCTTCCATAGAGTTTCTAAAATATCCCTTAGATGATCCTTATGCTCCTCGCGACTTTTGAAATATATCAGAATATCATCAATAAAACTACCACAAAGTTATCAAGGTATTCCTTAAAGTCTCTATTCATCAAATCCATAAAAATATCAGGTGCATTAGTCAGTCCGAAGGGAATAACAACAAACTCCTAATTCCCATATCTTGATCGAAAGGTAGTTTTTGGAATATCTTATTTCATCACCCTCAATTGATGATAACCAGGTCGAAGATCAATCTTAGAGAAGAATTGATCCCCACAACGTTTTTCAAATAAGTCATCAATTCTTAGAAGAGGGTATTTTTTCTTCAATGTGATCTCATTCAGTTCTCTATAATCAATGAATAGCTGCATCGATCTATCTTTCTTCTTCACAAAGATAACTTGTTCTCCCCAAGGAGACACAGTTTTTCATATGAACCCCTTCTCCAAAAGATCTTGGAGTTCTTTATTTAATTCCTCCAACTCTACATTGGTCATCCTATACGGGGTATTTGATATTGGAAGAGATCCAGGCACGAGCTCAATAGAGAACTCTACCTCTCTTTCAGGGGGAGGTCCAGGAAACTCCTTAAGAAATACATCCACATATTCTTGGATGATGGGGACACATTCTATTCTTAAACTCTCATCTTCTTTCTCTTCTTCACTGATCAAATCCATAAAGAATGATATAGGGGGTTCTTTTAGACACATATCAGCTTGAGATATCTCTCATTGGAAGATAACTATAGGTTTTCCATTCAATACTACTGAAATTTCATTGCTTCTACAATTGATCTTAGCATTATACTTTGATATCCAATTCATCCCCAGTATAATGTTGAATTTAAGCATGGGAATGACTACTAGATTTGTGATAATATTGAGCTCAAGAAACTAAATACTAGATTTTCTAAACACTGATGATTCTTCGATAGTCCCACCAAGAGTCTTTACTGATAACTCTAATTTTAGAAAATCGGGGGTTGAATCTAAATTCTTTGCAAACATGGAGGAAATAAAGAATTGCATAGAACCAAAATCAAAGTATTTTCAATATTTGAGAGAACAACAAGAGTACCTTATAGCACATCATTAGGAGCTTCAACTTCAGTTGTCGTGATAGAAAAAGAATGTCCCTCATCCCTTGTCCTTTTTTGAGGCTGATGGTGGTTCCCCTCCACTGCCCTCGGATTTGGACAGTGATTAGAAATGTTCCCATGTTGTCCACACATGAAGCATTGGACATCAGGTAGGGCCTGTACCATCTTCCCCTTTTCGTTTGTGTTTGGAAGTTGAGTTTTCACCTCACCATGACAATTCTTCGAAATGTGGACATTTCTACCACACTTTTAGCACTTACCTCTCCCGAGCAGGCAGTTCCCCAAATGTTTCTTCCCATATTTATTACACGTGGAATGTTGAACTTGCTTTCCTCCTCTCCCCTGATCAAAAGTCCTCCCTATGTTGGGCTCCATTGATCTCTTCTTGTAGTTTGATTTATGAGACCATTGTGTCTCACCAAACTCTATCCCAACATTCATCACACTATGCATGATCTCCTCGTAGCTATCATAGTCTCGGTTAACTAGATTCTTCCGAAGATGAGGTCTCAGTCCACCGAAGAATCTATCAACCTTACCAATTGGATCCATGACAAATCTAGAGGTATATCATGAAAGCCTTGTGATGTTCATTCTGTAGCTTCCCACAGATTCATTCTCCTTCTGCTTCATCTTGAGAAACTCCTTATATATTCTTGTTGTCATGGAGCGAGGTAAAAACTTACTGAAAAATATCCTTCTAAACTCTTCCCAATCCATAGATTCGACCACCAATATTGGCCTCGTGTTTTTTATCAGTTCCCACCACTGATCAGCCTCTCCCTCTAAGCGATAGACAACCAGGGTGACCTTCTCATGCTATGAATAGTGGAGCACAGAAATGATCTTCTCGATGGAGCTGATCCACTGCTCAAAAATCAATGAGTCAATCGATCCACTGAAGGTTGGTGGTCGTTGACGCATAAAGGACTCAACAAGATGTTATTCCCTTCGCGGTGATATTGGTCTCTCATCTTGATTCAAGTTATTTCCCATAACTTGAGTTAGTCGGTTCATCGTTTGCATGACTGTTTCCATTCCAGCTTTCATCGGAGGTTCGTCAGCACATGGTCCATTGCGGTCACCATTTGAACGGTTCCTCCTATTGCATGTCATTTTCTAAAAGAATAAATCCATCATGAGAAACTTATTTCACTTACAAAACTTTTATCTATAAATAATTTTATGTCTTAAAACATCATACTTAAACAATTATATTTCTCTATAATTCTATCATAATGATTCATAAAAAGCTTGAAATTAACCAAACATATTCTCTAGGAGTGTCGTAACCTAGAGTGTATCAAGGCCCATTTTCATGCACCATTTCCTGTTTGAGTCTAGCTCAAAGTGGTGTTTTCGGGTTTTACCCCTATTTATATCTGTGCCAGAGCCGCCTCTACCTCCTCGTACCCAGATGGGGATGTATTTATTTGATAAACCACTAACTCTATAATCACCAAAATACCACGAAGTTTTCCTATATTTAAAATTTTTTATAGGGTTCGTCCAAATGTTTTCACAGCCTAATTTCCATAAATAACGAAACTATACTTTGATACTAACTATGGCATCCCGCCTTTTAAATACATAACGTTTCATTACATTTTACATAGAGAGGATCTTTAAAATCTACTATCATGGAAATCAGGAACATAATACATGAAAATAACATAAAAAATTCTTCTAAACCACTTTTAAGGATTCATCATTAGTTCATCCTATTTACATTTACTGCATCTCATATCCTGGAGACAGACATCAAAGTAAAGGTTGAGAAGAAGGCCTAGTAAAGGTAAACAAGGGAATCAATGTACTTGGGATACCAATAAGAATATGAAAACAAAACATGAAGACATGAGATATGGAAGAATAGGAATATCATAAAGAAAATAACATGGAACATAACTTGAATATGTGGCTACAAAATTTCATTTAGACATTCCTAAACATATCACCAAGGTTCATCCACAAGGTGTCATAAAAATTACCAAGGTTATTCCCCAAGGTATCGTAAAACTTGTCATCTATAGAGATTAATTCCATACCCAATGCATTGGAGATCTATCAGGGCACACCCTAAATATGTATTTACATTCATGTGAGACACATAGATCATAATAAAATATCTCATAAATAACCCATAGAGTATAAAATAAATGGGTTTCATTTCAAAATCATGACGTTTTAAAAGTTCTAAACAAATAAGACCTTTATATCATTTATAACCCATGGAAAAGGAGTGAAGGTTTTATGTATGTCCATTCCAGAATAAAATATATCATTTTTATATATTTATGAACACACATAGATACGAAATAGGTCTGGTTATTCACATAAATAAACAAGATAATTTCTAGAGATAAAGAGATAGAAATGTTTAGATGAAATTTCTGCACTATAAGGGCTATATAACATGGTTTTAGAAAATAATAAAAAGAGAGGGTACAAGGGTAACCCACTCATAAGTAACTCATATTAAAATATAAATACAGTATAATATGGAGATAATAACATGTTATGGATATTTTAATGAGATACCACAAGAAAAGGAATCTTGAAAGAAAAGAGAAGATGTGATTTCTTTTACGCGAAATTCGGCAGCCTAACGACGTCACTTAGAAATTCATAAAACAAATTCATAAGATAAGAAATGGTCTATCATAATTTGGACATGAAATGGAAAGTAATAAGAACATATAAGAACATACCTTCAACAGAATTATATGGTAAATATAAGACACAACATAAAAGAAGTCATGACTTAAAAGAGGAGGGTGGAAGGATCCCTTACCTTGAAGAGTAACTTCGAAAGCTTGAATTTCGGGACCTTGGGAGGCTTGAGGGAACCTTGGGAGGACTCCTTGGGAGGTAAGGAGACCATAACTTCGTTGGGGAGGATTGGGAAATGAAATGAATTAGGGAATGTCTTTGTACTTATAGAAGAAGTGAGGGGACTAGTCATTAATGGCCAAGGGACACCTCATCAGTGGTATTGGCAAAACCATGGGCTTACCCATGGTATTTTCCCATAGTATTGTCCATTCGGGACACCTCATACCTTATCTTACTATTCATAAATCGAACAGAATTATTTCATAATTATTACATCCTTAATGAAGTCATTAAACACATGAAACTCAAAAACTATATTTTCACTATTCACCGAAAATTCAACTTTCTCAGAAAAATACCAAAAATTCACCTTAACCAAATATTGATGCTCTAATTTCAAAAATGAAATCCATTTTATGAAAATAATTTTCTAAATATTTTTAATTTAATTTTTAAATAAAAACACTATTCACTATGAATTCCATTGTTTCTGAAAAATCCAAAAAATTCACCTAAACAAAATATCGATGCCCTGAATTCAAAAATGAACTCCATTTTATAAAAAATTATTTTCTAAATATTTTTAATTTAATTTTTAATTAAAAAATACTACTAATTCGAAAAAACTAATACTTAACCAATAATTTCTTAACAGTTGTTTACTTATTTTATTGAATCACATTACTTAATCAAGGTCCCTAAATTATATTAATACTTTTTAAGTGAGGCTACTTAATCCATTTGATCAAATTACTAATCATAAGTGTAAAATCACTATTCATAATTTATTATTCATCAAAAATTAAGTTTATCTTATTAGACTCTAAATTTCGTACTGTACATAACTGTAGAAGACCATTTTTTAAAAAACACTACAAATTATTAATTATTTATGTTTTACATAAATATTTTTAAAATATCCTTTTTCTAAAATTCATCAATAATATGGATACTATATTTATCTGGACATTTGAAAATTCAAAAAAAATCATCATAAGAAGACATCACAGTTTTTATTTAAATCAAAGGATTACACAAGGTAGTTACGGTCTCGTAACATAGCCCCTTATAACACCAGCATAGGACCTAATAGTATGGTGTGCTAGGGTGATAGAATCTTGGGGTGGATCGGCCAACATTGCCTGAGTAGTGATTTCTATCAGCTTGAACTTCTCGCGAAGACGATTCAGTTCTAGCTTCACACGATAAAGTTCATCTTGGGTTTGGTCCAGAGAAAAGCCAAAAGGTGCTACCTTCTTCTCGAGTTTTGTCAGATGAGCTTCGATTAGCCCGAGACTACTGGATGGGGCCATCAAATCATTTTTCTGTATTAACGAAGATCATTTGTATTTATAGAAAATAATTGTAACATTTAGTTTCCAATGGACATATAGACCAATGGTCATATAACAGTTGAAACCCAACAGTCTCATTTTAATTATACTCATTTCATTAAATGAAATAGTTTGGTTGGGTATAAAATATAATAACACACAAAATTAGGAAAAAAATTTATTCAAAATTTCAGGTCGTTACATTCTTCCCCCTTAAGAAATTTCATCCCCAAAATTTTTAACTCGTACCCTCATAAGAGAAAAGGTGTGGGTACTTCTACCTCATAGACTGCTTTGGTTCCCACGTTTCATCTTACTATTTGTGGTTCCTCCACAACACCTTAACAAGGTGGGTAGTCTTGTTGCATAGAACCTTGTCTCTACAATCAAAGATCTCCACCGGATGCTCCTCATAAGAGAGGTCATGTTCCAGTTGTACCACCTCTGGGTTTAGTACATGTGAAGGGTCAGCTATGGACTTTATCAAGAGGGATATGTGGAAGACATCCTGAACTTGTGCTAGATTTGGAGGAAGTGCAAGTCGATAGGCTACTTCTCCCATGCGATCAAGGATTTCATAGGGGCCAATGTACCTAGGGCATATCTTCCCTTTCTTCCCAAAATTCATGACTCTCTTCTAAGGTGAAATTCGAAGAAAGACCTTGTCACCGACATCAAACTCCACGTCCCTTCGACGGTTGTCGACATAGCTATTTTTTTCACTCTGAGCAGTCTTAATGTGTTGTTGGATGGTATGGACTTTTTCTATCATCTCTGGCACAAGATCAGTCCCCAGAAGCTTTATCTCACCAGCTTCATCCCAACAAGTAGGAGTTCTACATCGTTTCCCATATAGAGCTTCATAGGGTTCCATTTTAATTCTTGAGTGGAAGCTTTTGTTGTATGAGAACTCAACTAAAGTTAGATGTTGATCCCATCCACCTTTAAATTCCATTGAGCACATTCTCCGCATGTCCTCTAGTGTTTGAATAGTCCTTTCAGATTGGAGATCAGTTTGGGGGTTATAGGCCTTACTAAAATTCATTTCAATGCTCAGAGCATGTTGAAGACTTCTCCAGAATTTTGATGTGAACCTTGGATCACGATCAGATACGATAGAATTTGGAACTCCATGTAGCCTAACCACTTCCTTCACGTAAATCATGCCAAGTTGATCAAGAGAGAAATCTTCCTGAATGGAGATAAAATGGACAGTTTTGGTGAGACGGTCCACAAAAATTAGTAATGACGGTTGAGAAATCATTTGGGATAGGGTTGATGATATCCCTTCCCTTATAATTACCATGTTCAGCTTTACTAGGTCATTTATCAAAGGAACTTTTTGAATCCTCATCATGGAAATAACAATTGGGTATTTCTTAGTTAATGCATCAGCAACTTTGTTTTCTCTTCTCGGATGATAATGAATTGAAAAATAATAGCCTTTAAGAAGTTCCTACCATCTCTTTTGTATCATGTGAAATTCCTTTTGGGTGAAAATATACTTCAAACTTTGATGGTCTGTGTACATATCACATTTCTTCGCATAAAGATAGTGCCTCTATATCTTCAAGGAAAAAATGACCACATCCTGCTCCAGATCATGCGTATGATAATTTTTCTCATGAGTCTTCAACTGTCGAGATGCATAAGCAAAGACCTTGTCATTTTTCTTGAGGAAACACCCACGCCCTTTTAGAGATGCATCACTAAAAATAATGAATCCTTCTCCACTTGAGGGAAGAGTTAACACAAGTGCAGTAACCAATCTCTTCTTCAGCTCTTGGAAACATTCCTCACACTCCTTTGTATATATGAACTTTTCCCTTTCCGAGTTAACTTGGTTAATGGATTAGAAATTCATGAAAGGTTTTTCAAAAACCTCCTATAATATCATGCTAATCCAAGAAAACTACGAATATCAGTTATTATTGTAGGTTGAGGACACTCCTCTACAACTTTTGTCTTTGCAGGGTCAACTGTGATTCCTTCATTGGTAACAATGAACCCCAAGAAAGAAACTTGTTGTAACCAGAATTCACATTTACTGAACTTCCCAAAAATCCTCTCCTTTCGTAGAGTTTCTAAAATATCCCTTATATGATCCTCATACTCCTCACAACTTTTGGAATATATCAGAATGTCATCAATAAAAACTACCACCGAGTTATCTAGGTAGTCCTAAAAGACTCTATTCATCAAATCCATAAAAATACCATGTGCATTAGTCAGTCAGAAGGGCATAACAACAAACTCATAATGCCCATATCCTGATCAGAAGGCAGTTTTTAGAATATCTTCTTTCTTCACCCTCAATTGATGATAACCAGGTCGAAGATCAATCTTAGAGAAGAATTGAGCCCCACGTTGTTGGTCAAATAAGTCATCAATTCATGGAAGAGGGTATTAGTTCTTCACTATGATCCCATCCAGTTCTCTATAATCAATGCATAGCCGCATCGATCCATATTTCTTATTCAGAAAGAGGAATGGTTCTCCCCAAGGAGACACACATGGTCGGATAAACCCCTTCTCCAAAAGTTCATGGAGTTTTTTATTTAATTCCTCCAGCTCCACATTTTCCATCCTCTACGGGGTCTTTGATATTGGATGAGATACAGGTACGAGCTCAATAGATAACTCTACCTCTCTTTCAGGGGGAGATCTAGGAAACTCCTCAGGAAATACATCAACATATTCATGGATGATAGAGACACTTTCTATTCATAAACTCTCATATTCTTTTTCTTCTTCACCGATCAACTCCACAGAGAAGGATATATGAGGTTCTTTTAAAAAAAGATTAGGTTGGGATATCTCTCCATGGAAGATAGCTGTAGGTTCTCCACTCAATACTACTGATATTTCTTTGCTTATACAATTGATCATAGCATTATACTTTGAGATCCATTCCATCCCTAGTATAATGTCGAATTCCAGCATGGGAATGACTACAAGTTTTGCGATAATATTGTGCTCACTAAACTAAATACTAGTGTTTCTAAACACTGACGATTCTTGGATAGTCCCACCAGAAGTCTTGACTGATAAGTCTACTTTTAGAAAATAGGGGGTTGAATCTGAATTCTTTGTAAACATGGAGGAAATTAAGGAATGCGTAGAATCAGAATCAAACAAAGTATTTTTTAGCTTTGAGAGAACAACAAGAGTACCTACTACCACATAATTTGGAGCTTCAACTTTAACTGTCATGATAGAAAAAGCACGACCTTTCTCCCTTGTCCTTTGTTGAGGCTGATGGCAGTTCCCCTCCACTACCGTCAGATTTGGAAATTGATTAGAAAAGTGCCCATGTTGTCCACACTTGAAGAACAAGACATCAGGTAGGGAATGTACCATCTTCCCCTTGTCATTTGTGTTTGGAAGTTGAGGTTTCACCTCACCATGACAATTCATCGCAATGTGTCCATCTATACCACACTTGAGAACTTCCTACTCCTGTGGAGGTAGTTCCTCGAATGCTTCTTCCCACATTTATTACTCATGGGAAGTTGAACTTTCTTTCCTCCTCTTCCCTTGTCAAAAGTCCTCCATAAGCTGGGCTCTATTGATCTCTTCTTTTCATTTGATTTATGAGACCATTGAGTCTCACCAAACATTATTTCAAATTTCATCACACTCCGCATGATCTCATCGTAGCTATCATAGTCTTGGTTGTCTAGATTCTTCGGCAGATGAGGTGTCAGACCACCAAAAAATCTATCAACCTTACCAATTTCATCCATGACAAAGCTAGGGGTATATCGTGAAAGCCATGTGAAGTTCATCTCGTAGCTTCCCACAGATTCATTCTCCTTCTTCTTCAGCTCGATAAACACCTTCTCCAATATTTTTCTCATGGAGTGAGGGAAACACTTACTGAAAAAGATCCTTCTAAACTCTTCCCACTCCATAGATTCAACCTCCAATCTTGGACTCATGTTTTTTATCAGTTCCCACCACTGATCTGCTTCTCCCTCTAAGCGATAGACAGTCGGGGTGACCTTCACTTTCTCTCAGCAGTGGAGCACAGAAAAGATCTTCTCGATAGAGCTGATCCACTGCTCAACAATCAATGGGTCAATCGATCCACTGAAGGTTGGTGGTCATCGATGCATAAAGAACTCAATGGAATGTTGTTCCCTTCATGGTGAGATTGGTCTCTCAGCTTTATTCAAGTTATTTCACATAACATGAGTTAGTTGGTTCATCATTCGCATGAATGTTTCCATTCTGGATTCCATCAGAGGGTCGTCAGTGCATGGTCTATTGTGGTCACCATTTGCATGGTTCCTCCTACTTCCCGCCATTTTCTAAAATAATAAATCCTTCATGAGGAACTTATTTCACTTACTAATATTTTATCTATAAATTATTTTATGTCTTAAAACATCATGCGTAAACAGTTATATTTCTCTATAATTCTTTCATAATGATTCATAAAAATCTTGTGATTAACCAAACATATCCCCCAGAGTATCGTAACCAAGAGTGAAGCAAGGCCCATTGTTGTGCAACAGTTCCCATTCGAGTCTAGCTCAAAGTGGTGTTTTCGGGTTTTACCCCTATGTACATCTGTGCCAGAGCAGCCTCTACCTTTTCATATCCAGACAGGGATGTATTTGTTTGATAAACCACTAACTCTATACTCACCAAAATACCAGGAAGTTTTCCTATATTTAAACTTTTCTATAGGATTCTTCTGAAAGTTTTCACAACCTAATTTCCATAAATAACCAAACTATTCTTTTCTAACAGCTATGGAATCTCGCCTTTGTCATATATAACTTTTGATCACATTTTACATACATAGGATCTTTAAAGTCTAGTGTCTTGGAAATCATGAACATAATACATGAAAACAACATAAAACATTCTTCTAAACCACTTGTAAGGCTTCATAATAAGTTCATACTAAGTACATTTACTAAATCTCATATCCTGGAGACATACATCAAAGTAAAGGGGGAACAGAAGGCCCAATAAGTGTAAACAAGGGAATCAATGTACTTGTGAAATCAATAAGAACTTGAATAAAAAACATAAAGACATGGGAAATGGAAGAATATGCATATCATAAAGAAAAAACATGGAAGATAACTTGAATATGTGGCTAAAACATTTCATTTAGTCATTCATGAACATATCACCATTTTCCATCCCCAGGGTGTCATAAAAATTACCAAGGTTATTCACCGAGGTATTTTAAAACATGTCATCTCTAGAGATTATTTCTTTACCCAATGCATGGGAGAGCTATAAGGCTGCACCCTTAATATGTCTTTACTTTCATGTGATCCAAATATATCATAAAAAAACATTTCATAAATAACCCATAGAGAATAAATGAAATGGGTTTCATTTCAAAATAATGACGTTTTAAAAGTTTTAAACAAATAAGATCATTATATCATTTAAAACCCAGGGAAAGAGACTGAGGGTTATATGTTTGTCTATTCCAGAATAAAATATATCATTTTTCTATATTTATTAACACCCATAGAAAGGAAATAGTTCTGGGTATTCACATAAATAAACAAGATAATTTCTTGAGAGAAAGTGATAGAAATTTGGAGATGAAATGTCTGCAGTATATTGGCTATATAACATGGATTTAGAAAACAATAAAAAGAGAGGGTATAAGGGTAACCCACTCATAAGTGACTCATATTAAAATAAAAATACAGAATAACATGTATATAAGAAAATGGTATGAATATTTTAATGACATACCCCAAGAAAAGGAAACATGAAAGAAAAGAGAAGTTGTGATTTCTTTTACTCGAAATTCGGTAGCCTAACGGCGTCACTTAGAAATTCAGAAAACAAATTGATTAGAGAATAAAGGGTATCTAATCATTTGGAAATTAAATGGAATGAAATAAGAACATATAAGAACATACCCTCAACATAAAGTTATGGGAAATATAAGACACAACATAAAGGATGTCATGACTTAAAAGAGGAAGGTGGAATGATCCCTTACCTTGAAGAGTAAATTCGAAATCTTGAAGGTCAGGACTTTGGGTGGCTTCAGGGCACCTTGGGAGGACTCTTGTGGAGGTAAAGAGACCAGAACATCATTGGGGAGGATTTTTAAATGAAATGAATGAGGTAATGGCTATGTATTTATAGGATAAGTGAGGGGACATGTCATTAATGGCCAAGGGACACCTCATCGGTGGTATTGGAAAAACCATGGGCTTTCCCATGGTATCTGCCCATGGTATTGGCCACTTGGTACACCTCATACCTTATCTTACTATTCAAAAGTCAACCATAATTATTTCATAATTTTTACATCCTTAATGATGTCATTAAACAAGCGAAACTCAAAAACTGTATTTTCACTATTCACTGGAAATTCAACTTTCTCAGAAAAATCCCAAAAAAACAAATTAACCAAATATAGATGCTATGATTTCAAAAATAAAATCCATTTTACGATAATAATTTTCAAAATCTTTTTAATTTTAATTTTAAATAAAAACACTATTCACTGAAAATTCAACTATTTTAGAAAAATCCCAAAAATTCACCTTAACGAAATATCGATTCCCTTAAGTCAAAAATGAACTCCGTTTTATAAAAAATAATTTTCTAAATATTTTTAATTTGATTTTTAAATAAAAACACTATTCACCTGAATGAACTAATACTTAACCAATAATTTCTGAAACATTTATTTACCAATTTAATTGAATCACATTACTTAATCATGGTGCCTAAATTATATTAATACTTTCTTAAGTGAGGTTACTTAATCCATTTGATCACATTACTAATCATAAGTGTAAAATCACTATTCATATTTTACTATTCATCAAAACTTATGTTGATCTTATTAGACTCTAAATTTCTTACTGAACATAATTGTAGAAGACCATTTTTTGAAAATCATTACACATTATTAATTATTTAAGGTTTACATAAATATTTTTAAAATATCCTTTTTCTAAAATTCATCAACAATATGCATACTATATTTATCAGGACATTTAAAAATTCACAACCTTCATCATAAAAGGACATCACAATTTTTATTTAAATCAAAATATTACACAAGGCAGTTATGGTCTCGTTACATAGCCCCTTATTACACCGTCATTGGACCTAAGAGTAAGGTGTGCTAGGGTGATAGAATTTTAGGGCGGCTTGGCCAACGTTGCTCGAGTAGTGATTTTTATCAGCTTGAACTTCTCACGTAGGCAATTCCGTTCCACCTTCACATGATAAAGATCGGCTTGGGTTTGGTCTAGAGAAAAGCCCAAAGGTGCTGCCTCTTTCCCAAGTTCTTTCAGATGGGCTTCGATCGGCCCGAGAATACTGGATGGAGCCATCGAATCTTCTTTCTGTATTAACCAAGATCATTTATATTTAAAGAAAATAATTGTAACACTTATTTTCCAATGGACATATAGACCAATGGTCATGTAACAGTCAAAACCCCACAGTCTCATTTTAATTATACTCATTTCATTAAATGAAATAGTTTGGTTGAGTATAAAATAAAATAACACATAAAATTAGGAAACAAAATTTATTCAAAATTTCCGGTCATTACATTGACTATGCCCACCAAAGATCCAACATGCCCCCAAAAACTCACACATAGCTAGACCAATCCTATACCAAGAAACCAATATAATTTTAGATACTAATCCATATATACACAAAAATATATAAAAATACTCCCAACTATAAAGATTTACTTTAGTATCACCAACCACCCTATAAGGAGTGATTTCCATTTAGAATCAAATACCACCCCATAGTAATTTTCCAAACTGCATTATTAGTTTATAATATTTATTGATCTAAACAGTATCAATATTGTCTACAATATCCCATAATGCCATCTATATATATCATCAACATGGTTATTGACCTACCTAACCCATCTCTCAAATGAATCGCACTCCTTGACATCATCAAATGTCCTCAAGGCCTCACTATCTTCCCAGATAGGTATCATAAGGGTGATGGTCCTAATCCCATCCCCATTCCAAATCACTCTATGAAGTTTTAAACACTCAACCTATAAATTCACCTCATTGGGGCCTACCCAACTAGGTCACCATGTCTCGGTGGGGGGAGAACACCCCACAATAACCTTACTAACCCAAAGGTATAAGGTCATCTACTATGTCTCACATGGCCAATCTCTAGTCCATTCATCTCAACCCACCACTAACCTCTACCTTGGGACTTTAAGGTCCCCCACTATTATGCCCACTATGATTTCAAAATACTAAAATACCAAACTAGGGGTCCTCATATATCAAGGAACTTATTTAAATATAAAAAGGCCTCGATCATTGATGTCCAAGGAAAAGAATCAGTGTTTATAGTCCCATGGTGGCCTCTAAAAATATAAAATGCATTCATATTTATTAAACTATTATTAAAACAATTCATCAAATTTAAACTAATCAAACATACTTGCTGGAAGGACATCACATATCACATGGCATAAATAGAAACAAAAAACATATGGATTGTATAAGGAACCAACTACCTCAATGAAAGCCATTCCATTTTAATTCCAAGGCATTTTACCTCTACATTGGCTAAATAAATGCTTCCAAGTATCTACTCAAATCAAATGGGCATTGCCTATCTATATGGAAATTAATACATACCAAGTATTTCCGACCAATTAATGATAATAAATATATAATTAATTAATATAATAAAAATTTAATTCCCATTTTTTTAAAATATGGATAATATATAAATTACTAACCATCCACTCTTGTTTTAACAAAACATAGACAACCCATCTACTGGAGGTATGTGAAAAGATTTTGGTACTATCCTATAAAAACACCTACCAATCAGAAATAATTCAATTTCCAAAACAATTTTATTTAAAGAAAAATTCTTTGAAAAATAAACTTGGAAACATTCCTCACATAAATAATGTTCAACAATGTGAGGTCGTAATATCGGGACACCCTTTATTTTGGTTTCATAAAATCTCCATGATTCTTAGATGGTTTCACCATACTTTATAGAAACACTCATCAAAATACATAATTCAAAGAATGGTTAAGTAAGAAACAAAGAAGGAAGGATATAGAAGAAGTTGATTGAGGGATACATCCCAACCAACCTCAATCACCAAATTATAATAAACTCACATTACTACACCTTCAAGAACTAAATGGTTGGCAAAACTAATCTCTAATAATAATGTGTCAAGTCCCCATAAATAGATCCAATTCGTGAAATAATTATCATTGGATCACCATGTAGAACTTATCTAATCAAATCCATCATGAGACATGAAGGATTCATCTTTTGGTTATTCATCTTTCCTATGATGTTACCCACCATATGGTGTGTCCCATAATAGCCAATTCTAAGGAACGGTCCCTCCCACCTTAATAACTTTCAAAAAAACTCAATATTGATTCCTTACAACATGTTCGACATGGTTTCCATCTCAACACACATTATTACCAATATAACACTGATCGGAGTCTGGTACCACTCTTTTTTATGATCCCAAGTCAAAATGGAATATTTACCCATCATTCATTCAAGATTCTTAGACATGTCCTATTTTGATCAAAAAATCCCATGAAATTATCAACCAATGTACCAATGTATTAAACGATTCCCCAAAAATAGCTTCCATTTTACTAAATAAAATTATTAAAAAGAGTGGTAGTTGTACCTCCTCTGGTCAACCTATCTCAGTATCGCTTAGCCTCCACTACCAAATTGTTTCCCAAAAATCACCTGATCATGAAACCTTGAATCTAGAATTCATCCTAAGATTTTTTAAACACATTCAATAATTTATTGGAACAAATCCTTATGAGATTAAAAATTGGGTCCTTAATTATCCAAATCCACTATTATTCCCTATGTGCACATGGGCATAGATTTACCATCTATCGGACGGATCCTCAATCCATCATTATTCCCTATTGAACCAGAATTTAATGCTGAGAGTCCGTCCAAAACCACATCTAAATTCACATCTCTAATTCACTAAGGTTTTTATATAGAATAGAATTATTTTACTAAATTGAAAAATAATGCCAAAAAATAATCTCACAGCCATCTTTATGAACCCTTGACCCTTCTAATGCAAAGTTCGAATCTCTTGTGCAAGATATGACTCTCTACACCATTTAAGTGTCATATCAGTTACCCCACTGAACTAAATTTTCATTCCCCATATCCTATTCTCTACCCTTTATCTTTCATAATGACTATTCAAGGCTATATTACTTATATTTGGGAGCTAACATGATCCATTAAACTATCACTCATTCGAGACCCATATGAACTCTCCCTTTTCATCTTTAAAAATTTCAATCATAATGATGCCTTCATCCTCAAATAGCCTATGGTGGACACCCCACCATAAAACAACTCTTATACAACTCCTCTAGTGAAAAAACAGTAAAATACACTATAAAAAAATGTGTGTATCTCCTCCCGAGCAATGCTCATCCTCATTGTTAAAACCTGACACCATCAAATCTCAATATTTCCATTTATCAAAAAGTTCATGTAGTTAGTTTCCATTTAATATTCCAAGCCACCATGTCCATAATTATTTCATCCAGCTCACCAATTATTGACTCATAATCAGTCACTTACTGATTTATAATTCAATAGGAAGGACACATACCATATAACATGTCCTTAAACTCATCTAATCATAATGGCGCACACTCTTATACCACCTGATAAAGAATCCAAAATCAATCTCCCATGAGTCACTCATCATAAAAAATAGTATTTTGTGTTTATCTCACTAAATTGTATCACATTTTATGTTAATCTCATCCATACGAAGCTCCCTCCGTGATCCCCTTCAAAACTAGGTATTTACCCACACCCATATATACCACACCACCAACCTCTAACATAAGAATCATTCCATATATTAAAGTTTCCATCCACTGAGTGGGGCACTCAATCATTCCAAAACTAACAATTCCAACCATGAAACGAAATCAATATAACTCATAGTTCATGTTTCCCTTTAAAATCCATTGGTGTCTCCATGCCCATACCATATTCCTAATCGTACCTCACATTCACTAATCCCAAACTCGAGAACATAATCATGCTTTATATCTCTAAGGAAATAAAAAATCTATGCTAACCCCACACTTGGGTTACCCCCATATATCTCATATCATCCATCGATAATACTTATCTCACCACTACTATATCTCATATAATCAAAAAATATATTCTCTCCTACCTATCCCAAAGATCTTATATCATATAAATCACTTCTCCAAGAAACACCTCTATGTTACCATCTCAAACATCCCCATGGAATGTAATGTTCCAAAAACCCCACCCAAAGACTTTTACATAGATATAAAGACAACAAATCACATGAAACTCCATTATCATTATATGGAATTGATTCTCATGGTGCATCCACAAAAATTACAACACCCTCAAGAATCACAGTATTATCTAGGAATTTATTCATATTTAATAGACTCAACCTACCATTATCTATGTATAGAATACCATAGTTTTATGGTTTGATTATGTATAATTCAATTCCATGATTACTGTGAAAATGTGATATATGTTGTTACATACTCGTAAAATAATTGAACCTAATAAAACCCACCCATAATGGGGTTTTCTCTACGGAATCATTGGCCTTCATTAACCTACTAGGGTTATCACATGTCCCCTACCATATGGACCATATCATTGTCATTGAAAATCATCATCTCACAAAAGAATCCATATGTCATGTCATTAGAGAAAAAATATTTACAAATAATTATCTATTAGAGTAGAATGCGACCTATAACATATATCGGAAAACATTAGATGAGATTTTTTTGACACTTTAAACTGATAAAACCTCATCATTAGTTTAATCACACAAATATGGGAACATTTTTCATGTGAATCCTACGTTCCAAGAATGATGAATTCCTAAATGCCTCTTCCCACCAGTTCAAGAACCAAATGTCCAATAAATTTTCTCTTTCTAATGGTCCAAGACTAAAAAATAAAAAAAACTAATAAATAAAAACACCATTGGTAGCACACAAGGTGAAATAATAAATAATCAACACAGTGAAAGATAAGAACAAAAACCCCAAACCCCTATATACTTGGGATTCCACCAAAAAGGAGTTTTTAACATAATAGTTCAGGTTCCATCACAATATTATACCCATTTCTATTTATCCAATATATCATCATCCCAAATATTAATATAATAAACCACCTATAATACCCTTTGTAATGTCTTGGATCAGTTTACAATGAACATTAAATATATCTGTGGTGACACATTACCCCTATCACACCTCCTTTTACTCCATATGATACTAAATAGAAGTGGGGGTCTAGAGTGGTACTATTAGGAGACTATAAACCATGTATCAGAGTATCAATAACAACATAAAAAATTGAGTACTTTTTTGTCCATCACATCAGATTATGAAAGAAATAATCAATACACTATACATGCGATAACAGAATGAAATTAATTCATACCAGTATACAAGATAGATCTCCCACTAATTTTATCATAGATATAATAATAAATAATGACCAAAATAAAAATATAGGTGTCTTTACGACAATTCTTGAACCTCACCAAATCCAGGTCCCCAAAGTCCCATATGATCTACTCTACCTCAATAAAAAAATATCGAGTTGTACCCCTAACCTGGACCTAAAATATTTAATAGTATACTTGGTCACTGAAGTTTAATGGTATCCTAAGAAGTGTGTGGGTATAAAACACAGTAGGGAACCACCAATGTGGTATCTTATATAGCCAGTAAATATAGTGATATATGTATGTGATATTATCAAAATAAATAAATAAATAAATAATAAACATATATAAATAAACCACCATCAATCCTAAAGTTTGTGTAATTGATTGACCATTCCTACTTCATCTAGTGTCAGCGTATCCCAAAGAGTGTTATGATAATCATTCCAACAACAAAAAAAACCATGTGGTTTCTCACCATACTATATAGTGATAATCACTCAAGGTGTAAACTCAACCCAATATATAGTATAATAGATTTTGGAGTTTTCATTCCTAGTGTCAAAACCTAGGTAATTCTCCATCCTAGTATACAATGATTCTTAGATATGATCCCTAGTAGTGTGGTAGAATCAACCATTCCCACTAAATACCCCATAAGCCTCAGAATACCACACTTGGTAGGATATATCATGTGCCTACAAAAAAATACAATCATAATTCCAAATCCATGAACCCCACGCTAGTAGTATCACAGACTACCCATCTAGGGGATTTTTATTTAGGAACACCGTGTAAGGGGTTTTTTCTATTCAAAATAAAACAATCTCCTAAGGGTTTTTTCCAGACTGCTCCATTGGTGTATATCATATCCCGATACAAAATTCCCTGAGGGATTATACCATATCCAGTAAAATATATATATATATATATATACACACGTACCATGAACATGAGTTTCCACCTAACTAACCCATTTCTCAGAGGCATGAGGATAATTGATATTATAAAAATTGATTGAGGCCCCATTGTCTTCCTTGAAAAGAATCAAAATAGTGATGGCCGCTTGCCTATACCCTTTCCAAATCACTCTATATTTTCCAAAAAAACTAAACTATACATTCATCTCACCATTTTTTATCCACATAGTTCACCATGTCTTTATATGGGAATAACACCCCATGGATATCTCAGTTTCATGAATGGTTAAGGGTTTATCTTAGTACATACAAGGCCAATCCCTATGCCATTTATCTTAGCTTCTAACTTAACACTACTTAGTGTTCTCTATGGTAAACCACATCTAGGTCCACTATGATTTCATAATACAATTATACCGAACCAAAGTATCATATATCTCAAGGAATTTATTAAAATATGAACAGTCTCAGGCCATTAGAGACCAAGACAACCAAATCATCTCTAAGGTAGCACAAGGTATTTGACACTCGAATAGTTCATTAGTGGGAATAAAACATTAATTAATAAATTTATCATATTTAAATAGTTTGATATACCTCTATAGAGAGGACACACATGTAACATTCCATAAATATAAACAAAAACCATAGGGAATGTATGAGGAACCAAAAACATATTTTTAAGCATTTTTCTTTTATTTTCAAAACCTAGTAGCTTTTACTAGGATATATAATCCTATATAGGTATCATATTGGCACAACCAGTCGCATTTTATCTATACAAGGACTAAAACCATTCCAAGCATCCATATCCAATTAATTAGAATCAATTTATAATTAATTTTTACAATTAATATTTATTTATCATTTTATTACAATTGGAATAATCACTAACTTAATAACCATCCAATCACATTGAACCATGAAAAAGAAAATCCATACGTATGAGGTATACGTCATGATTATGGAATTGGCCTAGAAAAATACAAATCAATAAATAACAAAAAAATTGAAAAATTGATTTATTTCAAGTGAAAAAATATTTCAAAATTCCCTATAGAGACTAACCTCACTAAACCGGAGTACACAAATATAGGTATATCTTCATGGGAAACCCTATCCCTAGGTTTCATTAAATCCTAATGTGAAATAGATTATTTAATAATCATCTAGTGAAATATTAAATCAAATCAAAAACCCGATAATTGGTAAAATTGGGAAAAGAGAAAGAAAAAGATCGAGGAAGGTGATAAAGGGAGATATGTATCTTGGAGCACTAAAAAAATTCACAAATATTACCCCTTCAAAGGGAAACCAAGGGATCCAAAGAAAGGGGTTTAGCCACTACATGTGAAAAATAAGAGGAAGGAGGTATTCATACTCTAAAACACCAATGGACCAAAAAGGTAAATTTACCCTTGTAAACCCCTCATTTTCTAACTAATTTAATATCTCTTTCTAGATTTGGATCCCAACCTGGTTGGATAGCTCAACAGTTGTGTAAGGCCGCAAACTACACCACCAGCTTGCTGGTGGTAGCACACTATAAGAGTATAATTGTCGATCCTACCTCTATTTTCCTTCCAGGAAATCCCAATACCAACCAAACCTTATTCCATGTCCAAAAAAACACATTTGAGATGTTTGAGTATTTAGAAACCAAGTTTAAATCTCAATTCCCAAAACATCACAAGATTGTTGAAAATTAAAATTTATGTGGAAAATAGAGACCAATATAGAAAAGGGAAATTAAAATAAGTAACCATTTCTTAACATAATAAGGTGGATGATGAGTTATTCGAGTATTTCATATCTCTTTTGTGAATATTCATTATATAATGCCACATACACACTAAATAATTTTCTAAACAAAGAGGAAAATTGTATCCCATACCAGTTTGGGATTTGATAAGAACTTATGATATCACAATTTTACACACGAGGATGTGATGAATTTGTAAAGGAACTAAATGTAAAATAAACTAGATATATGAATCATGGTTTTTATATTAATAAAATAATATAAAGAAACAAAATGAAGTTATATATACAACCCTTAAGATAAATGTGACGTACCCAATGGTATATTTCATTACCCAAAGGTGTTTGGTTGTATTCATTTGAATTTGGATTTTAAATTTACTATATTATATGAATTTAGGAGATGCACTGAGTATCAACACCCCAAGGAAGGGTTATTTCCCATATATTGGTAAAGTGGAAGAGAATTAATAGATTCTCTTGAATACCTTCCTGGATAGATTCAAGTGGCCAAACCATATTAACATCAGATGGTTGAAGAGATAAACTTCATGGATAAGTCATGAAAGGTTATAAATGGATGATTCCATTATTGTCATCAATGTTTTGAATAAATACAAGAATTGGATTCTGCACCTGTACTATACAGATCAGATAGCCATGAAGAATTTGAGTAAAAAAGGTTTATATATTTGTGATAATGATTTTAAAATTAGGTAATCATGTGATAGAACAATAGATAATCCATATATTTATTCATATACATGAAGGATATTGGAATAAGTAAAGAAACTCACTTTTATGAAGACTTGTTTTATAATGAAGTGATAATTACAATGCATAGAATTGACGAACTCAAAGAGGAGAGTTTTCATTTTATTCCAAGTTCTTGGTAATTGGTTTGAAGTGTTTGATATGTGTCATAAAATCCAAAAAGTGTTTTGAAGTGTTTTTTAGTGGTTGAGAACAAGATTAGATGAACTAGAGGATCCTTTGTTCAAAATAATAGAAATTCAGAAATTATATGTTACATGTATGCATATTAGTTCAATTTTAGAGAATCTATGTTGCCTAAGTAACCATTTATATGAATGTTTTGATACATGAAAATGCATATACATAAAATCAATTACATATTCAAATGACTTACATATGAAATCCATGTAGGAAAAATCTAATATAAATCCAAATTTTTAACTCCACATATGAATGATTTTCCATGTAGCCAAAACTAGAGATCTCTCTGAAGGATTCATAGTCAATCATTGTATGTAAATTCATACCAAATAAGTCAATTCCAATCAATATATATGAGAATCTATCATATATATGATTATGTGAATGAAAAACTAAAAAATCATATAATTTATTTTTACTTAAGTACTAGGTGGAAACTATATATTTATGTAATTTCTTTTTTTGTAGAGAAATTCAAATAAAAAATTCATGTCTTATGTATTAAATATTAATAC
Organism: Viscum album; assembly: GCA_963277665.1. Lineage (NCBI taxonomy): Eukaryota > Viridiplantae > Streptophyta > Magnoliopsida > Santalales > Viscaceae > Viscum > Viscum album. The sequence continues at coordinate 1,377,531,595 of OY728120.1, read as the reverse complement.
GTCATAAAGCTTATATAATCCATGACCTGAGCCTATTTTAGGGATGATCAATGGTTAATAACCATGTCATATATTCATTAAAGTTTAAAATCAGTTCCAGAACATTTCTAGAATAATGCAGATGATTATCCAAAAAATTTATAGTTGTATTTTATCATTTCATACATCAATTTATCTAAGAGAGTTTGAGTATTCGGGGTGAACTAAGATAAAATTCTTGGAATTTACTCAATAATGATTGTTTATATTGAATATGTGATTATTATTTTATATAACTAACTAATATTCATACTTTATTATTCTTACTGAAAATATCACATTGTTAAATGAGTACCACACTACATCATTTTGTTTTATATTTATATTGCTATGAAAAATAAAATATTTCAATTTTAATGGAGATATTTTGAGGAAAGGTGGTCAATCATGTTTTTTATTTTGTCAAAATAAATATTTTTTCTAAGAAAATTAATAAAAATGAAGAATATTATGATAATGATTCCATTTTTATGTGGATGAAGATTGAAAAGAAAGAAAGTAGATTATGATAATCGATGGGCGTGACCTATGCATAATTTTTTCATGAAAAAATTTACTATGATGTTTCCTGTAGAGACCCGAAGCTTAACGTACATGGACATTACATTACTTTTGCGGAATACTTAATACATAACAAAAATAGACACACAAGGACCGTAATAGTTTAGTGTCTTTGAAAACTTGGAACGTAATCTTCTAATCGTGGTGAAAGATCTTCAACATCTCCCATAAAGATCTTCCACTTTTTGTTTCCTTACCCTAAACCTTTCTTTTAATCCTGGGGGAAAATAAAACATTAAAAGGGTGAGCTCAAATGCTCGGTAAGGGTAAGAATGGATAAAATAAAACATACCATATATATTTGAACTTAAAAACATGAACATAATGTTTAAACCTCAAAATCTTGAGCAACGAATAAAACATAGAAGTACATAAGGCATAGATCAAAATGGAACGCAAATCATGATAAAATAGAATGAGAATAAAACATGTAATTGTGGCATCTATTAAGCACATGTAATGATTTCCATAGTAGCCAAGGCATTGCTGCCAATACTATCTTAGTGGACAAAGTCCATTTCTGAATCGAGTTCACTCGTCGTTCCAATCCTGTAATACTGAACCAGATTAACTTACCGTTCCAGCCATGTCTATATCATGAGATATAAATCTTTACCCAATGCATTGGAGGGAGATATAGGTCCCACCCATCTCATAATGAAATCATTCTTTCATGTGCCACAAAATCATAAATCATACATCATAGCATAACCCATTTAATAGAATGGGATTCTTAAACATCCTGCCATTATAAGATAATCCATATGAAAAATGGATATCATTTAATCATAAGAAGAATAAAACCATTTAAATAATTGTGACATTATAATGAAACATAAACATGTCATTTTAGATGGAAAATAGTTTTGATAAAACACTTGAAATGAATTCTTGAGGAAAATATCCCTTCTTCAAAATCGTTTTCTTTTCACAAAATGCCATGCAATTTTAAAAGAAAAGGGTTTTGTTGAAAAAATCATGCAATATTGTAGAGTAAGCTTATTAAAAATAAGGAATTATGAAACTGTAAAAATCCTTTCATGTTGTATAAGTTAAAAAATAACGTTCTCTTCGTACTTTTGTCGGAAAAGTCAAAAAGTACCTTATATGGTAACTAAAGGAAAGATTCCATCCATAAAATTTGGGAAAAAAATAAAGGTTAAAAAATGACTTTAAACATTCATGGAAGAATAGTAAACATTTTATGAAAACATTTTTAGAAAACATGGTCATGGATGATAAACGTAACCCCAGTAAATACTTACGTATAAGCAGTCTCGGATAAAAATGAGATTGAAAATTTATCCCTTACCTTAGGTCCGATATGCTTCATACGTATCCAAACCTCCTGTATAATGATGTAAATAATGTCATTGTATTCTTACAGAATCATATTCTTTGTTATTATATCATATATGGTTCACATATGACTTTATATTACCCATTCTTTTGTAAATTCATGTTAAATTAGCGTTTTGGGTAAAATCGTCTCATTTTTCATTCGTGTTTTAACTTGTAATTATTCATAGGATTACTTAGATCATGATTACTTAAATCCATAATGTAAAACATGATTTATATATAATATATATCCAGAATATACATATATATAATGGATCGATAACTGGAAAGAAATACACCGTTCATGGAGACGGTAGGCCGTACGTACGCATGAACGTTGTTTTCATTTCGTTATTGAATTGAATGGAATTAAATAGATGACATAAATATATATATATACATAAATCTAGTAGCATTATTATGTAATATATTTCATGATTACTTATTATATATACCTTATAATCATTCTTGAATGGTTATCATGGAGAGTGAATCTCATCGTGTCGTGGAGACGGTATTCCGTACGTACGCACGAGCGATGATATCATTCCCATGATATTTGAATTGTATTAAAGTGTATGTATAATATTAAATAATCAATATCAATTTACAATAATCATATATATTCATTACTTTCACCATTATACCCATCCAAGTAAGGTGGTGGTGGAAAATAGATTACACCACGGTGTGGAGACGGTATTTTGTACGTATGCATGCGCGGTGATTTCGTTTTCTGTAGGATGGATAGATGGTGAAATATGGTTGTTTCATAATTATAATAAAATATCAGTATATGAGTGATACTAATTTTATTACTTCATAATTAAACAACTAAATAAGAAAAAGTGGAAGAATAAATAAAGTTGAAAGAATCAGTAATGGACATTACCAATTCTTTGAAGCGCCTCTTTGAGACCTCCTCTTAGGGCACTAAAATTAATCTTTGAAGAATACCAGGACCTCTAGGATGTTTATAGGGAAGTGGAGAAGATAATTTGGCAGGGTTTTTCCGATCTGGAAGGCTCAATGTGGTGTGAGGAAGAGAGGGAGGAGGTGACCTTTTATAAGGGAGGAGAGAGGCACCTTTGGAATAACTAAAAAAATTATTTTATTATAAAGTCATATTCGGTTTTTAATAGCTCAAAATTAAGTTATTTCGAAGATAAGGTGGGGATGGGTCAAAATCCTTTAATCCAATAGAATTTAGACAAGTTTAGGTTTCTATTTTAACCTTATCATTTAGATTTAACTTTAAGTTAGATAATTTAACTTTTACCGTGTCTTTTTGTTTTCTTACACTATAAGGTTAATAAACTTACTATAATAAGCCAAACGAACCAAAAGTTGTTTATTATTAATATATATAACATTATATAATTCATTTTTCTAAGACATAGATTTTTAGGAATAAAATAAAAATTAATAATATAATATTTGTTTTAAAAACTATTTTTGTCAATTTTGACACTATTTGGTAATTGATTTTTGTGAAAATCATAACAGAATTATTAGTTCAAAAAAATTTAATTAAATAAATACTAACATGTCATAGTAACCTATAAAATTATTGTAATTCATAAAAAGTCTCAAATTACATTTATTTGGGTATTTATAACATCAATTATGTCAATATTTCATTAATAAGATAATTACTGCATCATATTTGTGTTATAAATAAATTACATTATTTAATGTCTAAAAATTATAAATAAAATACCATTATGTAGGAAATCTATTTATCTTTCTAATGAATATTTATAGACTAATTTATCTTATGTATAACCCTATATTAAAAATTATTTACTTATTAAACTTTGATTTTAACTATTTTAACCCTTCTTTAAATAAATTAATATTAAATGTCCTAATCTAATCCAAGTGGGCCTAAATGGTCATATTTTATTCCTAAGGTTGTTTTTGGTCGAATGACTCTTATACAATATAATTAGGACTTGTGTTAGGGAAATAATAATATCAATTTTACCTTTAATTATCCTATTTACTTTTAACCGTGGTAAATAAAAGTAAAAAGTTACTATTCAGCAAAAAAAATATTTTCATCTCATTGAACCACATTTTAGTCCTTTATATTAACCATGTCTCTCGGATTTTCGAAATTCCACTCACAGAAGCGGTAAAATTAAGTTTTATGAAAAATTCAGTTTTTTAACTACCACTTAGTGGTTTCACTATTCATCAAAAAATGAAATTTTCCAGAAAAATACAAAAAATTAGGCCTAAGCTATATTTGATATTATGAATTCAAAAATGATGTCTATTTTACCAAATTCAAAACAAATCAGTTGCATTAATTAATTTAAAAATTAATTCCCGTCGTCAAAACAAATAGCGTGTTTTTAAAAGATAATAACTATCAAAAGATTGACACTTGTTTATGTCAGGTTTAAATGTGAAATTACACCCAATGACCAACATTGTATTAAATGGTAAAAATATATTCTAAATATACTTTAAAACCACACAAATTAATTATTTATCACTATTATTTATTTCGATTAAAAAAGTTGTTTTTAATTAAAATTTAGTAATTTTCACTATTCATCAGAATATGAAAGTTATCCGAAAAGTACCAAAATTTCACCCTAAGCTAATTTAGATATTCCAAATCCAAAAATGAAGTCCATTTTGAAAGATAAAATTTATAAAATTTTAAAAAGTGTGTATTACTATTCATAACGGCTAGTTCATAATAATATTATAATAATATCTCGTTTAGTGAAACTCGGTATTGCGTACTACACATGCTATCGAGGAAGGTCTTTCTTGTGTGTAATGCAAGTCAAGTCAGGGATGCATGTAGTGAAATCTCTGTTTGGTGTTGCATATAATCAAAACTTATTTCATTTATACATTAACCAAAATCTATACATAATGTTGCATAGAATAGTTTCTACAAAACGAACTTGAAATTGTGTGTAACGCGAGCCAAGAATAGTGTTGCGTATACTGCAAGAAAATACGGTGTTGCGTATATCACAAGTTAATTTTGGTGTAGCGTACAACACAATACATTAAAAAGAATATTTTTCATAAAATCTCGGGGTGTTACATTTCCATTATTGGAAATAATAGGTGAAAACCACTTGAATATCATATCCACCAATTCTGAAAAGAAGATTGTTGGATAATACCACGTATATACTATTGAAATTTTAGAAAGAGTTGGCCATCGATTGAGAAGATTATCTATATTATAATATATAAGTTAGATTCTGGTGACCTAAATATAAAAAAGAATAAATATAGATAGATTATAATTGAACTAATGTTGAGAGAGATGTGATCAATAGGAGATATAGTATACTGTGAAAAAAACCGAAGAACACTTAAAGAAAAAGAAAAATTAGAAATATCTATTACATGTTATAGTGAAGAATGAGGGGGGAGAGGTTATAATTTTGAAATCAACTTGAGAGATATGAATTAATGACAAGATAAAGATCCTACAAGAGATGTTATTGTAATTGTTTGAATTAATATGAGTTTTACTAAGGCTTATGTGAGGTTATTCTACTATTTATTTTTCTATAATTGAGACACTAAAATATATGAGGGTCTTACTGATATATAAGATTATAAAAGACCATATATCAACTAAAAAATCTAGGTAAACAAATTCTATTGAATAACTGTGAAGATGAACTGCATATAAAGATCAAGTTTCATAATGTATCATGAAGACATGATAACATTAAAATTATCTACTTGAGAAGATTGTGTTATACTATATATATTTTTTGACATTACTATTTCATTTCGAGATATACTTCTAAGTATGACCTAGAAGGAAACTATTGTATATATGTGGTTTGAATCCATAAAACCTACACACCTAAGAAAATGAAAGTGTTAGGTCAAAATAATTCCCTCTATACATAATTTTAATATCACAGTACACATATTTTTCATCATTATAATCTTTATAATCCTTATTATAATATAAATTTTTTGTTGCTTTATTTATTTTTCTTAATTATCCTTTCTAAAATATGTTGTTTACATTTTCTTAACTAGTCATTTTTAATGTTCATGTCTATTGTTTCTTTAGGAATTAATTCCAAATTACATTATCATAACTAGTATGAAAAATTGAAATAAAAAACTATTTTTACCAAAAGTATGTTTTAAGTAATATACTTTACAATTTAACCTTTATATAAATTCTTTGTAAATACCATGTTAAAAGGTAATTATAATTTTATCATTACAAAATTTTTCCAAAATGATTTATTTCTGTTTGTGTTGATGTTTTCCTGAAGGAGTTTTGTAGTTGAACTGAAAAAACATCATCTTTATATGTATTATAAGGATATATCCATTAGAAGTATATATTATGTTTTTGATTTAATTAAAAATGAATTGGAGAAACACTAAATTCAAACATGAGAGTAATTACAACTTTCATCTATAAATAAACTGGATAGATAGAGGCGAAGGATTGAATACCAATGATCTAAAGAACATATAAATTTTAAATATTTTCAATATCTTATTTATATGATTGTAACACCCAGTGATTTTGTGAAAAAAAATTAAAATTAATTTAACCACATGGAATTTTTTGCATTTCAAAAATAATTGAATATATTTTTTATTATATAAAAGAAATAATTTTGGATCAAGTAATATCAAGTCAATTGTGCACTAAAACCAACATAAATTTTATTATTATCTTTACGGAACACTGAGTTTAGTGTACATTTCATGTAATATTTACTTTACTTGATGGCTTTAATAACATGCAAGACCGAGTGTTTCCAAATAACAATATATTATTAGATATGTTTTTATCATTTAATAAAAATGATATATAACCTAGCCCTTAAAAATGATTTTTTAAATATTATTGACAAATCTATGAAAAAAAATTGGTCTTAAAAAAATATAATATGAATTAATTAGTTACAAATTATTACAAATATAAGAACCAACTTTATATAAAGGGTGTATTTTTATAGAAAACTATTCTTATGCCCACAAAGTTATTTTAATCGAAATAAATTAAATTCATTTCAATTGAAAATTAATTTTAATTTACATTATATTCTATATATCTAAATAAAAATATTATATATTTACCCAATAGATTTTATAAGAATAAGATATGAATAATCCAAATTTAGAACATAAATCCTAATATTTTTATTAAGATAATTTTACCACCATTTAATAGTGAACCCATTTTAAATATAATTTTATTAACAATTAGAAATATTATAGGTATAATTAATCTTAGGTTTTGAATGATAAATATAAAAATTAGGTTATTGTTTTTTTTGGTATTTTTTCTATGAAGTTTTATTTTGTAATAATTGTGAAAAATAATGATATTTAACCCAAAACTAGTTTTTCATCTAATTTATCCATAAGGATGAATTATATTTTAAATTGATTTTAATGTTAAATTTGATTAAAAATTTGTCAATTTAACCAATATATTTAAATGGAATCCATTTTAAATTGAAATTGGTTATAAAAACCTTGCAAAAATTTGAAGCTTTTTACCATAAAAACGAACTTTGTTATCCCGTCTGTGGGATTAAATTTAAATTAATTTTTTCTAATTCTATGATTGTAGTTTGGAAAAATGGATTCCATATATTTAATCATAATAATATATAATTTCTAATAAGTTAAACATTTTTTCCCATAATATAATTGAAATTAATTAAAATTAATTACAATGATTAAGGTTAAATTATTATTAATAAGTGACTCAACCAATACCTTAAGGCCCAAAATAACCTATACACTTTTTCAAAATAAATTTTATTTAAATATTTAGACCATATCCTCCATTTTATCTAATTTTAACCATTATTGGATCCACATTCAATAAAAAACGTGGGTGGGGTTCCTCTTTTCAAAAATATTGCAAAAGTGTCACTCCTCCACTAAAAAGGACTCATATCCTTAAACTTCCAAACACCTATAAAATGAGTTAATTTTTTAAAATATCTTACCAAATAAATACTAAAAAACCCTAACTTCCTCATTAAATCATATCTTTTTGGAGAATTTAATCCAATGAATTCCTTTGGTGAAAACCAACAAGGGTTACCCAAAGAAGAGGTAACATCATCCCTCAAACTCCTTTATCTTATTTTCATTCTCCATACCATTCACTATAATTATTCCATTATTATAAAAAGAACATCATTATAATAAATATAATTATGTTATTTTATTCTATTAATTTTACCTACACATACAGACACATCCATCTAATGTATAACGAACATACTGTTTAAGTGTTCGGTGAAATACCGCATCACAAAATGATGATTGTTCCTTCTTCCATTAACACCTCTCATGGTGGAAATTTTGATGGAAAATATTTTTTATATAATATTTAGGATATTTATAATCTATTTAAGATTATTTATTAATTTTACAACATATATCTTTATACATTCAATCTTTTGTAAATATGATAGATTTTTTTTGAGGACGTGTGGATTGTTGCCCCATCAATGCAATGAGATTCGTTCACACACTAAATGGAATTTATAAAGGATGGTTTAGTGAAATTTTATGATATATATGATATAATAATTCTAATTTAAAATTATATATAATCTTATATTTTATTATATTTCATTTAATTTATTTTATCCAGTACGGCAATAAAACAGAAATAACGTTCTTGTATACGTACAACCTACCATCTCCATGAATAGTGTATTCCATTTCATACTTATATATTCAATAGATTTTTATGTTAAAAATATAGTGAATATAAATTATATTTATATCATGGTTTATATTCTGTAAATCATGATATAAGTATAAGGAACAAATCTATATCAAATTTAGACATAGGCGAAAAACAAATCGAATATACCCAAAGCTTCAACTTAACATGAAATTTTTTAAAAGTGCGTAATATAAAGTCATAATAAAAAAATAAATTGGATTATATATAATAAAATTATTATATAGAATATTTATAATAAACATACATTTATTATAGAGGAATCCTATACAAGTACGAAGAGATTCTGGATACAAGGTAATGGAATTTCACCTCATTTTTTATTTTCGGGAGATATGTGCTTTATTCACCACACATTACCATTGTTTGGTGTGTATAAATACCATGGATTTATTCTAGGATTTTTATAATTATATTTATGGGAATTTAAATATCTATTTTATGATCTTTATTTAATGTGGTTTATGTTTCAAAAGAATCAAAATTGGTAAAGTAATTTTGTCTCAATTTTCCTTCTTTGAGACACGTGCAATGTTATGCACATATATTTTTCAATGAGTTGTGTATATTTCATTTGAAATGATATATAATTAAACTAATTATTTTCATGATATTTTTTGTTTGATGTAGTTTCATTTTCATTCCTGGGAGTATGGTTCAATGTTACCAAGTGGTAAGAATTTGATGAAACAATCTCATCACTTTTCGAGATCATTTATGATTTTTCCTACATTTATGAAATATTTTTATCCATATCTGAAAAACTATCATTAAATTTCATATAATCTAGTAATTCATGATATATCATGTATTGGTACCATTTTTAAGATAGTTAAGATAGTGTTTTTTATAAATCCAGACTTTACCACTCTCTCCAGTCAAAAATATGTGTTCCTTAAAAACCATGTTTTCTAAAAATTATTACCATAATATTTGAATATTATCATGATATATTGAAAAGGAATTTTTACCCTTGTTTTACCTTTTAAAAAAAAAATTAAAAAAATTAATCTTCTTGTCATCTTCCAGGATAGGCAATTTCAAAACATTTTATGGTGAAAATGGAATATTCGACTTGTATGGATTTACCCATTATCATATCTTTAGATATTAATTTAAATTTTTAAAAGGATAATTTTTTAGAAAAGGTTTTTAAAAGATATTTTCCAGGATCTGTTTTTCAAAAAAATCAAGCTTCTTTTATAAGTTCTAATGGAAAACCCATTTTTAAAATGTTTTCAATCCCCACTATATGTTTTCAAAGGAAAAAAGGCTTTAAAAATGTTTTCAATAAACCCTTTATAAGTTTTATTGTTTATTTCAATGAAAATGGTTTTCAAATTTTTTTTACATCTTTAGGATAATTTATTAATGGATAAAGGATAATTTCATCATGAAGTGTTTTTTAAAAGATCTTTTAAAATCATTTTAAATCTAAGATATTTTTTTTTTGTTTCTCATACCTTTATATGGAAATGATTCAATGTTTCCATTCATGTTATTTCTTTGAGTGGGTTACATTTTTTGGAATGATTTTTAATAAATACATTTATCTTTCATAGTTTATATGCTTATGAGGCACGCTTCTTTTTAGGGGTTTTCCATTGACGAAATAATACAAAATTGTTTATTTTCCATATGATAAGATATGATTACATGTTTGTGACACTCATTTCATTTCATGTATTGTGATATGATTATTCATGATTTTTTGGTTTCTGTATGTTTGATTTCAATTTTAGATGGGAGGGACATATATCTACCTCTGATGCTTTTGGTAAAGATTTATATCTCATGAGATTGACTAAAATGGTCTTCGTAGTGATCCTTAACTACTAATATGGCCATGGGAGTGAACCATGACTACCAAGATGGAATTTTAAGTGAACACATAAAATTAATTTTTTCTTGGAAGTGATGCATTTCCTACTATCGAATTCATATTATATTCTTGATGTTTCCATAATTCCATGTTTTATTCCTATGTTATTATTTCATGGATTATGTTACTTATTTACTTATGATTCATATCTTTCGAACTGTCATGATTTTTTGAAATTATTCATGTTTATGATATTTGATATGTAAGGTATGATCTTAATGTATTTTCATCATGTTCACATACTCCTATGCTCATTCTTATACCTACATGTCTCCCTTCTTTTCCCTTACAGAGAATCTGAACTCACCCATTTTATGTTTTATTCCCTATTTTATGAAGATATTTATTATGTATTATGAGTCTAAGAAAGGTTCTAGTAAAGGGTAAATGAATGGGAGATAAATTAGCTCAATTTTTTACTAGGGTTCAAGTTTCCAGGTTTCTAAAGGCACTAGGCAAATATGGTCTTTGGGCATCTATTTTGTTAATGTTTTAACTATTATAAAAAAGTGATGTAATGCCTATGTACATTAATACTGTTTCATTATATTTGGTATCAGAAAATATTTTTATTTATCCTTTGTAAACTAGGATGAAAAAACCATAGTAATAACACTAAGGACATGTCTAAGGATATTTCCTAGGATAAGGAAAATTTCATGGAAAATTTCACAGAATTTTGGAAAAGGATAGAGTGAGTGGTTTAAATAAAATAAATCAAAGTCTAGATACTAAAAGTGGATGTGGATCTAGACCAAATCTTCTTAGGGGTAAAAACTCTGACAAGATGGATTGGGCCTTACAAGGTTTAATCTGGTACACAACAACGGGTTTTCCACACACCAGGTTTAACACTCCCGAGGGATATGCTTTAGAAATCCACAAACTCTTAATGGACCATTATAAAGTATTTGAATTGGAGATGAATATTAATAACCTTGTATAATCCTAATGTCTTGTCGATTAAAAGGTATCTTTCTGGATTTAGATATCCTATATGTAATATTTCATGACTATGAGGTTTTCTTCTATAAATTGTTTTTCTCAACCCGTGCTTTCATGTTTTACCAAAGATGTAAACAAGAAGGAACATGGTTAACATTGAATTATTCATATATGGAATGTATGGGAATTATGAAAATTTATTTCCCCACTGAAAATCACATAAATAGAATAATGAAGGTGGTATAATTATTGGTTGTACTTATAAAGATAAAGAGACCCCACACAACTTTTAAAATATTTGTGATGTTTTTTCAGTATTGTTTACATTAATCACGAGATGCATGATTATATTGGGACTAAGTAACCATAAAACATGATTCATATTTCATATTCTAGTCAAGAGTTATTAAGGAATAAGTTGATGATTCTTGAGTAATGGTTTAAGAATAAATTTAGATGAATGGAGAACTTATGTTTCTAAATTCAAAAATTATGTTATATAAATCATGAAATATATAAGTATTTTCAATATAATCTTTCATTAAGGATTGATAATGATATTTTTAATGCGTAATAAGACTTAGAAAAGTGGTATTTTGATAAAGCGAAGTTAACCCATAATGTGATCATGATTTTTTATAAACTGTGTTATTCTTGGATAAATAGATGATTGATTTGGATAAAGTAACTTGGATGGCACTAATTACCTTGGATCTGATTATTTATTGGTTGACATAGAGTTAAATTTCACCATGGATGAAGTTTAAAAAATCCTTTCTTTGTGTAATATATCCAGTAACCTATGGAATAAATAATCATGAATGTTTTCCAAAACTATTTATGGTAATTTATGATATTTCATTGTTTCAAGAAAATATATGATGAGGGCATTCAAATGTTTTGAATGTGAAAACCAAGATCTACATTGTTTTATATTCATAATCATTGGTAATCAAATTTTGTGACTATATTTATAATGTTTTTTATTTTTAACGTCTGTAAGGGTTATAAGGTTAACCATATATGGAATGTTTATTTGAAACATTGGATGAAGTATTTATGTAGTGAGTTTCTATTGAAACCCATAGTAAAAAGTCTATATAGTAATTAAGCTTATTTCAAGTATTTCCATAATATTTATTTTGGAAATTATATTAATATATTGTTATAATATGACACACTATATGTCAGGTGACAACCCATCATATCTTCCAAGGTCGTGGGCCTTGAACCCCCTGACCGAAGAACGACATTGGTTTTACACCTACCATTAGCCTATGTAATGTCTTGGATAAATTGAACTTTTTTAGATAAAAATCAGATGATTAAATATATTTTTTTCTCATTGATAGCCTCAATCACTTCCTAATATTTACGCTTTTCCTCCAAGACCATATTTTCACTTCACAACTATGTTCTCTTTTCTGAAAACCTAGTTATATGTTACATTGGTTAATTTTCATGTTTCTAGCTTTCTTTTTTTAAATGATGTTTAAGTATTCATTTTTATGATTTGGGTTTCTATGAGAGGAACTATTAGTTTTTAAACCATTGATAACCCAAATGAATTTTGAGTGAAAATTAATTTTAAGGGTGTAGAATTTAACACCCCTAGATTTTGTGAAAAAAAATTTAATTTAATCACTTTGATATTTTTTCATTTCACACAACATAGAATATATCTTGTGTTATATTAAAGAACTATTTTTGGCTCATGTAATACCATGTTAATTGTGCACTACACACAACACAAATTTATTACATGTCTTTATTTTTTATATAATAGTGTTCATTATGATAGAATGTGTATATTTGTATAATATTTATGATATTTTTTAACTTCTTCAAGATTATTTGAGTATTTTATTAAACATATCTTCATACTTTACATACTGTGTAAGTATGATAATTGTTTTTGAGGATATGTGGACTACCGCCCCCTCATAGTGATGTGATTTGTCCACACACTACATGGAATGTATTAAAGATGTGTTTAGTTAACTTATATAATATATAGTATATATTAATTCTATTATAATAATTATATATATATAAATATATATACTTATATTTAATTTAATCTCTTTCTTCCAATACGACAATAATATGAAAATAGTGTTCAGGCAAACGTACGTCATACCGCATCCTTGAACAGTGTATTCCACTTCATACTTATATATTATATATATTATTATAGTACACATATAATTAAAATATGTTTCATTTATATCATGGTTTATATTATTTAAATCATGGTATAAGTATAAGTATTAATGATATGACAAATTAAGATAAAAGTGAAAAACAAAGAGAATATTACCCGACGCATAACCTTAACATGAAATTGTTAACAAATGTGTAATATAAAGACATAATAAAACCAAAAATGGAATTTGATATAAGAATATTTTTCTATAAAATAGTTATAATAAGATTACAATTATTACATAGGAATCTTGTATGAGTACAATGAGAGTCAAGACACAAGGTATAAAATTTTCAACTCAATTTTTTTCTGTGAGATATCTGTTTTATTCCCCACCCATTCATTTTCTGTGGTCTGTATACTGAACATGGATGTATTATATTATAATTATATTTAAATTGTTTGGTATTTACAGATCCATTTTATTATATTTAATTCATATGTTTTATGTTTCAAAAGTTAAAAAATCTATAAAGTAATTTTATCTTAATTTTCCTTCTTTGAGACCCATGTCATGTAATGAACCTATATTTTTTTATGAGGTGTATATACTACCTTTGAAGTTTTGTATCATGAATATACTTATTATCATGATTTTATAAGCTTCATTTAATTTCATTTTCATACATTTGGAGTATGGTTCAGAGTTACCAAGTTGTAAGAGTTTTCTGAAACAATATTATCTCTTTCTGAAGTTGTTTATGATTATGCTTCCTTTGATGAAATATTATGACCCATATCTTAATAAATATCATGAATTTTATTATTCTCTAGTTATTCATTTTATATAATGAATTGGTACCTTTCATCTACTCTTTGGTACATAAGATTTTTAAGAAAGTGTTTTTAAGAAATTCAACTTTACCTCTCTCTTTGGTAAAAAATCTGTATTCCTTTAAACCCATATTTTCTAAAAAGGTTTCGAAGAATACTCTACTATTATCCTAAAATCATTAAATCTAATTATTACACTTGTTTTAAATTTTAAACATAAATATTTTTTAAGAAAAATGAATCTTCTTTTCATTTTCTAGTCAAGGCACTTTTCAAGACTTTTTACTGTGAAAAAAGAATGTTTGGTATGTAGGGAGTTACCCACCTTCATTTCTTTTAAGCTTCCTTTTCATGATTAAAAGGAAAATATTTGTGGAAAATATTTTCAAAATCAATTCTAAGGGAAATTTTCTTCAATGTTTTTTGAATTTTATTTTATATGTTTTCAAGGAAAAAATCATTAAAAATGTTTTCAAGCACCTCTGCATGTTTTCAAATGGAAAAGGATTCCAAAATGTTTTCAATGCTCCCTTTATAAGTTTTTATGTTTATTTTCATAAAAAAAAATCAAAATGTTTTATGTTTTATGAAAAATTATTTAAAGGATAAATGAAAATTTCATCAAGAAGTTTTTTTAAATGATCTTTCAAAATTATTTCTCATCTAACATATCACCTGCTAGTGTTACTCCTAAAATTCAGGGGAAATGATTTAATGTTTCAATTAATATTTATTCTTTGAATGATTTTTGTTTTATGGAATGATTTTGAAAAAAATATGTTACTATTTCATAGTTTATATTCTTATGAAACCATCTTCTTTTCATGGGTTATTATTTGATGAAATGATAACAAACCTATAACTTTTCCATGGGTTAATATATGATTACATGTTTATGACACCCCTTTCATTTCATGGGTTCTGATATGATTTTTTATGATATTGTGTCATGTGTATGTATGGTTTCATTTTGAGATGGGTGGAACCTCAAATTCTATGGGTAAATATTTTTATCTCATGAGATATACTAAGATGGTATTGGGAGTGAACAATTGATTACTAATATGGCCACAGGAGTGAACCATGACTACCAAGATTGTATGAGTGGTTAACTCATTCTACTAAGATGACCATGGTAGTAACCCTTTACTACCAATAAAACATATGGAGTGAACCCATACTACTAATATGGTCTCAGATATGATGACTTTGATACTATGGAAATCATATTATATGATTATGTTTTCCAAAATTCTATATTTTATTCCTATATTATGCTCTCATTGATTATTTTATTTTTTTCCTTGTGATTTATGTCTTATGAACTATCAACCATTATGAAATGATTCAGGTTTATGATTTTTTATATGTATGGTATTATCTTAAATAAAATTATCACATTTTCATACTCTTATGCTCATGTTTATGCTTGCATTTCTCCCCTATCCACCCTTACTGGGCATCTGAGCTCCCCCCTTTTCATGTTTCTGTACCCATGTTATGAAGATATGTTTTATGTATGATGTTTATAAGACGTATTCTAGTCAAGAATAACCTAGAAGATATAATGTTTCTCACTTATGTATAAGGGTTCATGTTTCCATGTTTCCAAAGGCACTATACTAATATTGTCTTTAGGTATTTGTTTTTTAATGTTTTGAGTATTCCACAAAAGTGTTGTAATGTATATGTACATTTAGAATGGATCATTATAGATGGAATGAAAGAAAAGGTTTAGTTAAAATTCAGAAACTTGGATGACAAAAACTTAGTGAGAACTCTAAGGATTTGTATAAGGATAATTCATTGGATAAGGAAAAGTATTAGAAAATGTCCTGGAATTTTGGAAAATAATAGAGTGATTGGTTTCCTAGAAATGAATCCATATATGGATAATATAAGTGGTTATATATTTGGAATAGATTTACCTAGGGGTAAAAACTCTGACAATATGTCTCAGGCCTAACTCGGTGTAATTTGGTACATTATAATGGGCCTTCCTACACACCTGGTTTGAAACTCCTATGGGATTTTATTTGGAAAGTCACAAACTCTTCAGAAACTAATATAAATAATTCAAATTCAATATGAATATTAATAACCATGTATAATCCTAATGTTTTTCTATTAATAGGTAGGTATCATGATTCAAACATCCTATATGTAATTATTCAACATTACATTGGTTTTCTTCAATGAAATGTGTTTCTTATATCGGGATTTTGGGTTTTAGTCAGTGGAGAGAACTAGATGGAACATGGTAAACCTTAAATATTTAAGATATGGAACTTATGGGAATTATGAAAATATATTTCCTATGTGGAAATATCATAATGAGAATATGGAAGGTTTTATAAGTGTTGGTTATACTTCTAAAGATATTGAGATCGTAAACAACATGTGAAAGGTATGTGATGTTCTTCCATTATTGTTTACATTAATTATAAGACTAATGATTAGATTTGGGTTTAGGAACCTTAATAAATGATTCAAATTTCCTATTCTAGGAAACTTTTATTAAGGATTACGTTTATGATGCATGGTTAATTGTTTAAGAATAAAGTTAGATGAATGAAGTACATATGCTTTTGAATTCAAAAATTATGCTATATGAATCCTGAAATATAGAAGAATTTATTGTATAATTTTTTCATAAGGATTGAAAATTATATATTTAATAGTGATGAATATTTAGAAAAGTGTAAATTTGATAAAAATATGTTAACCCTTAATGTGATCGTGATTTTAAGAAAATGATGTTTCAATTGGATAAAGAGATGATTGATTTAGAGAAAGTAATTTGGATAGCACTAATTACCCTGGATATGATTATTGATTGGAAGGAAAAGTGGTATATATCATCATGGATAAATTTTACAAATTCTTGGATTTCTGGAATATATCCAGTATCCTTTTTGATAAGTAATCATTCATGTTTTCTGAAATTATTTACAGTAATTCAGGCTATTACCATGTTTCAAGAGAATATATGGTGAGGGAATTCACTTGTTTGGAATGTGACAATGAAGATCTAAATTTTGGTATATGGGTGATCAATGTTATGATAATATTTTGAATTTCTTTATAATATTTTATATTGTCAAATTTTAAAAGGTTTTTATGGTTAACCAGTTATGGAAAGTTTAAGATAAACATAAAAGGAAGTATTTGTGTAGTGAGTTTCAATTGAAAACTATAGTTAAAAGGATATTCAGAAATTAAAATTGATTTAAGATTGTATATCATGTTTATTTTGGAAATTATATTAATATAGATTTATAAGATGACATCTGGTAAGTCTAGTAACAAACAATCATGTCCAAACAGGTCATGGTTCTTGAACCCATGACCAAAGAACGATAAGGGTTTCATGTCTAGCACTATCCTATACGATGTCCTGGTTAATGTTTAAATTTTTTTAGTTAAAATCTTGATGAATAAATATATTATTTGGAATTGATTTCCTCAATAACTCCATTATATTTACACTTTTTCACCAAGTACATATTTTTACTTCCCACCTATGTTCAATCTGAAAACCTAGTTATATGTTACTTTGAGAAATCGTCAAGTTTCCAACATTCTTTTTTCTAAATTAAGTTTAAGTACTCATTTTTACAATGTGGGTTTCTATTAAATTAACATTCAGGTATAAAACCTTTGATAACCAATATTAATCTCATGGGAGAAATTAATTTTAAGGATATTAGAATGTAACACCCTGATATTTTGTGAAAAAAATTGAATTCATTTAATCTCATTGATATTATTTCATTTCACACAAAACAGAATATATATTTTGTTATATTAAATCACTATGTTTGGAATTCATAATACCAATTTAATTTTGGACTAAAAAAAAATAAATTTTATCATTATCTACACATAAAACTAAGGTTAGCATATGTTTCATGAAAAACCGACTTTCCTCAATAGCTTTTGTGACACAAAAGACTAAATGTTACCAAACAATAACATATTATTAAAAGTATTTTTATTATTTAATAAAATAATATATAACCTAGCTGTTAAATTAAATTTTATAAATATTATTAAATAACTTATAAAAAATTTGGCTTCCAAAAAATATATAACAAATTAATTAGTTGCAAATTTTTATGAATATAAGATCAAATTGAATAGAAATGTGGTATTTTTATAGAAAACTATTGTTATGATCACAAAGTTTTTTTAATCATAATAACTTAAATTTATTGAAATAATAAATTAATTTTAATGAAATATATATGTCATATATCCAAGGGAATAGTTTCTAAATTCATCTAAGAGGTTTTATAGGCATAATATAAGAATAAACCCAGTATTTTTATTAAGAAAATTTTACATTATCTTGATGGAGAAGCCATTTATAATCTAAATTATGGAAAATTAATAAATTTTATATATCAATAAAATTTAATTTTTAAATAAAAACATTAAAATTAGTTTAGGGTGAATTTTTTGTACTTTTTCTATGAAGATTCATTTTTAAAGAATAGTGACAAATACTAATATTTAACCCAAAACAACTTTTTCATATAATTTATTTATGAGGATAAATTATATTTTTAATTTATTTTAATGTTTAATAAGTTCAAATCTCGATCAATTTATCCAAATTTGGTCATGGAAATCAATTTCAAATGGAAAGTGCTTATAAAAACCGAGCAAACTCTTGAATGTTTTTACATTGAAACCCCTCTTTCTCATCCCATCTACAAGATTAAATTTAAATGAATTCCTACCACTTATGTGATTGGAATTTAAAATTTTGGATTCCATATTTCTAATAAAAATATTTTATAATTTATAATAAGTTCAACTTAGTTTTTGACAAATAAAATATTAGTGAATGAAATTAAAATTAATTACAATGATTAAGGTTAAATAAATCATAATAAAGTTCTAAACCATAACCATACCACCTAGAAAAACTTATACACTTGTAAAAAATTATTTATATGGACATATTTTGACCCTATACTTTCGTATATAGACTTTTGACCATTATTTTATTCAGTTTCAATAAAATAATGTCTGTGGGGTTTCCCTTTTCCAAAATATTACAAAAGTACCAGTCATCCTCCATTATAAAAGGCCTCCTCTCATACCACTTCCAAACACCTATAAATCCACTTGTGGTCAACCAATAACTACCTAAATATATCCCCGACATCCCTACCTTAATCCTGGAATCCTATTTTTGGGTAGAAATAAATTCAAATAATTTCTTTGGTGAAAACAAAAATGAGTTACCCAAAGAAGATGTAACATCCACCCTCAACCTCCTTTATATTATTTTAATTATCCATCCCCTACACTCCCCTGATTCCATTATTATAAAATAAAACCAGTATACTAAATATACTGAGATTATTTTATTCTAATATTTTTTCCTACACATACACACACTTCCATTTAATGGGTAATGAACATACTGTTTTTGTGTACGGTGATGTTTCGCCTCACAAAACGATGATTGTTCACTCTTCCATTAACACCTGTCATAGTGGAAATTATTTTAGAAGCACTATTTTTATATAATATTTATGATAATTATAATTTAATTAATATTTTATAATTATTTTATGACGCATACCTTTACACTTTTCATCTTGTGTAAATATGATAATTTCATATGGGGTAGTGTGTACTATTGTCCCCTCAAAGCAATGTGATTCATTCACACACTACATGGATTGTATTGTGGATATTTTTAGATAAATTATATGATATATATGTTATAAAAATTCTATTTTAATAATTATATATATATATATACTTATGTTTCATGTACTCTTATGTGTATGTATGATAATAAAACGGAAATAGCGTTCATGCATACATACGACATACCGTCTCTTTGAATGGTGCATTCCATTTAATACTTATATATTATATAGATTATTACAATACGCGTATACTTAATATAAATTATATTTATATAATGGTTTATATTTTTTAAATAATGTTATAATTATAAGTACCAAATATATATAAATTAAGGTACAAGAGAAAAACAAAGCTAATATTACCTGAAGCGTAACCATAACATGAAATTGTTAACAAGAGGGTAATATAATTTCATAATAAAACCATAAATTGTCTTATATATAATAATATTCTTATGAAAATTATTTATAATAAAATTTTATTTATTATAAATAATTCTTGTATGATTACGAAGACAGTCAATACACAAGGTAAGGGAATTTCTCCTCACTTTTTATTTCTGTGAGATATATGCTTTATTAACCACCCATTAGTTTTTTGTGGTTTGTATACTACCCATGGATGTATTATAAGATTATTATATTTGAATTTATGGTTATTGTCATATCCATTTTATGATCAATCTTTCATGGGGTTTATGATTTCAAAAGTTACCAAATCGTTAAATTAATTTTTTCTCAATTTTCATTCTTTGAGACACATTCCATGTTATGCACATATATTTTTTGATGTGGGGTATATAGAACCTTTAAAATATTATATAATGAATAAAAGTATTCTAATAATGTTTTAATATTCATTTAATTTCATTTTCTTTTGTGGGTATTATAGTTAAAAGTTACAACGTTGTAACAGTTTGTTGAAACAATCTCACCGCTTTCTAATATTTTTTATGATTATTATTCATTTTATGAAATATTATGATCCATTTCTAAATAAATATCATTAATTTTATTATAATCTAGTTATTCAGGATATATTAGGTATTGGTACCGTTTTTCATGATCTGGTATATAAGAGAGTACAAAAAGTGCTTTTAAGAAATCCATACTTTAACTCACTCTTCTGTCAGAAACATGTGTTCCTTCATAACCATGTTTTCAAAAAGGTTTCCAAAAATATTATACTATTATATAGTGATATTTTATCGAAATTTTTACACTTTTTTTACATTTTAAACAAAATTGTTTTTTAAAAAGGAATCTTCTTGTCATTTTCTGATCTATGCACTTTTCAAATCATTTTATGGTGAAAATGGAATGTTCAGAAAGAAAAAATTTACCCACCGCCACTTATTTAAAGATTACATTGAATGCATAAAAAATTGATTTTTTAGAAAAAAAATTTAAAATATATTTTTAAATAAATAGTTATAAAAAGGTTTTTATGATTATCTTATAATTTTATACATAAAATAGTTTTCTAAATTGTTTCAAGCCCCTCTACAATTTACCAATGGAGAATGGATTTCAAAATGTTTTAAATAATACCTTTATAAATTATCAAGTTTATTTTCATAAAAATG
Organism: Viscum album; assembly: GCA_963277665.1. Taxonomy (NCBI): domain Eukaryota; kingdom Viridiplantae; phylum Streptophyta; class Magnoliopsida; order Santalales; family Viscaceae; genus Viscum; species Viscum album. Next base: position 1,377,509,850 of record OY728120.1, on the reverse strand, counting down.
AGTTTCAAGAAGTTTTACATTTTAAGAATAATTTTTTCAAAGGAGAAAGGACAATTTCTTAATGATGAGTTTTTAAAATATTTTTTTAAATTATTTCCCATATAAGATAGTATCTGTTGGTGGTACTCATGCCTTTATGGGGAAGTGATTCAATATTTCCAATCATATTTTTTCTCGGAATGGTTTACGTTTTTTGTAATGATTTTTTTTTAAATTTTTTTATACTCCACGAGTTATATTCTTATGAAAACCACTTCTTTGAATGGGATATTCTTTGATTAAATTATTATAAAACCAATCTCCTTTCCACAGGTTAAGATATAATTACATGTTTATGAATCCCATTTAATTTCAAGGGTTATGATATGATTGTTTAAGATCTTTTGGAACATGTACGTATGATTTAATTTTGATACATGTGTGACCTATACCTCCCTCAAATGCTTTGGGTAATTCATTATATCTCATTACATAGACTATTATTGTCTTGGGAGTTAACCATGACTACTAAGATGGTCATGGAAGTGAACCATGACTACCAAGATGCTACAAGGGGTGAAATCATGCTACTAAGATGTTCATGAGAGTGAACCATGACTACCAATATGGTATATGGAGTGAATCCATACTAGTAAGATGGTATTATAAGTGATTACTTGGATACCATGGAAATCATATTATATGCTTATGTGTTTTCCACAATTCCATGTTTTATTCCTATGTTATGATTTAATGGATTATGTTATTTATTTTCATTTGATTCTTGTCTTATAAGCTATCATGATTTATGATATGATTAATGATTATGACCTTTGATATGCATGGTATGATCGTTAAATGGTTTTATCATGTTCTCATACTCTTACGATCATGTTTATCCTTACATGTCTCCCTTGTTTTCCTTTACTGGGCATCTGAGCTCCCCCATTATTATGTTTCCTTCTCTAATATATAAAGATATGTATTAAGTATGATATTATTAAGAATTATTATAGTCAAGAAGAACCTAGTGGACTATAATGTATCTCACAGATGAATTAGGGTTCATGTTTCCATGTTTCCATGTTTCCAAATGCACTAGAGTAATACAATCTTTGGGATCTGGTTTTTCGAACTGTTTTAAGTATTTCGCAAAATAAATTAAATGTCTATGTAAATTAAGACTAATACATTAAAAATAAAACTTTCCTTTTAATTTGTTTAGAGAGATTTGATCATAGTATACATTTTATAGGCTTTTCATATAAATAGTGAATGTTTTCCCTTTGTAATTATTATTATTATTCTAATCATGTTGATTGAGGGATATTAGGGTTATGGAGGCAAAGGTTGTTATGATCATGTGAGATAAATAACTCTATCAGGTAAGGTATGTATTATTATAATATATTATATCGAGGTATTCTAATGTTTGGGAGATAACCCATATGATATCTCAAAAATCAGGTATACCTAATGATGGGTCAACAATATTTTTTATTGCATTGGGTGAAATAAAATATGTCACAAAGTGAAGGATATGTAAATTTTGTTACATTATTTTATAAATGTGATTTTTTGCATTTTCATGCATTTTGTTCAGTTTAAAAATTATCATTGTAGAGGGTTTATATTTCTATTTTTCTTATATAACTATTTTCATATACATATTAATTTATATACTCATATTATATAAATTTAAAGGACTCATTCAAAATTATATTCTTTTAAGGAGTGTGAATTTTTAATAGTCTTTGAAACTGATACTCACCACCTACTCACCCCCCTCTCTTGAAGTGTATTTACCATAATTTTATGATCCTATATTTCTTATCAAAGTAAAACTCCCTATATATATTTCCTTTTAATAACCATTTTGGAGGAGATATGTTTTTTGTGATGGAAGGTTTATCTAGTAGTACATTAGAAAATCTAAATCCTTGATGACCACCAATATTTGATGCAACGGATTTTAAATATCGAAGAGATCAGATCTAGACCATTGTGAAAAATACTATTGTTTATAATTTCATTAGGATGAATGGTAAATATAATATTCCTAATAAGGAAGTCACATATTTTTCTAGAGAATAAAAAATTGAATAGAATAAAAATTATAAAGTTAAAAATACATTTTTATGATCAATGATAATAAATATCTAAAATCATAAATCCTCTTGTAATATAGATAAAAATATTTGAACAAATATTAGGGTCTCTCATTTTCGAACTGTTAATATTTTAGAAAAAATAATATTTTTTCTTCATATAGATTATAAATATTTTCATTTCATACCTAGTGAATCAGTTGTGAAAATTTATCATTGTTTTATGCATATTATAATCATCTTACAGTATCTTGGAGAGATAGAGTTTTAAAATGAATAACTTATTGAAAATATTTTTGATATTATTCTTAAGGAGTTTGAATCTAATATAATATAAATAGATTATATAAAAAATCTATCAAATTTGAGTTTATATGATATTATTATAATTATTTTTCATTATTATAGTATATTTAAAAATATATATAGAAAAATAAAAGAATAAAAATACTATAGATTTTTTTTAAAATCTGGAATAGTTATGGCTAACAAGGATTTGTCATTTGAGAATGTTTTAAAATATTTAAACTCTAATATCAATGTTAAATATGAGTCATATTAAAGTTATTTAGCACAAATTTAAAGTTATCTTAACAGATAATTAAGATAGAAAATTTGATAGTTGTCAAGAAACATTTTCATTATAAGTACAAAGAGAATAAAATTTATGATTGTGAGAAAAATTATACTGATTATTTTATTATTTATTGATGTAATAAAATAGGGTATATCACACCTGATATTCTATTATTGAATAAAATAAAATAGGTATAATGAAATATTATAAAATTAATGGGATAGAATGTTTTTGGGACTTAGATGATCAGAGTGAAAGTGGACTAAACATTTCATCAGAATGTTATTCTAATGGGAGTACTAATATTTAGAAGGTTGTTAGATTTTGTATTGGAATTAAAAATAACACTCAAAAATATATATCTAAGGTATCTACTAAATACCTTCAAAATTTAACATTAAATTAACATTATAATAAAACTTATGATTATGATCTTAGGTTAACTTCATTGGAAGAAAAAAAGTTGTTACATTGGAAGATGTGGATAGTTTATATTCTACTAAAGAAATAACAAGATATATAATTTTAATCAAGAAAAATAATTTTAGAGTATTGAAAAACAATTTTTGTTCTAATGTCGAACATGATAAATATAATGGTAGTATTTCAAAACTCAACATGTAAATTTATAAACCTAAATCAGAGTTAGATAAATATATAATTCTATCTCAACATATAAAGATAAGAATTTTTTTTGTAAAAATTAATTACAAAATTAGTTGTTTGGGAAATATTCTATTCAAATTACTAATGGGAAGGAAAATGATGAAAATATTTAGACACTTGAGACTATATATAACAACTTGAGGAAGAGTTTTTACCTTTAGAAATAATCATTTTCAGACAAATAATTTTGTTCTTGAAATTATATCCATTTGTATGAAATTTCAATAATGATGAAATTAGAAAAATAATTTTCTATAAGTCATTTTCAATAATTTAGTTTTCATAAGTCTTATATTTTTAAATAATTATCATCTTTGTGTCTTAATAAAGTTGTACATATATAGATTCCATAGGTTCTATTTTCTAATAATTCTTGGCCCAAACAATTATGGGTACTAAAAACTAGGGCTTTTATTTCAAGAAGAAATGTTGAGTACCAATATTTGAAACATACAATAAATGAATAATGAATTTTAAATTGTTATAAATAGAAATAAAATCTTCTTCTAAAAAAATACTAAATGTAGACAAATAACATTCGGTGATAATGTTCAACAATAAATATTTGTAATTAGTGATTTTCATTGTTTGCATAAAGAATTAATTTTTATTTTTCTATATATTTTAGGAATTTATCATGATCTCATCATCAAAAGTAAATTTTGAGATGAAGGTTACCGTGTGATCTTTAGGAATGATACATTTACTGTTCAATGTTTAGTTGGTAAGCTCATTGTTTCTATTGATATGGATGAGAATTTTTACACATTAAAACTAAAAGACCTTATAAACCAAGATATACCTTTTTTATGTGAAATAGAGTATCAATACTATTTGTCCCATATAATTTTTGGGTATTTTAATGTTTGAACATTAGATAAACATTCTATGAAATAACATTTTATAGATTCCTGGGAGATTATGTTTAATTATTCCAAAATATGTGATCCTTATCAATATAATTGGAATCATCAGTCAAGATTTAAATTTATTAGTTTAATATCAACATTTAAATCTTTAAATTTAATGCACATGGATTTTTTTAATACAATAAAAACTAGAGGTATTATAAGAAAAAATTATCTTCATGTATTTGTGGATGATTACACTAGATATACTTGGGTTTATAATCTATTATGGTATATGGAATCTATTTTTGTTTAATAATTTTTCTATCTCATGTTAAAAATGAGAAAACTGTAACTTTTAATACTATTTAACGTGGCCATGGTGCTCTTTTTGAAAATTTTGATTTTGATGCTTTTATAATAGAAAAAGAATTATGCATAAATTATCATCTCTTAGAAGTCCTCAGAAAAATAGTGTACATAAATGAAGAAATAAAATTCATCATAAAATTAATAAAACCACATTGAGGGAATACATAATTTATAATAATTTTTGGGTTGAAGCTATTAGTTTAGTTTTCAATACTATAAAATGAGTTTTAATTTTACATTTTGTTAATAACACTCCTTATGAGTTGTGGACTAGAAGAAATCCAATATTTTCTTTCTCCATAGTTTTTTATGCAAATAATTCACTATGAATTAAAAATATAATTTACAAAAAAATTATCTAAAATATAATAAACAAATAATGGAAGTTATATTTGATAAAAAGTGAGCCATTTATTAAACATCCAGAAGTTGTGGCTTCGAATTATGTATCTAAAACTATTTTTTAACCCATGTCAGAAGATTCATTGGATAGAAAATCAGTAGAAGGAAATTTTTGAAATTTTTAATTTTCGATTAAGTATAACCTATTATTGAAGAACAATATTTTACTTATCCAAGAAATCAGTCAATCCTAAAGAATCATCCCACTCATAATAATAGTAGAGATGTAGGATAACAAGTAAATACTCATAGTTCTTAATAAATGATTGTGAAAATTGTGCATTCTTATCTCATTTTAAACTTGAATCTCCTGATGAATCTTTAGGTGATGAATATTGGATAAGGGAAATGCAATATGAACTCAATTGATTTGAATATAATAGGTTTTGGACCCTAGTATAATGGCCCAAAAATCATAATAAAATTGAATTAAAATTGGTTTTCGAAAAAAAACATGATGAAAATAGAATTATTTTTTGAAATAAATAATTTAATATTTCTAATGCTCATAACTAACAATAAGGTGTAGATTATGAAGAAACGTTTTTCACCAATATCAAGACATTAATCAATATGAATAATTCTATTATTTTTAGCATATTTAAATTTTACCCTCTATTAAATTTATGTGATGTTTGATTTTCATATTGAATAAATTTATGGGGAACTTTTTGTAAAACAATTCCCAGTTTTGAAAATAATTTTTTTGGGAAACATTTATTTAAACATACTAAAAAATTTTATAAACTTAAAAAATCACTAGGAGCCAAATATGATATACTTATCATATTTTTAAAAACCATTGTAATGGGATTATATAATCCAAATCATTTTATAAATATATTTTTTAAATTTATAATAATAATTCAAATTGATGTCGATAACAATATTTTTGGATCTACTAAAAAACTCTTTCTGATTATTTTTTCGAACACATGAAATATATGTATGAGATGAGAAAGACGGGTGAACTATGTTTTTCCAATAGTTATTAAATTTAAAAAAAACTGAAAATGTGCATTAATACCACAACAAAATTATACTAAATTTTTAATTAAACGATTTATATTTCACAATTCTGTGAGTATAATTACTACTATTGGAACATCAAAAATAATTGAATGTGATGAATCTAAGAAACCTATTGATCAATGAATTTTCTTTCAAAATGACTGGGGGATTACTATAACTCATTTATAGTTCACTATATTTAATGTTTCATTTTTCCTTATGTGTTATATTTCATGAAAATCCAAAAGTGACTCATCTTAAAGATGTTAAATGAATTTTTTGTTTTCTTAAAGGTAGTTCAAATAATAGAATATTTTATTCTTCTATAAGTGATTTTGAACATAATGTTTCTGAAATTATGACTTTTGTGGATATAAAATTGATATAAAAAGTTCATCTATAACTTTTCACTTGTTAGAAGTGGATTTAGTATCTTGGTCATGTAAGAAAAAACACTTGATAAAAATTTATAATATTAAATATAAATATGTAGTTGCTGGAAGTTATTATGTCCAAGTGTTTGGGAAGTAGCACACAATCACTTATTGTTCCGTGAGTTTTACAAAAATATTATAATTTTTTAATAAGAGAAGTTTCATTATTTTTACTATGAAACCAAAACATCAGTCAAGAAAAAATACTTAATTCATAGAAAATATATTCATCAGGATCACACATAAAAAGATATATTATTCTTCAATTCATTCGAATGGAATTCATATTTATAGGTATTTTTACAGAATCTATTAATTTTTATAGATTTTAATTTATTAAATATATGATAGGAATGACCAATTTAAAGTGATTATTCAATCTACTGCATGTTTTATTTATCACCTTACAGTGAAACACTCCCTAAAAAGTGGGAGGGAATTTCTTTTTATAACATATATTTTTATCTAGATTTTTTAAAGTAATCTCTATAAGATAGCTTTAAAACATATAGAATGAACATTTAAAAATATATTCAGAATAATTTTTCACTGAAAAAGTCTTTTAAGAAGTTATGTTTTATAAAAAAATCAGAGGGAATGTTTTATAAAAAAATTTGGAATAATTTTATTACTTATTTTGATATACATTTTCCCAATAAAGTTATACATAAGAAAAAAAATTAAGTAAACTTTTTTTAGGCTTCTAAAAGTACATTTATGAAATATTTCTTCTCTTTAGATTTTTAATCTCAAGCATTTTTCATTCGTGGAAGTAAAATCACCTCCACCTAATACTATTTCAATGACTAGTGGTGGGATCACCAATTCTACCAATTCAAATTGTGAATAGATATCATCACTCCATTTTTTATCATCTATTTTTTTTCTTAAATTTCTTCTATCTTAGTTAGATTTTTATTGATTCATCTAGAATAATTTTAAAGAGGTAATTTTTCAAATAAATTTTGATCAATTGATATTGGTTTGATAAGAATAATTATTTTTTAAAGCTATTTATCATGTTCGATGGTTGGGAATATATTTTTCTTACAAAAGATGCTTAGGATTTATATTATCTATCTCTTTTCATATATTTATATAGAAATAGGGTTTTTAGTGATGTTAATGGAGTGAAAATCGTTTCATTAAAACTTCTTTGAATAACTTCCAATTAAACATCGACAAGAACATGTGATCTTGTTTGATTAAACCTAGAGGGATAATCTCTATTTATTTTATATAATTTTCTAGATATTTATGGATCTTTTGTGAAGGATGAAGCTAAAGAAACTCTTTTTAGGTAAAATTGAACTTTAATATAAAGAAAAATTCATAATTGTAATGGAGAATAGTTTTTCAGGGGATTCATGATTTTTTTTCTTCCATGAAAAGGGGTCAAATATAATACAAAGACTCATAATAATTGTATTTTTTGATTTCTAATGTAATTTGAGGAATATAAATTTAGTTAAAATCTTTGGGAGTTATATTGAGGTGATTTACTCAAAATTTGTAAACATAAATTTTCTTATATACTCAAGATTCATTTCCAAGATGATTCTAAAATTTATTGAAGAGAATAATATAATGAATTTAGTTCCACCTATTAGTGAAAATAATATCATATTATAAAACAAATAATTTTAAAGAGGAAATTGTTTTTAAATTTTCTTATCATTTTTAGGTGAAAATCTGTTAAGGCTATTTCATAAAAATATATTGAAACCATTATATGGAAATTTGACTAAAGAATGAAATAATTATATAATTATTTAGAGCTCTCAACAAATAATGTTATAACCATGTTAGAAAAATATTCTGAAGAATTTATATAAAAGAATAATTTTTGAAAGGAGGGAGACCCTTAGTTAACTCTTAATAAATCAATATCTTTTTCCCTCAAATAGAAATCATAAAACCATTTTCAATAGGATATGATTTTTTTTATAATTTTTTTATTTTATGTTTATTTCATCATGAGTTTTGTGCTTTTTAAAAAGGAAGATATTGTTGAGACTAAATAATCATCTCTATATTTATTTTAAGAATCACAATACACATCGTCGACATATTTTTTATTTTTATAATCTCTATTATAATATAAATTTTTTCAAGTTAGTATTTCGATGTTTCTTAAGAAATTGTTTTGAAGTATATTGTTTAAAGTATTTTTAAGAATATTAACAATAGTATATTATAAGAATGTTTTCCAAAAGTATGTCATAAGTAATATATTTTATAATTTTATATTTATATAAATGTTTTGGATGGAATGTGTAAAAAATTATTTAAAATTATATGTTTATATAATTGTTCTTGAAAAAGTTTTTCGTTTTTGATTTTTTTAGAAGAATTATTATAGTGGCGCAAAAAAAATGCATCAGTAGAAGCAGTATAATGATAGGTCCATCATAATGATAACTAATGATGTTTATATAGTTATAACTAAACCCATGAAATATAGAATATGAACATTGGATCTATCAAAACTGTTATCTATTAATGGAACTATAATCTTGTTCTGAAAATGTATATATAATCAACCTTAAGCACACAATTTTTTAAATATTTTTTAAATCATTTGGTTAAGAGCACATTTGTTTGTTCTTTATAATGATATATTTTCTCTTATTATAGGATTTTGAGGATTCTCATTTAAATATTCCATGTTGTCACTTTATTTTTTTTTGGATCATTTTGATCGATATCTCTTTAGTCTAGGGGGATGGAGGATATTTTGATCAAGTACAATAATGTTCTTTGAAAGAAAGTCGTAGATTATTCCTATCTGGTTGATCGAGGTCCTAGAAGTTTTGGATGATAGACCTTACTATAGGATGAAAACATTGGATACCTAAATCTATACATATTGACAGCCTTATCTCTTTTTTTGGAATAAAAACATCACTTCGTGGATGTTTTTTATGTTTTATTAGACACTTTAATAAAATGTTAGTTATAAATTGTTATAGTTTTTTATGTTTAAAAACTATCTTTATGTAAGTTTTATATTTCCATTATGCATAAATAAATGTTTATATATAAAGTCAATTTTATATTCCCTAATTATATTTATTAGAAGGACTCATTCTGAATTTTATACATTTATAAGATTGTGAATTTTTGAATAGTTTGTAAAAAACAATAAACCCCCTCCCCACCTCCTGTATTTTATTCACCATAATTCTACTATCCTAGGGAAATTAGACCACTGTGTGACTTTGGTACTATAGTTTGAAGTTATTGAATAAGTCTAGTGAGTCCCTAGAAAGAGAAGTCTTTTGGGAGGCATGAAAAGTGGCTAGTTTGACTCTAGTTGAGTGAATATTAGTATAACTGTTATCTAGTTAGAGTGCATGAAGTACCCTCTAATTATAACTGAATGATATTTATTATATTAGTGATTGAATAATTGGGGTAAATAACCAATCATTTAAAAGAGTACTTATTATTATAGATCCTCATAAAAATTGTGAATTCTTGTTCCTTTACTTATCAAATGATTTGGGAATGGATGTGTGGAATAAGGAGTGGGTCAATAGTGATAAAGTCTAGGAGGTTGAATTAAGAAGTCAATAATACATAAATATTTTAATTGAATGTTGATTCACCCATCCCCTCTTAGAGTTCTATTGGTCCACTGACCACCTGAACTGTTATTAATGATATTTCCCCCAAAAAAGATCAAAATTATGTGTGTATTTTACATTTTTGAATAAGAGGCTCAGATCGTGAATTCTATATGTACACCTACTAAATAAAAAATGTGATTCTACTAAAAATTATTAAAATATATTATAAAAATTTAGATAAACTATAAAATATAATCCAGCTATAAATAATATGAGGTAAATTGAGACATTATAGTAGCTAATGATTTTTAATCACATGCTTGAAATTATTTGAATAAGGTTCATGTTGTGTTTTTACCTATATAATGAATATTATAAAGGACAATTTTAATAAAAATAATAATTTAAATATGAATTTGATTCCAGGGAGAATGCATTATGTGTGATGGTTGGAATATGAAACACGCTCACAATGATATTGAGAGGGCAGGATGAAAAAATATAACTTTTAAATGACATATATTCTCAATTTTTAAATATGTTAAAATAATAGTATATGATAAGGATTTTTTTATTATTGGTGCCCTTGAATCATTCCATACATTAAAGAATCTATAAAAAATTATAGTGATTTTCAAAGATCCACAGTTGGATGTGAAGAAAATAAATAATTAAAGAGATTTATAGTTCCATATAAAAAAATTCCAAGATTCATGGGGATAATGTTTATAATATTAATAGATAATGGGAAGGGTGGGTAATTATTTTTTATGTTGAGAAGAATTCACACAACATGAAATGTTTTTTTTTTTGAAAATCAATGTGAAAAATTTTGTGTCAAGACAAACTACACCTTCCCAATGAATCATTAAGAGCATTGATGTTACTCAAGTTTTAGAAATTAATTTTCCATAAAATTGGACACAAAATTGTGGAAAATAGATATTGATATCATTTGGACACACATATACCTTAATATCATATTAAACATTAACTCGTTTCACTAAAATATCGTTTTTTTAATAATTCTAGCTCAACTGTATGTGGCGGAAAAAATAATACAAATATGGGAATTTAAAAATATTGGAAAACCCACAATTCAATAAAGGGTGGATGCAAGTCCAAAAATGTTAATTTCTTTAAAAGGTTCCAAAAAAATGAGGTTTATAGCCCAAAAATTGTGGTAATTGCTTTCTGATATGCTACAATTGAGGTGAGTAGAACAAGATTAATTGGATAGTGTTTGAGCTTATATAGGTTTGAACATTAATCTATTGAATACTGGTATAATAGGTTAGTGTGTAAAAGTTAAAGAATTCATAAACATTGGGGGAACAAAGCTAATGAAAAGAAACAACCTACTATAGTGATAATGAAAACACATATAATGTATAATCTTTCCTTTATGAAAAGAATTGATATATTTTTAAATTTATGTTAGTTAAGAAACATGGGAGGTCATACATAGGATGAATATCGGTATGTTCCTTCTAGCCATATCACTTGTTCTAATGAAATAAATAGACCAAAATATAAGATGAAAAGGAATAGAAAATATACCATAGTAAATAATATAGCTCTAAATACGACAATTTAGGTTGTTTAGGATGCTCAATCGTCATAGAGAAAGAGTAAAAAATAGAATTTGATACTCATAAGAAGAAGGATAACCATGATGTACGACCAATAAGGAGGAGATACTTCAATTTTGGTAATAGAGGACACACTATGTATTATTTAAAACAATCCATGGAAGATAATAATGGAAATGGAAGTAATCACGATGAATTAAATAATAAAATAAATGAGATTCATAAGAACAATATAATTTTGGAATACATCTCTGGTGAAGAGTATGAGAGTCTTCCAAATAATGTAAGAATCAAAGATGATAATGTAGGGTATCAAAGATTCCTAAATGAATTTCATAGAACTATCATATGTTTGATATGAGAACCTAAAAATTATAGTTATTAAATAAAAAATTGGAAGCACCAATGATCTCTCTTGTAAAAATTATTTCTAAAGATAAGAAGTCAACACCCAAATAGAAGAAAACCAAACTACCCAAAGGTGAACATGCATAGAAATATAATGGTAGAAGAATAAAATGAACTGGATTAAAATTTTATGGGATGGTAAATATTTCTCAACCTTATTTCTCATAATGAATAGCTATTTATATATCCTTCCTATTCCATAATCAATCACAAGTTTCTTGTATATTGGGGGATTGAAAGTAAAGCTTAATGAGAATCATTCCTTGAGGGTATATACTAAATGAATCAAAGCATCCAGTAATATATGCATTTCTACTAAATCTCATATTCTAGATTGATTTAAGGAAAAATTATGTTTGATGTGTGATCTTTAATCTCGTAACCTCATCTAGATTTATATCTACTGTATTAATAAGGATGGGTGATTATTTAACAAAAAAGGGAAAGTTATTTAATTTCAATTGAAATTTTTTATAGGTGAGTTCAATTAAGTCAAATTAATAGAATATATTGATTAATATTTCTAATCAACCCCTATTTAGAAAATTATTCAACGAGTATAATAAATTGAGTTATTTTGGATATCCTTGTTTTTTAAATTAATAACTCATGTTTTCAACACTCAGTTCTCCCAAACGAACATCGAGTTGGTTGAATGACGTAATAGTGCTATTGAAATTTTATGGAAAGTGAATAATGATGATTTTATGTTGATCGTCATTTTTTCATGTCACATTGCACTAGTCATATATAAATCATGTTTAATTCCTTATCCCAAGGATCAAAAATACGAGGGAAATGTTGTGTTCAGAGTAGCTACTTTACCTTAGGCAATGCCTAACACCGGTCAGTCTGGGTCGGCTATGGAAGTTAGTTTTTCAAAATTTAAGGAAATAAAATAAATTAAATATTTATTTTATTTTTCCATTTCACTAACACAATGACCTAAGATTTTAAATAAGCTCTTAAGTATAATTTAAAGGGTTAGTTTCATAGCTTAGGAATTCTCTGGAGCGTTGGAGAGGAGACCCTTGGAGAAGCCTCTTGACGACGATCGATGAAGAAACAAGAGATCGTGAATCACTACACCAGCAGAGTTGGAGGATCTCATCGATGATGATAGTATAGTTGTTCCTCATCCATGTTAGATCTAAACTCAAGGTGGGGTATTTGGTTTCAATTCTTTCTTTCCCGTTGTTGGATTCAACAATGAATGTGGATCAACCCACGAATAGGTTGACCCATAATTTGATCATTCTTTTGGGATGGGTGATTATGGGTTTGACTCGGTGAGTTGTTTCATTTTTAGTTTAGTATCATGATCCTTCTAATTTGAGAGGATCAAATCCATAATAAAAATTGATGATTCTAGTTCCTTGATTTGTTTCTCTTTGATTTCTTCACCCTTTATTCATGCATGTTATTTGTTCTTCATGGGGTTATAAACAAAGGATCGTTGCGCATCTTTTTCATTGATCAATGATTTGAAATCATAGGTCTGGCATCGTGAAGATCTTGCAGAGGTCTGATGGTGATGGTGAAAGATGGATCAACATATTCAAGGAGATATCATTCTTAGAGGATTCTTCATGGGGATGATCATGATCGGTTTTCGGAGCTGATCAAAGGATTGAAACATAACAAAGCGGTGTTGCAAGGAAAAGATGACCTTGTATCATCAATTTTGAAGTGAACAGATCATATAATCAAACACCGAAAGATCAAATGAAGTTCTGGAAAAGGAATAGGGATTTTGGAATATTCTGATGAACAAGGTGTTTGTCTCAGAATACACGGCATGTGGGACTATTCGAGAGGAAACTAGGGCTTCAGGCGACAGAGTGGTCAAACACTGAATGTGGTAGCTGTCACATGGCTTGGTGATCCCTACCTAGAACATAGTGTTTATACGGCATGATACATAGACACGAGGTGTATTACCTGGCATTTACTCTACCACACAGCCAGACCTCGACCAGATACATGAGCTACCACATGTACTAGTATGTGGGTATGCAAATATGGGTTGAAGTCATTTACTATATCATAAACAATGTACATGGAGAGGACCCTAGATAATTGGACACGGAATGTGAGCCCATTTAATTTCCATGCATACCTTTTAATAAATTAAATGTTCTTCTAACATGGGTCGTTGCACATGGTTAGTACCCAGGGTCAAGGGACACAGTGTGTGACACTTCTACACGTTGTGTACTCTTTTCTACATGGCTTGATCTCCTTGTCCACCGTATCTTGTACAAGTCTTTTTTGGGTGGGTTCCCCATATTGTGTTCTCTTAAAGTGTAGTGGGTATCATTTCTTATCCACATGAGTATGACCCCCTTAAGGAGGGATTTTTTGATAGAGTTGATAGTCCCCTTCAATAATCCTGAAGTAGGATCCTCTATCCCTTATTTTTCCCTAGGTGGAATTAGGTTATCGACATGATCAATCCTACTGGATGCCAGTTTTGTACTTAGGAGGTGAATTTGGATGAGTTGTGGTATACTCCATGGCCCTCTTAGTGTTCCTCGTCTGTGTATCATGAACTTCCCCACTCATGGAGTTGGTTCTTCGGGAGAGAGTGTATCATTTTCCCTCATTAGATCTATCAAAGTATCTCTTTCTCATGATAGTTCCCAACAAACATTATATCTCACATAGACTTCATCAGGGCTATCAGATTAAGGAGTGAGTTTCAATTATATGATTGCTTTGTGAAATCTCCGTACTGAATCCAAAGGGTGGTTATGTGGACGTTGTGAGTTACCTCTAGAATATGGGTCTCATTTTATAGTATATCTTGATATGTTCATGTTATATATATTGTATAAATATTATATGTAGAGCTGATTATACCATTACTTTGAATATTTCATTTAATTTTTAGGGTATCCTACTGAGTATTGTTATACTCACCCATTCACAGGATTTTCCCACACATTTCATGTATTGTGTAGATAATCGACCTTTTTTCTGAGTCTAGGGTAGACCCGGATAGGATGGATCTTTGTACGTTTCAGACATTCCAAGGTGTTCTGGCGGCTTCAATAAGTAGTCTCATTACCTATCTTGTTCTCTTACTCGTTAGACTAAGTAGTTGGCAGACTCTTTCTTTTTGGTGGGATTATATTCTAGCTTAGTTTAATTTTCTACACATTACTTTCTATCGTACTCTATTGATTGAGTTTATTATTGTTCATGCATTTTGTTCCTTATTAGTTTTTAAATTTCATCAATTGTACTCTTGGAGATCTGTGCGTGTACATATAATTTGGAAATGCCTCCTATGTAAGTGACATGCCTAATTAGTGCTATTCTCCAGCCACTGTCCTATGGAGGTGGGCTTGGGGAGTCGCCGCATGGGCCCCACTAGGATGGGTCATGATAGAGGATTTCTTCCTGCTTACCCACCATTTCAATTAAGTGGATAAGAATGTTAACCATAGATTTAGGGGGAGAATAATTTCCTCTTGTTTTAATTTATTATCAATTAAGGGGAGATAAATTAAACTAACTATTAAAGACTAGTTATAAATCTATGTGGAATTTCCAAAAAACACAAATAGATTGATTAAAGTACCCAAAGATAGATTAGAGTATACAAAAGTTTTTGTTTTTATTTTTTTGACTAGACTTGTAATTTTGTTATTTTAAAATAGTATGGTTGATGGATTGAGTATCCACTCAATGAGGGAGAGTTTCTTCCCACATATCTGGTAAAGTGGAAAATATGTGTTAGCTTCCCTTTATTACTATATTGGAATGATTCAAGTGGCCAACCCATATTAATATTAGAATATTGATGAAATGAACATCAAGGATAAATAATGAAAAGTGACAAAGGATTGATCTCATCCTTGTTTTAAATAGTTTATAATAACACAAGAGCTGGTTATTTCACGAATAATGACTTCTGGGATAGTTATGAATAATTCATACAAAATATGTTCAAAGATTATAAACGAATCATGGAAAATGAAAGAATCAAGTGATACAGTCATGGAGAATCCATCTCTATCTAGATTTACATGAAGGATACAAAAATATTTAATATAATAAACATGGGTGAAGGATGAATTGAAACTAAAGAGATATTTATAGTGTGGAACATTGAATAACTAAAAGAGGAAAGATACCATTTTATAGAAAGTGATAGGGAATTATTTGGAGGTGATTAAGTGTATTAATAAATTCTTAAATATTTTTTGAACTGTTTTTTGAATGGTTGAGATCATCTGGATATGAACCAGAGGTTCTTTGGTAAAAAATAAAGGAAATATAGATATTTCAAGTTCCATGAATAAGAATTCTATAAAAAAATTGAATCCTTGTGGTTGAAGTCACCAAGTATGTGAATGTTTTCATTCATGAAAATCAAGTTTCATTGGTTCAATGATATAGTATAATGAACTTTGTACGCATTAAACATATCTGAAATATGTTATTTATATGAATTCTAGAAATATTTTCATGAATGATGCTCTAAGAAACCAAATATATAGTTGTAGGTAAATGTTGTGTAGTTGAACAGTGTATGAAATGAGGGTCCCTCCGCCAAAGGCCAAGGAATTTATTCATAAAAATAGAAAGACTACAAGAGGAAAAAATGCAAGATTTTATTACAATCATCCCTATAAAAAGGGTCCAAAGCAACAGGAAGGGTATCAGACCAGGTAATAGGTTTGCCAACCCCAATGTTTGAAAGACCATCGGCAACACTATTCGCCTCTCGATAGACATGCGTGATGATGGAGTTGAGAGTCGAAAGGGTCTCCATGCACTGCATCTAATTTTCTACGAGCCTACAATAGATGAGCATTTCACAATTTCTGATAGCCTGCACAATGTTAGAGAAGTCACTCTATATCCAGATATTAGTTCAAACTTTCATTTTAACAAATGAGACAGCACGTATGATCCCAAGCATCTCAGCCTCAAGGGAATTTGTCACCCCACAAGAACCATAGAAACAACCTTTAAAAGATTCATCATGATCCCTAAAGACCACACCACAACACGAAGGACCAAGATTCCCTTTAAAAGCACCATTTTTATTGACTTTAATACAAATGGGGAAAGGAGGGATCTAGAACACCTCAATAGTACCCAATGTAGGTCTAAAATTACCTTTTACACCCAGATTTTTCAGAATCATGAAGTCCTGAATGTTGTTGTAGTATTCTCCCAAACAAACATCAGGCATGTCCCATATAGCCTCCAAAATCAGCATCATGGAAATCTTCAAGTAGCAACCCTTTCCATTATACATATTACCATTTAGAAGCCTTCATATAGTATGCATCACTTCAGAAATAGCCATAGAGAGAAGAGCCCGAACCTGAGGTGAGATTTGGATAACCGGACTATAACAGAGAAGGGAATGTAGTCCCAAAACTATGAGGCCGTACAGATCAAAGGCACCCAAAACCTACTTCCAAATGGCCGAGGTTGTTTCACATGAGAGGAAGAGATGCTCTGCATCCTCCCATTGTTGTTGGCACATAACACACATGGAACATCACTGAAAACCAAACATTTGGAAGACCACATCCGTGGGTAATCTTTTGTAAACCAAACTCTAGAAAAGTGTTATACGAGAAGGCATGATCCATATTTTGTTAAAGATAGACAACCACTTATAATCATCAATATGACCCTTGAAGGCATGAGAGTAATATAAATTGCTAGTCAAAATAAAATTTCTAACTAGCTCCCAAGCTATGAAATTAGGGTCTAAGACAAAATTTTAATTATCAATCAGATCATGTAGGTCATCTTATTAATTTACTAGACGATTATCAAGAAAATCCTTGATAGAGGCCTACTCCCCTGAGCCCAGTGTAGTGGGAAGAAAATCATCAGATAGAATATCACTTGTCCAATTATCTAGCTAGAACATAAGATTGGAGTTTCTATTCACAATCCATCTAGAGAAGGTCATAAAATTCTAGAAATGTGATTTAACTGCTAGCAAGAGGGTGGAGACAATGAATGCATTGCTTCCCAACTTCAAATTATAAAAAAATAAAGATTTACGGAAAGCCATTGATTCGGAATTACAATGGATGATATTCTAGGCTAATCATTCTTGATGGGAGTCATTAAAGAGAGTAATATTTTTTGTTACCATGCCACCAGAATAAAGTGGTCTGCAACAGACCCTCCAAGTAACAGTGACTAACTTCCTCTTCTGGACGTTACCACTCCAGGTAAAATTCTTGATGGACGTGTTCAGGTGTTTGAGAAGACCCCTTGTCCATTTATTACCATAAATGAGTAAACCAATTTAGATATGATAAAATACTTCACTAAACTAATTCTCCCAGCCATAGAGAGACTCTTCCCTTTCCAGGTTGAGAGCTGTCCATTGACCCTATGAAAAATTTCAAAGAAATAAGAGGCCCTAGGATGCCCCCAGAAAAGTGGTACACCCAGATAATGAAAAGTTAGTGATCCTTCCTTGTTTCCCAACTCTGAAATAGTATAGTGCTTCCAGGAAATAGATAAAATCTTCCCAAAGTGAATGGAAGATTTGTCCCAACTAATACACTGACCATAGACACTTTTACAATGCTGAAATATTTTCGTCAAGACACGAACATTCTTCTTTCCCCCAGCAGGAATATAATGATATCATCTGTATATAAAAGTTGAGAGGGGGCCATGAGGGACCTGGATGCTTGAATCGGCTTGATATGTCCCTGAGAGACCATATGAGTAATTATTCTGGTGAGATAATCTTCAGCAATGGAGAACATAAGGCCTGAGAGAGGATCCCCATGTCTGACTCCCCTAGAGTAAGAAAAGTGGCCCTTAGGTGAGCCACTGAGATGAACCGAGACATGGGATAAACCAAAGAGGGAGGAAATCCATCTAATAAACATTTCATTAAAACCAAATTTTCCAAGAACCCTAAATTTAAAATACCAATCCATAGTGTTAAAGGATTTTTTAATATCAATCTTGGAGGCCATTATACCATCTCTTGCAGGGATTATGAGAAGATTAAGACACTCTGAGTTAGAATATATACACTCCTGTATAGATCTTACTTTGATAAACCTAATTGTTTCCAAGAAACAATCCTCGAAGAAATACTTGAGAGCTTGTTAGAAAGAAATCTGCTTATGACCTTATAACTTGTGTTCACCAAGGCGATTGGCCTAAAAAGATGGATCTCACAAGAATTATCAACTTTAGGAATAAGAGTGATAAACTGAAAATTGGGGCACTAAGGGAGTTCCCCCGAGGAAAGGAAAGATGAGACTAACTTGGAAACGTCACCCTTGATGGAATCCCAATACTTCTGAGAAAAGAAGTTATTGAATCCATCCGGACCCAGAGCACTAGAGGCATTAAGGCTGAAGACAACATCCTTGACTTCAAATTCCAAAGGGGGAAGTGAGGGTGGTATTATCAGCAGCAGTAACCAGTGTGTGAATGATACAATCCATCAGAGTTCCCCCCAAAGAAGGTCCATTGAAAATATTAGTGAAATACTCAACAATATAATCTGCAATATTTTCCTTATTGTCTAAAATCTGATCATAAATGATCAAAAAGGAGAAGGTCCAACTAGCCTTTCTAAATCTGTGAATAGAATTAAAGAAAATTGTATTCTGATCCCCCTCTTGTAGCCACTTAATTTTGAAGGTCTCTTGAAGGACCTTTTCCTTAATATCAAGGAGATAATCCAATTTATAAGAAACTAAGGATTCCTTAGAGAAATCCAGATGGAAATATGATTTAGAGGCCTCATCTTGGAGTTTCTGAAGAGAGGAGTCAAGAAAAATAATCTCCTTTTCCAACTCACTATAAGTCTTTTGGCTCCATGTTTTTAATTTGAACTTAAGAATTTTCATTTTAAACATATAATCAGCACCTTGCATGCAGTTCCAGGTTCATTCAATTAGCTTACTACAGCCACTTTGAGATGCCCAAGCATTGTTAAAACGAAAGGGTAGGGTTATGCTAATCTCTCTTCCCATAAAACTAACCAAGATCAGATGGTGTTCAGGGGAAAATTTGGGGAGGGTAGTGCTGGAAATTGAGTTCCATTTATCCAAAGATGAATTGTTCAAAAAAGTCCTGTCAAGATTTCTAGTAGTCATGAAATTGAGAAATATTATGTACCAAGTGTACTTGGAAACAACCAAACTTACCTCTGTTAGATCATTTCCATCAACACATTCCATGGATTCCTTAAGAGAAACTTTCTATTGAATTGGGCCCGTTTTTTCACTTGAACAAAGGATCATATTGAAATCACCAATAAAAACCCAAGGGTAAGAGATGCTTCCTAATTTGCCCAGTTCCTACCACAACTTTCTATGGCCCTGATATCTGCTTCTAGCAAAAAAAACTTAAAAACTACATAGAATCCCATTGTAAAGAACAAGAGATCGCCTGATCATTAATAGAAATGATATCAACTGTGCCAATAGATTCATGTACAAAAATCCATAGAATTTCCTCCTGTTCATCTGATCCATTTTCGGAAACCCGAAAGAAATAATATTCGTTGAGACTTGCAAAACCCAAAGAGAAAGAGGATTTGGGTTCATAAATTCCAAGTAACATCGACTTGTGAATCGGAATGTGCCTATGCAAAGCATTAATTGTGGAGTAATTATTAATACCCTGACAATTCCAGAAAAGAACATTCATTTTGAACTAGATTTGTAATTGAATTTTCCCATCCTATTTTTCTTTATTGCTTTCTTCTTTCCTGAATTGTTTTTGGAACAGGCATAGAGCTTGGTGAGACTCCTGGTTTGCATTCTGTGAGCCAAACCCTCAGCAATACTTTGAACCATGTATGAAAATTTGGACCACATAATATAATTAAAGTACATTTTTGGGAGTCCATAACATATTTGGGTCTATGTGTGAAAAAATATAAATTCATATAAAAAAATTTTACTTATTTTCTTGGTGAGACTTTTCAGATTCCTAAAATTTATTATTTTGAGGAAAAAATAAAACCAGTTGATGATTTTTTTCTTTCATTCAAGATCAGAAAAATAAGTATTATTACTCTATTATTTGAGACCATTTTTGGAAAAAACTAATATGTATAACCACTACATATATTATTTGATGTTTAAAATGAGTTTTACGAGTTCTCAAGAATAATATAGATGATGAACCATCGAAGGTCGAGCTTCTTTTTATCATTTCCTACATAAGAGGATATAAGTTTGTGTCAGTGTTCAAGAGGAAGTATGATGGTATTCTAGGTATTTACCCAAGATTGAAATATTTGATTGAAAATAATATGATGCTTATATTTGTATTTCTAAGATTAAGGTGGTTCAATTTTTATTGAAAATTTCATGTTGTAAAATGAGTTCCACATCACATATATTTGTTGTATGTTTTATAAAACTATAGAAAATGAAAATTGTGCCTTTTTGTATATATTTTGATAAAAAAGTGTCCATAAATACTAGTGACTTATTCTGAAGTGATATTTGACTATGCTATGAAAAATAATAAGAAATAATTAGATCCAAGAAATTTTGTCATTTTTTTGGGAAAAGACATTGAAAAAGAAAGAATGTGATCATGAGAATAAATGGGTGTGAATTTTTCATGTGTTTTTTATTCAAACACTTACTATAATATTTTCATTATTAGAAATAGGATACACAAACCAAGAGATCATATCCACCAGTACAGAAATAGAGATTGTGAAAAAATCCCATGTATATGTTGTTAAAATATGATTAATTATGTTCCATTGATTTGAAGATATTTTAAATATTATAATATATAAATTAAATGTTGGTGACCTATATCTAAAAAGTAAACATTTTTGGAAGATGTAATTTTTTTGAATTAGAGAAAATTGTTATTGATACAAGGGTCATGTGCAGTGAATAATATATGAATAAATCTCGAAGAATAGTAAAGAGTATATGATTTCTGTTGTAATGAAAAAGAATAAAAAGGATTCAATCATATTTCTAACAACATTTTGAGAGACTCTAAGTAATGATAAAAATTATATATTTCAATAGATATTGTTTCAAAGGATTGAAATAATACTAGTTTTATCAAGATTAACATGAAATTATTTTATATTTTATTTGTTTAAAATTGATCCACTAGAAGATATGAGGAGCTGATGGATATCGAATATCACCAGAACTCGGAGATTGGGTAAAAAATAGAGTATAATATAATATATTAAAAAAATTTGAAGATGATCTTTAAGTGGAGATCAAGTTGAATACAATGTATCTCTAAAACAAGTATCCATTAAAAGACACTACATAATAAGATAGGGATATACTTTGTGGATATTTTGATATCCTTATTCCATTAAGATATCTACTTCAAATTAGTTTCTTGAAAAAAAATATTTTACCTACATGGTGTGAATACATAAAACATATGTGAGTTGGGTAATAATAGAAAAACACAATGTGACTCTATGAAAATATTTTTTATCTCTTAAATAAGTCCAATGAGACAATAAAAATATAATTCCTATAAGAATAATTAAAATTTTTTGGTGTGAATTTGGATAAGAGAATATTAGTGAGACTCTAATTTTATGATGGTTTTTGAAGTACCCTCTATACATAATGGAATAATAATGATTATAATGTATAATCCCTAATTGGGGTGAATAAAAAATCATGAGAATGAGTGCATGTTAAAACCAAATCTTGTAAAATTACCTATTTTATTATTACTTTAATTATTTCATTAAATGGGTAAGGTTGTTTGACACAAGAAGGGTTGACTCAATACTAAAAAATTCTAGGAGGTTAGATAAAAAATTGAATGATTAATAAAAGTTTTAAGTGACCACTAATTTACCCCCTCCCATCTTGGTCGTCCATTGTTCCTCTGGGTACCTCCAAAAGAAATTTCGATCTAAATCATAAAATTATAGAGAGTGAACATATACATGATGAGGATAGTGGGATAAAGAAATATTTGGATTAATTTTACACTTAAGGTACAAAAGAGTTGGTGTAGGAACAAATCCCACAGATCCTCATGGAATAGGCTGTTCCAAAAACACATATACTATCTAGAAACAACATAATGTTTAGAGAACCAGAATGATATGGTTTTTTATTCAATAATCATGGTGACTCATTATTGGTTGATAATAATTATCCTTGTAAATACAAAGAGGAATTAAATTGATTATAAGATGGAATATGGGAAGAAAGAATGACATATGATATGGATTCCATATATTAAAACCATTTATGGGTTCTAGTAAATTGTCCAATTTATGTAATTCCCATTGGGTAAAAATTGGGTTTCAAGAGAAAACTATGAATGAAAGGTAAATTGAATACCAATATAGTAATTCTAGTTTCAATAGTCTTTAAACAACATCAAGGCATTGACTATGATGAAACCACTTCTCCAGTTTCATTTTTTAAATCAATTTTAATTCTACTTGTCATAACAGCTTTCCATGACTATGAAATTTGGTATATGGATGTCAACATAGTTTACCATAACAAAAATATTCAAGAATATTTCTATATCACAGATAATTAATTCTTTTTTACTCCAAGAAATTCCAATAAGATATGGAAGATTCAAAGATCCATTTAGGAATGGAAGCAAGCATCTAGGTCTTTAAACATTTTGTTTGATAAAGCCATGAAAGAGTTTTTGTTTTAAAAATAATGCATTTGATACATGTGTTTACAATAATTTTAGTGTAATTTTGGTTATATTCATATTAGTAAATTTATGTCACATTATTACTTATTATAAATGAAATAAGAGTTATATAGTAAGTTAAGGACTGGTTGAACAACTATTTTTCCATGAAGTAATTGATTAAAATGACATATATCATTAGAATAAAAATCATTTTTAGATGTTCTAAAAGATTTTTTGGACTAAGTCAAGTTGATATATTGATGGGATACTAATTTTGTATAGAAAAAATCAAGAGGTAATTGGTTCAAGTGTCGCATGGTATATATCTCTCTAAAAAAATGTGTCCTTCGACACAATAGAATATATATATATATAATGAGTAAGATCCCATAAACATCTATGATAGGATCTATCATGCAATACATGTTTTATACCAGGCTTGATATTTCCTATTCTTATAGACTGGTGGATAGATAACAAGTTGATCCAAGAGAACAATATTGATCTGAGGTTCAAACTATCCATAAGTATATGAAACATTATAAGGATATATTCTTGGTATATATAGGAGTTTAGGAGCTATTAATTCAATTTTATAAAGATTATAGTCCCAAAATAGATTAAAATGATCTTCCAATTAGCTATGGAATGTCTTTGGTATCAATGGATTAATTTCAAGCTAAAAGAGTTCAAATCAATAAGTCATAATCAATTCTATGAGATCTTGAATTTTATGTTAGGTGCATGATTTTTAAATTTTACCCTAATGTCATATATGTTTCCTCTAATAATGTAGGTTCTGTGTGATTTTAGTTAATGCTGAGGCTCTATGGGAATTTTTAAGATATGATTCTGGTAATTTCTGGTTCTGGGGAAGCAAAACATGGTGCGTAGTTAGTGAAAGGTTTGTTCTAACTGTGTACCCCAACTATTTTCTTTTAAAAATGTGTATCAGGGTCTTTCAAACCATGTGTAAGGTCCCATGAAATAGTTCAAATCACTATAATTCATTATCGATCCATTTTACAGACTGTGTTCATGGTTTCCCTAAATATTCACCTAACTGTGTGAAGTGAGGTGTTTTCAAATAGTGGGGTTTTTAGATTTAGCACATAGTTTATCAAACCATGTAGCTAAACCATTAACCCCATTGTATAATAGAAATTGTGAAAAAATCAATTATACTCTTAACCCCTTATTACCTAATTTTTTTCCACTTTTTAGGCCAATAGAAGCAATGTGATTCTCTCTCATACTTCATTTATTCCTTGGTCATTTCTTATTCTATCCACCATTGATTTATATTAAATTTGTCACATTGGAAGGATAATAGTAAGTATAATGTATTTCCAACTCCAATATTATTTTTAATTATCATCCAAATCTATCCCACCATGTTCAACATAAATGCACTCTTTGTAGGTAATTTGATTGATTCATTGATTTCCCTCAATTATACTTGAACTGAAGGTCAATATTTTAATAGGTGGAGCTCTTCTATATTAAGGTTGGTGGTCTCATGACTTTCCCTTAATGTATCACATATATATTTCATTTTTTTTATTATGTAGTCATGTCGACTTATTAGATGATTGACCGAAAACTTTTATTAAAATGGTTACTACCTAAATGATGTTTTAGAAACTTGTCTGGTTTAAGATAATCATGTTTTCCTAGGGGAGACCATATTAAATCCATTAATATGGAGAGTTAGACTTGAAAATTGGTTTAGGGTGGGTAAGATGTGGTAGTATAGGGATACCCTTGGTAATATAATGAATTAATATGCAAGGTGGTATGCCTAGGATGACCCTTAGGACTTGGTTGTTCTTATAGAAAAATAAAAAAAATGAAAACATTAATGGAGACCAATTATTGATCATTGCATGAAATATAGAATTTTTTATTATCTAAATTGTGGAATAATATCTTCTTTGAGATTATTGGAAATGGATATTAGTATGAAATTACATGTAGTACTTCCTCAGACTCCCCAAGAAATATATTGGTGTGGAATTCCATAGACAAGACTATGATTCCATTAGGGGATTCTTGTGAATGTTGGGGTGTTAATATAGGTTTGGATTCAATGTTTTCGAATTCTATGGAATTACTCAAGAGAGCTAGTTGGTTATACATAGATTCATTACCAAAAACTCCATTAGGAGGGTCCCCCTTGTATGTAGAGACTCAAAGATTGATGTACATAGACATTACATTACTTTAGAGGAATACTTAATACATAACAAAACCAGACACACAAGGACCATAATAGTTTAGTGTCTTTGGAAACATGGAACGTAATCTTCTAATCGTGGAAAAAGATCTTCAACATCTCCCATAAAGATCTTCCCCTTTTTTCTTACCTAAAAACTTTCTTTATATCATGGGGAAAAGAAAACATAAAAAGGGTGAGCTCAAATGCTCAGTAAGGGTAAGCATGGATAAAATAAAACATACCATATACATTTGAACTTAAAAACATGAACGTAATGTTTAAACATCAAAAGCTTGAGAAATGACACAAAACATGGAAGTACATAAGGCATAGATCATAAAGAAACATTAAGAATGATAAAATAGAATGGGAATAAAACATGTAATTGTGGCAACCATTAAGTACATGATATGATTTCCATAGTATCCAAGGCATTGCTGTCAATACCATCTTAGTGGACAAAGTCCCTTTCTGAATCGAGTTCACTCCTCGTTCCAGTCCTGTATTACTGAACTGGTTTAACATGCTATTCCAGCCATGTCTATCTCATGAGATATAAATCTTTACCCAATGAATTGGAGGGAGATATATGTCCCACCCATCTCATAATGAAATCATACTTACTTGTGCCACAAAAGAAACATAAAACATTCATTATAACCCAAAGAATAAAATGTGTTTCATAACCATCATCTCATAATCTCATAATCCATATAAAACAAGTGGACATTTCATCATAAGAAAATTGAAACCATGTAAATCATAGAGAAATTAAACTTGAAACATATACATATGAAATAATTTCATCTTATATGGAAAATGGTTTTGATAAAACACTTGAAATGAATTCTTGAGGAAAATATCCTTTCTTCTTCAAAATCATTCTCTTTTCACAAAATGTCATGCAATTTTAAAATAAAAGGATTTTGTTGAAAATAGTCATGAAATATTTTGGAGGATGCTTCATGAAAATAAGGCTTCATAAAACTGTAAGAATCCGTTCGTTCCGTATAAGTAAAAAAAAAATCTTCTCGTAGTTTTGCCGGAAAAGTCAAAAAAGTACCTTGTAACATAAACAAACGAAAGATTCCTTAAATACCATGTAGTAAAAGTAAAAAATGGGTAAAAAGGACTGTAAACATATATGAAAACACTTTTATAAAACATGTACATGGATGATAACAATAACCCCAGTAAATACTTATGTGTAAGCAATCTCGAATAAAAATGAGATTGGAAAAGTTATCCCTTACCTTTGGTCCGATATGATTCGTACATATCTGAACCTCCTGTATAATGATTTAAATAATGTTATTGACTTATTAAAAAATCATATTATTTTTTATGATATCATATATGGTTCACTTATGACTTTATATTACCCGTTCTTTTGTAAATTCCATGTTAAAGAGCGTTTTGGGTAAAATCGTTTCATTTGTCGTCCGTGTTTTGACTTGTAATTATTCATATGATTACTTAGATCATGATTACTTACATCCAGAATGTAAAACATGATTTATATATAATATATATTCAGAAAATACATATATATAATAGATCGATAAATGTAAAGAAATACACCGTTCATGGAGACGGTAGGTCGTACGTACGCATGAATGTTGTTTTCATTTCCTCATTGAATTCAATGGAATTAATTGGATGACATACATATATATATATATACATAAATCCAGTATCATTATTATGTCATATATTTTTTGATTACTTATTATATATACTTTATAATCATTTATGAATGGTTAATCATTGAAAATGAATCTCATCGCGTCGTGGAGACGGTATTCCGTACGTACGCACGAGCGATGATATCGTTCCCATGATCGTGGAATTTAATTGGAGTGTATGTATACTATTAAAGAATAAATATCACTTTACAATAATCATATATAGTTATTATTTTAACCATTATACCCATCCATGTAAGTTGGTGGTGGAAAATAGATTACACCACGGCGTGGAGACGGTATTCCGTACGTACGCACGCGCGGTGATTTCGTTTTCCATAGGATGGATAGATGGTGAAATAGGGTTGTTTCATACTTATAATAACATATCAGTATATGAGTGATACTGATGTTATTACTTCATAATGAAACAACCTAAGAAGAATAAGTGGAAGAAGAAATAAAGGTGAAAGAATCGGTAACGGAAATTACCTCTTCTTTGAAGCGCCTCTTTGAGACCTCCTCTTAGGGCACTAAAATTGGTCTTTGAAGAATACCAGGACCTCTAGGATGTTTATAGGGAAGTGGATAAGATAATTGGTCAGGGTTTGGCCGAGATTAAAGGCTCAAAGTGGTGTGTGGAAGAGAGGGAGGAGGTGCCCTTTTATAAGGGAGGAGAGGGGCACCTTTGGAATTCTTAAAAACATTAATTTATAATAAATCTAACCCCACTTAAAAAACTATAAAAATGACTCATATTCGAAGATTATATGATATAGGGTTGTAATATCATAAACAAATCAAATTTAGACATGTTTGGATCTTATTTTAAACCTTATCATTTTGATTTATCCTTATTTAATCTATTTAAGTTTATTTGTGGTAATAAAATTCTAAATTTTAAATTATAACAAATAATTACTTATTTGTTGTTAATTTTCCATAATTGTTTACTTTATAACATTATAGACAATATAAATTTAAATTTATAATTTTTAAATATTTTTGTGATTTTTAAACAATTTTATAATATGTTATCTTTATAAAATAACAATAGTGTCAATTTTGACACTATTCATTTATTTGAATTTAAATAAAATATCTATAGAAGATATGTTCGAAATAAAAGCTTTAATACATTCATAAAATGTCATATGTATCTATAAAATTATTGTATCATGTTAAATAGTTTATATAATATTTATTTAATTATTTTTAAAACCATTTATTTGGTTTCTCTCTTAATAAAATAATTACTACAACATTTTTGTATAATTATTTAATATACTTATTTTTCAATAAAATTTAAAAATAAAATCCTATGATGAAGATAAATATATTACCTTTCACAATAATACGTTTACTCAAATTTATAATCTGAAAATCACAATATTTAAATTGTTATATTTATTAAATTATGAAGGTGACAACTTTGGCATCATTTAAAATAAAATAATATAAGTGTCATAATCACTTTTATAAGGCTCCAGACGATCATATATTAGGTCATTGGATGGTTAAGGTGTATATATACACTACCAATAAGTTTTGGTCAGGTTTGTGGGCTTTTTAATGGGTATTATTATTTCAATAAAAACTATATTACTTATTTGCCACTTAATAAATAATTTTTGTATCATTAATGTATCACCATTAAGGAAAATTAATTAATCCCAAAAAAATTCTAAATAAATTATCATGATGTAGATAATTTTATTATCTTTCTGGAGACTATTCATGTTTGAAGTTTTATGATGTTTATCACTAAATTAAAATTATTATACTTATAATATTTAAGAGAGTGACATGTTGTCACTTTCTTTGGTTTTAATAATATTTATTTTCATGGTCAAAAGTCCATAAAATGAATCTAATCCGACCCTTAGCTTATATGGTTCTACATTTAGCCATCCAATAGAATTTTGGCATGTGTTAGGGTAATTTTATAATATTATATTTACCCTTAATTACCCGATTTACCTTTAACTATGGTAAATAAAATTTACCGTAGTTACTATTCATAATTCCCAAAAATAAAAAGTAGCTTATTAACATAATTTGGACCCACTGATTCCAAATATGGAATCCATTTTTCCAAATTCAATACACAAAATTTTCAGAAATTAAATTAAAATTAATCCCGTTGTCGAAAGAAAATGGGTTTTTCTTTAAAACATTGCAAAAGATTGAATTGATATAACCTAAGAATTTAATGTAAAATCAATGATAATGACATAAATTATATTAAATGGTAAAAATATATTCTATTTATACATTAAAACCATTCAATATTATAATTTAACCATATAAATTATTGCGATGAAAAAAGTTTTTTTTAATTAAAATATAGCGTGTTTTTACTATTCATCAAAATATGAAAGTTACCTGAATAATATGAAAAATTTATCCAAAGTAAATTTATATTTCTTGATTCCAAAGAAGAATTTTATTTTGTCAAATTTAACTTATAAACATGTCAAAAACTATATTTAAAGTGGGTGCGCCAACAAAAGGCGGCAAAACTGCATTTTTTTAAAAATACTTATTTTACCTGAAAATTTTATTTTGTTCTTATACCATGTTCTAGAAAATGTGTAAGATGAATAATAATGTAATAAAATTCAAAATTTAGTTAATACTATTCATAACGGCTAGTTCATAATAATATTATAATAATATATCGTTGTTTAGTAAAACCCGGTATTCCGTACAACACACGCTATCGAGGAAGGTCGCAATTGCGTGTAATGCAAGCCAAGTCAGGGTTGTGTGTTGTGCAAGAATCCTTCGTTGTTTCGTATAACAGAATAAAACCATATTTCATTTATACATTGAATATATATATATATATATACTCAATGTTGTGTAGAATAACTATTATCAAAATTGTGTGTAACATAATCCAAGAATAGTGTTGTGTATACTATAAGCTAATACGGTGTTGCGTATAGTGCTAGGTAATCTTGGTGTAGCATACAACACAAGACATTAATGAAATTAAAAGAATATTTTTCATAAAATCTCGGGGTGTTACATTCTACCCCCCTTAAAATGAATTTCTCCCTCGAAATTCGTCGGGGTTATAAATGGTTTACTACTTGATAGTTAGTTTAATAGAAACCCACATCATAAAAAGGAATACCAAAACATGGGTTTAAAAACTAAATTATGAAATGTAATGGTTACCCAAATTAACTCATCACTGGGTTTCCACGTAGGAGAACATAGGTGAAAATATTGATGTGGAAGAAAAATCTTACCATCAAGTTTTGATGGAGAGTGGTAGAGAACATGGCTATGAAAAAGCCAACAATCACAAAGCTATTGATTTGTGATGATCTAAGGTACCATCTGATTCATCAGATATAAGGGAACTAGGACAACATTTTTGGTTTTCAAGATCATTTCCCCAAAGTTGATGAATTAAAATAAATACCTGCATGATTTTGGTACAATCTCACTGTTGTTCGTGAATTGAACAATTTGCACTTCATTACTTAAAGAAATGAAGTTGAATTTGTTATTCGTGATGTGTTAGCAGATCATGTGATAGAATGATGGGTCATTCCATCTCTTTCAATAAAAGGGTTAGCAAAAGTTATGATTCCATCTTATGGTTAGATTAATCGTATATGGTTCCAAAAATGAACTTATACTTCATATATAATACCGCTTAATAAAATTAAACTAGTTTCTACTAACCAGGGACTTCCTGTAGGCTAGTGGTAGGCGATAAAGGCCAGTCGCACTTCAGTTATGGGTTCGATTCCCACAGCCTTGTCCAACGCGATGGGTTGTCGCCCGTCCTGCAGGTTGTCCTTTTTCTAAAACTATATTACTATAACATCCCATCAATAATAACGAAAAAACTTTTATCCTTAAACAATACTAACTTATGTCCAACATAATCCATTCCAATATTTAGGCTTATCCATAATAATTCAGTCCACTCTCATAATATAGTGAAAACAATTACCAGAGATTTAATACCATCGTTGATCCCCATATATCATAAGATATGTCATGTTGGTCACATTCCAAACATTCGAAGGCCTTAATCATGTATTCTCTTGAAAAATGAATACCCATTGATCCTTAGTGAAAACATTAATGCAGTTAAAAGTTAACACTTTCCACATACCAAAATCCTCAAAATTCTATTTACTCAAACCATGATATCACTTAGTCCTTATATCAATCATGAGCTCATGAATGTAATCAAACATCTCATTATCTTCTTATTCCTTCATTATGTGAATATCATCTACTTTACAAAAATATCTGAATAACCTTCCATGGTTACTGGTACCATTCATCTTATACTTTCAAAACATAAGGAAAGACAACAGTGTAACAATCCTTAGATGTCTCTTTATTCCATAGTACCATGAGATTACTTATACAACATTACACTTGATAAACATATAATCATTCCACTACCTTCTTAAACCATTGACCGAGCATCAAAAATTCTTTCATCTCATATATCATTTGTAGTCTCTTCATCATCATCAACATAAATACTACCCATACACTCGTACTGATTCTCTCCATGAGACTTTCCCTTAGGGCATTGGTTTGCATAATGCCCGTACATTCCACATTTAAAACATTTAACCATTGTTGATGTCGTAGCAATACCATTATCCTCATCCATGGTGTTAACTGAACCTTTTCCTTTGCACTTACTTGCTTTGTGTCCTTCTTTTCCACACCCAAAGCATCTTCCAGCTCCCTTTAAACAATCTCCTCGATGCCTCTTCCCACATGATTTACATGAGGGAAATTTAACTTTCTTTCCTCTATGATAATCATGAAACTCCATCTTTCTCTTATTATCTGAGTCGGGAAACTTACCAAAGTTGAGATTATTGATCATATTATGAGATTTCTGATTAGGCATAATAACAATATTTGGACTTCTAAATACCGTTTCATTTGGTTTCACATGAAGAATATCATTCCATTGTCCGTCATATCCTCCATTATCATGAATCATCCTGTTTACAGCCATTTTCTAAAACCCAAAAAGAATAGTTTGAGAGGAAAAAATCATGCTAGGGAAAACAACATAGTAAAGGGGGAGTAGCCTCAATATATAAAATCTTAGGTTAAATTCTAAGATCGTTATAATAGTTCTAGGAATATATCCTATATATATACTTATCCTTAGGTACATCCCTAGACATACCTTAGAAATATCTCTAGGGATCTCACTAACATTTTCCCATCCTAGTTTCCAAAGGTTGACTAAACCTTTCCTCTGATACCAACTGTAGAGACCCAAAGCTTGACGTACATGGACCTTACATTACTTTAGCGGAATACTTAATACATAACAAAACCATACACACAAGGACTGTAATAGTTTAGTGTCTTTGGAAACTTGGAACGTAATCTTCTAATCGTGGTGAAAGATCTTCAAAATCTCCCATAAAGATCTTCCCCTTTTTTTCTTACCTAAAACCTTTCTTTATATCATGGGGAAAAGAAAACATAAAAAGGGTGAGCTCAAATGCCCAGTAAGGGTAAGCATGGATAGAATAAAACATATCATATACATTTGAACTTAAAAACATGAACATAATGTTTAAACATCAAAAGCTTGAGAAATGACACAAAACATGGAAGTACGTAAGGAATAGATCATAAAGAAACATTAATAATGATAAAATATCATGGGAATAAGACATGTAATTGTGGCAACCATTAAGCACATGATATTATTTCCATAGTAGCCAAGGCATTGCTGCCAAGACCATCTTAGTGGACAAAGTCCCTTTCTGAATCGAGTTCACTCCTCGTTCCAGTCCTGTATTACTGAACCGGTTTAACTTGTCGTTCCAGCCATGTCTATCTCATGAGATATAAATCTTTACCCAATGCATTGTAGGGAGATATAGGTCCCACCCATCTCATAATGAAATCATTCTTACTTGTGCCACAAAATAAACTTAAAACATTCATCATAACCCAAAGAATAAAATGGGTTTCATAAACATCATCTCATCATCTCATAATCCATATAAAAGAAATGGACATTTCATCATAAGAAAATTGAAACCATGTAAATCATAGAAAAATTAAACTTGAAACATACACATATGAAATAATTTCATCTTAGATGGAAAATGGTTTTGATAAAACACTTGAAATGAATTCTTGAGGAAAATATCCTTTCTTCTTCAAAATCATTCTCTTTTCACAAAATGTCAGGAAATTTTAAAATAAAAGTATTTTGTTGAAAATAGTGATGAAATATTTTGGAGGAAGATTCATGAAAATAATGCTTTATAAAACCGTAAAAATCTGTTCGTTCCATATAAGTAAAAAAAACATTCTTCTCGTACTTTTGCCGGAAAAGTCAAAAAAAGTACCTTGTAACGTAAACAAATGAAAGATTCCTTACATACCATGTAGTAAAAGTCACAAATGGGCAAAAAGGACTTTAAACATACATGAAAACACTTTTATAAAACATGTACATGGATTATAACAATAACCCCAGTAAATACTTACGTATAAGCAATCTCGGATAAAAATGAGATTGGAAAAGTTATCCCTTACCTTAGATCTGATATGCTTCGTACGTATCCGAACCTCCTGTATAATGATTTAAATAATGTTATTGGCTTATTATAGAATCATATTAATTGTTATGATATCATATATGGTTCACTTATGACTTTATATTACCCGTTCTTTTGTAAATTCCATGTTAAAGAGCGTTTTGGGTAAAATCGTTTCATTTGTCGTCCGTGTTTTGACTTGTAATTATTCATATGATTACTTAGATCATGATTACTTACATCCAGAATGTAAAACATGATTTATATATAATATATATTCAGAATATACATATATATAATAGATCGATAAATGGAAAGAAATACACCGTTCATGGAGACGGTAGGTCGTACGTACGCATGAACGTTGTTTTCGTTTCCTCATTGAATTGAATGGAATTAATTGGATAACATACATATATATATGTATACATAAATACAGTATCATTATTATGTCATATATTTTATGATTACTTATTATATATACTTTATAATCATTTATGAATGGTTAATCATTGAGAATGAATCTCATCGCGTTGTGGAGATGGTATTCCGTACGTACGCACGAGCGATGATATCATTCCCATGATCGTGGAATTTTATTGGAGTGTATGTATACTGTTAAAGAATCAATATAAATTTACAATAATCATATATAGTTATTATTTAAACCATTATACCCATCCACGTAAGGTGGTGGTGGAAAATAGATTACACCACGGCGTGGAGACGGTATTCCGTACGTACGCACGCGCGGTGATTTCGTTTTCCTTAGGATGGATAGATGGTGAAATAGGGTTGTTTCATACTTATAATAACATATTAGTATATGATTGATACTGATGTTATTACTTCATAATGAAACAACCTAATAAGAATATGTGGAAGAAGAAATAAATGTGAAAGAATCAGTAATGGAAATTACCTCTTCTTTGAAGCGCCTCTTTGAGACCTCCTCTTAAGGAACTAAAATTGGTCTTTGAAGAATACCAGGACCTCTATGATGTTTCTAGGGAAGTGTAGAAGAGAATTGGTCAGGTTTTGGCCGAGCTTGAAGGCTCAAAGTGGTGTGTGGAAGAGAGGGAGGAGGTTCCCTTTTATAAGGGAGGAGAGGGGCACGTTTGGAATTCTTAAAAACATTAATTTATAATAAATCTAACCCCACTTAAAAACCTCCAAAAATGACTCATATTCTAAGATTAGATGATCTAGGGTTTTAATATCATCAACCAATCAAATTTATAAATGTTTGGATCTTATTTTAAACCTTATCATTTTGATTTATCCTTATTAATCTATTTAAGTTTATTTGTGGTAATAAAATTCTAAATTTTAAATTATAACAAATAATTACTTATTTGTTGTTAATTTTCCATAATTTTTTACTTTATAACATTATAGACCATATAAATTTAAATTTATAATTTTTAAATATTTTTTTGATTTTTAAAAAATTTTATAATATGTTATTTTTATAAAATAACAATAGTGTCAATTTTGACACTATTCATTTATTTGAATTTAAATAAAATATCTACAGAAGATATTTTCAAAATAAAAGCTTTAATAGATTCATAAAAGGTCATATGTATCTATAAAATTAGTGGATCACATTAAATAGTTCATATAATATTTATTTAATTATTTTTAAAACCATTTATTTGGTTTATCTCTTAATAAAATAATTACTACAACATTTTTGTATAATTATTTAGTATACTTATTTTTGCATAAAAATTAAAAATAAAATCCTGTGATGAAGGTAAATATATTAACTTTCACAATAATACTTTTACTTGAATTTATCATCTTAAAATCACAATATTTAAATTGTTATATTTATTAAATTATGAAGGTGACAACTTTGGCATCATTTAAAATAAAATAATATAAGTGTCATAATCACTTTTATAAGGCTCCAAACGATCATATATTAAGTAATTGGATGCTTAAGGTGCATATATACACTACCAATAAGTTTTGGTCAGGTTTGTGGGCCTTTTAATGGGTATTATTATTTCAATAAAAACTATATTACTTATTTTCCACTTAATAAATAATTTTTGTATCATTAATGTATCACCATTAATGACAATTATTTAATCCCTAAAAATTCTAAATAAATTATCATGATGTATATAATTTTATTAGCTTTCTGGAGACTATTCATTTTAGAAGTTTTATGATTTTTATCACTAAATTAAAATTATTATACTTATAATATTTAAGGGAGTGACATGTTGTCACTTTCTTTGGTTTTAATAATAATTATTTTCATGGTCAAAAGTCCACAAAATGAATCTAATCCGACCCTTAGCTTATATGGGTCTACTTTTATCCATCCAATAGAATTTTGGAATGTGTTAGGGTAATTTTATAATATTATATTTACCCTTAATTACCTGATTTAACTTTAACTATGGTAAATAAAATTTACCGTAGTTACTAATCATAATTCCCAAAAATAAAAAGTAGCTTATTAACATAATTTGGACCCACTGATTCCAAATACGGAATCCATTTTTCCAAATTCAATACACAGATGTTGCAGAAATTAAATTAAAATTAATCCCGTTGTCGAAAGAAAACGGGTTTTTCTTTAAAACATTGCAAAAGATTGAATTGATTTAACCTACAAATTTAATGTAAAATCAATGCTAATGATATAAATTATATTAAATGGTAAAAATATATTCTATTTATACTTTTAAATCATTCAATATAATAATTTAAACATATAAATTATTGCGATGAAAAAAGTTGTTTTTAATTAAAATATTTCGTGTTTTTGTTATTCATCAATATATGAAAGTTACCAGAATAATATGAAAAATTTATCCAAAGTAAATTTTTATTTCTTGATTCCAAAGAAGAATTTTATTTTTTCAAATCAAACTTATAAACATGTCAAAAACTAGATTTAAAGTGGTTGCGCCATCAAAAGGCGGCAAAACTGCATTTTTTGAAAAATAATTATTTTACCTGAAAAAATTATTTTGTTCTTATACCATGTTCTGGAAAATGTGTAAGATGAATAATAATATTATAAAATTCAATATTTAGTTAATACTATTCATAACGGCTAGTTTATAATAATATTATAATAATATATCGTTGTTTAGTAAAACCCGGTATTGCGTACAACACACGCTATCGAGGAAGGTCGTGATTGCGTGTAATGCAAGCCAAGTCAGGGTTGTGTGTTGTGCAAGAATCCTTCATTGTTTCGTATAACAGAATCCAACCATATTTCATTTATACATTGAAGATATATATATATATATATATGTCTATATATACTCAATGTTGTGTAGAATAACTATTATCAATATTGTGTGTAACACGATCCAAGAATAGTGTTGCGTATACTGCAAGCTAATACGGTGTTGCGTATAGCGCAAGGTAATCTTGGTGTAGCATACAACACAAGACATTAATTAAATTAAAAGAATATTTTTCATAAAATCTCAGGGTGTTACATTGTATTTGGATAATGTCTGGACATATTGAATTAAATAAAATAATATCATGGATTCTTTAGGGGTGCCTTAATTGGATGTTATGGTATAAAATCTTGGGGTTTGGATCTATATTATTGGTGTATAATTATTCTTTTATAAGCCTAATATTCCAATATTGAGGTTCCTATAACTGTAAAGGGAATTCCATTTAGTTTAGACCTTACTACTAGATTGTTTATAGGAATTACTAGATGGGAATTCCCAGATGAACCACATGGAGTCCCTCCAATAATCTGATCTTAGTCTCCATGGTGATGTTCCTTAGATTTGGATTGATCCATAACATTTACATAATTTTTCGAGACCGAAATTAGCTAAAGAAGGTAGGGTTAGACCAAGTTGTATCCTTGAGACATTATTCATAACTTGGATCCATTTATCTCTATAGATAATGTTGATTATTGCCTCAATATTTTATTGAACACCATTATGATTTACATGTACCGACTGGTTTTCCACTATATACCATTTTTTGTGGAAAAATAAGGTGTACTCCATCACTTTGTACCAAAAGGATTTCATGGAAGTATGTCTGGAAAAGGGAAAGCACTTGTTTGTTGATTCTTGATATTATGATTGGGATAATTATTAAGAGTTTGGATTCATGGTAGATCTTATGAATTCTATGTTGTTTTATATTTGGTTATTTTTCACTTTTTTAGCTAGTTTTACTTGAATTTACTTTTACATATTATTTCATGTTCTGTATGTGGCGTAATAATGATATTCCATGTGTTCAAACATATTATTTAATCACTAGTTTATTTTATCTAAATTTTTTTTGGATATTTCCCTTATTTATATATGTTTCAATATGAAAAGGGGATATATTCTCCCCATTATTCCACCAAAATGCTCTTTATAATTTTATCCATCATCTCTAATAATGGGTTATATGATTAAGGCCATGTGGGTCACTAGCTAGTGGTACTGTTTCTTTTGAATATGGGTAAGGGAATTGTTAAATGGTATCGAAGGTGGTATTTTTTATTATTTAGGCAGGGTGGATATGAGGTACGACATCTCAATATATAGTAATGATCTTGTTCATAAGATTATCAAACCAACATATAACAGAAAATCCAAGTTTCCATTCATTGTATTATTATTCTTGATTTGATATTTTATAGTCGATTGATTTCCATCATTGGTGGTGAACTCGGTTTTTGTTTCTGTTAATTCTTTAGATTTTATCTATTCGCCTACTATGGAAGGAGGGCTTGTGTGAATACATGAATCATATTAGGAAAATATTTATTTAAATTCCATTACCATTATTTCTATAATTATTTACTTAGTTTTTCTTGTTATGACATTGGTTATTAATTTTATGTTCTTTTATTAACCTATGTTGTGTTTTGATGCATATATTAACAGTGAATCTCTATATAAACAGCTAAAAAATGACTAAAAACATCAAAATTTTTATTTTAAATTTTTACCATAAATTTTTTCTATTTATATGGGGTGTTAATAACAATACAAAGGTGTTTTACCCTAAAAATTGTGATTGAAAAATCATATAATATCACCATTGTTATGGTCTATGAAAATTCAACAAAACTAGGAAATTATATAGACCTATCTGAATGTAATATAAGATAAATAGATTATATTAAAAGTTGGTTGTGATTAAATAAAATTCGAATATACAACCTTTAAGTTGTTTTCTTTTATAGATTGTGAATAGGGTTTTAGTTAAATAAGCCTTTGGATGTGATACTTGATAAATAATTTAACCATGTAAAATTCTTGTATAGTGAGAAATATTGAAAGGGAAAACATGAGGCTTCCTTTTATGTCTGAGTTGAATCTATTGTGGGTAAATGGGGGTAGTGAGAGTACTCAGGTTGTGTGTTTAGGGGCCTGTTTTTGTTAATATTTCCCCTAAACTGTGACATCAATGACTCTATTAATGATGTTTTTTGAGTTCTCATTTTGGCATTATAGATAAATGAATCCTCATTAACCCCTATAAAAACACCAAGAGGTCACTAGAAATCATTCCCCCAAGGGGTAGAGGCTCAAGCCACCTGTGGAACATGGAAAAGTTATGGATTCTTATCTTAGTGAAATCATTATTCGGGTGATGAAATCTATGTATATGGGTGCACCTTGATCCATTTAGATGATTTTGGAGTTGATCTAAGAGTTTCAGTTGCATCATCTCCCTACATTCTATGGAGATGGGTGCTCCTAGTTAGTCGATACTAAGATTGAATCTATGTTTATTATCTCTAAGAATATTGATAAATCCCTTGAGAAGGGGGAGAATATTTCCACCTATATGCTTCATGTCCATGCTAAGAGAGTGTGGGTTTTTTTATTTGGGATGGTCAGCATGTGAGCATGGTTTGGAAGTATATCCAGACTAGTTTCTTAGAAAATTTTTCTCCCAGGACATTGTGATTTGATATGATCAGAGAGTTTATGCACTTGGAGAAGGGGAGTTTATTAGTTATAGAGTATCACACTCAGTTTATTGATTTTACAATTGGTTTCTCCATCAATCTATGGTGATGAGTTAGCTAGGTAGAGGGATTCAAGGATATCCTTTTGAGGGAGATAAATACATATGTAAACATCTTCCACTTGACCACAATATTAGATGTGGTGAATATTGGTTTGATTTCATAGATTTATTTAAGAGAGATCATGGTATAGGGTTAGTAGTGCCAATTATAGGTGGATAATCTGGCTGTAGGAAGCCTAATGTTATGGGTATTGACATGCCAGTAGGGGATAGAACATATTTGGAGATAGTTTAGTCATATCTCATTTGACCGTCACCTGATTCAGTCTCCTGTAGTCTATGCACAGCCTCAGACCACCATCTGTCTTCTTTGTAAACAAGACAGGAGCACCCCATGGTGACACACTTAGTCGAACAAAACCCTTCATCATCAGATCGTCAATCTGAATCCGCAAATCCTGCAACTCAGAAGGCGCCATCTAGTAGGGATCCATCGAAATCGGACAGGCACTAGGTTGCAAGTCTATCTGGAACTCAACATCACGTCGAGGGGGTAGAGTCACCACCTCTTTAGGGAAGACGTCCATAAACTCACTGATGATCCCTGGGAATTCCACCATTTCTGTATCCGTTGACTCCACTGACAGTTCCGCTAACAAGGAAAGAAGGGGCTTGACTCCCTGGTTACCTTCCTAGTAACCCCACTCGCTGATAAAAGTCACATGTCGGCCACCAAAGACTAAAAACACGATCCTTCCTCGGAAGCAGTCAATAAAGTCACATACAGAGAACAACCAGTCAATTCATAGGATGACATCGTATGGATGTATCTACAATAGTAGAAGGTACCTGATTGACTGATGTGGCCCTATCATCAGTCTACACCCATGAAAAACATAAAACAAGTCGGTCTGACCTCTGAAAGGTGTACTCAACACTAGGGGAACTGGAATTCTCCCAACATCTAGACCCAGAGCACGGGCTAGACTGGGCGCAACAAAGGAGTGTGAAGCTCCTGTATCGAACAAGGAATAGGTAAGAGTACAAAATAAGTTGATCATACCTCGAAAGACTTCCGGCCCTACTAGAGCAGCTGCCTCCACGGTGTGTAACTGCCCATGCCCAGCTCCCCTGCCCCTCGGCTGTCGGTCGCCTCCCTGGCCGCGCCCTGGTTGAGGTCCCTGAGGAGCGCCCTGAGGTCAGACTCCTCCTGTGACGTCTACCCTTGGAGGAGTGGGATCTCACTGTCCCTACTGTAGCAGCTGAAAGGGCCTCACTTGAAACTGTTGCGGTTGGGGTGGGCGCTGCACCGGCCCACCCCCATTGTAATGTACTTAGTCTGGGCACTGATTCCAAAGGTGCCCATGGCTGCCACAGATGAAGCATCTCAGTCCTAGGCCCGAAAGGAAAGGGCGAGGACTGGGATATCGTAACTGGAACTACTGGGGCATGCTCCCTACTTGTCAAAACCTAGAGGGACCTGATGCTGGAGTCCTGCTGCTGAAGACCTTCCCCTTCGACGAGCCCAACTGGATTCCCTCTCGCGATACACCTCCCAGCGTGTGCATCCTCTCCACCACTTCAGCCTTCTTATAGACCTCCACGTATGTCGGTAAGTTGAAGGGAGTAACAACATACTGTAGAGAAGGTCAAAGTGCCTCCTCCAAATGTCTCGCCCGAGACTCCTCATCTGGAAAGAGGTCCGGAGCAAAGTGGAGGATATCCTTGAACTTTATCCCCAACTCTCTCACTGACATGCTCCCCTGTTGGAGGGAGAGTAGCTCCTGCCTCTTCTCAGCCTTCATCGTGGATGATAGGAATTCCGCCCGGAACTCCCTCTCGAAGTCAACCCATGTAACCTCAGCCTCCCTCTTCTCCCCGAGGTAGAGCGTCCACCACTGACGCACAGCTCCCCGCATCTGGCTTACAGCCAGAGGAACTGAGTAACACGTCGGAGCCCGGATCATGCTGAAATCTATCACTAGCTCCTCTAGCCAGCATTCTATCTCTATGTCTGAGGTGCTTCCCTCATACTTCCCAAGGGTCTATCACTGAAAGGCACGAAGCGTCCTCTACCATTGATCATCCTCCTCTCGGTCAGTCCTCTTCCGATCGGCCAAGTCAACCTCTTAGGCCTCGATCACCCGCACTACTCGTGGTCATCTCCCAGGTGTCATAGCTGCAAGGTAAAAAAGGAATGCCTAATCCTGAGTACTGTAGAATATTGTTCTTAAATTTTCTTAGACTTCTTATTCATTTTAAATCCCCAAAATACCCATGAAACACGTGAACCCAAGACATTATGACACATGTACCTTTACTAGGGTCTCTAAGCTACAATCTGTGTAGCCTCACATGGATGTTTGGTAGGACTAGAGTCCTTGCATCGGATCACGGGGGCCCTAAAATTCAGTTTCCTGGCCAGTCTTCCCTGGCCTATTTCACGTACCAAGATTTTCCAACACTGTTGCCCTACCATCCCATGCAATCCTCATTGTACCTAACTCCTAACTCCATCCTATCTCTCAAACTCCTGCCTATTATACCATTCTATCACGACCCGCCTTCAACAAGATGAGAGAAGGGACAGATAGTTTCCAGACCCTTCCTAATTCAAGTTGAAGGAGAGATAATGACTCTCGAGACTTGCCTTCAATAGGTCCCGAAGTGGTGACTATCACCAACGGTATATAATCACACACAATATAGAAGGAATTACGCTTTTTATTTAATAGGATCGGTAGATAAGATAGTAAATCCCAACAACACCA
Organism: Viscum album; assembly: GCA_963277665.1. Lineage (NCBI taxonomy): Eukaryota > Viridiplantae > Streptophyta > Magnoliopsida > Santalales > Viscaceae > Viscum > Viscum album. The sequence goes on along the minus strand of OY728120.1, from coordinate 1,377,466,998 downwards.
AAAGTGGAAGTACAGGTAAAGCCAAAACAAAACATTCTCGTATGCTTGTTCGAAAAGTAAATGATACAAAAGTAAAAGAAAACCCCAAAAACAAGTACCAAAAGAAAGAAAAACAACAACATCAATTGTCCCAATATATGAACTAGTACGACCCTGCACAATCCCAGAAGTCTTCCTAGAAACCTAAAAACATTTTTATATATGTAGGGTGAGCATTAAAGTATACTCAGTAGGGAAAACCAAAAGCTCTCATGCACAAGTGGGGAGGCATTCTAATTTTCCATGAGAAAATATATAACTGAAACACATAGAAAGGAAAACTGTCCACCCAAGCATCATCAAGGAACGCTCCCCAAATAAAGCAATTCAAGAAATATAATTGTAATAACACTTTGATGTTTGGGTACCCTACGCCACTTCCCCAATGGTTATTGAAGACATCCTACACATCGATCCTCTCCTGCCATTCTCATCGTAGTCCCACTGCCACACCCCGCCCACACACACCTGGGCCACAACCACACATCCTGCCCTTAAACACCTGGTCCACAAAAACAACGTGTAACCATTCCCGCAAACATCGGGGCCAGAACAACTACTGTCATTCCCAAAGACACCTGGGCCTCATCTCGAACACACTTGGGAAACAATCTGCCAGCGCACACCTGGGCAACCACCAAAACTACCCTGACTGAAGAATCTTGGGATATAATGGACCTAAGTCCATCAAAGCCTACCCGATGTGTCTTGGGCTATTCGGGAAAGGGAGAATAAAAGGAGCTAATAACCAGCAACTCATAGGAGTGTTTGGAAAAACACCCTCCCCCATGAAATGGTGGTGTTCGGCACTTGGTTCTCAACTTGGGTGGGGCGCGAATAAGAAATATAAGAACTATAATTATATAATATATATAAAAAGCACTCATCCCAACCTAGGAGTTCCAAAACCAACATAAGAACAAACACCCTCATTACTATTTATTCACAAGAACACCGAACCCACGACCATGCCACCGCTCATCCCAGAAAACAATTCCCCATTGATCCCATTATTGTTTTCATGTTCAAGTGGTCCCATATAAGTAAATTATTCCATAATGGGAAACTAACAGGCATAATCACAAGACAGAGAAAGAGAAACACCCAAAGAGGAATTTAAGTATTCACATCTGGTTCTCTTGTAATGTCACAACAACAAAGGGATCCGTGAGATCCCTCAAAGTACTGGATCCAAACCAAGCCTCGAGATACCTCACCACACAGCTTCAGATTCACGACCAAAAACTGTTCCACAATAGAGGATCCCATCGCCATCCACATCACCCCATAAGCATCGAAGAGAAAAACACACCTACTACCAAAAAAGAGTATGGAAACTTTCAGGTTAAAGCACAACATTCATTAGGTTCTTCTTTCTGTTGGATAACCAGGGTGACCACACAAGGATTGATGTTCACTAGGAATCCATTTAACCAACTGATTTTTGTTGATTAACCAATTTCCATGTTACAGTCATTTAATCATCACAAAAGACAAGGGTTCATTAGTACGCAAGGAAATACAACCAACAGAAATGATTTTCAGTGAGCATAATCCCATATAGTTCACAACATATATCAATTATAAAAGAGTACAACAGAATTGTCAAATGCACCCCATTACTCTTTAACAGTCTGTTTATTATCTTTGTTGTGGTTTTGTTTCATCCATTCCCAAAAAAATAGTGGCGTACCCACCCAGCATGATGCACAGTAAGGAGAGAAAAAGGAAAATCCCTACCTGGTTGATCAAGGAACGAAATTCTTCTCCACGTGCCAAGAACTGGGGATGCATGACTTGCAGGGGAGGAATGTCGGGGACTCCAAGGGTGAGAAGAAAGGCTCCATCACAGGCACACCACTTGCCTCAAGAAGGGGAACTATAAATTCACAAAGAATAAAAGGAGACTATCCAATATGAAGAAGAAAGAATTTCTAGGGTGATATAAAGATGAGATCCCATTGTTACGGGATATGGAATTTTGAATGGTTATAAAGCCGGAGCATGGTTTCACCACGTACTTGGGTGGTTACACACGATGGAATTAATTTTCATTTAACAATTCTCCTTGGATAGGTGTTCATAACGGCTATGCGTTAAACCATTTTCTTTAACCATAAGAAACGTGTCACAGGGGCGGATCTGGAAGGTACGGGGAAGGGTGTGACTCCGAGGAAAAACCACAAGTTTTGGGATGTTAAGGGTTTCCCGACTCTTGGGGGATTTTAGATATTATTTATGGGATTTAAATGGCTTTGAAAGGGGGAATTAAATAATCTTTACGTCAAAAGATATGTTGTGGGAGCGAAAATGTCAGGAACTGGGAAAGAATGAAGACCGCTCAATGAGGACACAGTGCCACTGTCACGGTGCCACCCTCACAGTTCCATCGTCATGGTGTCGCCCTTACGGTGCCACCATCTTGGGGCCATCGTCACGATGCCACCCCCACGGTGCCACCGTCACAGTGGAGCCATGTTTTAGAAAAGTAATGGACCAGGTGGGTCCGGGAAATTACACCACACCCCACCCCTCCTTGAGACAACCCCCTGGACATCCCCCTCCCTACCCTTGGACAGCCCCCCCCCCCCCCACTCCACTTGCATCCCCCTCCCTCCTCCTGGAAAATCCCCCTCCCTCCCCCTACAGCCCCCACCCTTTCCTTATACACCACCCCCCCGCCCCACCACTCCCCCTGAAACCCCCCCCCCTTTCCTTGGACAATCCCCCTCCCCCTCCAACCCCAGGAAATAATGTATCAAACAATTACAATAAAGTATCAGACAATCCTAAAATGATGTTAGTACAAAAGGGATGAATCATGTGTATACCAATTAATATCCTTCTTTAACTGACTATATTTTCATCATCTATTTGATAATGGAATAAATATTATTCATACACCATCATTCACTAATATGAATTATAATATCATATATAATTTTAGAAATATCCTAAGTGTACTAAACATCAAATCCTACATGGTATTGAATATTGATCATTCCATAATCATAGACAAATAATTAAACTCCATGCAACTCCGTCATCTTTTTTTCATGTACCTAACTTTCCTCCATCACATTGGGTATAACGAGATATAGAACAAGGGGTACATAATGGATTTTCTGAGGTTATAAAGAGACATGAACATCATTAGAGAAATTTATTGGTCTCCAAACCAAACATGAATAAACATTGTTGCCTCCTCACAATTGAATAAGATTTTCAAAATAAGAAAAAAGTGATTGGAGTACTTAGTGTCCTCCCCTGGGAATTCATGAACATGGATTATTACTCCAATTTCATGATTTTTTAAGAGATACAGCACAAAAAATCAAGGAAAAACACCAAAAAATAATATTTTTGAGGAATAGTAATGAAATTTCACATAACATTAAAAAATATATAATTTAAAAATACATAAATTAGAAACATATAGATCTTATGACACAATCAGCAGAATCCAATCCTATGAAAAGTGGGAGAAGGGATATATATATATATGTAGTGGGGTTATATCTTCTAGAATTTGGTTTGTGGTAAAAAAACATCTCATTCTGTAGATTTCATCCACATTCCAGAATTGAGGGTCAAATTTGATTTAGTTTAGAGTGTCCTTACAACTCTTCTAGATCATAAATTATTCCTTCCATAAAACTCATATATCATTAGTAATTCTTCTAGTAGATGTATTCTACTACAACATTGGGGTAGAGAAAAAGTGTGTTTCTTAGAAATATAATTTAAGAAAGGTAAATGATGCATATATTGTGTATTTATGACATTAAATAAGATATATTGGGCCTCAAATTGAACTGGGATATAATTCTTGAGCCTTTACATGGGCTTAGAATTGGTTTGGTTGGTTATAAATTTTGAATCCTCACTACGTACCCACTTTAGGATACTCATAGAAGTGATCTACCAATTTTATAATATCAATATTCAATGTAATTGAATGGATCTCTACCTAGACACCCCCTCCCTCCTGGAAACCCCCTCCCTTATGAACACACCCCTCCCTCCCCTCCTAGACACCCCAATCGTAGACACACCCTGGACACCCCCTCCCATTTAGACACCCCCCCACTCCTAGACACCCCCTCCCTCCTGGACACCCCCACCTTCTTTGACACCCCCCACCCACCTGGAGATCCCCTCCCACCTGGATACCCCCTCCCTCCTGGACAACCCCTCCCTCTAGGACACCTCCCTCCCCTCCTAGACACCCCCACCCACCCACTCCAGGACATACCCTACCCACACTCACACATATACACCCTCTCCCTCTTGGAAACCCCCTCCCTTCTAAACACACCCCCTCCCTCCCCTCCTAGAAGCACAGCTCATGGAAACCTCCCTAGAAACCCCCCCCCCCCCCCACCCCCGTCTTGGACACCCCCCTCCTTTCTGGGCACCCCCACCCCACCCACCCTCCCACCTGGAGACCCCCCCCCCCCTCCCATTTGGGCACCCCCTCCCTCTTGGACACCTCCCTCCCCTCCTAGACCCCCCCCCCCCCCACTCCTGGACACCCCCACCCTCCTGCACACCCCCACCCTTATGGACACCCCCACCCACATATAATGGAAACTAATTAGAAAATTGATAATCCAAGATATTGGTACCCATTAAGCTTTTAAGATGCTCATGAGTGGACTGGATAACTATGCATTAGTCGACATCCACACTAATGACCATTGTAGTCCAATGAACTATAGCCTCCTCAGCTTCAATTATTTAATTCATTTGTATCATAAGAAAGAGAAAATTTCTATTAATTATGAAAATGGATGATTTTGGGTTAAAATGGACTTGAGTAAGAAAGAGGCACATAACTAATTAGAAATATCATATTAAATGCATGAATTCTTCAAAGTCATGTCATCATATGACCATAATAGGATCACATGATGAAATGAACCTAGGAGATCTATATGATTACACGACCCTTTAATATTTATTCGATATTGTAAATAATACAAGAATACAGGAATCATTGTTCAAGTGAATTGCCTTAATTGATTATGTGATTTTTTATGTGATTTGATCATGTGATGAGATCACACGATCCGTTCAAATGAATAATTCATACAAAGGATCTTAGGTGACATGATCACTTAAAGAGTCTTTTATGAAGTAGAGAAAAAACCTAAGATTTCTCATAGAGCTATAAAATATTGAGTCATCAGTGAAATAAATTTCCCATTACCTCTATGATTGAGCAGACACAACATCATTGTTCTTCCGGCAAAGGTATGGAACATGGAAAGAAATCTTCTAAAATAAACTAACCCTAAAAGGAATAATGAAAATCAATTCAACATTTCATTGTATAGTTTTTCATTAAAATAGACATATTATATCATAACATTACCTTTACATCTTTCCAAATGGTTTATTTGGTCTAGATATAATCCAATAGAAAAACTAATGATTCTTTGTGCACATTACTACGGTTGGTTAACTATCGCTTACCATATCATCTTATCGTAACTTCTGATCTGGGGTCCCAGTGATGCTCTCATCGGAAACCATCTATATGATATCATCATTCTGTGTTCACTTTTCCTTCCCTTCCTGCACCCATTTACCTAGTAAATGAGTGCAGGAAGAGAATCAAAAGTGAATGCAGAATGATGATATCATAGGGATGGTGTGAGATGAGAAAATCAAGAGGATGCTAGATCTGAATTTCAGATCAGATGTTTTGCTAAGCGGTAATTAACCAACAGTAGTGAAGAATCCTTAGCTTTGTTATTAATTTTGTGAGTGATGCACAACCAATATTCTTCCAACACACTACATCAATAAAAACAGCTTTAAAAATGACCAAAATACAAAAATATAAATTATCCATGACATAATAATTTAGGTCTAGTGATTTTAGAAATATAGATTCATAAAGAACTAGTTCATAAGAGTCTCTAGTTAAGTTATGGTTTACTAGAAAGACAAATCATTTCTAAAACCATTCTTCATAACCTAAGTATATTAAACATAATAAAGGGAGTTCATATATGCTAAATAAGTGTAAAAAGGGAGATATTAGTGATCATATAAGGACAACATAAGTATTAGGAATTCACCTTTATCCTATATGTGTACAATCTTCCATATGGTTTGCTTCCCATTCATTTCTAAACACATCTATATCATCTTGTGAATATGAGTTTTTCAATAGTCATGGTAGAACTGAAAAAATACAAATAAACAAAGGATTAATAAATATTTTAAATGAACTCATAATTATTTTCAAAAATACCTCTTCAGGGATGCAATTTTGTTAATGAAATATGATCTCTTTCATATATTTATAAAAATAATAAACATATCCCTTTCCATTTGTTTATTTTTGACACTACAGAAACATCGATAAAAATATGTAATTTTTTTATATGTGTTTGGATAGTGTAATGTTATTATATATACCAGGATACTTTTCTAGTTATAGATATTGTAGGAGTTCTTATCCTTCATCCCTAGATTCTTTCCATGAAGTATGTGATATTGATACATCACCCTATCATAATAGAATCCTAATTACAAGATAATATAAATTATATAACTAGATGTTTAGTTCTAAAATGTTGGATCTATATATTACAAATTAATAAACGTCGTCATGCGTAGTCAGTTTGTTGCATATCCATGCATTGAATCTAGAAAATAAATCTTTATAGCATCCAAATTGACTACAATTAGTATCCAATACTTCCTAAAAACTCAAAAAATGAATAAGTAATGAAATAAATTAAAGTATTGTTGATATGATTAAATTTAGAGTTTTACCCCTGCATAGTTGGTATTAAAAAGTTTCTATCATCTGTAATTTTGTTTTCAAATGATTTGAGCTGGGAGGACATTATCCCAGCCTCTTTATCAGAATATATTTCTTCATTTCAAGAGGTGATGTGAGGACTAATGAGTCCAAATATTTGTTCATGGGTAAATCCATTCAATTGTTTTTAAAATATAAACCCGTGAAAAATATAAAATGTATTTAGTCATAATTATCATAGTATATCATCTTTTTTAAAATAAAATCATGAAAACATACCTCATGTATACATTTATAACTGAGGCGTCTAGCCATTCATACTTGAGGATTTCATTTACATTTCCAGCACTAATGAAATCCAATTTTTCCTCTTTGTACATATTTTTTTCAAAATAAACTGTGTGAGTATTTCCATCTATAAACTTTTTTTCCACATGAGTCTACAATGATATTCACTGTGGATATAGAATTGGCGGGGTGATGGTGCTCTCAGTAGACTGTTTAAAATGGTTGGTAGATATTTGAGATAGTTTTGAGCTGATATTTCATTTCACCCCCTTCTCTTTGTCATTATATAATAACATTCATCAATTCATACCCTTTTTAAATTGAATTTCAAAGGCCTAGCTTGAAAACAAAAAGTGGAAATGGATACCCCCTTGTCCAAATGTTTTTTTACAAGAATTGATGGCCATGGGATGGATGTTCCAACATCTTGTTCAACCGTATGAATGTCTTTATTTCCAATTGGAACAGGTAGCTCACCACTTAGATCATTAGCTACATTAATTGACACTATTACATGATGTGTTGGAATTTTCCTGTTTTGTATCATGTCATTCATCATATTGAACAATGTATCCCTCGCTACAAGGCAATAGGTGGGAGTTTATAGATATAAGTCACAGTCATTTTCACCTTGTAGAATATTATTACTGGAAAGATATCAGTGCCTATGTGATTCACATTTCATAGAAACAATAATTAGAACATTGATTACCTCATCAAAGTCAGGTTTTTTAGGGGAATGGCTCACCTCAAAGCTGTTGGGGGTGGGTCAGGATCTTCACACATGGGTTTTTGTTGAGTTTTTTCTTCTCTTTGCCTCTCCCCTCTCAAAATTGCTATCATATCTCTCTGTTATTGTAATTCATCATGAAAAATAGCTAATTTTTCCTGCATCTTTTTCATTTCCTCGATTTGATCCTCTGATTTTTTTTCTGAGAATATGTTCAGGGTGTCGCCCCAAAACCCGCACCTCTGACGTGGCCATACTATTCAAGATGCATCAAGGTTGCTGAAAATATATCTACATCTAGTGCGGGTGTTGTTGATTCCTATGACTATGTCAGATTGAAAATATTATAAAATAAGTAGTCATTGTTCTGTAATAGAGATTTAAAGAAAATAAAATTTATATTATTCCATACTTGCACATGTTTCCCACACTTTTTGTGTGTTTTCATCTATCAGTATCCCCTCTTTATTTACATGATCCTCCTTCCAAATCACATGGATTGGGATGCATATGGATTTTGATTTCGATTCATCAATTTGTATATAAATAGATAAACATGGTTATGGTGTTCTTTTATGTCACATAAAAGTATTACAGTATATTTAAAAGACGTACCAATTTTTTCTCAAATGAAACGTACCTCAACCTTGCTTTACAGTAGGGGTACACTAGTTTTTTTGAATGTTATTTATTTTCAGCACTCAGTTTCTATTTCATAAATAAAAAACCTTCAATCAAATTTATGAATACAAGAAACGTGAAACAACGTATTACCACACACAATGTACCTGAAAAGTATGCTCCGCTTAATGGTTTCTTAACACATCCCACACTCCTTGGGATATCAAGTGTGCATAAAGAGGAGGTGGGTGTGGCTTGATTTTCCCTTCAACATCACTAAGATGATATTTCGTTAAAGTTGTGTAGAAGCCTCTATGAATCCTTCCTGTAACTCTTAATACATATTCCTTGTGTGAGGCATATACTATAAATGCACTCTACAATGGATGATAAAGAGTAAGCCAATGTTTTAGTATTTTATTTTATTTTCATGAATTAAAAAATGATATCATAATGTTAACATAATCTCTTCCCATAATAGTGTCTTAATCCCGGTGACAACACGACACCATGACTGCACATTAATCGGTACGTGTTTTTGAGTGACAATTCCAATGTAGCTACTGAAGAGGGATTTTTTGGGCGTTAACATGTTGGCCACTCTTATTCCATCCCACCTCAAATTTGATACCTTTTTATTTTTCCTTAAGGATTTTGGCTAATACTGTCAAAATACGGTTGCATCATTAGGGTTTTATTTCCAACCATTTCTTCATAAACATCATCATTATGTTCCTTTAGAGCTCTCGCATCAGTACTGGGACCAACACCAACAGGTTGAGAAGCCTGTTATACCTTAGCAATGGGACCAGCAATAATAGGTTGAGGAACCTGTTGTTGCTCTGCACTGGGACAAGAAGCAACAGGTTGAGAAACATGTTGTTGCTTTATGCTGGGACCAGTAGCAATAGGTTGAGAAACCTGTTGTTGCTCTTTTCCGGGACCAGCAGCAGTAAGTTGAGAGACATATTGTGCCTCGGAATTGGGTGCATCAGCAGGTCCATAATTTATTATCTGAAAAATTATTTTAACATATAATTTATATTACATAGAAGTAGCAGTGAACAGATAATAACCTAACACAACACAATGTATATTATAATAAGAAAATAACCTAATTATTGAACTCTTTTTTTAAAGGCTGAAGAGATTTTATCCCTCTATCGACTATGTAAATCCCTTCATTGTGGTCTCCTCTGACATACAAAACGCATTCCACATTGGGACCACTGCAAAATGATTGTGAAGTCCCTATGAATGGTTCATCCACCATTGAACTTTCATTTGATCCTTCAGTTGTTTTGGTCGATAACAGAATAATTGAATTGATTTGGTTTGCGTGAATTGGAACATAAAATACTTGTACTTCATGTGATGCCATTATAAAGGGTTCATCTTTCTCCCCTTACTTACTAAAATCAACTTCCACGAATCCCAATTCATCTATTTTAACAGCACTCCTATTATCAACACACTTGCATTGAAAAAACGTCACTTGGAATTTTGTACAATCCAACTCCCACATTTGTTTGATGATGCCAAGGTTTGACATATTCTCATAAATTGGATTTCTATCCTTAGCACCGGAAACATGCATCTCTTCAGCCACAAGTGTAACCCCACTATTCTTCATGGTATTGTCTTCATCATGTTCATTATTATAGAATGTATAACCATTAACAGCATATGAATTGTAAGATAATACATACACACTTGCTCCTCCAACTAGCCATCGAAGACATTCTAAAAGTGAGTCTATATTTTAATCTAACTTCATAAAAATATGGTCCAGAAACCATCCTATAAACTATCCATTATGTGTATCTGATATCCATTTTTCATCCCTAAATGGATTCAAATGCCTAAGAATTTCTTTTTGGGTTTGAAAATATGGGTCAATGTCAAAACTATTATAAAAATGTAAAGGTGTGCCTCCTCCCGATCTATAATATTTATTGTGACAACCACTCTTCCAGAAATTCCTTCACCCTCAAGCCACCCAGTGTGATGAGATTTTGGTGGGCCAATTTTTTCCACACCAGATGGGTATTCGGTATAGAATTTAATGGAATCCTCAACAATATATTGCTTTACAATACTGCCCTTTGGCCGACTTCGATTTTTGACTATCCCTTTCAAAATATTCAAATACTGATCAATGGGGTACATCCATCTATAACGTACAGAACCACATAGTCGAGTCTCTATCACCAAATGAACCATCAAATAAACCATCATATCAAATAATGTCAGTGGGAAGAAAATTTCCAATTCACATAATATGATGGAAATTTATCTTTCCATATTTTTCAATTTCACTGGGTCTATAACTTTGTTACATATATCTTTGAAGAAGAAACAGAGCTTTGTTAATGTATGGCGGACATTCTTGGGAGAAATGCAGGGTAAAGCTATAGGAATTAGTTCTTGCATCAAAACATGGAATTCATGTGATTTTAGACCCTTTAAATTTAAATCTATCATTGACATGATGTTCTTGATATTGTATGAATACACCTCTGTAACCTTTACATCATTCAAGAAGTTTATCAACTGATATCTCTCCATCATGGAAATAGTGTAAGCAACAGGGGAAAGAAATGTTTGTTTTTCCACCTTAACTGGTGCCAACTCTTCTTGTATTCCCATCTCAACCGTGCCCATTATATTATTAATTCCATCCTTTGTTTTGTCGGGAGAATTTAGCAACCTGTCGATGACACTATCACATACATTTTTTTCAACATGCATAACATCAATAAAACTTCTGACCTACAGAAAATTCCAGTATGGTAATTGAAAAAAAAATGTTCTCTTTTTTCAACCAGTTTTTGTAAGGTTTTTCAAAAATGGTTTACCAAAAGTTGTTTCCACATCTATTAATTGCTCAAAAAAATTGATCACCTGTTAGTGGAGATAGTGTCGTGTGTTCTTATAAACATCTGTCGAATGATTTCATCCTAGATCAGTACTTATGTCATCGGGGTTGAAATCTACAATGTCCTGGAAACAATATTTTCGATGAATGTATCAACCTAATTGACTGTGTACCTTTTTCTTAAATGAAACACCCCTGAGTTACTTTAATATTATATCCTAAAAAATTTCCATAAGCAGGAAATTCATTTATCGCCTATACAACATAGCTTTCAAAGTGAAATCTTCTTTTTTGTTAGAATAATAAAACGTTACACCTTAATCCCACAATAATTTCAAATCCTTGACCAATGGAGCCAAATAAACATCAATAACATTCCCTGATTGTTTTGGTCCTGAAATAAGCATAGATAACATGACATATTTTTGTTTCATGCATAAACATGGTGGTAAGTTATAATTTTCCAACATAATCGTCCATGTACTATGACTGCTACTTTGAAAACCAAAAGGATTAACCCCATCTGTAGATAATGAAAGATGAAGGTTTCTTGGCTCATTTACAAATTTAGGATAATCATGATCAATTCTCTTCCACTGAGGAGAGTATGTTGGGTGACATAGTTTCTAATATTTAATTATTGTATATGCATTCCATGTTAATTGTCATGTAGTCTCCTCGCTTCTATAAAGGTTCCTAAACCTTGGAATGATTGAAAGTACCATAAAACTTTCATATGACTGGAATCATCTTTCTTGTATTAGGAATAACCACACTTTGGGCATTCTTTAAGTAATTTGTTGTCCTTACGAAACAATATACAGTTATTCAAGCAGGACTGTATTCTTTCAGAGATCATACCCATCGATCATATCATTCATTTGGCATCATATGTTGGAATCGGGAGATCATTGTCTTCTGGGAGCATGTCATTTAGGAGATCAAGTAGTTCCGTAAAACTGGCGCCACTCCACCTGTTTCCTACTTCCAAATTATACATCTTTAGTATAGATGAAAATGATGTATATTTAGTGCAACCAACATACAATGGCATTTTTGCACAACTATTTGACTTCTCAAATAATTTTTCACAATCACAGAGTTCATCTTCAACTATCCTTGTCATTTCCTCAATATGATCTTTATCATCATTAACATCTGTAATCACATCCTCCATATGATTATCTTCACTGTTCATGCATGTAATCATATCAGATGATCCATAAAACATCGTGGTATCTGAGCCACTACCAACATTAGTTTTTTCCCCATGTTTATTCCAACATGTTTAACTTTGATCTATTCCATGATAGATCAGGTTTTCTTCAACACCTTTGTTCTAATTTTTCATGAATAAAAATTGTGTAAACATGGACAATGGACCTGAGAAGGGTCACATGCATGATCTTTTGCAAACTTGATAAACTCTTTCATGCCATATTCATATTCTTTAGTCAACTGATTGGCATTAATTTATATTCATATTCATTCTATTTGATAAACTAATATTTATATTTAACAAAATAGTTACACAAAATATTTTCAACAAAGTATGAGAATCCCTTGCACTAGAATGTTTGAGTATCCCACATGTGATCTATATGCATTATTGTGAACCGGTTTTTTAGTGTTTCTCTAGAAACATAATGTCTCTAGTCATGAACTATGGTACTAAACTAATAGATGGTATGATTTTAAATATAGTTCTTGTGGGTGGAATGATTCATTGAATGTGTTGTTATGGTTTTTTGGCTTGGGTGTCCATAAAGTGTCTCATTGAGTCCTCTAGTGAAGTGGTTTTTTAGGATTCAGTGGAATTTCAATAGTAAAAAATTGTGGTTTCATTGAAATGGGTAACATTATGATTGATATTAAATAGTGGAATAACTACAACATGGAAAACAAATGGCGTACCAATCATGCCAACAACCACAACACCATACAAACACAAAATTGTGCTCACAATCGTAACACCATACAAACCAAACAATCAAAATTTCATATTTTACAAAGAATCCCTTATTCAAATCCATTTTTTATTACCATTGTTATCATATAAGTTTTATCATCTTGGGGCATTCATTCATTAGTCAAGTATACGTAAATTACCAATTTTTATATTCAAATGATCAACAGGAACCAACCATCATGCAATTCATTTAGTGCACAAACAAGGTCCACCAACGATCGTGATTTTCTATGGGGTATTTATCCCATACATTTCACATTATAACCATAAATATCAAATATTAATAACATGAAAACAAGAGGAAACCAATTAGTAGTAGCAGAGAACTCACCGCGAAGGTGTTGTTCAGCACGTGTCAGAGGTGTGTTCGCAGCAGAGGAGAGGTGCGTGGTAGAGGACATTTCCAACTAAAAAGAAAACATAAATTGAGAACTCATATGTTATACCTATACAAAATAGTTTCAAAGAGATTTAGGAATGGTACATGTTAGGTTAAACAATTTTATTGATCAATAGTGGGATTTTATTTTTCGTCTATGATATTTGCTTCATGTTTATTTATTTTTTGTGTATCAATTATTTTAATAGATGTTCAACTTATGAATGGGACATGTCTGCTTTTCAAGAGAAAGATCATTTTTAATTTACTCAAATTTAGGGGTAAAATATTCAACTTTAATTGTATCTTTTTTCCAGGGTATCGTTGTTATCCGGTAGGGATCATTAACACCTCTTAGGTTAGTGGATTGTTAGGTCAGTTGTTGGTTTTCATACCAGCCTAGGTCATATCATTACATTTCCAATTTTAATTGACCCATATCCATTTAAATATAGGATTGGGGGAAGACACTAATATATATAAGGATTAATATAGGTAAAACATTTCCTTGGATCTTTAATACAAGTGATAAAAGATGAAACATACACTTGGTGAGGGAGAACCACCTTAAAAGAAGAGGAAGGGGAGGGTGGCGTACCATGGAGGAGTTCTTGATCAGAAAAGGGGAAAATCAAGTAAAACATAAAAGGTTCAAGGGGAAGGGGTGGCCTTTCCAGGGGTAGGGGATGTAGAGGTGTGGGGGAGGGGTGTGGGTTATCCAGGGAGGGGGGGTGGGCGGCCCAGGTCGGGTGTGGGGGGGACAGGGGTGTGGGGGATGGGGTGTGGGATGTCTAAGGGGGTGGGATGTCTACTATCAAATGACCATTAGGGATTCTAAATAGTGAATTGTGAGAGGGAAAAATTATGGGGAAGAGGGTTTTGGGTGATGGGGTCAAGTGGAAAATAAGTAAAAGGGGAACCTCATTAAAAAGACTAAAAAATATCTTTTCATTTTAAAAATAGGGTACATTATGGTGTATCCTAAGAGTCTATTGCATAGTACACCCTATGATGTCTCATTGTTGAATTACCAGAAGGTATAAACTACAAAACGCATCCCCAAGGTAGAACCATTAAATCTTGATCCTAAATTGTGATGTGACTATATGCCTCATAGAATAACATCCACCCCCAAAAAACAATATGGAGGAAAAAACACAGAAAACCTCCCACATGATCCAAAATATTAACATAAGGTGGGTCCCATGGATAAAATCACATACATAAAAGAGGACCTAAAGATAAATAACCAAACTAAACTTTAACACAATTTGAACCACAAAAATAATTTATGTATTGTGGAAAAACGCATATACCCCATGATGTATAGCCGAACATAAACTTTAAAAATTTGAAAGAATGTTCACCATGGTGGAGTATCTCTACATTGTAATCCAAATGTCTTTAGGCCTAATCCTCATCATATATATATATATAATAACGATTAAGATATAATGAATAAGCATGAAAGATAAGCCCCGTCCAAGATCGTATCTAGGCAATGATTGATACCTAGCATCAGTAAATAGGCTATTACATAAGAAGATCAAACAAGACACGTCCTAAGAAGCCTCACTAAACGTATCCATCATTAGCATATCCTATAGTTAAAAAATATATCTTGATGATCCTAATACCTATAGGTAACAATATATCAACAGGAAATCTCTTTATTCATATTTAGTCAAAAACCTACACCACCGCATGTGTGTATTTCCCTACCCTTTAGGTCAAAAGGAATCCACATTATCATTTCCACTAACATCATAATCAACCCCATTCAATGTACTGTACCTATAAGGGTTCTAATGGATATGTAACAATTTCATATAACCATGATAAATATTTTATATGGGCTAATAAATATAAACCAAGTACTCAACATGATATTAGATTTAAAATAATCATTGGTATATCTAACATAAGAACTTACCCACTGGTTATTTCATCACCAGTACCCACTAAGGAATCCCCCCAATCGAATGGTCAAGGGATAAATATATTAGGAGAACAAAAATACCATGGGACATAAAATTCTATCTATTTACCTTCCATTATCTAATTGTCACTCTCTAATCTATTATCTCACTCGGTTTAGTGGGCCACCCTCTAAATATTATAGACATCCTATACAATGGTTCACACATATTCAGATCAATACCTAGTCTAATAAGAGTCCTAATACATTAAACAAGGTTATTAGAAATAAATAAATTCAATGCATCAAGAATCATTCTAATGGAATACATTTATAAATAAATGATCACACAATCTCAAATTCCCTAGAAAGAAAAATCACCTTTCTCTATCACAAGAACGCCACATGTATAGAGAACCACCCATTAGTTAGAACAAAAAAATAGGGATAATTTCATCATATAGATTTTATAAAAAACCTTTTCTCACAATGTCCCAATTGAAAAAAAACATTTTAAGGGTGATAATCCAAATAAAATGATTTAAAATATGTTCCAAATCAACTCTGAAGACCAATATTATGAATATAATTTAATAAAACCACATGGGATCCAAAAATCCAAAATAATAACATTTTTAATAGTGAAAGTCTATCACAATGTTTAAAATATAACTCATATGGGTTAACACACCCTTGTAAAATCTATCAACCCATTCAGGAAACTTCAATAACATTACACGCCACAAACACATTATTTAGAAATCAATAGGTGTAAAACTACTATTTAAAAACCATTATATATAATGAATCTGAAGTTTTTAAAATATTTTTATGCTTTAAAGGCCACTTGGGAGTTTTTTATACAATTTGTACTTAACCTATTCCATAATAAGGCTTAAAAACCTCCTAGAAATCAACGTTATTCTACAATATGGCACATATATATAAACAAGATGGATGATTCTTCCTTCAATGAAAACTATTAAACCAAGCCAAAATATTTCCTTATAAACCATTAAGGGATTCCAATTAGGAGAGATTGTGGCGTAGGAGGGATCGCGGTGGAGGAGGGATCACGGTGGAGGCAACGACGATAGAGGAAGTAGAGGTAGAGGCAGTGGAGACAGTGGCGGCGGAGGTAGCGGCAGCGGAATATGAGGAGGAGGATGGTCGTGGTAGAGGTGGTAAAGGCAGCGACGACAAATGTGGTGGGGGGCGGATCGCGGCCGAGGAGGGGTCGAGTTCAGCTACCGTGTAGGATTGAACTGGTGTGAGAGAGGAGGGACCTCTTAGGGTTCTTTAATAAAAATATTTGGAACCTTTATTAGATCTAGTTAAAAGCACTGACAAAGTACCTATTTATCAGAGCTAAAATTATAATGCTCGTAAATAGATAGTGTCCTTAACCCAGCATTTTATATTATTTCTTATTACACCTCTTTAAAATGTTATTAAACTATGATGAAATAATAACCATATTATCTTACATATAATTATATGGTTTTATCTTACATTCATGACCTAAAATCATCTTCTACTCCCATAAATCGGAAATGAATCTGTTGATTGTGAGTTTGGAGGACTACCGCCTCAATAACCAGCGTAATTAGTTTTCCATTACTACTTCTCCAAACTATATATAAAGATGTATTTAATTATTATATATGATATTTATGATATAATTATACTTATATAATTATAATATCATATATTCCTTCTTAATTTCCACAACCTAGGAAATACTATAATTTCGCTCCTGTGTACGGCAGACAATCACTTGCAAAGTGATGTGATTCGTTTTTCACTTAAACTTTACATGGAAGATAATAAGGACTAATTAAACATCTCTATATTATATTAATGAAATATTAATAATTATTTAAAATAAATATGTCATATACTTTCTTACCTTACCATCCATTGAATAAATGATAATGTCATTCGTGTATACTATGACTACCACCTCACGAAGCGATTTGATTCATTTTTATTTCCAGATCACAAGGATAATATATTTAAGTGTAATTAAATAACTTATATTACATTTATTATATAATAATAATTTTTTATCAATAAAATAACATTCTCATTTTTTCCATCATGATCATTGAAAAATGGAAATATTACTCATTCTTAATTACAACTTATCCTATCCAGGATTGTAAACTAGTTTTTTCTTTATAATTATCCTTAATTATTAGTTTTAAAAGTATAATTTATTTATAAAAATAATAATAATTTCATTATTATTATTTTTGAAATTATAAATTAATAATCCCTTTGTCTTTCTCAAGCTTAACAATGTGATTTTGTACATATAACCCAAACATCGTCAATGCGTATGACTTGAACATAAATGATTAAGTAATTGAATATAGAATGATAATAAATAAAATAAAAGGAATGATAAATAGTAAAAATGTTTTAAATAAATTTAATAATTACCATAAGTTTGTAATTCAAGAATATGAGGAACTCACAGGTCGATTTGGGATCGAGTTAAGCATTTCATCTCAAACATTATTCTTTTTTACAAATGTTTTTTATACTCATAGTTTCTTTTATTTGATTTGAATAACACTCCATTACATATTATATAATGAATCTTTATTACTTCATGTTATTTTATGTTACAATTAATTTCCTTTCATCATGGGTTTTATGATTCAAAATTTACCAAACTGGAAAGGGTTTATGTTTTAATATCATTTTAATCGGGATTATTTGAGCCTTAATTTCCTTTATTGGAAATTATTTTATAATTAAATAATAAAACACTTCCATTTTATTATCCTATGTATATTAATTAAATTTTAAATTAGCAAAACCATTTTCTTTAATTTCTACCCAAAAATATTTAGAAATTTCTTTTAATTAAAATTGACTTTATTTCCCTCTTTGGATGAAAACCATTTATCTTCTGTATCCATGTTTTATATAAATAATTTAAAAAAATATTCTATAATTTTTTAATTTAATTTTTATCATTTTAAATTTATAAAAAATGGTTTAAATTATTCTTAAATTCATTTTTTGAATGAGTTACATCATGATTTTTTAGCGAAAATTTGAATGAAAAAAAATTGTTTTAAGATGTATTGTATAAACATTATTTTCCATTGTCATGTCCATTATTTTCATTCAAGATTAATTTATAATTTTCCAAGTTCATTTCCAAATATAATTTATTCCAAAAAAAATTTTGAATTATAGTTTTTTAAAATTGATTTCCAAAGCAAAAAGGTTGTTTCCTCATAATGTTTTTAATGTTTTTAAGAATATCTTTATTCATAAATGATAAAAATCATTAATGTTTTTGAATGATTATAAATTTTGTATACTTATTGATCACATATATACCTAGCTTATTCAACCATCATTTTATAGGTTAGTAAGTTCCTTTTGATCATTTCTCAAATTCCTTCATTATAAAATTAACTTTGATTATGAAATGAAGAAAGATTATGCAACCCGTTTTGTTTCCATGTGAAATTTTTTTGTACCTCATAATTGATTACATTAATGTGTTACACATAATTCATGAACATTTTTTTATGATTGTTCCTATATAACACTCCAATTCATTGGGTAAATCGTTAGACTCGTGAGAAGTCCTTTATGGGATTAGGGACTAGACTTAATCCATTATGGAACTCTATCCACCATGTGATATTATTTAGGTAATTATCCTTGACTCAGGTTTATGTAATTTTTTGTGTTGCTATAACATTTTATAGGTTACCATGATCTTATGATACCTTTTTCTCTATGTTATTCTTCCATGTGATTACTCATGTGCCTTTTATTTTATAATATCATGTTATATCTTTGGCACACACATTATATTTTATAATAAATTATTTTTCCTTAATGGGATTTCTAGATCACCCATTTATTCTATGCATTCCCCAAGTTATGATGTTCACCTTTAGGATAAAAATGGATTTAGGATCTCACTAATGGTAAAAAATTAGTATTATATTATTTTGTTTCCCTTTATGTAATATGAACATATTCTTCTAAGTAAACTAGTCCTCAGAATATCTATGTTGAAATTAATGGAAATTTATGTTAAAAATCTTGTAATAATACATGTGAAATAAATTAGTCTCTATACGTGATCCCTTGAGTTGGACTTTTTTAATTACACTTTACTGGTCATATATAGACCTTATATCTTCTAAGGTTCTGAAATGGTCCATTTTGGCGTCTTTTTTCATGGAAAAACCTTTGGGGTAATACTTTATTTTCAAAATTTGGAAGTGTGTACCCCCCTCCCCCCGCCCATATATATAAGGCCACCACATATTCTCCCATATTTACACTTAAAAAAAATTTAACCAATAACTGAAGAATAAATTATTTAATTTTCACCCCTATTCCTATAACCCTTTTTTATCATTAATTAAACCAATCAAGGATTTTGTTGAAACCCTAAAGAAGATGTCTAAAAATAAGTAACATCCTTAACCCATCATTTTATATTATTTCATATTTCACCTATTTTAATATTATTAAACTGCTATGATATAATAAAATCAGTATCTTACATATAATGATATATTTTTTTCAAATATTCAGGACCTAAAACCATCTTCTCCAACCACAAATGGGAGATATATTTGTTAATCGTGTGTACGATAGACTACCACCTCACTAACCAATGTAATTAGTTTCCCATCACTACTTATTGTAGTAAGATATAATGATGGATTTAATTATTATATATTATATTCTTGATATAATTATACTTATCTAATTATAATATCATATATTCCATGTTAATTTCCACTGTGTGGGAAATACAACAATGACACCCCTTGGTATGGAGTACATTCACCTTACAACATGATGTGATTTGTTTTTCCCTTAAACTTTACATGTAAGCTAATAAGGATTAATTTGATGTTTATATACGATATTAAAGACATATTAATAATTATTGAAAATAAATATATCATATAACTTCTTCCCTTACCATCCATTGAATAAATGATAACATCATTCTTGTATACGACGACTACCACCTCACGATGTGATGTGACCCTTTTTTATTATTGGATTGCATGGATAGTATATGTAAGTTTGACTAAATAAATTATATGATATTTATTATATAATTATAATTTTTTAATTATAAAATAACACTCTCTTTCTTTCCATCATGATCATTGAAAAATGGAAACATTTCTCATGATTACGTACAACTTATCCTCTCTATGATTGTAACCCAGTTTTTTCTTCATAATTATCCTTTATAATATGTTTTAAAAGTATAATTTATTTATAAAAATAATAATAATTTCATTATTATTATTCTAGAAATTATAAATTAATAATCCATTTGAATTTAGAAAACTTACCAAATTGATTTTGGACATATGACCCAAACATCACCAATACGTATGGTTAGACAAAAATGATTAAGTAATTGAATATAGAATGATAATAAATAAAATAAAAGTAAAAATTAAAATTAAAAAATTTCGAAATAAATTTAATAATTTACATAATTTTTTTATTCATGAATATATGGAACTGACATGCTGATTTGGGATCGAGTTAAGGGTTTTATTTCAAACTTATTTCTTTTTTACACATTTTCTTTTATACACATAGTTTATACTATTTGATGTGTATTCTAGCCCATTAAATATTACATCATGAATCATTCATACTTCATTTTATTTTGTATTACAATTAATTTCCATTAATCATGAGGTTTATGATTCAGAAATTACCAAAGCGGAAACTGTTTATGTTTCAATATCATTTTAATCAGAAGTATTTGTTCAGGAATTTTATTTATTCAAAATTATTTTATCACTATATAATTAAACCCTTCCATTTTATTTCCCTATGGATATTATTTTACATTTTAAATTAGTAATACCATTTTCCTCTCTTTTTACTTAAAAATATTTAGGAAATATTTTTAATTAAAACTGACTTTATTTCTATCTTCGATTGAAAACCCTTTATCTTCAACATCCATGTTTTATATAAATAATTGAACAATATTATTCTATGATTTTTTAAAGTAATTTTTAGCCTTTTTTATTTTTAAAAAATTGTTTAAATGAATGTTTTGATTGTTTTTCAAATTACTCAAATCTTGAGTTTTTACCAAAAATGCAAACGAAATATTTGTTTTAATGTGTACGGTATAAAAGTTATTTTTCATAATCTTGTCACTTATTTTCTTTGAAGATTAGTTAATAAGTTCCCATGTTTATTTTTAAAAAAAGTGTTTATAAAATATTTTATGGATTTTAATTTTTCAAAAGTGATTTCCAAAGTGGAATGGTTATTTTCCTTAAAAAAAGTATTGTTTTTAAAAATATTTCAATTCATCAATGATAAAAAAACATTAATGTTATGAAATGATTTTAAATTATGTATACATGTCGCTCACAAGTATACCATACTGATTCGTCTAACCTTTTATGAGTTAGTACATTCCTTATGGCCATTTCTCAAATGCCTTCATTATAAAATTATCCTTGATTGTGAAATAATGGAAGATTATGCAACTCATTTTCTTTATATGGGTAATTATTTTTTTATACCTTATAATTGATTTCTTTTATGTATCACACATAATTATTATGGTTGTTCCTAAATATCACTCTAATGCATTGGGTAAAGCTCTAGACTCATGATATATCCTTTATGGGATTAGGGACTAGAGCTAATTCATTATGGAACTATATCCATCATGTGATATTTTCAAGGTAATTATCCATATCTCATGTTTATTTAATGTTTTGTGTTGCTACCAAATTTTTTATGTTACCATGATCTTACGTTACCTTGTTCTCTATGTTATTATTCCTTGTGACTACTCAAGTTCCTTATATTTTATGATATCATGTTATATCATTTACTCAAAAATTATTTTTCATCATTATGTATATTCCCTTATCAAGATTTATAGATCAAACATTTATTCTATGCATTCCCTAGGCAATGTTATTCAGTTTTAGGAGAATAAATTGATTTAAGACCTCACTAATGGAAAGAAAAATGATAAGGATTTTATTATTTAGTTTCCCTTAATGTAATCTGAACGTACTCTTCCAAATAAACTAGTCCTCATGATCTTTGGTTTGAAATTAATGGATGTTTATGATAGAAATAATTATTAATTTGTGCGAAAAGATTTGGTCTCTATAAATGGTCCTTTGAGTTCAAACATGAATGATAGATTTTTATTATGAATTTCTATAATGTAATTTTGGATGATCCCTTTGTATTCCCTTAGGTTACATGATCATGGTTAAATTGGTGATTTTCAGTGGAAATATATTGATCCATGACACTTCCATCATGTTCGGAGACCAGTAATGTCCAAAACATATACAGTTATCTCTTGTTTTCTATATGAGGTCCAAGGCATGACTCAGTAACATTTTTTTGTCAAATTGGGTTTACTATTGCCTATATTATTTATTGAACATCATTAAGCCTCACACGAATATAGTATATTTAATATAGACACTATTGGGGGTCGCCTACTAAGTTTTATTCACACTGTCTAGGTTGTCGCTTGGTACCCAGAAATATGTCATGGATGCAAGTCAGGACAAGGTTAAGCACCCAGATTTTTATCCTTTATTATTTTATTAGGATGGGGCTAGGGAAATGGTATGTGGGATAGAGCTCATGATTTCCATGGTTTTATATAATTTTTTTTATTTTTCCATATTTTTATGTTCATAATTATACGTAAATTTACTATTATGTATCCATTCCTATTATGTGTGTTAGATAACTATGATATTTTAGGGGTTGTGACTAGGTATTTCAGAACCTTTTTATTTTATTTCGATGTCGTATACATGATGTATACATTATTATTGTTGTGTTTGAATCTAAGAAAAGAGTATAGTCATCCTATCATACCCCAAATAGACCCCAGATGTTTTTCGGTAGCCTCTAGTTTATGGGTAGTCACATTTGAGGACATCTGATGCCCCATCTCAAGACAACATTTTAGTGTAATCTGGGTTGGTACCTTATAGATTATACATCAGAATTACACTATAGATTTTAATGTATCTAAAAAATAAGTTTTGATTCACAACATCATCCATGATCTTATTGTGGTGTCTATTAGTAAAGATCATATAACATTGTATTGTGATGGTATTGTTGTAGTGTTTCTGGAAAAGGTTCTATTTTCCCATCAAAGGTTGAATAAAAAAATCTGGAAGTATCGCCTCTAGATGGATTTCTCTCAACTGGGTAGGGACATAGTGAGTAGAGTTAAGAAGGATGAAAAACATGGTGGACCCCTTGAATAATTATTTATTTTATCAGAAGAATGAGTATCATGTGGTATCTGAAAAGCTAGATATTTTTAGTAGTTATCATTAGAGAAAGTGGGATTCTATTGAATTTATTTCTATAGAACTAATTTCTACTTACTTTATGATTACCTATATTCATGGATTTTCAGCATTAAAAAATCACATGTTTATTGATATTTTATGTGACATAGAATATGATAATTTATTAATTGTATTTGTCATACAAAAAGTTCATAGTAGTTCCCCACTATTAAGAATATAAAAACATTTTGTGATAATGTTATTAAAGATAAGTTAAATGGCTAGATGATATCATTTGACCTGACAAAAATGATATAATCTATCAAGGGTAGGGATCTCCTAAGTCATTAATACATCTTCTCATGAAGTTCATCGTATGTAATATTAATAAATGATATTATGAAAACTTATCCCACTGGTAGGAAATCCACATTTATGTGGGTTATAGGATGTTCATATTAAAAGATGTCTATAATGGTCATTAGACATTAAAATAATAATTAACACATATCATGAGTCTTTTACTTTTATGAATGTAAATAAACCATAATGAAATATGTTCATGGAAATGTGGGGTACATTGGGTGTATCCAGATTGATATTGTATCAAGTAATGATATAGGAAAGGACTTTTCCCATCTATTCAATAATGGAAATGCATATCTCAGGCCCTCTTATGAGAATAAAACTACCTAATTATGTCCATATCATTGGAGTTACGTTTGAAGGTTTATTTATAGAAATTAAAAGAAAGAGACAATGAACATATAGGTTGATGACACCATCAAGAAACCTACTTTATTAGAGATATTGAGATAAATGGATTATATTACACATTGTATATTCATAGTATGTTGTATATCATTAAAACATTAACCTATTTATCTATTTGGGCCTTGGCATGTCTCAAGATGATAAAATTGGACTTGAGGTGGTGTAGCCTAATGATAATGAGAAAGGAACCTAAAGGGTATTACACTAACTGTATTCATGACCTCCATTAATTTATATACGAATTTAATAAGTTGGATAAATATTATTGTCATACATTTTTAGTAATTATTCTTATTAGTTTGATTGAAAATACCTAGTCACTAGTAATTCGAGATATATATATATATATATATATATATGAGTTGAATATTTAATAAATATTTATTGAGTGTGTAATTATTTATTTCATTACATGAATTTATAATATTTATTTTTTCTGGTTTATTTTCTAGGTAACAAAATATTCATTTTTACATGAATATTTAATCACAATTTTTTTAATATAATACTTATTTATTTATTTCTGATTAATATGGTTATATTTATTTATTTAAATAAATATTCATTATGTTATTTATGAAAAATATTGATAAGAAATGGAAAATTGTGTATAATGGTACGGTGATAAATTTAATATTAAATCTTATTTATATAAATATTAAATTATTTATTTAGGGAAATAATATTTATTTTACCCATGATTTTATCTCATGTCATGAAAATGATAATAGTTCTATTTTTATTATTATGACATGGGGATCACCAATGTCCCTTTTGAAATTATTATTTTCTAACCACATCTCTATTTAAACCTATCTATTAAATTTTTCAAAACCATGGCAATTTTTTAATCATTTTACACAATGAGTTCAAGAGAGGATTCTTTTAAGCCCTGAGGAGAGCTTTCTCTAGAGAACTCTCAAGAACATAGAATAATTTTCCTCCTCCACCAAATTGATTAATTCTCAATGTTAATTATTCTACTATGATCAATAGTTATAACTTAAATCACTAGATCCTTCCACTATAACACTCAAAGGATTTCAGGAAAATAATTGGAGGTTTATGGAACATATGCGGACCAGTGCTATATAGAATCTACACCTAATTCCTATGAAATGGTAATGGTATGAAAATTGTTCTTCATTTTTCTTAAAGGGGGATGCCTTGGTCAAAAACAAAAAAAATCATAAATATTATTAAAAAATAAATATAACAAGATTCTAAAAGATGGGATCATATTACAATATTTTTCATAAAAGGAAAGAAGATCTATGGGAAGGTCTTGGAACCAAGTAATGTCCTGATTGAATTCCATGTTGGCCAGAGCATCTGCGATCGTGTTTGATTCTTGATAAACATGTGCGGTGATATAGTTAAGATCACTAAGTGAATAGAAGCATTCCATCTAGTGGGTAGTAATCAGCCAAGAAAGGTGGATTATGTCGTTCCAAATTGCTTGGACGATAGTCATCGAGTCACTTCGGATCCAAAGGTTATTCCAACCAAAGGATTTGGAAAAGTTAATGGCATGAATCTATCCCATCATCTCATCTTCGAGGGAGGTGGAAATTCCACATTTACCCATTAAACATCCAAGGATCTGGTCATGGTGATTTCTGAAGACAACACCACACGCTTAAGGTCTCATATTGCCCATAGAGGTGCCATCGATATTGATCTTGATCCATCCTAGCATGGGGGATATCCAGAACACCTCCAGTCTATGATGTGGCTAATAAGAAATTTCCTTTAATCATGAGACGCCTCAGGATCACAAAGCCATGCACGGTGTTTCGGCAACATCCCTATTGAATAGATGCTACCTCTTGTATGTAAATTAAGATCCTCATCCGACCTTCATTTTGATAGAATGAGTAATTATTATGAATAATATCATTCCTATCATACCAAATCACATGGTGGAGTTCAGAAACTACAGCATGAAAGAGGTTCCTGATTTGTTGAGAGCCATCCATTTCTGTACATTATTTATGTTGATCTTTGATAGAACTAAGCTTCAACAATCTATAGTCAAAATTGTCAAGAATATTGTTCCAAAGAGAAGAATCAGTAGCACACGATAAAAAGATGTGGTTTGCATCTTCACTATGAGGATTACATATTTTTCATTTAGAACAGAGCTGGATGCCAAAATATTGGAGGAAATGTTCAGTGGGAACTCTATTGTGAGTAAGATGCCATGTGAGGTTGAATCATGATGGTTTTATCCAAGGCTTGTTGAAGTGTTTAAACCAAATATAGTCATTTTTTGAGTTACAAAAATAATGTTTGTTGAAATATTTTGAGTTGAGCATACCATTTTGAGTAGGTTCCCAAGTTAAGAAATCATTAGCGTGAGAGAAATAGTAGTTTTCAATAACCTTAAGAAAAGTGTTAGGAAGGTGATCATGTTAAGAGTTTAAAATTTCTCTGATAGAGTTGTTGGTATTATTCAGGGTTTGATCAGGAGGCATCATGGAAATTAAAGGAATTACAGTACAGTTATCCAACCAAAATTTCATGGAGTTGTCTCTGGAGACCATCCATCTAGATTTATGCATAATATTATTGTAGGCATTTTTTATGGAAGGCCAGATAGATGAGTTAATGAGGGTCGAATTGCCCATTTTAGGTTTATCAATAAACCTATTTTTTAGAAATAAGATAGATTCAGAGGTATTTTGAATAAGGTTCCAAGTGAGTCTTGATTGAAGGGATTCATTAAAGTAGTTGATATTTTTATTACCAATACCCCCATTTTCAATGGGTTTGCATCAAGATGACCAGGGAACAGTTACAAGTTTTCTTTCTATAGTGTTACTGGCCCAGATGACCTTCTTTATGGCTATGTTCATTTTTTTAATGAGTCTAACTAGACATTTATAGACCATCATTGAATAAACCATCTTGGTGACAATAGTGGAATTGACGAGGCAAGTCCTATCTTCCATATAGAGAGATTTACATTTCCAAGAAGATAGTTTATTTATAACTTGGTTAATAATAGTCATAAAGTGAAAATATTTGGGTCTACCCCAAAAAATGGAACACCAAGATAGGTGAAAGGAATCATTCCTTCTTTCAGACCCAGGTCACTGAGAATGTTACATTTTCTATTGGGAGGTAAATTCTTCCCAAAGATGATGCAATATTTGTTCCAGCTAATGGTTTGAACCAAAACCTCTTCATAGTGTGAGAGCGCATTTTTTAGGTTAAGAATGTTTCTTTTATCACTCTGAAGGAAAATGATGATGTCATCAACATAAAAGAGCTGAGTAGGAGTGTTCACATTCCTAGAGACATGAATGGGCTTTATTTTGTTCTAGTTCACCAGCCTGTTGATCAGATGACTGAGGTAGTTTTTTTACTATCGAGAAGAGAATGGCAGAAAGGGGGTCACCTTACCTGAAACCTTTTGTGAATTTAAAATATCCTATAGGTGTGGCATTGACAAGGATGGAGATAGATGCCGAGTTGAAGAGGGTTATGATTTTTGTTATAAAAGTGGTGTTAAAACCATATCCTTGAAGGACATTGAAGATAAAACTGCAGTACATAGTGTCGAAAGATTTTTTGATGTCAATATTAATAACTATATTGCCTCCCCTATTAGTTTTATTCAAATTATTAACACACTCATAGTTGGAGAAAATGAAGTATTGAATGGATCTTCCCATTATAAAACCAAATTGGTTCCAAGAGAAAATTTTGTTTGTGAGAGTGGAAAGTCTGTTGGCAATGATTTTTTTGATGACTTTAAAAAGGGTGTTGATAAGAGTAATGGGACTAAACAAATGAATCTCAGAGTCGTTATCGACTTTCTATATCAAGGTGAGAAACTGAGAATTTAGCGTGTGAGGGAGAACCTCGTTGGTAAAGAAGGTTTTTACAATTTTACAAACATCAATCTAAATCACATCCCAATAATGATGGAAAAAATCATTGTTGAAGCTATCAGGGCCTGAGGCACTATCAGGATTCAGACTAAAGATAGTGTCTTTGATTTTAGGATCCATCGGGGTGTTAAGAAGGATGTAGTT
This sequence comes from Viscum album, assembly GCA_963277665.1. Classification (NCBI taxonomy): domain Eukaryota; kingdom Viridiplantae; phylum Streptophyta; class Magnoliopsida; order Santalales; family Viscaceae; genus Viscum; species Viscum album. The sequence goes on along the minus strand of OY728120.1, from coordinate 1,377,438,245 downwards.
TTCCTCATCATTGACCACAAGGGAAATGACTTCGTGTAAGAGATCTTTGTTTATATCAGGACCACTGAAAATAGTTTCATAGTTGGAGACAATAGGATGTGAGATGTTATCCTCATTGTCAAGGAGCATATCTCTATCCATTAAAATAGTTAACGGCCTATAGGCCTTCCTAACTATATGAAGAGAATTGTAAAACTTAGTATTTCTATCACCATCTGTTAATAATTTTTCTTTAAACATTTGGTTTCTCATATTTTCTTTTAATGTGAGCAGGGAATTAAGTTTGACCACAAGGTTTAGTTCATGAGTAGGATCAGTGCTGAGATCATAGGTGGTGTTTATGTATTGAAGATCATTGAGATCTTTCTCAGGAGTCATGATGTCATTATTGTTTTTCTTGGCTTTAGAGCTGCACCATATTTCTATAGTCTATTTTAGATGTTTTAATTTGAGGCTACAGTGAAGTTCATCATTGTTACGAGACATTGAGGACCAAAAGTTTTGAATGATATGAGAGCACTCATCATCAGAGAACCAAGCATTGTTAAATATAAAAGGCATATGAGGTTTCATGTCTTTGGTGGAGACATTTACCAGGATGGGATGATGATCAGATTTCTGCATTTAAAGAGTAATACGAGAGATTGTGTCCCAATTATCTAAAGCAAGGACATTTGGAAAGGCTCTGTCCAGCTTATAGGCAACTACTTTGTTGTAGTTCCTTCTATAACATGTATATTTTTCACCAGTGAGATTGATTTATACGAGGTTATTGTCATCTATTGAGGTTTTAAATTCTCTTGTGGAAATAGAATCATGAGAGGGTCCAATTTTCTCGCATGAGTTGAGAATAGAATTAAAATCACCCATAATAAACCAGGGTGCATTAATATTTGTGCCATGATAAGAGAGGTCATCATAAAACGTTGTTCTTTCTTGGTATATATTCTTAGCATAAACAAATGAGAAAAAATATCTGGGTCATCAATATTAAAATATAAAGTAAAAATCTGATCAGAGATATTATAGACACTAGTATTCTGTAAAAAGAAGCAAGAAAATCCATAAAAATTCTTCATTAAGGTTATTAGTGATTCCACCAGTAAAAACAAAAATTTTTTGACACAAGTAAGAGTATTTAGAGGAATAGTTGATTTTTGGGTCTGCAATAGCAAATAAAAGAGGATGATGATTGTCAATCATTCATTTTAACACAATAAAGGTGTCAGAGTTAGCAATTCCCGGACAATTCCAAAAATGATCTTCATTAAAGTTTAGTTTTGTGGTTAGAACCCCTTTTTTATTTTTTCCGAAGCCTTTATTTCTTGAAGATCTTATAACTTCCTGATTATCATAGGTCTGTTCTTTATTATTGCTGGATTTTGTGGTATTATTCATAGCAGGTTCAAGTATTAAGTTACTCATAGTATCTACAGGTAGGGAGAGAGTTGTACCTGGTGCCTAGGAAGTTGATGCATCTTGTTTCTTAATGTTGTCCAAGTCTGAATGGCACTGCATTTGCTCCATATAAACATTCATAACCTACATGGTATTAGTTTCCTGTGCTGATAATTTTCTATTGAGTTCAAGCAGTTTAGGTTCAATGACATCAGTATTACAAGGATTATTTAGAGTCTCAACACATCCAAAAATGGGATGGTTGCTTATAGTGTTAGACTATGGTGGGAAAATAGAAGTTGGTTCATCATTTTTAATTTTGATTTCATTATTAAGTATTAGAGATGTGCCTTTGTTAGTAGGTTTCATTGATGATTCCTTACAGTCTAGAGTTGCGGGTTTCATGTTACAGGACAACATGGAAACAATATTAACACCAGACCTATCAGAAGAGGAATGTGTAATAGTAGAGATGCATGTAGAAAGTTCTTCTCCCTCCCAAGGTTACTTGATTTCTATCAATTTTGTATAGTTGTTGGTGTTTTGATTCTGTGAAAGAGTTCGTACTGAGGGTGGAGTTCCCTTAAAAGAGTTGACAGGTTCCAGTTTTTTTTATTGTTTCAGTCATTTGATTAGTAGTGGATTCTGTTATGACTAGAGTGTCATTCTGGGTGGCTAATAGTTTTCCAGATTATAAAGTGTGCCCAGTGGAAGTCTGATTTTTAGAGAAAATAACAGATGTGACTTGACTGTGAGGACAGTCTAAATTATCTATTTTGTTGCTATATTCAACCTTTAACTCTGATATTTCAGTGTCATTTACAGGATGTGGATTCTAGATCTATCTAGTACTCTAACACATGGTGTGTTTCACCATATTTTTAATTGAAAAGTCTCAGGACAATCATCCTTATGTAGAGGTGTAGAATATGTGTTGAAAGTATTGCAGATCACTTGATCAGGTGACATATCCCTCTTACCCAGATTAGGATCTGCATCTTGTATGAGGATGGGCCTTGAGGTTTGACCGAATTTTTCCATCTCATTGTATATCCTTACGGTGTCTAAGACTATATTTTCTAGTTCTTCCAAAATGATTTGATCATTAATATAGGTGTCTTCCTCTTCTTTAACATATACCAACTTTATATATGTGGTACCCCCTATGTGTGTTATACTGTGTTTTTTGACCCAGATTCCAGTTTTCCTTTTGGGGGGTTTAGGTATCTCCATCATGGGAGCTTTATCTTTTTTATTTCTCATAGTTTCCTTCCAATAATTCTCAATTGGCTAGATTACTTTTCTTCTAATCACCCTACAATTTGAGATTGTGTTACCAATAATTTTAAAAAGGAAACAAAAGAGAAGTTTCCTCTCATGTTCAATTCAGATTTCTATTTTGTATTCATTCGTAGTGAAGTTGATTGTGTTAGGGAGTTATGAATCAAAATTAATTTCCACCATTATTCTAGAAAAGATCCCTAGGGCAGTATTTAAAGTTTTGTGATCAATTTTTTGAGGGGTCCCTATGCATAAGACAATGTCATTTAGAATTTTTTTGTGGAAAAAGAACTAATTAAATCCATGAATTTTATCCCAAACTTGTCCCATTGTGTTTCTGTATATGTATGGATTAGAAGTAGAGTCCCAATCAGAAATTTTAAGCAGTCCCGACTTTAGATTAAGGATTCCAGTCTTCCAAACCTTCTCTAAGTATTCTTGTGATTTTAACAGTATGTGAAGTAGCCTTTTCCTATTGGAATCAGTTTCCAGTTCAAAACATTCCATTAATGAGAAATACGCGTATGAAAATCAGAAAGAGGCCAAGGATGATCACCTTTATGGTAGGAGACACGGCCAATGATAGAGAATTAGAATATTTGTGTGCGTTGATGAAGATAATCCAGAACTATTTCCACAAAGAACCCACTATCATCAAGTCTCTTGACAAGAGTAGGCTTCTTCATAATTTTTGTGCTTGGATCAGAGCTCTTCAGCACATCCAGAAACGATATCCCTTGGTATCTACAAAAGAAAAAATGGATGCGTGTATACTCGTCAAGGGAATCTTCCGTATGAACTTTCGCAACAGAATCATGAAAATGGAGTGTTTTCTTCTTTCCAGTAGTCACTAAATGATGGGATTTGAACCACCCAGGCTTGAGGAAGTCCTCTATGTCTGTGCGATCAAGAATTTATGGTAGAGGAGCCCGAATTGCTTGAGGGTTCAAGTCGACAATATTTCTTCATTTGATAATCAATAATGAAGAAATAAATTCAATATAATTTAATTATCTATTTAAACTAATTAATTATAAATTATATATAGAAACATCCTATATTCTTAATTTCAATGTTGTGGTAAATTATTCATATATTTAATTCCATTTTTCAGGATGTTCTTCATCTTGTACATCCAATATAATTCATAGAAAATATGACTTGGAGACTACCTAATAGATGCTTCCACTATGCCTATAATCTTCAAAAACATATCATTCTCATAACAACATAAAAAACCAAATAAAAATTTGAATATATTATAATCAAATCAACATGAAAATGAAGAACATAAAATTAATTATGTGGACCTAATTTCCAATAATTTCCATCTTGATATAGATTTTTTGATGAATATCACTTAGCATTAACCAAAATAATATCATCTCCATTGCTAGTAAAACTAGGACCAGAATCCACAAAAGCTATGAGAGGATAACTTGGAACTCTAAAGGTGTTCTATAACAAGATCGTTGAATATTAATCAACAATAGGGAAGGAATAGAAAGCTTAATCTTCATCCTGATAGATCAGCCCTGCCATATGACAAATGAGATAGGCCATACCCTTTTATAGTGATCCCTATATCAATGAAGAGGAAAAGTGTTAGTTGTTATTGTCTAGTAGTTTCCAAAAAGTATATAAAATTTAATTTTTTATTATTGTATTATCATATGAACACTTCAACGATCGTATATTATTTCAGAATCCATTAATAATCTATTTCAATAAATAATAACTCTAGAAAAACTAATTGGAAAATGTGGAAATTTTCATGTACCCAATTTATCATATCATAAGTTGAATCACATAATATGATATAAGATTAATATTCTTTCATATACATGTAATGATATTGTCACATCATATAAAAATATATGCATCACATCCATATCATGGATTAAGGTATGGATGAATCATACAATATGATTCAACATATATTAGTGTACATACATAAATCTCAAAGATAACCTAAAATGTTATAAAGTCTTTATGAAAAATCTTCAAAACTCTTTATGAATCTAACCAAACTCCTTTGGATATATTATATGTAACACCACCTGATTTTGGAATAAATATTTCTCTTAATTTATATTATGTTTGGAAGCTTATTCCAAAAATCTTCCCAAACTAAAATGTGTCATGACATATTATATGAATATTATAGATAAAATTTTAAAATAATAAAACATGTATTAAATAAATATATTTTAATCAGTTATAAATTCATAAAAAAATAATATTAAGAACACATATAGTTTTAAAAGTCCATTATTTCAATAAAAGGAGTTTTTCTTTATATATTTTATTTTAAAATAAAAAATAAATTTTTAAATTTTTAAATTTTAACCCTATAAAATGAATTAAATTTTTTAGTTCATAAAGTCAAGATTATTTAACCCTGAAATTTTGGTATTTTTCTAATATAATTGATTTTTATGTGAATAGTGAAAAATATGATTTTGCTATTACTATCACATTTAAAAAATTGTCATAATCAAAGAATGTCTTAAAAAAATTTGAAACCAACTATTAATTAAATTTTTATATTTATAAATAAAATTAAATCATTTTTAAACTATGTTGAATTTATAAAACCCTTGTTTAACATTTTAGAAACATCAGAATTATTTTACTCCAAAAATAATTTCTATTCGCTTATATTATTAGTTTTCATCACTTGTAGAAGTGAAATATAAAAAAAATTACTTAAATATTATGATCATAAGGTTAATATTATTTAATAAGTATAATTTCATTTTTATAAATGAATGTTTGATTACTAATATTTAAGCTAATGCCTACGATAATATTGAAAGGTTTATTTCAAAACAATCTTTTATTAATGTTGTGTAATTTTTTTATAATATAATAAATGATATATTATTTATAATGAATATAATTTTATGTATAAAATTATATAAAAATATAATATTGCTCATTAAAATTTTAATTAATTTTCTATAATATTAATAACACATAATGCTTAAAACATCATTTTTCTTCAAAAACGAACTTTCTATAAATTATATGTTTTGATATAAAAAATATTTTTCCAAATATTTAAAAATATATTTAGATTAAATTTTGTGTTGATTTAGTTTCATTACATAATAATTTGGTAATATTTTTATCAAAAATTTTGAAAAAATAATTACATAGGTAAAAATAAATTATATAGGAAAAACCCAAAAAGAAAAATAAGTAAAAACCCAATGATAAAAGACTAAATAAATATATAAAAAATGGAACGAGAATAATGGTTCAGTGTTTATAGGACTTATCTCAATCCCCAGCCAATTAATTTTCATTTTTTACCCTTTTACCTTGGAATGGTGTCATGAAATTATTTTAAATTAATGAGTAATTGCAAAATTTTAATATTCATTACTTATAAAAGGGGATCAATTACACCACATTTATCCACCCATTGTAAAGACTTATATTTAATAAAAATCTTCCCTACTCTCCCAAAAACACTCTCCCCATTTCCTATAGGTATGTTTCTTTCCCAAATAACAATCTATGTATCTTGAAGGTGTTACCCAAGGGAGAACATCCAAAGGGGGAGGTAATGTTCTCAACTGAACTCAATTAGTTCATTTATTATTTTACCCTCTCAAATATACCATATACATGAAATAATGATAAAATCAGTATATTAATATATTTACATATTATTATACTGTTTTAATATCACTTTTCTACCTTCCTCTAGAACTATTCAAAATATGAACACTTTGTCATACATACGTACGGACTACATACTCTATGAACGATGTGCTTATTTTTTAATCGCCACCTTCCTCTGATGGTTTTAGAATTATATTTAATATATTAATATTAGATTTATAACATTATTAATATTTTATAATTATAAATCATTCCCTATATTCCTGCCAATCTATGGAAAACAAATTTGGTGCTCATGTATACGTTTGGATTGCCTCCTTCGCAAATGTAAAGTATTTTGTTTTTCACTCTAATATCTAATTATTTATCCAAAACTATTTTAATATTATAAATAAACTTAAAAACAAATAATTATTGTAATTATGATTATTAAATAATGAAAATATTCTAAATGAATCAATTACTTAACCATACCCGCCCATAGATTATAGCATGTTCTTGTTTAGGTCACTTTGACTGCCTTTAAGAACAATGATATAAATTGATATCAAGGGTAAATAAGGATACTTTAGTATTAATTATATTTTAATATAATAATTTAGCGATTATGTTTTATTTAATTTACTGGTAAACATAAAATCATGCCTATTGTTAAGATACCATCACATGTTCATTAAAATTAACGAAACAAGCTCATCACCAAAGTCATCATCAAGAATCAAAAATAATATAATTATAGAATAAAATTAAAACATTATAAATAATTTTAAATATATATCACAATAAATATAATAATATTGTGATAATGAACCATAAATCTGTAAATAATAATCAATACAACCATTATGGGACTAGTACTAAATAAAGAATCAAAACTAATAATATCACATGAAAAAAATAAAATTTTTCCACCTAGTATATTTATAATAATGATTATACATTAAGCTTATAAAAGGTTATAAATGTTAATATTGATATCAAATAGTTGATTAATATATTAAATTTTTGGTTATATAAGAGGATAAAGTGATTTCATGGAATTCAGGTATTATTGGAATAGTTTCTTGATCACAATTTTCCTTCAATGAGATGTGACTTGTGATCACAACTTGTTTAATTTTTTAGGTGTATATATTGGAAATTGATTTATTTTATCATAATTCTTCAAATAATATATTTAATTTACAAATACATCTCATGTTATATCTTTCATATGTATACATTTCGAAACGTAATGATGATGTATGTGTTTTTGTTAACTCAAACCACATTCTTTGAGTTATAATGTCTAATCATGAACTTATTACTTTTTTTTCTTCCACCATATGATTTTATACTATAATTTATATATCTATCTGGTCAAAATGACACTTTTAATTCATATATTCATCCTCATTGATTTTTCCCCATAAAATTTTTACATTGTTTAGAATAATTCTCATTCTCTTCAATGGTAGTATCTCTTTCATGTAAATGTTTTCTCTTCCCACTAATGATCTCCTTTATATTAGGAAAAAATGTTATGTGTTATCTCATATAACCTTTAAATTTAAATTTTTCTATTTTAAGAATTAGGTTTTATTGACCCATTTTACAATGTGAATTTTCAAAACAGGTGATATAAAATATTCAAATGGTTTTCCATTCAGAATTATAAGTTTTATCTTCTAATACATATTTACTCTAAAAACCATTATATAATTTCAAAGGATCTATTAATTAATATCCTTTAAAAATTCAATATTTTAAAAAAAATCAATTCACCATTTTAAAAATTACTTTTGAATGTGACTCATAACATTATCTTTTATGAGTATGGTAAAAATTGTTTTTAAAGAATTTTTTACAATTCCTCTCAAGGTAAAATAATTATTTTTTATAAATATATCATTACATTTCATAAAACGTTTTTCCAAATAATTTTAACTATTTATTATTTTGAGAATAAAATGAAATATTCTTAAAATTGTTTAAATAAATAGTTCTATTTTTAAAATAAATTCTTTATTTTAAAGGAGATTTTAAAGGCTTGTGTTTCAAAGAAAGAACTCATTAGTGTTTATATATATTCTAAATGAACGTTTCTGAAAAAAAAATATCATTTAAAATTTTTTTTGAATTTTTTTTCTTTTAAGGGGTAATTTTTGATAATCTAAAATAATTTCTATTTAAAAAAATCATTTTTAAGGGGGTTTCAAGCCTTAAAATGGATTATTTCCTCTCATTTTATTGGGTGATTTATCCAACAATTTTAAATAATGAGTTTTAATCTATGTAAATATAATTAATCCTCCTTATGTTAGAGTTGGGATAGTTTTAATCTCTGTCCAAAATCTTTCTCTATATGGAATATGGAATGTTCTAGGAATTTTTTTCATGAAACACATCTTTTTTCCACCGATAAATTAAAATATTTCTAAAGTATGATTTTTTTCATGTTCTAATGGCTCAAATATGTATGGATGATTATTTTTATGAAGTATTATTCACTATAACACCTTATAATCCACTTTTTAAGATTTAAATCACATGAGATGATGAATTTTTGTGTGAATGTTATGCAAGTTTCTTTGTTCACAACTTCATCTTGTAAATGTGATATTTGTAGCATTGTTTACCATGTTTATGTGTGTATGTGATCTAGGGAGATTTGTTCCCAAGTGTTTCATATGAATGTGATGTGGGTATCTTTGTAAAAAGGTTTTTTGGGTGAACGTGATGGGGGTATCTTTATTAAAAATTTTGTCATTTGAATGAGATGTGAGTATTTTCTTTCTTATATTTTTTGTGTGAACATGATATGGGTAGATCTGTTCATAAGTTTATTGTGTGAACATGATGTTTCTATTATATTTCATAGATTTTTTGTGTCAACATGTTGTGGTAATATTTTATCACAATATCATCTTGTGAACATGATGCAAGTAAATATGTTCAATGGTTTGTTGTGTAAACATTGTGGGTGTAACTTTTCTCATAAGTTTTTTGTGTGAATGTGATGCGGGAAATTTTTTTATAGGTTTTTTCTGTGAATGTGAAGTGGGTATATTTTTTCCCATGTTGATTGTGTGAGCATGATATAGACTAATTTTTTCCTATGTTTTTTCATGAACATTATGTGGGTAGATTTATTTCATAGTTTTTCATGTGAATGTGATTTGAGTGTAATGGTTTACAAGATTGTATACGCGTATGTTTTTTTAATAGTTCCTTATTATTATTTTTCACATATTTATATTTTATTCTTATGATTGTTCCCATAGATCATGTTTATTGTCACTTATTTACACACTCTTTTTTATATTTTATGATTATTAATTTGAGATTATATGTAATTATATCATGAATTATATATAACTCATATTGTTCTCAGTATTATTAATAATACATTTCTACCATGATCATGTCTATTCATGTTTTTATAATCTAACCCTTTATGTCATGTTGATAATTATTATCTTACATAGTGTGGAGTTCACCCATTTCTTATTTTTTCATTCACCGTATTAAAAACATGAATATAACTTACAATAATTTTATAAGAGTGTCTTGTGTGGCATAATTATGGGAAAACATTTATGAGTATCATAAAATAATAAGCCTATATTGTTGATAATCAATGGCACTACACCTTATATTCATAGGATTTTGGGATTATTTATGATAATTAATGTTTAGGTTTTGGAGATTATGTAAAATAAAGATAGGTTGATCCCATTTTGTATTAAATTGGGTTCTAAAGGAAGTATTTTTAAACCCACATCCCTAAGTCCAAGTCGGGGGAACCTTACATGGTCTTAGAGATGGTTTTATTTATTTTTGATGATTATTTTAATTATTTTTTTGGATCTTTATTTGTGAACTTTTGAGAAAACTATAAGGATAATTATAAGTGTGGATAACATCCTAAACATTCAAGGAAGTTTTGACTATATGGTTTTCCTAATAATTACATATTTTTCTAGATAATATTAGGTGGATGTGGTTATGGTACAAAGTTTTATAAAATTAATCACCGTAAAACTACTGGTTGAGTACAAGGATTATATTTTCTTAGTGCATGATAACTGGTCCAAAAGAAAAATGTCTGGCTAGACACTACTGGGGGATATTATTTGGTTAATAATATGCTATTTATGAACGATTACAAAGTATAAGAAAAATATTTTATTTTATTGTTAGAGAACCTAATAGGAATATGAATAAAAACAGCCTATGTTAAACTGAAGAATATACAGTTTGGTCCAATTATTTCATAGTTGAAAAAAATTATCTTATGTTTAAATGAATGATTAATATGAGAAGACAACTATGGATTGAGTTATCCTATTCATAAGATAATTTATTATGATTTAATAGGTTGGTATCATAATAATTTTGGTTTCAATATTTGGTTGGAAAGAGGATAATGAAAATAAATATGTGAATGGTATGTCCCTAAAATCTCCCATAACAAACTAAAGAATCATATTTGGAAAAACAAATTAAGCTAAAGGAAAAAATATATATACATTACACTTATATGGGGAATGATTAGTCTGTTATTATAAAATATTGAGTGGTGTATATATCAATAGAAAATACATCTTGATTTTCCTATGGATCCATTACATTCTTTCGTTATTGAAATATAATTAAAATTGGGAGGATTTTACTTATTTAATGGTGGGGAATGTAAAATCTCATGATTTTGGAATATATTTTCTCAAAAATAATTTTATTTTCAATATATTTCTCCACACACAATAGTGAATTCAAAACAATCATGTAATATAATAAGATTATTATTAATAAAATTTATGAATTTAAAATCTTCTAGTAAATAAAATAAATTTAATCAATTAGAAATTCATATAAAAGAGGGTTAAAAATAATTAAATTTTTTAAAAGGGAATTTTTCATTAAAATCATTGTTTTTTATATTATATTTTCAATTAAAAGATAAATTTATAAATTTCAAAATTCTAATTTTTTAAAATGAACTTTTTTTATTTTATAATTCTAAATTATCATGTGGTGAATTTTCGATATTTTTACAAAATAATTTCTATTTCGGTGTTTAGTGAAAAAAATATCAATTTTTCTATTATAGAAACTTTTATGATATTATCATATTAACACCCTATAAAATTTATTTAAAATAATATTGTACATGATATATTTCTTAATAAGAAACACACAGATTTAAGTGAGTTGTGATATAAAATAAAAATATTATTATGTGAACATTATAACCTAGCCATCAAATCAGTGGTATAAATTAAAATAACAAAATTATGAATATATATGTGTGTGTGTGTGTGTTTATAGTATGAAAATTTATTTAACAATTCAAAATAAACATGTAATCAATTTTTAATAAAAAAATTTACGTTTCAAAAATATGTGCTATTAAAAAAATAGTTTTTATTTAATTTTTTGCAACAACATTGTAATTAATTTATACTAATTTTTATAAATTTTATTTTATTTAATGAATATAATTTTTGAAATCATCATGTAAAAATTATATTAGCATAAATTTTTGGGATTTTCATAAAAATATTTATTTTTCTGTGAATTGTGAAAAATTATGATTTTTGTTAAACTTTCATTACATTTCATTAAATTTATTAATTTAAATTTTAAATTCTGTCTAGTTTAATATTCAAGTAATATAATTACCCCTTGATTAAATATAATCTAATTAATTATATAGTAACCATTATTATAATTAATTTTGAAATATATTCATTTTAGGATTAAAAACACATTTTTCTAATTATAGTTTTTTGTTTCATTTTATTCATTAATATTAAAATTTATTTCTACAACTTATATATATTAAATCTTGAATAATGGAATCCATATTTTTAATCATGTGGTTAAAATTTGATAAATAGGTCTATTTCATTTTTTTCATTGCGAATGGTATTCAAGGTATATATTTTTCTCATTGGTAAGGGTAAAAGAGATAAAACATGTTTAACAAAAACAACATGACTTAATTTAATTTTAATGGTTCCTTTAAAACTTATACATCTTCTATTAAAATTGTTAGCCATTTATTTACAATTTACTTTGATAATGACCTTAATATTATTTTCAATAAAGAATAAATTCAATATGTCACTCTCTTTGTCAAAATATATATAATACTTTTTTATAGGAATAAAGTAATGTAATGTTGAGTTATTAATGGTTATTTTAAATATTAATGATTTATTTTATCACGAGAATTAATTTTTAATTTTTTATGGAACAATTACCTTAATTGTTTATGAAACACCAACATAGTACGTATTAAAGTTATAGAAAAATAAAATTAAATATTTTAAAAGTATTAAAGGTAATAAAATATGGACTATTTTTTATTTTTCAAGAATTTTATGGATAAACATATTATATTATTAATATGTTAAAAAAATTTATTCAAATTCCATTTCTATCTCATTTTCTATAAAGTCAAACTATGTGAATAGTCTATAAAATGTGTTTAATGGTATCTTATGTCAACTAATGTTTTATTAAATGCTTTAAAATTCATAAACATATAATATTTTTTTCACATAACGGGATATGGTAAATAATATCAATCATTTCCCAATTTTGTTTCAATTTTCATTTTATAGTCAACCTGGAGACCACTAAAGAGTAAACAACATTTATATTTTGGTAATTAATAAAAGGGTTAACTAGGGGGTTAAAACTTATAGAAAAGGGTTAAAACATAACCTAAAACTATATAAATATTATTTTATGATGGTATTTAAAATAATAAAGTTCATATATTCTAAATATTTATAATTTTTCCACTTTCACATGAAAAAACAATTTATTATATTTAAATCATTTAATTAATTCCAAGGGTACCCCTCCCCTCACTTATAAATTTCACATCATCTAATTCAAAATGCACAAATTTTGAGCACTATAAATCAGAAAATACCTTCTGTAATATCATTATATCTTTCTTCCCCATGATTTATAGCATTTTTAGTTACAAGATTATAATCCTCTCATGAATTAAGGTGTATACCAATAGAGGTTTCTCAAAGAAGATGTATAACTCTTAACTATGTACTTTAAATTTTTTTACCTTGATACCTAATATAAATACATGTTATCCACTATAAAGTTATGTATTAATTATTATATATGTTATTAATTTTTATTATAATTAGGGAATAGAAATTATCCAACTCTTTTCCATCCCATGGGAAAATAAAACAACACTTATGCATATGTGTGGACTACCACCTCCACGAACCGATGCATTTCATATTTAATCACCGCTTCATGTTATTTGTTATAATGATTGGTTTAATTAATAAATATGATATATATGGTATTTTTATAGGTTTTAGAATTTTAATTATTATTTAGTTTTTATTCATTTCATCCATCAAAAAGTGGAAACATCACTCATTCATACATAAAGATTATTATCTCTACAAAGTGATATAATTCCATTTTCATCACATATTTATGAATATTGAATATATATATATATATAATAATTATATATTAAACTCATTCAATTATTAAAAAAATTATACTTGATGGGCCCATGATCAAATTACAAGGACATGGACTACTGAACGGAAACAACCATTAAAAATAATGTAGTTATCACTTGGAACAATGATTTTAAAAAGTAAATGTTAATAAATAGATGATAATATGTTATCAGTAAATAATATATGGTATGATATAAATTAGTATGTTTCTATAATATATTTATAAAATATATATATTTTTTATATAGGAGGTTTTAATGTGTATTAAGAAATGCAAGACATAAGATAAGAATTTATGTTACAATATCATTTATTTATGGGATTGCATATTTTAAATTTCAATTAATGAAAATTTTATTAATATTATCCATTAAACACAATAAATTATTTTATCCTATGGTTATGCCTATAATTTTAAATTATTAGTTCCATTTTTATATCTTTGGTACTTAAAATGATTGAGAAATTGTTTTTAAAGAAATGTAGACCTTATTTTCAATTTTGTCGATGAAATTTTCATTCAATGTATATGATCTTCCCAATTGTTTTATAAAAGTAATTAAAAATACATGAATTTTTTTAAAATTTTAATTTTCAATACCTTTCTATTTATTTCCAATGTCATAAATATGAATCTTTCTTTTTTTGAAAAATTCATTTTTTTAATTTTTTTTCAAAGTGGGAGAAGAATATTTTCTTTTAGAATATACAACATGAATAGATTTACCTGCCATCATGAAAAAAATTTATTTGAATATTCCGTTAAAATTTTCAATGGTAATTTTAAAATAAAATTATTTTATCAATATCCTATTACCCTTCACTTAAAATATTATCAAATTAAAATGATATTTTCACATGTTTTCAAAGAATTGTTCGAATTTTATTTTAAATTTATTTTTAATATATATAAACATATTTTAAAGTTTTTTTATGATTGAATAGGTATTATATCAAAAGAAACATTACTTTTTCTTTTTATAGGCAGATTTTGGTTATGTAATGATAAATGTTTTATGAATCTAGTTTATTTTTCACAGGTTATGTTATGATGAAATTGTGAATGCTTTATGATCTTATGGCACACAGATGTATAGTTTTCATTATGTGGTGGGTGGTTCCATTAAATCCCAATAATTAATTAGTTAATTCATTATATCTTTTGAGAAAATTAGGGGAAATGATTTTATGTGCTCGATCCACCATGGGAAATAGGTGGGAATTCCAGATCCATTATAATATGTGAGACATGTGGTGATATCTGATGTTCTATGATATAGGAAATATGTTTTGATGCCTGATCCACTATGATATGATGGTCTCATTAGATAACATTGGCATATGATATATTTTAATTTCTGATGATAGTGTTACACTATTATGACTTTTTTATATTATTATGTTTTAAACTCATGGCTCATGGTTACTTTTTTTATGAGCCCCCAATTTTGTGACGTACTAAGGTTTTATGTCATGAATCAAGATTTTGATATATGAATTTTTTGGTATGATTTTATATTGATAATAATAAGTTATAATAAACTTATTTTCACTATTTTATTACAAATTATCATTGACTAATTTCTCCCTTCTTTATCATTTCTAGGCCTCTGAGGTCATCTCTTATTATGTTTTATTTTTTCCCCAAGTAATGAAAAAGGGTACTAAGTTTGATATAAAAGGGTGCCTTATGTAAACAAATATGTTAGAGATGATGAATATTATACTTAAATAAAATTTTTATGTATATAATATTTATGCATACTAAAACTTTTTGGTTCTCACTAATGTTTATTTGGGAGATATATTGAATATTCATTGAAAATATATAATATCTATCTATATTATTATTGGGTCACTATATCTGGTATTATAGAAGAGCTTAGTTATGTTTCTATATTAGGATTATATAAATTTGGTGAAAACCAAGTTAGTAAGTCTATTAATAGGATGACATCCTAAATATTTGGTAAAATAGGGATTTTATGACTTTCCTATAAAATATATCTCTCTGGATACTGGGAACTAGATTCAGTTGTGGCACAAATTCACCTAAGGGTAAAATCTATGAAAGGGGTATATTTGGTGTTAACTTAGTCATCACTAATGCATTATGAGTGCGTGCAAGAATATACACCTGGATAGAATAGTCTTGGGTGATAATATTAAGTTAACTCACATGTTATTTATGAACCATTATGAATGATTTGAATAGATGATGACCGTGAATTATATAGGTTAATCATGGGGTGTCATAGATAGAAAATAAGCTTTAATGATTAAGATATCCTATGGTTGATTTTATATGAATATATGATTTATCAAAATGATTATTATTACTCACATGATGATTTTTGGTTTTAGATGGTGGTTGGAAAAAAAATTATTTATGTTGAATATAAATTTGATGAACAATGGAATGATTTCCTTCATAAGAAACCTAATTAAAGAGGATCTAGAATAAAAAACCAATTTATTATTCCAATTAATTTATCTCATTATGTGATTGAAACCCTCAACTTGGGTGAGTTTCCTAACACACCTAATAAGATAAAAACAAATTTCCCAGGGAGTTTAGTTGACTAGGACCATATAGGGAGGAATATTCATCTACCTATATGTGAAGTATGTGGGAATAAGTACCCAGGGAAATTTCTCAAATGAATGATATGGTATTTTATGTGTGAAAAATAAGAGAATAAAGAAAAAAAATTACGAGGAAAAATGAATATTTATATGGCGGTAAACGAAGTTCATCCTATGGTTCCATTTATAGTTGAATGAATTATATGTGGAGAACTTGGGAATTATTTATGTCAATGCCCTAATGCAAGGGAAAACTAATAAACTAAAAAGGGACATATGTTAAAACAATTATTAAAGTGGAATTAAATAAGTGTTTATATATTTGGAATTGAGAATTATTTTGTAGAATCCTGTTATCAATGATATTCTCCTTATAGGATTCATGAAATGTCTAAGGATTATTCTAGAGTAGTTTTTTAATTAAGGATTCTCATAAATTTTTTTATTGGTATTGATATCCTTGAAAAATTATTTAGTAGTAAGGTGATATTTTTAGAAAAAATATGATTGAGGTATAGATAACCCTTAATATGTGCATCACATTGTGATAAAAATATTTATTATAATTAAATATATTATCGTTGTTGATAAAGTAAATTTGATATTTTTCTAGAGGTAATTTTTGGAAAGAAATATGAGTTTATTGTGTTTTTACACCGATTAGAGGAATTAAAGGAATCAATCATCATATTTTGTGGACTATATGATTAGGATATATAAATTTCTGGTAAATGACATTATGAGAGACTGTTACTTTTTATGGATAAATTTTAAGATGATAATATAAGAATGTGTTATTAGATAATTCTAATCTGCGGGTTTCAATTTCAGTCAACAATATTTTCAATATTTTTTAGATTAGTTTGATATTGGGTGTATTTTTAGAGATTTTGGATATTTTTGTATGAATATTTATTCATACAAGATAACTTTTAAAAACCATTTCATTTTTTGTAAATATTAAAATAGAAGAGGAATGAAATTATTTTGAAAATATTATAATATATTAAAAGTTAGCTTTGGCATTGGGGTATAAAAATTCATCTTGAATATTTATTTCTTGGATTAAGAGATGGGATATAATTGGAAAATGAATGAATCATAACTAAAGGATAAAAATATTCTTTTTAAATTGAATGAAATTAAAGAAGTATATTTTATTTTTTACTCTATCTCTTTAGTAAGATAATCTATAAACACTGGGATAAGGATCTCAAAAATAATTTATCATTTTACCTTTATTTCTAATTTATTTTTTGGAGTTATTTATACCTTAATGATTTATGGTTTTTGGTCATTAAATTTCTCATGATCATGTTCTATATCACTCTTTATTATTCCTAGGAAATTAAAGTCCTCCTTTATATCTAAATTTTCACTTCTTGAAATTGTTCTCCATATCTAGGAACTATATTATGTGTTATTTCTTTTAACCTTTATGTTACCTTATTTCCCTTTTCAACGGACTTTTTATTATCCCTTTGTATGATGTGTGTTTTTAATAAAGGTATTTTAAAATATTAAACATTTGATTAGTGAGGTAAAAGTTTTGATGGTTATTTTCATGAACAAAACCAACTACCTTCATACAATGATACCCAAGATGGTCCTAACATGTCCTGTAGGTCGTTATCAGTCTCCATGGGTTGGAGACTAATACAAAAAATCATATCAAAAATAAGAGGCAATGGTTTCCCCATAAGAAAAAAAGTAAACAGCTGATGAATAATCATGATAAAATTAGAATTCCGAACACCCCATGAAGAGAAAACCCCCACAATAAGATAGATAAATATAATAAGGTAAAAAATAAACCAAAGGAAAAAAACAAACATAAATACAAAGTATCACAATGTCTATGAAAAAAGTGGGCTATTTCTCCACCGGTCTCCATCATCACTTTAGAGTCTCGAGGGTCATGCATTCCCACCACCTCTTAGTGGTACTTTTCCTTTCAATGGACCTGGTATAACAATATCTCTAAATACCCAAATTGAAAGTAATATTGTGAATTAAATAGCCCAGTAGGGTCTCACGGAGTGTGCCATAGTAAATTTTATAAAAATTATACCATTTTTGCATTCAATATAAATAAAACATGGCATGGAATCACATTTAAATATTTTAAACCAAAACATGATTTCAAATCAAAAGATGTAATATTTTTCAAAACAATAAAAAATCAACATTTTATATAAAACATTTAAATAAAATAGCTGGAATGAATAAAATGGTTATAAAAACAACGGCATGTAAAATGAATTTAAACATAAAAATGAACCATGGTAATAAGACTTAAGGTATGTTAGTTTCTAAATTAGGGATCCTCACACTCCCTAATCACCATCATGGATCATTTATTTGGGAACACTCCCAGATTCTCGAGACATCTGGATAATCAATCAACACCCCATTAGGGGACCCATCATGAGAAATCATGTTGAACTTCATTTAGTTAGTATTATCACCATCAATCATTTTAAATGGATTTAGAGTCCTAGTGTGCTTATCCAAATCACCTACTAACTAATTATGATCACATGTGATTCAATAATTCATTAATTATTAGGAAAATCATTCATTTATAATAAAATCATCATTCAAGATTCAATTACCCCATTTTTGGTTCCAATTTACTTATCAATTTCAAAACTAAATCAGAAGTTTTTACCAAATTCTTTCCTTTTCAAATAATATTTCATTTTAATCAAATTTTCTCAAGAATAAACTGCAACTCATTAATGAAAATCAAATTTCTATACAAACCAACTTTTTTTCAAAATTCAGAAAATAATTTCAATTCCATTGAAAATGGGGGTTTCCAGAATTTCCATGACCTTATAAGATCATACATTAAATTATCTAAAATATATATTTTTATGTCAATAAAAAATATTTAAAATCAATAAATCAATTAGGGTTTCAGTTGTAGGTTAAATTCTTCTGCCACCACTTACCTTTAATCATGTGATTAAAATAACACATCCAAAAGGAAACGCCAATGAATAATAAATGTGAAGTAGATCAAGGAAACAAACCTAGAATCAAAATCTATAAAATTAACTAGTAGAACCATAATTACCATGATGATATATATATATATATGAAATAGATAAGTTAATATAAGGAGAAACATAATAAGGAGAGATCCACTTATCGAAAGTAGATTGAACACATTCAATAGTGCATATATTTTCAAAGATAATAGTTTGGAGAATTAAATTTCACCTCTTGAGGGTCTCCAAATACCAAGGAATAATATTTAAGAATAATAACGGGGGATAGGGGCTAAACCAAGGGTCTCATATTTTTAAAAATAATTTTAATTGTATTCAAAATCAGTGCACATGGTTAAGAGGTTGGGATTCGTGTTTATAGTAAATGTGGCCCCTATCCATGAACCCTCGCTAATATTTTTGATGGGGTGAATGGCTTGTCTGCATGTTTAATTTAACCATGATCCAACCATGAAAACCACCACTATCTTGGGGTTAATGGTTTGGAGGTGTGGCATTACGGTATGGAAAAATGGTGTGCCCCCTTTTAGTGGATCAACATAAGGAGAACTATTTATTGGTCCAAACCACAAGGTTTTCCCTAATCATTTTCCAACCATGAACAGCCCCAAAAAACCTCAAAAAATTAAAATTAACCTAAAAATAAAAACACTTCCCAAAAAAAGTATATCAAAACAATGTTTTATAAGTACCCTAAAACATGTTATGAGGTCATACAAACACCACACTACAAACACTTTATATCCCCATAAATACTATCAAGAAGATTCCATGTCAAATATATGAGGCCACTACACTATCATAAATTCCTCATGAACTCAAGTATCATGAGAATCTGATCCATGATTCTATAGATCATTTACTAAAGATATTTCATTCCCACAATGAAAATTGTCTTAGAATCAACAATCATGATTGGATTCTGAGTAACGGATAAATCAGGTTCCACATCAAGATCTTCATAGCTTAAGACATGCAAAGGGTAAAATTAATAACAATTAATCTAAGATACATGAAATATTTTGATGATTAATGTTAAATATGGTGTAAAAGATTAATGGTAAGACACTTTTCCAACCCACTCAAAAATCTGAAAAGGACCCAAAATCCCCAATGCAAGATTTCACTACCTCCTAATCCATCAGTGACCCAACCGAGGTAAACCTTTCAAGAAAAACTGGTCACAAACAAAAAACTCCAATGGTGAACTATAATTATCAATATAATATTTATATTGGATCTATACCATCACTATTATATGACAAAACAACTAAATATTTATTATCATCTCTTTCAAAAAAAACTCATTCAAACCAAGGATGCTTCACCAATCCTTATCTAAAAAATAGGGGATCTACAAGGTTGAACATACAAGAGATCAAAAGGAGATATTTTAATTTCTGAATGGTAATAACATTTATAGAAAAACTCAACCAACCCCAAGTGGCTATCTAAAGCTCCACCATATTCAAGAATGAAAGAAAAATTTTATCTTACAAAATATGTACAACTAGTTATATCTATAAATTAATTTTTGGATGATATGACATTATAAAACAAACATGGGATCCCAATGCCTCTGGGATGAATCTCCATAAATAATAAGTGAACAATGGATCCCTATTAGAAACTATAATATATGGAACTATATGTAATCAGAAAATGTATTTCACATAGAGACTTTCCAAATCCCTAAATTGTTTTGTATCTTGAATGGGTTTAAAGTTAGTCGATTTAGTTTTTTGATCATTCGTAAAACTTATCATACTATTCTTCCAAAGTTTATTTTGTAACCCAACCATGAAATAAATAGAAATATCTTCCCACTTTCGAGTTATCACTATATTACAGTGGAGAAAACCTGAAGATTTCTATTGCTCTAATTTTTCTTGATGATAGTTATAGCAGTGATCAATAAAGTAAGTGATTTCATGCCTCATATATAGCCACAAAATTCATCACAACATATCTTATAAAAAATTCATGGTACCCAAGATTACCACACACTAAGAATTATTTAAGTCCCCCATCATAGATTTTATCAATAGAAAAATCACAAGTACCAGTTCTGGAAAAAAAAGACACCTACAGAGTATAATAACAACTCACTAATAGTCTCTCCATGATAATGTGAGTCCTTAATTCCATATAATACATCATCATGTTTCTAACCTTGAATAATCATCTTGAGAAGTTTGGAATTTAGCTAAATGTTTTTCAGAGCAATCCCCGTCGAATCCTTCCAAACTACCAAATGCAATTGAGAAAAGATAAACAAAAAATTCTCCCCTTATAATGATTCTTTCATGGCCTATGTTGAACATTTATCACACTAGAAATCATAAGATAAATTACCCTTTCCATAGGTATAGGAAATATCCCAATCGATATACTTTAGTTTTTCCACCCGATGTCTCTTACAAAGCTTAAAATATTTTTAATAGAATATATAACTCAATATTTTTTTAAAATAAATGATAAAACTTTCCCTGAAAAGGTAGTTTCATCAACTCTTAATATCAATCATCATGGTAGTGAGTATATGATCATGGGTCAGATAGTCCTTCTCATATTTCCTAAGTGTCTTAGAACTATTTGATACAATGTGATTACCATACATAAAAATGAAACCCAAACCTGAACCTAATGAATCACAAAAGGCCACATAAACCTACCCAACCTTTGGATGTTTCAACATTGGTGATGAATCCAAAATACACTTCATATCATCAAAATAATTATAACATTCAACGTCCCATAATAACTTCACTCCCTTCCAAGTGAGAGTGTTCATTAGAGAATACATCTTTAAGAAATCACTAACAAACCTATGGTAAAATCCTTTCATGCCTAAGAAGCTTTTAATCAAAAAATAATTATGTCATTTCTCTCATGTCATCATAGCCTTCACCTTCTCATGAATGAATTATATACTATGTTATGACACCATATCTCCCAATAACTTCACTTCCAGAATCTATAAATTAAATTATGAGAGCCTTGTGTAAGGTTGGTGATCTCCCAATATTTCTAGAAGTACTCTCAGATAATGCACATGTCCCCCTTCCGTTTTGGAGTAAACAAAAATATCATCCACAAATACTACCATGAATAAGTTATGGTACTCATGGAATATCCAGTTCATAATCTCCATAAAACCTATTGGTATATTGGTTGGGACAAAGGGAATAACAAGGGATCCATAATGGACATACCTAATCTTAAATATGATATTCAAGATTAAAGATTATTTAATTATCAACTGGTGATAACCAAGATAAAGATTAATCTTCGAAAACCACTTCCCCACATTCAACTGATAAAAAAAGTTATCAATCCATGGAAATGGGTTTCTTTTTAACATAAGTGAATTTAATTTTCCTCAATCAAAGTAAAGGTAGAGTGTCTCATCATATTTATTTGCAAAAAAAAATAGGTTCTTCCCAAGGTGACACAATTGGGTGTATAAATCATTTATCCAATAGAACATCCAATTATATATTCAGATCTTTCAATTCTGATAGATCCATATGGTAAGAATGAATATAGATGTGTTGGGTACATAACTCTAATCAATACAGAACTCTACTTTCCTTACTGGTGGAAACCTACAAAATTCATATGAAAACCCTTTGGGGAACTCAATAAAAACTATATGGAGATCATCACTCAAATATTCCTGATCCAATTCAAAATAAAATGTTGATATTAACCAACCCAAATCTAGGAATGAATGTCTGCATATACTCATGCTAGAGTCCAATTCCCCTAGAAAATCATTGTACACCCTATCAGGAATACTAAATAATACTCGCTGAAGATAATAGTAAATCTGAGCTTCATGAGAAATTAGAAAATCCATACTAAGAATGATTTCTAGATGTTTCATGTTGAGAAAATATAAATTCCATGTGATTTCAATATTTTATAGATAGAAAACTCATCAGGGATATCAGAGGCCCTATACACTCTTAGTTTAAAGTGGCATGGTAATATAAATCACATTTGATAAAATCTCTATATGAAGATTTATAAAATTCAAAATATGAGTTGATATAAAATATTAAGAAGAAATAATATCAAATAAAGTTTTTACTAATGGTGAAGATATAGTGATGGTACAACTCACTATCACTAGACCTATATCAGCTACCTTTAGATAATCTTCCTCCTTATGAAGAAGCTTAATTATAGATTCCTATGGATGAAACCCCATAGTTGTTGAAGAATTTTATTGTAACATAGTAATTTTAGGTTATAATGATCATGTTCTACTATGTGGAAAAACACAAGATAGAACTCCTACAGGTGACCTGAGTATCCATATGTGCCACAGATCAAAGGGTGTATCAGGGAAAACTTGTTTCAAGTGTCCAACCCAGTTAGACAAATAGAAATTTATAGGTCCTCTACCAAGCGCTGCCTGAGGTTTGAATAATGTTTGTTTTCTAGAACAACCATGAGATCCATCATGATTTCTATTTTCTTTTATGTAACTAAGATAACAACCACTAGGAGAAGAACTGAACTCCCATAAACCCTAAATAACCATGTAGTTAATGTTCCACTATCAATTTTGAATCTATAAAATCTATATAAGATGTGAGTTTATCATGAAAACCTAAGATCTGATATTGGTTGAAGAACCATCTCACTTATTTTAGCTTTTAGTTTCTTATTCATCAACACCTATGGATAAAACTATAAAATATTTGAAAATGGTTTGTATACTAAGTCATGGTCCTATAACCATGCTGGAGGATAAGAAACTCCATGGAATTTTCTAAAATCATGAATTTTATATATAAATTATTTTTGAAATGAAAAATAAAATCATTCCACTATAATTCCTTATATTTTATTATTTTCAACACTAAATCCCACAATCTCCTACTAGTCCCTTCCACGTTGAAGGTATAATATTTAATTGTTATCAAATTATGAATTTTTAATAACTTAAAAGGAATCCCAATATTTTCCAATCAGTCCTTAGATTCATTAGGATCATCTGGTCCTTGGAACTCTAGAGTCTTGAGACAAAGAAACTTCTAATAATGATCTGTAGTTTCATCCCTTCAATGTTTCACTACCAGATCCTGAACAGAAATGGGTATAGCTACATATTCAATATTCTAGATAGTTTGAACTACTATCTCAATAAGATTCTTCTCAATTGGAGGATTCACCTTCTACGCTTCACGAGAAACTTCCTCTAATGGAATATTGAAACATCTTCTTGAAGTCATTATGCTATATTATGCCAAATATAAACATAAAAACATCTAAAAGATTTAGTATATCATCAAATCAATCAAGGGAAATATGAGTATTAATTCCATCAAAAGAGAAATCAAAATTTTTAGATTACATAATATTTAGATAAAATGGTGAGAATACTAGAATCATATCAAATTATTCCATAAAGAAACTTTTACCAAACACCCATTGTGACTTAAGGATCACTATGATAATAATCTCCTAGGAAATCACTTACAGCATCGTCCTATGTCTCGGAATTCCTACCTCTTAACTACCCAAAAAAACCAAACTACATACCAACATCAAGGAAAGCACTGCAACCAATATTTATACCATATTTTCCAGAATCAACCTGAATACCTTGGAACATTGATACATGGTCAAGTCTTGAGATGGCCCAAATAGAATTCCTGATCCCCACAGGTTGGAAACAAACACCTAGAATCATATCAAATATTAAAAGGAACTATTTTGAAATAATAACAAAATGTCAAAAGGATAACAATAAAAATGATAAATTTGGTATTCCAAACATGGAATAAGTATAAAAGTTCCATAGGATGATATATAAGAATCCTAAGGTGGAAAATAAACCAAATGAAAACACATAAACCATTAAGATAATGAATCATAATCCATTTAAAATAAGTGGACCATAGATCCACCAGCCACAATCATTACTCTAGAGTCTCTCAGGTCAAGCACTCCAACCACATCCAAGTTGATATTTTCTTTCACTAGGACCTGGTATAAAAGATCCATGAATTCAAAAAGGAAAAGATATGGTGTTAACGAAATAGCCTAGTAGGGTCTCACCAAGTGTTCTATAATAAATTCCATAACAATTAAACCATTTAGTATTCTAATCTAAATAACAAAAGGCATGGAATCACAAATTCATAATTTAAACCAAAACATGATTTTAAATAAAAATATAGAAGATATATCAAAAAAATATTAAATGAACATTTTATACATAAAAATTAAATAAAACATCTATCAAGAGTAAAATATTTTTAGAAATAATGGAACATGTAAATAAATAAAACATAAAAAAGAACAATGATCATAATCCCTGAGGAATATTAGTTTCTGGCTATAGGATCCTCACACTCCTCAATCATTTTCATGGATCATGTATGTGATATTAATCCCAAAGTCTCAATCTATAAGGATAATCATT
Organism: Viscum album; assembly: GCA_963277665.1. NCBI lineage: Eukaryota > Viridiplantae > Streptophyta > Magnoliopsida > Santalales > Viscaceae > Viscum > Viscum album. Next base: position 1,377,412,389 of record OY728120.1, on the reverse strand, counting down.
CAACACCCCCTTAAGGCACCGATCGTGGGTAATCATACCAGACTTTGTTTAGTTAATTTGGTTTTCATCAATACATTTCTAGGGACTCAAATTCCTAGAATGCTTGTCTAAATCACCTAATAAACACTAAAGATCACATGTTCTTGAATTAATCAATCATTAATTCGATCAATCTTGGTAAAATAATTCATTTCAAATAAAATCATCATTCATAATTCAATTTCCAAAATTCAATTTCAACATGCCTTTTAAATTTCAAATCCAACTCATGGGTTTTTATAAAATTTATTTCTTTTCAAATCATAATTCATTTAAAGACAATTTTCCCAATAATCAAAAACACCTAATTTAATTAAATAAACTTTCAATTCAAACAATAATTTTTTTCAAAATCCACCTAGTAATTTTCATTCAATTGGAATCCATGGTTTTTCCCAATTTTCATTCCCCTATAAAATCATACATCAAATCACCTCAAATATAGGGTTTTAAATTAATTAAAAACTCTTTTCAAATCAATAAAAATATTTGGGTTCCAATTATAAGGTAAATCCTTATGGGCCCAAAAACCATTAATGATACGATCAAAATAATAATTGTGATGGGAATTACTGTTGATGAACAATGGTAATGGAGACCAAGGAAACAAACCTTGAATCAAGATCCATCAAATCAGATATTTTATCCATCAATAACCTGATGACATATCACTATATATTAATGAGATAAGGAAATATTGGGAGAAACTAAACAAGGGGATATCCACTTACTGCAAGTAGATCCAATAGAACCACTAGTTCATCAATTTTCAAAGATAATAGGTTGTAGCAGTCAATTTAACCTCCTAAGAGACTTGAATAACCAATGAATTTTATTAGGGTTGAATATAGTTGTTTCGGGACTAAACCGGGGGTCCTAATTTTTTTAAACGAATCTTATATGGATTAAAAATCATTATGCATGGTTTTATGGTTGGGTCACACAGTTAGTAGTAATGAGGTATGATATTCATGTTCCCTCACTAGGAATCTAGATAGGGTGAACGGGTTGGCCAAACAATTATTTTAACTATGTTCCAACCATAAAAACCCATATTGAAAAAGTGTATATGGTTTGGAGGGATAGAAAGATTATTCAGAAACACTTTGCAACCCCTCCCCCTTTTGGCTCAAAATATATTTCATGGTATTCTGGGAAAAACGACATGGTTTTCCTGAACCATGTACCAACCATGCATAGACCCCAAAACCTCCAACAAATTTCTAACATCACACAAATAAATTGAGAAAATCCCTAAAAAGAGAGAGATAAAAAAATTTATAAGTACATGTAATCATGTAAGAGGATTTCATTGGAATGCCAATATCATCTTATAGCATAAATTTTTGGCATTTTACTAAAAAAATTATTTTTCAATGAATACTGAAAAATTCATATTTTTTTAAAACCACCATTTATTTTTGTTAAATAAGTTTATTTAAAATTTCTATTTATTTTAATATGATATTAAATTAACATATGTATCCTTTAATTATATATAGTTAGATTAATTACATTGGAAAAAGAATTATACTTTTTTTGTATGTGTTTATTTTTTGGCTTAAAATGAATATTTCTAAAAACTATTTTTTATAAAAAATTTCATATTTATATTAAAATTTATTTATTCACATTATAGAAATTTAATATTTTAAAATATATTCCATAATTTTAATTATAAAGTTTATATTTTTAAAATTTTAACCTTTTATTTTTTCTATTTGAATTGTATTTGTGGTAAATATTTATCACATCAATAAGGGTAAAACAAGTAAACAATGATTAAACATATGGGACAAGGGCTATAAATATAAAAAAATGTATTTATTTCATTTTAAAGATTTATTTTTACATTAATAATATTCTAAATTAATTTTTGGAAATATATTTCCACTTTCCTATGATAATTCCATTAATATAATTTTCTCTACATAATTCAAACCACTCTCTTTGTTATAATATCTATAAAATTTCTTCATTGCGATAAAATTGGGAATATGTTAGGTTATTAATAGTAATTTTTAATATGGGGGAATTTTTTATCATAGTTATTTATTTTAAATTTTTTGTTATTTAAAAAATACCTTAAATGCTTGTGCAATGCCGACACAGTACTTTTAAAATGAATTGAAAAATTAAATAAATGATTTTGAAAATATTAAAAGTAAAACAATTTTAATGAATTATTATTTTCTAATAATTTTTTACATAAAAATATCTTATTATTTATGTTTTAAAAGTTTATATTATCATCACATGTTGATTGTGTTGTCTTTAAATTCAAACTATATTAATAGTCCCAAAATGACTTTAATCGTATCTTATATTAAAATTTATTGTATTAGGTTAATCAAAATTTAAAAAAATTATTTTCCCATGTTAATGGGATATGGTATATTATGTAACAAAATTCTACTTAATGATCAATTTTTGATTTATTGTAACTTTCATACTCACTAATGTGTAAAAAACAATGATATCATGGTAATCATCAAAAGGGTTAATGGGGGGTTAATACCATAAAGGGTTTAAAATCACAAAAAAACTCATCTAGAATTTATTTAGGAGATTATTTATACACATACTAATACTATATTTAAAATATTTCATTTCAATTCAAATTTTACATGAAACATGATTTATTATATTTAAATATCTTAAGTAATTCCAAGGGTACCCCTCCCCTCACTTATAAAAGGGCACCTCACATCCTCCTTTATTCACAATGTTTTATCACTATAGATCATCCATAAACTAAAATAATATAAAAATATATTACGTAATAATGACTTAGATATTCTTTTCTATCCCAAATACCATCCTTTCAAGGATTAATGTGTATGCCAAAGGCGGCTTCCCAATGAGAAGGTATAAATCTTAACCGAGTACTTTTATTTTATTTATTGTCATAAATACTATAAATATATGGTAAAAATTATAACATAATGAATAGAATGTCATAAATATAAATTTTTTTAATTATTATGATGTAACAACCATTATACACATCCTTTCTATCTTATGGGAAAAAGAAAACATCGCTCGTGTGTACATGTGGACTACCACCTCTAAAAAATGATGTGTTTCTTTTTTCATCACTACTTCATATTGATAGTTATAATTATAGATTTAATTATTGTATGTGATATATGTTATATTATTATATTTTTAATAGTTTAACTACTATTTAATTTTCATTATTTCCATTGATCAAAAAATTGAAACATCAGTGGTGCAAAAGAACAGAAAACCATCTCCATATAGTGATGTAATTCATTTTTCATCACCACTTTATGAGAATAGTTAAATAATTGTATATAATGATTAAATTTTATAATCATGACATGATTAAAGTTTTTAGGATGATGTAACAATGATCAAAATACAATAAAAAAGCCCAATCAATTGAAATATGCATGAAAAATGAAGCAATTATCACTCAGAACAGTGATATTAAAAATGAATTGTAAATAAATAGGTGAAAATATGTTATAAGTAAATAATATTTGATATTATATATTTTAGTATTGTTATATGATTGATTTATAACAAATATATATTTATTATCTAGGAAGTTTGAACACATATAAAGTATGAAGATTCTGGAGGTAAGGGTTTATGTTACATTCTCATTTCTTTTCATGATCGTATATGATAAATTTACATTGGGGGTAATTTTATTAATATTATCCCTAAAAAACAATATATTTTATTATAATATTGTAATTACTAGAATTATAAATTATTATTATCATTTTTCTATCTTTGTAATATAAAATGATAGAGAAATATTTTTAAATTAAAATACAACCTTATTTCATCTTTGGTTGACATAATTTTTCTTCCCCATACATTCTCTTAAAAATCATTTTATAAATTCATAAATTTAATTTGAATATTTAAAAAAGGTAAATTTCAATAACTGTTACTCTATTTAAAGTGGTTTTAAAAGGAATAATTCTAATATTTTTCTTAATAAGTAGTTTTTTTATTTTTAGGAAATGTGAGAAAAGAATATTTTCTTTTAACATATACAACATGAATACATTTTATCACTATGATGAACCTTATAATATATTATGTTTCCCTTACAATTTTTCATGGTTATTTTCAAATTAAACTTTTTTCTCAATATTTTTTAATTTATAGAAAAAAATTATCATAGGGAAAGGATATTTTTCCATGTTTTCAAAGAAATGTTTGAATGAACTGTAAAAGCAATTTTTCACCTATATCAAAAAAAATTGATATTTATTATACTAATATGGGTGTAATTTCTAATGATAACATCCATGCTTATTCTTTATATGGATTATATCTATCCTATAATGAAATTCTTAAGAAACCTATTTTATTTCCATGGGTAATTCTATGATGAAATAATGAATTAATTATGAATATTTGTCACATATATATATGGTTTTCATTATATTAAGGGTGATTCCATTAAATACCTACAATACATTGGTTAAATCTTTATATCTTTTGTGAAAATTATGGTAAATGATATTATGTTCTTAATCTATTATGGGAAAAAGTAGTAATGTCTCATCTACTAAGATATGTGGAATAGGTGTTGATTCTTGATCCATTATGACATGGGAAATATGTAGTGGTAATTGATCCAAAATGATATAATGGTCACAGTAGTTAGACATGAAATATGATATGATTTTAATTATTATGATTTTTATATACTCTAATTACGTGTTTATATTTTTATTATTTTAACTCATGTCTCATAAATTATTTTACAATGATTCCTCAATCTTGTGACGTACTAATTTTCTATGTTATGACTCAGGAATATGATATGTGATTTATTGGGTATGATTTTATATTGATACTAATATATTAAAAAACCATTATACTCATTATATTATTACATATGATCATTTATTGATGTATCATGTGTTTACCATTATTAAACATCTGATCTCACCTCTCCTTATGTATTCATTGTTCCCATGGTTATAAAGAGGGGAACTAAATATGATGAGTCTATAAGGGTACCTTAGGTAAAGAAAAATGATATAGATTAAGAGTATCATACTAAAAAATTATTTATATGTATCTATTTTCCAAATACACTAAACCTATACATTTCTCAAGCATGTTTATTGGGGATATATATTGATTATTCATCAAAGATATGTAATATCTATGTATTCACTCTAATCATAATAAAATTATGAATTAAAAGTTTATGAAAAAAATTTATATAAAATTTATATATTCATAAATAAACCTAGATAATTAAAAAAATGTTATGTTTAATTTATAAAACCCACGTTTAACATTTTGGAATCTAAACTATTATTTTAATCTTAAATATATATGTATTTTATCATATTAAAAAAATTATCACTTATAGAAATTAAACCTAAACAAATTTTATTTCATTTTTTAGATTGGAATGTTCCACTTCCATTAATATGAGATATATATATATAGTGAAATTCACACTCTACATAAAATTTCATTCTATATGTTTCTTTTATACTCAGACACATGCCTTCCACACATCAAATTCCTTATCCGGGGAAAATATGGATCTCCATAACTTTTTATGTCCATCGATAGGAGATTGTTTGATTCCATAGGACACCTTTTTCATTATGCACTGATACGCCCCATTTTAGATTTTCATAAGACTTACCCAAGTACCTTTTCTACCAGAGGCACATTTATCCTCATGAGAAACATATTCTCTCTCCATATTCCCCAAAAACATCATGCTAGAAACTACTTTTCAAACATTTTTTATAGTAATTTCTTATGTACATGTCCCAAATTATATCTCATGATCTTATAACACCCTCGATCATGGTTTAAAAACTCTTTCTTTACAGTTAATGTATCCAAGAACATCCATTGTTTGATAATTTTTTATATCATTCTCTATTTCCATAATATATTTTTCTATCCATATTACATAAAATTGTATGAAACATTGTTATCTTAGTAGCATGGTGTTAAACTTTATGATAATTTATTTGGTAAATTATGTTAAAATTTAGTCTTACCCTATGTACCAAACATAAGATGCCTTGGGAAACTATATCAGGAAGACTCGCATCAAAAACATGGGATTCCTCTCATAGGATGATCCCCAGAGCTATTAAGTAGTGTTTATGGGGCCTCATGACATATTTTTCATGTTGGGTTCACTATTTTTTGTTTCACGCCCAAGAACCATGTGGGATTGGATGGTGTTTTGAAGTGGTAGTGTCACAACCATTCATGTCATACATATATTTCTACATTATTTTTCAGTGTTTTCAATGATTTTTATTCATGGAACTGGAAACACACATTGGTTCCTATATTCAAAATGTTTCATGAACATACTTTATAAATGTAGGTAGTCCTTGGGAGATGGCTCCAATGGTTTTTATGGACACTCATTGGTAGATAGAATGGTAGGTTGGTCTCATCACACCCTTATGGTGGAATCATTTCCTACATCAAGACTCTCATATAGATTCATGATATATTCAGGAATCCGTTATTAATTCCAAAATATGGAATGGGTTTCCCTCGAATTAATAATAAATTTTCATTAATTATTTACATTAGAATCATTTGTATTTAGTTGAGGTTCTTCATCGATGGAGACATTTGTAAATATCTAAGTTTCCCCATGGATGGTACCCTTTTATAAATGGATTAGATATTCTTATGACATTTATTATTATTATGTTGTTTTTTATCCTTCTAGTTGGAAATATAGAATTTATCATCTTCTAGGATGATGGGAGTTTTTTATGTTGGTATCGAGACCATAAAATAGTCATCCTATGTACCCTATTGGATGGAATCAAAATCCAAATAATTCTATGCCACATAATGGGACACATTAAACCTTTCAAGGCCATGTGATGAGGAACAAACCATGCAGTTTAACATCATGCAGCAAGGACTCTTAGGTGAAAAGTGCCTAGACAAGGGTTTGTGTGGGACTTATACTGAAGCATCCAAGGGGAATCAGAAGGGATGTAGCCTCCTAGGTTGGATATGACCCAACTAAGAATATGTCTCTCGGGATATTAAGGTTAATTAGAGGTTTCTTGGGTTTGAACCTTAGGGAGGATTCCTATATATCCCATTTGTTCAGTAATAAAATACCACATATATTTTAAGGATTGTTCACACACCTATAGAAGAGTCCCCTAGTTTTTAAATTAGTAAAATGGAACATTCAAGATTTTTATCATCAGGAATATGGACCATTAGGAGTATTGTAACATGGTCGTAGGGATTACAGTGAATAGGAGGCCCATTTCAAGATGATATTAGTATCAATAATAAGGAACCTCTAACAATATATGTATGGGATTGTGCATATTTCATGATCCTTGATAACCTATAATACCACATGATTCATGCTTGGTGTGAGAAATAAGAGTAAGTGGAAGATTTCGAAAACCAAAAAAAATTCATAATTCACTAGAGGAAGAGGCCAAGGCTAAAAAATGTGGGGGAATTCCTCATAAGAAAGACTTGGGTCTTACTCCAAGAGGGGTAAATTGAGAGGATATAAGAGAAAGATCCATAAAAATCTATGTTCTTATATATTTTACTCCTTGTCTGGCGGTAGATGACGGTAGAGTCACTCTATGGAAAAAGAGAGATATAGAGAGAGAGAAAGGTATTTGATGTTCCCATCAACTCTTTTATTTTCAATGTTAGGGTCCTTTCATTATTCATAAGGTTGAGATCCTCATTACCATGGGAATTTGAAATAAAAAACACTCCAAGGATCAAACCTATTAGATAGGATAAATGTAGTACCACCATTACCCTAGGAATGTATAATTGAGAGGACACACTGATGTTCCTAATGTACTGATTATAAATATTTGGAATCTTTTTTGAGTTCTCAGATTGGTTCCCCTTAGATGAGGGATCTATGTTAAGAGGTAACCTACTATTGGTGGAAAGAAAAAGGGGCCCAAAGGATGGATTTCACAAGTGAGTTCTAGACAGATAGAAAGTGGATAGTGTAATTAATTCCTAGGAAATAAAAATATCTTTCTCATAGGGTAGATTTTGGTGATATGAATATTCCTTGCATAGGGTAGACAAGGGAATTTTAAAGAGGTCTTTGAGTGATGGACACCCTTGGAAACAACCCTTAGTGAGGTCCTTGGTCTAGGCTACAAGTTTCTTCTCAAATATATTTGGAAAACTTGACATCATGTTTTTAGTAGTAGAAGGGTCCTTTCACCTAGTATTTTTTACTAAGGGTATTGTTTACTCTCATGTTTCTTTGTATTTTAGACCATGATGGACCTCAATCTATTGAATTATACTAATTTCATCTTTTTTATCCATAAGTTTGTAACTGATGTTTTTGAGGACTTGGGTAAGAGACCTGGATGAGTAGAGCTTTAATTATTCTTTTATTTGTTCATTAATGTCAACGGATGATCTAGAGGGTATTATTTTTAGGCAAACTAGGCACCCTAAGTGAAACTCAAGCATTTCCATCATGTAGGTTTCTAACATAAGGTCTTGATGTAGGTGTAGTTTATTTATTGTTTAGAATAAATTTTTTATAAATTTAGCTTTATAACATCAAAAAATTTAAATATGGGTTATCTTATATTTTTAGTAAAAACATAATTACTGAGGTAAAAACTAGTACCCAATGTAGAAACCAAAATTCTAATAGTTAAAAAATGGTAAAAGGAAAAAATCATCTTTAAAAAAAAAGAAAAAAATAACGGTGTAAGTATTATTGACCTTACCTAATCCTTCACTAAATTATTTTCCACATTTTATCATTTTACAATCAAATAGTTTCCTAAAATTATTATAAAGTAATAATTAATTACAAAAAATCATTTTTTCCACTTATTAAAGGGTATCTATTCCACCGCATTTAAACACCCATTATAAATACTTAGCTAAAAAACAACACAAATTTTATATTAACACTGTCACTATATCCTATAAGACATTGAATTTTCAAAATACCTATCTAAGGATCCTTGAAGTATTATGCAAGGGTGAATATCTAAAGGTAGAGGTAATGTTCTCAATTAATCTATCTTAATATTTTTATTCTTTTTCCCTATAAAATATTATCAATCCATTAAATTATGATCTCATCAATATTATTAATATTCATAAATATTATTAAACTAATGGAATTTAACTTTATTACCTTACAACAAACCTATTCAAAAAATGAAGACGGTGTGATGCGTGTGTGCAGACTACCACCTTCTTGAATAGCATGATTTATTTTTCATCACCTAAATACATGAATAGTTACAAGAGTATATTTATTGAATTAAAATGTTATTTTAAATTTTATTAATATTCTATATTTATAAAATATTTCCTATGATACGCCTAGTCTATAGAATATGAACATGTCATGTATGCGTGTGTGGGGACTACCGTCTCCATGAAAGTGATCACTTTTTTCTCTCTAGCATATTATTTTTTATCCAAGTCTAATATATTATAAATATCTAACATAAAACCATAAAAATAATCTCATTATAAATAAATAATAATGATATCATTCAATTAATCACGTTCATAAAAAAACTTGCCCATTGATTATAGCATGTTCATGTTTGGGTCTGTTTAACCTCCTAGATGAATAATGTTTTATATTTATATAATGGTTTACTAATAAATAAAAAATATTGGTGATAATATAAAATAATTATTTTTTTATTCTGGTATGGTAATGTTAATTACTAACATGTTATTAAGATACCACTCTTTAGTCACTAAAATTATTGAATCAAGCTCACTACCAACTCCATCATCATGAATCATAATTAAAATACTTGTGGAATGAAATTATAACATTATAAATCAATGTAAAACATTTATTATAGTATCTATAATTATCTTATAATTATGATCTTTGAATCAATAAATAATAATTGACACCTTCATTACAAACTAGTACTAACCAAACAATCAAAACTAATAACATCCAATGATGAAAATAAAATATAACTAACAAATATATTCATAATAAATTATTATAAATTACATTTATAAAAGATTCTATGTATTATTAAGTTTTATAAATAGGATATTAATATAATTATTTTTTAATACAGGATGTAGAATTACATTTATATAATTCAAAATTTAATGTAAGGGTTTTGAATTCAAATAGTGTTCCATTAAGATGTGATGTTTCATCACCACTTGTTTCCTTTTTATGGTTTATATATTTTCCATATATTTATTTTAATTTAATTTTAATTTTAATAAAATTGATTTAAAAATTCATCTCATCCCCTACTTTTAATGGATTTCCAAGTCTAAATATAATGACAATGTATGGATTTTTATTAACTCAATACCCCTTTCATTGAGTTATATTGTATTATAATAAACTTCCTATATTTATTATTTTCTTAAAACACACTAAGATTTTATATTATAATTTATATTGTTCCCTAGGTAAAATGAACCTTTTGATTCAAATCTAACTCCTTGGTTAATTTCTTCCCTATAAAATTATGACATTGCTTAGGACAATTATCATTCTCTTTAATGATGGTTTGTCTTCAATGTCTATACATTATCTTCCTTCAAATTTTTCCTTTTATATTTGGAAACAAATTCTTTTTTATCATATGTAACCTTCATCTTTCCCTTTTATACTTTTTAAAATTTTTCCCTGTTAACCCTTTTACATTTTAGTCTTTCAATAAAGGTAATTTAAAATATTAAAATTCATTTTTGTTCTTGGTCATATGTTTTATATTTCACTAAAAATCAACTCTAAAAAAATTATAATTTTTTAGTACCCATAATTTAATATACTCTTTAAAATAAAAACTTTTCAAAAAAATAACTTTACCCTTTAAAAATAATTTTGAATGTGACACATAACATTGTCTTTTACAACGATTGTAAAAAAAATTTCAAAAAAAAAATTTATAGTTTCTATCATTGTAAAGTAATTATTCTTTACCAAGAATCATTTATGTATTTTAAAATGATTTTTTAAATTAGATTACTCTTGAATATTTTGAAAATAAATGTAACGTTATACCCTCTAGGTCATAGGTATGACTAATTTAGTGAGTAGTCTATATCTCTTGTGATTTTAATGTATTTCAAGATTTAGGGGTTCATTTTTTGAATTTTTGGGACAAACAATCTAGGAGAAGGGTATGCACATGGTTAGTAATAATCTTGTAGAAACCAATCGATATATATCTCCTAGTTTTTGTGGTGTTTAACATAATTTGAACATGGTTTTTCTAACAGTGTGATTTTATTATCAAATAATGTGAATGGTTGGGTATGGGTAAATATTTTAATTCAAGGATTACTTATAGTTCTTTTAACAATGTGGTTATTCCCAGGTAATCATTCATTTGGTTTTCAAGGGATAGTAAAAAAATTCATGGGTTAGTGCATTGTTTTTCTAACCATGTGGCCTAACTATGAGACCCATACAAGTTTCTTAAAAATATAAATTTTACATCGATAACCTTTACTAATTTAACTCATAATATATCAATATCTTGACTTATTCATTACTTAATGGTCTATTATTTTCTCACATTTCAACATTAGTGATTCTATTTCCTTCCTAGTGGATCTCTTTAAGGTATGTTCTAATTTCCACCCAATCTCTTCTTATCTTTCTAAATATCCCCTTGATCTATATTATCCTTAAACTATTGTACCAATTCAGGGGAGTTATGGTTATATCTATATGTTTTTATGGGGAATTGATGACGTTTCCTTGGATTAAGGATTGTAATGACCTAATATCGTTGTTTCCTTCAAAAAATTTCAAAGGTGAATAGGTTTCATATATTGGAGAGCTTGGGGACTCTATATAGTGGTTATTTCTTGTCAAAACCCATGATAATCATATATAATCAATATATTAATTTCATTTTTTAATTAATACATTTCATAAATAGATCCACAAACCAATGACTGAATGTTTTAAAGACTTAGAAACTGGATACATAAACATCTTTTTTTACCGATCTTATAAATATTTCTCTATAACAATTATATTTTAAAACTACATCTTAACATCTCCTATGAATTAATCATCTTCATAACCTGGGGGATAGAAACATAAGAATTAGTGAGCTATAATGATTAGTAAGGGAAAAAATCAATTAGTCATAATGGTTAGAACAAAAATATAAAGGAGAACATTTGTAATGTGTAATATCAGATAAAAAGATCATAATATCATAAGTCACAAAAAAACTTAATTGATCATTAATGACCATGACATATGAATATAAGTCCAAATAATGGTAATAAAAACTGTCATAGAAACATAAAATGAACATGAAACCAATAGATAATAAATAAAAATATCTTTAGAAAATGAAATATCAATAATATTTAGAATAGATTGAAATTAAGTCACATTTTAGAGAAGTAGTGGAATGAGAATAAGAATATGAAACCATTATGAACAAATCCAAGAATATACTCCATTTATTTTTTGTGAAACAAATCCTAGTTTTATAAAGATTTATTATTAATAAAAATAAAATTATATCCAAACATCATCATCTCATGAGGTATAAAACAATAACCAATGAATTGGAGGTCAATATAGGATACCACCAATCATTATCCCAAAATATTAGTTCCACTTAAAATAAAATCATTCATCTTATCACAAATAACCCATTAGAAGGAAAATGGGTTTTTTAACTTTTCTAAATTTTAGATACCCGAAGCTTGACGTACATAGACATTACATTACATTTTCGAAATACTTAGTACATAACAAAAACAGACACACAAGGATCGTAATAGTTTAGTGTCTTTCGAAACTTGGAAGGTAATCTTCTAATCGTGGTGAAAGATCTTCGACATCTCCCATAAAGATCTTCCACTTTTTGTTTCCTTACCTAAAACCTTTCTTTTGATCCTGGGGGAAAATAAAACATAAAAAGGATGAGGTAAAATTCTCAGTAAGGGTAAGCATGGATAAAATAAAACATACCACATACATTTGAACTTGAAAACATGAACAAAATGTTTAAACATCGAAATCTTGAGCAGCGACATAAAACATGGATGTATATAAGGCATAGATCATAATGGAACATAAACCATGATAAAATAGCATGGGAATAAAACATGTAATTGTGGCATCCATTAAGCACATTTAATGATTTCCATAGTATCCAAGGCATTGCTGCCAAGACCATCTTAGTGGACAAAGTCCCTTTCTGAATCGAGTTCACTCCTCGTTTCAGTCATGTAACACTGAATTGGATTAACTTACCATTCCAGCCATGTCTATCCCATGAGATATAAATTTTTACCCAATTCATTGGGGGGATATATTGGTCCCACCCATCTCATAATTAAATCATTATTTGTTGTGCTGCAAAATAAACATACATCATTCATAATAACCCAATGAATAAAACGGGTTTCATAAACATCATCCCATCAGCACATAATCCATATAAAAGAAATGGATATCATTTCATAATAAGAAAATTGAAACCATGTAAATCATATAGACATGATACTTGAAACATACACATATGAAATAATGTCATCTTATATGGAAAATGGTTTTGATAAAGCACTTGAAATGAATTCTTGACAAAAATATCATTTCATCGTGAAAATAATTTTCTTTTCACAAAATTCCATTTAATTTTAAAAGAAAAGTATTTTGTTGAAAATAGTCATGAAATATTTTGGAGGAATCTTCATGAAAATAAGGCTTTATAAAACAGTAAAAATCCTTTCATGCCGTATAAGTTAAAAAAACATTCTTCTCGTACTTTTGTTGGAAAACTCAAAAAGTACCTCGTAAAAGAAAGACTTCATACATACCATGTAGTAAAAGTAAAAAATGGGTAAAAAGGACTTTAAACATACATGAAAAAACTTTTAGAAAACATGTACATGGATGATAACAATAACCCCAATAAATACTTACGTATAAGCAATCTCGGATAAAAATGAGATTTAAAAAATTATCCCTTACCTTAGGTCTGATATGCTTCATACGTTTCCGAGCCTCCTGTATAATGATTTCAATAATGTCATTGAATTATTACAGAATCATATTCATTGTTATGTTATCATATATGTTTCACTTATGACTTTATATTACCCATTCTTTTGTAAATTCCATGTTAAAGCAGCGTTTTGGGTAAAATCATTTCATTTATCGTATGTGTTTCGACTTGTCATTCTTGATATTATTACTTATATAATGATTTACATAATTCCAGAATATAAAACATGATTTATATATAATATATATTCATAATATACATATATATTATAGATCTATAAAAAAGAATGAAATACACTGTTCATGGAGACGGTAGGCCGTACGTACGCATGAACGCTGTTTTCGTTTCCCTTTTGAATTGAATGGAATTAAGTAAATGACATACATATATATATATAAATAAAAACAGTATCATTATTATGTCATATATTTCATTATTATTCTTTATATATACTTTATAATCATTCATCAATGGTTAACATGGAAAGTGAATCTCATCGTGTCGTGGAGACGGTAGTCCGTACGTACGCACGAGCGATGATATCATTCCCAAGATTGTGGAATTGTATTAATGTGTATGTATAATATTAAATAATAAATATAACTTTAAAATAATCATATATATTCATTACTTTCATCCTTATACCCATCCAAGTAAGGTGGTGGTGGAAAATAGATTACACCACGGAGTGGAGACGGTATTCCGTACGTACGCATGCGCGGTGATTTCATTTTCCGTTGGATGGATAGATAGTGAAATATGGTTGTTTCATACGTATAATAACATGCCATTATATGATTGATACTAATGTTATTACCTCATAATTAAACAACTAAAAAATAAGTGGAAGAAGAAATAGAGTTGAAAGAATCGGTAACGGACATTACCTCTTCTTTGAAGCGCCTCTTTGAGACCTCCTCTTAGGGCACTAAAATTGGTCTTTGAAGAAGACCAGGACCTCTAGGATGTTTCTAGAGAAGTGTAGAAGATAATTTTTCAGGGTTTTTCCGAGCTTGAAAGCTCAAAGTGATGTGAAGAAGAGAGGGAGGAGGTTCCCTTTTATAAGGGAGGAGAGGGGCACCTTTGGAAATCTTAAAAATATTAATTTATAATAAATCTAACACCACCCAAAATGACTCATATCCTAAGATTAGATGCGATAGGGTTGTAATATCATCAACCAATAAAATTTAGACATGTTAGGAATTTATTTTAAACATTATCAACTTGATTTATCCTTATTTAATCAATTTACTTTTATTTGTGGTAATAACATTCTAAATTTTAAATTATAACAAATAATTACTTATTTGTTGTGAATTGTCAATAATTGGATACTTTATCACATTTTCTAACATATAAATTTAAATTTATAATTGGTAAATATATTTGTGATTTTTAAACAATTTTATAATATGTTATTTTTATAAAATAACAATAGTGTCAATTTTGACACTATTCATTTATATGAATTTAAATAAAATATATACAGAAGATATGTTCGAAATAAAAGCTTTAATAGATTCATAAAAGTTCATATGTATCTATAAAATTATTGGAGAATATAAATATTTCATATACTGTTTATTTTATTATTTTTAATACCATTTATTTTGTTTATCTCTTAATAAAATAATTACTACAAAATTTTTGTATAATTATTTAATATACTTATTTGTTTCATAAAAATTACAAATAAAATCCTATGATGAATATAAATCTATTACCTTTCACAATAATACTTTTACTATAATTTATCATCTTAAAATCACAATATTTAAATTGTCATATTTATTAAATTATGAAGGTGACAACTTTGGCATCATTTAATATAAAATAATATAAGTGTCATAATCACTTTTATAAGACTCCAAATGGTTATATATTAGGTCTTGGATGATTATGGTATATCTATACACTAAAAAAAATGTTTTGTTCAGGTTTTTGGGCATTTTAATGGGTATTATTATTTTAATAAAAACTATATTACTGATTTTTCACTTAATAAATAATTTCTGCATCATTAATGTATAACCATTAATGACAGTTATTTAATCCCTAAAAATTCTATATAAATTATCATTATGTAGATAAATTTATTAGCTTTCTGGAGACTATTCATGTTCTAAGTTTTATGATGTTTATCACTAAATTAAAATTATTATACTTATAAGATTTAAGGGAGTGACATGTTGTCACTTTCTTTGGTTTTAATAATAATTAAATTATTTTCATGGTCAAAAGTCCATAAAATAAATCTAATCAGACCCTTAGGTGATATTGGTCTACTTTTAGCCATCCAATAGAATTTTGGAATGTGTTAGGGTAACTTTATAATATTATATTTACCCTTAATTACCCGATTTACCTTTACCTGTGGTAAATAAAATTTACCGTAGTTACTATTCATAATTCCCAAAAATAAAAAGTAGCTTATTAACATAATTTGGACCCACTGAATCCAAATATGGAATAAATTTTTCCAAATTCAATATACAAAAGTTGCATAAATTAAATTAAAATTAATCCCATTGTCGAAAGAAAACGGGTTTTTCTTTAAAACATTGCAAAAGATTGAATTGATTTAACCTACGAATTCAAAGTAAAATCAATGCTAATGGAATACATTATATTAAATGGTAAAAATATATTATATTTATAATTTAAAACCATTCAATATTATAATTTAACCACATAAGTTTTTACGATGAAAAAAAGTTGTTTTTAATTAAAATATAGCATGTTTTTACTATTCATTAAAATATGAAAGTTATCAGAATAATATGAAAAATTTTATCCAAGGTAAAATTTTATTTCCTGATTCCAAGGAATAATTTTATTTTGTAAAATTTAACTTATAAACAGGTCAAAAACTATATTTAAAGTGGGTGCGCCATCAAAAGGCGGCAAAACTGCATTTTTTGAAAAATACTTATTTTACCCGAAAAAATTATTTTGTTCTTATACCATGTTCTAGAAAATGTGAAAGATGAATAATAATGTTATAAAATTCAAAATTTAGTTAATACTATTCATAACGGCTAGTTCATAATAATATAATAATATATCGTTGTTTAGTAAAACCCAGTATTGCATAAAACACAGGCTATCGAGGAAGGTCGTGATTGCATGTAATGCAAGCCAAGACAGGGTTGCGTGTTGTGAAAGAATCCTTCGTTGTTTTATATAATAGAATCCAACCATATTTCATTTATACATTGAATATATATATATATACTCAATGTTGTGTAGAATAACTATTATCAAAATTGTGTGTAACAGGATCCAAGAATAGTGTTGCGTATACTGCAAGCTAATACGGTGTTGCATATAGCGCAAGGTAATATTGGTGTAGTATACAACACAAGACATTAATGAAATTAAAAGAATATTTTTCATAAATTCTTGGGGTGTTACATTCTACCCCCCTTAAAATGAATTTCGCACTCGAAATTCGTCAGGGTTAAAAATGGTTTACTACTCGAATGTTTGTTTAATAGAAACCCACATCGTAGAAAGAAATACCAAAACATGGTGTTAAAAACTAAAGTATGAAATGTAATGGTTACCCAAATTAACACATCACTGGGTTTCCACGTTGGAGAGCATAGGTGAAAATATGGATATAGAAGAAAAATCTAACCATCAAGTTCTGATAGAGAGTGGTAGAGAACATGGCAATGAAAAAGCCAACAATCACAAATCTATAGATTTTTTATGATCTAAGGTACCATCTGATTCATTGGATATAAGGGAACTAGGACAACATTTTTGGTTTTCAAGATCATTTCCCTAAAGTAGATGAATTAAAAGAAATACTTACATGATTTTGGTACAATCTCACTGTTGTTCGTGAATTGAACAATTTCCACTTCATACCTTAAAGAAATGAAGTTTAATTTGTTATTCGTGATGTGTTAGCAGATCATGTGATAGAATGATGGTTCATTCCATCTATTTCAAACAAAAGGTTAGAAAAAGTTATCAAATATACATAAGTCCATCTATGGTGAGGTTAATCATATACGATTCCAAAAATGAACTTATACTTCATATATCATACTGCTTAATATAATAAAACTAGTTTCTACTAAACAGGGACTTCCTATAGGCCAGTGGTAGGAGATAAAGGCCAGTCGCACTTCGGTTGTGGGTTTGAATCGCATAGCCTTTTTCGACGCGATGGGCTGTTGCCCATCCTGCAGGTTGTCCTTTTTCTATTACTATAACATCCCATCAATAATATCGAAAAAAGTTCTATCCATTCAAATCGTTAGGCGTATCTAAAATAATTCAGTCCAAGCTCATAGTATAAAGAAAACAATTTCTTGAAATGTTATCAACCAAGCATGTGAATACCATCATTTATCCCCCATATATCTTGTTGGTCACATTCCAATCATGTGAATACCTTAATCATGTATTCTCTTGAAAAATGAATACCCATTAAACCTTAGTGAAAACATGAATGCTGTCAAAAGTTAACTCTTTCCATATACCAAAATCCAAAAATTCTATATACTCAAACCATGACATGACCTTCTCCTTATATTAGTCATGAGCTCATGAATACTATCAAACATTTAATTTTCTCCTTATCCCTTCATTATGCGCATATCATCTACTTTCCAAAAATATCTGAGTAACCTTTCATGTTCACTGGTACCATTCGTCTTATACTTTCAAAAGATAAGGAAAGAAAACAGTGTAACAATCCTTAGATGTCTCTTTATTCCATAGTACCATGAGAATACTTATACAACATTGCACTCGATAAACATGTAATCATTCCACTACCTTCTTAAAACATTGACCGAGCTTCAACAATTCTTTCATCTCACATATCATTTGTAGTCTCTTCATCATCATCAACATAAATACTACCCATATGACCATACTGATTCTCTTCATGAGACATTCCCTTAGGGCATTGGTTTGCATAATGCCCGTACATTCCACATTTAAAACATTTAACCATTGTTGAATTCGTAGCAATACCATTATCCTCATCCATGGTGTTAACTGAACCTTTTCCTTTGCACTTACTGGATTTGTGTCCTTATTTTCCACACCGAAAGAATCTTCCAGTTCCCTTGAAACAATCTCCCCAATGCCTCTTCCCACATGATTTACATGAGGGAAATTTAACTTTCTTTCCTCTATGATCATCATGAAACTCCATCTTTCTCTTATTATCTGAGTCGACAAACTTACCAAAGTTGAGATTATTGATCATATTCTGAGATTTCTGATTAGGCATAATAACGATATTTGGACTTCTAAATCCCATTTCATTTGGTTCCTCATGAATAATATCATTCTATTGTCCATCATATCCTCCATTATCAAGAATCTTCCTGTTTCCAGCCATTTTCTAAAACCCAAAAAGAATAGTGCCAGAGGAAAAAATCATGCTAGGGAAAACAACATAGTAAAGGGGGAGCACCCTCAATATCTAACATCTTAGGTTAAATTCTAACATAGTTATCATAGTTCTATGACTATATCCTATATATATACTTATCCTTAGGTACATCCCTAGACATACCATAGAAATATCTCTAGGGATCTCACTACCGTTTCCGCATCCTATTTTCAAAAGGTTGACTAAACCTTTCCTCTGATACCAACTGTAGAGACCCGAAGCTTGACGTACATAGACATTACATTACTTTTGTGGAATACTTAGTACATAACAAAAACAGACACACAAGGATCATAATAGTTTAGTGTCTTTGGAAACATGGAACGTAATCTTCTAATCGTGGTGAAAGATCTTCAACATCTCCCATAAAGATCTTCCACTTTTTGTTTCCTTACCTAAAACCTTTCTTTTGATCCTGGGGGAAAATAAAACATAAAATGGGTGAGCTCAAATGCTCAGTAAGGGTAACCATGGATAAAATAAAACATACCATATACATTTGAACTTAAAAACATGAACAAAGTGTTTAAACATCAAAATCATGAGCAACGACATAAAACATGGAAGTACATAAGGCATAGATCATAATGGTATATAAACCATGATAAAATAGCATGGGAATAAAACATGTAATGGTGGCATCCATTAAGAACATGTAATGATTTCCATAGTAGCCAAGGCATTGCCGCCAAGACCATCTTAGTGGAAAAAGTCCCTTTCTGAATCGAGTTCACTCCTCATTTCAGTCCTGTAACACTGAACCGGATTAACTTACTATTCCAACCATGTCTATCCCATGAGATATAAATCTTTACCCAATGCATTGGAGGGATATATAGGTCCCACCCATCTCATAATGAAATCATTCTTACTTGTGCCTCAAAATAAACATACATCATTCATAATAACCCAACGAATAAAATGGGTTTCATAAACATCATCCCATCATCACATAATCCATATAAAAGAAATGGATATCATTTCATAATAAGAAAATTGAAACCATGTAAATCATAGATACATGATACTTGAAACATACATATATGAAATAATGTCATCTTAGATGGAAAATGGTTTTGATAAAGCACTTGAAATGAATTCTTGAGGAAAATATCCTTTCATCTTGAAAATAATTTTCTTTTCAAAAAATGCCATTTAATTTTAAAATAAAAGTATTTTGTTGAAAATAGTCATGAAATCTTTTGGATTAAGCTTCATGAAAATAAGGCTTTATAAAACATTAAAAATCCTTTCATGCTGTATAAGTTAAAAAACATTCTTCTCGTACTTCTGTCGGAAAAGTCAAAAAGTACCTCGTAAAAGAAAGATTTCATACATAACATGTAGTAAAAGTAAAAAATGGGTAAAAAGGACTTTAAACATACATGGAAACACTTTTAGAAAACATGTACATGGATTATAACAATAACCCCAGTAAATACTTACGTATAAGCAATCTCGAATAAAAATGAGATTTGCAAATTTATCCCTTACCTTAGGTCCGATATGCTTCATACGTATCCGAACCTCCTATATAATGATTTAAATAATGTCATTGACTTATTACAGAATAATATGCATTCTTATGATATCATATATATTTCACTTATGACTTTATATTACCCGTTCTTTTGTAAATTCCATGTTAAAGCAGCGTTTTGGGTAAAATCATTTCATTTATCGTATGTGTTTCGACTTGTCGTTCTTGATATTATTAATTATATCCTGATATACATAATTCCAGAATGTAAAACATGATTTATATATAATATATATTCATCATATACATATATATTATATATTGATAAAAAGGAATGAAATACACCTTTCATGGAGACAGTAGGCCGTACGTACGCATGAACGTTGTTTTCGTTTCCATTTTGAATTGAATGGAATTAAGTAAATGACATACATATATATATATACATAAATACAGTATCATTATTATGTCATATATTTCATTATTATTCATTATATATACTTTATAATCATTCATGAATGGTTAACATGGAGAGTGAATCTCATCACGTCGTGGAGACGGTAGTCCGTACATACGCACGAGCGATGATATCATTCCCAAGATCGTGGAATTGTTTTAAAGTGTATGTATAATATTACATAATCAATATCACTTTACAATAATCATATATATTCATTACATTCATCCTTATACCCATCCAAGTAAGGTGGTGGTGGAAAATAGATTACACCACGGCGTGGAGACGGTATTTCGTACGTACGCACGCGAGGTGATTTCGTTTTCCATTGGATGGATAGATGGTGAAATATGGTGGTTTAACACTTATAATAACATATCAGTATATGATTGATACTGATGTTATTACCACATAATGAAACAACTAAAAAAAATAAGTGGAAGAAGAAATAGAGTTGAAAGAATCGGTAACGGAAATTACCGCTTCTTTGAAGCGCCTCTTTGAGACCTCCTCTTAGGGAAATAAAATTGGTCTTTGAAGAAGCCCAGGACCTCTAGGATGTTTCTAGGGAAGTGGAGAAGATAATTTTGCAGGGTTTGGCCGAGCTTGAAAGCTCAAAGTGATGTGAAGAAGAGAGGGAGGAGGTGCCCTTTTATAAGGGAGGAGAGGGGCACCTTTGGAAATCTTAAAAATATTAATTTATAATAAATCTAACCCCACTTAAAAACCACCAAAAATGACTCATATACAAATATTAGATGAGATAGGGTTGTAATCCCATCAACCAATCAAATTTAGACATGTTAGGAATTTATTTTAAACATTATCAACTTGATTTATCCTTATTTAATAAATTTAATTTTATTTGTGGTAATAAGATTCTAAATTTTAAATTATAAAAAATAATTACCTATTTGTTGTGAATTGTCCATAATTGGATACTTTATCACATTTTATACCACATAAATTTAAATTTATAATTGTTAAATATTTTTGTGATTTTTCAACAATTTTATAATATGTTATTTTTATAAAATAACAATAGTGTCAATTTTGCACTATTCATTTATATGAATTTAAATAAAATATATACAGAAGATATGTTCGAAATAAAAGCTTTAATAGATTCTTGAAAGGTCATATGTATCTAGAAAATTAGTGGAGAATATAAATAGTTCATATACTATTTATTTTATTATTTTTAATACCATTTATTTGGTTTATCTCTTAATAAAATAATTACTACAACATTTTTGTATAATTATTTAATATACTTATTTGTTTCATAAAATTTACAAATAAAATCCTATGATGAATATAATTCTATTAAATTTCACAATAATACTTTTACTCGAATTTATCATCTTAAAATCACAATATTTAAATTGTTATATTTATTAAATTATGAAGGTGACAACTTTGGCATCATTTAAAATAAAATAATATAAGTGTCATAATCACTTTAATAAGACTCCAAATGGTTATATATTAGGTCATTGGATGATTCTGGTATACATATACACAAACAATATGTTTTGGTCAGGTTTATGGGCCTTTTAATGGGTATTATTATTTTAATAAAAACTATATTACTGATTTTTCACTTAATAAATAATTTCTGCATCATTAATGTATCACCATTAATGATAGTTATTTAATCCCTAAAAATTCTAAATAAATTATCATGATGTAGATAATTTTATTATATTTCTGGAGACTTTTCATGTCCGATGTTTTATGATGTTTATCATTAAATTAAAATTGTTATACTTATAAGATTTAAGAGAGTGACATGTTGTCACTTTCTTTGGTTTTAATAATAATTAAATTATTTTCTTGGTCAAAAGTCCATAAAATGAATCTAATCCGACCCTTAGGTGATATGGGTCTACTTTTAGTCATCCAATAGAATTTTTTCATATGTTAGGGTAACTTTATAATATTATATTTACCCATAATTACCCGATTTACCTTTACCTATGGTAAATAAAATTTATTGTAGTTACTATTCATAATTCCCAAAAATAAAAAGTAGCATATTAACATAATTTGGACCCACTTATTCCAAATATGGAATCCATTTTTCCAAATTCAATACACAAAAGTTGCAGAAATTAAATTAAAATTAATCCCGTTGTCGAAAGAAAACGGGTTTTTCTTTAAAACATTGCAAAAGATTGAATTGATTTAACCTACGAATTCAAGGTAAAATCAATGCTAATGACATAAATTATATTAAATGGTAAAAATATATTCTATTTATACTTTAAAACCATTCAATATTATAATTTAATGACATAAGTTATTACGATGAAAAAAGTTGTTTTTAATAAAAATATACCGTGTTTTTACTATTCATTAAAATATGAAAGTTATCCGAATCATATGAAAAATTTATCCAAGGTAAAATTTTATATCCTGATTCCGAGGAATAATTTTATTTTGTAAAAGTTAACTTATAAACATGTCAAAAACTATATTTAAAGTGTGTGTGCCATCAAAAGGCGGCAAAACTGCATTTTTTGAAAAAATACTTATTTTACATGAAAAATTTATTTTGTTCTTATACCATGTTCTAGAAAATGTATAAGATGAATAATAATGTTATAAAACTCAAAAATTAGTTAATACTATTCATAACGGCTAGTTCATAATAATATAATAATATATCGTTGTTTAGTAAAACCTGGTATTGCGTACAACACATGCTATCGAGGAAGGTCGTGATTGCATGTAATGCAAGCCAAGTCAGGGTTGCGTGTTGTGAAAGAATCCTTCATTGTTTCGTATAACAAAATCCAACCATATTTCATTTATACATTGAATATATATATATATATATATATACTCAAGGTTGTGTATAATAACTATTATCAAAATTGTGTGTAACACGATCCAAGAATAGTGTTGCATATACTGGAAGCTAATACAGTGTTGCGTATAGCGCAAGGTAATCTTGGGGTAGCATACAACACAACACATTAATGAAATTAAAAGAATATTTTTCATAAATTCTCGGGGTGTTACATAAATGGTATCACTTAAATAAATTCAATATGATTATTTGATACCAAATACATGATCACCATAAAAGAGTATATATCAAGTTATTTTTGATCCATTACTTTATCAGAGAATAATCCTTCGAAAATAAAAGATAAATCACAAAAATGATTTTTCATAAAAATATTTTCTTAATATCATTTTAAAAAGACATTATTTTTGAGTCACATTATAATAAAATTTAAATAAAGATGAAGCATCTTAAAAAATTATTTGAAATAAAATTCCAATAAAAATTTATTGAAAAAAAAAATCATGTGTCAAAATGTGATGCATATGGGAGTAATATATCATCATTGAGAGTAAAATCCTTTCAAATGTTTGATAACCTCATTTTTGAAAAAAACAAATCATTTAAAAGAAATAGAAACATTGGTTTTGAAATGAAGGAAAATATAAGTATCACTGGAGAAAAAATAGTTTTATTTACACTAGGGAATGTATAATATTATTTGTGTTTAAAAAATATATTTATGGAGGGAAAATCTATTAAATGACATAGGAATTATTCTTAAAAAAATTTCATTTCCAAAAAAAATAGAGTCGTCATGGAAGAAAAAATTCAGTTGAAACATGTTTCCCAAAATAATAAGGTGTAAATACAATATAAAATTATAATATGTTTTATAAGATTATACATTAAAAAATTTAAGAGAAATAAAATTGATTTTGATCCAAGGAAAGGATTTGAGTAACAAAAACCTCCTACGACCTAGGTAAAAATTCGATCAAATACCCCATAAAAAGTATAGAATGAAATTAAACATTAAATACCATAAAATTAATATAATTTAAGATATATTATATAAAATTGGTAGTTTTCGCACTAATTAAATAGGAATTGCTGCATAAATAAGAACTATGTCTCAATGAAGGGAAATTAAGACAAAAAAAATACCTTTACTCTCGTACAATTAAATGAAATCTAACCTCCTGTATTTTAAAACATATATCCGAATCACATATTTCATCACCTTATTCATTTATATAAAATTTTATAAAATTAATTTATTAATACTCTGTACATGTATAATAGTTAGTTATCATCTATTTTCAAAATCAGGTGTCAGAAATTTTGATCATTTTGAACTAGTTTTGCGATAGAGGATTTATTATTCAACCATATACTAAAGTTCAACATTACAAGGTAAAAATATGTACTAGAATATATGTCTTTAAATAATTTATAAATTTCTAATTCCATTTTTTATGTTATTTATTAACATTTTTTGATGAATAAATTGAAGACTAGCTTGTTTTGGTGAGTTTAATGCATAAAATGGTGATATATTAAAAAAAAATTATTAGATATTGAATATATAACTCATGAATAATTTTTAAATATTCGATAAGTTATTATTTCATTTTTTACATGAATATAAAATTCCATAATCATCAACTTTATAAACATTAACAGATCACTCATGTATGTGGTAGAAACTATCGAAATAATGGTTTTTTATAATAATTGAAAAAGTAAAATAACATTATTATTAAATGTTAATATTAAATTTAAATAATATTTAACCTATAATAAGTACCATATTTCTTCATTAAACTCATTCTTATAACCATAAAATAATGGTTGTTATTATAAATGACATTTTTTGTATGTTGAGACAGTAGTACGCACACACGCATGATTAACGATCCCATTTCTCACTGATTGGAAGGACTAATGGTATATGAAAAATTACTATTTAATAATTTTATTTTGGACATAAAAATAATTATATTCTTAAAATATATCACCGGTACCATCCTTGGAATAATTTGATGTAAAATAAACCACATCGTGTTGCGGAGTGGGTAAATTGCAAGTTCACACGATCGATGTTATTTTATTTTAATACTGGTTGGAGGGGATAAAATATCTTATTTCTAATTAATATAATTTAATTTAAGTTTAATAATTATACTTAATTAACTATATTTACATAGTTTAAAATAATTTTATGTAGTATTATAATAAATGAATATACTAAGAGACGGTAATACCCATGTTGGAAGCAGGATTTTTCTCTTAGAAAAGTCATTGGAAGTGAAGGCCTAAAGAAAAAATAAGGCGACAAGAATCGTATATATGTTGGATAGGTTTGTAGGAGATTAAAAATATCATATGTTAAAGGGGTAATTCTTAGGTTATGTGTAACTTTAAAGTGTGTCAATGGAATACTTTTATAAGAGAAAAAAATGTCACTTTTTGAAACACATGTCATTTTTTAATAATACAATGAAACTATTCAAGGATTAATGGATTAAAAGTGTACAAATTGGGGGTTTGGGAAAATATAAGGTATAAAATACTATAACACATTAATTTTGAGACAATTTAAGAGTTATTTATATCTTTTCTTTTTTACTTTTAACCTTTCACCCAAATTAACTTTTACCTTGGTAAATAATTTTTAACCTTAATAATTAACATTTATGAAAAAAATTAAGATTGGATGATTTTAAAAAATTTGAATCTTATGATTTAAATTTTGAAAATAATTTTAATACACAAAATTTCAAAATTTGTGAAAATTAAATTTTAAAATAAAAAAATTAATTGTGTAAACACAATTTTTAGAAATATAATATGTTTATGATTTAAAATTATATAAGTGATATCATTATCATTGACAATGATTTTAATGACCTAAATTTATTTATTGTGAAAAATATTATGAGTATTCAAAGGAAATAAAATAACAAAATTTCACCTTCTATAAACTTATTTATAGGAAAACACTAAAAATAGATTTTACTAAAGTAAAAAATTTCTCTAATTTCCGAGATATTAGACATAGTATTTTAAGTTCATAGAATATTTTTAAATGAATACATTTATTACTTAAATAAATATTTTTTCCATTATTTTTTATAATATTATTTTATAAGGTTACATATTGATAAAATGAAAAGG
This sequence comes from Viscum album, assembly GCA_963277665.1. NCBI lineage: Eukaryota > Viridiplantae > Streptophyta > Magnoliopsida > Santalales > Viscaceae > Viscum > Viscum album. The sequence goes on along the minus strand of OY728120.1, from coordinate 1,377,384,993 downwards.
TTTAATTTTTACATGATCTGTATTTTTCGAATGAAAATCAATATTTTTAAAAAACTCAAAAATTTATAATAAGTAAATATTAATGTGAGGAATTGAAAATTGAATTTTATCTGATAAAATTTACTTTCTAAAACTTTTAAATTTATCTTTTAAAATAAAATAAAAAGTATAAAGAAACATTATTTTATTGAAAATAACCTCTATTGTATTAACTCATATTAATTATTTTACTTTTAAATATTAAATGTTTTACCATATTAATATTTATTATAGAATTATTAATAATTATTATTAATATGTTTTAGTTTTTTACATTTGGTGTAGTTTGTAACATAAGTTATCAAACATAACCTCATCATTACAAATTCAATAATTCCATGACATTACATTTCTCCTGACAAACCTTGGTGTTCTTGTATTTACTTTTTTGGGGCTTATGAAAATGTATAATTTGATATAAATAAGGGATACATTATGTAAATTCATATTTTGTGGCTTTTAAAATGGTTTCAATGGGGATTTTATTAAATAACACTTTTATGAAGTTAATATATTTGATAAAATTCCTCAGCGTTGGTTTTAACTCTAAAATGGTTTTTCAAGCACGGGAAAAGTAATTATTGTATTTTTTAAATGTTCTATAATATTTTTTTAATGGTTTAATTTAATTTTTTAGTAAAACACATCACATTAAGAAACTTGGGTGAATTATTTTATGGAAATATGAAAACCTTAGCGATTTATTCTCCACTAGGTATTATATATAGTGATCATTATACTATGAAACCTAATGGGATTCCCTTATACTGATATAATATGGCAATAATAAATATCATAAATAATCATCTTATACTATATTGATGTTTCTTTCTTGTCTTATTTATGTCTTCTCGTTGGCTAGATCCCATCTCTTCATTTTTCTTTCTGATTTATGTCTAGTCTTATTTATGTATCATATTTAGATTGTTACATGTTTTATTATTGATAGCTTGATAATTTCCCACTATTTATCATTAATGTAGTTTTTTCATCTTCTCGGTTCACTTGAATATGTAATATTTTAATAGAACAAAAATAAATTTTTTAGAAAATGTATAAAATGAAATTTCTTTATGAAATTTATTTTATGTTAAAGCTAGAAGTAATTGTTTCTTGGTGATATACATTGTATATATTCATAGAGGTATACTAATGGGTGTTTTCTTCACAACTATCATATTCCATTGGGTGTATGAAAATGTGTCCTTTTAGGATACAATTAAATGGAAATGTTTCATCCATACTAAGAATTCCCTTGTTGGATGTTATCATCATAGTAGATTGGGATGGTGGTTACAGATGGTCACATGGATACTTGTTTCTATTTTTTTACATCTGAAAATATATTACTCTATTGGAAAAATTATTCTTGTCTCACACTAAAAAATTATAATGTTTTACAATAGATTTCATAAAAAGACTATTAAATATATTAATACTTCATGTGTAAATATTTACTACTACAACTAGAATTATAAAGGGATATAAACACATAAGAATAGTACAATCAATGCAAGGTACTCTATAGGTATGAATTCTCATATAAAGATCATTATTCTATAAAGGATTTAAAAAGAAAGAGAGTTTTTAGTAAAATTATAGGCATTATTAAAGCATGTGTTAAATCCTCTAAAACTGATGTAGTGAATGATGAAGTGATAATTTTTTTATATTTAGAAGGAAATACGGTCGTTCAGCATTAAGATTTTTGGTAAGTATAACCACAAGTAATTATGGCGATAAATCCTCATGAATATTGGGAAATACTATTTTTGATTATGTAGACATTATAAGTTTACCATTGAGATTTTTTTATGATATAGAATTAAGAACCCATGGAATTTACTTGTAGGAAGGTCTTCTATGGGGATCACTTGTCAAAGCTCAGGTGAGAAGTGTTGTCACTAGGATTTTACCTTGACCAAACCCAAGATGAACTTCAAAAACTAAATAATGATCAAGGTCACTTGATAAATAATTTCGAGACTGTAGAATTCACCACCTAATAAATGTTTTTTGAAGCACCCAAATCGACTACTTCCATTTTAAGATTTGCCCTTAGAGTATATACTGATGTAATAAGGGGTAATGTTTCTAGAACTTTAGTTTTATTTGTGTAAAAATTATTTGTAAAAAAAATAGTAGTGACTCCACTCATTTGTAGTCCTCTATTATTTTATTTTATCATCTTTATATGGAAAATAAGATACGTATAAACATCATAAGAATATTATAAAACATATTTATAATACAATAAAACCAATATTGGCCTTTTTTCAATAAATAAGTATTTTTTATTTGAAAGTTAAATTTATATAATTTTTAAAATCATTTTTTAAAATTGATTAATTTTTTAGAATCTTGATATCAAAATTAACATTGGATGAATTTATATTTGTTTTCTAAAAAAGTTGAATTTTTGGGTAAAAAGTAAAAAAAATATTGTTTATAAAAAATTCCATAAATATTATTATATAATCATGATGTGATTATAACTTAAAATTTTATAATTATCCTTATAGATTAAAAATTTATTTATGGAATAACATTATATATATTGAGTTATATTAAGTAACACATTATTATCATTTTTAAAACAATGATTTTATCTTTTCTAAAGAAATTCATTTTATGTGTTATACATGTATCATATTTTAATGAATTGTAATAAATTTTATAAATTGATTCAAGAAAAAAGGACTAAAAATTTATAATTATAATGTCTAAATTAGGTCATAATATTAACATCATTTTTTGAAAAAATTTACCGATGTAAAAAAGGAGTTACAACAGTAAATGTAAAAATAATATAAAATGCTAAAATTAAAATGTAAAGACATATGATAACTCAAAATGAAAACTTTAACTAGCTGGTTGAGGTCTTTCATGACTTAAAAAACTTTTCAATATTAATTATTAACCAAATTATTATAAATTAATTCCGCCGAAAAGTTATTATCCTTAATAGAAAAATAATCATTATTTTATCCTTCTAAACTACCCCTCATCAAGTATAAATACCCACTCATTTTATCCTCACTATCTACTCGAAATAAATTGATCATGATCCATTTATCAATATTCATCTCAGAAGCCCCTCCAAGGTCTTTATAGGGTTTTGAGGTGTCTCTCTCTATCTCTAATAAGCATCCAATCAAGGTGATAGTTCTTTTCTTATAATATTTCGTCTCAAGAACTTCTTCATATATAATCCTTTTGATTTTAAGTTTTTTATGTTTTCAATTGTTTATAAAACACTTCATTACATTATATATTATTTATTTATAATTATATACTTCCTTCACTCCCATAAAACTCATTCCAATATCCCTTTTGTATACCTGTTATGCTTTATAATTTAACCCTTTATTTTCCATGCTATATTTTCAAGTCATGAATACCCAACCCTGGTTATAGAAAAACATGTATGAAATCCACACTCCCTTCTGAATTTTTCATGTTGATATTGTAACCACATTTCCACATTATGGCTAATTTTATTATGTTCCATTTGCTACATTATATATAATTTTTGTATATACATGTTCTTATATTATGATTCTTGTTTTCAACTATAATTTTCCAATATATTGTTTATCACTAACTAGTCTTTCTCATCACCCCTTTTATTTAATAAATTTAGCTAAGAAATGTTATGCAATTTTGTGATCTAAGATATGATAACATTGAATCAATTTAATAGATTTGAAAATTATTTTATGTTTTTTATTTTGTGGGCCTTGTATGCCTTGTACTATATACCTAGTTTCCAAGAAACTAATCCTAAAATGGGAAATTGGAGTTATTTTGTAATATTGTTTCAAGAAATTTTGTTTAAAATCATGTATAAAAATGTATTTCTCCATATTTGGTATTAAAGTATGGTTTACTCATTTATGAGACGTAGGACTAAAAAACATTAGTAAGAACCATAGAGATAGGTATAAATATAGGGAAAATATACAGTAATTTTAAAGAAGCATAAATTTGGCGGTTTCTAAGAAATTATATCCATGTGTGGATACTACAAGTGGATGTAGCTTTGGAAGAGTTTTACCTTGGGGTAATAACCCAAAAATGGGATGATTGGTTATTTACTCAATCATCACATCATGCAAGAAAAAAATCCATTGCTTCACACATAGTCTGTAATAGCTAGGGGATATTATTGAGTTATCATATACATTTTAAAAATGTTAATGATAGGATATATATAGGTTAAGTAATTATTTAACATTCAAGTAAACAATAAAAGGGAGATAAAGTATATGATCCTAAAATATGAAAAATATAAAAAATAGGGCTTAAATTCCTTTTAAATTTTATTATTAGAGGTATATATTTTCTTATTAAAGTATTTATATTTTTTAGAAAATATTGGGAAATATAAGGGGATATGTGAACAATGAATGCAATGGGAAATAAAATAATGGAATTCCAAATATGATGGAATCTGGGGTAGAAATTTTTAGGATAATGTTGAATTAATTATCACTTGTTATGCATAATAACATGAACCATGAAGAACATGTAACTTCACCTATGAAATAATAAAAATCTGTTTAATAATTCATATGACAACACCCACCAAAATTTATTGTACCCTCTAACCCTTTGATCATGGAACAATGAATCAATGATATATAAAAGGTATTCTTCACTCCATTATTCTGATAAAGATAAGATAATTATAGAAGTATATCACATAAGGGGGAAGCTTAAAAATGGTGGGTGTTATTAAATATTAATAATAAGCATTAAATTGATAATATGAGGTTGGAATACATCATAAAGGCCTCTTTAAATAATAAAATTCATTTTTACCTATAAAAAAATATAAAAATGGAATTTTTGGAGTTTAATAAAAAATGAAGGTGAATCAATGTGAGGTTATGAGATAAAAATAACAAGTCTTATGTATCATGATTTAATATTTTTAATCTATTTTGATGGGAAGATCAGTCAATTCTCTAGAGGGATGAGACCTCATATGTGGAAAAAATTTCCAATCCGATACTTCAGTAGATATGAGTAGGTATTAAGATGTTCTCTCAATGTGGAGATATAATTTCAAGATGAAAAGTGATAAAAATGAGGAAATGGTGTCAATAGTTCTATAAAGTGTTGGTGAGATTTAAATACTCAATATCCCAATTCTAATAATAAGGGTAATATGGTTCAAGCACATCCTACTATGAAACACTTCAAGTTATCATAACTAGGTCACTTTACTAACTAGTTCCCAAATCCATTAATAGAAGAGGGAAACCAAAATTAACCCCAATATAGGCTAAGGGATAATTTTGATTCCTTTACCATCATGATGTCTAATTTTGAGGCTCCAAATGATTTTGTAGTTGCTGTACTTATTGTTCACTGAAATATTTCTATTATGTTTTTTGATTTCGGTTCAACACATTACTTTATTTCTTCTATATTTTCATTGAAATATATATTCAAACCCAAATATATTAGAAGTGGAGTTATTAATTAAAACAATGGGAGGATAAATTCAATCTAATAAGAGTATATAGGGATTTCCTTATTAAATTTTTTGGGAAAAATATCATTAAAATCATGTAGTCATTCTGATGGTGGAATTAAACATAATAATAGGGATGGACTGGTTCTTGAAGTTTGATTCTAAGATCAATTGTAAAAGAACGTAAATTTTAGTTGTATTTGGGAGGAACATAAAATAATTTTCTTTGGAGATATTTCCCAACCCATGTTCTATCAAGAACTACCTCTTATAGCCTTTTTTAAGGAAATGATTGGTGGGGAATGGGCAGGGAGTGATAGTAAAAAAAGATAGAATTTGAACCAATTGTTAAAGAATAAATAGATGTATTTCCCAAATAATTACGATGACCACCACCAAAAAAAGAGATAGAATTATCCATTGAATTAATACATGAATCTAAACCAATATAAAAGACCCTTGATAGATTGTAACTGATTAAGTTAAAGGAATTGAAGATAAAACTATAATATATTTTGAAGAATGGTTGTATACATTCAAGTGTGTCTCCTTAGGGAGTTATTGTTTTAATTGTGAATAAGAAGGATGTAACCATTTGACTACGCATTTAATATAGAGATCTTAATGGGAAAATAGTAAAGAAAAAATACCTTCTTCTAAGAATCGATGACCTCTTCGACTAGAATCTAAGAGCTCAATTATTTTCTAATTTTGTTCTTTTATTAGGTTGTTATCAACTGAGGGTGAAAAAAGAACATATCTCAAAGATATATTTTTGAACAAGGTATAGACATTATGAGTTCACTATTATGAGCTTTGGTATAAATAATTCCCCCATGATATTTAGGGATTTTATTAATATATCCTTTAGGTTTTACCTTGATAAATTTTAAGTCGTTGTTATTGGTTATACTGTGATATATTCAAAATGTAAAAAGGAACATGAGGAACACCTAGTCATCGTATTACAAATAATAAGGAAATATAGTATTTTTCTACATTTATTCAATGTGAGTTCTATTTGTAGCAATTGGAATTCATGGGAAGCATTGTATCATGAAAAGGAAACTATATGGATCCATATAAGACTAATTTAAGAGAGGAGTGGCCTCCTCCAACAAAAAAGACCAAAATTTTATGTTTCCTTAGCTTAGCTGGTTACCATAGATAGTTTTTGAAAAAAAATCATTGATTTATAACCCACTAACCTTATTAAATCAGAAGGGAGTTATGTTTACCTAGATAAAGGACTGTGAATAATTATTGCAAGAGCAGATGAATATGTTTTTTAGCACACCTGTGTTAAATTTGACCTCAAATTAAGAACAATTAGTAATTTTTAAGGATATATATTTGAAAGGACATAGATGTGTAGTCATATAGAATATAAAATTGATTTCTTATGATTTTCAATAGTTTAAACCTCATGAGAATAATTATCATATCCATGACTTAGTTTCATCTATCGTTGTTTTCATATTATTTATTTAGAGGAACTATCTGTATGGGGAGAAGTGTGATATACACACAGACCACCAATGTATGATGTATATGTTCACACAAAATAGACTAAAAATAAGATAAATGTGATGGGTAGGTCTTCTTATGGACTATGGTTGTCTTATACATTATCACCCTATAAAATCTGACAGACACTAATGCACTAAGTAAGAAAGACCTCATAGTTATTAAAATAATAAGGATTTAAGTGGATCATTGATTATGGACTTAGAAAATATTGACATTGATGTAATAAGGGAAGAGACTTCCTCAATACTATACCAAATGATTTCCTAACTATCATTGTTTGAGAATATCAAGAATCCATAAAGAGATAATCCTGTGATATAGAGAAATATGGAGGTGATAAAATATGGAATTTTTCATGAGTTTTTTCTCAGTTAAGATGAAGTACTGAGGTTCATAACAAAGATATATATACCATCTATTATAGAGTTAAGGAAATAACTAATGGATAAATTGTATAGCTCACATTTCACTATACATAGAGAAAGAACATAAATTTATAGATATATGTGTGATCATTATTTGTCGATAACATGAAAATGAATATTGTTAACTATAATGAATGATATTTGTTACATTATCAGGTAAAGGAATAGTGGAATGTTTAAAATTTTTTCTTGCAGGTACTTGCTATACCTTTATAGAAGTGGGAAAAAATCACAATGGAATTTTTTATGGCCCTTCCAAATACATCCTAGTGAAACCATTCCATATGGGTAATAATTGATAGATCCAAAATAATATCCATTTTATATCTATACAAGAGGATTTGTCACCTGGTATCCTTGCTCATGTGTATATTCAAGAAAGTTTTAGACTTTATGAGGTCCCTATGCCAATTTTTTCTGACCATGATCTAAGGTTTACTTTTATGTTCTTTAGGATCCTTCAAAAGGCTTTGAATATGGAGTTAAATCTAAGAACATCCTTTCATCCCTAATCTAATGGGTATCCTGAGAGGTATATTCAAATGTTGGAGTACATGTTAAGTGATAGATCACTTGATTTTCAGATGATTCAGAACCAATATTTTTTACTCATTGAGTTATCCTATAACAATAGTCTCCACTCAAGTATTTATATAGATCCATATGAATCACTTTATGGGGAAATAAAATATGTTCGGATAAAGTTAGGGAGGGAAAATTTTTGGGACCAGACATTATGAAAGAGATTACAAAAAGATACATGTGATACATAGGAATATCAAGGATCCTCATAGTAAATAAAATATTTATACAGCCAATTTAATTATGGAACTATAATTTCATGTGGAAGATCATGTGTTCCTCAAATTAACACCTTGGAAAAGCATAATGAGATTTGTAAATAGGGGAAAATTGATTCCAAGGTACATTGGAACATTTGAGATTTAAGAGTATGTTAGAGCTGTTTCATATCAACAAGATCTAAATATTAATCCCTGCAATGTTCATTATGTCTTCATTATGTTGAAGATAAGGAATTATATATTGGATGCATCACATATACTTAACAAAATGGTGTGGAATTGAAATATGACATTTCATATGAAGAATTACTAATAAAGATCCTCTATTAAAGTTAACAATTATTGAGGAATATAATGACTTGGATAATAAAATTCTTCTAGAGAAATCACATGTTTGAAGAGGAAACCTATAATCCTGAGGTAGAGATGAAGGAGAAAACCCCACATTTTTTTCGATAAGGCAAAAAATTATAGGAAAAATTTTCTTAAGGGCGGAATTTAATGGACAAAAAAATATTATTCTATAAATAAGAGAACCATTATATCACAATAAATACATTATTATGTTAGATAATATATCATGTATAAATAATATTACATTTATTTACACATAATGTGATAATATAAACTACAACAACTATGAATAGTGAAGTGATATAAATATCTTATGAATAGTATAATCATTAAAAGGTACTCCATGTGTGTGAATTCCCCAATATAGAACATTCCAATCATAATGACAGTAAAAATAAATATAAGTGTGTTTAAAATGATATATATTATTAAAGGATATTTAAAAAAATAGTGAATTTGTGAATGATTAAGTGATAATGATGGTGTATTTATAGTGAAATATATCCATTCATCATTAACACCATTGATCAATACAACCAGTGGTAGTTATGTTCATTGGTGCATGTGACCATTGTGAATAAAGGCCATTGTTTATGTAGAAGTTATAAGGTGATTTTTGGGGTTTTGTATGATTTGTATGGAATAATCATAGAACCTACCATTTGGAATGTCCCATATCTAGCTCACTTGTCTGATCTTCTAAGATAAGTGGAATCACTGGGACTTTCCCACAACCAAACCCAAGCCAAACTTCAAAAAATGAGACATTACCAGGATCTCATGTGAGATAATTTCAAGCTAATAGAAATCGCCACTTGATAAATGTTATTTGGAGAACCCTAATAAACTATTATCATCACACACTTTCCCCTTAAGGAATATGATAATTTAATAAGGGGTTATTTTTATAGACCAAGATTTATATTTGGGTGAATATTATTTGGAAATGAAATATTCATGAAACTACTAGAAAAAATGGTTATGGACAAGGTTTTCTAAAAACCATGGTTATAGGTCTTATTTTCCTCTTATATCACAGTTCTAGTAGAACTGTTACTATTGGATTTCCCTATGGTAATTATTTTGATAAGCCTTTATTATAGGTTTTCCTTATAGTCATGATTTTCCTAAAGCATGATTATTGGTTTCTTAAGCAACCATAGGAAAAAATGGCGGGAATGCTATGGGAATAAACTATAGTCACAGTTCTATATATTTTTATCACTATTTTTTAAATATATAAACACAAAGATATAAATATATATTACAAAATAAATCCTATATATAGTGATTATTTTGTATGTATAATAAGTTAGAGTTATAGGATTTAAAACTTGGAATTCCATTACTTTTATAGGCCTATAGTCATGATATTTGACCATGGAAATAGGTCAGGATATAGTAATAGTTTTAAGACCATGACAATATGTTATAAATCTATGATAATAGGTATAGGGATTTTGGCACAGCTCGTACTCTGATGGTTTAAAAAATTGTAACCATAGGTTATGATTATTGTTTTGTTGGCTACATCCATGGTTCAAAACCATGGTTATAGATAAATATTTTATTAGTGTGAATCTACTAATTTTTAATGTTTCCTAATTTTATCTCATAATATTTATGTGAAATATAATATACACTTAAAAATTAGAAAAATATGATAAAATTTATTTTTAATATAATGAAACCAAAATTTGTCTTTTTTCAATGAATAGGTATTTTTTGTTTCCAAATTGAATTTATTATATTAATAAAATAATTTTTTTAAAATTATAGTCATTTTTTAAATCATTAAATGAAAATTATCTTAGGTTTAATTTATAGTAGCTTTCTAAAAAAGTTTATTTTGGCGGAAAAAGTAAAAAATTATCTTTTTTAATAAATACCATAAATATTATGATATAATGATGATATGAAGAAGAAATAAAATTTATTAATCCTCCTTACTATTCAAAAAAATATTTATAAAATAATTCATAATGTATTACATTTATAAGAACATGATAGGAATTTTTGGAACCACGGTTTTATCTTTCAAAAAAATTATTTTTATGTGTTATACATGTATCATATTACAGTTAATGTTTACCACTTTTATAAATATAATCAGTAAAAATGGGTTGAATATTTAGAATTATAATGTCCAAATTATTAAATAATTTCAAATTTATTTTTTTTTCATAAAAATTTACCATGATAAATAAATAGTTACAGTAGTATAGGTGAAAATAATGTAAAATGTTAAAACTCAAATGTAAATACATGGTAGAACTAAAAATAAATACTTTAAATGGGTGTTTGAGTTATTTAATGTCCTTAACCAACCTTTTCAAAATTAATTATCAACCATGTTTTTTTAAATTAATTACACTCAAAAGTTGTTATCCTTAATAATAAAATAATCCTTATTTTATCCCTTAAAACCACCACTCCTCAAGTGTTCATACCCACTCATTCTTTCCTCAGCCCACACTCTAAATAAATTCATAATTAATACTCTCTGAATATACCTATAATGTGTCTCTCCAAAATGTATCTAATGTTTTTAGGTTTCTCTTTATATCTCTAAGAATCATTCACTCATGCTTATGGTTCTCTTCTAACACTTTTTCAATTCAAGTACTTATTTTATATAAGCATTTTTATTTTTAATGTATTATGTAGTAATGTGTTTATAACCACCCTCATTAATTTATATATTATGTATTTCTAATTATAAATTCATTTGTCTATAATAAAACATATTCCATGATCCCTTTTGTATACCTGTTATACTGTCCAAATCATCCCCTAGTTTTCCATGCTATATTTTTAGGTCATGAATTCCCAACCATATTTTCATTATGAGGTATCAATTTAGATATATCCTTTCAATTATTTATTGTGTAAATAAATTTTTTAACCCGCACTTCTTAATCATAGGTTACAAATTATATTGGGTTTTGGTATTTGATCGATGTGCTACACCTGAATTTATACATATGAAGGGTATGCCTTGATAACACTCCAATATATCGGGTAAGAAATTAATCTATAAAGATGACATGTTCATGAAACCTTGGTGGTATTCTTAGGTAATGATTTATGATAACTTGGTCAAAATCCTGGTTAATATAGTTTTTGAACCCTTAATGATGAGATTTCGTTATATGTTTATGAATGTTTAATGATTATATTGTATTCATATTTCCTTATTATGACACATGTTATTATGTTCATATAAAAATGTTATACCTGAAATGTTTATGTACATTTTAGGATCATATGAATAATGTTTCACCTATGATGTTCACTTATATTTTTTAACCCTTACTAGTATTTATGATCACCCCTTTTATTTGATAAATTTCAGCAGGAAATCATATAGAGTGAGGTAATCTAGTGTACTATAATAATGTGTCCTTTCTAGAGAGTTTAAAATTAGTTTTTATTTTTTCTTTTGTGTACCTTGTATATCTTATACTATTTACCCAATTTCCAAGACACTAATCCTAAAATGTTTTTCAGATTAATTTATGTAAAAAAATAAATGGATTTTGTTTACGATTATATATAAAAAGGAAGGTCTCCATATTTTTAAAACTTTCTATCTATCTTTTGTCTTTGTTTTTTATGTATCGGTGTAGTGTACATTTTTATTTTTCATTGTACTATGATTGATTATCATTAACTTGTTGTACATGAGGCAAGTTTTTCTGTATTTTCATTGTGAAATCATTCCCATAGTTTTGTATATTCATACCCAGGTGGTTTTTGCCAGCCCAAGATGATCAGGAATGCACATTGATCCTTATCTCAATCCATCTTCGGTAATTTTCTAGGTCATTCTAGGCTAGTTCATTAAATAATGGTATCAAATTTAATGGTTATTTTTAGGGTGGATTATAGACAAGATCTTGGACATTCAGAACTCAAGTAGTAGGTGTAGAAGGTAGCCTAGCCATTTCACTTCTGTATCTTCCCTCAAGTTTCCATGGGTTTTCAAGTCTTGTCACCGTGATTTTGATCTTAAATTTTTGTTTATTTAGATTAATCTTGTCATTTTTCTCAATTGGTTTTTATTATTGTATTAAATCCTTTTTTATGAGTTTTAATGTGGATTCACTAAGATCTTATTATGATTTGGGGAAGTATTCCTAATCCAATCATGATTTGTATCGTGGGTTTAATAGATAATTTATCCTTGAAGGATAATCTTGAATAAGAGGTAAGGACTTATGTGGAATGTCCCATAGGAAAACCCTCCAGTTAACCATAATTTAGTGGAAATGGTAATCTAAACTATTCAATCCTAGTATAAAGTGTGTAGTGGAAATTAGGAATGGATTGTGGATCATCAATTGGATTTTACAAAAAAAACAATCCACCAACATTCCACTGTGAAAGTGAAACCAATGAACCCAAGTAATTGAATGAGAGAATAGAGATTATTTTTCACATTTTGATGATTCTAGAGAACCCTATGGTATGCTTCACCACTTATATGCTCGATGGCCCTGGGAGGAATTGGTGGGATTCCATTGTTACAACTAAATTATATGATGTACTCACATGTTCATCTTTCAAAAAGGAAATAAATCAATAGTTCTATACGAAAAAATTGCATATATAAAAGTATTAAGGATTTTTTATTGTGAATCAAGGAAAACATTATATAATGTAGTATGATAATTCTTTTTCTAAGTTGGTTTATTCATCTCTAGAATTTTACACTAATGATCACAAAATGGCAAGGTGATTTGTAATTGGTCTGAAGCTCGAGATTCATTTGATTCCTATTCTCATGTACTTTATGACCTTTGTACAGGAAGTTGATAAATTTTCTATTGATAAGGAAGGTTTAGCTGGGAAGATAGTTCTTAGTGAAGCATCAGTTATAATTGGTGGTAGCTTGGTTGTATCATCTAGTCAGAAAATAAAACATAAATGGTTATATAGTTTATGGGAAAAGTAGTTTTAGGAGATTATTTTGGTCAATATCAAGTGGTTTGTTACTATTGTTAATGACATGACTGTAATAAGAATGATTGTAATGTAACACTCAGTATTTTACATAGTTTAAGAAAATATAGTCATCTTAAGTGATTCTTTAGAGGAATTTCATAGGGAAGTATAGTTGGATTCACTCTTACTAAATTATCTTAGGTTTGGACTAATAAAATTAATGGTGATGGTTCTCATTCTCATTGAAGATGCGATACTGAGGTAGTGAAGAAATCATAGGGAGTAGAGTAGGTCAAACATCATTATGAAATGAAATATGTACCAGAGAAATCTAATGTGGGTCTATCTACTATGAGATGCATGGAATTTATTTATTCCTATATATTCCTGGGCATTTTTGAACCATGTACATCTCATTCATTTATAACATCTAATTTGGTACATGTGTTGGTCTTACACTCGGGGTTAATTCCATTAATTATGGATCTTTCCACTTCCATGGAAATAAGTAAGGAATAGGCTTTTAAATATCCTGAGTTTTGGGTTATGATCATTGACTACATGGTCATGTGGGATTTACTAGTTTTTGATCTTCATATCTTTTAACTCATTATTCACATGGATTAGATGGATAAATTTAAACACCTGACTATTTTTTATTTTCATCGAGTCCATGATCTATATTCGGATAGGGTTACTCACATCTTTCAACATTAGTGGGATCTATGATCCAAAAGAGGGGGGATTCATATTCCTAAGGTGTTAATGATCTCATTCCATTTATATAATATGTTTCTTGATGATGTCTACTAGTGTTTAAGTGGTTCTACTTCTACTATTATGAATGACTAATGTATGTTTTTCCTTGATAAGTTTTCTAGATTTACACCCCTAAGGGAGGTATAGTTTTCAATTAAATTTCTCTCATAGATATTTCCAATATCTTTTTTATATTATACCTTAATAGTTGGTGAGTTGGAAAATATATTCAGATTGAGGATCTTAAGGCCAAAGGATTTGTTCATCTGAGTGTCTCACCTTAGTCTTCACCATCCCTCTTCGAAAAGAATGTATATTGAAGCCTTTATCTTTATATAGACTATAGAAAACAAAATTAGGTATCTTTTAAGAACAAGTATCCTTTTCATATGATTAATGATGTTTTTTATCAAATTATGGGATACCCATTGTTTCTATTATTGATATTCAATTGGGGTACTATCAGTTAGGATTCTGAGAGGAGGAAATTTCTAAAACATCATTTAGGATCATGTATGAAAATTATTAGTATTCGGTTTTTCATTTGGTCTTACTAATTCTCATATGGTGTTTATAGAATTTATTAATGGAATATTTAATAATTTAATTAAATCTTTTTTTTATGCATGATATTTTTTTTATATTCAAATATAGAAGAAGAAAATAGAGATCATCTATATATGGTTCTCAGAACTCTGATAGAACTTTATCCATATGGAAATATTACAAAATATCAGTTTTGTATTCAAGAATTTGAGATTATATGATATTTCATTTCTAAAAAATGAATCTCAATGAACCCAATAAATATTTAGGTGTTGATTTCATTGGTTAAACCTAGGAAAGTATTTGGAATTTAGAGCTCCTTTGGATTGACTAGTTATTATAAATATATTTTCGATATTTCTAGAAGCTTGTATCTCTTAGGACAAAGTTGACCCATAAAGGTGTTATGTTCAAATGGAATGATAACATTGAAAGATAATATATCAAACTGAATGTTATTTTGTCTCCATATCTAGTTTTAATTCTTCTTGAACTAGGTTTGGGTTATGAATTATTTTTTAATGAATCATGTATGATATTACGATGTGTTCTTATACATAGGAAACATGTGTTGGAATATGAATCTCTCCAAATAAACCCTCATGAAAAGAATTATCATACCCATGATTATGATTTTTCTATAGATATGTATGATATCAAGGCATGTCCCCAAAATATCTTCAGAAATTTTTTACTTATTTATTTGAATCATAAGGGAATGAAGTATATTTTCACCTTAAGAGATTTCATCTTACTATAGGTGAACTGGATTAGATATCTTCATAATTTTTATTTTCATATTTCATATATGCCTATAAAAGGGTATATTGTCACTGATACATTGAATAGGAAGTTACCAACTCAATCTAAGAAGGAATATATGGAAAAGTGGTCTTTTATGAATCTATTTTCTAAGATTACCCTAGATGTAGAAGGAGCTGATGGGCTGTTTTTTATATCTTTTGTGAAAAAATAATTATTCATTTAATGATTAAATTTTATTTTAATAATAACAATACTCCAATTATCCTTATGATAGTGAAGACCAATATTGTGGGGAGACTTTATGTGTTTGGACATAGTATCCCAATAGTGTCTTTCATTTGTGAGGAAGATTGGTCGTTATGATATTTTAGAGAAAGGAGTTGATGGATAATTTTCATTTTTCTAATTTGACCATATACTCCAGGAAAACCAATATGTACTATGATTTGAGACTTTGGTATTGTTATTTTGGTATGAGGTGGATGATTAAATATTTCAGGTCACAATTCATTACCTTCCATAGGATTAAGGTGGAATACTAATGACCTTCCAATTTATTACATCTTTTACACATCCTAACATGGAAGTGGGATGAGATATCTATAGAACTCATTTTTGGTTTACCATATACTCCTATTGGGATATATTTTATTTGGGTGATCATTTATCAACTTATTAAATATTTTCATTTACTTCTTATTAAGGAGATAATACAGGTGGAAGAGAATGTGTACCTCTATGTATTATATATAATGAAGCTCTATGGAGTGCCTTCTGTTTTAATTTCAGACAGAGACCCATAGTTTCCATCCCATTTTTGAAAATATTTAAAATAGTTGATTGTTCCAAGTTAAAGTAAATCATGGTGTATCACCCACATATGGATGGGAATACTAATTGATTCATTTTTATTCTTAAAGATATAATCCAAGATTGGGTTCTTGAATTAAATGTTTTAGGGAAAAGAATATACCTTTCGTTAAATTCACCTAGAACAATAGTTATCAAGATTTGACCAACATGAAATGTTTTTAAGAATTTTATGGTTTGAAATTTTGATCTCCTTTTTTTTGGAATAATTGGTAAAAAGTCTACCATTTGATTAAATCTTGTTCTGTAGATGATGAAAATAGTGCAGTTGATCCAAAAAATGTTAGATACATCTAAGAGTTGTTAAAACCCCTCTATGAATCATCATAATCACGCCTTGGGGTTTTTAATAGGTGTTTTTGTTTTTCTAAAGGTTTCCCATAATTTTAGACATTTTCATTTGGTGATATAAGGTAAGATGTCACCCTTATTTGTTGACCCTTTCAAGGTTACTAAATGTCATGGAAATGTGGATTATTGGTTAGACTTGTTACCTTGTTTGACATTGATTCACAACATGGTTTGTGTTTCCCAATTAGAAAAGTATCAATCGGACCATCCTAATGCTATAGAATAAGAGGATTTGATCTTAATCATGACACCTTATGGGTTGAGAAACTATTTTACATTATGGATCATTAGAATGTGTTATTGTGTGGTAAATTGATTCACTTAGTATGGGAATTGTAGTATTTTGGATGGGACATCCATGACATATGTGACTATAAAGAATTGGTTACCCATTAGTGGTATTATCTCTTTTCAATTCCATATTTTGAGTGATTTATAAGGTAATAATGTGGAATGTTGGGGAGAATTATGGAACACTTTTTGTCACATGTTTGTTTAATTTTGATCACAGTCTATCTCTCTTATGGTTTTAAAGTATTTTAGGAGTCAAAGGTTGATATTTTTTAATTTTTATATAAATAATCTATCAGAACAGTCTATAAATGGTTAGTAGTAACAATAATGTAACCAAATAATGTTGATATATTGGTTCCAGATTCATTTTTCATGGTTTGCAAATAGTTTTCCAATTCTTCAAGTCTCTAAGAAAACTATGCAGATTAGTGGGTTTGGGTCCAGAGGTTATTACATGGATTTCACATGATTTTTCTAACCATGAATTTATTCTTGGTTAACCATGAATTTTTGTTTTAAAGGGATAGAAGCTACCACATAATTAGTATACAGTTTTTCTAATTTTGTGTAATAACCATGTGACCTATATAAGTTTCTTAAAATTATAAATTTACCATGATAAAATTTCATGATTTAACCCCTAATCTAACCCAAATATATAATTATATCAAACCATCATTTCCTTTAACCACTATGAGTTTATCCAATCATATCCTTGGTGATTATCCTTCTTTATAAGTGTATCTTTTCAAGGTTTGTGCCCATTTCCAAAAAATCACTTCTTTTCATTCTAGATCATTCTATAATATCACCCATCCTTTAAGAATTTAATATTTTAAGGTCCATAATGGTTGAATCTAGAGGTTTTTTTAGGAATTAATAATTTTTTCCTGGATCTATGATTGAAAGGACCCAATCTCTTTGTTTCATTCCATTTTTTCAAAGATGACTAGGTTTCCTCCATTGGTGAGGTAGGTGTCTCAATATAATGGTTCTAATTCAAGAAATACTTTTTTTTCTTTTTTTTTTATTTATTTTGGATTTTGAAAATGTTTTATTTTATAACTATGGGGGATAATTTGTTTAAATTCATATTTGGTGTCATAAAAAATGGGTTTGTAGTGTTTTTTTGTTAAAATAGTTTTTTGAACATCAGGTGTTCAATAAAATGTCTCAAATATAATTTTTAATCTAAAATATTTCTTTAAATATGATAGTGGTAATTATTTTCTTGTAGAAATGTTTTATAATATTTTGTTCATGATTAAATTGAATGTTTTGGAAAAACATTTCACATTGGTAACCTTGGGTGGAGCCGGTTATAGACATATGAAAACCTTAGTGAGGGTGGCGCTACTAGGGATTATGGATAGGTGAACATTATGTTGTGACATATAATTGGTTAGCCTGATACTATTATACTATTTCATCACTCAGTATCATTATAAATCATGTTATATTGGATTAGTGTTCCTTGTATGTCAAAATTATGTATTCCCATAGTCTAGAACCTGTTAGTACATTGTGAGTTATTCTTTGTGAAAAGTCTCATTTGTGGATCATGTTTAGATGCTCAAATATTTATATTATCAATGGATTAATCGTTAACCACTATTTAAATATCATGCACTTTTGTATTATTATTGGTTTATTTGAATATGGAATTTTTTTAAAGAAACCCAAATGAAGTTTTATGAAAATGGTTTCCAGTGAAATATTATTATGAATCATATTTCATTTTAAAGCTATAACATGTGGTCATAAGGTGAAATAAATTATAGGGACTCATGGTTCTATCCTACTAGGTTTTTGACTCAAATAGTTTATATTATTTTAATAGTATGAAGATTTGACCTTGTGTCATACTGGTAAATGGTAGGGTTAAATTAACCCGGTGAATCCTTTTGGTTGATGTTGACTTGATGGTATGTTGAAATGGTGGTGTTGGAGGGTCATGTGGAGACTTTGTTTTGGTTTTATCTTCTTCTTATTTAGCATTTGGATTTCTTTTATATTCCTCATTATAGTTTTCCTTTTTCATCATTGATGTATTTTAATTACTTATCCTTGTCTTGTTATACATGAGACATGTCTGTTGTGTTTTTAGAGTGAAATTATTCCTTTTTTTGTATGTCGATACTCAGGTGCTTGTCTTTATACTAGGTGATTCGAAACATGGTTCATGCCTTGTGTTGATCCAGCTTGGATGTCTTGTTAGGTAAATAATTTTTTTTCATTATAAGGAAATACTCTTATATTTTATTAAAGTAAAATTTTAATTTTTAAAATGAATTATTTATTTAAAAAATGGATTTAAAGTTTTTTATTTTTAATAAATAATCCTTTATTGTTTTTATTTCTTCTTAATGAAAGTATTTGGAAACATATTTCTCTTATATAAATTTTTTGAAATTCATTTTTTGGTTTGAAAATATTATTGTTTTATTTAGATAAAAGTATTTCATTTTAAATAAATTACTTTTTAAGTGGTTTCTATACCTACAAAAAGATATTATTTCCTCTAATTTTTTATGTGATTTATGAAATGAATATAAAAAGTTAACTTCGTATTTATCAACATCCTTAAGGATACTTATGTTATATTGGTTATATTTTTAAGACACTATTCCAATTATTTCTCTAGAATGATTTTGGAATGTTCTAGGAATTGTTTTATGAAACGTATCTCTTTTCAATGGGTTAATTAATTGATGATTGATGTATTAATTAGTTCATGTTCTAATGGAACACATATGTATGGATGGATATTTTTATGAAGGCTGGAGTCCTATATCACTCTCCAATGCATTGGTTAAGGTTTTATATCACATGATATGATAAATTATTATGTGAAGGTGATGCATATATCTTTTTTTATAGGATTTTCAAGTGAAAGGGATGCAGGTAGCTTTGTTCCCATGTTTTTTTGTTAACGTGATGCGGGTACCATTATTCAAAAAAAAGTCATGTGAAAATGAAAAGGGTATCATTATTCATTGGATTGTTGAGTGATTTATATGTGGGTATCTTTATTCACAATTGTTTCATGTGAACTAGATGAAGGTATTTTTTCATAAATGTGTTGTGTGAACATCATGTGGGTATATGTTTTCACAAGTGTATTGTGTGAACATGATTCATGAAGATTTGTTCATTGGTTTTATATGTAAAAACGATATGGGTATC
Organism: Viscum album; assembly: GCA_963277665.1. Taxonomy (NCBI): domain Eukaryota; kingdom Viridiplantae; phylum Streptophyta; class Magnoliopsida; order Santalales; family Viscaceae; genus Viscum; species Viscum album. Next base: position 1,377,364,642 of record OY728120.1, on the reverse strand, counting down.
TTTATTCCTATTTTATTCATCTGAAAATGAAGTGAGTATATTTTTTCATGGGATTATTCTATGTACATGATATGATTATCTTTGTTCTCATGTTTTTTTGTGCATTTTATGTAGGTAGCTTTATTCATAAGTTTATCAAGTTAATGTGATGTAAGTTGCATTAATAATAGGTTTTTTTGTGTGAATATTATTTTTATTGATTTTTTCATCTATTTTTTTAAACATTAAGTCGGTATCTTTGTTCATAGTATTTTTACGAATTCAAAGTGGGTGTCTTTGATTACAAGTTTGTTGTGTGAATGTGATGTAGGAAACTTTGTAACTGATTTGTAGTCTAAATATGATATGGGTATATCTTTTCACATGTTTTTCAAGTTCATATTATGAAAGTATATTGTTTCATTGGTTTTTTGGGTGAATTTTATTTGTGTATATTTTTTACAAGTTTATTCTATAAAAAATATGGTAAGATTTTTCAAAAAAAAAATTGTGTGAACATGATGTGGGTAGCTTTTTTCACAAGTATATTTTGTGATTTTGATACATGTAACTTCATTCACAATTATTTTGTGTGAACGTGATTCATGTATATTTTATCACATGTTTTGTTTCAACATGATGTGGATAGATTGGATCATAAAATTTTAAATATTTATGCTTTTATTATAGTACCTTATTATGGTTTCCCACATCTTTATGTCTTATAATTGTGTTTATGTCCCAGGGACCATTTTTATTATCTCAATATTTTTCACCATTTTTCCATATTATATTTTTTATTATCTGATATAACATTTCATTTTCTCATTACTTATAAAAAACTCATATTTTTCAATGTTATTTTTAGTAATATTTTTCTCCCCTTCTTATGTTTTCTTCTATGATTATAATACAACACATGATGACATATTGATTGGTTTTCTCTTACAGAGAATTTGATCTCACCCATTTCTAATGATTCCACTCCTCAAGTTATAAATATAAGTATAACTTATAAAAATTATAAAATTGAGTTTATTGTGTCTCAATTTTGGAGAAATGTTCATGAGTATCGTAAAATAAGAATATTATGTAGTTGATCCTCAAAGATACTAAATCGTAATTTCATGAATTGTGTGATGATTTATTATAAGTAATCTTAAACATATATAAATGGTATAAAATAATGATAGGTTCATATCACATTATATCAAATAATTTTTTAAATAACGTTTTTTAGAACCAAATAGCAGAGTGTGGGTATCAGGTGACTTAGTTTATCAAACTCTACTAATTTTAGAGAAAAAAATCACAAATTTTAATCCTTATTTTAAGGTCTAACTATGTGAACCTATAGGAATTTATAGAATTGAAAACAAATAATAATTCACTAATTCGTAAATATAAGAAAAGAGTGGCCTCTAGAAAAACATCATATCTACTCAAGATATATAGGGCTTTCTCACTATCTCCATCAAACACAATTATATATCTATATGTACATTATACCATACTATGTGCCATATAAGTCATATTTGTGTTTATATAATCTATTTTTAAAATAAATTCTATGACCATGAGACATTGAATAAGTCAATATTGTATAGATCATCTCATACCTTCATGATTCTGAGAAATAGATTGACTAGTATAAATAAATTGATCACGTGTATTTTATTGAAGTAGTTGAAGCACATCAGATATCACTCAATTATACATGCCCATTCATTTTATTAGTCTAATTCAATCATGGAACTAGATGTCATAATTTACAAATCCTATCATGGTTAACCTTAACTAATGACATGATGAGTAATATACCAAATCAACCTATGATTAGATCAACCTTAATATTGGAATAAAAAATGTATCAAAATAGGAAAAGTTCCATTGATAAGAATATTTATAACATCAGTTAATGTAGATTCATAATAATCTTACACCTCTAATTATTTCAATTATCATATGAAATTCCATGTGATATAATTTATCTAGCCATTTGTAATGTCCCCAGCATAGTTATCCCACATGGGATGGAGACAAGTTGCTACGTGACCTCAATATTTCCTCCTTGTATTCTTGAGACTACTGATAAGTTGTGAGGGTCTATGTAATATAGTGTGGAGACTATACCCTATAAAATACAAAAACAGTCCCAAAGTAAATAAGATAAATCAAGCATGATACTTAACTAATTTAAATAATTGATTAATACCAACAATTTAAATAATAATAATAACAATAAATCATGTCATGTTGTACTATATTAAATACTTAATTTCATTCTCAAATTCATACGAGCAAAAAACTAAAAACACTTGATAATAAAGAATCAAAATATCTTTGTCTCGAACCACATGCGTGGTCCCATCACAAATCTCAAATCCTATCCAGCAAAAAAATAAATCAAGAACAGGGAACCTTTCCCTTTTCCGGACTGGAATCCATGGATTTTATCTAGGTACCAAATGGTGGACCGAATAGGGAAGGAGTAAAACTCAGTAGGCCGACTACCACAATGTTTAAACAATCCAATCTAAATCAACAGTCCATACAATGGTTTGATAAGCATGGGAATTAATTCATAAGTTAATATAGAATATCAATATGAACCCACCTACCATCAAGATTGAGATGACACCCAATGTTATCTAATACATGTATCAAGTAAAAATATTAATTTCTATTGGCGGATTATCCAGCCTGGGAAGATTCACTCATATAATTTTAATTAACCAAACATATATACTCTATTCGTCATTATAGGGATCTATGTTAATTTCCATAATATGTCCACCTATGTTTTACCAAGACACATTACCCATTCCAAGGGAAAATTATCAAATATGGGTATAATTGACTCTAATAATTCCCATGAAAGATCTTCTTAAGTATTCCCATAGAATAAGACTATACCATGAAAAAAATAGTTTCATATTGGACACTATAATAATTCCCATGATAGAGTTACCTAAGAGACCCCATAGTTAATTTATCAGGCCAAGGGTGAGTATCATTTTCCCAAAAAAAAATACAATATCAAAAGTATTAAAATTTTACCAAATATTCCAAACATGATATGATATTCCATATTGGTTAATTTGTCCAAATTACTAATTATAAAAAAATTATTCCATTATTCCATGTTACTAATTATCATAATAAGTGAACCTATTCTATTTCACATAAAAATTAATCCTAATTTCTATTATCAAACCATTGTATCAATATTTTGTCAATTTATTAGGCCAATTCCAATTACAAACAAATTAACCACTTTCAATCCAAGTAATTCTTTACCAATCCAAATTTCAAAATTCACATGTTAAGAAAACTCAAATTTTTAATACCATCAATTAACAATTTTCAATTCATCAAAGGGATCTGGGTTCATCTATTCCATGTCCCATCCTAGGGTCAAGGGTTGGAAAACCTCTCATATGGCTGCAAGTCACGGTCTCAATGCCAACAGACCCAACAGTATCTTAGGGTTGTATAAGCACATGTATTTGTCAATTTTATGGGTTCCCAATTTTAATAAGTCACACTCAAAGTGTGTTGGTATGATTGCACATGTTCACATACAATAGAAACAAAATAGTATTTAGGGAGTTTTCTTAGACCACCCATATCAATAATAGAGAAGAATATATCCATGTTTGAGTGTTAGATCAATGTACAACACAATGATCCCCTATAGATAGAAATTACTATATACTTTCAATGATGGAATATGGGGATCTAAGGTATAGAAAATATAAATTCATCAATTATCGGAAAAAATAATGGTTTTATATTGTCCAGATCGACCCAAAGATTGGAGAACCAAGTTTTGGTGTTGGATGAGTCACAAAAGCTCTGTAGATCCCTTGAAATTCATAAATCCCATGTTGGGGTTGAATAAGGGGAAACTATGTTTTTAAAAGTGGTTTAGGGGGACATACGTTTTTCCCTTATTGTCCAGACCTAGAACAATGCCACCAATTGGCCAATAGAAACCCCATTTGAAGGATACTCCATAACATAGAAGTAAATCTTGAATCAAGGTCTTAAATAATTAATAGTGTCACACCATAGAGTCACAACACTTCTTAAATATATAGATGAGAAATTATATAAATAGATAAATCTTCTTATATGGTGATAAAATCGGAAGACTTTGTTAATTTATCAATGATTACACATATATAAATATATCCCTTCAATTTTTTCTTAAATATAGTAACTAAGTTTATAGTGATGTATTCCCACTTCCATATAGGCATGGGTAGTAGTTTTATCACTCCTTTGGGATGTTTTCACTCAACTATCACTTAATAACATACCGAATATCTTTTAGTATAATAAAAAATCTCTCTTTTATTGTTATCCAACCAATAATTATATTATAGACATATATAAATTTTTGTGATTTCAATCAGTATACATAATGTATATTTGTGATCCCCATCCATCATATATTTCTTTAACACTGTATCTGATGAGATAATTAGGCCAGTACTAAACCCCAATACTCCCTCTTGATCATCCTTGAACTCACAAAGCTTCCCATTTTTCCTACCTTCAATCTTATTTTGTAACTTTATATCATCTCTTTATGTTTTCTGTATCTTCTTTGTAATTATGGTAGGTAAATGTTTTAAGATAGTACTGATGATTTCCCTTCCCTTATGACATCAATGTCAATCTTAAACAATTATTTTATTAATGGATCTTCTTCAATCATCATCATCAAAAGAACTCTGGGTCATTTCCTAATAAATGAATTAGTGGTTTTCTTTTTCTTTTTAGTGTTATAATGGATAAAACAATTCATATTCCCTAAGAAGATCCAACCATATGATTTTTCTCACATTTAGTTCCTTTTTTGTGAATATATACTTTAGACTCTGGTGGTTATTGTATATATTTTACTTCTCCCCATAAATATAGTCTCTACATATCTTTAATGAAATGATAACTACAGCTAACTTCATATCATTGGTCGGATAATTATGTTCCTATTTATTTCACTATCATGATTCATAGGTAATCACCATATCATTTTTCATGATTACACATCCTTTTCCATCCAGTGATGAATCACTATAAATGAAAAATCATTACCTATTAGAGGGTAAATTTAGAACATGTTCACTAACCAAATTATTCTTATATTCATGGAAAATTTATTCACACTCATTTATCTAGAAAAAATTAGCTCCCTTTCAGTTTGATTAGGTTAGTGGATTAGAAATATATGAAAAGTTTTTTAAAAACCTTTATTGTATCCTACTAGACTAAGGAAACTATGAATCTCATTTACTATTATAGAGTGTATCCACTCCTCTATAGGCATTATCATTGTTATTTCCAATTATATTTCTTCACTAGTCACAATTTTTCAATGAATATGACTTATTTTATATAGAACCCACATTTTTTGAATTTACCAAAAAAATATCTTTCCTCGTTGTTTATAATATTAACCTTAAATTATCACTATTCTCTTCATAAATTTTTGAATATATCATAATATCATCGATAAATATCATGAAAAATTTATCATAGTAGTCCCTAAAGACACCATTACTAAAATCCATAAATATGGTAGGAGAATTAGTTAATCCAAAGAGAATAACAAAAAATTCATAATGTCTCTATCTTGTTTGTAAGGAATTCTTAGGGATGTTTTTTTATTCACCCTCAACTAACGATACCCGGATTATGTCTCAATCTTTTAGAATTATTGAGCCCCATGAATATGGTCAAACATACCATTAATCCATTAAATAGGGTATTTTTTCTTCATGGATATCCCAATAAGTTCCCTATAATCAAGGCATAATTGTATTGATCTATTCTTATTCTTTATAAACAAAATTAGTGATCCCTGTGGAGATACACTTGTTCAAATAAAACCATTCCATAAAATTTCTTGAATCTTCTTCATTCATTCCTCTGAATTCACAAATTCCATTATATATAGGTTCTTCAATAAAATCATAGATCTGTGTATGAGTTAAATTTTTAACTCTACCTCTCTTTCTCAAGGAGGTCCATGTAACTCTTCAAGAAATAAATTAATGTATTCCTGAATAGTGGGTGCATCTCGTATTTTTTACCTATTATTTTATTCTTCTTATTAATAAATAATTTCCATAAATATTTCTATATGATTTGGTTATTAGAAACTATCAAGCTCAGATATATATCCTTTGTATATAATTATAGTTTTTCTTATAAAGACAACTAAAATTTACTTACTTATATAATTGATCCTTGAATTATGATTTGATAACCAATCCATCCAAAGATTCAATCGATCCTCCCTCCATAATCAATGAAAAATCTTGAAGAGTATCATGCAAGACTTGTAAAGTACATCTAATAATTCCACAAAAATTAATTTTCAATTTTTTAAACTCAATGAATTTTCTATCTGTCATAGTTGGGAGGGTACAAGAAAAACAACTATTAAAAATGTTTTTTTGAATTATTTGTATTCCATAGTAGCCACCTCATCCCTTGTATTTGTGTTCTTGATCAATGTACACCATTAATAATCTTCTCACTCTCGTTGATCTGATTCAAACATAACTTTATCTCTCTCTAAATGATGTAGTATTGGAAATACATTTTCTACAGTATTGATCCATTGTTCTATAATTAGTGGATTTGAGATTCCATTAAAAACTATTGGTCATTGATATATAAATAATCTAACTACTATTTTCTCCTTCCATGGTTAATTTTATTTCTCAACATGGTTTGGGATATTATTCATAACCTAGGTTAACTAATTCATTACCATCATAAAGATTTCAACTCCAGATTCTCCCATATTAGGATGATTTTAATTTCATTATCTATTTCATCTATTATTTACATTAGTCCTTTTATTTACTTCCATTTTTCTAGAAGATGAAAACCTAATAAAGAAATTTTATACTAATCTAAATATTAAAATAATTCTAATGGAAATGATAATCCTAAAATTTTATAATATCATACATCTAGGATAATATACTTAAGTCTAAAAAAAATATGTACACTAACTACATATCCTTAATAATAGTTTATAAAAAACATGTTATTAATTGAATAATATCACACAGAATTGTCAAACCAGGTGTGCATTATGTCCTCCCTATCAAGAACTTTGTGACAGTTGATTTAATACCTAATTCACCCTTTTTGGTATTATTAACCTTTAGTACAACTCTTCTAGAGCCACATCCACTTATAGTATTTAGATGAGAATTTTATTACATAGAATCAAATTTCATTATACATAACCAACATTTAAATATATTTTCATATTTTTATAAATATTTCAGGGTTAATTACTAGTGTTTTATAGTCATAATTTCCCTAAATAACAAAACCTTTCTTTCATATAAACTATATAGACCCACCTATTTAATTCATGTTTTTCAATATAATTCCATAATAAAATATTATATTAATAAATTGGGAAGACTTTGTGAGGTTTGGTTTCATGGAAAATTAGTACATAATAAATGGATTACATAAGGAAAACATAAAAATGAACTTTATTTAACCATATTTAAATTCTCCTACATTATTCAATCCTATTTCACCTCACTACAAGTGATTTCATGGGGAAATACAAAAATAGAAAAGGGTGAGAAAAAATCCTGAAAAGGGATAAAAAGGGAATAAAACATGGGAGATCATTATAGATAAAACATGTGTCATAAAATTACAGAATGATCATAATAACATGATACATAACAATTAAATGTTTCTAAGAAAATAAAAAACATACATTCATTTTCATATCAATAAGGTTCAATACTAAGGTTTAATAAAATGTATTACCAAGTTTATTCACCAAGGTATCATAAAACTATTTATCTCTAGAAATTAATTATTTAACCATTAATTCATGTGTTCCACAATGATCATAGTAAATTATTTCATCAACAACCCTTTGAAATTATAAAATGTGTTTCACATAAAATCATTGATTACATAAATGTTTAAATACATGACCTTTTCATTGGTTTTAACAAATAATAATTGAATATATGTTTCATACATGTAAATCCAAAATAAATAATTTATAATAACATATATATTATTATCCTTAAATGAAAATAGGGTTGGGTATCCATAATATAAAAATAGAGGGATGGATAATGAAATGATGAATTTAGTAGCATAACAGGTATACAAAACGATTCATGGAATGGGTTTAATGAGAAACAATGGAAGTATATAATTGATAGAAAAACATTTGGATAGTAATGGAATGGTCATAATTTCATGATAACATAATAACTTTGAAATTATAAGGTTGACTACAAAATAAGTACTTATATAAAAAACAAGAGGAAGAGAATCCATTACCATGTAAAATAGATTCTTAAAACATGAAGGGAGTTCTTGGGAACCAGTGAAACTCCTTGGAATGTCTCTATTGAGGAAAAATTAGGGGAAATTTCTGATTAATGTCATGAGAGTGAATTAAATGGGGAAGTGAGGTGAGAGTTTATAGGAAATATGGGAGGATTAATTATATGTTTTTTAATATAGTCTTTGCAAATATATGTTATAGAAAATATAAATTCATTTGATTACCCAAGGTTTTGGATCATGATTTATGAAATTAAGAAGGTTTATTTTGATAGATTTGAATTTTAGAACTGAACTTCAGTATTTTATCATACATTTGGCATGGGAAGAATTTTTTTTACAAAATATTGTTTTTAAAAGCTTAATTACCACTTAAGACTTTGGGAAGTTGTTTATTGTTTTGGAAAATAATTCTAATGAATAATATTAAAATATATTAACAAAATAACATATTTTTTGTTGTGGATAAAGTTTTATTAATTATTACATCATTATAACGTATTTATGAAGTCATAAAACATACTGAAAACACCAAACTATTTGTTATTATTCACTAAAATATAAATTATTTTAGAAAATGATTAAAATTTCACCCTAAACTAATTTTATATGATAATTTAAAAAATATATTTTTTTTATTCAAATAATTTTCTAAATATGAGAATTTTAACTTTAAAATAAAAATCCTTATTTTTTAAAAAATAATCATATTTACAATATAGTAAAAGTTTTAACCCTTATAAATAATACCTAAGAAATTATAAAAAAAAAATTACCATTTTTATTGAAATGAATAATGGATTATCATACTATTCCATGAAAAAAAATGTATATTTAAAACATACATTTATCATGAAAGTGTATATTTTCTAAAATTATAGTTATGTTTTATTTGTATTCAAAAGTCTATTTATCATATTCCTCTTATATTCATGAATATTTTATTAAATAAAATGATAATTAAAATAGAATTGAAGAAACTAAAATTTATTTTCTAATAATAAAATTTCACCTTTATAATACTAAGGTCTAGATACACAACCACTTATTACACTATCATATTCCATAAGGGTATGTGTGTGGTGGTCATACCTTGATGTGGTGCATTAGCTAACATTAACCTATTAGGGATCTCCAATAACTTGAACTTCTCCTATAGTTGATTTCACTCAAACATTAATTGTTGAAGCTCTACTTTCGATTGGTCAAGGGAGAACCCCAATGACATTATCTCCTTCTCACGTTCTGATAAATGGGATTCAAAAGGCATGGTCTAACTTATTGAGGCTATCAATTCTACATTATGCACCAATTGAATTTTTCATCACCATTTATAAACACTAATTATAATAGTAAAATTATTACCAACGTTCATAATACTTAGGGTTCATAGTAACCAATGTTCAGGTAATGATCAAACACAAATGGTCACTTTTCCTTTTATACCCTATATATACTCCACCATTATCATACCTCAACATTGATTACTTTTATTATATGGTTCTAAACTTACCTTCATAATGTCTATCATATTCCAAACTATTATATTTCATTTTTCTATATATATAGCTAGAGTGGTCTTCATTAGATAATTCAATCCTATAGAGTTTATAGTAGTTTATACATTATTAGTTTTTATATCTCCATGTATTATCTCTAGGTAATATAATCATTATAAATTAATGATATTTATTATTTTTATTATGAGATTTAATCATCATTATATGTGATAATAATAAAATAATCATTGTAAAATAAGTGATCTTAATAGCATAAAAATTTATTTTGGGGTAGTTAAATGATATGATTTCATTTGTGGTATTTCGTCATTTCAATTTTATACATGGTTTCATATTTCATCCATAGAGATCCTACATATATGGATTCTAATTCTTGTGATGATTTTTTTAATTTTTAATCAACCCCATATAAACCCAATAAAAGATTAACTCATAATATGTAATTTGATAATGAACTCTGCCACAATATTCAAGTCTACCATGGTTTATTTTTTGGAACTCTCTCAGCTAATATCCCCACTATTTAGGAAAAACAAAAAACTACATTGTGATATTATATCATTTTTTAATTGGAAACTACCATCAATATAACTCCATATAGTGATCTCATATTAACATCCAAATACCAAGTATATATCCTTAAGTATTCTCAAGTAGATAAGGATATTCTTGATAGTAATCCAATGAATCTCACTAGGATTGGACTAGTGTATACTTATTATACTCAAAGGATTAAAAACACTGAATTATGTATATGAAAAAACAAACTTAATGGATCCTATAGTGGACATATAAAGAATCATATTCATCCTTTTTAACTATTTAAAAGGATCTTGACTCATCATTATATGCATTCCATTCAATACTAGTAGAGACACCTTCTTTGAGTTATCCATTCTAAACTATTTTATCACATTATGAATATATGTGTTTTGAATCATTCAATGCAACCTCTTTGATCTATCTCTATATATATTCATACCTACTATGTAGGATACTTCACCCATATCATTTATTAATAATCACTTTCTTAATAAAACCTTTATATAATATAAATTTGGGTTATTATATATGATAAGTATTATATGATCTATATACCATATCAGAAATACTATAAAAATCCCACTAACCCTCCAGTATATATAAGAATCATCAACATTATTATTGAAACCAAAATCTTTTATTATATCATAAAATTATATTTTATAACTTTTGGTTTCATTCCACAATCCATAAATATACTATTGAAAATTTAAATCCTTATAATTATTACTTTTAACTTCAAAATATTTGGGTTATATCATATAAACATCTTGGACTAATATCTCACTAAAGAAAGTGGTTTTAAAATCCATTTTATATAACTCATAATCATAATGATATAATATGAAAATAATTACCTAAGTGTAATTTATCATCATAATTTGTGGGAAATCTCTTTATAGTTCATCCCATTTATTTTTTTTATAAAACTTTTCCATAAGGAAAGATTTATTGGTAAATACTCTACCAAACACATCAGTTTTCTTATGAAATACCTGCTTTCATTCTTTGGGTCTCACCCCTCCAAATGTGTCAACTATGTTTCAAAGATGGTTTGTATACATGTATCCCACCTATAATTTAGTGGTATTTATTAATTTATTATAATAGAAACTCTTAATGGACTCTCATTTGTTAATAGGTTCATCATTTATGAACATAACCTCATCATATTTTGTCACAATAAATTCATATCATTCAAGATCTTAATGAATCCCACCAAAACTTTAAGGTTGTTATATAAGTTTAATCGGTTCTTCTTCCAGAATAGTTTATTGAACCATATTAGCATCCATCTTCGGAAAGCATCCCTTTTATTGGTCTTGATCTTCTCTAAGTTCCAACATTCTCCAATTTAATCCTTAAATAATACGATCCTCTCAATGAAAACATGGTATCGATCCAAAAACACTTGTTGTTAAATAGGATAATAGATATAATATTTCATATTCTTTCGAGGATAACCAATAAAAAAAGAACTTTTCTAATTTATATTCAATATTTTCGAAAGAAAAAAGTCATATATTTACTTTATAACCTCAAATACTCGTAAGTCAAATATTAGGACCTTTCACAATCCATATCTCAAATGGTTTCTTTATGAATAATTTAGATGGAAGATGGTTAAGTAGGATTGTAGCAATTTCTAATGTATATCTATAGGAAATATTCATAATTATCAAATGATTCTTAATGGACTAAGTTCAACAACCAATCTCTATGGAGTATTTGTGTAATGACCCACTAATTCTCATTGGCCTGAGAGTCCAATGATTAATTACATGTCCTTAAGTGACATCCCCAAGAAGCCAAAGGTTGGAAATAAATTTTGAAGGGTTTCAAATAGAAGTGGGGAAATGATTTACCCTTTTGTACAAAAAATCAACAAGATCACACAATTTCAAAAAACCCATAAATCATCACTAAAGAATACTTATTTTATGCTTTTCACAATCAATTTCATTCAAATAAACCCATTTGAATCTAATCCGATCAATTATAGCAAGAGGAGTTGAGAGAGAAGCCTACTTCCTCAAAGGTTTCGACAAAAAACCCAATGAACGAAGAACGCACAAGCAAACCAGGTCGATTCTCCAAGAACCCACCTTAGTTCTCTTCTCCTAGCAAGATCCCAAAAAATATCATCATATTTGGAATCCACACACCTAGATCTATTCATAATGGGTGTATATCTAAGAAACCAAGGGAATAGGAGAAGTATATCTTGGTAGATCTATGAAACCGAACAAGAATGAAGAAGAACGATCACATAACTCAAGAATCTTTCTTCGATTCACCAAGGGAAGCCATCAGATTGCCTTCAGATCGATGGGAGAACCTTCTCTGGACTTAGTAGAAGAAACACCACGAGTTATGGCCACTTAGGAGAAAAAAAGACCAACTTAAAGGCAAAAACGTGTGAGATCCACTTTTTTAGGATCTCACTTAAACCATCGGCACTGTTAGTTTGCATGGTTAGACAAACCGTGTACAAATCATGCATTAGCTACTTCTTATGAAGACCCTCATATGGATTCCTCAAACAGTTTCCCTAATCATGTGCACACCATGTTAAAGCTCTTTGCCTCCAGATTTCCATTTCACACGGTTTTTCCGTACAGTTAGACAAAACTTGTGTCGCTCATGCGGAATCCCTTTATATCCAAAAATATGGCCCATGTTCTCCCAAATCTCCCAACTATCACCCTTACACTTTATCACCCTAAAAATAATTAAGTAATGGTTACATAACAGAAACCATGGGTACTGCATTCTCCCCACCATTGGTCTTTCCATCCTCATAAAGTAGAAAAATCTCACCCATCTGAAAGAGGTCTGGCCACTTCACATTCATCTCCTTCTCGTGTTCCCATGTCTCTTCCTGAATCTGACCATGCTTCCATAAAACCCACACTAGACCGATTTTATTTCCACACAATACTTTCTCTTACCTATCCAAAATCCATACCAGGAAGTGTATCAATGAAGCATCTGGCTCTAGGTCAATGTGATCCCATTTGATCACATGGCTAGGATCAGGCTGAAACATTTTCAACTAAGATACATGGAACACATTATGCACTAAACTGAACTAAGGTGGTATTGTCAACCGATATTCCACCTCTCCAACTAGTTCCAATATCTCTAAAGGGCCAATTTATCTAGGAGGTAACTATCCCTAATTCCTGAAATGATGAAGCCCAAGTCATGGATAGATCCCCAAGAACACAAGATCACTTGTGGAAAATGAGAACAGCCTTCGACAGTGATATGCATAAGATTTCTGAAGACTCTGAGTCGTCTCCATCCTCTATCTAATCAATTGGATCTTCTCTATTATTTCTTCTAGAAGTTTCATCCCAACTAGTGAAGTTTCATCTATTTTCACCAAACATAGTGGATAATGACAAGGATGCCCATAAAGTGCCTCAAACGGAGCCATGTGTATCGAGGTTTGATATCTGTTATTGTATGAGAACTACACTAATAGTATATGTTCCTCCCATGAGATAAAAAAATCCATTACCCAAGCTCGAAACATGTCTTCCAACATTTTTAATTTTCTCTCAGATTTCCCATCCATTTGTGGATGATATGCCGTGCTCATAGTCAACTAATTCCCAAGGTCTTGTGGTAAGGATTTCCATAAAAGATATGTGAAACTTGGATCTTTATCTGAGACTATTGAATGTGGTACTCTATTCCTCTTTACCGCATCTCAGATATAGATTTTTTATAGATCCTCCACCATATGAGTTTCACAAATTGTTATGAAATGGGCCGAGTTGTTAGCCGATCCACTATCAACAAAATGGAATCATGTTTTCTAATCGTTCTTGGAAGACCTATAATGAAATTCATTGCGATCTACTCTCATTTCCACACTGGGATAGGTAAAGACTAAAACAAAACTACTGGTCTCTGATGATATGCTTTAACATGCTGACAAGTTTCACACCACGAAACGAACTTGGACACCTTCATTTTCGTGTCTTTCAACTAAAATTGTGCCCTTAACACCTTATACATCTTCTGAGTACCTTGATGTATATCCCATCTCGAGTGGTGTTAATAATGAAGTAGTTGTTCCTAATAGGCCATAGGTATAACCATCTAATCACTAAAAGAAAAAATTTAATTCCCATCAAGTTTCTATCCCTCAATGGTCTCCCCACCATTGAGTTTTGAACTCATAATAAGACATTCTTTATCAGATGATTGTGCTACTTTGACTATTTTTACCAAATCAGGAACAAGCGTAGCTGAAAAGAAAACTACAACATCACCTTGGTCTTCACATTCCACATTTATGTCATCGAGGACCAACATCAACTGTCATTACTTTGAATCTTATTTCCCCAACTGAGCATATGAATTTCTACTCAATGCATCTTCCACTGAATTTCGTTTTCTTGTTGTATACATCAAACATTTTGAGATATTACATCCATATCCTTTTCCTCAAATTCAAATATCACTGTGAGAAAATGTGTTTCAATATTTTATGATCCGTGAACATAGTAAATTTCTCACCAAAGAGATAATGTCTCCATGTCTTTAAAGAATGGATGATAGCATAAAACTTCAAATCATGTGTTGGGTAATTATTCTCATGCACCCTCAACTGTTGGGAACCATAAGAAACCACATGGCCTCCTTGCAAGAAAACACAGCCCAACCCTGATCTCGAAGCATCACAGTACACCACATACCCCTGTTCTAAATCTGGAAAGATCAAGATAGGTGTAGATGTAAGATATACTTTCAACTCCTGGAAAGAATTATGGCATTCCTCTATCCATTGGAATGGAGAATTCTTCTTTTTCGAAGCTATCATTGGCGAATCTATTCATGAAAAATTAACGAACAAAGCATCGGTAGTAACCAGCTAGAACAAGAAAACTTCATATCCTACAAACATTCTTAGTTGGTTTTGAGCATATAGCGGCTTCTATTTTTTTAGGACCTATAGAAATTATCTTCCCAGAAATGACATGGCCAAGGAAACGTACTTCCTGTATCCAAAAATCACACTTTGATAATTTTTCATACAAACGGTGATCTCTCAAGATTTGTAACACTTTTTCCAGGTTCTCTTCATGGTTAGACCATGTCTTTGAATACACCAAAAATTTTCCACAAAAAATACAACAAAGGAGTCCAAATATTGCTGAAATATTTGATTCATCAAATCCATGAATATTGTTGGTGCATTCGTTAGACCGAAAAGAATGAGTACAAATTCGTAGTGGCCATATCTGCTTCTAAAAGCAGTCTTCAGAATATCTTCCTTTCGAACTCGCAATTGGTGATATATTGATCATAAGTCAATCTTGGATAACCACTAAGCTCCCATTAATTAATCAAAAAAACATAAATGTGTGGGAGTGGATATCTTTTCCTTATCATAACTTGGTTAAGCATACGATAATCAACACATAGCTGAAGAGTTACATCAGCTTTCTTCACAAACAAAACTAGTGTTGCCTATGAAGACATACATGGTCAAATGAAACCCTTGCTTTTCCACTCCTCCAACTATACTTTCAATTCCTGTAATTCTATTGGGGAAATACTATAAGATGGATGGGAAATAGGACTAGTCCCCAGAAGGAGATCAATCGTAAACTCCACTTTGCTTATATGTGGTAACCCTAAGAATTTCTAGGGAAATACATATAGAAAGTGATCCACAATTTCTGGAAAACTTATTCCCTCGATCTCATCCATTGATTCCAAAGTCAACATTGCCAACGGGTAAGATATTTTTCCCACCTTTGGTGCCACCAAGCTCTTTTCACCTTTCTTTATCATCCTCTCTCCTCTGAAGAGATGCTCGATGTTGTCCTCATTCATGAAACTCATTGTTCTCCTATAATAGTCGATGTGAGACTTAAATACTGTCAACCAATCCATACCCAGGATTACATCATTGACATTCATGTCCAACACCGAGAAGTCCCATTTCATCTCAACTCTATCAATAGTTATAACAAATGTTCAACACACAACGTCTTGACATTCTCTTTCACCGATAGGATTTTTCAGTTTTAAAACAGAAGGCATCATTTCAAACTTTAAACATAGAAACTCCACAGCACAGAAAGCAATGAAATAATGTGATGAACTAATATCGAATAGAACTTGCACTAGGGTAGAATTAAAAAGAATCATACCTCTCACCATAGATGGTCCATCTTGATCATTGACAATCATCTTCTCATCTCCATACCATTGCTTCATCGCTTCACTATTCTCCTTATTTCCTTGCTGAGATTTCCCTGGTTGAGGAGACATGGAATTTCTAGAATCACCATGGTCAGCTCTACTTTGCTAAAAAGACCAGTTCTGATGTCCTCACCCTATCGAATCACACGATTCTTATAGCGCTTGATAAGTGTCTCGAGCACCTGACCTTGGAGTACTTTGATAATAGCACTGAATATGTCCCATTTTGTTGAAATTATGACATACTCTAGGTTTTTTCATACACTCTCGCTTTATGTGGTCAAGAAAACCACATTGAAAACAACCATCTTTACTCTGGGGTCATGGTGGAAGGTTCACTGATCCAGCCGTCTGATTCTGATTTCCACTCCACCTTAGAAATAGGTGTACCTTTTTCGCTTGTTCCTAGTGGTTTAGTTCCCACCATTTCCTATAGGTATCATCATATCTCCTCGCATAGACCCCAAGATATCACGTTCATCCACAGTCGTTATGTTCACCATCTCTGTATAATCCGTAATACAGAGCACCACAATCTTCGATCGAATCTCTTGTCGTAGCCACGATTCGAAGATTTGTGCCTTCAAAGGTCCACTTTCCGCAACCTCTGGTGAAAAACAGAGTAAATTAAAGAATTTAGCGACATACTCTATGATAGATAGACTCTATATTTTTATGCTGAAGAAGTCCGTCATTTTATGGAACTTGAACATGTGAGGGTAGAATTTTTTGTTGAACAATTCCTCAAAATCCTCCCATGTAAGGCCTTCATCCAATTTAGCCTACACCACTAAATCCCACCACTGACTTGAATGATCCTCAAGCATATTCATTTACATCTTGACCTTTATCTCTATTGGTGTGCTGATGAAGTCAAAGATATGATTCATTCTACATAGCCACACATTTGCCTTCTCTAGTTCTGAATCAGCCCAAAAGTTAGGTGGATTCTGCTTTATGAATTGGATGGTATGGTCCATGTGCCTTGGCTCATTCCTCTGGTTCCCTGTATCCACAGCTTGAAATAATTAGACAATACTATGAACTAGATCTTCGTTCACATGTGGTTCTGGTGCAACCACATTCTTCGCTGCTTCTTCTGGTTGGTTTCGATGACACCTATCGGGTGCCATTTTCTAAACCAACAACAAACTCTGTCAATCTCACTCTCTAGCAACTGATGGCTTAGCATTTCAAATTCAATCACATCAACTATCACAACATTGTTTTCCAAAAACAACCTTTTATCCATGTTCAACCATTTTTTAAAACATTCAACATGATTTTGAAAATTAAACCAATTTCAAAATACAATAAGCATTCCCTTTTTCAAAATCCTTCATGTGAAAAAAAACAATTTCATAATTTTTCTAAAATCAACAATTTTTTACAACATGAATCATTCATCAAAATGATATATGCACTCCTAGGAGAAATTAATTCATCTGAAATTAATTTAATCATCATATCAATGGTTAAACGCGTGACAATGAGATTTATATATCCTGGAAGTGTCTCCAAACACTTATGTACCCAACTCCCTCGTAATTTAAAGTTTCGCATAAAAGGGTTACCTATGTCCTTTTATGTTATACATTTCTAGTTTCGAAAATATGAATCATGTCTAAGATTTAATCCCAATGGATAGACAAGAAGGAATTTTAACTCCAAGACCAAGAACTTTGATGACTACTTGTTAGGAAAGGACCAAACAAGGTGATTTCATTTCTACCTCCAAGGAAGGACCAGACTGATACCATTTGTAATGATCCACTAATTCTAATTGGCTCGAGAGTCCAACGAGTCAATACATGGCCTTAAGATACATTCCCAAGACGCTAAAGGCTAGAAATTAATTCCAAAGGGTTTCAAATTCAAGTGGGGGATGATTTACCCTTTAAAAAATAAACCAACAAGCCATCCACCAAACCTTTCACTGATGATGAATGAACAAGAAATACATATAAACAATTTCATGTATCTAAAAACCAAACCAAAGTGAACAATAGTTGAAGAAAAAACAAGTATCAAAGTACGCATAGGATAACAACTAAAGTCCCTAAAAATACTACAAGCCTTCATGATCTATAAGGTCAAATCTCCACAATCACCAAACAACCCAAACATCACGAGGTAGTGCTAAACACGCATGAAACATTACCTTTTCCCTTGTCTAGGAAGATAGCATCTGCAAAAGCACCAAAGTGCCAAAGAATGGGTGAGTATAAAACTCAATAGGTTTTCCCCAATGACTTCCCTACTCAAAAAACCAGGATAGAAGAGTTAGAAACATTTACATTAAATAGTTTATTCCAAAAAAATTCTCAAAACATTTTATAATAAAATATAAACAAGTTTCCAAACTCATTTGTAGCCAAAATATTACAAGTGAAATTGAAACCAATTTTTCCAACAAGTTATTTTTACAGAAAATTAACTAAACAAAACCTTAAAACCATTTCTCAATATTCCTTTTTGGCATACCCTACCATTCCACAAACCCATGAAACCAACCAACAATGCTACATTATTATAGTTTCATACTCATGAGCGGTTTCATGTTGATCTTCCAAGTCTTAAAAAGGTAATTAGTTTCCCATGTTCCATTAACCCCTTTGGAATCGATAATAAGGTCATATTTCAAGCCTGAACTGTATATGAAACATGAAAACACACTATATTCCCAATGATCATGCTAAAACATCCCTTTCAATAAAACACCTTTTTATTGAAACCCATTTCCTTCAATACCATTTCAATTTCAACCCACTTCTTTGTCAAACCATTTCTATAAAACACCATTTCTATTAAAAACAATTCTATTGAAACCCCCTTTTCATCAACCATTTATCAATTCCATAAAATCTATAATTAAAAATTATCATTTTAAATTCAAGAACTAAACCCCTTTGCACAAAAAATCAACAAGATCACACAATTTCACAAAAACCACAAATCATCACTAAAGAAGACTTATTTCATGATTTTCATAATAAATTTCATTAAAATAAACCAATTTGAATCTAAGACAATCAATTCTAGCAAGATGGGTCAAGAGAGAAGCCTCCTACCTCAATGGTTTTGAAGAAAACCCCAACGAACGTAGAATGCAAAAGCAAACTAGGTCGATTCTCTAAGAACCGTCCTTAGATCTCTTCTCCTTGCAATATCTATACCAAATCTCATCATATATCTAATCAAAACACCTATATATACCCATAATGGTCATATATCTATGAAACCGAGGGAATAGGAGAAGTAGATCTAAGTAGATCTAAGAAACCGATCAAGAACGAAGAAGAGTGATCATATACCTTAATAATCTGGCTTCGATTAACCAAGGGAATCCTTTAGATCACCTTAAGATCGATGGGAGAACCTTCTCTAGCCTTGGGAGAAGAAAAATCCCAAGTTCTGTCCACTTAGGAGAAACTACAACCCACTTAAAGGCAAAAACGTGTGAGATCCACTTTTTTAGGATCTCATATAAACAATCTGCACGGTTAGTTCGTCGGGTTAGACAAACCGTGCGCTAACCGTGTGTTAGCTACTGCTTAGATAGACCCTCGCACGGCCTCCTCACATGGTTTACCTAACCTTGCACACACTGTGTCAAATCTCTCTACCACAAACTTTCTATTTCGCACGGCTTTTCCGCACGGTTAGAAAAATCGTGTGTCGCCCATGCGACTTCCCTTTAGACCCAAAAACATGGCCCAAGTTCTCCCAAATATCCCAACTATCACACTTACAGTGTATCACCATAAAAATAATTATGTAAGGGTTACATACCAGAAACTGGGGGTACTACAATTTGTATGTGTTATTAAATTATATTCCTAAAGAAACAATGCCAAATGTAATTTTTATAATAATTAACCATAACCTTCTTATCATGAATTTTATAGGTGAGATTATCCACATACAAAATGTATAAATCATTAATTATATTAAAAATTCCATAATACTATTCATTCATTTGTATAGAATAAATATTTTTCTTAATAATGAAGAAAAGTCCTTTCTTCCCCCAAAATGATATAAAAATCAATTTTTTATTTATTATAGGAACATAATTATAGTTATCTAAATCTAGGATTAATCTAGTGGATAGATATAGAGTATTATAATTGAACTTCAATGTAGAATTTCTTCCCCCTTTACCAACATGTTTATCTACTTCACATTTCATAAATTTATCTAATTTTTTAGACTATTTTTATAAAAATAATGTGTGATGCAAACCCATTATCCAATAGTTATGAGTTAGAATTAGAGAAAATAATTTCTATAAAATTCAGATTCATATGTGCAAGATTCTTATATCAGATAATATTTCACATCCTTAGATACTAATCTAGACCTACTTTATAGGTCCTGCTTATAATATATATCAATATGATAATCATGATTCATGAAAAAATATAACTCAAAGATATATATATTGTTGATTATTGAGTTTTATATATTTTCATTAAGTATGTTAAATGAAAGTACTCCATATAAATGATTACACCATATATATTTACCCTAAGTGATCCAAGGTCTTCATTTCACTATGTTTTGAGTAAAATTTTGTATTTTCCTCAAAAAATAGTTCTTTAGGTAGGCCAATATGCCAAAAATATCAAATATTACTCTTTTATAGTTGAGAAAACAACCCATGTTTCAAACAAATCAAATGGTTAAACTCAACACTATTTATGTTGTATTATATTTAATAGGGTTTCCTAACTAAGTGTAACCCGAATCTCATAGTGTGATTTGATTACCTAACTCTTAAGGTTGTCCATGTTTACCATGTATTACACAATATAATCCTTAGGAACCTAGATATAGCATGAAACTACCATTTTGGATGATCAATGTCTTTACATTTTTTTTATTGAAACTCACAATTAGTATTTTTAGTTGGTTTCTTAGTGTCACTATTTCCATCTTCATATTACTTATAAATATAAGATCCTATATTTTTTAATGAGGTATGAACCATTAAAATTTCATTATAAATAAAATATTTTTCTAATGGAAGTGATTAATGTTTTAAGGGAGGGTTTAGGATAATTTGGGGCTTGTTTGAAACCCATAGCTCTGGTGTTAAGAGAATGTTTTTGAGTTGTATGGTTAAGAGTAATCTTGTGGATCAACTATGTGGAGCAATAATAGGACGTTCACAATTTTTTAAACCGTGAAAATCTGGATGCACAAACATGTGAGAAAGTGAAAACCTATTACAGAGATAAAACGCATGGATAGTGCAAGATTATTCTAACTGTGCACCTAACCATGTGAGTGTAATTTCCTTCGATAGTTCTGGTGCACAGTTCATCCAACTATGCATACAAACTAGGCATCCCATTAAATAAGGGTAAATTTACCCATTTCCAGTAAATCCTAACAACCTATAACCCCTTCATTATTTATTCTTTATGCATTGTAACCATGCTCCATTAGAGATCCTCCAAGGAATACACATAGTCTTTGAAGCATGTCCCCCATATTAGCTCCAATAGGACTGTCGTTCATCACATAGGATGAATATTGAAAACTGATTCAATTCATAACCTTCCTTTATCATTTTATATTTCCATCTTTGGAATTATTTCTACATGAGATAATATGACCTATTTTCAGGTATTTTGTATATTTTTCTATTTTTTCTATTTTATGCCCAATAAAAAGTTGATTCTGGATGAGGTTTCATCAACCCCCATTAGGTAGGAGGTCTATAACATTCCATCGGGTCTCATCATTTATAGATTACGTCATAGTTCCACGCACCATATTTTCTGGGAATTTCTCATTAAATAAATATACCCATAAATTGGATGTGAAAACTATGATTTAAACATATTATTATATCCATATGAATGTTTGGAGGTTCTCAACCTCAACCAGAACCACCCTTGACATGGGTTTATTTTTTTTATCATGTGTACACCACCTATGGGGCATGTTGAGCTCTCCATTGATTGAAGGGAAACATATTTTAAATTAAATGATTTTTTAAGGGTTGAGTACCATATTTTAGTAACTTATATTTTATAAATTAAAGGATTAATTAAATGTAATAAATGGGAATTGTAGAATGAAATGGATAATCCCTTGGTTTATGCTTTGTTATGTAATTGATTAGTGAAGTGAAATAGACATGAACATGGACCTATTATTTATCAGTTGTGTGTGAATTGATTAAATTTTTGAATATAAATAATTAAACTGAAAAAGGTTATGGACACTAACATAGCACCTTAACCCCTTCCATAATTCATTGAAAGGAGTTAATTAAATGCATTGACACTAGCATGGCCTCCTCCCTTATTACATGTATCTAAAATGATTATGATAATTTCAATCAATAAAGGGTATGGACGCTAACATATACCCTTAAATACTAATGTAGATCCCACTGTTAATGGGTGATACAGTTGGTCACTAGCGACCCGCTTCTATATTATATCTTGAATTCCTTGGATTTTTACCTTGGATGTGGCTTGCTTAGACCATCTCGGACATGCCCCTTAGGATCCACCCAAATCTTTACTAAATTTGTTATGGATGATCTTTGTGGACTTGAATAGGACACCTTCAGCCATGGTCCATGGGTCCTAGCTCATTTAGACATACATTAATCCATGTTTTATGTGGATGAGTTATATGATCTTGAAGTGAACTCCATGGTCTTTGACCATGGGTCCAAGCCCTTGTAGGTCTGATACATGATTATTCAGTGTAAATTGTACCTACTTGACACTTTAAATGTCAACATAGGCCCTAGATGATAATTTCTCTTTTATAAAGTTATTTATCATTTCTAAACTACTTGTTATAGAATTTGATTAGAGACTAGATTACATCGCTTTTCATTTAGAGCCTTTATTACCATGATGCATGCACACTAATTCACATTATATTCACAAAATGGATTTGTTATAGACACTATTAGTGGTGTTCTACTAAGTATATCTCACACCTTGTTTAGGACACTGATTGGTACCCAAAAAACTTCATGATTACGGGTAGGTAAAAGGGGAAGGGTCAAGTTCTAGACGCCTGATTTCTTATGCTAGGATGGTGTACGGGATAAGAGGATTGAGATTATTCTTGTGATTCTATTGTATATTATTTTGATATTTTTGGTCCTTTTGATATAATTGTATTTTATATATTCCTATTTCCATGTATGAATGTTCCCTTTTTTATAGAATCATGACATTAACATCACTTTTTATATAGTGTCTATTATTATTTTTCAGTCTATTTATCATATTTAGATATTAATTTATTCCATTGTTGTCTGTTTATTATGATTATGTTATTAAATATTGTTATGTTACCATTGTGACACACACTTATCATAAGGGAATAGACTCCTCACCATACTCTTAAAACCCCTCACTACAAGTCGACAACCTCTGATATATGGGGAGATGGGCTTGAGGTTATGTGGACACTTATTTGACTACTATTATTTAGAGATCCAAGTTGGGACATCAGAAAGTGGTATCTGAGAATTATCTCGATTTTGTATTACTATTTTGGTCATTATGTAGGAGACCAAGAATGTGTTTGAATTTGGTAATGAGTCGATGATTGTGAGTAGCTAACCCACATACATAAAATCCAAATTACCTGAAAAATGAATTTATGTTCTAGATTATGCCTATTACAGCTGTATTGGTTTCATTGTTCAGTTACGCGCATGATATGTGGAATTTATTATTATTTAAATGGATTTATTTTTACCCTTTCCCCAATATATAAATGAGGTTTTGGACTCATGATTCAATGTAAGAACATAAATATATACATTTCATGCATATAACATGCCATTTATATTACATTGATTGAATTCCTAATTATGTTCCATGTTTATAGGTATACCATGTTGGGGTATATATTCAGCATGCTTACTTTCATACCATTATTTGGTGATTATTGACATGTTTATTGGTATTATTCCTTGGATATAGGTTTTTTTATTTTAGATATGATATAAAATTGGCTCTTAATGTTTATGCAGCAACAGAAATGGTTTTTTCCATATATCTTGATAGCAGTACCATAATTTACCAATTATGAAATTTTTGATCCATGGACCATTCGTTTTACATGATAAAACATTTATGGTTGTGATTACCTTTTTGACAATAAAAATTTATAGTGTACGTGCCTTTAAAATTGGGAAGGGTAACTCATATAATCAAACCATCATATATGGACTTGTTGTATTCTAATGATAAAGGTAAAAACCAAGTTTTAGTTACATGATGTACTAATTGAAATTCATAAATTGTGGTGCTTTATAACTTGGAAATGGAAAATCACCTAACTAGACCATTTTATTTAATTAAATGAGTACAAATTTTTCATTCCTAAAATTTAAATGAAATTGTTTTCAATAATTGGTGGTGTCAATTATATCTTGAAGGGTGTTTTCCTCCTTGAATTTCAATTTACACATTATTTATTGGGTCTCCTAATAGAAAACAGAAAAATTGACCCAAACTAGACCTTAGTAGTGGGTAGTAGAAAGTATCTCTTGTGATTCCTTATAGTTTTATATCTTTCCCATATCTAGACATAGGTTCAAGCAGAGCGGTGTGAATATTTTCTATATAAACTATTATAGCTATTATTTTATAATTCATGTGATTTAAATCATTATGAAATCTATTTTGAGTCTTGTTCTTGGAATTTATATAACTATGCCGCCATGAAATCCTCAAATCATGTTCCAAGAGGGTGAACATGACCATACTCCAAACATGGTGGGGACTCACCCACCAGTATTATCTACAGTGGTGAAACTTGTGGATCCTACTCTTATACCTGACTTGGGAAATAACACCCAGTTTTGAGAGGGATTCTTTTGGATCATGCATACCATGAAGGGTGCCCCACAATATTCCACCACTATTGTATAGTTAATGCAAGAGTTTCAGTAGCATCATTCACTCAAATATTTAGGGGATGATGTCCCATAGGCTGTGAAGTTAGGGAAAGAGGCTATGTTTTCTATCTTGGAGTTTATTGATCCACCTAATAAGAGGAGTGTGAATCTCACTACATATATGCTATGATATTCTGAAAAGTGATGGTGGGATGTTATTACCCAAGTAGATCATCATCAAGATGTGATTTGGTGGGATTTTCATGTGGATTTCAATAATTATTTTACCCTAAGGTTTTGAGGGTTGACAGTTCCAGATAGTTTTTACTCCTCGAGTAGGGTTCATTATCAGTTATGGGATACTCCAATCATTTCAATGATCTATAGAGTTTCACATTGATACTTCTAAGTGACAAGTTTTCTAGGGCTAGGTAATTTGAAGATGGTATTAGGAATGACATATGATCATAGGTGAAGGTGTTTTGTTTGACTAATGTCACTGAGATAGTGAATCAGGTGCTCATCATTAAGAAAAATCTAAGAGTGGTTGTGGGTTTGCTGAAGGGAAATTCATCTTTTAAACTGGTAACTACTGTTACTAGTGGTAGGAAGTTTCACTTTCAGATTTATTCATGGGTAAAAATTATTCAAAGTGTGTTCCAAGGTATCCACATGATCTGTCATTAGTGTGGTAAGAAATTCCATATGAAATGCTAATGTGATATAACACTAGTTCAGTGTAGGACATGTGTCAATATGGGGTATCTTTAGAGATTATATACGACCATCAAACCTATGTCTAGTGGAAGAGGATCTAAAATAGCTCCACCTTCAAGGGAATTATTAGATGATCCACATCAGATAGGGATATAGAGAACTACCATTTTTGTAGGATGAGGATGTGGCCATGGTCGAGGGATCCAGACCTAGTGTTTATAGTTCTTGCAGAGAAGGCCAACCTAGGACAGTCATGTTGTATCACAGGTCCATGTACAAGGCTAGATATATTTAGTATAGTTGATTCCTGAGAAGAAGAGTGGTGTTCTATCTATGGTTAGAGTTATGAATATAGTATTCTCTACTCTAGTTTCTTCTCTATTTGATACATATGATTCTTAGTCATTTATATTGGTGGAAACTATGGATATTTTAAGACTCAAGATAGATTATTTTTGTTTCATGATGACACTCAATACTCCATTGGAAATTTTATTAGATAGTCTGCACATATGAAATGAATTACCACTAGAGTTGGGTGGAAATTATTTCTTATGGTACCTCTTTTTCCTCGATATGATGGGTTTTGAAATTATTCTTGTGATGGAATTTTTGGTTCCTTATCATGATTATGTCGATTTCTATCATTAGAAGGTGTCATTAAAATCACTAGTGAGTGATATTTATATTCACATTGGTGAATGGAATGTCCAAGAAGTTCGAGATGAACCTGAGCATCGTGTTCTAGGCAGGGTGATAACCAAGACTTCTAGCATTTATATTAATGATCTGGGAACATATCTAGATGATTTACCTCCAAAAATGGATCATTTCATGGATGTTTTACATAAGGAATTTTTAGGACTACCTCATTAGAGGGAGATATAGTTTACTACTGAGATAGTGCTAGCTGTAGCACTGGTATTTATTCCTCCTTATAGGATAGCTAATACTTCATTTCAAGAGATTGATAGGAAACTAGAGGGATTGGATGATAAGTGTTTTATATGGCCTCGTACATCCCCCTAGGGTTTATCCATCATTTTCTAAAATAAGGGGGATGGTACCCACAGGATATTCATGGATTACCATTGGTTGAACCAGCATATAGTTAATAACTAGTATCCACTACCTCATATGGATGACCTCTTTGACCAGCTCCAAGGATTGATTGTTTTCTCCAAGATCGATTTTAGGTTGGGATACCATCAGGTGCATGTTAGACTATCTTATATAAAACATACAACATTTAATATTATATGTGGATTTTATTAGTACTTGGTCATGTTGTTCGAACTTACGAATGCATGAGAAGTTTTCAAGGACTTGACACATCAGGTTTTCCACCCATATTTGGATTCATTTATGGTATTCTTCATGCATGAAATCTTAGTGTACTCACATACTTGACATGAACCTGGCCAACATTGTGATATCATTTTTAGAACACTGAGAGAGCACTATAAGTATGATAAGATCAATAAATTCAATTTTGGATTAATAAGGTCCAATTCTTGGGTGACATTAGCTTAGAGATATGAGTATCAGTTGAACTAGAGAAGGTAGTATTCATTGTTTCCTAGGATCAGCCCAAGAACATCTTTGGTATATGGATTTTCTTCCATATTGATGCATATTATTGGTTTTTTATTCTAGATTTATCATTTATTGCATCACCACTCATAGTATTGAAAAAGAAGTGTTTCATGATTATATAGTATATGATGTGAAAGAAAGCCTTTCAGGAGATGAAAGGGGGATTAACTTCAGTGTCGATATAGATTTTACCAACACCTAGTAGTGGCTAAATAATATATTATGATGCATCATGCATTAGGTTGAGATCAGTTCTAATTTAGGGAGATCAATTCATGGAATATAGGTCTCTTCAGTTGAGGCCTCATGATCATAATTACTTGACACATGATCTCAATAGAGTTATTTTTGTGCATGCCATGAAATATTGGATGCATTACTTACTGGGAGAGTGTTTATGGTGTACATGGATCACAAAATCCTCAAGTATATATTTACCAACATGAATTTATTATCTGTAAATATAGATGGTTTGAACAATTTTAGTCATTTTACTTCTACATTCATATATTCTTGGTAAAGGCAAATTTTTTGCTGATTCCCTAAGTTAGAAAACATGACCCTAGGAAATCCATGATGTCAATAGTGAATGGAAGATGATGTCCTTGTTGTATGAGATTAATCTGGATGTGAAGGAATGTCAATAACACCTTGTACTCACATCATTATCAGTGGCATCTTCACTTTTGGATGGAGTTAATATAAGGAAGCTTTCAGATAATTAGGGCTTGGTCTTGTAGGAGATCCTTTCAGGTGAGAATCCACAACCTAGTTATATCAGTGATGGGGAAGAGATCCAATGTGTTCATGGATACTTCTAGGTTCGATCCTTTGTGTTTGAGGAGTTAATATGAGAATATCATTCCTCTTCTTAGGTTGTATATCCTGGTCTTACGATAATGTATCATGATTTATGAAACAAATATCGGTGGTATGGTATAAAAAGTTAAATATATAGTTTCGTTACTCAATGTTCCACCTGTCACTTGGTTATGTCTAACCACCACCAGCCAGCGAAACTTTTATAGTCATTTCCCATTCCAAAGTGGAAATGAGACAACTTCAATGTGGATTTTGTGACAGGATTACATAGTTCACCCAAAGTATGTAATGAATTATCAATAATCATACATAGATTAAAATATATCACTAAATTTTAACCTATCAAATAGACCTTTTCAGTGGATGATCTACACAGGATATTTTTCAGAGAGATCATATTCCTTTATAGAGTTCCACGTACTATAATATAGGAAATAGATTCTTATTTTAAATCATGGTTCTTAAAGGGGTTGTATATGGAACTGGGTTCACATGTATTTTTGAGTACATTTTACCACCCATTGAATGATGGTCAGCCCGAGCATATTCCACAGGTGTTAGTGGACATTCTCTAGGCATGAATCCTATATTTTTTGTATTTCTTTGGGAGAAACTCTTATAACTTTCTGAATTTAATAGTAAAATAGCTTTCGGGAAACTATATAGATGGATAATTATAAGGATTAATATGTTAGGTCATTTTGTTCACCCTTTTTCTAGTTAGAGGTAGGATATGCAGTGCTACTAGGACTTTGTCTCATTCCGAAGACTATAGAGTAGGTATAGTTAATCAAGAAGTATATGGTTACATATAAGTCTAGGAAAATGCCTCAAGTCAATCTCTATCAATGACCTCTAGATTTCAAGGTTGGGGATTGATTCTACTTACGTGTTTCACCTAGACTGGTGCATTGATGGATTCAGAGACATGGTATGCTTTCGCCTCTTTATATCAGGCCTTTCTAGATTCTAGTGAGATTCGATCCAATATACTATTATTTTATGTTACTTTAGAGATATCGATCCATGAATGAAATTTTTAATGTACCTCAGTTACATCAATATCACTCATACCCATATCATATTCTTCTTCCTAATGAGGTTGAGTTGGAGGTAGATGAATCCTTTGAGTACAATCCTATACGTATAATTGATCAAATTATGAAGTCTCTCTAAGGTGTGTCAATTCCTCTAGTATGGGTGTTATGGAAGCACGATCGTGTATAATATGAGACCTAGGAATGAAATTCTAATGTACATGTTGGTGTTGGTTCCCAAGAAACAAATTTTGTGTACTTTATGATAACATGTATTCATAGTTTTGAATATTAATAATCTCTTTATCACATCATGATTGTTCTTCTGCAAAACATAGTATTTGATAATGTTCAAAGAGTAGACATCACATTAAAAGGTCATAGTAGTTCCCTACTATGATGAGAACCCAGAAGTGATTTGACACTATCCTTAAATATATGTTATTTAGCAGGATGATATCATTTGAGGGACACAAATGATATAGGATACTAGAGGTGGAGACTCATTGGACTTTGAGGCACCTTCTCATGGTTTACACCCTTGGTAATATCTAGTTAGATGTTATGAGAACAAGACCTGTCAATAGAAAATACACATTTATATGTTTCATTGGATGTTTCTTTCTACAGACATTTTTATTGGTCCATATACTTGAAGACTATTATTTATGTCTATTATGAGTGGTGTACTTTTATGTATTTACAAAAAATCATGATGATAGATGTTCACGGTGAGGTAGGATATATTGGGTGCATCACGAGTAATATTGCATTTTGTATTCCCTTTGATGGAAATGATATAGCATAAATAAATCAATTCCCATGGTGTGGAATAAGAAAGTTCAATTTCCATGAATTCAAAGATGGAGACATTAAAAATATAGATTAATCGCACCACCATGAAGCCTACTTTATTTTAGATACCATGATAAAGGGATTATATTACATAATAGGCGTTCATATGAGGTATCATGTCATTGAGGCATTAACATCTTTTTCTATGGGTGTATTGGTGTGTTTCTAGATGTTAACCTAGGACTTTAGGATTATTCACCTATTTCCGCTGAGAAAGAGGCCTAGACGATCACACAATAGGTGTATCTAGAGTCTCAGTTAAATAATATATTATTACTTATTATATAACAAGTTGAATAAATATTATTCTATAATGTGGTTTAATAATTATTCATATATGCTTGATTGCATATAAATATTTTTTTATATTTATTTAATATAATATTTATATATTTATTGACGAATAATGCAGCGATATTTAATTAATAAATAAATAGTCATTATTCAAGGCTTAATAAATATTATGAAGGAATAGATTACCAAGTTTAATGGTCAAGTGAGAAATAATAAATATTGAATATTATTTGATTAAATAATATTTAATTTAGTTCTCAATTTAATAACATGCTGAGAAATAATATTATTTTTTTATTATTTGACAAGGGGTTCCACATGGATTAAAAAAATTATAAAGGTAAATTGTGAAGTTATTTTATTTTAACCCTAGTGATATGTAAACCCAATTATATTATTTTCTTAATATGACAATTCATTTGTTTGGTTGTGCACAAAAGATTTAGAGAATCAGCTCAATACATAGAGAGCTCTTTTCTCCAAGAACGCTCTAAAGAACAGAGAGTGATCTTCCTCCACCTCCCACTCTTGAGTCAAGAGATATCCAAGAGAACACTTTGGAAGCAGTTCTCGAGTTGATCAAAGATGGACAATGCAACACTCTGATCTTTTGTGCTAGCACCCAGGGATTCCTACATCGATATTCGTAGATTTTTGAAAAATGTGTGGATCACTATTAGAGGGAGTCTACTTTTATTCCTAAAACACAACAACAAAACAAGGAAGATCTATTTTCATATCCATCAATGCAAAAATAATTACATCAAGGTATTTCATTATTTAATTAAATTAATTATAAATAATATGTGATGATCATCTCTCTTGGTTATGGTGTTCTATAACTTTTATATATTCTTTGATTCAATTTCATATATCCTGAAATTTACCATTGTGTAAATCTTGTATTGATCATCAATTATGGAAAAAATAAAAGTTTGGAACAACCTATTACATGCTTCTACTGTGTTTGGAACCAATTAGTTATATCAGAGGGGTGACATAATTATTTATAATTATTTAAAGATCATTTATAGATTTATTAATTTTAATTTAGTTTTGTAAATCATGTTTGATCATTATTTTAGTTTGAATTGTGATATCTTCTTCTTCCTCCTTCATTTCTCATTGATCAAATTGAGAAGACTAATTTTATGAATAAAACAATCGAGGAACTCATCCGGAGGTGCTAAAGTTTATGGAGGGAGAACACCGAAGTACACACTATGTAACCGGGGTTATATGCCATGTAATTATGTTCAATTTACCATGAGTTAATTTATAAATTACTCAAACCATGAGCATTTATTACACACATTGTAGTTAAGTGTTACACTAAGTGTTAACTGGGCTATCATGGTGCACGGTCAACTGGATTACACGCCGTGTATCCCACGTATATGATGTGTAGTCCCTTTAAGTCATGGATGGTCCATGTATTACCATACAAGGGCTACCTGATTGGTGAATGTGTAACTCATAGTTAACAGGTAGTGTAGTCATTTATACATGCCATGTACTACCTTTTTCAGAGGCTCTAATTACATGTCGAGTCCCTATGCATGTGCCTCGGATACACTATGAGATATGTACAAGCTGTGTATCTCACCAATACATGTCATGTACTTATACCAAATTACATAGATTTAAAATTTATTTATTATACTATGTAAACATTATTGACATGTTCTTTATTATGGTTATTAAGTTTATAGGACATGTCATGTGATAGGTTTTTGGTATATATATATATATATATATATATATATATTTGTGTGTGTGTGTGTGTGTTTAATTAATATCTGTGTAATGTTAAAATATGAACTATAAAACCCCAAGAATTTATAATATTTTCATGTTATAATTAATATTATTTTTCCTCTCTTTATACTCAACACTATTTTAAGCTTACGCTACGCACTACACTAAGTTATTATGCGTTACACGTAAGACTGGGGTTTACTAACTTTTAATGGTGATACTATTTTAAAACTAAATTTTGTAAATTTAGTAAAATTTAATTGTCAAAGTAAACTTAATTTTTGAATTATAAATTTCAAAATTAACTTAGGTTCAATTTTTTTATTTTTATGAGAAGTTTTATTTTTTTATAAATAGTGACAAATACTACATTTTAGTTAAAAACTTCATTTTTGTTTAAGTAATAATTAACGTTAAATTTTATATTAAATTTTTTTTACAGTAAAAATATATCAATTATAGATACATTAAACCAATTTAGTTCATTGGAATCATTTATATATTATAATTTCACATAAACACTTATTGAAATTTTGAATGTTTCTTCTTTAAAACCTTGTTTTCTCACAACATCTGTGAGATTAGCATTAATCTTAATTTTCCCACTTATTTGATTTGAATTTAGAAAAATTGACATGCACAGTTTTAATCTGTACAATATATTATTTCTAATAACATCAACTTAATTTTTGAGAAAAAATATTAATGAAAGTGATTAAAATTAACTATGATGATTAAGGTAAGATTAAGCTTAATACGGGACTAAACCTTAATATTAAGGAACATAATGACCTGGAAACTAGTCCAATAGCTATTATATGAAAACAATTAGACCATATACATACTTTTGTATAATTTTATTGGTTATTGTGATATTATTAAATGGAAGTTCCCTATATAAATGGTTAAGTAAGCAAAAACATAAAAAGGGAACTTTCCTTAACATTAACATTTATAAAACATTCAGATATGTAAATAATATCATATTTTTTGTTATACATATCCCTTTTAAATATAATTATGTTATTTTTGTCATTTTAATTTATCAATAATTTTTAGATTTGGTTTAGTAACTTAAAATTCTTAAGAAATGCCAAAGTGGTTATTATTTTGTTACTAACTAACTAAATGAGAAGATAATATAAATATTAAAAGTGAAGTGTATGAATTGAATTATTGTATTTATTTGATTTTTTAGATTAATATATCGTGTTACAAAACTATAAAAATATAATTTTTTAATTATAATTTTTTAATATTTTAAAATTAAATTTAAATAAATAATGTCAAAATTGACATTATTGTTATTTTATAGTAAATGATATTTTATTAAATGATTTTAAATTAATAAAAATAATATATTCTTATAAGTTATTTTTAATTGTTAGTAAATATTAGATATTTTCTATTAATGGACCAATTTATCTTTTATAATTAACAAGTTGACCTATATATTGTAAAAACGTGGTTAACACAGTCTGTCTTTAAGCAGTGTTTTAGCATGTCAGAAGCGTTTTTTTTTAATTAATTTCCAAAACACATGGGATTTTTTATTTTATAAATTATATATAATATTAATAATTATTTTTATCTATAATTTATAATAAAAATAACTTTATTTTAATCTTAATGGTTAAATTTATTAGATTGTAAAACAAGATACTTTAATAAAAACCAACATGATAAAATTATGGAATATTAGAAGTTAAGGAACCAAATTATTAAAATTCATATATTTATTTGTGTGGTGGAGGTTTTCATCAACCATTATTCTCCTTTAATCCATTATTATTCCATTTTTTGTAACTTTAGGTAAGGTAGACATCCCATTAATGAATACCTTTTGATATTTACAAGAGTGTCACTCCCCCTCCACTATAAAAAGGCATGCACTCTACCCCTTCCTCATGCATATCAAGACACTTTGGCTCGTCCAAAATCTACAAAAATAGTCTCCAAAAATCTCTCCTCTTGACCTATAAGACTCTATTTTTGATGTAATAAATCCAAGGGCCCCTTTTTCTACAAACCAAATTGAGTCGCTCGACTAAGAGGTAACATTTTCTCTCAAGATCTCTAGTTTCTGTTCAATTCTCCAATACCTAAAATATTATTATTTCATTCTTTTATAACAACACTAGTATCCTAAAAATACTAGGAAGTTTTTATTCTATTTTTTCAGCCAAAAATCACACACACTTCTATATAATGGGTAATGAACCTATTGTTTCTATATGCGGAGAACTATTGCCTCACAAAACGATGATTGTTCATTTTTCCTTTACCACCTATCATAGTGGACATTATGATGAGAACTATGTTTATATAGTATATATATAATATTTTTTATTTTTTATACTTATTTAATCATTTTATAAGAAATATATTTTATACATTCCAATTTTCTTTAATATGAAAACATCGTTTGAGGAAGTGTGGACTACCACCCCCTCAAAGCGATGTGATTCGTTCACACTATACATGAAACGTATTAAGGATAATTATAATAATAATATATGAAATATATTATAAAAATATAATATTGTAATTATAATATACATGTATATACATATCATTTATGTTTCATTCTTTTAAAATATAATAATGAAATGATGGTAGCGTTCATATGTACATATGGACTACCATCTCCATTAATAGTTCATTTCATTTCTTATCTCAAAACATTATAGATTGTTATAAATAAAAATATAATGATCGTCACGACCCGCCTTCACCAAGATGATGGAAGGGATAGAATATTTCCAGACCCTTCCTTCTTCAAGTTGAAGGAGAGATAATGACCCCTGAGACCTGCCTTCAATAGACCCCGGAGTGGCGACTAGCACCAAGGGTATAGAATCACACACAAGATGGAAGGCATTACCCTTTTTCTTTATTAGGATCAGGAGACAAGATAGTAAATCCCAACAATACCAAAACTAGGGGTAAAAAGGAAATCCAAATAAAACCATTCCCATATGCATGTTACAAAAGTAAATACCACTAGTACAAGGAGACTACAAAGGTAAAGTACCAAAGAAATGAAAAAAAACTGCAAATGTCCCACAGTCCGAGATTGTACGGCCCCACACAATCCCTGAAGTCCTCCTAGAAACCTGAAAGCATTTTTATATATGTAGGGTGAGCATACAAGTATACTCAGTAGGTAAAAACAAAAACTCTCGTGCACAAGTGGGGAGGCATTCTAATGCCCTATGAAAAAAGAGACAACCAAAGCACCTAACAAGGAAAACTAACCACCCAAGCCTCACCAAATCACACTCCCCAAATAACGCAAGTCAAGTAATATATAGTAATAGAACAAGGACATTTGGGTACCCCGCGCCACTTTCCCACTGGTTATTGAATACATCCTACGCATCGAACTAATCCTGCCATTATCACCGTAGTCCCACTGCCACAACCCCTCCTACACACACCTGGGTCGCAACCACACATCCCGCCAGAAAACACTTGTGCCACAACCACTATACATAACCACGCCAACAAACACCTGGGCCAGAACAACTACTGCCACGACCGAAGACACTTGTGCCTCATCCAGAAGACTCTTGGGAAACAACCTACCCGCACACACATGGGCCAACCACCACAACTACCATGCCTGAAGAAACTTGGGCTATAATGGACCTCTGGCCATCACAAACTACCCGAAGAGCCTTTGGATATTTGGAAAAGGTAGCAGAAAAAAAAGCTAATAACCATCCACTCATAGGAGTGTTGTGAAAAACACCCTCCCCCGTGAAATGGGGGTGTTCGGCACCAAGTGCTCAACTTGGGTGGGGCGCAAATAAGAAACATAAAAACTACAGATATATGTAAAGGTAACAAGCACTCATCCCAAAATAGGGTTTCCAAATCCAACCTAAGAATAACACCCTTATTCTATTCATTCATAAAAGAAGGCACAACACTCACGGCCAAGTCACAACTCATTCCCAAAACTAATTCCCCATTTAACTCATTCTTGGTTTCATATTCAAGTGATCCCATTTAAGTAAATTATGCACTACTGGGAAACTAACAGGCATAACCACAAGCCAGAGAAAGAGAAATAGCCAAACAGAAATTTAAGAATTTTCACCCAGTTATCTTGTAAAGTCACAACAACAACAACAAATGGATCAGTGAGATCCCTCAAAGTACTGGAACCAAACCAAGCCTCGAGATACAGCCCCAAACCGCTTCAAATTCACAACCAAAAACCATGCCACAACAGAGGATCCCATACTCACCCACATCACCCCATTAACATCAAACAGTACAACACACCTACTACCAAAACATAGTAGGGAAACTTCCAGGTTCAATCACATCATTCACTAAGGTTTCTTCTTTCTGTTTGGTTAACTGGGGTGATCACACAAGGTTTGTTGTTCAGTGTACATTCATTTAATTGGCCGAGTTTACGTAATAAACCAAATTCCCATGTTGGACCCATTCGATCATCATAGAAGATAGAGGTTCATTAATGCACAAAGAAAGACTACTAACGGCCATGATTTTCAGTGGGAATAGGCCTGCACAATTCACAACATAAATAATCAAGGGTAAGGAAAAGCAGTAAAACATTGATCACACCCCCCTTAATTCTTTAAAAGTATGTTTATTATCTTTGTTAAGGTCTGGTTTCGTTCATCCCCATAGAAACAGTAGTGTACCCACCCCGTATGATACACAGTAAGGAGAGACGAAGAAAAATCCCTACTTGGATGATTAAGGATCGAAGTTCTTCTCCCTGTGCCAAGAACGGGATGCGCGACTTGTAGGGGAGGAACTCTGGGGACTCCAAGGATGAGTGGAAATCTCCAGCACAGACATACCACAAGCCTCTGGAAGGAGGTACTCCAAGCGCACCGGGTAGAATAAAGGAATCAAGCCAATAATGGGAAGGAAGAAACTCTTGTGTGATGTATAGATGAGATCCTCTTGTTACGGGATAAAGAATTTTGAACTGATTTAAAGTCGGATTGTGGTTTCCTTTGCGGTAGGGAGGTTACACACGATGGGATTAATTCTCATTTAATTATTCCCATCGGGGTGGTGGAATAACGGTTGTGCGTTAAATTGTTTCCTTTAAACTGAGGAAAATGTGCAACAGGGGTGGAACTGGAAGGTACGGGGAAAGGGTGTGACACTGAGGAAAAACACATGTTTTGGTAAGTTTAAGTTTTAACCGACCTTTGGGGAATTTTATATATTATTTATGGGATTTAAATGGCTTGAAAGGGGCATTAAATCATTTTTTTGGTCAACAGATACTTTATGGGAGCGGAAAAAAGCCAAAAACTAGAAAAATACTGAAGACATGGTGAGGACACAGTGTCACTGTCACGGTGCCACCCTTACGGTACCACCGTCATGGTGTCACCCTCACGGTGCCACCGTAACTGTGGCACCCTCACGGTGCCACCGTGACCGATGTGCGACCATCAGGGTGCCACTGTTTTGCTGGAGCCTTGTTTTGGTAAAGTAATGGACTAGGTCGGTCCGGGCCATTACATTAGATACCTCTCAAACTATTCTCGCCCTTGACAATCGAAACGTGACCGAAGAAAAATAGGGGTTTCAAAAAACCACCTCGAAAGATACCTATCAAGAGTGAACCTCATCGACATCAAGAAACACCTCTCCCCCAAGTAACTAGGCAACATGCAAGGGTCAAACTATCCAGTAATATGGGTTAAAGAGTTTCTTCCTCCATTTGAAGATATTATCCGCTTTGGGCGGCACTGACTCACCCACATGGGTTTAATCTCATCCACATTAATGCGTCTTGATTAGGGATCGGGTCCTCCCCTCCCCAAATCCAGGACTCTTCACACAAATACATTGAACAAGGAAAACCGCATGTTTCATAGTTAACAAAGTAAAGAGTTCCATCACAAACAAGTACAAACAAAATAGGAAAAAACTCAAAACAGCTCTGGGTACTGGGCGCGCATCTGTGTCTCCCGTTCCTAAGTACTTTCCTCGAGCCCTCCATGCCTCCACAACACACGAACCAAAATAATGGTCCGTCCACAGAGCACCTTCTCCTCACGATCCTCGATCCTCACTGGTCTTTCCACAAAATTCACGGCGTCCTCGATATCCAGCTTTCCACAGTCGAGGACATGTGAATCATTATGTAGATACCTTCAGAGTTTGGAAACATGGAAGATGTCATGTATTCTCAGTAGCGGCAGTGGTAGCGCTAGCTAATAAGCCACTTCTCTGACCCGCCGTAACACTTCTAAAGTTCTGATGAACCTTGGAGAAAGCTTACTCCCCCAGTCGAATCTCTGTTGTCCACGCTCAGGGGAGACCTTCAAGAATATGTGGTCCCTGACTTAAAACTCCAAGGGTCTCCTCCTATTATCGGCATATGACTTCTGCTGATTCTGAGCCTCCATCATCCTCTCCCATATAAGATGAACCTTCTCCGTCGTGCTCTGCACCACTTCCGGGCCAAGAACACTTGTTTCCCCAACCTCGGTCCAGCAGACGAGTGAGCAACATGGTCTTATGTACAAGGATTAGAACAGAGCCATTCCAATGGTAGAGTGATAACTGTTATTGTAGGAAAACTCTACCAGATGCAAGTTTTGCACCCAAGATCCCCCAAAGTCCAAAATACATGCCCGTAGCATGTCCTCCATTATCTGGATGGTGCGCTCTGTCTGTCCATCTATCTAGGGATGGAAAGTAGGGCTAAGACTTAACTGGGTGCCAAAAGCATGAGGAAATCCTCTCCAGACTCTTGAGGTATAATGTGCATCCCTATCCAAGACTATGGACCTCGTAACTCCATTCAACAGCACCACATCATCCACGTATCTCTGTGCTAATGCATCCACTGCATCTGACTCCTTGATTTCTAGAAAGTGAGCCGATTTCGTCAACCGGTCCACCACTACCCAGATAGCGTCGCAGCCTCCTTGAACCTTGGGTAGCCCTATGAAGAAATCCATTGAGATTTCATCCCACTTACACTCGGGGACTTCTAAAGGCTGCAACAAACCTCCTAGAACACAGTGTTCAGCCTTCACCTGCTGACACACTAGGCACCTGGCCACAAACTCTACCACCACCTGCTTTACCCCGGGCCACAAAAACTGACTCCTAAAACCCTAGTACATTTTATAAACTCGTGGGTGCACTTCTAGGGGTGAGTTTTGGAACTCTCCAAGAACTCTCTCGCGCATCGCCTCTGGAATAAACAACTTTTTTCAGAAAATCATCAGATTCTGACCATCCTCTGACCATCCTTCCAAAGCATCACCTTGTTTAGCCCGATCACGCATCACTTCACTCTCTATGTCTCCCCACTGAGACTCCTCCACTTTCCGCAGTAGGGAAGACTGCACTGTCATCTGATACAGGCAGCCTCTACCACCATCCATCCTCACATCCAGGTGAAGGGCAACTATCTCCTCCATCTCCTTCCAAGCATCTGCCGACTCTCGAACCACATCCTTCTGCAACTTCCTGGTCAAAGCATCAGACACCACATTCCCTTTTCCTGAGGTGTAGGAAATCTCTAAGTCTTAGTCCTGAAGGAACTCCATCCACCTTCACTTCCATAAGTTCAGGTCCTACAGGGAGAAGATATACTTCAAGCTTTTGTGATCTCTGAAGACCAAAAAGCACTCCCTGGTGAGGTAATGCCGCCACAAATTCAGTGAAAAAACGAATGTTGTAAGCTCCAGGTTGTGGGTGGAATAATTACACTCATGAGGACGTAACTGTCTAGACCCATAAGAGATCACCCCTTGTCGTTTCCTTAGCATGCACCTGAGGCCTTATCCTGAAGTATCACAGAATACTTCATACGTTGCCCCTTCTTCTGACAACCTCAGCACTGGGGCACTTACCAACTTCTGCTTCAGATAGCTAAAGGCTGCCTCGCATTGGCCATTCCACACGAATGCCTGGTCTTTCTTGGTCAAAACTGTCATAGGTGCTACAACTCGGGAGATGTTGGGCATGAACCTCCGATAGTAACCGGCCAGTCCAAGGAAACTATGAACCTCTGCCACGTTCTTGGGTGCTGCCCAAGAAATAACCGCCTCGACCTTCAATGGCTCCACCGCTATTCCATGCTCTGACACCATGTGCCCAAGGAAGTGCACTTCTCACGTCTAGAACTTGCACTTGGACAACTTCCCATTGAGTTGGTGCTGTCAGAGGACCTCTAAAACCATTCTCAGGTGCTCAGCGTGGTCCTCCTTTGATTTTGAGTAGATCATGATGTCGTCAATAAACACGACTATGAACCGATCTAGGTATTCCCGGAAAACGGAGTTCATGAGTCCCATGAACACAGCTGGAGCGTTCGTGACGCCGAACGGCGTGACCAAAAACTCAAAATGCCCATATCTGCACCTGAAGGAAGTGTTCGATATGTCACCCTCAATTGTTGATATCTAGATCGCAGTTCAATCTTGGAGAACCACCATGCCCCTTTTAACTAGTCGAAAAGGTAGTCTATCCTCGGGAGAGGGTAACGGTTCTTGACCATTACCTGATTCAATCTCCAGTAGTCTATGCACAGCCTAAGACCACCATATTCCTTCTCTGCGAATAAGACTGGAGAACCCCATGGTGACCCACATGGTCGAACAAAACCCTTCATCATCAGATCATCTATCTGAATCTGCAACTCTCGTAACTCAGAAGGATCCATTTGGTAGGGATCCATTGAAAAAAGACGGGCACTAGGTTGAAAGTCTATCCCAAACTCAACATCACGCTGGGGGGTAGACTTTCCACCTCCTCAAGGAATACATCCATAAACTCACTGAAGATCCCTAGAACATCCACCATTTCTATATCTACTGACTCCACTGATATCTCATCTAACAATGAATGGAGGGTCTCCTCTCGTCTGCTGCTTTTCTTGAAACCACGCTCGCTGATGAAAGTTACATGTCAGCCACCCAAATCTGAAAACACGACCCTTCCTCGGAAGCAGTCAATGACGGCACATACATAGAACAGCTAGTCAATGCCGAGGATGACATCGTAAGGTTGTATCTGTAAAAGTAGAAGATCCCTGATAGACTGATGTGGACCTATCATCAGTCTACACCCTCGGCAAACATAAAACAAGTCGGTCTGACCTCCAACTAGTGTGCTCAACACCAGGGGCACTGGAAGTCTCTCAGTGTCTAAACCCAGAGCACAGGCCAGACTGGACGTAACATAGGAGTGAGAAGCTCCTGTATCGAACAAGGCATAGGAAAGAGTACTAAACAAGTTGATCGTACCTCGAACAACTTCTGGCCCAACTAGAACTTCTGCCTCGGCGGCGTCCAACTGTCCACGTCGAGCTCCCCTGCCTCTCAGCTCTCGGCTGCCTCCTCGACCACACCATGGTCGAGGTCCCTGAGGAGAATCCTACGGTCGGCCCCCTCCTGCGACGGCTACCCTCGGAGGAGCGGTAGCTCACTGCCCCTGCTGCTACTACTAAAAGGGTATAGCCGGAAACTACTGCTACTGAGGTGGGTGCTGATCCTGCCCCCCACGGCCATAATGCACTCTGCCCAGGAACTGATTCCAAAGGTGCCCATGGCTTCCACAGATGAATCATCTCAGGACTAGGCCAGAAAGTAAGGGGTGAGGGCCCAGATATTGGAACTTGAACTGCTAAGGCATGTTTCCTACTGGTCGAAACCTTGAGGGTCCTGATGCTGGAGGCCTGCTGCTGATGGCTTTCCCCTTCAATGAACCCAACTGGATTCTCTCTCGCGATACACCTCCCAGTGTGTGCATCCTCTCCACCACTTCAGCCTTCTTCTGGACCTCCAAGTATGTCAGTAGGGTGAAGGGAGTAACTACATACTGTAGAGAAGGTCAAAGTGCCTCCTCCAAACGTCTCGTCCGAGACTCCTCATCCGGAAAGAGGTTGGGAGAAAAGCAAAGGAGATCCTTGCACTTGATGCCAAACTCTCTCACTAACATACTCCCCTGCTGGAGGGAGAGTAGTTCTTGCCTCTTCTTGGCCTTCATCGTGGAAGAGAAGAATTCCACCCATAAATCCTTCTCGAAGTCAGTCCATGTCACCTCAGCCTCCCTCTTCTCTCCAAGATAAAGCATCCACCACTGACGTGCTGCCCCATGCATCTGGATTACAGCCATAGGACCCCAGTACTCCGTCGGAGCCCGGATCAAGCTGAAAGCTATCACCAGCTCCTCTAGCTAGCT
Organism: Viscum album; assembly: GCA_963277665.1. Lineage (NCBI taxonomy): Eukaryota > Viridiplantae > Streptophyta > Magnoliopsida > Santalales > Viscaceae > Viscum > Viscum album. Next base: position 1,377,321,830 of record OY728120.1, on the reverse strand, counting down.
TTTTGTCTCCATGTATGAGATGCTACCCTCATACTTCCTGAGGGTCTGTCGCTGAAAGGAACAAAGCGTCTTCTACAACTAATGCTCCTTCTCCTCTCGGTCATCCCTCTGCCGATCAGCCAAGTCATCCTTCTGGGCCTCGATTGCCCGCACTTCTCATGGTTGCCTCCCTAGTTCCATAACTGCAAGGTAAAAAAGGAATGCCTAAGCCCGAGTAGTGTAGAATATTGTTCTTACATTTTCTTAGACCTCTTATTCATTTTAATCCACAAAATACCCATGAAACATAACAACATAAGTCATTATGATGCATGTACCTTCCCTAGGGTCTCTACCCTACAATTAGTGTAGCCTCACTATGTCGTTCGGTAGGCCCAGAGTCCTTTCATCGGATCACGGGGGGCCCTAAAATCCCATGTCCTAGCTGGTCTTCCCTGACCTATTTCACACACCAAGATTTCCTAACATTGTTTCCCTACCAAACCATGCAATCCCCACTGTGCCTAACTCCAGACTCCATCCTATCTCTCAACCTCTCCTCTGATACCATTCTATCATGACCCGCCTTCACCAAGATGAGGGAAGGGACAGCAGATTTTCAGACCCTTCCTTCTTCAAGTTGAAGGAGAGATAATGACCCCCGAGACCCGCCTTCAATATGTTGTACCTCTCGTATCCCCTCGTGGTTTAATTTTCATGATCACAATCACTTTCATGTTTATCTAATTGTGTTTTTGTTGATAGGCAATTGATTGCCAAAGGATTGGCCCAAGAAAGAACATCAAGTGGACTGAAACTCAGTCCACCGGCCAACCGGTGTGATAGCACCGGCCAGCCGGTGGACCTGGCAGAGGCATTGCCCACTGCCAGGTTCCACCGGTCAGCTGGTGGCTCTGTCACCGGCCAGCCGGTGGCACCCAGATGAATAGTGAGACCTACTGTCTCCTCACCGGCCAGCCGGTGGCTCCTCCACCGGTCAGCCGGTGGAGCCTGGACCAAATCTCTCCTCCTCTGCCAAGGCACCGGCCAGCCGGTGGAGCTGTACCGGCCAGCCGGTAGCCCAGTCAAACTAGCCGTTGGCTTTGACCAGTCAACCCTCTTTTGGCCTCCAACGGCTCCGAGGCCTTCTCCAACGGCTCCGAAGGCCCCCAATGGGTTCCATGCCTATAAATAAAGGCCAAGGAAGCCCCGGACACAAACCGGATCATATACAAAGCCACCGTACACATTTTCCATCTTTGGCGTACCTCCGGCGGACTTCCTTCAAAGGAACCCACCTTGCTCCAATAACTTCCACATCCAAGGAGCTCCTTCAAAGAAGCTTGGAAGCGGCCTTCAACATCTCCAATCAATCAAAGGCGCCCAAGACTTCCTCCAATTACGGGTTTTATTGTTTTTATCTTTTTGAGCTTTAAAATTGGGTTTGTGCCTACAAACCCCAAACTTTTCTCATCCCCTCTTTCTTTTGGGTTTCACATCACCATTAAGGTGTGAAAAGGTTGCCAAGCTTTCCTTTAAATAGCTTGAGACATAGGTGAGCTATCCTTCACCTGTAAGAAGGATAGTGGGTTCTTGCTAAACCATTAAAAGCAAGTGGGTTCTTGCTCAACCAATAAAAGCAAGCTGTAATAGGTCCTAGTGCTACCTCAAATCCTAGTGGGTTTCTTGCTAAAACCATTGAAAAGCAAGCGGTAGGAATCTCTCAACGGTTGAGTTGGGAGCGGAGACGTAGGCCGGGTTTTTGGCCGAACTCCGTTATCAATTTTGTGTGTCTTGCCTCTTTATTTCCGCTGCACTTTCAACTTTGATTTTTAATTTGTTAATCTTTTTTTAAAAGGCAATTCACCCCCCCTCTTGCCATCATTCCCGTTTTGTTCCGACCCAACAATTGGTATCAGAGGATGTTTTTGAATAATTCCCTAACCGGTTTCAAATTAAAGATCCTTTTTTTTTATGGCTTCTACCGCTTCTTCCTCTCAATCCCCCGAAGGACATTCTTTGGATCATGCTCCATTCTTTGATGGAGCCGATTATAGTTTTTGGAAAACCCGCATGACCACATTTCTTAAAAGTATTGGCTATCCTATTTTTAGAATTGTTATGCATGGTTTTACGCTCTCTTCTCCCGATGAGTCTAAATGGACCCCCGCCGACATTGCATATTTTGAGCTTGATGGCAAAGCCATGAACGCTCTTCATTGTGGTCTTGACCGTAATGTTTTTAATTGCATTTCTTCTTGCACTACTTCACATGATATTTGGAAATGTTTAGAGCTAACCCATGAAGGTACTAGCATGGCTCAAAAGCAAGAACCCGCTCGAAAGCAAGAACCCGAGGCAAAATCCGTACCCGCTTGCCCACTTCACAAGAAAAGGGCCAAGAAGAAGAAGAAGAAGGCTTTAAAGAAAACTTGGAGTGATAGCTCCTCCTTCTCTTCTTTCTCCTCGAGCGACAATGGTAATAATTGCCTAATGGCAAAACATGAGGTATCTTCCTCCTCTTCCTCCTCTTCCTCCTCTAGTTCTTCTAATTCATTTAATCATCTATCTTATGAAGAACTCTCACATGTTAGAGATCAATTAGAAAATGGTTTTCATGAGCTTTCATCAAAATTTGTCGCTTTGAAAAAGAATTTCAAAAAACTCTCCTCCGAAAAAGACCAACTTCTCAAAGAGAAGGAGGAACTCTCCCTAAAAATCCAAACTTTCCCAAATGTTGATTCTTTGGAATCAACCATCAAGGACCTTAGAGAAACCCTAGCCAAGTTCACCCAAGGTGAACAAAATTTGTCCAAACTCTTAGGTTCTCAACGAGTTTCTAGAACCACCAATGGACTTGGCTACACCAACCAAGCTTCCTCCTCCCATGAACCCACTGTTTTTGTAAGGGGGAGCTCTAGTTATAAATTTTGTAATTATTGTAAGAAACTCGGGCACCTCATTTATGAGTGTGATTGAAAAAATGCCCGGTACGGTCAACCCAAATCTATTTTTTATTCGGACGAGTTTTATAGGAGAAGACCCGCCATGAGACAAGTATGGATTGCAAAATCCCTCTTAGCGAGTCTCACCGGACCTAAATTTGTTTCGGTTTCAAATCCCTCTCCCCGGTGATTTATTGTTTTTATTTAGGGGGAGTTAGGTTTGTTTAAGAATTTTTGTTTTATTCAAACTTTCAATTTCAACTCTTGGTATCAAATTTTCGATTCATTTTTCAATTTAAATTTTCTATTCTTTTTTGATTCAAAACTTTCAATTCAAACTATTATTCATTTTTGATTCAAAACTTTCAATTCAAACTATTATTCAAATTTTCATTTCAATTTCAAAAATTTCCAATTGATCTTGATTTTCAATCTTCCCTCAATCAAGTTTTATGCCCCACGCTATTTTGATAATCACAAAGGGGGAGAAATTTCTTGATTGATTGGGGGAGAATCTTTTCTATCATGCTTAGTATTTATTTTCAATTTATCATTTAAAGCATGCCTTTAATTTCAGTATTTTACTTTCATTGTTTTGGTGATTGTGATCATCAAAATAGGGGGAGATTGTTGTACCTCTCGTATCCCCTCGTGGTTTAATTTTCATGATCACAATCACTTTCATGTTTATCTAATTGTGTTTTTGTTGATAGGCAATTGATTGCCAAAGGATTGGCCCAAGAAAGAACATCAAGTGGACTGAAACTCAGTCCACCGGCCAACCGGTGTGATAGCACCGTCCAGCCGGTGGACCTGGCAGAGGCATTGCCCACTTCCAGGTTCCACCGGTCAGCCGGTGGCTCTGTCACCGGCCAGCCGGTGGCACCCAGATGAATATTGAGACCTACTGTCTCCTCACCGGCCAGCCGGTGGCTCCTCCACCGGTCATCCGGTGGAGCCTGGACCAAATCTCTCCTCCTCTGCCAAGGCACCGGCCAGCCGGTGGAGCTGTACCGGCCAGCCGGTAGCCCAGTCAAACTAGCCGTTGGCTTTGACCAGTCAACCCTCTTTTGGCCTCCAACGGCTCCGAGGCCTTCTCCAACGGCTCCGAAGGCCCCCAATGGGTTCCATGCCTATAAATAAAGGCCAAGGAAGCCCCGGACACAAACCGGATCATATACAAAGCCACCGTACACATTTTCCATCTTTGGCGTACCTCCGGCGGACTTCCTTCAAAGGAACCCACCTTGCTCCAACAACTTCCACATCCAAGGAGCTCCTTCAAAGAAGCTTGGAAGCGGCCTTCAACATCTCCAATCAATCAAAGGCGCCCAAGACTTCCTCCAATTACGGGTTTTATTGTTTTTATCTTTTTGAGCTTTAAAATTGGGTTTGTGCCTACAAACCCCAAACTTTTATCATCCCCTCTTTCTTTTGGGTTTCACATCACCATTAAGGTGTGAAAAGGTTTCCAAGCTTTCCTTTAAATAGCTTGAGACATAGGTGAGCTATCCTTCACCTGTAAGAAGGATAGTGGGTTCTTGCTAAACCATTAAAAGCAAGTGGGTTCTTGCTCAACCAATAAAAGCAAGCTGTAATAGGTCCTAGTGCTACCTCAAAGCCTAGTGGGTTTCCTGCTAAAACCATTGAAAAGCAAGCGGTAGGAATCTCTCAACGGTTGAGTTGGGAGCGGAGACGTAGGCCGGGTTTTTGGCCGAACTCCGTTATCAATTTTGTGTGTCTTGCCTCTTTATTTCCGCTGCACTTTCAACTTTGATTTTTAATTTGTTAATCTTTTTTTAAAAGGCAATTCACCCCCCCTCTTGCCATCGTTCCCGTTTTGTTCCGACCCAACACAATAGACCCTGGAGTGGCGACTAGAACCAAGGGTATAAAATCACACACAAGATGGAAGGCATTACCCTTTTTCTTTATTAGGAGCGGGAGACAAGATAGTAAATCCCAACAACACAAAAACTGGGGGTAAAAAAGGAAATCCAAAGAAAACCATTCCCATATGCATGTTAAAAAAGTAAATACCACAAGTACAAGAAGACTATAAAGGTAGACTACCAAAGAAATGAAAAACAGCAACTGCAATTGTCCCACCATTCGAGCTAGTACGGCCCCACATGATCCATGAAGTCCTCATGGAAACTTGAAAGCAGTTTTACATACGTAGGGTGAGCATACAAGTATACTCAGTAGGGAAAACCAAAGACTCGCATGCACAAGTTGGGAGGAATTCTAAAGCCCTGTGAGGAAAGAGAAAACCAAAGCACCTAACAAGGAAAACTAACCACCCAAGCCTCACCAAGGCACACTCCCTAAATAATGAAAATCAAGTAATATATAGTAATAGAACAATGACATTTGGGTACCCCGTGCCACTTTCCCACTGGTTATTGAAGACATACGACACGTTGAACTAATCCTTCCATTCTCACCGCAGTCCCACTGCCAAAAACCCACCCGCACACACCTGGGCCGCAACCACACATCCAGCCCAAAAACACCTAGGCCACAACCACCACGCGTAACCATGCCCGCAAACACCTAGTCCAGAACAACTACTGCCATTCCTGAAGAAACCTGGGCCTCATCCTGAAGACTCTTAGGAAACAACCTACCCACACACACCTGGGCCAACCACCACAACTACCCTGCCCGAAGAAGCTTGAGCTATAATGGACATCAGGCCGTCACAGCCTGCCCGAAGAGTCTTGGGATAATTGGGAAAGGGAGAAGAAAATGAGCTAATAACCAGCCACTCATAGGAGTGTTGGGAAAAACACCCTCCCCCATGAAATGGGGGTGTTCGGCACCAAGTGCTCAACTTGGTTGGGGCGCGAATAAGAAACATAAAAACTACAGATATATGTATAGGTAACAAGCACTCATCCCAACCTAGGGTTTCCGAAGCCAACCTAAGCATAACACCCTTGTTACTATTCATTCATAAAAGAAGGCACATAACTCATGTCCAAGTCACAACTCATTCCCAAAACCAATTCCCCATTTAACCCATTATTTGTTTCATATTCAAGTGATCCCATTTAAGTAAATTCTGTTGTAATGGACCGGACCTCTCCGGTCGATTACTTTGTAAAAACGTTTTTTTTTTGATGTGGTCAATGCGGCGAACATCAAAAATAATAATTATTATTAATAATAAATGGTGACGTGTTAATAAATTTTATTTGGGGTTTTGTTATAAGTGTTATACTAAATAATTATAATAATAATGTTGGTTTTTTTTATAGATATGGTAATAATGATTTAATGAGAATTATGTTTTGAATTAAATGCAATGAGATTTGAGATATGAGAATAAATTAAATATGTTATGATAATTGTGTAAAAATAAATAAATAAAGGTTTAAAATAAATTTGGGGCATGCCACAAGGAGAGAGAAGATGAAAAAAATATAATAATATGAAATAAAAGGTTAGGCGCACCAACAAAATAAAGATTGGAGAGAGAAAATAAAATTTATTGAAAAATAAATATAAGAGAGATGCGCCACTTTTTGTGGGAGAGAATCTTGGGAGAAAGAATTAATAAAGATTGGAGAGAGGGAGGAGTTATAAGATATTAATGGGAATAAAATTAAGTGTGAAATAAATAGTAAAGGAGATAATTGGTGATGAATTTCCAGCGTGAAAAATGACAAATGGTGATTGATTGGAGTTAGAGAAATAAATAATTAATTAATTAATAAAATATTGTTATCATTTTTTTTATAACAAAACACTTTTTTCACAATAACTTCTTCGTGCGACCTCGGTTTCACGAACCGTCAGTGGCAGTGCGACCCTGACTACGAGACGAAAATTATGAGTCCAATATTGGATGTCTTTTTCGGGTTTTCGGATTGGGTACCCGAAACGCTCATGAATTAATAGATTTAATATTGTTATTATTACGGGATCTTGTATCCAACGTATCTCCCTGATACGGTATCGGATTGACGATCCGTCAGCGACAGCGTAACCCTGAAATTATGACGGTCATTTTAAGACCATTAATGAGCTACTTTTATGACTCATGCCTCGGGTCAACGAAACACCACATATTGATAGAATTATCATTATTATTAAAACGTGTGGAAACCGCGTGACGTGTTGTGTGTTAACCAATAAAAACATGTAACGTATGTACGGTCACATCGTGTATTCATTAATGCACGCTGAATACGGATTTACCTATTCGTTGCCTATATAAGAACGAGGTCATGTTTTATCTTCCATATCGATCGCTTCTTTGTCGCACGACGACGCTCTTGGACAATCGAGAAGTATTCCTCCTCTAACTTCTTTGTCCGAGCTCCGAATTACGATCTGTCAGCGGCCACAGGATCGTAGCGACGAGACGAAGCTTCTAAGCCCAGACTTGTCACATTTCCTTCCGGCCTTCCTTCTCCAGCTTCCATCCTAGGAGGCGTTTGTCGGGTTTAGCGAAGGTGGAGGACACCGAAGGACGTCGTCGGAAGCGACGTGATCGGGACCTTTTGAGGTAGGGGTTTACCTTCGTCTCTCTATTTGGTGCAACATGCGGGGTGGGATATTTTTCTTTTGTTCCATGTGATGCAGTTGAACTTTAAATAAAGATAATAACCGGATAAAGAAGGGTTTGGGGTTTTGTGCTGTTTCTATTGCCTTCCAGTTTCTTTATCTTCTGATTGTGATTTTGGATTGAAAGGCCTTTGCCTACTGAAAATCAAGGCCGTTGGTGGCCTTTGCATGCGCAATTGATTTCTGAATTGTTTATGGTTGGTTCTGTTAAAACATGGAAAATGGATAAGCACGTAAAGACTGGCTGATTAAATGAGAATGAAAACCTTGTGTGATCACCCCGGTTGAACAAAATTGGAATAATGAACATGTTTGTGGTTTGGTTGTTTTGTGGGAAATGTTTTTGTAAACTATGGGGTTTAAATGGGAAGTGGTTGGTTGTGGAAAATTCCTTTATTTATGAAAAGTGTTTTGATTATGAAAAGTGTTTTGGAAGTAAAAGGTGTTTTCAAATGCGGAAATGTTTTGTGTGTGGAAAGGGTTTTATGTGTGGAACTTTGAAATAAATGAATGATGGAATGTTCTATGGTTGTGATAATCTTTTTTAAATGAAATGGCATGTGGTTGCTTGCGTTTTACCTAACCTTGGTTGTGGATGGAAGGGATATGTTTGTGAAAGGTTTTGTCTAGATGATATATGCCCAGTAGTAATAATTTGTTAAACCATTGCATGAAACATGAAAACCTAAATGGGGTTGGGGGATGATTGTTTGGTTGTTGATGCATGCTTCGTGGTAGCAGTGCCGAGGCACATGCTCAGTTCCTCTTTTTAAGAAGCCATAGGTTGGGCTATGTGTTTGGTATATGTATATATATAATTGTATCTTTGTGTTTTGTCGCACCACACCCATGTCAAGCACCTAGTGCCGAACACTCCCATTTTATGGGAGAGGGTGTCCCCCCTTAGTTACTAGCTCCTTCCTGCTCCTTCTTCCATAGGCTATGATGGCTTGAGGTGACCTTACACCCAAGACTCTTCGGGTAGGTCTCGGAGGCTGTGATGGCTTGAGGCGACCTTTATCCCAAGACTCTTCGGGCAGGCTTACCGTTCCCAAGAACCTTCGAGATGAGGCCCAGGTGTCTGCGGGCGGGTTAGTGGTTGTGGCCCAGGTGTGTGCGGGCGAGATGCGTGGTTGTGAGGCCCAGGTGTGTGCGGGAGGGATGCGTGGTTTGGCCCAGGTGTGTGCGGGCGGGAAGAGTGTGGTAGCGTCAGGACGTTTGCCGTTAGGAAGAGCAGCATCTAATTAAGTGGGAAATGGTGCGGGGTACCCAATACTTTTGTTCTATATATATACTAAACTTGTTTGTGTTACTTGGTGAGTGTGACCAGTGAGGCTGGGTGGATAGTTTTTTCCTTGTTAGTTTCTGGTTCTTCTGTTTTCTCACAGGACCATAGGTTGTCTCCCCACTTGTGCACGAGAGCTTTAGGTTCTCTACTGAGTATACTTGTATGCTCACCCTACGTTGTTTCAGGTTTTCAGGAGGACTACCAGGGCTGTGCGGGACCCTACTAGTCAGGCAGTGGGAGCTGTGCAGTTGTTGTTTTCTTGTTTTTCTTTTGGTACTGTACTCACTTGTACATTAAGATTATTTGTACTTGTACCTGTTTCAGTTTATTTATACATGCATATGGGACTGGTTTGGGTTTCTTTTCAGCACCTTTGTTCTTTTTCCTTTTTGGTGGTTGACTTGTCCTATTTCTGATCCTAACTATAAAAAGGGTAATGCCTCCCATGATTGAAAAAAAATAAACTCATACCCTTGGTGCTAGTCGCCACCCCGGGGCCTACTGGAGGCGGGACTCTGGGGTCATTATCTCCCTTTCACCATTGCCAGCTCAGGAGGGGCATCTTTGATGGAAGGGGGTCGTGACAGAATGGTATCAGAGGAATGGTTGAGAGATAGGATGGAGTCTGGAGTTAGGCACAGTGAGGATTGCATGGGATGGTAGGGAAACAGTGTTAGCTGATCTTGGTGTGTGACACAGGCCAGGGAAGACTGGCTAGGACATGGGATTTTAGGGCCCCCCGTGATCCGATGCAAGGAATCTGAGCCTACCGAACAACCAAGTGAGGCTACATTGATTTTAGGGTAGAAACCCTAGGAAAGGTACATGCATCATCATGTTTGTGTTTTACTTGATTTGGGGCGTTCTGGGAATAAAGTAAAATGATAAAATGAACCCTTAAGAAATCTCCTTACTACTCGGGCTTAGGTTTTCCTTGTTTACCGTACAGCTATGGCACCTGGACGGCATTCCCAGGTGGCTCAGGCGGCCGAGGCCCAGCAGGTTCAGGCGATCGATCAACTGAGGATCGATCGAGAGGAGGAAGACCGCCAGTGGCAGAAGACCCTCCGTTCTTTCCAGCGTCAGACTCTCAAGAAGTACGAGGGAAGTACTTCGGACCTGGAGACGGAGGGGTGGCTTCAAGAGCTAGGGATCGCTTTTACCTTGATCCGTGCTCCGAAGGAGTACTGGGTCTCCCTAGCGGTCAGTCAGCTGAGAGGCGCGGCGCGCCAATGGTGGATGCTCTACCTCGGGGAGAGGAAGGAGGCATAGATTCCATGGGCTGACTTCGAAAAGGAGTTCCGAGAGGAATTCATTTCTTCTTTGATCAAGGCGTAAAAGCGTCAGTAGTTTCTCTCCCTTCTGCAGGGGAGTATGACTGTTCGAGAGTTGGGAATTAAGTTCAAGAATCTCCTACTCTTTGCTCCGGAACTCTTTCCGGATGAAGAGTCTTGGGCGAGACGTTTGGAAGAGGCGCTTCGTCCTTCGCTCCAGTATGCTGTGACCCCCTTCACCCTTCCGACATACTTAGCCGTACAGAAGATGGCGGAAGTTGTAGAGAGGATGCACTTGCAGGGAGGTGCACCCCGAGAAGGGATCCAGGCGGGTCCGTCGAAGGGGAAGGCAGTCAGTAGCAGACCTCCTGCGATCGGACCTTCCAGGTTCAGGCCGGTGGGGAGTAGGCCCCAGCGGTTCCAGTTCAGGTCTTCAGGCCCTCGTCCTTCCTTCTCGAGTCCTGGACTGAAGTGTTTTTCTTGTGGAGGTTTCGGGCACGTCCGGAGTCAGTGCCCGACCAGAGCTCAGCACGGTGGAGGTGGTCAGGATCAGTACCCGCCTCAGCAGCAGTTGCCGTCGAGGCCCTTTCAGCAGCAGCAGGGCCCTCCGAGGGTAGACCCTGTAGGAGGAGGCTGATCTCAGGGTGCTCCTCAGGGACCTCGACCGGGGCGTGGTCGGGGAGGCGGTCGACATCAGAGAGGCAGAGGAGCTGGGCGTGGACAGTCGCACGCAGCAGAGTTGGCAGCTCCAGCAGGACCAAATGTGGTACGAGGTACGATCTGTTTGTTCAGCACTCTTGTTTCTACCTTGTTCGATTCAGGAGCTTCGCACTCTTTTGTTGCACCCAGTCTAGCCCATGCTTTGGGTCTAGACGTAGAGAGACTTTCTATACGCCTGGTACTGAGTACGCCTGTTGGAGGTTAGACCCGGTTGTCTTGTGTTTGTCAGGGATCCGAGCTGACGTTGGGACCACATAGGTCCATTGGAGATCTTCTTTTGCTACATATGCAGCCATACGACGTCATCTTAGGCATCGACTGGTTGTTCTCTGTTAGTGTTGTTATCGACTGCTTCCGGAGAAGAGTCGTGTTCTCCGATATGGATGGACAGCGTGTGACTTTTGTTGGTGAGAGGAGCTATCAGGTGGGAAGCCGGCGTGTGAAGCCTCTTTTTTCTTTTTTCGGTGGGATATCAGCGGTTCCAGCTGATATAGAGATGATGAATGTTCTAGATGTTGTTGGGGATTTCCTCGATGTCTTTCCCGAGGAGGTTGTGACTCTACCCCCTCGACGTGATGTTGAGTTTGGGATAGACTTACAGCCAGGTGCCCGTCCGATCTCGATGGATCCTTATCGGATGGCACCTTCGGAGTTGCGGGAGTTGCGGATTCAGATTGACGATCTGGTGGAGAAGGGTTTCATTCGACCCAGTGTGTCGCCATGGGGTGCTCCGGTTCTGTTCGTGAAAAAGGCGGATGGTGGTCTCAGGCTATGCATAGACTACCGGAGGATGAATCAGGTAACAGTCAAGAACCGTTACCCCGTTCCGAGAATAGATGATCTCTTCGACCAGCTGAGGGGAGCATGTTGGTTTTCTAAGATTGATCTGCGGTCGGGATATCATCAGCTGAGGGTAAAAGACAGTGACATCCCAAAGACAGCTTTCAGGTGCAGGTATGGGCACTTCGACTTTGTAGTGATGCCGTTTGGGGTTACGAATGCACCAGCTGTGTTTATGGGTCTTATGAACTTTGTCTTCCGAGAGTTCCTAGACCATTTCGTCGTTGTGTTCATTGATGACATCTTGATCTACTCAAGATCAAAGGAGGAGCATGTTGAGCATCTCAGGGCTGTCTTGGAAGTCCTTCGGCACCATCAGCTTTATGGAAAGTTGTCAAAATGTAAGTTCTTGACGCAAGAAGTACACTTCCTTGGGCACGTGGTGTCTCAGCATGGAGTGTCAGTGGACCCATCGAAGGTAGAAGAAGTTGTTTCTTGGACAGAACCCAAGAGCGTGGCAGAAGTTCGTAGTTTCCTGGGGTTGTCTGGATACTATCGGAGGTTCGTCTCGGACTTCTCTCGAGTTTCTTCTCTGTTGACAGCTTTGACTAGGAAGAATCAGGTCTTCCTGTGGAATGAGCAGTGCCAGGAAGATTTCGACTACCTGAAGGAGAAGTTGGTTAGTGCTCCCATCCTTAGGTTTCCAGAGGAAGGATCCTTGTATGAGGTGTTTTGTGATGCCTCTGGCCTTGGCTTGGGATGTGTGCTGATGCAAAAGAAGGGTGTGATCTGCTATGGGTCTAGGCATTTGCATCCTCACGAGCGGAACTATGCCACCCATGACTTGGAGCTTGCAGAAGTAGTGTTCGCATTGAAGCTGTGGCGACATTACCTCTTTGGGGAGCACTTTGTGGTCTTCACCGATCACAAGAGCTTGCACTATATCTTCTCCAAGTGTGACTTGAACTTGCGACAGTGGAGATGGGTCGAGTTTCTCCAAGACTACGACTTTGAGATCTCATACACTGAAGGTAAGGGAAACGTTGTGGCTGATGCCCTGAGCAGGAAGCCGCATCAGGAAGTGGATCGGGAATCTGCTGATGGTTGGAAGGCGATGGGGGAGTTGGCTGCCTTACACTTGGATGTGAGGGTGGAAGGTGCTAAGGGCTGCTTGTTTCAGATGACGGTACAGTCCTCTTTGTTGCAGAAAGTGTAAGAGTCTCAGTGGGGAGACCCTGAGGTGGAAGTGTTGCGGGATCGTGTCGATCAGGGGAATGCTCCGGAAGGATGGTCGGAGGACAGCCGACATCGGATGCTCTTTCATGGAAGGTTGTTTGTTCCAAAGGTGATGTGTGATGAAGTCCTTCGTGAGTTCCATAGCTCAGCCTTGGAAGTACATCCAGGTGTTTCGAAAATGTACCAAGGCCTGAGGGGACAGTTTTGGTGGCCCGGGGTGAAACGGGCAGTGGCAGAGTTTGTGGCTAAATGCCTGGTGTGTCAACAGGTGAAGGCTGAACATCGTGTTACTTGTGGTTTGTTGCATCCTTTAGATGTTCCCGAGTGGAAGTGGGACGACGTCTCGATGGACTTCTTAACAGGACTACCCAGAGCTCAGGGAGGGCATGATGCTATCTGGGTAGTGGTGGATCGACTGACAAAATCTGCTCACTTATTGGCCATCAAGGATTCAGGACCTGTGAGTACCTTAGCACAGAGGTACGTGGATGAGGTGGTGCGTTTTCATGGAGTTTCAAAGACTATCATCTCAGATCGGGACACTCAGTTCACCTCACGAGTCTGGAAGGGGTTACAGCATGCTTTTGGCACCCAGCTACGCCTTAGCACTGCTTTTCACCCTCAGACTGATGGACAGATAGAGTGGACTATCCAGACATTGGAGGACATTCTACGAGCATGTGTTCTAGATTTCGGAGGATCATGGGTACGACACTTGACTTTAGTAGAGTTTGCCTATAACAACAGCTTCCACTCTACTATCGGCATGGCTCCTTTTAAGGCTTTGTATGGAAGACCATGTCGTTCACCCTTTTGCTGGGCATAGGTTGGTGAGACTGGTACTCTTGGACCAGAAGTGGTGCAGAGCACCACGGAGAAAGTCTAGCTAGTGCGGGAGAGGATGAAACCAGCTCAGGATCGGTAGAAGTCTTATGTTGATCGTCGGAGGAGGCCCTTGGAGTTCGAGGTGGGAGATCATGTGTTCTTGAAGGTTTCCCCTCGACGGGGGCAGCGGAGGTTCGGAAAGGGGAGTAATCTCTCCCCTAGGTTCATCGGACCTTTCGAGGTACTGAGGCGAGTTGGCGAGGTGGCATATCAGCTGACCCTACCACCTCAGTTGGAGAGGGTCCCTGACGTCTTCCATGTCTCCCAGCTTCGTCAGTACTTACATGATGACTCTCATGTCATCAACTGGGGAGAGCTAGATGTGGGAGAAGACGCGACCTTCGAGGAACGGCCAGTCAGGATCGAGGATCGCAAGGAGAAAGTGCTCCGTGGACGAACCATCGGCTTGGTTCGTGTGTTGTGGAGGCATGGCGGCTTTGAGGAGAGCACTTGGGAGCGGGAGACCCAGATGCGCGCTCAGTACCCGGGGTTGTTTTGACTTGTACCTTCCTTTGTTTGTTGGTGTTACCATGTACCTTTGATATATAAAATGTTGTCTTGTTGGATGTGAGATCTTTGTTCCTTGTTCTTGGGAAGTGTGTGGCTTGTCCGGATATATGGGAAAGGAAAAACCTGATCCTTAATCAAGACGCATTAATGAGGATGCGATTAAACCCGTGCAGGCGAGTCAGTGCCGCCTAAAGCGGATAGTATCTTGACATAGGAGAGGGAATTCCTAACTCATAGAGTTGTTGGTTGGTTCCTTGTCATGACGAGAGCCCTGAGAGGTATCTTGTGGAGTGGTTCTTCAGATCCTTTCCTTCTTCTGGGTCAGTTTTTAATTCTTGAGGATGAGAATGTTTTGAGAGGTATCTAATGTAATGGCCCGGACCTCTCCGGTCGATTACTTTGTAAAAACGTTTTTTTTTTGATGTGGTCAATGCGGCGAACATCAAAAATAAGAATTATTAATAATAATAAATGGTGACGTGTTATTAAATTTTATTTGGGGTTTTGTTATAAGTGTTATACTAAATAATTATATTAATAATGTTGGTTTTTTTTGATAGATCTGGTAATAATGATTTAATGAGAATTATGTTTTGAATTAAATGCAATGAGATTTGAGATATGAGAATAAATTAAAGATGTTATGATAATTGTGTAAAAATAAATAAATAAAGGTTTAAAATAAATTTGGGGCGTGCCACAAGGAGAGAGAAGATGAAAAAAATATAATAATATGAAATAAAAGGGGAGGCGCACCAACAAAATAAAGATTGGAGAGAGAAAATAAAATTTATTGAAAAATAAATATAAGAGAGAGGCGCCACTTTTTTTGGGAGAGAATCTTGGGAGAAAGAATTAATAAAGATTGGAGAGAGGGAGGAGTTATAAGATATTAATGGGAATAAAATTAAGTGTGAAATAAATAGTAAAGAAGATAATTGGTGATGAATTTCCAGCGTGAAAAATGACAAATGGTGATTTATTGGAGTTAGAGAAATAATTAATTAATTAATTAATAAAATATTGTTATCATTTTTTTTGATAATAAAACACTTTTTTCACAATAACTTCTTCGTGCGACCTCGGTTTCACGAACCGTCAGTGGCAGTGCGACCCTGACTACGAGACGCAAATTATGAGTCCAATATTGGATGTCTTTTTCGGGTTTTCGGATTGGGTACCCGAAACGCTCATGAATTAATAGATTTAATATTGTTATTATTACGGGATCTTGTATCCAACGTATCTCCCTCATACGGTATCGGATTGACGATCTGTCAGCGACAGCGTAACCCTGAAATTATGACGATCATTTTAAGACCATTAATGAGCTACTTTTATGACTCATGCCTCGGGTCAACGAAACACCACATATTGATAGAATTATCATTATTATTAAAACGCGTGGAAACTGCGTGACGTGTTGTGTGTTAACCAATCAAAACATGTAACGTATGTACGGTCACATCGTGTATTCATTAATGCACGCTGAATACGGATTTACCTATTCGTTGCCTATATAAGAACGAGGTCATGTTTTATCTTCCATATCGATCGCTTCTTTGTCGCACGACGACGCTCTTGGACAATCGAGAAGTATTCCTCCTCTAACTTCTTTGTCCAAGCTCCGAATTACGATCCGTCAGCGGCCACAGGATCGTAGCGACGAGACGAAGCTTCTAAGCCCGGACTTGTCACCTTTCCTTCCGGCCTTCCTACTCCAGCTTCCATCCTAGGAGGCGTTTTTCAGGTTTGGCGAAGGCGGAGGACACCGAAGGACGTCGTCGGAAGCGACGTGGTCGGGACCTTTTGAGGTAGGGGTTTACCTTCGTCTCTCTATTTGGTGCAACATGCGGGGTGGGATATTTTTCTTTTGTTCCATGGGATGCAGTTGAACTTTAAATAAAGATAATAACCGGATAAAGAAGGGTTTGGGGTTTTGTGCTGTTTCTATTGCCTTCCAGTTTCTTTATCTTCTGATTGTGATTTTGGATTGAAAGGCCTTTGCCTACTGAAAATCAAGGCCGTTGGTGGCCTTTGCGTGCGCAATTGATATCTGAATTTTTTGTGGTTGGTTTTGTTAAAACATGGAAAATGGATAAGCACGTAAAGACTGGATGATTAAATGATAATGAAAACCTTGTGTGATCACCCCGGTTGAACAAAATTGGAATAATGAACATGTTGGTGGTTTGGTTGTTTTGTGGGTAATGTTTTTGTAAACGATGGGGTTGAAATGGGAAGTGGTTGGTTGTGGAAAATGCCTTTATTTATGAAAAGTTTTTTGATTATGAAAAGTGTTTTGTAAGTAAAAGGTGTTTTCAAATGCGGAAATGTTTTGTGTGTGGAAAGGGTTTTATGTGTGGAACTTTGAAATAAATGAATGATGGAATGTTGTATGGTTGTGATAATCTTTTGTAAATGAAATGGCATGTGGTTGCTTGCATTTTACCTAACCTTGGTTGTGGATGGCAGGGATATGTTTGTGAAAGGTTTTGTCTGGATGATAGTTTACCAGTAGTAATAATTTGTTAAACCATTGCATGAAACATGAAAACCTAAATGGGGTTGGGGGATGATTGTTTGGTTGTTGATGCATGCTTCGTGGTAGCAGTTCCGAGGCACATGCTCAGTTCCTCTTTTTAAGAAGCCATAGGTTGGGTTGTGTGTTTGGTATATGTATATATATAATTGTATCTTTGTGTTTTGTCGCACCACACCCATGTCAAGAACCTAGTGCCGAACACTCCCATTTTATGGGAGAGGGTGTCCCCCCTTAGTTACTAGCTCCTTCCTGCTCCTTCTTCCATAGGCTATGATGGCTTGAGGTGACCTTACACCCAAGACTCTTCGGGTAGGTCTCGGAGGCTGTGATGGCTTGAGGCGACCTTTAGCCCAAGACTCTTCGGGCAGGCTTACCGTTCCCATGAACCTTCGGGATGAGGCCCAGGTGTCTGCGGGCGGGTTAGTGGTTGTGGCCCAGGTGTGTGCGGGCGAGATGCGTGGTTGTGAGGCCCAGGTGTGTGCGAGCGGGATGCGTGGTTTGGCCCAGGTGTGTGCGGGCGGGAAGAGTGTGGTAGCGTCAGGACGTTTGCCGTTAGGAAGAGCAGCATCTAATTAAGTGGGAAATGGTGCGGGGTACCCAATACTTTTGTTCTATATATATACTAAACTTGTTTGTGTTACTTGGTGAGTGTGACCAGTGAGGCTGGGTGGATAGTTTTTTCCTTGTTAGTTTCTGGTTCTTCTGTTTTCTCACGGGACCTTAGGGTGTCTCCCCACTTGTGCACGAGAGCTTTAGGTTCTCTACTGAGTATACTTGTATGCTCACCCTACGTTGTTTCAGGTTTTCAGGAGGACTACCAGGGCTGTGCGGGACCCTACTAGTCAGGCAGTGGGAGCTGTGCAGTTTCTGTTTTCTTATTTTTCTTTTGGTACTGTACTCACTTGTACTTTAAGCTTATTTGTACTTGTACCTATTTCAGTTTATTTATACATGCATATGGGACTGGTTTGGGTTTCTTTTCATCACCTTTGTTCTTTTTCCTTTTTGGTGGTTGACTTGTCCTATTTCCGATCCTAACTATAAAAAGGGTAATGCCTCCCATGATTGAAAAAAATAAACTCATACCCTTGGTGCTAGTCGCCACCCCGGGGCCTACTGGAGGCGGGACTCGGGGGTCATTATCTCCCTTTCACCATTGCCAGCTCAGGAGGGGCATCTTTGATGGAAGGGGGTCGTGACATCTGCACTACTAGGAAACTAATAGGAATAACCACAATCCATAGAAAGAGAAACAGCAAAACAACAATTTAAGCATTCACACCAGGTTCTCTTGGAAAATCACAACAAAAACAATAAATGGAGTAGTGAGATCCCTCAAAGTACTGGAATCATACCAATCCTCGAGATACAGTCCCAAACCACTTCGAATTCACAACCAACAATCGTGCCACAATAGAGGATCCCATCCTCACCCACATCACCCCATAAGCATCAAACATTACAAAAAACCTACTACCAAAACACAGTAGGGAAACTTCTAGGTTCAAGCACATCATTGACTAAGTTTTATTCTTTCTATTTGGTTAACCGGGGTGATCACACAAGGTTTGTTGTTCACTAGACATTCATTTAGTCGGCCGAGTTTACGTAATTAACCAAATTACCATGTTGGAGCCATTCGATCATCACAGAAGACAGAGGTTCATTAATGCACAAAGAAAGACCACCAATGACCATGATTTTCAGTGGGAATAGGCCCGCACAATTCACAACATAAATAATCAAGGGTAAGGAAAAGCAGTAGAACATCGATCACACCCCCATTTATTTTATAAAAGTCATTTTATTATCTTTTTTAAGGTCTGGTTTTGTCCATATCCATAGAAACAGTAGTGTACCCACCCCGCATGATGCAAAGTAAGGAGAGAAGAAGGAAAATCCCTACTTGGATGATCAAGAATCGAAGTTCTTCTCCACACGCCAAGAACAGGATGCGCGACTTACAGGGGTGGAACTCCATGAACTCCAAGGACGAGCGAAAAACTCACGCACAGTTGTACCACAAGACTTTGGATGGAGGGACTCCAAGAACACTGGGGAGAAGAAAGGAATCAATCCAATAAGGGGAAGGAAGAAACTCTAGTGTGATATAAAGATGAGATCCCATTGTTACGGGATAAAGAATTTTGAACCGCTTTAAAGTTGTATCATGGTTTCCTTTGCAGTTGGGAGGTTAAACACGATGGGATTAATTCTCATTTAATTATTCCCATAAGGGTGGTGTCATAACGACTTTGCGTTAAACCGTTTCCTTTAAACGGAGGAAAACACGCAATGGGGGCAGAACTGGAAGGTACGTGGAAAGGGTGTGACAACGAGGGAAAAAAACTTTTTGGTATGTTTAAGGTTTGACCGAACTTTGTATAATGTTAGATATTATTTATGGGATTCAAATGGATTGAAAGAGGCATTAAATCATTTTTTTCTTCAAAAGATAGGTTGCGGGTGTGGAAAAAGTAAGAAACTGGAAAAAGACCAAAGACACGGTGAGGACATGGTGTCACTGTCACGGTGCCACCCTTACGGTGCCACCGTCAAGGTGTCACCCTCACGGTGCCACTGTCATGGTGTCACCCTCACGGTGCCACCCTCACGGTGCCACCGTCACAGTGCCACCCTTACGGTTCCACCATCACGGTGCCACCCTCATGGTGCCACCATCACGGTGCCACTGTGACCGATGTGCGACCGTCAGAGTGCCACTATTTCTTTGGAGTCGTGTTTTGGAAAAGTAATGGACCCAGTGGGTCTGGTCCATTACAATGATTATATTTGATTATAAACTAATGTTTTAAATTCTTTATATTATGAAACCATGATCTAATTAATGAGAAAAAACAAGTAACAAGTTAAAACTTACTCGAGAAAACTATGCAATTAACACCCGAAATACAAAAATTAATAAATGTTTGTTAACAAAGAGATAATGATATATTATAAGAAGTTAATATATGATATTATAAGAATTATTATTGTTTATTTATAATTTTTTAACATGTTTTAAACCACTATACATGTGGTTAAATACCACACTACAAAAAGATGGTTAAGTTGAGGTATTTCATCTCAATTTACTTTCCATTGAGACTTATTTTTTTATGCACCAATTTACTTTTATTTGGTGAATATACATGACTTGGACATGTTGTATCATAAATATACTTATTTTCATGATATTATAAGTTTCATTTAATTCACAAGGAATTGTGATTTAAATGTTTCAATGTGAAATGGGACACATTGGAATGTTTAAATGTAATTTTTTCCTCAAGAATGTTTTAGTGTCAACAACCCTTGTTGTTACTTATCCTCCTCAAAGGTGTTATTGATAAATACATATTCTTTATTAAATATGGAAATTTGATAAGTAAAATTTTTTATTTTATATATTATGAATGATTTGTACATACCATACTTGGGTGGGGTACCATTTAAGGTCATCTTTATAGGTTGGAAATTGGTTAATGAAATCCCCTTAATGCATCGGTAGTCTCATGAGATGCAATAGTTTGGAAAAATAGATGGGTTTTTACCCGATAGCTAAACCATTTTGTGAATGGTCTTGATGGTAATGGTTACATGTACCATGGAATCATGGAATCTAATAATTAAGCATTTCCCTCATTTATTTTCATTTATTATTCATCCATGATATTTTTCATCAATATATCTATGGATACATATAATTATCATTTCATTGATTAAATGGCACGTTTTTTAGTTTCTTACCTTTCCATATTGAATTTTACTTATCTATTTATTTGAATGTCTTGTGTTATAGGTTATTTACCATTCAATGTTAATTTATTCTCATTGATTCATTATTAATTCAGCATTATTTTCAATTACTGAGAATTTTATTTCACCCTAATTATATTTCCTTTCCTTGGTTTATGAAGAATAAATATTAGAATAAGAATTCAAGGATTCAGTTTATTTCATTTTATTATGTTTAATGTCTGTATTTTCTATTTCCCAATATATTATGGGTATCATGTACATAATCTGGCTTTCCAAGAATACTAGATTTTTCATCCTTTAGGATTTGACTCTTTATAATCATGGAAATGTAATAAAATAATGTACCATATCTGGGATTCTAGGGTTGGGTCATTATAATTGGTATCAGAGGATGTTTAGAAACAACATTGGAAACTAGATTTCAAAAACAATGATTAAAGATCACAACCCGAAGATAGAAATTGAGGATAAGTATAAAAAACATCATAGAATTTGGGATAGGTAGTTATTATGTAGGTATTCCTAGAAATACATCCATGTCTAGATACTACAAGTGGGCGTGGTTCTGGAAAAGATGTACCTAGGGGTAAAAACTCTAACAAGGTGTCTTAGGCCAGACTTGGGGTAACCTGGTACACAAAAATAGTCCTTACTGCACACCTATTTTGACACTCCCAGGGGATATACATAGGATAGTTCACATTTTATTTACCTGCCATTATGATGTATTTTAAAGTAAGGATTTCCCCAAAGAAACCGTGTTTTTGATTATTAGGAATTTACACATAAATTTATCAATTTATGTTAAGTGTTTTTCTAGTTTTTAGATTACAAATTATGATATAATCTAACCTAGTGTATGTCCTCATTTACAAATGGTGCTTAGTATAAGTAATGTGAACTTAACCGATGAATGTGGTCCAAATATTAAGAAGAATCAAATCTCTCGCGGTGTTAAGCAAAACAATTAAAATGGGAATAGTCTCCCAAACATTCTCTTTATATGAGGATATAGTATCTTTTAATAATGAGATGGGTAAAGAATTATCCATGAACTATGTCTTCAAAGGAAACCAAAACCAGAAGAGGCTATCTAAGAACCATAAAAAAGTGAATGTGTCAAAGAAGATGAATGGAAAGAAGTATTTTCCCACATGTGATAATTGTGGAAAGAATCACTTTTTTTATTTCTTGAAGGTAATGTGAGTTTTTTATAAGTGTTTATAAAAATGACACCATGTTTTTTATTCCAAGAGAAAGAAAGAATATTCTAATGTTCAATTGTTCCACTGCAAGGATATGGGAAACTATACAAATCAATGTCGCAAGAATCGAAGGAATATAACCGAAATGATGGTATTGGATAATGGTCAATTTATAATATTGTTGTAAATGAAGATTAACGATTTATGTTCCAATTAAAATATTTTTTCATTTGAATATTATATCAGTGATGTGATGGTTATAAGAATTATGGAATATTTGAGGACAGTAATGCAATTCCTTTTTGTTAAGGATTTGAGATCATATGTTGAATGGTACCAAGAAAAGTTATTCAGTAGAAAGTTAAAATTTTCATAAAAATATGATTTAAGGAAAGAAAACACTTAATATGTTCCTAATGCAGAGATAATGATGAAGAAATGTTTAATTTGGACAAGTTATGAGAAACTTGGAACTTATTAATGACTTGTCAATAAGTGGTCGATGCTATCAGGGATAGATTTTACTATACTTTTGGATTTAGGGAATATATCCAATAACATGTATCTTACATAAGGAATAAGGAAGAATTCATTATTTCAATATTATTTTATGGGGATTATAGTTATTACCATATTTCAAGAGGATAGATGATGAATTTATCCACATGTTGGGAATGTGAAAATTTAGATCTGCTTCATGTTGATTAATGGATAATCATAAGATAATTTTGTAAATTCAGTGGACTTATTTCTAAATTATTGAATCATAATCTTTTGGAAATTTTAACCATTTATAAAATGGTTTAAGTTTATCATTGGATGATATTTTAGAGGTTAATGTATTAATTCACCATATGATGTATCATGTGTTAAGCAATGAAGTAGAAATAGTTCAAGGCATAACTAATGGATAAGATTGTGTTTATGAAATAGAAAATTATATTTACTTATATTTCTATAGAGTTAAGTGATTCCTAAACATTTGTAAAAGTATCATAAAACAAAAAAAAATCCTTCTATTATCATTATTTGGTGATATCATTGACCATTACTCACACCTATGGTTTATGGTTTTGGGGTCTACAATATTAAGTTGAACATGTTCTCTATCACTCTCCATCGAAACTTTATAGTTTGATTTCTATTTCATATACATATTTTCATTAATTTTATCCTATTAAAAATCCTTGTTTTTTTGTGAAATTTACATTTCATTTTCCATCTTATAAAGAAGAGGTGTTATGAACCATATTTACAATGTGGATTTTTCTACAATAGTATTTTCAAATATCAATTCCTTGATTACTAAGATCATAGTTAAATTATGAGGATGTAATTTAATTAATGTGGGTAAAATGTTACAAAAAAAGAAATTAAAATATTTTCATTTTAGAATAAATATTATTTTTTCTCTCCTTATACGCAGCACAATGTTAGGCTTACATTGCACACCACACTGAGTTTGTTTGTGTTATATGAAAGACTGGGTTTTACCACTTTTTAATGGTGTATCTATTTTAGAAATAAGTTTTGGAAAAAAATTTAAGTTTTAATTTTCAAAATAAACTTCATTTTTGAATTTATAATTTCCAGATTAACTTAGGTTGAATTTTTGGTTTTTTATGAGAGGTTTCATTTTTTGATGAATAGTTAAAAATACTACATTTTAGTTAAAACTGCCTTTTTCTTTAAATAATTATTAATGTTAAATTATACATTAAATTGGTTTTGAAGTATAAATAGATCATTTATACATATATTAAATCAATTTAGTTCATTTAAATCATTTTCATATTAAAATGTAACATAAAAACTTTTTAATATTTTGAACGTTTCTACTTTAAAAACTCGCTTTCTCACCACTTCTATGAGATTAGTTTTAATCATAATTTTCCAACATCTATTATTTTAATTTTAAAAAATGATCATACATGGTTTTATTTAGTACAATATTTGTGATTTAATAAGATCAACTTAATTTTTTACCAAAAATATTAGTTAAAGTGATTAAAAATAATTACAGTGATTATGGTAAGATTATGTTTAGTAAGAGACTAAACCTTAATATTAATAACCAAAATGGCTTGGAAACATGTCCAGAAACTTTTGGAAGATTATAATTTCACCATATCCCCACTTTTTTTGAAATTAATCGGTTATTGGGATCTTTTTAAATCGAATTACCCTATATAAAATTTTTAGTGTGGAAAAAAAGACAAAAAAGGAACTTTCCTTACCTTTAACATTTATAAAACTTTGAGATATGTAAAAAACATAATATTTTCGGTTATACATATAATTTTAAAGTATAAATAATTTATTTTAAACATAATAATTTATAAATATTTTTTAGATATGGTTTAGTTACATAAAATTCTTAAGAAATACTAATATAGTGATTATTTAGTTAATAACTAATTAAAATAAATGATACTATAAATATTAAAAAAATATAATTGATTAAATTACTGTCTTTTTTTGTTTTATTATAGAAATATATCATTTTACACAGCTTTAAACTTAAATTATTTTAATTATAGTATTGTTTTGACATTTTAAAATTAAAGTTAAATAAATATTATCAAAATTAACATTATTGTTATTTTAAAATTAATGATATTTTAATAAATGATATAAAATTAATAAAAATCATATATTTATTAAAGATATTTTTAAGGGTTAATAAATTATAAATATGGTCTATTAATAGACTAATATATCTTTTATAATTAACATATTGGCTCATATATTGAAAAAACATTGTTAACATGGTCCAGGTTTAAGCAGTGTTTTAGCGCATCACATGCGCTTGTTTTAAAATTAATTTCCAAAACACATGGAATTTTTATTTTATAAATTATATATCATATTAATAATTATTTTCATTTATATTTTATAATAAATCTCACTTTATTTTAGTTTTAATGGTGAAATTAATTTTATTTTAAAAAAAGATTCTTTAATAAAAACAAAAATGATATAATTGGGAATCTTAGAAGTTAAGGAACCAAATTATTAAAATGAACATATTTTTGTGTGTTAGAGGTTTTAATAAATAATAATCATCCTTTAATCCTTTATTATATAATTTTTTAGGAACATTAGGTAAGGTAACCCTCCCATTAAAGAATACCCTTTGGTATTTACAAGAGTGTCACTCCCCCTCCACTATAAAAAGGAATGCACTCTACCCCTTCCTCACACATCTCAACAAACTATGTCTCATAAAAACTCTACCCATATAGTCTGCCAACATCCCTTCCCTTTTCCTAGAATCATATATTTTTGTAGGAATCAATCCAAGTAACCCTTTTGGTACAAACGAAAAGGAGTTTCTCGATTAAGAGGCAACATCTTCTCTCAGGATCTCTAGTTTCATTTCCATTCCCCAATCCCTCAAATATTCATATTTAATGATTTGATAAAAAAAAGTATCCTAAATATACTAGGATATTTTTATTACATGTTTTCAACATAAAACTACACACACTTCCATCTAATGGGTAACTAATATACTTTTTGTGTGTATTTTGAACTACTACCTCACAAAACGATGATTGTTCATTTTTTCCTTTACCACCTATAATATTGGAAATTAAGATGGAAAATATATTTATATATGATATTTGTGATATTCATTATATATTTATAGTTCCTTAATTATTTTATAATTCATACCTTTAATACATTCCCATGTGTGTTAATACGATAACATCATTTGAGGAAGTGTGGACTACCGCCCCCTCGACGCGATGTGATTCGTTCACACTATACATGTAACGTATTAAGGATAATTTTAATCAGAATATATGAAATATAATACATAAATAGGTTACTGAGTTTATAATATACATTTATATATATATAATTTACTTTTCATTCTTTTGAAATAAGATAATGAAATGAAGGTAGTGGTTATACGTACGTACAGACTACCGTCTCCATGAATGGTGCATTAAATTTCTTATCTCCAATCCTTATATATTATTATAAATATATATATATATATAATGATTATATATGATAATAAATTCATTGTTAAAATTCTATGGACAATGAAACCAATATATAATTAAAGATAACAATAAGTAACAAGTTAAAACTTACTCGAGAAAACTCTACAATTAACACCCTAGTGAAATTAATGAACATTTGTTAAAAGTGGATAATGAGACATTATACGAAGTTAATATATGATATTATAAACATGATTATGGATATGTTATAATATAGTATCATATTTTCAACCACTATACATGAGTTTAAATACCACATTGAAAAAGTAAGGTTATGGTAAGGAATTTCGTCTCAATTTACTTTCCATTGAGACTTATTTTTTTATGAAACAATTCTCTGTTATTTGGTGTATATACTACCCTTTTACATCTTATATCATGAATATAATTATTCTCGTGATATTATAAGTTTAATTTAATTCATGGGTGATTATTATTTAAATGTTTCAATGTGTTATGTGACACATTGGAATGTTTAAATATCATTTCTCCTCAGGAATGTTTTAGTCTCAACAACCCTTGTCGATACTTATCCTCCTATAAGTTATTATTGATAAATCAATATTATCTATTCAATACGGATATTTTACAAGGCACATTATTTATTTGAAATATGATGAATGATTGGTACATTCAATACATGGATTGGGGACCATTTAAGGTAATCCCTACGAGTTGGGGACCGATTAATGATAGCCCCTGGATGCATCTGTTGTCTCATGGGATGAAATAGTTAACCAAAATAGATGGGTTTTTACCTGATAGCTAAACTGTCTTGTGAAAGGTATTCATGGTACTAGTTACATGAACCTAGGAAACATGGTTTCCAATAATTAATCATTTCCCTCATTTAGTTTCAGTTATTATTCATCCATGATATTTTGCATAAACATATCCATGGATACATATAATTATATGTTCACTAAATAAATTGCATGTGTTTCTATTTTTTACATTTCTATATTGAACTTTCCTTATCTAGATTTTTAAAGGCTTATGTTATGATTTATTTACCTTTCCATGTTAATTTATTCTCATTGATTTATTATTTATTCCACTTTATTTTCCCTTACTTAGAATTTGAACTCACTCTTATTATGTTTCATTTTCCTAGGTTATGAAGAATAAATTTTTGAATAAGTGTTCAAGGATGAATTTTATTTTATTTTATTATGTATAATGTTTATATTTTATATTTCCCAATTTATTTTTGGTATCATGTATGAAATCTAGCTTTCCAGGACTGCTAAACTGATTGGTCCTTCAGGATTTGATACCTTGTAATCATGCCAATGTAATAAAATAATGCACCAACTCTAGGCTTTTATGATCAGGGTGTTATATGCATATCATGTATGATTCATATTACAGTTTTTACTCTATGTTCGTTAAATAATAACTTGTGACTGAAAAATCGTGTAATTAATGTAATCATTAAGTTGATAGTACAGGTCACGAAATTGTGTGATAATTTATGTATCCCATATGTCATAATAGTAAAGAGTATACGAGTATAATTCAAGTTGGGTATAATCAGATGGGTATTCAATGAATTTCCTCCAAGGTATATTAATATACAACATTAATTTTAAATAAATTTAGGTAATTTGTTTGAAATTATAATGGATGATAATATTAAGTAAATTTATATTATAATTAAGATAATGAAATTTATTAATTAAATATAATAATTAATTGATTTGACTGCAATTTATCGTAAATAAGAACAATTAAGAATTGAATTCTAGTTTTATTAAACGTGTAATTATTTGAGTGAATGTGGATGATCATGATCATAGACCCGACCTTTTTATGTGATTGGTTTCATTTAATTTATTGTTAAATTAAATTTTTGGCATGTGTGCCTTTGTCCTCTTATTAGATAAGGGTCTTTGTGCCCAAGGTTTCTTTTATGTAAACCCCGTATCTCCCTTACCTACATGTGAGTAAAATCATATGTAATTGATTGATCTCCCATGATAGTGTATGTTATTCATGTTTAGAGCCCAGGAAAAATCAATCCAAGAGAGATACATAGGTTGATGGGTGGAAATCTGTAACACAACCCTTAATTGGTTCAAGGTGTTTTCCCCTGGTCAATGGTTAGTTTATCAACCACTAGATAAAATAAAAATTAATAAAATTCCACGATCATACTGCTTTATTATTTTATTTTTGTAAAGTTTCATGGTTATTTCATTATGGATGTTTTTTCAAAATCACATAATTTAATGAAATTAAAAAGCATGCAATATAGAAGTAAAATAACTTGGATTATGTGTAAATATTATCTAATACATGGTTAATCACTTAGGTAAATGCACTTAATATTACAAATCATGTTATAAAGATAATAAATGTAAATTTATGCATAAAATTATTAAATCCCTCAAAAAATATTTAGTGGGTAAACCCTTACACTACCTCAGTTAAAATCGAACCATAATTCAACGTTCTTTAACAACCAAATATGGGGTGATTTCAATTATAGGGGAATTATAACATGATGTTTTGGGTTGAATTAACTTAATTCACATCAAGGTTTGACTGTCAAAGTATGACTTGGTGTAACTGAGAGGCAAAGGATGAGAAAATCCAATTTATGGTTTTCAAGATTGGGGTGTTCACTCAACAGATCAAGAAATAGCATGTTAATGTAGTTTTTATTTGGAATGCCTACCAAACACCATTCAAGTTTCTTGACTAACCAATATTTAGGTAATGAGAAGGGGAATATAAACCATTTCCACTTGAATATCAAAGAAATAGGATATTATGAAGCCAATGGGGAGGGGTATTGGGTATTGATATAATAATGGGAGATTAATAAATATAATTTTTTTTTTATTTTTCTAAATTTATTAGATAAAGTACTAAAATTATTCTTATCTTATTTTTTTAAACCAAATTAAAATGAAATTAATCATATCATTCTACTCCATACTTGATAAGGACAACCTTTTCACCATAAAAAAATTCCAAGAATGGAAAAGGCACTTATGTGTTATCCTTCTACATGAATGGAAATTTTATGTGTTGGAAAAACCTTTTCGTGGTACACCTAGTAATGTGTCAAGTGATGACAAGTTAAGACTCTATGAGAACATTTGAACAATTCCAAAAAAATTCAATGTTTCATGCTATTATCCATGTCTAATGAGGTTTTGAAGTAACATGAGGAAATGGATGTAGATAGAATGATGTATCACCTTTGGGGTATCTATCAATATAAGGTGAGACAATAGAGGTATGAAATCTCTAATGATTTGTTTACAAATATTCTTGGAGAGTATGCACCAACTGGGAAACAAGTTTTCAAGATTAATGGCTATATTGAACAATTTAACATCTTAGATATTAAACTTCTAGATGAGTTTCATACATACCTCATACATTCATCACTTCCTAACACCTTCTCCAGGTTGATTTTTAATTATAATATGTGCAATAATGAGAAGATTCTTTTGGAACTTCTTACTTTAAATCTCCAAGTGTATAAGTACATGAATCATGATAAAACCTCGGTCCTTATGGTGAATAAGAAAAGGAAAAATAAATAATAGGGTCCCAAGACTCATAAATATTCTTAATCTCCCATTCACCGTCCTTCTAGGAAGAAGAAGATCCAAATGTAGGGAGAAGAAAATGAGGTCTTTTGTATTTCATGTGACAATTCTAGCCACTAGAAGAGGAACAGCACCTAGAAGCACGGGGGAGCTAAAGGACCATTATTTATCGATTTAAACCATTAAATATATGCACACTGGGTATTAGATAAATATTGTGGGGTACACATCTCTATCCAAATGAAATAACCAAGTATTTTTTTGAATGAATTCTAGAGGAGAGGTGGATTTGAGAGCATCAAATGGAGCAAGACTGGCTACCATAGCCATTGGTGACTAACAACTTTCATTGCAAACAAGAAATATCTTGGTTATAAAATATTATTATTATGTAACTATAATTTCCAAGAAAATAATTTATTTATCATTATTAGATACAAATGGGTTTATCTTAATGTTAAAAAATAAAATTTGATTCTTTTATAAAGACAACATATGTTACAGTATGGAACATTTAAATAACTGTATTTATTTATTAAATTTAGAAAATCAAGTATTAAAAATTGATAAAAAAAACTTTTTCACACGACTTATATAACACCCTTTTTTCATTACCTTCTTGGTCATGTAAATTATAACTGTTTGACAAAGATTTTCTAAGATAGTTATTTAGACTCCTTTGAGCTAAAACCACTTGATAGATGGCATGCTTGTTTACAAGGAAAAATGACCAAACCACCATTTGGTGAACATGGTGAAAGGGCCATATAGCTTATAGGATTAGTAAAAAATGATGTGTGTGGACCATTTACAGTAGAATCTATTAGTGGATATTCTTACTTCATAACTTTTTCTGATGACTTGAGTAGATATGGCCATATATACTTTAAGAGGTATAAGTATGAGTCCTTTAAGATATTAAAAGGATTCAATAATGAAGTATAGAATCATCTAGGAAATAAGATAAAGAAGCTTTGATCAGATCGAGGTGGTGAATATCTTAACCAAGAGTTCATCAACAATCTATGGGATTTTGGGATTCTATCTCAACTCACTCTACTTTACACACCATAGTGGAATAGTGTTATTGAAATGAGGAATAGTACCTTTTTAGACATGGTATGGTCTATGATGAGTGATAAAGATCTTCTATTATCCTTTTGGGGATATCAATTACAATCATCAACATACACATTAAACTGAGTACCAACTAAAGTAAAAAAATAGAATTACCTTCGAGCTATGGAGTAGAAAGAAACACATTTTCTCACATACACATGAATGGGGGTTTGACGCATTTTTTGTGGCCTCATTAGGAAAAAAACCGCACCCTAGAGAAAAAAATAATATCTTTATAGGATATCCCAAGGTAAAAAATGGATAATAACTATACAACTCCTTGGAAAAGAAATTGATTATTTCCATACAAGCCATATTTTGTGAGAGGGAGCGCATACTCCAAAGGAAAGTGGGAGAAAAATTTAATTAGATGAAGTTGATTCTCATGATACACAATAGTTATTATAGGAACATATTCCATTGGTCCCTATGGAAGAAGTAGTTCTTAAAACAAAAGTACAGCGTAGGATCATAAGAGTGGTAATAAAACCATAGAGATATGGTTTTCTAGTCACCAAAGATGGTGGCTCATTATTTATTGAAAATGATGAAACCATATCCTACAAGGATATAATATAAATCTTAGAATATACAAGATGGAAAGAAGACATGAATTATGAAATGGATTCCGTGTATCAGAACCAAGTTTGGGTTCTGATCAATGTGTCAGTTTCTGTAAATCGAATTTGATACAAGTGGTTATTTAAAAGCAAATTGTATACAAGAAGGTAAATTAAATACCTATAAATCAAGGATAGTGGATAAACATCATCAAGTAATTGACTATGATGAAACCTTTTCACTAGTTTCTGTGTTTAAATCCATCAGAATTATACTTGTTATAGTATCTTACTATGACTATGAGATTTGGTAGATGGATTTAAAAATTGAGTTCCTTAATAGGAACCTTAAATAAGATGTCTATATGAAACACACAAAAAGGGTTTGTGACTCCTGGTGATTCCAATAATATTTTAAAGTTTCAGAGCTCCATTTATAGACTGAAGCAAGAATCAAGGTCATGGAACATTCGATGTGATGAATCCATTGAATAATATGCTTTCATTGAGAACAAATGTGAGTCATGTATTTATAAGAGGTTTAGTATAAATATGTTAGATATAATATTAGTATATGTTGATGACATATTACTTATAGAAAATAAAGTACTAGTCTTGCACTCAGTTAATGATTAGTTAAGAAAGTGTTTTCCAATGAAAGATGTGGGTAAAGCAGTCTATATTCTAGGGATCAAGATCATTCATGATAGATCTAAGAGGCTTCTTTGACTAGGTTAAAGTACATATGTTGACTACATACTAAATATATTTAGTATGGAATAATCCAAGAGGAAATTGGTTCCAATGTCATATAGTTTACATATTTCTATGAAAATGTGTCCTCATACACAACAGGAAAAAGAGATTGTGAGTAAGATCCCATACGCTTCAGTGATAGGATAAATCATGTATTTCATGTTATGTACTAGAATTGATGTTGCCTATATATTGATAATGGTAGGAATATATCAAGAAGATCTAGGAGGACAAAATTGGTCTATTGTTAAGGCTAACCTTAAGTATCTTTGAAGAACTAAAGATGTGTTCTCGGTGTATGGATTAGACGAGGAGATGGTCATCAGGGATTATATTGATAATAGTTTTTAGACATATCTAAATGATCTATAGTCCCATTCAGGATATGTTTAATGTCTCTATGGAGAAGCTATGAGTTTAAAGCATTCAAAGCAGCCAGTTTTTGTTGACTCTATAGTAGAGTCTGAGTATATATATGCTACTGATGCATCAAAGGAATCCATTAGTATTCAGAAATTTGACTGATAGATTGATTTGGTACCTAGTAGTAAAGACCCTATCACAATTTATTGTGATAATAATGTAGTGGTGTCTCTTGAAAAAGATCTAAGACCACACCAATAGACAAAGCATATACTCCAGAAGTATCACCTCTTTAGGGATTTCATCGGAGGGGTCAGGTTGAAATCAGAAGAGTTCCCAAGGAAGAGAACATAGGGGATGCCTTTTCTAAATATCTATATTACCAGAATCATGAGTATCATGTGAGAGCTAGCGGACTGAAGGTTGTTATCAGTTGGCTCTACTGCAAGTGGAATCCATTATAGTTAGTTCCCTAGAACCAACTTATGTGTACCTTATGATAATATTTATTCATAGTTTTTATTATTAATAAACTACTTATCATATCATGTTTTTTCTTCTGTGTAACATAGAATGTGATAATGTCCTAAGATTAGCTTTTTCACTAAAAGGTCATAGCAGTTACCCATTATGATGAGATCCTGAAAGTGCTATGAAACTATTCGTAAATATATATTCTATAGTTGTATGATATCTTTTAAGGGACACAAATGATATAGTCTATCAAGGTTTTATACTCATTGGAATTTTAGGTACCTTCTCATGGTGCACG
Source organism: Viscum album (assembly GCA_963277665.1). Taxonomy (NCBI): domain Eukaryota; kingdom Viridiplantae; phylum Streptophyta; class Magnoliopsida; order Santalales; family Viscaceae; genus Viscum; species Viscum album. Next base: position 1,377,288,974 of record OY728120.1, on the reverse strand, counting down.
CCCTTGGTAATATCTATGTGGATATTATGAGAATAATACTCACCAGTAAGAAATCCACATTTATATGTGTAATTGGATGTTCCTATATACAGATGTGTGTATTGGTCTTTAGACTTTAATATTATTATTAATGAGTATTATGAGTCATGTAATTTGATGTATTGGTGAAAACTATGATAATAGATGTTCTTGGAGATGTAGGATATGTTGGGTGCGTCACGAATAATATTTAATTAACAAATAATGCAAGAAAGTATTTGTACCTTATGTTATTTAATGGGATTTGATATCTTAGGACCTTTTATGGAAATGATATAGCCTGAATAAATCCATGTTCATGCTGTACTATAGACAAGTTCAATTTATAGGAAGTCATATAAAGAGACATCAATCACATAGGTTTATGGCACCATCATGCAACCTCCTTGATTTGAGATATCATGATAAAGGGAATATATTACACAATAAGCATTCATATGAGGTATCATGTCATTATAGTCATAACTGCATTCTCTATGGGTTCCTTGGCATGTTTATATATGTTAACCTTAGACTTTAGGCTGCTTCTCCTAATTCCATAGAGAAAGCATCCTAGAGGGTCACACACTAAGTGTATCTAGAATCTTAGTTAAATAATATATTTTTATTTATTACTTAAAAAGTTTAATGAATATTATTCCTATATGTGGTTTAATAATTACTCATGTATTCTTGTTCTCATATAAATATTTATTTTCTATTTTGTGAATATAATATTTTTATATTGATTGGTAAATAATGCAGTGATATTTGTTCAATAAATAAATATTCACTATTCAATGCCCAATAAATATTATAGAAGAATGGAAGACCGAGTTTGATAGTCTAATGATAAATAATAATTATTGAATATTATTATATTAAATAACATTTAATTTAATTCACAAGTTAAGCACATGTCAATAAATATTATTATTATCATTATTATTTTAAATGGGGTTCCGCAAGGATTAAATAAATAATAAAGGGCACTTGTGAGATTATTTTATTTTAACACTAGAAATATATAACCCCAATTATATTATTTTTTTCAATAATCCAATTCATTTTTTTAGTTGTGCACGATGAATTTGGATAATCCTCTCAAGACCTAGAGAGCTCCCTTCTCCAAGAACACACCCAAGAATGGGGAGCAATCTTTCTCCACCTCCCACTCTCGAGTCAAGAGAGATCTAGGGGAACACTTTGGAATTGGATCTTGAGATGATAAAATGCAGGCGATGCAAATGCTAGGATATTCTATTATAGTACCTAGATATTCCTACGGTGATGTTTGGAGATTTTTGTAACATGTGTATATCACCACTAGAATGAATATAATTTGATTCCTACAACACAATGATAGAACAACGCAGATCTGTTGTCAGATCCATAAATGAAGAAATAATTATATCAAGGTAATTATTTATTTAATTAAATAAATTATAAATAATATGTTATGATCCTCTATCCTGGTTCTAATGTTCTATCCATTTTCCATATTCTTTGATTCAATTCCATATATCACGACATTAATCATTGTGTAAATCTCAGATTGATCATTTGACATGGATGACATAAAAGTTGGGAACGACCCATCACATGCTTCTATTACACCCAAAACCTACAATACATGCTCAGTGGATGGAGTTATTCTGAAATAATGATTTACCACCCTCATAAGGGTAACTCGGTGATGGGTTTTTTAAAAGGGGATATTTTTAGATCATGGATTTTAAAATGAGGTATAAACCCTATAAATTTTAGTATAAATAATTTTATTTCTTATAAATCATGTTCATAGAGATTTAAGGAAGGGTTCGGCAAAATCTGGGTCTTCTTCAGATCTCAGAGATCCAGTTTTTATAGAAACAATCTATGGTGAATAGTTGTCACATGATTAGGAGTAACTGTGTGGCTCAACCATGTAGCCCTATAAGAGGAGTTACATGGTTAGTATAAACACACATAGTATTGTGTACACCTATGTGAAAAAATTAAAACCTTTTGTAGAGATGAAATTGAAGTTACCCTATCAGGATCCAAGTATCACTGAGAGGGGGAGGGGTGAATCAATGATATATTTTCTTTTTATGTTTCCTTCCAAATGAAATAACCTTTTTCTATTATCAAGGATCTCCTTCCCTAATAAACACAATAAAAACACACATCCATAGGAAAAGAAGAATTTATAAGGTTAACTACTCAATGAGGGTAGCTGGTCCTTTGTATGGTATAGAGATAATCATGTTCAACACAATACACTAAAGAGATAATCCTTTAATATGGAATATAATGAGTAGGATATTCCCTTTCACTCATGAAAAACTTGGGAGATAATCCTCAAGTGTGTGTGCACCCTCTTAGCACAAATATGGTAATGGAATATCTATGTGCTTCTTGAAAAACCTTCACAAATCTGATCATTGAAAAAAAATCTTATCTTTCCAATACAGAAGCTGATAGAAACTACATGTACTTTATAACAATACTTATTCTTATACCCCCATCATATCTTGATCAACTTGAAATAAATTGTCACTTAATTTGGGTACTCAAATCTTCAACTCACAGAGCTCTTTCGTGAAGCTCCCTACTTCGCAGAGTACTCTAGTTTGAAGAGATCTCTAGTTCATAGATCTCTCTAGTACGCAGATCCCACTAGATCACTGAGCTCACTATTTTGTTGTGCACAAATTGTTCTTTGTCAAGTTTACTTCTTTTGCAAAGCTCAATGGATTTCTATGAAGATCCTTTCCATCGCAGAGCTTACTGCCTTCACAGAGATCGCATTCTCTGTGAACTTTCTTTACAATTCGAGAGATCTAAAATCCTCATTAATTATCTCTACATTTCTCTTGGGGGTGTAGGCCTATTTATAAATGTTTTCCACTAACTCTATAACCTTATAAACACCTCAACTCCAAGTCAACACCAAATCACAGAGCTCTAAATTTTCCACCAAAATTCACTCTCCTTCGCGAAGCACCATGGTTATTTTCCATATTCGCAAATCTCATCATAATTATGAAGTGTTCCATCAAATCCTTTTCACCACTTCAATTATCCTTCTAACTTTTGTTGATGAAATTCTCCACTCACAAATCTCTTTGCTTCCGCAATACTCCCTTGCAATGCTCTTCACCTCTTCCATTCGTGAAGCTCGTCGTAGTCATAGAGAACATTGTTGACATTCTTCATGTATTTTAGAAATCTGCCTCATAAAGCCCATATTCATGAAATTCATAAATTTTCCATGTTTTGATGATATCTGAAGGAAATCCAATTTTCTCAATGCTCACCAAAATCCAAATTTTGAATCCCACAAATTTGGAAAACACTGAAAAACTACACCATCTTAGACACCTTCTTCTGCAAGACCAACCATACTGATTGACAACATCTTTTCTCCCCATATACTTCATAAATATTTCATCACAACTTCTCCAATTAACTTATGATCTTTGTGAACTATATACCGCCAAATAATCATCCTATTTACTGTGGAAAGTATTGTAAATTTCCCATCTTTCCTCTCCCACTTATACAAAGTGAAGTGATTTAATTTCTTCTCAAAATTCCCTAACAATAATAGAAAATACTTCATGCATCCAAAAAACATCGTTAGCCAAATTAGTCCCAATATAAATGCTTGGTTTGCATATATTTTGTCTACAGATTCACCTAATCGTGGGTGGGGTGGTTTCCTCTGACAAATTTGACACATAGTTAGTGCATAGTTTGGCCAACTAATGGGCCAAACCGTGTTCCCCATTAAAGTACTTTAAAATTACCTTTTCCCCATAAATACTTATAATGTATCCCCCATATTTCTTTATTATCCAGGCACAAAAAACCTCCTCCCTTAGATCTTCTCCATGGAATATATATAGGGTTTTAAGCCTCTCCCATATTCGAGCCAGAAACTGATTGTCGTTCTTCGCATTTGATGTGTATTGATAAGTGCTTCAATCTATTACCATCATTTCTTAGTCTGTCTCACCATATTCATCATTATTTATAAATTATATTATAATACCTATTTTCAGGTTTTTTTATTTATCTATTTTCTTTTATTCTTGCCCAAATATAAAGTTGATGCGAGATGAGGGTTCATGAACTTCCATGAGTAAGGTGGTTTATAAGTTTCCTTTAGGTCTCATCATTTATAGATTGTGTCATAGTTTTGTGTGCTATAATTTTTTTTTGTTTCTCATGAAATAAATAAACCATTAAATTGGATGTTAATACAACGAATTAAACATGTTATTACACTCATATTCATGGTGGGAGGTTGTTAGCCTCAACCCAAACTACCCTTGAGGGGGGTTTATTCAATTGCTCATGTTTACACCTCCAATGGGGTGAGTTAATCTCACCATTTATTAAAGGGATCCATCTAGTAAATTAAATTAATTGATAAGGGTGGAGTACCATGTTTTATCACCTAATCATTTATAAATTAATAGATTGATGGATTAGAATAAATTGTAATTTTATAATTAAATGAAAAATACCATGGATTATGTTTAGTTATGTAATTGATTAGTGAAGTGGAATTAACACTCACATGGCCCTCCTCCTTATAAATTGTGTGTAATCTAATTATATAATTGAATATGATGAATTTAATTGATGAAGGGAATATAAACTAACATGGACTCTTAAAAACTTCCATAATTCATTAAATGGAGTTAATTAAAAGAATAAACACTAACATTTCCTCCTCCCTTATTAGTTGTACATGAAATGATTTTGATAAATTCAATGTACAAAGGGAATGGACACGAACATGGCCCCTTGGACCATTATATAGATCAAATTGATAATGGGAGCTATGGTATAGCACTGATAACCCAAATACGTATTATTTCTTAGATGCCTTGGATGGTTACCTTAGATCTTGCTTCTTTGGACCACCTAAAAACCACTACATGGGATCCACCCAAGTATTTACCAAGTTTTCTATGGTAATGATTCATAGAATAAAAGAGCATTCCTTCAACCAAGGACCATAGGTCCTATCCCATGTAGGTCTAAATTAATTAGAGTTTGATAAGGATGAACTCCATGGTCTCGAAGAGGATTCCTTGGTCCTAGGGCCTAAGTCCAGGCCCTTGTAGGTCTGATAATTTATTATTCATCATATATTGTACTTTATTGACACTTGAAATGTTAACATTGTTTATAGATAATTCCTCACTCTATTATATATTTATTCATATTTTCTAGACTACTTGTTATAGCATGCTCTTATAGACTGGATTTTGTTCCTTTTTATTTACAACATTTATTAATGTTATACCAACAGACTACTTTAGCCTATATACATAGATTGGATTTGTTATATACACTATTGGTGGTGTCCTAATGATTATATCTTACACCCTATTTAATCCAAAAAAATTTACCTGGATAGACTTCATTACTGCTGGAAGGGATAAGGGGAAGGCTCCAGTTTTGGAGGCATAATTTCATACTCTTTGTTGGAGTACAGGAGTAAAGGATATATCATATGATCATGATACTATTGTAGATAGTTTTGATCTTTTTTCCCTTTTAATATACATGTATTGTATATGTGCTTGTTTCCATGTATGTTTATTCTCTTTTGTATAGAATCATGAAATTGAAATCATTTTGTTTACAGTGATTATTATTATTATTCAATCTATTTATCTTATCTAGACGATTATTTATTCCACTAATGGTTATTTATTATGATTTTGTTGTTAATTTTTTTTATGTTATATATGTGGCACCCTGTAATAATGAGGTTATAGTCTCCACACTATAATATTATAAACACTCGATGTTAGTCAGAAGCCTCTTCCGTATGGATAGACATTTTTGAGGCTATATGGCCATTGGTTCGGCTATTATTAATCGAGTGAGCTGGGCTAGGACTTCACACTAAACATTACATATCATGAAATCTTTATTATATCATGTTATATTCTAATATATATTCATAGTATGAAAATTCATAAGAACATAATTTATTATATAAATTAAATCATGAATTGTAACACCTAGATATTTTATGATTTTTCTCTTAATTAAATTTTATTTCTTTGAAAGTATACATTTCATAGAACACTGAGCTTAAAAAAACGGTTAAATATTATTACTTAATTGTTATAGTTATCACATGGCCATTGGAATGGAAGGAATGAATGAGATTAACTAAATTATGAAAATATAGTTCACACATTTTTATAAAATTATTTAATTGGTTGTTAATTAATTATAAATAAAAATGAGAACAATTTGAACCAAAAGGATGCGTTTTTATAAAAAAACAATTATATGCCCACACTGGCATTTTATATTGATAAATTAAATTAATCGTTATTAGTAAAATATATTAATTAAACTTATATGTTATATATTCTATAAACAAAATTAAATTCATCCAATGAGTTTGATATGTTTAAGATAAGAATAATTCTAATCTTAAGCATAAAAAAGTTGTATATTTTAAAAGGTGGTTTTGCATCTTTTTGGTGGCATGCCTATTTTAAATATTAATTTTGAAACATTAATAAGTTTTATTTGAAAAAATGAAGTTATTTTTTGAAATTTTACTATTAAAATTATCTTATATTAAAATTTTGGTATTTTTCCAATAACATTCATTTTTTGATAAATAGTGGAAAATATTCAATTTTTAGTGAAAACTTCATTTTCATCTAATTTATTTACATAAATAAATTATATTTTAAATTTGTTTTAAAGTATAATTAGCATAATTATAAATCAATAAAACTAATTTATTTAATTTTAATTAGTTTCACATTGAAATTGGATATAAAAAAATTTATCTTTTGAACTTTTCACTTTAAAACCACACTTTTTCATTTTATCTATGGGATTAATTTAAATATAATTTTCCAAATTATATAAATTAAATTTCATAAATTTAATTTAATATTTGGAATCAAAATATATATGTTAGTTTTTAATTTCAATTTAATTTTTAGGAAAAAAAATTCCATGGTAAAAAAACATTTCTCGCAGTGTAGGTGAGATAATGAAAAGGGTAAAGTTTAATGGTAAAAGCTTTCAATACCTAAAAATTACAAAACAAAAAATGGTTTATTAAGATATTTATGAACCCTTAACATTATTTAAAACATTAATTATCATACAAATTATTAGAAATTAATTCCACCTTAATACAGTGGGCTTTAAACGTAAAACAATCATTATTTAATCACTTAAACCCACCTCTCCTCAAGTATAAATATCATCCCTCACCACCCCACTTCAACTCACAAGCCTTTAATATCCGGAAATCTCTACAAAAACCTCTCCTAATAACTCAAATCACATCCAATAACATCTATTCTCACCCAAATTACAAATCCAAGGTCATCAAGGGGTAGTTCAAGAAGGGATATTCAAGAGGTAATTTTTTTAGAACACATATCTTATTTTATTATATTCTTCTACTTTGTCCTCATATCCTTCCTCCCTTAAGGAATTATAAATCCCAAATAATGTATATATTGTATTTTTATGTTTATAATGGAAAATCTTGTATTCATACCATTTATTACCTCCACTTATTCAAATAAACAAAACTATTCTCCAGGTTATGTCGGTTAATCACCTCTATAAATAATGATTTTGTTCATTTTACATTACCTCCTTTATGGATGGTTATAAAAATATAATTATAGTTAAATAACATTTTAATAGTAATATAATATATTAATTCAGGTTATTGAATAAATATATACTGATTAAATTAAATAAAATATAACTAGTTCTTAGGATTTGAAAAAACTGCCAAAACAAATTAAACGTTTATCATTAACATTTTATCAAATGAATCATACTCATATAAGAAAAAAATTATATATGGGACCATTTAAGATTATTTAATTTAAATAATAAAATTTCATTCCACTTCTAGAGTTGTAATTCCATTTTAAAAGAGAATCTATAATTTTACACTAATTAACGTATCCAGAAACCCTGAAACGAATGCACCTGAAACCATGAAAAAAATGAAGTATTATTAATTATGGGTCATAATATGTTATAAAATAATAAAATAAGGTATTATAAATATTAATATAGTTATATAATGAGTAAATAACAATATATAAACCATTATATATGAGGTTAAAGTATGATACACTAAAGGTAAGTGTGAGGTAAAGGATTTCTCATCTCACTTTTTACTTCTGTGAGATATATTCCTTATTCACCAATAAATCCTTATGATTGGTGTATGTACTTACCTCTATTATATATTATCATTAATATAATTTTAATAATTTTATTAAAATTATATTTGTATAATTATTACTTTTATCGGTCAAAAAATTAAATTCATTAAAAAGTAGTAAGGGGTTTCTCAACTCAATTTTCGTTCCATGGGTTAAATTTCAACTTCATTGATTTTTTTCATGCTATGATTAAGGAGGAAATGAATTTTTATTAACTTATTTTGTATTTACACTTTTTTATGTGTATTTATAGTGAATTTAAATAATATAGTCATTTTATTAACAATATAATCTTTGTAAGGGACTTTGTCTCAATCTCCTTTCATTAAGGCATATTTTGATGTTATGCACCCACCTTCTTTTATGTGGTGTATGTTCAGACTCTTTTACATATCATATATTGAATTTATTTATTATCATGTTATTTAATTTTTTATTAAATTATATTCCTTCAAGAGTCTTATTACTTAAAATTTTCAAAGTGGTATAAGACACTTAAATTTAAAATTATCTTTTTATATAAATTATTGGATGTATAAGGAATGATTTGGACATGAAAGACATAGGTTGGGGACCAGTTAATGCGATCCACTCAATGAATTGGTAGTCTCATGGGATGAATTTAGTTCGCAAAAAACCCTTTTCATTTTTTTCCAAGGAGTTTTAAACTATCCATAGGATAGATCGTGATAGTAGTGTCTTGTGAAAGTTCTTGACACAAATGAGACGGTTTTATACCCACAAAATAAAACTAGTAGGAGGATTGATCATCATAGTAGATATATAGAGGACATGTCAGGATATTTCAGTTTTCCAACATTATGCATTCCACCAGTATCATTATTCTATGTGATTAATCAATTAGTTAGAATATCCATGGTCATGTTCCAAGCTCATTGGATTATTTATATGGAATTATTGGATCATCTTTTATTCCATACATATTTTTCTCAAATTATTATTTAATTTTAATTTTTTTAATTAATTTACCTTTCCATGATGATTTTACTTTATTGATTTATGATAGCATTTATTGTACTTAACCCTTACTATGAATTTGAGCTAACCCATTTCTTATGTTTTGTTTTGTTTTCTAGGATGCCAAGAAGTTTCTTATGAATAATATGAAGGGTTAACCTAGAAGATTAATGTTGTTATAAAAGTATTATCTATGTTTTTTTTTATATTTTAAATTATAATATAAGGTTGAAATATGTATCTATTTTACCTAAACTACTAAACTATTTGGTCCTTTAGGATGTGATTCCTTATATCTTATGCCAATGTAATAATGTAAGTCACCATATCCAGGCTACTCGGGTCTGGGTCATTACAGTTGGTATTAGAGTAATTTTAGTAAAAACCTTGGGAACATGATTTAGAAAAACATAGATTAGATAAAATAACCCTATGATAGAAGTTGATGATAAGTATAGAATAACAACCCAAATTAACTTTTTTTATGATCATGAAATTATCTATGTGTAAATTATTGAATTTATATTAATTCATATTTAGAATAATATAGTTTTCATGATTTTAAGATCTAATATAGTATATTCCATTATTTATAAATGGAACATGGAAGGAAGAAGGGTACTAATACTCGTGACCAATGTAGATATTTCCCAACTGAGGAAGCCAATACAACTGGTATTGTAACTAAACAAATTATGAACATATTAGGACAAATAACTCAAAAAATGATGAATAATCATTCTACACATATGATGGATCATTTCATGCAGAAGTATCCCCCATATTTTAGTGGTACTACTGATCCATTGGTAGCTGAGAAAATGATCAAGTCCCCTAAAAAGATATTTTTATCATTGGGATGTGATTAAAAGAAAAAGGTTGAACTTGTAGTGTATTTTCTCAATGTAGATGTTGATCAATGGTGATTTTTGATCAAGAGTACTAGGGAGAAATTGGAAATATAACTCATGGAATGGAAATATTTTAAGGAGAAATTATTTCACAAATATTTCCCTCATGAGAAAAATACTGAGATGAATAGAAAGTTCCTTATATTAAAGAAAAAGGGGGAAGAAAGTTTTTCATAGATTGAAGCTATATTTATAAGGTCAGAAAGGTATGTTATAGATTTTATACACAATAAAGAATGAAAGATTGAATATTTATTTGAAGGTTTTATGCTAAGTATTTGAGGGGAGATAGTATTTCAAAAAAATCTTCATATAATGAAATAGTTTTAAATATAATCATGACAAAGAAAGAATTATCCAAGTGTTATAGATTCAATGGGATGAAAGTGAAGAAGAGTTCAGAAGATAAAATCATGGATAAATGGAAGAAGGAAAAGAAGTATTTTCCCACATGTGATAATTGTAGAAATAACTTCCCTATGAAATGATTAAGGGTATTAAGAGTTTGTTAAGTTCAAATAAAAGGGTCACCGGTGAAAATAATAAAAATGTAGGAAAGAAAAGATTGATATTCAGTGTTTCAACTATAGTGAAATGGTTCACTACCTAAATAAACTCCTCAAGCATCAAGGGAATATAAATAAGATAAGGGATCCAGGTCAATCTTATTCTATTAATAAAACCAAAATTGAGTGATTAATATGCTTATGTATTTGGTTCCATGAAATATGATTTAAAAGTGTTCTATTGATGATATTTTCATCATAATAATTATAAAATGTATAAGTATTGTATTTCATCAATTTACATAAGTATTTGGAAGTATGTTATAAATAGTACCAAGAGAAGTTATTTTGTTACAAGTTTTTCATTTGGAAAAAGGATGATTTGTCGGAGAAAACCCTTAATATATACTTAATGTTGAGATAATAATGACAAAGATATGTTTATGGGATAGTATTGTTGACTATGAATGTGGTTCGTAATTTTAGGGTTTATGCTGTATTTACTAAGTATACTACATGTTTGAATTTAAGAAATATACCTGAGATTTTATTATTAGAAGAATTCATGTTTTCATTAAGGTTTTAAGGTGATTAAGGTATTGATATATTTGGTAAGTGAAAATAAGAGTTATATAATGTTTTTTTAAGAATATATTGTTAAGTTTATTTTGTAAATTTAGTGACCTTCCTTCTAAATTATTAGACTTTGAATTTTTATAGACATGCTTTGGATGAGTATTATGATTAACTACTTATGGAATGGATTATTTTGAACTTTGGATATTATTTTTTGTTGATAACATGTGCTAAACATTTTTCTTTCAATAAATGTCTAATGGATTAAGGAACAACTTTTGGATATTTCAATTCATTAAAGTACCTCAGGTATGAAAACTTCAACTTGAAAATCCATTTACTGGCATAACAGATGAAGTTAAAATTGATCAAAGCGCAACCAAAGGATAATATTATGCTTATGACATGGAATGAAATCAAGTATTTTTTTTATTAAGTGAAAATATAGATATTAAAATAATCACTCAAATCTAGGAAATGAATTTTTAATAAATATGATATTTGTTTAATTTTCTTACCGATAAATAAATGGCCTCTTTAACCCATCATAGATTTACAGTTTTGTGAAGGTATACCTTCTGATGACCATGTTCTCTATCACCCTCCATCAGAACCTGGTTGTTTGATTTCTCTACCATGTCCTAGTTTTTACTTCCCAATTATGATATCTTATTCAAAATCCAAATTTTTTGGTGACCTTATAATTTCCTTTTCTCTCTTATTAAGGGGATGTTTTATTAACCCTATTTAAGATGTGGGTTTCTCGCAATGAAATTTTCAAATATCAACCTTTCATTTTCAAAGTGCAATTTAAAATTAGAAGGAATAATTTTTTAAAGGATGGTTTAATGTAACACCCCAATATTTTATGTTATGTCTCTGCTTAAATAAATTCAATTTCTTTGATATCTTACATTACATAGAACATCATGCTCAAATAAATGATTAACTATTATTATTTAATTTTGAAATGTATCGCCTAACTGTTGGAATGGAGGGAATGAATGAGATCAAATAAATAATGAGAATATATTTTAAACATGTTTATAAAATTAATTTATTGTTTTCCAATTAATTATAATTTAAAATGAAAACCAATTGAACATAAAAGGTGTATTTTTATAAAAAAAACTATTTTATAGCCACAATTGCATTTTATATTAAAAAAATAAATTAATCACTATTAGTAAAATATATTAATGAAACATATATTTCATATATTCAATAAAAAAATTCAAATTCATCTAACAGGTTTTATAAGATTAATATAATAATAAATTCAATTTTAACCATCAATCGTTATATATTTCTAAATGAGGTTTTGTCATCTTGTGATGGAGCACTTTTTTTAAACATAAATTTTAACACTTTTATAAGTATTATTTTACCAAATAAAGTTAATTTTTTAAATATTAATTTAAAATTTATCTTAGGTAAAAATATTGGTATTTTTTGGAGAAGTTTCGTTTTTTTGATGAATAGTTAAAAATATTGAATTTTTATTGAAAACTACTTTTTTTATTATTTATTTATATAGTTAAATTATATTTTAAATTTGTTTTAAAGAATAATTGGATTAATTATATATAAATAAAACTAATTTGGGTCATTGTAATCAATTTCACACTGAAATATGATATAAAAACAATTTGAACTTTGGAATGTTTCACTTCAAAAACCTGCTTTTTTGATTTGTCTGTGGGGTTAATTTTAACTATAATTTTATATTTATGTGAATTTATTAGGTAAAATGGATTAAATATTTTAAAATATAAATTCCAAATTATTTGGTAAGTTCAATTTCATTTTTAGGCATAAAACATTTACCATGGTGAAAAAACATTTTCTGTAGTATTTGTAAAATAATGAAAGGGGTTAAAGTTAAAAGCTAAAAGCTTAAAATACCAAAAAAACTACAACATTAATTGGGTTTTTGAGGTATTTATCTACCCTAAACATCATTTAAAACATTAATTATAATATAAATTCTTATATATTAATTCCACCTCAATGTGGTTGGCATTAAACATAAAATAATCATCATTTAATCACTTAAACCCACCTCTCCTCAGGTATAAATACCACCCCCTCGCCACCCCATTTCAACTAAAAAGCCCTGAATATCCTAAAATATATTCCAAAAAATATCCTCCTCAATCTCACCATTTACAAGTGCTTATAGTTTCACCAAATGACCAAATATAAGGTCCTCTAGGGGTCGTCCAAGGAGGTGATATTCAAGAGGTAATTTTCTCAAAACCTCTCTCTTATTTTATTTTTTTCCTCTACTTTATCCTCGTATACTTCATAATTTATGGAATTATAAATCCAAAATCTTTTATATACTATATTTCTATGTTTATAATGGAATATATTATATCCATTCCATATATTACCTCCTCTTATTCAAGGAAATAAAACTATTGTTCATGTTATGCCGGTTAATTGCATCAATGAATATTGATTTTGTCTGTTTTCCATTACCAAATTTATGGATAGTAATAAAACTATAATTGTGGTTAAATAATATTTTAATAGTTATATCATATCATATTTAATAATTTTTAACTAATATATACTCATAGTAGTAAATAAAAAGAAACTAATTCATAGTGTTCAGAAAAATAGCCAAAATAAACTAATCATTTATTATTAACATTTTATAAAATGAATCATCCTCATACAAGAAAGAAAAATGATATATGAGACTGATTATACTTATTTAATTTGATTAATATTATTTTTTTAAACTTCTATAGTTGTAATACTATTTTACATGAACAACCATGATTTTACACAAATGATCTGATCATGAAACCCTGAAACGAATGCACCTGAAACCATAAAAATAATGAAATATTTTAAATAAATGGGTCATAATATGTCATAAAATCATCACATAAATTATTATAAATATGGATATAGTCATATAATTAGTTAATAACATTATTTAAACCATTATACAAGAGGTTAAATTATGGTACACTAAAGGAAAGTGTGAGGTGAGGATTTTCTTTTCTCGCTTTTTAATTCTATTAGATATATACCATATTCACCGCATAATCCTTATGTGTGGTGAATATATTTGCCTTTGATATATAATATAATGAATATGATTATCTTCTTGTTATTAAATTTAGCTTTTAATAATTATTATTTTATGGGCAACACAGTTTGACTGATTAGAAATTGGTAATGGATTTCTTAACTCAATTTTCATTCATTGGGATAAACTTATAAATTATTGGTTTTATCATGATATGATTATAGATGAAATTAAATTTTATTAACTAATATTTTATTTTCAATTATTTATGTGTATTTAGAGTGAATAATCATAATCAACTCATTTGATTAACGATTTAATATTTGTATGGGACTTTGTCTCAATATCCTTTCATTGGGGCATATTTTGATGTTACGCACCCACCTTATTTTATGAGGTGTATATAAAGTACCTTTGATATATCATATCTTGAATTTATTTATTATCAATTTGTTTAATGTGTTTTTAAATTATATTCCTTCATTGGGATTATGATTTAAATGTTTCAATGTGGTATGGGACACATTGATTTAAAAATATCTTTTTAAATTGATTATATAAAATATGAGGAATGATTAGGACATGAAAGACATATGTTGGGGAACAGTTAAAGAAATACCCTTTAGTGATTCAGTAGTATCATGGGAAGAATTAAATTGGAGAAAAACCCTTAGCGTTTGTTTCCAATCAGTTTTGAACTATTCGGAGTAAAGGACTCTGAAACACCCTGATAGGGGAGGGGTGAATCAGGGTGTCAACATTTTCTTTTCAATTGATGGATATTATTCCCAAATTGTTAGGAACCTATAAAACTTATCTAAATAGGAAGTGCATAAAATAAAATAAAACACATGAAAAGAAAAGACATAGTAATTTTACTTGGTTCACCACTAAGTATTATGTCCAAGGAGCATATACTAACAGTGTGTCGATCATACCAAAAAACACTAATTTTCATAAGTTGTGGATTACAAGAGTTTATCAAAATCACTCTATTCTAAGTGCACTTCCTTCACAACGTTATAGGGATATCACACTACGTCTATTGGATCACTTATGCTAACTCCCCCTAGATTAATGCCTTAGAATAATTTTTACTCAGTTTAACGAATTGAAGGTCGCTTCAATGGTTTAGCATTAAACCATGAATCCTCATATATAAATGGATTCTCTTTTGATGTCCAGTTTTCACTCACATATGTAATTTACTTTACTACACAATGATAGGATGTGGAAATTAATTCTGTAAACTGATTTGGTCTCTTTTTAGGATTCCTTGGGTATGTCGCATATTACCTTACCTCCTTCACGTACTGAGTAGTAGGAATGGTTCACGAATATTCTCTTTGTGAACCATATTTTTGGTCCACCTCTACAAACTACCTTCATATTCTACATCTCTGTACTGACTCTATATACTGCCTTCACAAAACACCTTCTGGAAACTTTCCCTATATCACGTGCTTCCATTACTCCATGTGCAACCCTACTTTATCTTCATACTGCCCATCTCTTCCATATACAGCGATAGCTTCCTCCATGAACTATTATCTCTTTCATAGACTATTTTCCCATACGCGGATCATTCCCTCTATGTATCGTCTTCTCCTAGGCGAACCACTTTGGACATCACAAGATTTTTTCCTAAAATTTTAATCTCGATTCCAGCTTCCTAATGAAGGGGATTAATACTCCTTATATAGGAAAAAATAGATCCTAAAAATATGATAATATAGGATCTACCAAATATTTTATTTGGTACAAACTTCAAAACGTATAGCTCCTATTCCACAAACTACATCTATCCCGTGAACCTACATCCTTCCGCATACCGCACGCCTCTATCTTTATACCATTTCCAAGAACCGATTTTGGTTCTGTAATCTACTCTTCATACCACTCTCATTGTTCTGTACATGGTCTGCTAAAAATTCCCAAACATGGTATGTGGTCCATGTCTCGGGCCATGCAGCTCACTCCCTTTGATAAATTCCTTTTCTATTGTTCATGCCATACATTTCTATGAATAGATTCCTGATTTTGAGGCCCAAAAAATTGGCAAACATTGGGAAATAGGGCCACCTTAAATACTTCATTCAACCTCAATCATATGACCACATTCCTCGCAAACTCAACAGTCATCCATGTTTAGATTAAAAAAAACACAAACCATACTCCATTATTATCCTTGAATAGCCTTAGTTCCAACTATCTCCCCCTTTTGGTTTTTTGGAAATCTCCAGATAAATTCACTGAAGCACCAGCCGCAATCAAAACCAAAACCTGATATAAAAGATATAACTCAGCCAAATCTCTAAGTCTATATGAGAAATTATCGATGTAGAAAATATGAGGGAATACATGAAGTGTTATCTCTTTAGTTCAAATGATAGCTCTGGTAGTTTCCTCATAACATCATATTGTTTTCTCCCTTCACCTTCTCACCTTTGTAACTCTTGGAGTTTCTCTTTTCTCCCCCTTTGTAGCATTTGTGACTTTCTCTATTCTCCATCTTTCTCGATTCTAGAAAAAACATTCCATCAAATTATTTTTCTTTGTAGTGAATTTATCCATTCTCCCACATTGTAAATAATCCCAAAGAAATAAATCTTGACTTGTAGAGCTCAAAAACATGCTCCCCTTGGATCTTATCTCCCCCATAAACCAACATCACTTCCATAAATAGATTAAAATAGTTAAAAACTAAGGATATGGGAATTCTATAACCTCCTTATATAGTTGGAGTTTTTTTAACACCTACGTTAACCAATGTTTCTCAAACAAAACCACTGTTAGTGGCTTGGTAAGAATATCATCCACTTGCTCAGCATTTCCCACATGATCCATTTTAATCACGCCTTGTTGAACTTCTTCCTTTATGAAGTGATATCTGATTTAAATATGTTTCATATGATAATTATAAATACTATTCCTCGTAAGATCAATTGTGCTATTATTATCACAGTAAATCACCATTGGTTGTTTCACCTTATCACCAATGTCAGTAAGTTGTTGCTTCATCCAAAGTAGTTGAGTGAAAGATTTTGTTACGGAGATATATTTATCTTAAAAAAGAATGAGAGAAGTAATTTCTTGTTTCTTTCTCATCCATTCTACACATTTCTTCCCAAAATAGAATCTTCCACCACTAGTGGTCATTCGGTCCACTACATCTCTATAATTTCCTTGATTTTCTTTTATATTTCTAATAAAACATTTACTTCCAAAAACACGAAAGTACTTACAAGAGTGATTTATTCCGTTATACAACTTATAGGATATCTTGGATTCACCAATGTAAATCCCTGTTTGATTTTGAATATATATTGAAGCTTGAATATCCTCTTTTCAATAATGGAAAGAGATATGGCTCTCAATCATCATAGTTCTGTCTATACTATTCACCTATCTATTCTGGCACTCAACAACTCTATTTTGTTGTGGGGTTCTCATAGAAACCACCTGATGTTGAATTCCATGTTTCTAAAAGTAATTTTCAAACTAAATTGAGGTATATTATCCTCCATTTTTGGACCATAGATCTTTGATTTTCTGTCCAGTTTCATTTTTGGCATTTCAACGATAAGTTGTCGTGCAATCAAGCACTTGTCATTTTCTATTAATAACTATCACACTTGAAATTATACTATAATCATATATGAAAAGAATGAAGTACCTTCCCCCATGAGTTCTGGAAACATTTATCATGCCACATACTTTTTTATGGATAAGATCGAGAAGATTTGATTCATTTTTCTTTTTTGGATGATAGGAACTGCAGACCAGCTTCCCCCATATGTAAGCATCACAAGCCTTTTCTTATTCACGCTTTAGGCTGGAAATATCCATGAAAATATTTATCTTGTATATATTTTCCATGTCTTTATTATTGATTTTCCCCAATCTATGATTCCAAAGGTTGTATTCGTCTTAAAAGGTCATGTGGCGAGTGTTTTCTTTACTGTCGACCTGATACAATTTTCCCTCTATTTTGAATCCATTCATAATAGAATTATTTGTCATTCCTCTTATAGTACATCCCTTATGAATGAATATCACAATAAGGCCTACGTCATAGAGTTGAATCACACTCAGAATATTTTTATGTAATCCATTCACATGAAGAACTTCAGTCTTCTTTACCTTTCCATTAGCCAGTTCATTATTTCCACTTACATTCATCTTCAGAGCTCCATCAATACCGAACCTCACAGTTCCATCAACCTTCTCTTGATATTTATTAATAGTTATGCATTTCCCTTTATATAGTAAAAACATAAACTATCAATAATCCAAGTTTTGTTTTTCTTGTAAGCTTTGAGAGTTACTTTTGTAAAGTTAAATTTCTCAATTTTCTTATTTTCTTTCCATGAGATATTTGATTAAGTGTATGAAACTGATGGAATTTAAATTCTCTCTTCCATGGACATATGGTATTAATATTCATAATATAATTCAAAAGGATAAACATATTTTAAATAGAAACATTTTCTGGTTGATGAGTATTGACATTTCCTTGATTATTGTAAGAATTTATCATATCATAACTCATCCTGCAATACATAGATTTATGACCAAAGTTAGAACAGGGAAAAAATATTTGTAGAAATTATTTATTCTACAAGAAGTAGGATATGAATATGTTCTCCTTTTTTGAACTCTTATCTCTTCCCCATTCATATATCTCCTTGCCTCTTCATTATATGACATGGTATGGACCAGATAGCCACAGAATTAACATTTCATAAGTGAAAATGTCTTCTAATTACAATTCCTTCTCATGTATCATTCATTAGGCACAATTTTTGGCTACCTATCATTTCTAAATACCTAAGTATAGTCTTCAGTTCTTATTTCATATTGAACTGAGGATTTTTTTTCAACACTTTAGTTGACTTTTAAACATGACCCACCTTAAACTTACCTTTATTCTCGAAAACTTTATTTGCAGCATTTGATGTTTTGGAATCACAAATAATTCCACTATTTCCTGTGCATGTTGGTCTTTGGTCATTCAAAAATTTTTCAACTCCATCAGAACCACACATAGCTCTTGCTAGCAACTTAGCATCTAAGAATTTTCAAAATTTTATTTTCTTCATTGCTTCTTTTGAAATTGATTCAATTTTAAGTTTACTTCTCAAAGAAAAAACTGTTTTCCTCTAGACCCTCAAAAGTCTTGGATTTCTCTTCTAGTATAGAGTTAAGGTCATTGATGACCATTCCCTATTCATAAATTATGAGTTTTACTTCCACAACATCTTCTATGCTTTTAAGGATTTATGACTGCTCTTTCACAAATTCTTCATGGCATTCAATTTCTACTTCAAGCTGATTAATATATTCTGATGACTCTTCAACAATTCATTTCCACTCATTTCATCTCTTACATTGATTCTTCATCTTACCAAAAGAATCCTAAAGTTGCAACTTGGGATTGGCATTAGTGTTCAATTGATTATCACCAGCCTTATCTTTTTATGGATCATATTTTGTAATTATATCCATCATGGAATCATGGTTCCCAGATTTGAATTATGATTCCTCTTCCTCAAAAAGTTCATTGTCACCATCTTCTTCTTCTTAAACACAATTATATTGTTGAAAAAAAAATTCCAGATTTAAAGTCTCTATTTTTGAAAACCCTTTTCTGAGGCTTTTGAATGTCTCCATCTTCTCTTTCTTCGTCATTGATCTTTCTTGGGAATTGAGAGGCAATGTTACCGACTCTTCTATAGAAAAACAAACCATAAGTAGCTTGCCTTAAAATTTCTATATTCCCTTCTTGATTTTCTTGGAAATGAGAGAAAGAATTTATTTTTCCTTATCGTCTTTATCAACACTATCTCCTGAAATATCCAGTTTTTCCATGGATTTGAATTCCATTTCCTTTCCCACATGAGTTATTGCATCTTCTAGTTTGACTCTCATCTCATATGCCACCAGGATGATCATTAGATCATCCAAAGAATGTTGGAAAGATCCCTTTCTTCAAGATATGAAACCTTTGCATTATAATGGGCGCATAAGTCTTCTCAATATTTTCTTTACAATATCAATGTATTCGATCTAGTCACAAATACCTCAAATTGTTCTTATAACTTCAGTAATTCAATTAAAGAAATAATATGCATTTTCATTAGGGTTAATCTTCTGATCATTAAACCTATTGTGTAAAACATAGAGTTTTTCCTCCTTCACTTTGTTGTCACATACATAAATATTCTCCAGTTTCTCCCACATAGACTTTTCTGACATATGGTTTATCACCTTAAGAATATATTTCATTAGAAAGAGCTGTAGTTAGGGAATTCTATGATTTAGCATTCAACATCTAGAATTTTCCTATCTATATAAGTTATAGATAGATCGGTTGGATCAGTGACTTGTATTCTTTGTGTGTTGGAAAAAAGTGCATCCATTCCAAGAGATCTTATAGAAGATATCATTCTTTTATTCTATATCTAAAAGTTACTTCCATCAAAAAAAGGAACTCCCCATACATTAATTATGTTCTCTAGGTCAGAAAAGAATGGAAGAGTTAACACCAACATCCTTTATCCTCTGTTAACACTTAAAGGACCCTAGAACACCCTGAGAGGGGAGGGGTGAATCGGGGTATCAACTTTTTCTTTTAAACTGAGGGATCTTCTTCCCACATTGGTAAAAACCTATTAAACCTGTCTAAAGAGGAAGTGAAGAAAACAAACAATAGCATGCAAAGAAAAGACATAATAATTTTACTTGTTTCACCACTAAGGGCTACGTCTAAGGAGTATACGCCAATAGTGTGTCGGTTATACCAAAAACCACTAATCTTTACAAGTTTTGGATTACAAGAGTTTAGTGCAGTCACCCTGTTCCAGGAGCACCACCTTTTCAAGGATTTAGGGATATCACACTACATCCCTCATATCACTTCTTTTGACTCCCCTTAGCACACTTCCTTATAAGAATCTATACTCAGTTTATCGAATTGAAGGTTACTTCAAGGTTTTACCATAAAATCATGCATCCTAATCTATAAATAGATGCTCTTTTGAAGTCTCATTTTAACTCATATATGTAATTTACTTTCCCACACCCTGATAGGTTATGGAAATTAACTTTTCAAATTGATTTGGTCACTTTTCAGGAATCCTTGGGTGTGTCGCATACCACCTTACCTCCTCCACATACTGACTAGTAGGAATGGTTCATAGATCTTCTCTTCATAAACAGTCTTCATGTTCTTCCTCTACAAACTACCTCTGCGTACTGCGTCTGTGTACTGACTCCGTATATTACCTTTACAAAACCCCTTCTATAAATAGCCTCTACTTCACATACTACCTTTTCTCTGCATAAAACCATGCTTGCTCCACATAATTCCTTGCTCCACCACATATATTGAGAGCTTTCTCCGAGAACCATTATCTCTTTCATGGAATATTTTCCCATACGTGGATCATTCTCTTGGTGTACCATATTCTCCTCTACGAACCACTTTGGACTTGTGAATGTTCTTGACACAAACCAAATGGATTTATAACCATAGACATAAACTAACAAGAGGACTGATCTTCAAAGTAGCTATCTAGATGATATATCTTGATAGTTTAGATGTCTGACATTATTCATTCCATCATTATCATTTTTCTATATGGTTAATATATTAATTAAAATATCCATGGTCAAGTTCCAGATCAAGTGATTATTTATATGGAATTATTTGATCATATTTTATTCCTTCCATATTATTCTCAATTTTTTGATTAATTTTCATGTGTTTCAAATATTTACCTTTCCATGATGATTATCCTTTATTGATTTATGATAGAATCCATTGTACTTATCCCTTAATGAGAATTGGAGCTCCCCCCTTTCTTATGTTTTACTTTTCCCTTGGATTCCAAGAAGTTTCTTATGAGTAATATGCAGGGTTAAGCTAGGATATTAATGGTGTTCTCAAAGTATTTTCTATGTTTTGATTTATATTTTCAATTATAATATAAGGTTCAAATATGTATCTATTTTAGACAATATAACAAAATTTTCAGTCCTTGGGGTTGTGATTCATTATATCTTATGCCAATGTAATAAAGTAAAGAATCGAATCCAGTTTTTTGGGGTCAAGGTCATCACATTCATAATATTCTTATTTTATAAACAAATTTTATACATTAATATTTAGATAGGAACAAATAAATAAAAAAATATTAATTTAATCTAAAAATGTGTGATATTAATATATACATTTCATATTAAATTTCAGCATAACATTATTCCATTTATTATGACTAAAAATCATATTTTATTAACAATTTATAAACTAGTGGTATTTTTATAGAAAATCTTAAAATTTAAATATTTTATCTTATATCATGTCTCGTGATAGATATTGTATGTAGTATGTCATGATTAATTCAATGCTTATGATAAGTGATATCACATGTTTCTTTTCATATTATATGATATGTTTTATCATATAGAAAAGTTCTTTGAATAAACTATATCATAATCAATTATATCACTTATATCATTATTACGATTTGATACACTATTTTTAAAAACCCAAATTATAATTTTTAGGCTACTATAATGATTATCTTAGCTTATAAAAAAGTGTTAAACTATAGGTTTTTATGAATATAATTTTATGATATATATTTTCATACCTTGTAAGAAAGTAAACCTTTAAATCTCATGTCATTATATCTTATATTGTAACAAAGGATAGAGGGGTCCAATGACCAACACATATCTATGCCATTTAATAACTTATGATATCTTCTTATACACATTACAATATACATATACTCTCTAAAATAAATATGAAAACAAGTTGATTCAATTATTAATGTAGCTCTAATTCTATTGATGGTTTTTGTAAGAACATATCATGCTTATAAATCAGGATGAACCCTAATAAATAGTTGAATCTATCATCATTGGATCAATATTTAAATGAACAACATAAAAATAAACATGTGTACCACTTTTCTAGTAAGATCCATCTCGATAGATATTTTTTTATGAAAATCACTTAGAGGAAGCTAAATACATTAACCTCTATAAGTATTACACCAAACGCTAGAATCCTTATTCATTATAAGATGATCCCTTAAAAATCCAAAGGTTTGATAGCACCTTATTGTTGAATATAAATAGATAACATGGAACGAATGTATAGTTTCATATTAAAATTGTTAGATCATACCAACCACACTATAAATGGGATGGGTTATACCCTTTTATTATGCTCCCTCAATAAATTAAAGAGGAAAAGCATCAGCTACTAATGATTAGATAAATCCTTATGTTCCATAATACATACTAATTTTTTTATATATGATCAATTTTAACACTTAAACAATCATATATTATTTTAAATTTCATTAATAATACATATTAATGAATACTAACTGAAGGAAAACTATTTGGAATATGTGGAAATGTTTTTGCACCTAATATATCATATCATAAGTTGGATCTTATAATATGGTATAGGTATCATATGCCTTCATATAAATTTAAAGATATAGACATATCATATCCTATTATATACATCATATGAATATCATGTCTTATGATATATATGGATCATAAAATACCATTCATCCTATTTATTATACATCCAACATGAATGACATTTTTCTATATAAATATAATCCTAACCAAGAAAGAGGATCATTTTCTTTACACCCCCCCAAGTCCTCAAGCCTAGTACTTATCATAAGAATTGTATGTTAGTACAAAATAAAGTGTAGGATTGTACTCCCATGTAAACTATATGACATTAACTCATTAATTAATGCACTGCATATGCACCTTGGTCTTTTTGTAGCATCAGCTTGCCTCGATCCCTTAGAGTGCATCGTGTTTTTTTCCAAATAAAAATTCAATTTCCATTAGTGAAAAATGTATCATGTGTTTTCCTAATACCCCATGTTAATTATATTTTATTGTCTTATACCTCAGTGTAAATACCATGTGTTACTAGATCCTATTTCAAGAAACTACTCATGACCCTATATAAACTATGAGTGCACCCAGAACCTTCATGCCCCAGCCTCACTATGAATCACTAAGAGTTATCTCCCTACTCCATCCCACTTTTTTATAAGGTCTCATCTCTAGATCACAATTTTGTGAGATTACTACCCTAACCCATTCTCCCTTTATAAGGATTTTGTCCCCCTAAGGCCATGGATCACCTATAATAATAAAGATCTAAGGAACCCTATAAAAAATGAATTTTATATATGTGTATGTTCATATTATTTATATATATTTAAGTATCTTAAAAACTAAATATATATGTTTACATGTGAGAGAGAACATTTTTGATATGTAAATGTTTGAATAAAACATTTAAATAAAATATTAAAAAATGAAAAACATTTGGATTTATTAAGAGGTGGTAAAGTAAGTTAACAAAACAAAAAAAAACTGGAGTATAAAAAACACACACAAATGTTAACAAAACATTAAAACACACAGACATGCATATTAATATAATATTTACATACACAAACATATTAATAGAAAATCTAAACACACACACATTAATGATATATATATGAAGTTTTATTTATTTCATATTTCATATATGTACTACACACAAATATAAAAAACCTATGGACAAAACATAGAAACCATAAGAACAAATAAAAAATAACGCATAACACTAC
This sequence comes from Viscum album, assembly GCA_963277665.1. Taxonomy (NCBI): domain Eukaryota; kingdom Viridiplantae; phylum Streptophyta; class Magnoliopsida; order Santalales; family Viscaceae; genus Viscum; species Viscum album. Next base: position 1,377,264,026 of record OY728120.1, on the reverse strand, counting down.
ATCAAAACCAACCTATTAAAGTGGTTTTTTCCTATTTGTAGTGAATTAAACCATCAGAAAACCAATTAGAAGTTTATTTATACCACTAGGTATTTCACTATCAACAATCAAGTATAAGTTATTGTAATTTATTTGGCATTGATTTTTCAGACATTTAAAGTGGTTCTTACCATAAAATATTTTATTTAATAAATATGAAAAAGATAGTTCAACCACCACTAAAAGAATGTAGTAGTGGTTTTATTTCATGGTGGTTTATCAAAACTACCACAAAATGAAAATTTTAAAAATAAATAATTTTAAAAAAAACTGCTAATATGTATGGAGGTGGTGCATTTTAATATTGGTTTAAAGAAAATACCGCTAAAAAGTTAAAATAATAAAATTATAAATAGATAAAATTTAAAAACATAATTTATAAAACATATAGTGAAATTAATTATTAATTAATAATAAACAAAAATATATAGTAATATAGAAAACACATATACACAACACAAATATATAACCAATATATAAAACAAAAATATGTAAATCAAAAAAAAATCAACCTCTATTAGTATTAAACTAAGTTATAATATAGAAAACATAAGTCCTACATATACCCATAACCCATTATGACTATCTCTCCACCACCACTCAATATGGCCACTTTCTCAGCTAGGCTCATCATACATGAAACCAACCACATAACTATCATATCAATTAAAACCAAAACAAGATAGAAATAAGAAAAAATAAACAAAACAAATAAAAATTATATTATAATCCATGATAATGTATAACCATATCAAAAAAATCTTTATACCATCATGAATGCATTCAATTGAGTGAATTGGATCAAAATGATCAACGTTCTACCTACTTCTTGTATATTTAACCTATAAAAAACATTTAAGAAAAGGAATAAAAATAGATAATAGGCACAAAATATATTCACAAAATTGCACATAACCTTTTTTTAATCAAATATATGACGTTTCAGCACAAAAAAATGATACATACACCCACATATCATGAATTAAATGAAGGTAAGAAAATTAACCCATCAATTAATTCTTAAAATTCACCTAGAAAACATTGAAAGCATAAAATTACCATTTTATGATATGGTTCAACTCTCAAAAGTTGGAATGGACAAGTTTATAATAATCTATGTAACCATATCTTATTTTCCTTCACAATGTAGCAAATTTTACAAATTTGATACTAATTTCAAAAATTCATCACCTAAACCTACCCAAAAATTTCCCAATAAACTTATTTAGTATATTTTATATCATTTAATATTCATTTCTAAAAATTCAATTATTGTAACAATCAATCCAAATCATTCATTCCCTATAGGAACTTACCAATTTTAAGAGTATAAAATAATTAATATCTATTAAAATCCAAATCCATGTTTTTTAAATTCACTCAAAATAATTCATCATCTTCTAAAAAGTTTTATTTATAACATTTCTCATTTATTCTACCCAAAAAATGATGTTAAATTGTACAAAGGGTAAATATTCATAATTTCATTTTAATTCAATAAAAACATAACTTAATGGATATTAAAAATATCATTGGGAATGAAATTGATGGTGTTTAAATCAAGATAAAAGTTATAATTAAATGTCACACAAACATGTTTACTTGGTTTTGACCCCCTACCACTAAACATTTAAAATAACAAAAGGTAATATTTCCATTAGCATAAAAAAATTTGAAACAAGCATGGGGAGAAAGGGGAGGAATCCAAGAAGAAATATCTTCCTATTTGAAAATCCTATTCACAAGTAAAAGGAATATAATTTGATGATAAATTTTTTCCATTTACAATACTGAATATAAAAATAAATTTTCATTAAATTAAATCCCAAACAAAGTATAATATTTTTCAAATAGATAGTCTATAAATTTGTTTTCATGAGGATCATGATATGAAAGAGAATATTGGGTAACTGTAATGGTTTGTGGTTAATAATTATGGAAATAAATTTTGAAAATTGATGAATTTTTATGGGTCAAAACCTACCCCTAAATCCTGGTATTCAAAGAAGTATTTCTATATCAAGAGTATTCAATTTAAGAAAGTAAAGGTATACAACAAACTATATGTAAATAAAACCCACATTTAAGGATATCCACAATATGTTTTAACCTATTAAGGATACTAATTTGAATAGATGAATTATAAATTTATTACCTTGATATAAATATTGAAACAAATCAATACTAATATTAAGGTAATAAATTTCATTAACTAGTTCATTGATTCCCTAAGAGACATATTTATTTCCACCCTCAACACATGCTCTTATTCATATTTACTTTCAATGTTTTAAAATACTAAAAATGTGTTTTTATTCATCATAATAAAACGTTAACTCATATTTTTATGGGATTAGTTTCTAAATTTCAAAAATCAATCTATGGTTGTTTTAGTATGATTTTAAGGAAATATTATCTCATTTTGTGGGTTTTGACCCCTTAATGCATACTTTTAAAGAATTTAGTATCGTTAAAAATTTATTATTCAATCATTATGAGAACACCATAGATAAAATTGATGTTTTGTCATATTGTACATGTAAAGTTAATTAAAATTTAGTTTTACTTTTATTTCTTGCTAATCTGATGTTATTTTCAATTTTTTTACTAATACACATATGATTTAGAGTTTTAAAATACTAAATGTTCATTTTTTCTCATCCTAAGAAATCTCAACACAGATTGATGTAGAATTGATTTTTATATTTCATAAATTAATATGTGGTTGTTTTACTCAAATTTAATAGAAATAATAGGTTGTTTTCTTTGTTTTTGACCCCCATGGAACACAATTTTGAATATTTTTATATATTTAGAAACTTCTTATTTAATCATGGTGAGAATACCGCACATATTATTTAAATGTATTTTTCTCATAAAAATCATAAATATTTAAAAGATAGTTTTCATATGATTTCATTTCAATATGACATTGATTTCTATGGTTTTGATATTTAAATGTGTGTTTTAGAGTTTTAAAAAATTCAAAAAGTGTTTTCAATCATCTTAAGAAAACCTCAAATATGATTAACATGGGTTAGTTTATAAATTTCCAAAATAAATATATAGTTTTTTTAAATGATTTCATAAAATTAGTAGTCCATTTTATTGTTTTTGATCCCGGATGTATGTTTTAAAAGACCGTTATATATTTAAAAAATGGTTAATCGGTCATTCTGATCACATCACATGTCATATTGATGTGATCTCCACTCATACACACCAAGATTAATTAGAATGCACTTTACCATGATTTCATGTTAATATGATATTTTTTTCTATGGTTTTGATAGGTACACTCATGTTTAAGAGTTTTAAAACACTAAAGTTGTGTTTTCTATCATCTTAGGAAAACCATAACTCATATTTACATGGATTCAATTACTACATTTTAAAAATAAATATACGTTTTTCCTCATATGATTTCATGTAGGAGGTTATTCTCTTGGTTTTGACCCCCTGACGCCCATTTTTAATGACTTATATACCTTCAAAAAATTATTCTTCAGTCATTCTATGAAAAAGACATGTCATATTGATGTTTTTGATAATCCAAAAAATCAGAAATAATTAAAATGGATTTTTTTTCTTTGATTTCATTCCATTATAAGGTCATTTTTTATGTTTTCTATTATTACACACTTGTTTTAATTTTTTAAAACACTAAAATTGTATTTTCAATTATCCTGAGAAAACTAAAACTATAATTAACGTGGTTTCAATTACTATATTTTAAAAATTAATTTATGGTTTCTTTCATATGATTTCATTGAAATATTGGTTCATTTTATTAGTTTTTCCCATCTAACACATGTTTTTAAAAACATTGATATCTTTTGGAACAGCTTATTTAATTATTTTGAGCACAACACACATTGAATTGATGCATATTATACTCTAAAACATCAAAAAAAACAAATTTCCTATGATTTTTTCATCAATCTGAGATCATTTTCTTTGGTTTTTACTATTATATACAAGTTTTTTTTAAACACTAAAAATTCATTTTTGGTCATCCAATGTAAACTAGAGCTCTGTTTTATATTACTTCAGTTCTTATATTTAAATAATCAATCTACTATGGTTGTATTTTTATTTCACTATAGTCAAATGTCGTTTTCTTTTCTTTCACCCATTCAAAAATATTTTTTAAGGCTTTTATATATCTGAAAATTATTTTTTCAGTCATTACAAGTACACTGAATGTCATATTGATATGGATCCTACTCCAAAACATAAAAAATAACTCTTATATTTTTTTTATTATTTTGTATCATTCCATGTTTGTTATCTATTTTTTTACCATTACACACATGTTTTAATATTTTAAAACACTAAAAATATTTTTTTGATTATCCTCATTAAAACATAACTTGTATTATTAAGGAATTACATATTACATTTCAAAATTAAATTTATGATTGTTTTACTGTGATTTCAAAATAATCAGAAGTCATTTTCTTGGTTTTTACCCGTTGTAGCATGTTTTTAAAGACTTTCATATCTTTAAAAAACTCTTATTTAATCACTCTGAGCACATTACACTTTTGATTGAGTCTTTATATACTCCAATATGTCACAAATAATTTACATATAGTTTTCATATAGTTTTTCATCATTCCATGGTCATTTATTATTGTTTCTGGAATTAAATGCATGTTTTAGAGTTTCAAAACACTAAAAATGAATTTTTGAACACTTGGAAAACATAAAATTCCTTTTTTACGTCATGGTTCACCTTTGAGAACTAAAAATTGATGCGTTTATAAAAATATAAGTCACCATATCTCCCTTTTTATTAGCTTACAATTAAATTTACAGAATTGATACCTTTCTTGGATGGTTATCTATAGTTTTTATTTTAACATTTTTCATTATTTTTCTTCTTATTTTTAAAAAATAAAAAAATAAACAAAAAAAATTTAATCATAAATACACACCCATATAATTCAAAAAAAATCATCTCATGTTAACCTAACTATATCTCAAAGAAACAACCCAAACATGATACAATATCATCATAGAAATAAAGAAATTAGTCATTTAGACATTTCATGGATTGAGTTTAGAACTCATCTCTACAATACGTGCTATAAGAATAGAAATTTCCTTAGGGAATATTCCAAAAATCCTTTAGAATATAGAAACTAGGTCATTTTCCTTTTCTAACTTCCACTGATCATGTTTTTTCCATTAGGAGCCACGTTCTTTTACTTTTTCTTCCATCCTTGAAATTTCCCTTTCGACTTCCTGATCAATAGAACTGCATTAGCACCTAGTATATGTTTTATTAGTAAAGGATGATAGTGAATTACTAAAAAAACTTGATGGAGTAGGCCTAGAAACTATCCCCTATATACACCTAGGATTCTCTTTATATAGAAGGAATGAAATCGTATAATTCTTGGAAATTAATGGTGATTATGCATGGTTTTTATACAATGTTTCTTGAATTTTAACCTATTAGAAAATATTAAAAATTACTTTATATTAATGAAATAACATTAAATTAAAATGAAATTTACTTACTGTAATGTATCTGTTTGGTTCATTTATTAAACTATCATTAGGTTTCTGATAAACATTTAACCACATATTTACTTATACAACTGGTGACCTAAATCGTGAACCATTATAAATATTTATTTATTTATTTAAAGTTTGAAAACAAATTAGGAACAAAAAAATAACGCGAATAATAATGAATTTAATATATAAAATATATCACTTTTCTGGAAAAACTCTACGATTCAGTGATTTGAGTATTGACTTGTTTTTCATGGTTAATTGTATTTTTAATATAATTTTTGTAAAAATAGTAAAATTAATAAAAATTATAATTTTATTATATGTATTTTATTAGGTTACTATAAAATATTCAAATACCTCATGAGATACATACATTCTAATATCAGTAAACAACTACCATTACTTATGAGACACATCTTTAGGAATTTTCTAATACATTTTACTAGTAGAGAGAGGAGTTTCACTAAAATCATATCATAATCTCCACTTAAATACTATCTATTTTTATAACAAAATTATCATGGTCCATGGGTGTGAATTGAATTTTGGTATGTAAAAAATGAAAAACAATCTAGAAATAAAAAACATAATGCTTTATATGTTTGAAAAAAATTACTAAAATCATTTAAATTATTCATAAATGAGTATTATATTAGAATTAAATTTATTTGGATATCAATCACTACATTCTTTCATTATATTGAAATATGCCTCTAATATTTATAATTAATGAGATGGCTCTCCATATTGAAATAAATCTTCCCAAGAATCTATCCATTTATTCTGGAAAAATAACTATTAGAAATTATAAAATCATCAAATGGAATGATGAATATAAATTATTTTAGGTCCCATACATATTCTATATTCAATTTTTTATATATTCTATTATTATTTTTATATATTTCAAAAAATTAATTAAATAGTTAATAAAAATATATTTTTTTTATAATTATATTAATGTGGATCTATATCATTAGATGTTTTCCACATCATTATTTAAATAATTTAATAGTTTTTCACTCAAAATGTGATTAATTTCCTAATATTTTAAATCTAGTTCATTTTAAGTCAAATTTATAATTCATTGAATATTTTTATGAAAATGTTATTTTTTTATAAATTGTTGAAATTTTTCTTATGATAATTTCCATGTATTTTCAAATATAATTTTATTATATTGGTTGATTTAATTAGAAAATTTTATTTTTAGCTATTATAACTTAATTCATTCATTATTCCATTCCTTCATAATTTTTATATCAAATTCATAAAATATATTTTGAGAATTGGTTTTCAAATATTAATTATGTAATTTATTAATTTAATTAGAAAGTTAGTTCTAAGTTTTAACTTCTAAATATACTAAGTACTCAAATAAAATTTATTTAAAACAAAAATGCATAAAATGTTTTTTTTTATGAATTGATTTTTGTTTTTTTAATCTCAAGAATTGAGCATTAATGTTTTGAATTATTTGAATTGATGTTTTTTGGTTTTTTTGGATTATTTAATTTTAACTTGGAATCTGTTTATGTGCAGTGCTATCATGACATTATTCCATTATAAAATGTTCTTTTATGTGATGTTTATCTACCACCCCATTACTACAATGTTAGATAAGCCTACTTCCATGATAATACATCCATAAAACCATGGCCTTCCACCTTGTGACAATGACTATGTTTAGAATAATAGAAAAGAGTAAATTTGTGTTATCTTAATTTTCTACCATGAGATATGATTTCTTCTACCATGAATACCCCTTATTATATGAATCATTCCACCATGCCTCTATTACTGTGACTTTTTCTTCTAAGGACTTTTCACCATTTAAAGCTTTATGAAACCCTACATGGTGGATTAGTTTCCATATATCAGACATATTTTCACATAAAATTGATAAATATGGTGGATTAGGTCACTGGGTCTATATTACTAAGGCCAAATCTTGGATATTCACACTATTTTAACTAATATAAAACTTTGGATTATGATAACGGATTATCATTTTCAGACCAGGGTAGTCCAAAAAAATGAATAATCCCACACAATTTCACAGGAAAATAAAACTCAAAACCTTGTTTGATGACAGTGATGAGTGTGAGAGATAAAGATCCAAATCCCTAAAGACAAAGAAACATTTCATATTACACAAACTATAAATGGGTGAATTTTAATGAGAGGACATAAACTATTTAAATTGAAAACCTAGGATCTATATCGATCTTGATGTAGTCAAGGACAAATTTTATTTGAGAAACCATTTGTGTTTCTTATTTATAAAATAAGAATCTATATGGTGGATGATGAGTTTTGATCACGCTAATTTGATTTGACGTTTTTTAGGGGACCTCAAACTTCTTATAGTTTCAATTTCAATGTTGTAGATTCTTGCACCATATAGGTTTGATGTAATGCCTCAAAGAAGGGACTGAGATTTGTTTAATTACCCACAACTGTTAAGAATAATCCCGGAATTTTTTTATACAAATTTTAGCATGTATTTCCAGGGGTCCTAGAAATTGAATCAACATAGAAGAGGTAGAATAATTAGTTATGCCCTCTAATTATTTTGTGTGATAATGATTCAATCATGATGATTTAATTTGATAAAGGTTTGTGTCTACAAGTTTGATCATGTTTTGAAGAATCCAATACCTAGAGAAACTAATTTCAGTGTTTGACTAATGTATTTTGGGATTCTACATTCTCTTTTTTGCACTATTATGAATGCATTCAAGGGGAAAATATGATTTTATTGAAATTATTATGAGAAACTGAGGGTTTACTAAGGAAAATAGTTGTGATGAGACACCAATTGGAGCCTTAGGGTACTTGAGTATTGACAATCAAATCAAATCGGAACCAAATAGAAAAAAATTCAAGCCATTATGATCCTATGAATTGGGTTAATGATATGTGAAATTGGATTTTAATTTGATTGATGAAAGTATATCCTTGATAAACTATTTTTTTATAATGAACCTAAGTTGGATTGAGGTTGGAATGAGGATGTCAATATGGATAGTTAAAAAATAAACGAGGAGAATTAATGTTTGTGTGGATGTTAGAATTTTGTATCAGAGTTAGGTTCTTGGTTGATTACTAGATGGGGATTTTTTTTGATTTTGAAATTAGATGTTTTGATATGGAGTGATGAATTTTGTCTTTCATAGAGTACAAGTGATTTCTGAGTTGGATACATGTTCATGAATTAATTTATTACAAGTAAAATTTTATCATCACTTGTTATTCATAGGAAGTGGGAGATTAATTATTAACCAAAAAAGGAAGGAGACGCATCTGGAGAAAATTAATAAGCAAGGATTAGGACATGGAGTAACACCTCGAACCAAAACACCAAATCCAAGATAGGATTCCACACAATCTCTTGCATTCTTCCCCATATACGAGTGGTTTCCGAATAGTGGAAAGGGACTACAGAACAACATGGGGATATTATGACCTCAATAATAGGTAAACATCATAGTAAAATAAATGGGTGGTATAAATAATCAAAAAAATAATGAAGAAATCAACAACCATCAGAGTATCATCATAAAAAACCAAACCACCCATGTATTATCAATATGGAATGTTGAATTTATAAGTCAAAAATAAAAAAAGATCTAATTATGGGGTAAAGAAGATAAAATAAAATATGTAACTAACTTATATACTGAATTCCAATTAGTAACATTTGTATCCTCCTGCTCAACCTTCCAAAACTGGGCCATTTCCCTTCATTATATCCCTTTTCATGAAATATACAAGTTCATTAAAATTTCCAAGTAGGGTGTGAGTAAAAGACATAGTAGGACACCCTCAAAATCCATTAATAAAATTGAATAATATATATATGTGCATTCCAAAAAATTAAACATAATAGATAGAATCAAATATATCACACAATTACACCACATATATTGGGTCCTCAGAGACCGACTCTACCTGCTTTGATGCCATGTCAAAAGGAACACTAACCACTAGCCTAACACATCCCCCATGATGGAATAGTCCAAAAACATTTATAAGACATCCCCTTTGATGGTATAGTATAATTCATGTATACCACTTGTCTAACACGTCCTACTCAAGGGATATTTCACTAGGATAAACCTACATTCCCAACTGTAGGATACAGAATAATATCACCTATATAAGACACATGATACAAATGACAGATCAAGAGTCACTTTAAATCTATAAAGTACACTAATCATCTAAATCTACATGCAATAAACACAAGTATAGGTCAAAAATAAAGTGACCAATAATCAAAAAATGTATCATGGGGCTACACATACATGCTAACAATAATTCTAAGAACCTGTAGAAAATATGTTTTAATGTTAAGGGATTCCTAACTCAAGTATAAATATAATAATATAAAAAGGTCAGTATTCATGTCCAAAAAAACCACCTGATCTTTGAACCAAATCCAATTTAACAGAATTCATAAATATAGGATCAAGGTTGAGAATAAACTACACCCTATAGGTATGTCAAGGTCCAACATACCTAATATGATCTGTTGCTAACAATGTTTTGGGTCAAATTGATGTATAGATTCCAATTCTCTGAATATGGGTGTAGATTTTATCAATGATCAATGAATCCCTCATTATACCATGTTAAACCCTATATATATGATCAAAAAATCTATGATCTACTAGTTTTTTTTCAAGAATAAGAGAATGTGGACATTATAGTAAAAGGGAGGAATCACTGGATTGGAAGTACAGTATCAATCCATCATTCAGAAATTGAATGGAGGTGTTGTAAGGGGAATATGGAACTCCAAATGGATAAGATAGAGATTCAATGCCCTTATAAAATGATATATAAAAGTAGAATGAGAGAAAAATTTATAATGGGTTGATTTCATAAAAATCACCACATAAAGTAGTGGCCCTTACTAGGCCCAAGACAAAGCCACCGGCTACCTAGTGGCTACTTGGTAGAACTAATTCTGTCCAAGAGTACCACCATTTGGATGGTGGATTCTTGGTAGATTCACTCCTACCAAGGCGCCCCACCTATAAGATGATGTCTCCCCACAAGTTTTATAGTGGGATTCGTGTAACTCAAGAAGCTTCATCATTTCCACCATCCTTTACTTGTCTCATTTCTAACCTCTCAAACAGCCCTATCTAACCACAAAATGCTTAAAAACTTATTCAAGATGATATTTTCAAATTGAAAATTGGTGTAACTAAAAGTATAGGTTTCACAATTATCTTATTATTATAACTTATTTTTTTTGATAAGTATCCCTAAAGGTCTACGCTATTAGATATGGACATTAAACTTGATAGTAAGTTTCTTACTCCCACATATCTTCCTAAAAAATCATATGATGACATAAAACCCAAAATAGGAATGGTCTTTCCTCATATAACTTTATCACTTCATTATACTACACAAACAATTCATTCCACAAAATATCCATCCTACTCTAGCTTGACATCCTCGCAGTCAAGAACAAGATCGGTCTCATACTTTTCAAGTTGAGACACCTAAAACACATTGTGTATGCCTTGATACTGTAGAAGAATTTCCAACCAATAATCCACCATTTCGATGCATTTGATTTACTCAAATGTCCTGATATACTATAGGTCGAATTTACCTTTCCACCTTATATTTTTATTCCCTAACTAAGGGGACATGAGTAGAAAATCCTTTTCTCCTACAACTAACTTCAAGGGACATCTCTTTCAATCAGTATAAGACAACTACCTTCTCTAAGCTATAACCATCTATTTATGAAACAACTACACCCACTCTGAGGTCTCTTTTAATATACATTCCCAAATAATGGAAGACTTACCCACCTTATATAATCGTAAAAATTATCAACATAGTCACCCATACATACCAAAAATGATTCCATATTAATTTAGTACTGAAAGATGTTATTTTAGGTGAACTTTACTAGATATAAGTGATCATCCTAGGTCCCTTTGAAATATAGAATACCCACTTGAATAATATCCAATAAATTATGGATATTTTTCTCTAATTTCCTGTGAATACAAGGGTAAAAGGTTATACTTATCTTCAACTGAGTTCCCATTGACTTCTATAAGCCTTTATAAAACCATGAGGTGAACCAAGAATATTTTTTTAATTACATACTCAAAGAAACTCTATGAAGCCACATAATCGCTTGAATATAGATCTTTCTAAGGTCATATACTGGTTTATTCTCTTGGGATCATTATGAAGTGATCTTACTTATTAAATCGATCCACCACCACCCAAATAGTGTCTCAACCTCTTAGTATCCCAGGAAACCCTATCACGAAGTCTTTCATTACCCTATACTAGTTCCACATAGGCATTGGAAGAGTGCGAGAATCCCTTTATGTCTCTGATGCTTAACCTTGATTCTATGACAATTCTGAAAATTATAGATAAATAATGTGGTGTATCTATTCATTTTGGGCCACTAGAACTTTTGTGTGATGTTGTGATACATATTGGTCAAAAATTGGTGAAATTACCTATATGAATCCTAAGAGTCTCTCGTTATCTCCTCTTACATGGAAGATAGAACCATCACCCTTCCATGAACCAAAAGCACTCCACATCTATCAAAATTCAGACTAAATTTGGGACCATTCAATTCAAACCTCTTGTATATCATGAAAAAATCTTGATCAATATCTTTACTATCCATCACTCATTCAACCGATGAGGATGGGTTCACTAAGGGTTCACAAACCACTACCTCTCAATCTTAAGCTATTCCCACCTACCAATCTACCAACAATTCCATGAGTTTTCACTTAGCATATGATATTCTCTTACCAACTTACTTTGTCTTCCTACTCTGTGCATATGCAACTATGTTTCCTTTCCCAAGATCATACTCTATATCAAAGTCAAATTTCTACAAGTATTGTACCCAATTCCTTCAGAAGATGATTTAGTTCATGTTAGGAGAAGATATACCATAAATCCGTGTGGTCCTTATATATGAAAAATATCTCACCCAAAACGTAGTTCCAATAATATTTCAATGCATGAACTAAATATTCCAACTCTATGTCAGGGTTAAGGTAGTTCTTCTCAAGGGTCAACAACTAATAGGACTCATAATTAATTACTTTATCTACCAGTATTAGAAAATCTACCAATACAATGCCATATGCATTGCAATACACTATATACCCAACTCTAGGATTAGGAATAATCATGATTTGAGCTAACGTAAACCACTTTTTATCTCTAAGAAGACTGTTTTAAACTATTATATCCATTAAAACATGACTCCCTTCATTATCATCACAGTTATGGGTTCTGTCATGTTAGAAATGACATGAATAATCTACTTCAGTACCCATCCTAAATAATAAAAATAAAAATACCAAACACATTCTTAAACCATACCAAAGACATTATTTCCTCAACCATCTCCAAATCTACTGATATTATTTCTTGATAAACCATTTCCCTAATAAATCACACCTCATATATCCAAAAGTTAAACTTCGAGTACTTTTCATAAATCTGTTGTTCCTGAAGCATGCTCAATATGATATTAATGTGTCTATAATGTGATTTTGAAGTCTTGGAATATACAAGGATATTATAAATGAACACAAAGATAAAGAAGTCCATTTATGGGTGAAATATCTTATTCATGACATCCATGAATAGTGTCAGGGCATTCATCAATCCAAAGGTCATAACGATATATTGATACAACCTTACCTCCTCCTAAGTGTTTTCTTCATTGTGTATTCCCCACTAACCTGAATATTATGGTATCTAGAATATCAATCAATATCTGAAAAACACTAGGATCTATTAAATTGATCAATCAAGTCATCAATTATTATAAATAGTAACATATTCATCATAGTGATCTGATTTAGCTTCTAGTATTCAACACAAAGCTGAATAATATAGTCCCCCTTTTTGGAGAACAATAGTGGAGCACCCAAGTGAAAGTTCATGGTATAATGAATTCTTTAGCCTCAAGATCATCTAGATTCCCCTTAAGTTATTTCAACACTACTAGTGTAACGAGATATATTGTAATTGATATGGTTCATGCACTATTCACAAGATCAATCTCAAACTCAAATCCCTAATATAGAGGAAACCCTGATAAATCCCCTAGAAATATATCTCGATACAAGTATACCGCCAGAGTGAAAGAGGAATGATTTGCCACTTGATCCATAGAAAGGATCATTTTTCAACCTGAATTTAAAACACTTCTCTATAATGAGGTTTTGTTCCCACTTTGAATTCCTTGACGTCCCATTCATTGTTCAACATGAAATTTTCCCATTTATGAGATGTGAAAGTTATGCCACCCCACTAACAATCGATTTGTTCATGGTAATCGGCCAACCATTCCATGAAATGTATCACTTCGAAACATTTCATATCTAAAATTATGAATCTTTAAATAAGCATGAATCTATAAACCACCATTAGGAAGTCTGAACATATATGATAGCAATCCACTTTATTATGTAGGATTCTATCGATGTGCACAAGCTCAAAAGGTAATTTAATCTATAAGTCCAACTCAATAACCAATTGAGTAGATATGAAAAAATGGGATGATCCAATATCTAACAAAGAAATTGATAGTGTAGAATAAATCTGGACTATACCTTGCACTATGGAAGGTCCATCTTAACCATCTACTAATGCCAAAAAACAGAAAAATCTCTTCCATACATCACTCTATGATTCCATAGAGGCTCCTGAGTCACCTAGTTTACTAAAGATTATGGGTTCATCACCTAATACGGATGTCTTGATCCTACTCATACAAAACTTATACTCAATTCCCTATCAAAAAACCACTTGAGATGCTCTGTTAGGCCACACCAGTGAGAAGTCTTGGGAGAATAGGTATTTTCATTGAGAAAATTTCCCCTCCCCTCATAATTATAGCACTTAGAAGAGTTACTCCCCATAGATGGATTTGAGGAACCAATTCTATACTCTAATAGATAACCACCACATGGGTTTCCATTCCCAGACTTCCTCTTCCTATTCCTAGAAAAGGATATTGAAATTTCATTAGGGAAAATACCTATCGACCCACCGATAGTTGGGAGAATTCATTTATCCTTATCTTCCTCAAATACCTTCTCAATCAACAGTTCCTTACAAAGATCTATAGCATAGTTCATTAGATCTAAGTTCCTAAAATGTTCCTTCAGTTTTCGTTGATGATAAATTTTAAACTTTCTTGGCTTATGTGAATTATTCCATATGAGAATATGAGAAAAGAAAAATATTTCTATGAAGAATTATGAATAATAAAACACTTTGATCATTCCTTATTGGAGATCCATGAATTCTAGTCCATATTCTAGGTAGATTATATCTAGAAAGAAATCCTTGAAGAATATACCCTTACATGTCTCCCAAATCATCCTTTAACATCAACCCACTTATAGCATGACATCCCACCATCATCAAGTTGTTCCTTGAAGTATAATGGTCACCATTATAACCTTTAGATCCTATAGGGTCTCTACTAAGTCAAAAATACTCTCTACAACCCATATCTTATCCTATGTACCATAGGTTACACCACTACTCTATAAGGATGGGGGTTCTAGAGGTGAATTTTACAAGAATAATCGGCCATCAATGGCTCACCCTTGTGGACTCCCCAGCCCCAAATAATCACTAGTCAAAGGATTCTAGGATGGATTGATTATATAAATACCCTACTTTTTCTTTCATGACTATTACATCATTTTAAAGATAAACATAACAGTTATACATTAAAGGATTGAAAGTTTTATTATCGTGGGAATATTTGGATCATACATCACTTGTATATAATAAAACATATATATATATATATCCTTCCTTATTATCCTTCTAAAAGCATGAATTCTCCTTATAATAGGTATTCACCTGAGGATATACATAAGAGAAAGGGGGTGTGCTAAAATCCCAGTAAGAGGAGGAATAAGGGACATGAATCAATATAACATGGGTGACAATAATAATCATCATCATATCATAAGAATAATATCATCATCATAATCATGAGGTAAATATTTGATAAAGGCAGGGAATGTGGAAATGTATAAAAATGAAACATCATGTTATAGTGGTCAAATACTACACATAGTTGTCAACAAAGATTGCTTCATGTTCATGCATAATGTATGTGAATAATTATAACATAATCGTAATAAACAATCTTATAATAGTGTTCACGCATAATACACATTATCTATTGATATACATCACATTAACCAGTGCATTTTAGGGCTATATAATTCCTGGCCCACCCATCACATTATAATATTTACATAAGCATGCATGTCATATAGAACGTATAGTAATTATAGTCGTGAAATAACCCATGGAATGGAATTGTTTTTATAAAGGTTTCATAATTTATTATTTAATGAATAAACTTGGTGTTCCAAAATGAAAAGGTAGCACATATTCATCATAAAAATCACCATTCTTGAGTGAATAAGAAACAACACAGGAGGAGTCAAAGATGTTCTTCAGAAAGAAAAGTATTTTTGGAAAATATTTTTATTTAGATTATAAATCAGGGTGGAAACAGCTATATCCCCAAAATAAAATTTAATAATAGGGAAATAATTTTTAAGGAACATTGGAGGAATATCTATACTGAAAATGATGTGAAATAGGGATAACCTAAAAAAAGTGTGTTGGGTTAGAGAGTCTCTTTACCATAATTCCTACTTTATTTTTTCATAGTTATCAATTATAATTTTTCTTTTGTATTTATTAATTTATTTTTATTAAATTGAAGCATTTTGATATCATTTTGTTCTTAGAAAATTCTCATTTTGCTTCGATTTCATTATTTTGTTCAATGAAATTTATACATAAGTCTAATAAATTCCATAGTATTAAAATAATAAAATTTATACATTTATATAAAATAAGTAATTTATTATTACTATACATTATTTAGGTGATAATAAAGATTTTATAAACATCTTCATTAGATGTTAATTGATTATTAATAAGAACATTGTCCAAATATGAAGAAAAAGAGGTATAAAATTAAAATAAATCAAAAATATAATTTATAAAGTAGGTTAAAATAATTAATATAATTTTAAAATTATTTATAATTTAATATTAGAATATTTTATTTTTAAATAGATTGGTAAAATATAGACAAGAAAAAGAAAATGAGAGAAAAGTTTGAAAAAAACTTACTTGTTCCTTAGTCTGTCAAATCTCGTATGTAACTAGACTTGCTTGATGAATGGATTGGGTTTATTCAAGAACTTCCCTAAGGTTGATAATGGATTAATAAATAGGTTTTGGGATGAACTTTGTCTTTGGAATGTGTGAGGAGATTGGATTACTAAGGGAAGGGAGAGGGGTTATTTATACTTAAGGAGAGAGGCATGTTTAGAATAAAATATTATATCATAGGTAAAACTTGTAATAGTGAATTTTTTACAATTTAAATCATATATAAATATAATAAAATACTTTTTGTACTTTAAACCCCTTTATAATTTTAATTCACTTATATTATTAAAACAATGTTGAAAAAACATTTGTTATTTTAAGGGATCACTTTTGACTTAGGTTTTGGAAAATGATTTTTAGGTTTGGAAATTATGCTTATGGTATTTTAATGAATCATTTATGAAAATAATTATTTTTTGGAAAAATTCAATATCTAGTAATGATTTATTCATTATAAAATCATGAATGGTGTAATTTATGATAAACTGGTTATGTGTAAAACTATATTTTTATTATTCACCTAAAATTTGATGCATTTTATATAATTACCAAAATATCACCCTTGGACAATATCAACAAGAAGATTTCAAAAATGATATTAATTTTCTCAAAATAAATTTCTATCATGTTTAATTTTAATTTTAAACATAAAAATTTTTATTTTTATGAATTAATTTAAAATAAAGTTTATTAAAAATGTTCCTGTATTTTCTTTGAGTTTTTTAATCATTAAATTTATTACAATATTTAAATTTTCTTTTATTAATCATTATAAATATTATTTATATTAAACTTATTATTTTTTTAGTTAAATTAAAATTCCAACAGTTGGGTTAATAGTCCCAATAGTCAGGTTACAATTCCCATTGATTGGGTTACAATTCCAGTGGTCACATTAATAATCCAACGGTCACATCACCTCCTATAAATTCCGCTTCATTATTTCAATCGATATTCACTAAAATTCCTCACAATGTTTTATATTCCTATTTTTTCTAATTTTTATTAGTTTACCAATATTTATTTTATTTCAATAGTGTTATTTGTGAGAGGATTGATTCTTGCGGATTGGGGTGATCCATATTTTCCCATTGTAGTTTTTTTATTTTCTATTTTTTCCCCTTTGTATATTTGGAATTTTAATGGGATTACTCTTTGTCTACTGTAATGATTTTCATTAATGAAATCTTGTTTTTTTATTTTCTATATGTGTTTTATTTGTAAAATACTTTATAATATAATATAATGGAGATTTATTTCTAAAGAAAAATTTTATTTATAAACTCTATGTTGTTATGTTCTTTCCCCTTTAGAAATTTCATCCCTAAAATTTCAACCCACGTTCTCAGTTGATAATATATGAGGGTACTTCGATTTCATTGTTTTAACTAGTTATCATGATGCATCTTCATATGGTTCTACCAGAAAACAATAACAAGGTGGGTCATATTATTTCATAGAACTTTTCCTCTATGGCCCAAGATCTTAACTGACTACTCTTTATATGATAGGTCATTCTCCAATTGAATCACCTCTAGATTTAGTACATATTAGGGGTTAGGTTTGTGATTCATTAGGATAGATTAATGGAACATGTTAGGAACTTGAGCCATATTTTGTGGAAGTTCAAGTCGAAAGGTCACTGATCCTATGTGATCAAGGATCTCAAAGGGCCAATTTTCGAAGGAATAATAGTTACCTTATTTCCAAACATAATGACTCACATTATTATATTTTAAAGAAACCATTTTCCCAAACTTCAAACTCTAATTACATTTGATGGTTGTTATTATAGATCTTTTTGAAAATATGAGAAACTTTTATATGTTGTTGGTCATCTTTTACCTTCTCTACCATCTCTTTCACAATATTAGGTCCAAGTAGCTTTTATTCCACAAGTTAATCCCAAAAATTAAGAGTTCTAAATTATTTCCCATACAGATCTTCATATGGATCTATATGAATACTCGATTGTAAATTATTTTTATATGAGAACTCATCCAATGGGATATATTTATCCCTCCTCATTTAAATTCCATTGAGTAGTCTCCTAACATATCCTCAACAATTAGAATAGTCCTCTCTGATTAGTCATATTTTGGGGTGATATGATGTATAGAAATTCAATATTCATATCATATTAAATGCTTCTCCATGATATTGAAGTGAACCTTGGATCATGATCAAATATGATCGAAATGGGAACCCCATGTATCCTCACCGCCTACTTTATGTATATCTTGGAAATTTGTTCGAGTAATAAATCTTCCCTAATGGTGATGAAGTGGGTATTCTTGATTATTCGATTCACTATAGCTAAAATATCAATATTTCCTTTGGATTTATTTAGGATACAAGAGAAAAACCCATAGTGTCATTCTCTCATATCTATGTTGGTATAGGCAATGGTTTCATCAACCCTTTAGACTTCTGTCACTCTGATTTTACTTGTTGACATACTAAGAACGTTGAGATATACTCAGCAATATCTATCTCAATGTTTTCCCATCAGAAGTTCTCTCGAAATTCATGGTACATCAAGTTTACTTTCAGGATGGATAGAGAAATATGAGCTATGTGCATTATCCAATAGCTCCTTCTTTATCTTAGGTTATTAATGAACACAAATCCTATTTCCAAACTATAGACACCATCATCATTGATATGGAATTCATGAATCTATGCTTCTTTCACATTCTTTTGAATCTACAAGTAATACTTTTGTGCCTCCTTGGTCTTTTCCTAGATAGATGGTATCGACATAATTTGGTAAAGGTAGTATGTATTCCCTACCATTATGATTTCTATATCCATCCTTTATATATCTATGATGATAGGGACTTTCTCAATATGCATCATGGATAGAATAGTAAGTTCTTTTCTATTAAGATAATCAACTACCTTGTTTGTCTTTCCCGTATGGAAGTGAATTGAGAAATCATAGTCCTTGATCAGATCTAACCATCTACTTTTACACATGTTGAGATCATACTTTGTGATTATATACATTAGACTCTTCTAATTGGTATATATGTCACACTTCTCACCATAGTGGTAGTGCTATCAAATTTCAAGGCAATGATCATTGGTGAAAACTCCAGATCAATTGTCTGGTAGTTTTTCTCATGAATCAAAAACTATCTTGAGTAATAGGCTATCACTTTTTCATTATACATGACAACAAAAACAAAGCCTTTATTTGAAGAATGGTTTTATATCACAAATCCTTGTCCATTTTTTGGCAGTGTGAGTACAAACATAGTGATTATCCTCTTATTGAGCTCCTCAAAGAATTCCTCACATTCTTATATCCATATATAATTTACCCTTGTTCATGTTAACTTATTTAAAAAACTAGAAAATCATGAAAAATTTCTCAAAAAACATCATTAATATCATAATAATCCATAAAAACTACAAAGTTTTGTGACACTGGTAGGAAGGAACATTCATAAATTACTTTTGACCTTAAATGGTCCATAAATATTCACTCAATTTTGATCACATGCACCACTAATGTGACTTAATGCGTCAAAAAGTCACACTTTTTGAACATAGTCTATATTTTATCCTTCCTTAATGTCATTTTAACAATCCTTAGATACCCTTCTTATTCCTATTCTCTCTTGTAGTAAATAAGAATATCATCAATAAACACTGCCAAAAAATTTCAAAGTATTCTAAAAATATTCTATTAGTCAAATCCATGTATATGGAAGGGTAATTAGTAATTCCTAAGGGAATCAGTATGAACTCATAGTTCCCATACCATGTTTGGGAGGATGTCTTATGAATAACACCCTTATTAACCTTCACCTGGTGATATCTAGAATAAAGATTCGCCTTTGAGAAGTACTGAGCTCCTCAATGTTGATCAAACAATTCATTAATCCTCGGAAGGGTAAAAAAAATTATTTATCTTGTTGAGCTCCTAGTAATTGATAAACAGCCTTATTGATCCATCCCCCATGGTGATTCACTAGGGTGTATAAACCCTTGTTCCAAATTCTCTTACAGCTGCTTCTTTAACTCCTCCAGTTCGATTGGGGCCATCCTATAGGGAAATTTAGAGATTGGAGTTTCTATAGGTATAAATTCAATTGATAACTCTACCTTATAATCTTGGGGAATTTTGGGAAACTCTTTAATAAATACATCTGTGTATTCCTTCAAAATAAGTATTTCCTCTGGTTCATAACCCTCCTTTGAATCAATAATTTGGGGAAGGTATGATTATTTATAGGGTATCTACACTCACACCATTGAGGTATTTTACAAAGGATATCCATGATATTCATTTCATTTTTAGATGATCATGGGATGGTTTAGAATATGAAAATTTATTTCCTTTTCCTGATAGGTGATGTGTTCTCTATATAAAAAAATCTAATCCATCCCCAGTATAGTGTCTAATTCCATCATGGGAAGGATTACGAGATTTGGTGTAAGAATATTCTAACATATTTTAATAGGAGAAGAGTCGAAAACTTTATTTTAATGATTTCACCACTAAGTGTTTTAAATATATCTCTATTTCATGTTTCTGGGGATTCGATTCAATATTTCTAACAAACATACAGGTCATGAAGGAATTAGTAGAGCTTGAATCAAATTAAACTTTTTTCATTCATGATTTAATAGGATTTTTACCTTGTATAAATTCATTCTCATGCTCCACTTTAGCTATAGTGATGTAATTAGATTTTCCTTTATCCTTTGGATTTAGAGGTTGTTGATATTGATTACCCTTAAGGGCCCATGGTTTAGTGCAATGGCTTGCATAATTACCTTCCTCCCTACAGTTGAAGCATTAAACCATGGGTGGTTACTTAGGAGGTTCCATCCATTTCTCTATTACGTTGGACATATTCTTCTTTTCTCTTCTGAATTCATGAGTTTAGTAACCCTCTCTCCCACACTTTAAGCATTTCCATGTCCCTTTGAGGCAATTCCCATGATGTTTATTCCCGAATTTTTGATATGTGGGTAGTTGGATCCTCTTTCCTCCTTTTTTATTTGATCCACCATATTTAAATTTCATTATTCTCTTCTTATCACAATTACCATGAAACAATTATATAAATTTCATTGCTACATTTAGAACACATCAAACTAGTTCTTCATAACTCTCCAAGTATCAGATAGCTAGATCCTTTCGAAAGTGTGGTTTTAAACCACTAATGAATTTATCTATTTTTATATAATTATTGATAAAAAACCTGAATCACATATTTCAATCCTTGTGAATTTTTACTTGTAATCCTTGATATATTCACCTACCTTTTTCTTCAACTATATGAATTCTCTCTCCATCTTTGTTTGAAGAGTTCAAGGGAAATACTTGTTAAGAAATATTTTCTTAAATTCTTCCCAATACATCCATTCTATTTTATCCTCTAGCTTGGTGTTATTTATTAATTCCCACCATCGATTAGCTTCTCCATATAAATGATAGATA
Source organism: Viscum album (assembly GCA_963277665.1). Classification (NCBI taxonomy): domain Eukaryota; kingdom Viridiplantae; phylum Streptophyta; class Magnoliopsida; order Santalales; family Viscaceae; genus Viscum; species Viscum album. The sequence continues at coordinate 1,377,241,750 of OY728120.1, read as the reverse complement.
GTAAGACTCACCTTATCTTTCTCAGAATAGTAGACCATAGAAAAGACATTGTTCATTGAGTTAACCCACTATTCCAGGAAAAGTTGATTGTAAGATCCACTAAATGTTGATGGTCGTTGCCATATAAAAGACTCAATATCCAGTTTCTCCTTCTTGGTAGAAGGAGGACATTCCACATGCTTTTGGTTATTATTAATATCCTAAGACATCTAGGTAATAATTTCCATAATTTTTTAAACTCCTCCTCCCATGGCATTGGGTTTTTCATTTATACAATCATTCCATTGTCCCTTATACAGGTTATTGGAATAGTTTCTCTTGGTTTCCACAATTTTCTAAAATAGAAAATGTTTGAACAAAGCATAAGTCAAAGAATCATGAATAATTAATTTCTTTGTGAAAAACAAGTCAAAATAATATCTTTTGGGATCCCTTTGTAACATCCCAAGGTTTTCTAAAAATAAATTTAAAATGCTTGAAATTTTGTGGTATATATTTATAAGTATCCTTTAAACATAATTTTATTTCTTCTATGATTTGAATTTCAAGAAACTGTCATCTACAATTGTGTTCAGTATGTTATTTAGAGTCTGATGAAACAAACTTGTTTTTTTGGTGAATAGTAACATGCCCTTATGAATAGTAATATGAATAGTAATATGACCTCATGAATAGTAAATATTATTATTATTTTATTTTCCCATGGAAATAGGATAATGGGATCTTAATTAATTTTCCAATGTCACATAAAACTAATTACACTTCAATATTGTTATTTTTAGAATTAATTGTGACCTTATTTAAAAATTAAATTAATAATATTTAGAAAATTATTTTTGAAAAATGGAGTTCACTTTTGAATTCTACACGTCGAAAAATGGTAGGGGTAAATTTCTGGTATTTTTCTGAAACTCTTGAATTTTCAGTGAATAGTGAAATACGATAAAATACCGTATAATCAATTTATTAGTAAATATGCACTATTTATGACATCATAAGTGACTCAAGGCCACTTTATTAGAAATCACATGATATTATCACTATTTAGGGCCACTTGTTTTGATATTATTCATAGTCTTGATAAAAATATTATAATAATGATTAAAATAATCTAAAAAACTTCCCCTCCTCCACTATAAACACCACCCTCACTCCCCTCTTCCTCCCACACCTCTCAAGCCTTGAGAATTGTCTAAATTCTGCCAAATTACCTCCCCAATCTTCTTCCCCACGTCCTAGAGCTGCTGGTCTCACCAAAAGACCAAGACCAAAGCCCTGAAGGAGGATCTCAAGGAGAAGAGATCAAGAGGTAAACATCCTCTTTCATTTTCATTCTTTTCTTCCATTTTATGTTATTCTCTTCCTTTCCCTTTTTATTTTGTTGGGATATTCCATTAAATATTTCCCCTTACTGTCCAAAGTTTTTATGATGATTAGATATTCCATTCCTCTCATCAATCTTGTTTTTATGAAATTTTAAGAGACGTCGTTAGGCTGTCGAATTTTTGTAATAAATTTCTCATGTTTTCTTCATTTCATGATTCCTTTCTCCTCTTTCTTCACCCCCCTATTATCCAAGAGGCATGAAATATCTAGAATCATGTATATTCTGGATGTTTTCATGTTTATGGAAAATTAAAAATCATTATTCCTCTCCTCTCTCACTTATTTAAAGAATCAAAAAAAACATTGTCCATTTGTGTCGAATTACCGATATCGTGGATAATGTATTTTCAATTTCCATTAATTCTTTCAAGTATGGTTTTGAAACCATTTATATGGTTGAACCAGGTTATAAGATATGTTTTATGACTCATATAAGGTTCTGTAATTCTTTTGTACTCATGATTCAAATTTATAAGACTAAATGAAGTTGTAATTATCAAAGAACCGCTTAAATGATCTAAACAAACATAATTAATGTTTTAACTTATTAATCATAATCATATAAAGAATAAAAGTGATAAATGGTATAAATTATGGTACTTGAAATATGTAGATACTACTCCATTCCAATTCTGGAGTTTCACTTCCGATCAACAAGAACGATTCATCATGAACCGATCGTGAAAATCACAAAAGAACTCACCCAAAATAATGCAAGGAACAAAATACTAACAAATAAGGGGTGAAATGAGGTTATGAAATGACCATATAAGATGTTATAAACATGAAAATGTTTCTGTAAAATACTAATAACACTCTTTTAACCATTATACAGGAGGTTTAAACAATTTGTAAGTAATACAAGCCCAAGGTAAGGGAATTCTTAACCCGATTTCCATTCTTTGGGTTAACATTCTACTTTATAATTTATGTGCTATTTAAATTGTTTGTGTGATGGGTTTTGTTTATATTATGTTTCATTATGTGTATTTACAGTTTATATACATATAAAATCCACTCTATTAAGCCTCACTTCAAATATATAATGTTTATAAGGGACTTTTCTTCTAAAATCCTCTTTTAAAATTCTGTTTTATAAGATTCAAAGGAAATTTGTTTATGCTATTGTTTATGTTGTATGATTATGTTTTGGTTATTGGGAATTATTTATGATGAAGTGTGGGACCTATATTTCCCTCCAATGCATTGGGTATGAGTAAGTTGGAGGTTGGACGTATGGTTACTCCAAGTGTAACTGTGATGGTAACACAAAGTAAGGTAGCCGTGAGGGTTACAAATTTTAAGGTAGCCAAGATAGTTACAAGATTATGTAAGTAATGCCCCAATATACCTCTATGATTATAATTATGTTTGTGTGGATCTTGTGTAAATTTCATATTATGCTAAGTAAGATTTTATGGGTGGAAACCATGTCTTTTGAAAATGTTTTCATACGTCATGCGTATTCATGGACTAATGTGATTTTTCCTTCTTTTTCATACCTTACTGAGATTTTGTGATCATCCCAAGTTTTTAAATGATTTTCACACGTTAATGGATGATTAATACAAGGAAGGAAGACATTTTAAATGTTGAAGAATTGTCAAGGGGTCTTGTTTTATGTTTTAATGTTTTATATTCTAAGGAAAATGGAAACTGATTTTATGGTATCCACTTTGTAACAATGTGTAATGTTATGAATGTTTTGTCTTAATTCTCTAAAGCTCTAAACTTGAAAAGATCCTCAATGTAAAATGAAGTGTTTTCTTGATTAAATTCAATATTATGTATGAAATAAGTGCGGGTCATTATAGTTGGTATCAAAGGAAAGGTTTAGACAACTTTAGGGATTATAAGTTTTCATTAAACATATGGTTAGTATGTATGTTTATTCTTTATGTTAAATCCTTGTTTTATAACTTTTCAGATTAAGGAAATTCAGTTACAAGTGGAAGGAGGAGGATCTCAAATGACATTCCTATCTCTTCCCGATGACTTGCTTGCCATAATTATTGCAAATTCTTGTCGAGATGACATTGAAACCTTTTCTAACATGCAACTCACTTGCAAGCAACTGTTTGAGATATCAAACACCTCCATTATACCTCGATACCATCGTGGATCATGGGTTGTTTTTAGACAAATACTATTTTCACAATATTCACATAATTTCAAGAAACGTAAATATTATCAAGGTATTTTCAAATATTTTACCGTATCACAAGAATTTGAAGCATATTATGATTTTAAAAATGGTGCTGAGGAAGGAGACCCCTGTGCAACCTATTTATATTTGCTTTTAAAATATAGTCTCACATCACATACTTATGGTATTTTAAAAGGACCAATAATAGAAAGTTTCAACTCAATTTCGGTCCGACTATTTTATAGAAATCATGTTTTATCAGATGTTTTGGAATTATATGTCATACATGATTATTTTCCAAAACTGTTTTTCTGTGAACACCCATATGACCCATGTTGTACGAGGTGTATTTGGATGGAGGAAGCAAATGATTTTGAAGGATCTCTAAATCATTTTTGTAATGCATGGGACTTCTACCTACGTGAAAAAGATGACGATGAAACCGAGTGGACACCTTGATCAAGGTACCCTCACTTGTTTAATAAGTAAATAAAATTGCGAGGACGCAATTTCAAGAAGGTGGGGATAATGTAACATCCCAAGGTTTTCTAAAAAGAAATTTAAAATGCTTGAAATTTTGTGGTATATATTTATAAGTATCCTTTAAACATAATTTTATTTCTTCTATGATTTGAATTTCAAGAAACTGTCATCTACAATTGTGTTCAGTATGTTATTTAGAGTCTGATGAAACAAACTTGTTTTTTTGGTGAATAGTAACATTCCCTTATGAATAATAATATGAATAGTAATATGACCTCATGAATAGTAAATAATATTATTATTTTATTTTCCCATGGAAATAGGATAATGGGATCTTAATTAATTTTCCAATGTCACATAAAACTAATTGCACTTCAATATTGTTATTTTTTGAATTAATTGTGACCTTATTTAAAAATTAAATTAATAATATTTAGAAAATTATTTTTGAAAAATGGAGTTCACTTTTGAATTCTACACGTCTAAAAATGGTAGGGGTAAATTTTTGGTATTTTTCTGAAACTCTTGAATTTTCAGTGAATAGTGAAATACGATAAAATACCGTATAATCAATTTATTAGTAAATATGCACTATTTATGACATCATAAGTGATGCAAGGCCACTTGCTTCGAAATCACATGATATTATCACTATTTAGGGCCACTTTTTTTGAGATTATTCATAGTCTTGATAAAAATATTATAATAATGATTAAAATAATCTAAAAAACCTCCCCTCCTCCACTATAAATACCACCCTCACTCCCCTCTTCCTCCCACACCTCTCAAGCCTTGAGAATTATCTAAATTCTGCCAAATTACCTCCCCAATATTCTTTCCCACGTCCTAGAGCTGCTTGTCTCACCAAAAGACCAAGACCAAAGCCATTAAGGAGGATCTTAAGGAGAAGAAATCAAGAGGTAAACATCCTCTTTCATTTTCATTCTTTTCTTCCATTTTGTGTTATTCTCTTCCTTTCCCTTTGTCTTTTTTTGGGATATTTCATTAAATATTTCCCCTTACTGTCCAAAGTTTGTATGATGATGAGATATTCCATTCCTCTCATCAATCTTGTTTTTATGAAATTTTAAGAGACGCCGTTAGGCTGCCGAATTTTTGTAAGAAATTTCTCATGTTTTCTTCATTTCATGATTCCTTTCTCCTCTTTCTTCACCCCCTATTATCCAAGAGGCATGAAATATCCAGAATCATGTATATTCTGGATGTTTTCATGTTTATGTAAAATTACAAATCATTATTCCTCTCCTCTCTCACTTATTTAAAGAATCAAAAAAAAAACATTGTTCATTTGTGTCGAATTACCGATATCGTGGACGATGTATTTTCAATTTCCATTAATTCTTTCAAGTCTGGTTGTGAAACCATTTATATGGTTGAACCAGGTTATAAGATATGTTTTATTACTCATATAAGGTTCTGGAATTATTTTTTACTCATGATTCAAATTTATAAGACAAAATGAAGTTGTAATTATCAAAGAACCACTTAAATGATCTAAACAAACATAATTAATGTTTTAACTTATTAATCATCATCATATAAAGAATCAAAGTGATAAATGATATAAATTATGGTACTGGAAATATGTAGATACTACTCCATTCCAATTCTGGAGTTTCACTTCCAATCAACAAGAACGATTCATCATGAACCGATCGTGAAAATCACAAAAGAACTCACCCAAAATAATGCAAGGAACAAAATACTAACAAATAAGGGGTGAAATGAGGTTATGAAATGACCATATAAGAAGTTATAAACATGAACATGTTTCTGTAAAATACTAATAACACTCTTTTAACCATTATACATGAGGTTTAAACAATTTTGAAGTAAGACAAGCCCAAGGTAAGGGAATTCTTAACCCGATTTCCATTCTTTGGGTTAACATTCTACTTTATAATTTATGTGCTATTTAAATTGTTTGTGTGATGGGTTTTGTTTATATTATGTTTCATTATGTTTATTTATAGATTATATACATATTACATCCACTCTATTAATCCTCACTTCAAGTATATGATGTTTATAAGGGACTTTTCTTCTAAAATCCTCTTTTAAAATTCTGTTTTATAAGATTCAAATGCAATGTTTTTATGCTATTGTTTATGTTGTATGATTATGTTTTGGTTATTGGGAATTGTTTATGATGAAGGGTGGGACCTATATTTCCCTCCAATGCATTGGGTATGAGTAAGTTGGAGGTCAGCCGTATGGTTACTCCAAGTGTAACTGTGATGGTTACACAAAGTAACGTAGCCGTGAGGGTTACAAATTTTAAGGTAGCCAAGATAGTTACAAGATTATGTAATTAATGCCCCAATATACCTATATGATTATAATTATTTTTGTGTGGATATTGTATAAATCTCATGTTATGATAATTAAGATTTTATGGGTGGAAAGCATGTCTTTTGAAAATGTTTTCATACGTCATGCGTATTCATGGACTAATGTGATTTTTCCTTCTTTTTCATACCATACTAAACTTTTGTGCTCATCCCAAGTTTTTAAATGATTTTCACAGGTTAATGGATGAGTAATACAAGGAAGGAAGACATGTTAAATGTTGAAGAATTGTCAAGGGGTCTTGTTTTATGTTTTAATGTTTTATATTCTGAGGAAAATGGAAACTGATTTTATGGTATCCACTTTGTAACAATGTGTAATGTTATGAATGTTTTGTCTTAATTCTCTAAAGCTGTAAACTTGAAAAGATCCTCAATGTAAAATGAAGTGTTTTCTTGATTAAATTCAATATTATGTATGAAATAAGTGCGGGTCCTTATACCCTTTGTTTAGAATTATTCTAACACAAAGATTATTAGATTTTTACCTCTACATAGCCTTATCCTAATAGTTTTGACTAACGTTGTCTAATCCTAATTTATAAATTAACTAATGAATACTTATAATACCAACTATATAACCCCTACTTTTTCTTACATGGCTATTACATCATTTTAAAGACAAACAACATAATATTTATACATTCAAGGATCAAAAAGGCTTAGTATCACGGGAAAATAAGGATCATACATCACTTGTAAACAATAAACCATAAATAATTATTTGATTCCTTCTTCATTATCCTCCTAAAATTTCACTTTCACCTTATTAAATATAGTCACTTAAGGATAAACATCAATAAAATATGGTGAGCTAAAAGTCCAATAAGAGGATAAATAAGGTTCATGAATCAATATAACAAGGGTGAGTATAATCATCATAAAAATATCATAAACATAAGATCATAATCATAATCACAAGGGAAACATTTGATAAAGGAATGTAATTTGGCAATGTAGAAAAACAAAACATCATGTCATAGTTTCCAAATACCACACATAGTTTTGAACAAAGCTAGTATCAAGTTCACACATAACATATGTGAAAAATCATAACATCATCATTTTGAACAAATATAGAACCATTTAAATCAATAATACACATTATATCATGAGATATATATCATTACCCAATTCATTGGGTGGATATATAATTTTGGTCCTACCCATCACCTCATAGTATTTACATAATCTTACATGTCACATAGAATGTATAACACTCATAGTCTCAGAATGATCCATGGAATGGATTGGTTTTATAAGAATTTCACAATGCATGATTTCATGAATAATATTGGGGTTCAAATATTAAAATTGGAAAACATATTTTCCATAAACATTATCATTCTTGAGTGGATAAGAAACATCTCAAGAGGAGTAAAATATGTGTTTTGAAAAGAAAAGTCTTCGCAGAAAATCATTGTATTTTGATCATAAATCAAGGTGGAAACATGTATATAACTTAAATAAAAGGGAATTTTAATGAAATTATTTTTAAGGAACATTATAGGAATATTATTACTAAAAATGACATGAAATAGGTATAACCAAAAGAAATGGATTTGGGTTCAAGAACCCCCTTATATTAATTCCTATTTTATTTTTTCCCTTTTCTGTCTCCAAGATAATAAACATAAGTTGATTAGAAAATTAAACCATTAATTAATTATTTTAATTTTTTACTATTTATAAATTATAATAATTTTTTATATTTTTTAATTTCCATTAATGAAATTGAAGTGTTTTGAAGTCATGTTTTCCTATAAAAATCATTTTTCTTAAATTTTTCTATTTTTTTCAAGGAAATATATACCTAAATAGAATAAAATATAGAAATTTAAAACAAATATATTTATAGATTTATATATAATAAATAATTTATTTTTTCCACCCATTATGTTGGTAATAATAAGAAATTTGGAAACATCTTCACCGGCGGTTAACTGACTGTTAACAAGAATGTTGTTCAAATATGAGAAAAAGTAGGTATAAAATATAAATACATCAAAAATATAATTTTTACAGTAGGTCGATATAATTAATATAATGTTAAAATTGTGATTAATTAAATCTTAGAATATTTTATTTTGAATGAAACCGGTAAAATAGAGAGAAGAAGAATAAAATGAGATAACTGTTTGAAGAAAACTCACTCTTTCCTTGGTGTGGATTTTCTTATATGGGACTAGACTTCCTTGATGAATGGTGTTGGTATACTTGAGAACATAACTAAGGTTTATAACATATTATTAGAGAGTATTTGAGTATAAATTTTAATTTTTACACTTTTAATGGAGTGGTTTTCTAAGTGGAGAGAGAGGGGTTATTTATACCTGAGGAGAGGAGTATTTTTAGAATAAAATATTATATCAAAGGTAAAACATGTAATAGTGAGTTTTTGAAAATTCAAATAATATATCAACATAATATAATGTTTTCATGAATTTAAACCCCATTAAAATTTGAATTCACCTATTTTATTAAAAAAATAATGTTGAAAAAAAGAAATTTTCTATTTTAAGGGATCACTAATGACTTTAGGTTTTGGAAAAAGATTTTTAAATTTCGAAATTAAGTTTATTATATTTACTGACTCTTTTATGAAATTAAATATATTTTGGTTTAACCTTAATTTTTATAAATGATTATTTCATTATTACAATATTAATTATATAATTTACGATAAATTGGTTACATGAAAAAACTATATTTTTACGATTCACCTAAAAATTGATGTATGTCATAAAATTTCCAAAGAAAAATCACCCTTAAACCATTTCAATATTATTATTTCAAAAATGATATTCATTTTTCCAAAATAAATTTCTAATATAGGTAATTTTAATTTTTAATATAAAAATTACTATTTTTACGAAATACTTTTAAATACAATTTATTAAAAATGTGCCTATACTTTCTTTGACCTTTTTAATCATGATATTTATTATAATATTTATAATTTCTTATATTAAACATGTTAGATATTATTTTTATCACCCATTATTATTTTTTGGTAAAATTACTATTCCAACAGTCATGTTACTATTCCCAATTATCCGGTTACTATTCAAAACGGTCAGGTTACAATTCCAATAGTCGCATTACTATTCCAATGATCACATTACCTTCTAAAAATACCACTTTATTTATTCACTATTATTCCTCCAAAGTTTCTATATTTTTATTTTAAATAATATTTATTATTTTACTAATATTTTGTTTCTTCTTTATAGTGATTCTCATCGGAGGGGTGATTCTAGTATATTGGGGTGATCCATATTTTTCCATTTTAGTTTTTTTATTTTCTATTTTTTCCCTTGTAATTTTGGGAATTTTAATGGGCTTAGTCTTTGACTGATGTAAGGATTTTCAATAATGAAATAATTTGTTTTGGTTATTATATATGTTGTGATTGTATAATATTATAAAATATAATATAATACACATTTATTTCAATGGAAAAATATTATTTATAAACACAGGGTTGTTACAGGCCCTATTTATTAACTAATTAGAGTAACCAAAGGAGTATGTTCAATTACATCCTCCTTCTTAACATGAGGTGCAGGTGGATACATAAGACACCTAAGAGGCAGAATTTCTTGAAATTCTAGAAAAACCCAAATATAAAACTTTTAAATTAAATAATAAGACTGATTATAGAACATAGGAACGCACACAAGGGTTCATGATAAGGTTCAAACTAAGAGTATACCAAAAATAATAATGAATAACCCCTTAAGAACAACCCAAAATCCAATCTAGCCCTCCACTGCCTATAGGTTAGTCACAACAACATATATACACTCAAGAATATAACATAACAAGATCAAATAATACAATGCATCAAATAATCCACAAATATCACATATCACAATTTCAAAAGGAATTTAATTATTTAGGATCTATCTGATTCAATAAAATGATATATTTAATGTTATATTGCATGCCTATCATGATGTAATAGCACACACAAAATGCCAAAAATTACTACACAACATCATATGAATCACCCAAGGTGAATTTTAAACACAACTATAATCAAACAGTAAGAACACCAATTTATAATTTATGGATACTCATATGTCCTTTGTATAGTGATATATAGGAATTAACATAGTTTCCCTACCTGAGTCCCAATCAACCTAACTTTTGTCTATCTTATCCCAAATAAAATCAAAGAGAAGAAACATTTTAGTGAACACATATCCATAATACCATTTTTTAGCTCCCCAACCCAAACCACCATGTTCAATTTGAGATGTTGCATGACCTCATGTGTACCTCCCCATATGAAAGAGGAATCCAACTAGTGGTGAGGGCCTCTAGAATAACATAAGGATATTATTCCTTCAATACCAGTTAAATATTAGAGGAAAATAAAGGAAATAATAAAAATAATCAACAAAATAATTAATAAATCAAATACCATCATAGTAAAAACATAGAAAAATCAAAAATACTATATAGTTATAATATGGAATGTCAGGTATATAAACAAAAAATAAACAAAGGATCATAGTGTGCGATAAGTCCAATAAAATAGAACCAATAATAGACATCCAGTTTGAACTCCATCCAGCAACATCTTCATCCACCTGCTCAACCTTCTCAATCATCCACCACTAGTCCCTTTCCTTTCACCATATATCTATTCATGAAATCTATAAGCCCATAAAAATTACCAAGTATGGTGTGAGTACAATACTCAGTAGGACACCACCAATCACCCATAACATAAGTGCATAAGAGACACATGTGTATTCCATGAATGTAAAAATAATAGATAACAAAAAATATCACACACAATTACAAAGAATTTTTTAGGTCCTCAGAGATCATCTCTTCCTGATTCAATTCCATTTCATAATACACACCAACCACCTAACTAAAACATCCCCTCAATGTGTTATTCCAAAAACATGGATGAAAAATACCCCTTAACACGATATCCCAATGAAATATAACCACTCTTCTAACACATCCCACTCAAGGGATAGTCCACAAGGATCAACCTACAAACCCAACTATAGAAGATTGAACAACATCTCATACATAAGACAAAAGATGAAAATGTTAGTTCAATAATCATTTAAAATAATTAATGTATCTTAACAATGTAAATCTACATAAAAGAAACACAATCACTATTAAAAAATCAGTTGATTCAGCACCAATATAAGTCCTACAGGGCTACACATGCACACAAACAATCATGCTAAGAACCAGTAGAAAATATGCACTAATGTGAAGGTCTTATAACCTCATGTACAATGATGATTGAATACAAAGTTCATTTTCTGAGTCTCAAAATACCACCAGATCCTAGAACTAAACTTTATTTTACATTATTAGAAAATATAAGATCAAGTTCAAGAAGAAACCACACCCTAAATGTAGTACATGGTCAAACATATACATGACGATCCACTTCCAACAATGATATTGGTCAGATTGATGCGTAGATTCCAATTCCCTGAATTTGGGTTCTGATTATATCAATAATCAAACCATGCCAAAATATATCGATCTGATTAAAACTTATATGATCTAATCAATTTTGATCAAGTATAACAAAATAAGATCATTCTAGAATAAATGAGGACTCGTCAGATTGAAAGTGCATGACTGATCTATTGTTAAAAAATTGAATGGAATCACTGTAAGTAAAGGAGAACTCTCTAAATATCCATTATAGGGATCCTATATCACTATAAATCTATATAGTAAGTGAGAATGAGAGAAAAATGATTGGGGATTATTTTATATAAAATTTCAAACAAAGTGGTGGGACATACTACGTCATGTCCAATGGCACTAGAAAAATGAAAGCCTCAACTAGCAACCAAGTGGCTACTAGGAAGATCTAATTCTCATAGAATAACCACTGGATATATGGTTAACTCTAATAGTTCTTCGATGTGTTCTATTTAGAATCTCTTCTACCAAGGATTTGTACCAGTAAGCAGGGGGGATTATTGGAGTTCAAGAAGATACAATAAGTCCCCCATCCCCACCTCAACCCATTTCTAACCCACTAAACACACCCTTCCTATCTCTAAACACTTAAAACTATGATCAAAAATAATTTAAAAATTAGAATAGGTGTACCAAAAAGTAAATATGTTACACCTAGAGCCATAGCTTGATAAAGGATATGATCTTGCTAAAGAAGTTTCATCTTCTCTTTCTTCTTACTCATTGATCTCTACTTTTGAAGGCATGGGTATTTAATTAATAATTAGTGAAATTTTATTGTAATTCATTGAAATTATTCATAAGTAATACTATTTATTTTAATAGTAATTATAGTGTGATTTTAAATTCACTTTTATCATTTTCATTCATAAAAAGTACCAATTATTTACTAATCTGTGTATCAAAGAGTGATAGTAGTGGAAACATTATCTTTATATATCAACTGAATTACTAAAAATTTGAAAGTGTAATTGATACTTTTATCCATTAAAGAACTAATAATTTCCTCAATATTGTTCAAAAAATAATTTCTGATGAGATTGTACTGAGCTATATTGAACATTGTGAGGTAGTTAGGCCTTTCAACATTATTACTTCTCATTACTGGAAATTTTTTGATTTTATTAAGTTAGAAAAGAAAATATTTTAAATCAATTTAGTACCATATATATACCTTAATACTATCAATATTAAAGCCTCCTTATTTATCATTGTTGTTCCATTTTTTCTTCATATTTTTTATAAAATTTCCACCATCACTCTATTGCTTTGTTTTATTATTTTTTTGTTTTTTTTTCATTTATTTGGTTACACACTTCCATTTCTCCTTCCCTATTGATATGATACTATTCTTATCAACTATACTAGTTTCAGTGAGTTTAAAAATAATTTAATTTTTCTTGAATAAAATAATCTGTGGTCAAAATTTTGGCACCATTTCTATAGAAGGAATGTGTGACCAATTCAAATAAAAACATTCAAAAAAATTAATATTAAAAAAATACAAAAAAACATATAAAAACATATTTAAAAATTAAATTTTATAATAATGTTTTTTGTATGATGTTGTGTGTTGTTGTTACAATATTTATCACATTATTCTACATGAACACTATAACTTCTAATGAAGAAAATAAACTTTTAATTATAGAAATAAACAAGAATTACTTCGCCATTGAAAAGAAAAAAAACATAAAATGGAAAAAAAAATGGAATTTGAAAGTGCTTAAAATGAAAACCAGAACCTAAATATTATAAGTCCCATAGAGCCAGTCCTTAGGAGGCCTAGATTTAGATATTTTCAACTACCTTACACTTCTAAAAATCTGTAATGTATAATACTTACACCTATTTTGAGGAATTATTAAATCAGGAAATCACACCTCTCCATGAAACTTTCCCTTAATGTCTCACCCACCAAATATTCTCAAGAATTTATTACTGATTTCTATAGTTCTATTTAAAAAATTACCATGTTTGGATTGGGTTAATAGGAGTTAAGATTGAGGGTGATTCATTTTTGTCTCAATGGAAGTGATGGGTTCCAGTTTTAGAATTTATATGAGGATATTTTTAATACATGGGATTTGTTTTTCACCCCTTTTGTTAGTAAGTTTTATCCTAGGAACACAACCATATATTTTAGGAATAAGATTATTTGTTTGTTTATGGTTTTGAAGATGTATTTTATGAAACACAGTATAAGTTTATAGAATTACTTAGTAAATGTATGAATCACCAATTTTCATCCAATATTTTGTTGGATACCTTCTAAAATGGTCTTACACCATACAATCAAAATCTGGTTGATCAATCGTATAGTGGATACTTTTCAACTTGACTATTGAGAAGATTAAACAAATTTTTTATATATTATTTTAAAATTCACAGTATAATTTCACTAGTAACTAAGTGATTCATAGGGATAAAATCAATCCTCGTGTTGTTATAGTTATGAAAACACACTTAGATATAAAGGCATAAACTATGGAATTACTGGGCATAGTAAAAATTATTGTCCCAATTTTTACCTACCTATCTAGAATGAAAAGAGTGATTAGTGTATGGAATGAATGGATAGATATATAGAAAATAATGATTTAATATCAAACCAATACAATATAAGAAATAAAAATCACATAGACCTTTCTTGGAGAGATAAGGAAGTGATTAAATAGCCGGGTACCCCTACGTTCCAATCACATCCTAAACCTAATTTTCCAAATCATTATGGGGATGAGTCTTTAACATCTAAATACAGACTAAAGTGGATTATAGAGAAAATTTTTGGAGAAATTTTTTATTTAAAAAAAGATATGGATTCTATAATTCATATCATAGAACTTAAAATGGGTCAATTTTCTAGAGACATATAAGCGAGAGATAAGGTAAAACAATATATTATAACATTACTCAATATAAGATAAAATTTGATTTTTTTTCAACACTTTATCATGACTAAAAACACATTGGAATATTATGTAATAGTCTGGGGAAGTTGTACCAAAAAATTTGGAAGAATCTAAAAATGAAAATTTATAAAAATAAAAATCAAGAAAAAATTAGACATTAATATCCAGAATAAAATATGATGAACCTTCACATTAAGAAGAAAAATTAAAATTAAAAAAAATGGGAAATAATAAAATAAGGTTATAATAAATTTGGGTTTTATGAGAAGTTGATAAATCAACTTGTTTTAAAGAATTATCCCCCCCCATTCTCTTTCCCCAAAGATTCAAAACAAATATGAACTGGACTCCTTGAAATTTTATAAATGTTCAAAACATTCAGTATCAACATGAATTTTATGAATTACTTGAATAAAATACCTTCATATATCAAATTTATAAAAAAAATTATTAGAAAAAAATAGACTGGGGAGATTTACCCCCATTAATTTCACTGAGGATTGTAGCTCCATCCTATAAAAGTAGTTTCCTCTAAAGTTAATAGAACCTCGAAAATTTTTTGTTTATTGAAGAATAGGATAAAGTGATAATATCAATTACCTATATGACTTATAATCTAGAATAAATATTATTACTTACTCCTTGTTTAAAATTTTGGAACTTAGGGAGATGAAATCAATATATGTATGTCTGCATCAAGCTGATAGGTTAGTTACTTATCCTTGTGGAAGGGTAGGTAAACTTTTAGTCAATGTTGGAAAGATAAATTTTTTAACTGAGTTTGTTATTATTAAAATTAATAAGAATTAACCTATCATCCTGGGTAGACCTTTCTTAGACAATTTTGGAGATATCATTGATATATCAAAAGGAAAATTTACCTTGTATGCTGGTTATTATTGGGAAGAGTTCTATGTTTCTTAAGAGTCTCTACTTGTGGTAAATTTCAAACTGATTGATTTTTCGGATGATGTTTTTAGTGCTTTGGTTAGGAAGAAACTTCATGACCCTTTTAGTAACATAATAAAGGACTCAACCAATAATAATTTTAATACATGTTTTTTTGTATTTAAATCCAATCAAAAACTTGAAAGAATAGGGAAACATGATATCTATATTAGGACATTAATTTCTATGAATCATGAAATTGTTCATCCAAAACCAAGCCACTTTGTTTATAGTATTACTCAAGCTATAGAACACCATTCCCAATACTCCCTTACACCTATTTTGGGTTTATATTATCCCATCCCAATTACATATCTTTGGAAGTTTTTCAGTGGGTATTTTATTTGAAAATGAGTGTTTTTAAGTTTAGGTAAATTTTAATTTTGGTTCTTCCTCTTTGTAAATTAAAAATAAATATTAAAATCTTATTAAGAGTGTTAAAAATGAAATCTTGGATAGATTTAAAGATTTGGATAGTAGTATTGTTCATGAAAATTTAAGCTTCTTGGATGATGAATTTTCTATTCTGATGCTTAATAAATTCTTAGATGAGTTATGGGACTTTTATCCTACTTTGTATGAGTAATTTTTCTCTGAAAGTGATTCTATAGTTGACAGTGCGTAGGTTGTAGTAGATGTTTCACCTAATTTTGAGTTGCAGAATACCTTAAGTGTGGGGGGAATTTTTGGATTGAAGTTGGTCATTTTTAGGAAAACAATGGTTTTTTATCTATTATCTTAAATTCTTTGAGTGTAATTATTATCCCTAAAGCTTCTAGTCACAGGAGGATTAGTATTAAGACATTATAATTTTTAGAGATAATTTTTGTAGAATCTTATATATAAGAAATATTGAAATAACATGCCAAAATTTATATACTAAACAATAAATCCACAATAGTCAAGAGTTATACCCACTGAATGATAATGATAAAACTTTTGGAGGGTAAGTCTAAGTAGGGAGTTAAAACTAGCACTACATAGGAAAAACCCATGGGTTTTTATATTTTATTTAGTTTTTATTTTTAAATAATTGGCTATATCTCTATTTTATTATAACTCTAGAGCTACCCTTCCTCCCTTTAAATTGGTCTCATAATGAAATTTTCATAACCTAATTTATGATTTTTCATCACTGTCAAAAGGATCTATAAATATTGAATAACATGCATCAACCTCCTTTTAAATTTATCTCGGGTTACAAGAATTATTTAACATAAATTACCATATTTTATATTTTCTATTTTCATCTTTTAGGTAATGAATCTTGGTGTCCATATGGATTGTTTATTAAAAAGAGTTTATTTTTTAGAATAAAAAACATTATAAAAAATTCTATATAGTAGGGAAGTAATTGTTTTAATATATTTATCTTTAATTCTTACCTTTTTTAAATATTGCTATGAGTTTCATGGAATTCGCCACTAAAAATTAGTTTATAGAGTTCTATGTTATACTCTAAAATCTTAGTTAAGTATGTTGTTCATTACCACTAATAACTTTTTTATTGTTCTGCAACAGTAAAATGCATGGTATTTTTTTCTCTCCTTTGGAAGTCGTTTTTTAATTCATTATGGTTAAGAATGAATCATTTCTAAATTTCCTATTCCATACTAAACTATTTTTTATTGTATAATAGAATTATTATGCATGTTATAAATATTATTTTATTTAGAAAATAATTTTTGAATTATCTTGTGACCCAATAAAAGAATTATTCACTATTAAATTGAAAAACATTTTAAATTTAAATTGTTTTACTATTTCTTCCATATTTAGAATTCCAAATTAGGGAAATATTTAGATTTAAGGTAGGGGTTATTAAATGTTTCTAACTATATTTCAATGTTGAACACATAAAAACCCTATTAAATCTTTTCAAAATGTGTATATTATCAACCTCCACTTAGTAATCTTTAGTAGTTCAAAAAATTTCTTAAATATGAGTTTGCATGTGCCACTTTGATTAGAATTTTATTTATTACTTCATGTGTTTAATTGAGAACATAATTTTGTTTCCCACTTGAAAAAAAATTCTTCTCAAAACTTTATTTAGTAAAATCATTCAATCAATATTAACATTGAACTTTTGATTTGAATTAAATTTATAAGATATGCACCCAAATGGACTAGGAAATGAAAATTCTAATCTAGGTATAACTCTTTATTATTTTATTTTTTTTCTTTATTATTATAATATCTGATTGGATATTTTTGTTGTATGTACTAGTTATTAAATTATTTTTATTAATGAGGTGTTTATTTGTTCTCAGTTCCAAAATTATGTGATTCTTTTCTCCAAGAGGTAAATTGAACATTGAGATTTCAGTTGGATTTAAGTTTAATTGTGTTTAATGTTATTCAAAATTATCAATTTTAATCATTTTTACAACATGAAACACGTAACACCCTAACCCCAGAAGCCCAGAGTAGGTCAATTATTTTAATACATTGGCACGATACAAGGAATCATGTCCCGAAATATTGATTAGTTTAGTATCCTTATAAGTAATAGATGCATACATTAGTTTTACATTACATCATGAGATAAAAACAACAAAAAAAAATTCTCCCCATTGAAAACACTTATATCCCTTATCTTATCCATATAGGTCAACCATAAAATACTTCTTCACATCCTGGTAAAAATAAAACATAGAATGGGTTGAGCTCAATTGTTCAGTAAGGATAACAATATAAAATAAACTTTATAAATAAGCATAAACATTTAAGTCAATGTATAAGACTAGAACATAAACCTTTTACACATAAACTTGAGAATAATATGGAAAATATATATCATGAGTGGGATAGTTTTGTTCATGAATTTTTAGCTCCTGTGATGCATAGGCAACAACCCTATCATTCTTCATAAGAACACAACCAAGTCCTTTCATTGAAGCATCACAATAAATAACAAACCCATCATTCCCCAATGGTATAGTCAATATTTTATTATTAACTAATCTTCTCTTCATTTCTTCAAAACATTCTTCACACTCTTTTTTCCAAACAAATTTAACCCCTTTACGTGTGTTCTTGGTTAAGGGGTTAGCCAATCGGGCAAAATTTTGGACAAAATGTTGATAATAACCTGCAAAACCAATAAAAATTCATAACTCAATTATGCATGTCGATGATATCCATTCTTGGATTGCCTTGGTCTTTGAAGGATCAATAGAGATTCCATCATTAGAGATAATATGGCCATGAAATGAAATCTCCTGAAGCAAGAATTCACAAATGTTGAACATCCCATATAATTCATTTCTTCTAAGAGTATTTAAAATAGTGTGCAAATGATTTTCATGATCTTAATAGATTTTAGAGTATACCAATATATCATCAATAAATACCACTATAAAGTCATCAAGGTATTCCTTGAAAACTCTATTCATTATACTCATGGAGATAGAGGGTGCATTAATCAGTCCAAAAATGCATTACTGTAAACTCATAATGCCCATACCTGGTTCGAAATGTTGTCTTTGGAATGTCATCCTTCTTCACACACAACTGATGATATCCAGATCGAAGGTTAATCTTTGAAAAATATTGATCTCTATGAAGTTGATCAAATAAATCATCAATTAAAGGTATGGGATACTTGTTTTTTATTGTTATGGAATTGATATCCATTTAGTCAATGCACAACCTCATAGATCCATCTTTCTTATTAAAGAAAAGAAAAGGGGCTCCCCATGGAGAAACACTAGGGCGATTAAATACATTATTCCTCAACTCCTCTAGTTGTTTCTTTATCTCCACTAATTCCACAATTGTCATTCTAAAGGGGAATTCTATATGGGCCTGGAACCAGGAATTAAATTGATGGAAATCTCAATTTCTCGTTCTGGAGGATGTTGAGTTAAATCCTCTGTAAATACATCAAGATATTTTTTTACAATAGGTAAATCCTCTATTTGAAAATTCCTTTCCTCACCCATAGTTATTTCACTCTCCCCATCCCCAATAATTGAATTTAGTAGAGCTATAGGGGGTGGATCTAGATAAGAATCAGATGGTGACATTTCTTCTCTAAAGATGGGGTATTCCTTATCATCATCAAAAATTGTAACCACTTTCTTCTTATAATAAATTTTATCATCATGGTCTGAATGACAATCAATACTGATAATTATATCAAATTCAATCTTGGGTATGATGATGAGATCAGTGGATAAAGAACATTTATATGCCCTAATGGGGACTGATCCGCAAAACATTGTTGCTATGAAACTTCCCTTAGGAGTTTGGACTGATAACTCCCTTGTTAAATCAAATTGGAAATATCTAATTTTCTTATAAAACTGGGAAGATATGAAACAATATGATGATCCACAATAAAATGAAGCATTGTCTAAACTTGAGGAAACCATTAAATTACCTTCCACCATGTCTTTCGAAGCTTCAACCTCATAAGTAGTGATCGCATAATCTTGGCCTTTCTCCCATGACCTCTTCTGAGGTAAGTATCCTTGGTTCTTAGGAAATTCATTTTCATAATGCCCCATTTCTCTAAAATTGTATCATTCAACATTTACAGCCTCTTTCTTTCCTTTTCAATCACGAGCATGGTGGGCTTTTTCACCACACTTGTAACAGACTCTCATTCCCTTCAGGAAAGTACCAGGGTGTTTCTTCCCACATTTTCCACAGGAGGGATATTAAACATTTTTCTCCATCCCCTTATTTCCATTTCTATAGTGTTCAGCAGATCTCTTCTTCTCTTTCTTTTCTTTAAATTCGTAAGACTTATAGAATTCATTTTATGTCTTGATAGTACATGAGATAATATCTTTGTATGGGGAGAAGTATTGTGAGACTAATGCTCTACGGGGAAATGGTTTTAACCCATAAAATAATTGATCAATATTACTCCTTGGGTTATGTATATAATCTGCAGAATGCCTTGCTAACCTTGTAAAGTTAGCCTCATACTTTGTGACATTCTCATCCTCCTTTTTCCTCAGACTCAGAAATTGTCTTTCCATATCTACTCGTTGGTCACGAGGAAAGTATTTTTCTAAGAAAATCTCTTTAAACTCCCTCCATTCCATATTCAATAGTTATTCATCCTCCATTTTTTTAAAATTAATGACCACCATTGATCTGCATCTCCTGTGAGGTGATAAACTTCCATGACAACTTTTTCCCTTTCACTACTCCCCAAAGCATGAAATATTTTCTCAAAGTAACTTATCCATTGCTCAGCTACAAATGGGTTTTTAGTCCCATTGAATTTTGGTGGTTGTTGCCTCATGAATCGGTCTAACATTGATCCGTCGTGTTGTGGATCAGGGTTCTCCATACGGGTAAGGTTATTATTCATAAGCTAAGTGATTTTTACAAGTACGGTGATAAGCTGATCCACACCAGTTGCATCACTTGATCCACTATAATTATCTTGAGTAAGAGGGAAATCCCTAAATGTATTACATGTGTTGATTTGATTTACATTCCTTCCACTAGGCTCCATTTCTAAATAATGGCATACACTACATTAGTTTATGAATCGCAATACATAATTCAAAACTTGTAAAACACTTAACATAAATTGAACAGTTTATGGATATAATCCATAATCATAAAAAAAATTCTTTGAGGAAGTATTTTCTCATAAATCCTTCATAATGGTTTGTAAACAAAATTTGAATTATCATAAGAATATCCCCCAGGATTTTCCTAATCAAGAGTGCAGCAAGGCTCATTGTCATGTACCAGGATACCCCGGGTCAAGCCTGAAACTCCTTGTCGGAGTTTTCACCCCTAGGCACAACTATGCCAGAGCCGCCTCTACCTACTAGTATCTAGATAGGGATGTATTGGTTGTAAATACACAAAATCTCTACATTACCAAAATTCTATGAAGTTCTTCTATACTAATCCTCAAAGTCTATCATAGGGTAATGAGCTCTAATCAGAGTTTATCTAAATCTAGTTTCCAAGGTTGGTACTAAACTTCCTATGATACCAACTATAACTCCCTAACCCCAGAAGCCCAGAGCCGGTGCATTATTTTAATACATTGGCATGATACAAGGAATCATGTCCCGAAAGAATGATTAATTTAGTAGCCTTGTAAGTACATGATACATACATTAGTTTTACATTACATCATGAGATAAAAACAACAACAACATTTTTTCCCTTTGAACACACTTATATCCCTTATCTTATCCCTGCAGGTCAACTATAAAATACTTATTCACATCCTGGAAAAAATAAAACATAGAAATGGGTGATCTCAGATGCTCAGTAAGAATAACAATATAGCGGAAACTTCATAAATAAGTATAAAAATTTAAGGAAATGTATAAGACTAAAACATAAGCCTTTTAAACATAAACTTCAGCATAATATGGGAAATATAAATCAATTAATTACATTTACTTATTCACATGGATATTTTACTTGTAGAATAATCACATGCAATATCAATATCCAATTTCATAATGATGGAATTCATAATGTTGGACATCATAACCACATAGTCAAGGCCTCATATGAAGACTACAAATAAGATATTTTCAAGGCCTTGTGCCAAGACACTAGTTTGTCTCATGAGACCTATTGATGCATCGAGGAGTTATGGAAGTCTCAACCCATCACTTACTAAGTCCAATGCATTCCTCATATAAAAAGGTTGAAACATAACATAAATATTCGTATCAAAACTAGCATACGAAATGTTAATACGTAAACTATAAACCATGAATGGTATAAAAATAATAGATCCACATTCAAACATATCACAAAACCTTCAATACAATATGGAAGATTTGTATCATAATAAATCAACTTCAAAAAAGTATAAAATTCATTAAAGGATGTTGATATAGATGAAATCAAAATTATTTTAGAGGAATATCTTTTCCTATTTTGAAATAATTTAAAAGTAATGTAAATATAAAAGAAAACATTTATTTTCAAAATATTGTTATAATCTTGTAAGTGAATCTTTAAAGTTGTTATAACAGTGGATAATAACTTCACCCACCATATAAGTTAAAAAAACTTTTTTACCTTAATTTGTCGAAAAGTCCATAACATACCTTGTTGGGAAAACGACGGAAATATTCCTTTTAAAACATTTTATAAAAATAAAACAAGGGAATAAATGAATTTAACCCATAGTCTAGTAAATATTAAAAATGTTTTAAAATACATTTTTAAGAAACATGGATGTGGATGATAAAGAGGTCCTAGAAGATACTTATGTAAAAACAACCTTGAATAATAAAGAGATTGTGAAATTAACACTTACCTTGTACTTTTCCTTGGTCGAGGGTACGTTAACCTCCTATATAATAGTTAAATCATTTTTATTAAATTATAAAAAAATTATAGACATAAATATGATATTATATATGATCTTCTAATATTTCTTTGTTAATAATATTTCAGTAGTATCATTGTTTCGGGTGTTCACTGATTCGGTTTCCTTTATATGTTTTGTTGCGCAAGTCATGTTTATTATGGATAGGATGTATTTGATTCATATCCAGAATTATATTATGTTCATAAATATTATTTTTAATAATCAAATAAAAATTATTCTTGAATGGTTATGATGGGGAATGAATCTCATTGTGTTCGTCGAGAAGGTAATTCGTATGTACGTACGAAGGCTACTTCCATTTAATTTTTTTATTTTAAAAGGAAATAAAACCAATTTATATGTAGGTATATTATTATTAAAATATAATATAATATTTTATATATGTTACGTAAGTTCATTAGAACTATCCTTTATACGTTCCATGAATAGTATGAATGAGTCATATCACTTTGAGGGGGTGGTAGTCCACACTTCCTCAAAAGAAATTATCGTATATATACAACATGAAAAGAATAAAGGTATGATATAAAATAGAATTAAAGAATATTATGGATGAAATAAATATCATAAATATCATATATAATTTTAGTTCCATCATAATGGCCACCATAAGAGGTGGTAGTATAAGATTGAACAATCATCGTTTCGTGAGGCAGTAGTTCGCCGTCCACAGAAACATTATGTTTTCTTCCTATTAGATGGAGGTGTGTGTAATTTTAGTTCAAATAATTCTCATAAAAACAACATATTATATTGAGGATACTGGTGTTGTTATAAAATAAAATAATAAATATAGTTTAGGGGGTTTAAGAAGTAAAATAAAATAAAAGAACTTAAGAGGAGATTTTACCTTTAAATCTGGTAACTCCCTTTGGTTTGAACCAAAAGGCTTACTTGAAGTGCCTTCTGCCTAAGGTAAGGATTCTAAGAGAAATATAGATATGTAGAGAGATTAATTTTCCAGATTTTGGATGATCCAAGGGGCTCGAGAGGTGCGAGTAATGGGTTAGAGGTTATGGCTTTTTATAAGGGAGGGGAGGGCCTCTTTAGGAATGTTTGAAAATATTATTTTATTATATAATGATTTTCGGTTTATAAGGGTCCAAAACTCATTAAAGTAGAAGATAATATGACTCATGTTCTAAATAAAATCATCCAATAAAAATTGAACAGGTTTTGGATATTTTTTTATTCTTTATAATCTTATTTATTTAAATAATTCATCAATGAGGTAAACACTACATCATTATTGTGTCATAAATAATTTTATTTATTTGATGTATAAAAATTATAAAAAAAATACCATGATGTAGGAACTATTTTTTTATTTCAAATAAATATTTATAGTAGAAAATATAACCTATATTACCCCATGTAAAAAATGTTTTACTAAAAGATATATGTTTATGTCATTTTTGTCTTTACTTTAAATTAATTAATATAAAGTGTCATTATCACTCTCAAGTGGCTCCATGGGGTCCCAAAATCGACCAAAGGATGCCCATGTTCGGATATGTATCAACCAATAGTAATAGGACACATGTTAGGGTAATTTAGTATTATTATTATAATATTTCTTTACTTTTATCTACAAGATATACCCTTTAACCATGGTAAAGAAAATATTTTCGGAAGTAAATATTCATAATGACTAAAAATAAAAGTTACCTATTTTCACAATTTAAAACACTTGATTTCAAATATGGAATCCATTATTCCAAATTCAAAACACATAAGTGGAAGAAATTAATTTAAAATTAATTCCCATTGTCAAAAAGAGTGTTTTTAAGAAATAATAACTATCAAAAGATTGAAACTTGTTTATGTCCAGTTTAAATGTGAAATTAAATACAATGACCGAAATTATATTAAATGATAAAAATAAAATCTAACCATACTTTAAATTCACACAAATTTATAATTTAACACTATAAATTTTTTCAATTAAAATTTTTTTTTTTAATTAAAATTTAGTATTTTTCACTATTTATCAAAAATAAAATGTTTTCTGAAAAGTACCAAAAATTCACCCTAAGCTAATTTTGATATTATGAATCCAAAAATGAAGTACATTTTGAAAAATAATATTTATAAAATTTCAAAAAGTGGGTATTGCTATTCAAAACGACAAGTTTGATTGGTCGTGGTGTGTTAGATACTCGAAGTTGTGTAAAGCGTGAGTTATTGCATTATTAAAAGGAAAACATACCGTGGAAGCATGGGGTGTTACAAAAAAAATCAGTCACAAAAAATATTTTATTTCCTGAGAGAAATCACATAAATATTTGAGCAGGGTCATGGAGGAATTCCTTTTGAAAAGAAAATCCTTAAGGAATTTTAGTTTTTTGATATTGAGATATATTTTCTTATAAGAAATTTGACTAAGTGTTTGATTGATGAAAATAAAAACATTATGTGTGGGGGAATTTGATGTGGGTATATTTCATTCCATTTTTTACATCATTATGAAGATATTTTAAGTATTTTTTTCTCAAAAATGTCCTTAATTTTTTAATATTTTGAATCTGGTTCATCTTGTGTTAAAGTTTTAATTCATTGAATGTTTTATGGAAATATTAATTTTTTGTGAAAAATATTCCAATTTTTATTGTGATTCTTACTATATAATTCAAAAAAAAATTTATTATATTAGGGGAATTAATTATAAAAATTTATTTTTAGTTTTTAGAAAATAATTCAACCATTTTTTCATTGCATCATAATTTTTATGTCAAATTCATGGAATATATTCTGTGAATTGGTTTTAAAATATTAATTATGGAATCTTTTAATTTAATTAGAAATTTAATTCTGAATTTTAAAAACCAAACTTATTAAGTGTTAAATTCAAATTTATTTAAATAAAAATTCATAAACTATTTTTCATTGATTTTTTTTACTTGGTTTTTAAATCTCTATAGTTTGGAATTAATACTTGGAAGTATTTTAAATGAGTTATGATTTTTATAATTTTTTGTGTTTTTTTCTTTTTCTCCTAGAATCTACTTCCATTCAGTACTACCATGACATACATATTTGTGAAAATGTGATTCCATGTGAGGTTTTGTTACCACCCCCTTTCTACCATGCCAGGAAGCCCTTCTACCATAAGATGGAATCCCTATGACCATGACATCCAACCTTATGACAATTCTAATTTTTAATGGGCTATAAAGATGAAATTTATAATACCATGATGTCCTACCATGAGATATGGGGACTATTATTATGAATACCCCTTCTTCTGTGAAGAATGATATCATGACTCTACTATTGTGACCGTTTCTTAGATCGATTTGTTTCCATTATGAGATTCATTAAACCATTCATAATGAATTATATTTCATGGAATGGACAAAAGTTCATATAAAATTGATTAATATTATTAATGGGTTCACCGAGTTAGTATTTATAAGGTCAAACCTCATATTTTTACACTTTTTAGACCAATATTATGTTATGGGTTTTGATAACCGAAGATATTTTTAAGGATGAAGTAGTCCAATATGAAAAAAATGAAGAATAAAACCCAACTATTCATGGACATAAAACTTAAATCCTTAATCGATTCCAAAGTTGAGTATGATATCTAAATATATTTATATCTAATGGAAAATACACACTTGGTATTACAAAAAATAAAACAAGATGAATCTAAATGGAAAGCCCAAAATATGATGACATCTAGAAATTTATATCCAAGAAAAACATAATATATTCATTAATTGATTTCATTTAACAAGCAAATTTTGTTTGCTATAAATAAAACTAGAATCAAGAATGGGGTGATGAATTTATGAGATTACTAATATGATTTGTATGTTTTATGGGGACCTTGACCATATGATGGTCATGGTTGTGAGGTTGTAGATTATTTCAACATAAATGTTTGATGTAATCCCTTAAATAATATAGTGATCATTTCTCGATGTATCAAAACTATTCAGAATCATCTCTAAATTTCATGTGGACTAATTTAATCTGGTATTTCTAGTGTGTGGTGACATTTGAATCGGCATCTAAGAGGTAAATGAATACTTTGAGCCTAATTACTATGTTGGGTGATGATGATTCAAGTATGTCCTATTAAATTTGAGTTGGGTTTTTATTAAAAAAAATTATCAGGTGCCAAAGACCACCAAACTTGGTGAAACTGATTGAGGTGTTTGATTTAATTTTTTGGGCTTCAACATTCCTAATTATTTACATTATATGAGTGAATTCAAGTGAAAACTGTAATTGTATAGAAATAATTGTGATAAACCAATGGTCTAATGAGGTCGATAGTTGTGATGGGAGGCTGATTAGAGCCTCATGTTACCCAAGTATTTATAGTCAATTCCATTGGGAACCAGATAGAGAGAGAAAATATGAGCCATTCTAAGCCTGTTAACTAGATTCATGACCTTTGAACATGGTTATAAATTTGATCAAGGAAGGTTTATCCTCAATAAAATTTTATTTACTGATGAATCTAAGTTGGACTGTGGTTTTCATATTTGTGTTGAGTTAGATAGTTAGAAAATGGATGAGGAGAATTAATTTTTAGATGTGTGTTATAATTTTGTGTTAGAACTGGCTTTTGTATTGAGGGATAGATGGGTCTTTCATGTTTTTGAGAATATAGATATTTTAATAAGAAGTGGTGAATGTAGTATTTCATATCATAATTGTGCATGCTAATCTATATGCATATGTGGGAATTGATTTCTTATAAGGAAAATTTTATCATCACATGGAAGTAATAATAAGAAGTATCTAAAAGATTCATTATAAAAAATAGGGTAGAAATATCCAAATAGAATGATTGATATAGGAGTAGGACCTAGAGTTAGAGATTTAGGAAGGAGAATATGTCAACAGATAAGTTTCTTGTAATCTTTATTATCACTCCATGATCTTTTTTATTTTCTAGCATAAGTAGTTAATTCTTACATTGGGAAACCACATTATAATGGACTGAAATTATTTATATATTCTAATCACTATTTTTACAATTTTTATAGTGTTATTTTAATTTTTGTGTTCTCAAGTTCAATCTTAATGGGTATAAATTATTCACTATTATACATACTGACAGGTGGCAGTAGTGGAAACATTGCATTTTTATGTCAACTAAAGTATTAAAAGTTATAAAAGTCTAATGATACACTTATCTATTAAATAAATAATCATTTTCTCAATTTTTATCTATAAGTAGTTACTTAGAAGTGTTTACTGAGTTATGTTGAGTATTAAGTAATAGCTAGGTGTTTCATCACCATTTCCTCTCATCAATGGAATAATTATGATTTTATTGAGTTGGGATATAAAATATTTTAAATAAATTCAGTGCAGTTTGGTTACCCTAATTCTATAAATTTTCTAACCTCCTTCTTTATTACTACTATTCCACTTTTTCATCCTATTTTAGATAACATTTCCTTCATTCCTCCATCAGTTTTTTTATTTTTATTTTTATTTTTATTTTTTTGTATTGTTACATACTTCCACTTTTTATCCCCTTTGGATACTATACCCTAATTTCCAATAATACTAGTTTTAATAGGTTTAAAATAATTAAATTTTACCCAAATCAATGACTTCATAGTCAGACATACATGCTGGTAATGGTGACCCTCAAATATCCCCTAGATAGAGGAGTGATCAACAACTCCACCACTTGAGGTGCATCGAGTGGTGAGCTACCAACAGTATCTGAAAATTTTAGTGGATCATTAAAAATATCTATTGTAGTGGAATCACTCGAATCCACTAAAGGTGATGGTAGAGTTGGTGTGCTCCGAGATGATGATCATCTAGAATCTCATAATTATTTTTCCTGCAGTATTCTTATATTTCAAATGTTTCACAATATATTCAATCAATAAAAAAATAAGGAGTAAATTAATTATAAAATTAAATATAATATATATATATATATTAAACACTTATAGATGAGATTTATTAATATAGTTTCATTACTAATTTATAAGTCCAATTATCTTCATCTTGATTTTCCACATTATTATTAACCTCTATTGGGAAGAGTAATTATTTTTTCACCCTCCCTTATAAGTTATGCTATTTCAATATCATTAAGGAAAATATGTTGACTATTTTGTGGTTTATGAGTTTCACTATCACAAAATACCAATTTTTAATCCTCATCCATATCATACAAATCTCTCTATTTTCTGCATACAACAACACTCTAATATTCATGTAATTCATCGTCAATATAATAAACCATCTTAAATTTTTAATCTAAGATAAATTTATTATTATCATTATAATCACTAGTATTGATCAAGAGAGATAATTAAACAAAAATACATTCAAAAAATATTTTTTTACACCCCTGTCAATGTTGACCCTCTTTTATTTGAATAAAACGATAAAAAATTTCACATGGTAGTTTAATTTGATGAAATAGGCTTGGTTTATATAGTATCCCAAATTTTTATGTTTAAAAACAATATTATTTTTAGTTTTCAAGCCTTATTCATGATTAATTATATGAAATATGAAGTCATTTATATTATAGTCATATAATCTCTTAGCCTACCTTAGAGTAACCTGACCCAAAAACATCAAATAATTTTACAATTCAACTCAATTACCAAAATTCATTATCTATAAAATATTATATAAGGTAATACTTAAAACATTTAAAAATATATATTAATAATATAAATATAATTATATACTTAAATAGTGGTTAAACCATTAGATAATATTTTTATTAACAGATTTTGTTAATTTTGTTTCATTTCAAGATCAATCTGTTACTCATCTTTTTATTTTCAATATAAATTATTCAAAAAATTGATTTTTAATATGACTATTGAGTGGAAAATATTAATGCCCTTGTGGTAACTCAAGTTTAGTTATTATAAATTTTAAATGGTCATCTTGTAGTTGGAAATACATATAACTATTTTTTAAAATGATAATTATTGGAGATGTTGTAAACACATATGACATGGTTGAATATAGTTTCAATTCCATCCAAATATATAGAAAAAAAGGTTGTAAACTCTCGTACTATATAAGCTTAATCAATAAATCCTTCAATTTGAGATTTATTCCCACATATAACTTCAAATGACATAATTAATTGATGAAAAAATTATAATAAACTTATTAATAATGATTTGATAAAATTGAATTCATCAATGAAAATGAAAATAATTTTAACATACATATCAATTGGATACATCCATCAATAATGTGATAGTCCACCAAGTTTATATTCCTTGACCAAATGAGTGATCAAATGAATCGTGATAGTGAAAAATGATGGGGTAAACTGTAACGACCCAAACTATTATATATAAAATTCCCCATTTATTTTTATTAAATGTATTATTTTATAATATGATTATAGGAAACACACTAAATTATTTTGTATTATTATGAAAATTGTATCTAATTGACTGTTATACATTGTTACCGTCAATAATATAGTTGTGTAATAGTGATCACATGATTAGTATAAATATAGGGTTCTAAGAAGTCCAATCGTCGCGAACAAAGAAAGTGATGGCCTCAACCAGTAGGATCGTACCATATGAAACCCATTTATCCAAGATTCATTGGGAGATATCATTTATGGACTTTTCCCTTAATCAATCCCAAGCTTATATCTAACAACTTAACTATGAGAGAACCCGTTTATAGGATAAGTTCAACATCATCGAGATCACAGCCCAAACCATGTTCGTTGAACCACTCTAGGAAAGTCTCTCCATTGATCACCAAACCCTTAGGGAGTTTTATGGTGTATTTATGGGATATGTAACATTAACCTATCAATATGAGCATGTATATTATTTTTTATAGAATAATGAATCTATTTCCATCCTATTATTGTTACTTTATAAATGTTTTTTATTTTTATTCAATAAAACACAAATAGTATTTTTGGTTAATTTTGGAATTTAATTAAGAAATATATTTTGATGAATTAATGGATATTTGAAATACATATTTTAATAAATATCATTATTAAATAAATTTTATTAAATATAAATGATCATATAATTTTATGAAGTCACCTGAAATTTTTATAAGGGTTCAACAAATGTTATTGTCAAAAAACACATAATTTTTAATAAATGTAAGTTTTTATTTTAAAAGTAAAAAATAACATATTTATAAAATTACTTAGATAAATTTAATATTATTTTTTGAATTAGGAAATCAAAATTATTCAATGTTGAATTTTTCATAATTTTTTGATGGAGTCAAATTTTCAGGTAAAAATTAAATACCCTCTAAATATACTTTATGTTTAATGACATCATAATTACACAAAATTTATGTAATAAGTCATATAAATAATATAAAATGATAAATATATGTTTTAAATTTAAAATAATTTTATTTTAAGTTTATTTGACTTATTTTTTAAATCCATTATGAATCCTCCAAGACTTATAATGTATTTTAATATTTTAAATTAATTTTTTAAGGTTGTGACTCACCTCCACATCACCAAAGGTATTATTTTAATAATTTCATCCCTTAGACTTCTAAAATAATAAATTCAATCCCCTTTTTCAGAAACTATTTGAAAAACCCATGGGATGGTTTGTGATTTTTGATATCTTATTATGTAGATGCCCAAACCAAAATAAAAAAGTGATTTCCCTTTTTTCCTATATAAACTCACCCAAGAACTAATTTATCTTAACTAAAACTCATTTTATCATTTAATTACTTCTTTACTCCACTCCGTATAGTTCTCTAAATTCTCCACCAAACATTCCATAATCCCCTCCCAAGCCTTTGGAGTCAAACACTCAATTAAGTGATCCTTCACTCTCCTCTTTTACCAAGCACTCCATTTATGTTATGTATTTTAATTTTCATTTTCTTTTGATGGGATATGATATTAAATATTCCCCTTAATTTAAATTTTATGTTTAAATTGTTATATATTCTTTTCACTGTCCTTAACCCTCTCATGTCTCTTTATGTACACCTGTTACCATGCCGAAATTTTGTAAGGATTCATTTCTCTATTCAGGTTTTTTTTCAAAACCTTATGCCTTTTATTTAAATATTTATAATGTTGGGATATGTTTTTACATTTAACAATTACTTACCATTTCATGTACAGATAACTAGATACCCTTTCTCTCTCAATAACCATTTTTATGAATTTTTATGTAACACATTTATACGGTCGAAATTTCACAGCGATTTTCCATGCCAAAACAATTTTTTAGTGAATACCATACCCATTATTCTATCAACAGTATTCACCTTTATGAAAATATAGTTATGGATTATGGAATTAAATTTATGTAACACATATTACTTAATCATGGAATAAATTATGATGATTAATTAATCCATGTCATATGATCTTTGTGGCACACTTAAGCATAATAATGAAATGATTATGATTGGTGTGCCCAGATAGTGCTCCAGTACATTGAGTAATGTTTAGTATCATGATAAATCAAGTTGGGATATGGGTGTACGTTATTAATTTATGGGAATTTTTCCACCATTAAGTATTGGTTATTTATCCTTGACCTATGATCGTGATTTAGTGTTTTAAGTTGTTTCCACATTTTCCATGTTATGATTATCATGTTATATAATGCCTTATTATTCATACTCCTTTTATTCCCCATTGATATGCCTATTTTCTATCATGTATCACTTATTCCATTTTTATTCCCTTACTAGGATTTATATATCACCCCTTTATTATGTATGTCCCTTGGTAATGCCATGTAGTTTTAAGTTCGAAGGAGTATTTTGAGCCTCATAATGAAGTTTTCAATAATGATGTTGTATTCCCAATTTAATGTTGTTATGTATTGTACTTAATCCCAAAATACACTAAAATAAATAGTAATCAAGGTTGTTTTTAAGTGTTTTATTATGTAATAAATCAATTATTAATGTGAAATAAATAGTAGGGTTATTATAGTTAGTATGAGAGTAAAAGTTTAGTTAATTTTGGGATTAGGATTAAAGAACTCTAGATAAAGCCTTAGGGGTAAGAATAAGTATAAGAAAACATCCCTAAATTTTGGTAAGTATAGAGTAAATTTTTATCAAGAAAATAAATCTATGTCTATATACTATAGGTGGATGTGGTTCTGGAATAGATGTACCTAGGTGTAACAACTCTAACAAGGTGTTACGGGCCTGACTCGGGGTTACCTGGTACATGAAAATAGGCCTTACTAAGCTTCTAGTTTGACACTCCTAGAGGATATCCTTTAGTAAATTCATAATATAATTATGATTCATTATTAAGGGGATAGAAAATTCCCATAATAATATATGTTAGGAAATAGATCTTGGATAACATAAATTGAAACCAAGAAACTCAAATGTTAGCGAGAAAAATGTAATTTATAAGTTATCCCTTTAAAGTAATTGTATTCCCCTTTATGTGTTTAATTTATAAAAAAAATGATCCCTAATTTTCCTTTTATTCTATCCAATGTATGAAAATAAGATAAATCTGGAAAACAATAAATGCGATGAGAAATTTGTTGACTACCCTAACAAGATACCCAATCTAATGGGAGCAGGAATCTCAACCCTTTTCATGATAATTTATCAACTGACTAGGATTCTGAATAGAAACATGGACTATGAGGACCACCCAAACCCCCATAATAGAGAACAAGCTACAATCGAGAGATTCATATGACAAAGTCCTCCTACTTTCAATGGATCAACTAATACTCTAATCGTAGAACAATGGATAAACTCCATTGGGAAGATATGCACCATCCTTGAATGTTCTAAGAAAGAGAAGGTTATACCAGTTGTTTATAATAAAAAGGTAGAAGATGATCAGTGGTGGACATTTATCAAGAATATGAAGCTTGAGGAAGAGATCAAAGTGATGGAGTGAAAGTAATTATAGAAAAAACAATTAGATAAATAATTTCCTCACACTCTCTAGTTTAAAATGGAAATGTATTTCCTCACCCTCAAGAAAAAAATATGATGAATCTATTTAGGTGCAGAAAAAAATCATAATAATTGAATGATATGCCTCTGGATTTTTCATTACTCATGAATACAAGGTTTACTACTTATTTAATAGGCGGAAACCCAGTCTATGGAAATCCATGATGATACATGACTATAATAGTTATGAGGAAATTATCCTATGTTCCCTCAAAGTTGAAATGGATATTAGAGAATCATAAAGTTTTTGTGGGGATGAGAAGTAGAAAGTGGAGTTTAATTCTGGAAGTCTAATGGTTAAATCTAATAGTGCTAAGAAATTTCATCATCCCACTAGTCAAATGTGTGGAAATAAGCACCCAAAAAATTACCTAAGGGGGTGAACAAATGATTTAGGTGTAGAAAGGAAGGAAACCTAGATTATAATTTCCAACAGGAGAAACCCACTATTGTGATGGATGAAAGGAATGCTCAATTAAACCCTAAAAAGATTGATCTTTTCTATAATTGTATGGAACCAGGTCACTCTGCAAACCAATTCCCTGATCCAAGGGTTTTTAGAGGCAACCAACAACCTCCAAGGAAGTAAGGGAAATATTTTTCCATCACTACCATTGAATTTACTCATGACAATGAATTGGTGATAGGTATGCAAGTTATTCATTAAATAATAGAGAACTTACTTTTTATTATGGTTCAATGAATTTCTTCATATCACAAATGTTTAGTAAAATTATTCAAATACCACCACAAATCATGGAATTAGAAATGCGAGTGAAAATGGAAAATGGGGAAATTATTTCATCGCATGTATATTAATCCTCCCCTATCATAATTTGTGGGATGAAATTCCCAGTGAACCATATCATACTTCCTTTGTTGGGACTTGATACAATTTTTTTCATGGATTTTCTTTCCCTATATATAGATAACATAAATTTTCATGAAAAGGAAATCACTCTCTATATAGAGAATTGACCCCTAATTACGTACATGTTTAAGGATGAGGATGGATCTTATTTAACACTATCATCTCAAGAATGGATGTTTCTACCCTATGAGTAAGCATATATTACTAAAATGATTGATTCTAAGGAAAGAACCATCCTCAAAGACATTCCTATTGTGATGAAATATATTTATGTTCTTCCTGAGGAATTTCCTAGTCTTCCTCCTAGCCAAGATGTTGAATTTTCAATTGATCTTGTAATCTTTTACTAGGGGCATTGGAAATATCCAAGACTCCATATAGGATGGATGTTTTGTAACATGAGAATCTCGATAAATAGTTTATATGCCTAAGTGATTCACCATGGGGTGCACCAGTCCTCTTCGTCAAGAAGAAGGATGGGTAAATGTGACTTTTCCTTGATTATCAATAGCTCAAAAAGATCATGATAAAAAATAAGTATCCTCTTCCATGTATTGATGACTTTTTTGATCAGCTATGTGTATTAAAATACTTCTCCAAAGTGGATATTAGGTTAGGATATTATCAAGTAAGGGTAAATAAGGAAGATATCCCCAAAACAGCTTTTTTTACAAGGTACAGGCACTATGAATTCGTCATTATGCCATTCGGACCCACTAATGCTCTAGAAATCTTCATGGATTTAATGAATAGAGTATTTAGAGATTACCTCGACAAATTTGTGGTAGTCTTTATAGATGATATCCTAATATAATCAAAAACAAAGGATGGGTATGAGGATTATTTGAACATTATTCTAAAGACCTTATAAAAGGAGAAGATTTATGCCATGTATAGAAAGTGTGAGTTCTAGTTTAAGGAAGTCTCGTTCTTGGGTAATATTATCACAAGAAATGGGATATATTTGGATACTTCAAATAAAAAACAAATCAAAGGATGGTCGAGGCTGACATATCTAATAGATATTTGTAGTTTCCTTGAGTTACCTAGGTATGATCACCAATTGGTGATAAATTTCTTAGGATTTTTGAACCCTATTACCAAGATAACTTGGAAGGGACTCACGTTTTCCTAGAATGATGAATGTGAATAAATATTCAAGGAGGCTTATCACTTTCCATGTGATCACACTACCCACAAGTGGAGAAAATTTCATAGTATTCAGAAATACAACAAAGAAGGTATTGGGATGTGCATTAATACAGAATGAAAAATTCATTGCCTATACCTCAAGGCAGTTGAAAGTTCATGAGAAAAATTATTCGATACATGATCTAGAGTTAGTAACTGTGATCTTTTCATTGAAAATATAGAGAAATTATTTATATGGGTAGAATTGTTATATATATATACTAATCATAATATCATCAAAATATATATTCACAAATAAAGAGATTAATATATGCCACTGAAGATGGTTAGATATGAATAAGGACTATAACTGCTCAATTCAATATCATCCTGGTAAGGTGAATAAAGTGGCGAATGATTTAAGTAAAAAGTATCTAGCAATTTTATCATTGATGAGAATTGGAAAGGATCAAATCTTATTAGAATTGCAAAGGATGGAAATGGGAATCATAAAGGACAAAGAATCATCAATCCTTTTATAAATGATTTCTCACTGGTATCTTATTGAAAGTTTAAAGGATGCTAAAAAATATGATGTGGGAATTCAGAATATAATGGAAAATATATGAAAAGAGAAATTCTTGGAGTTCAATGTCACTGAAGAAGGAATTGTGATATTTGGGTCATTACTATGTGTTCCATCGAATCCTAAGTTAAAGAAGGAACTATTGAATAATTCACATTGCTCAACTTTCTCTATTCACCCAAGAAACAAAAATATGTATCAAGATCCCAGAGAGAATTATTGGTGGGACAACATGAATAAAGATATCACTGAATATACATCAAAGTGTATGGTATGTCAGAAAGTGAAGGTTAAAAGGATAAAGTTTAAAGGTATGATGAAACCATTACCCATACCGACATGGAAATGATAAAACATCATTATAGACTTTTTTACCGTACTTCCAAAGATGTCCAAAGTAAACAATGATGTCTGGGTTTTTGTGGGTAATCCTACAAATATTGCACACTTCATTGTGATTTGAGATGATTTCTCATTGAATAAAATTGAAATTATATAAATTATAGAAGTGGTGAAGCTACAGTACCACTATCAATTGTGTTCGATTGAGATCCAATATTCACGTTTAAGTTTTGGAAAAGTCTCCAACATTCTCTAAGCACTGAGCTAAACATCAGTAAGGCGTATCACCCTCAAACTGATGGCCAATCTGATTAGACTATCCCAACACTTGAGGACATGTTGAGATAATGATCAATTGAATTTAGAGAATTATGGGAGAAACATATTTCTCTTTTCGAGTTCTCCTACAACAACAATTACCACTCGAGCATCCAAATGGATCCCTATGAAGATTGTTATGGTATATGGTTAAGAACAAATGTATGTTGGTATGAAGTTGGGGAACACAAACTAATAGGTACTGAAATGGTTTAGGAAATAGTGTAGAAGGTTAAAACCATTCAGCAACACATCAAATATACTCAGATTCGATAGAAGAGTCATGTTGACAATCATCGACGAGACCTAGAGTTTGATGTCAGAGACATGGTATTCCTCTGTATATCTCTATAGAAAAAGTGATGAGATTTGGTAAAAATGTAAATCTTATTCCAAGGTACATCAGTCCTTTTGAGATCCTTGATCACATCAGAGTGGTGGTCTATTTACTAGCACTCCCACAAAAATTATCTCAAGTACATGATATTTTCCAGGTACCGCTCTTGAAAATGTAAAAACCAGAACCATCACATGTACTCAATCCAGAGGTGGTACCATTGGAGAATGAACTTTACTATGAGGATAATACTGTGATGATCTTAGATCATATAGAAAATGTTCTATGAAATAAGATAATTCCCCTAGTCAAAGTATTGTGTAGAATCCACAAGTTTGAAAAGGCAATGTGGAAAATGAAGAAAGTTATGAGGTAGAGTTACCCTCATATATTTTATTATTGTAAAATAAAATTTAGAGGGTAAAATTTCTTAAGGGGGGAAGACTGTAA
Organism: Viscum album; assembly: GCA_963277665.1. NCBI lineage: Eukaryota > Viridiplantae > Streptophyta > Magnoliopsida > Santalales > Viscaceae > Viscum > Viscum album. The sequence continues at coordinate 1,377,203,719 of OY728120.1, read as the reverse complement.
TGACCCGAACTATTTTAAAAAAAAATCCCCTTGGATTTTTATTAAAGTTTTTTATTATATAATATGGTTATAAAAAACAAATACACTTATTTTGTCTTATTATTCCCAATAGATTTAATTGACTACTAAGGATAATTATCAATGATGATATATTCATTGAATAGTGATCACATGACTAGTATATATATAAGGTTTTAACAAATCCAATTATCATATACAAAGGAAGTGATGTCCTCAACCATTAGGATTGTAACTTATGAAGCACATTAATCGAAGTTTCCAAGGGAGATAGAATTTTTGGTTTTTTCCCTTGCCTAATCCCAAGTCGATATCCAATAGCTTAAGAATGGGCAAAATTGTTTATGAGAGAAGTTCAAGATCATCAAGATCAAGGCCAAAACCATGTTCACTAAACGTCCACATGAAAGTCCCACCATCACGCACCTTACCCTTAGGGAATTTACTAGTGTATTGAGTGGATATGAAAAAAGACCCTAGAAATATGAGTATGTATATTATTTTCTATAGAATAATGAATATATTTCCATCATATAATTGTTAATTTATAAATTTTTTATTTTTATTTAATAAAACACAAATACTATTTTTGGTTAATGTTCAAATTCAATAAAGAAACATATTTTGATGAATTAATAGATATTTGAAATAAATATTTTAATTAAAAATTATTATTACATTACTTTTATTAAATATAATTGGTTATATAATTTTTATGAAGTCCAATGTAATTTTTAAAGGGTTCAAAAAAAATTATTGTCCAAAAACACATCATTTTCAATAAATGTCAGTTTTTATTTTAAAAGTGAAAATTTACATATTTAGAAAATTATTTAGATAAAATGATTATTATTTTTTAAATCATGAATTCGAATTTATCCAATGGTTAATTGTTCATAATTTTCTAAGACAGGTAAATTTTTGGGTAAAAATTTCTAAAAGGTTGGGATCGAAGCCTCATTTTTGTTATTAAAGGAAAGATCTATTTCTAATTGGGTAGAGGGAGACCCATTACATAGCCTAATGTTTCAAGACCAAGTGGTCTGAATACAAGGCCTGAAGGTCCATTTTTTGGCCCAAGTGGCCTTTCGGTGAATAGTACTACTGTACCAAGCTGTTATAGTACCACCGCTGCTACAGTACCTGCTACAGTATCCTCTTCCACTACAGTGCCACCACTTGAACAGTTTAACCACTTCTGTAGTACTACTATAGCACCCTACTATAGTCATTCTATAGTAATATGGGAATTCCTACCCTACCCGGATTTGATCCTGGGTCTTTTGGGTAAAAATTAAATACCCTATAAATATACTTTGTGTTTTATAAAATTTCAAGGACAAAAAATTGATTTAATAATTAATATAAATAGTATCCATGAACAAATATATATTTTCCTTTAAAATAATGTGATTTTAAGTTTATTTGATTTATTTTTTAAATCCATTTTAATCCTCCAAAACTTATAATAAATTTTAAGATTTTAAAGTCATTTTATTAAGAGTGTGACTCACCTCTACCTCACAAAGTTTATTATTTTAATAATTTAGACCCTTGGAATTCTAAAATAATAAAAACCACTCTAATTTAAAAGAAACCATGGGAAAAAACCATGATATGGTTTTTGTTTTTTGGATATTTTATTATGTAGAATCTAAAACGAAAATAATAGAGAAATATCTCTCTTTTCCTAAATAAACTCACCCAATATCACATTTATATTCACTAAAACTCCTTTGATCAAGTCCTTAATCTGACCTCAACACCCTATAGTCATCCCAAGGTGACACAATTTTTTTAAGAAACCCCTCCCAATCCTTTAGAGTCACACACTCAATTAAGGGATCTTTCACTCTCCTCTTTTATCAAGAACTCCTTTTATGTTAGATATTTTACTTTTCATTTTCTTATCATCAGGTATGATATTCCATATTCCCCTTAATTCCCATTTTATGTATAAATTCGGATATTTTCCTTTCACTCTCATTAATCCTCCCATTATCCTTTATGTACACCTATTACCATGGCGATATTTCATAAGGATTCTTTTCTTTATTCAGGTTTTTTTCATTACCTTATGCCTTCTATTTCCAAATTTATAATGTTGTGATATGATTTTCCATGTCCCTATTACTTCCCATTTGATTTCCAAAAAATGACAGACCCCTTTCACTCTCATCAACCATTTTTATGAATTTTTAAATAACGTCGTTATGCTACCGAAATTTCACTATGATTTTTTATGCCAAACCAATTGTATAGTTAATACCATACCCATTATTCTATTAAGGGTATTCACCTTTATGCACATATACTTATTGATTGTGTAATTACATGTATTTAATCCAAATTTCATGATTGTGGAATAAATTATGATGGTGAATGAATTTGTGTCGTATGATCTATATGGGACACTTAATAATGAGAATGAAATGAATATGATGGGTGCACCAAGATAGCACTCTAATGTAATGGGTAAAGTTTAGTATCATGATACGTCATGTTGGGATAGGGTTGTAGCTGATTCCTTTATAGAAATTTTTCTACAATGAATTCATAGTTATATATCATTGACCTAAGTTCATGATTTTCTGTTTTAAGTTGTTGCCACATTTCCCATGTTATGATTATCAAAATATATCATGCATTATTATTCATGATCATTTTATTCCTCATTGATATACCTATTGTCTAACATGTATCACTTATGCAATTTTTATTCCCTTGAGGAGATTTATAGCTCACCCATTTCTTATGTATGTCCCTATGGAATCCTATGTAGTTTTATGTTCAAAGGAGTATTTTGATCCTATTAAAGAAGCTTTCAATAAAGATTTTATATTCACTGTTTTATGTTGTTATGTAATGTACCAAATACCCAAAGACACTAGACTTCTTGATCATCCATGTTGTGTTAAGTGAATTATTATGTAATAAATCAAGAATTATTGTGAAATAAAGATAAGCGTTGTTATTTAAATGATAAAGTATGAATAAAATTATTTTTAGATTTTTTTCAAGCATATTTGGATTTAGATTTTCTTCATCAAGCTCTCTAAATATGGTGTAAAACTCAACTGGAATTATGGTTAGTTTTTTAGGTAATGTATTACATAATTCCTAGTTTTGAAATAACTCCATTAGAATATGTGAGTCGTGAGTTATCAATCCTTGTAACTTTGATGTTTTCAATCATCTCACCTTGAACTATTACTTTAATATCCATCCTGAACATTTACATTATTTAAATTTTGAAGGAATATGTATTTTTCATTATTTTTTATTTTCAAAATGGATGAAGGATACTTTCCATTATCAGTTTCCCACAAACCATGCTTTATATTCATTGATTCCAAGTCCTTGCAAGTGTTAAGGTGATCCTTTGATTTACCCTTCTCATTAAGCAATGTAAAAATCACATTGTCACAAATGTTATTCTCAATGTGAATTACATTAAAATAATGATGTAGAAAAGTAAATTCTCTATAAGAAAGTTTGAAAACTATAATAATTTTCTCCTATTTTAGCATTCTAATCATAGATTATATATCATAACCGTATCAAACAAGCCCGGGTTGACATAACACATCACCTGATCCAGCCTGTTATAGGACCTTAAGCATGTCTCCTTGTATTCCAGTGGCTTCCAACTAGAGGTGAGGGTCTAAAAGATAAAGTGGGAAGACTGGACCCTCCTATCTAAGTAAAATGAAAGTATAAATAACTAAAATATCTTCAATGATAAACATAAAATTACACAAAATAAATAAACAAAAACAAAAACATGTTATAATAAATGAAATGTGGCATACATTTATATAAACTCAAAGATTTTGAAACAAATAATAGTCAATTTCACACTAGGATAACCATATATACAAAATAAAAAACTCAAAAAAAATACATTAGGATCCACTACCAACTCTGATCCAAACCATATACCTGGACATTATGAATCTTGAGTTGCACCAACCTGATCCTGAGACTTCACAAGAGCAGCCCCGCTCAATCAAACAACACTAGGCCACTACCAAATCCATTGTACAACATGTGTTCCAATAGAAATAAAACATCAGGTCTTCATACACAATAATGTTCTCATGAATGGGGTGAGAAATAAATCTCAATAGGCTACCTAAAATGATGAACCTATAATCATATGTCATATACAAGTGCATGCACATGTTTTTTCATAGCCTGGACAAAGACTAATAAAATTTGTTATAAAAAAACTTCATAAATTAAAGGGGGATAAAAACATAGAAAATAGCTGACCATGGGTTCTAGCCATATACATGAGGTAAATCTACCCCTCCATGGTCTATGCTAGAGGATTTATAGTATATGGATCACCCTGCCACACAACATTAGGAATTTCTACTAGATCTATATAGGATATCCAAGATTTCTAAAACATAAGGCATAAATGTCATACCCCAAGGCATAACCATTTGTTTCAACATGACTAAAGACAACTAACAGCCTCTGGGAGGCTAATATCATGATGTAAAATAGTGACAATACTCTACATTGGACCCTAGAGAAACTGACATGTCCTAAAATTCCAAGAGAACATTTTTGGATCTAAATGAGGGCTCGACAGTGTTCACTTTCCAAGGAGTCCCTCTATCTATGGGATCGATGGACATACTATCCCATGGGACCCATATATCCATGGTCCCAATAGAAACACTCTCCCATGGGTCTCATCTAAGTAATTGGGATATCTCAGTATCCAAATAAGGTAACCACTAGCCAGTGTGTAACACTCAACTAAAGGGGTGAACTTATCCAGATCTCTTATTAGATCTATAATCTTGTCTAACCATGGCCTTCCTATAGAGGAAATAACCATATCAAAACTCATTCCCAACACTCGGTCTAAGATATCCCAAGGGTATCCTCCTTAAACTAAGTCATAAGTAGAAACTACCTCAAACATCTAAAACAAAGGCCACCTAAACGTGGGTCAATCCAAAACATGACCCCAAAATATCACAATTCTTTATTTATTAACATTGAAATATGTTGATTTCCATTTTATGATAGTTTCTACTTTATTTTTAATTCTCACATCATCTTTTTTATCATCATTTATCCTTTTAAAGAGATATGGTTGAGAAATAATTTGTAAAAGGATTGATGGTGTTCCTTTCTTTATGATTCCCATTTCCATCTTCATCAAATATAAGAAGATTGGATCCTGTTCAATTCTTATCAATGATTGAATTACTAGGTCCTTTATACATAGATCATCTTCCACCATGTTATCTTTCCCATATTGGTAATTAATTGAGCAATCGTAATCCTTGATGAGCTCTAACCATCTTCATTGGAACATGTTCAGTTCTTTCTGTGTAGATATATATTTAAGACTTTTTTAATCTGTATATATTTCACACTTTTCCCCAAAGAGACAATACCACTATATTTTCAATGCAATGACCATAGCTTCCAACTATAGATCAATTGTGGGATAGTTTTGCTCATGAATTTTCAATTGCCTTGATTCATAAGCGATAACATTGTCTTTCTATATCAACACACATCCCAGACCTTTATTTGAAGCATAACTAAACATTATGAAAATCTCCCCACTTAATGGTAGTGTGAGAATAGGGGAAGTGATAAGCCTCTTATTTTACTCCATAAAACTTTCTTCACATTCATCATTCCAAGAAAACATGAATCCCTTCTGAGCTATCTTGGTAAGAAGGTTTGACAGTCATGATAAATTTATCACAAAACAGTGATAATATCCAGCTAACTCGAGGAAGCTACAGATATCTATCATAGATTTCATACTAGTCCATCCATCAATTTCTTTTGTTTTGGAAGTATCCACAGATATCCCATTACTTGTGATGATATTCCCCAAGAATAAGACTTCATTCAACCAGAACTCACACTTGTTGTACTTTTCATAGATCTTCTACTTTCACAAGGTCTCTAGTACAGTGCTTAGATACTCCTCATGCTCCTCCTTGGTTTTTGAGTATATTAGAATGTCGTTAATAAAGACTACCTAAAATTTGTCTAGGTAATATCAAAAGACTCTATTCATCAGGTCCATAAATATTGTTGGAGCATTAGTGATTCTGAAAGTAATTACTATGAATTCATAGTGCACATACCATGTACGAAAAGCATTCTTGGGGATATCATCCTTCTTCACCCTTAACTGATAATATCCTATCTGTATATCCACATTGGAGAAGTAGTGTGCTCCACATAGATGATAGAACAAGTCATAAATTCTTAGAAAAGGATACTTGTTCTTTATCATGATTTTTTTGATCTCATGATAATCAATGAAAATGTGCATTGACCCATACTTCTTCTTGATGACGAGGACAGGTGCACCCCATGGTGAAGCACTTGGGATTATAAACCCTTTATCCAAATTCTCATGTAGTTGTTTCATTAACTCCTTAAGATCCATAACAGTCATTCTATACAGAGCCTTGGATATTGGCGACACCCCAGGTATAATATCAATATAGAATTCAATATCTCTTCTAGGAGGAAAACCAGGCAATTCCTTGGGAAACACATCATTGAATTCCCTTAAAATAGGCATGCCTTCAAGGATGGTTCCTTAATTAGAATCAATCATCTAATAATGATACACGTTTACACAGGGAATTAATATCCATGCTTGAAATGATAGTGATAAAGAAGATTCATCCTCCTCCTTGTACTTGTATAGAATCGGGGTCTGATTCACCATATGGAGAGTGATTTCCCTCCCACTATAGTTTATGTTGTCTTTATATAGGGAAAGTTAATACATGCCAATAATTGCATCAAATTTTACCATAGGGAGTATTAAGAGGTTCTTCGGGAAGTTCAATCCACAAATTATGATAGGGGAGGAGTTATATTCATGGTATGCGATAATTGCCCCATTTTATGTCATCACCGACATCTCAACTTCCATGATTTGTGGTGGTGTTTGAATTGTTCTAATAAACTTTCGGGATATAAAAGAATTTATAAAACTGGAATAAAAAAGGATGTTCAATATTCTTGAATGAATAACTAGTGTACCTATCACCACTTTGTTTTCAGGATTCACTTCAGCGGTAGTAATGGAAAAACCTCACCCTTGCTGCCTTGGAGGTTGTTGGTTGACTTTAATTACCCTTGGCTTAGGAAACTACTTCGAAAAGTTACCTAGTTCCTTGTAGTAGTAGTAGTGAACAATGCCTTGATAGTAGACTGAATCATTCCTTTCCTCTGTTAATTAGTGGTTTTCTCCCATTGGAAATTTTTATCTAGGTTCCCTTATCTTTCACACCTAAATCATTTCATCGTCCCCTTTAGGCAATTTCTAGCATAATTCTTCCCATACCTTTGGAAAGACGGATGTAGGAATTGATTATCACTATTGGTTTTCTCCATTGGACCATTAGAATTAAATTAAACTTTCTTTTTCTTATCCCCATGATACCCCTGATATTATTTTATCTACATCTTAACATTTAGGGCACATCAGAAAATATCCTCATAGCTTTCAAAGTCACGGATCACTATGGATTTCCATAGTCTAGGTTTTAGCCCACCAAAGATGTGGTTAACCTTGAATTATGGGGTAATGACAAAACTAATGGCATATTGTTAAAGTCTAGTAAATTTTTACTCATACTCCCCAATATATTTATCATAAATTTTCTTCAGTGCAGGGAAATATCTTTCCCTCTTAAAATGGAGGGTGCAGGGAAAATATTTATCGAAAAACATGCTCCAAAAATTATTCCATTCCAACTCCTCAATATCTTCCTCAGGATTTGTATTTATGATCAATGTCCAACATTTATCAGCTTCACCCTCCATATGATAAGCATACAGAATTACCTTCTCTTTTTCATAACATTTAAGTATGGAGAAGATCTTCTCAATGGAGTTAATCCATTGTTCGACGGTTGAGGGATTGGATGATCTATTTAAAGTAGGTGGTATTTGTCCCATGAAGCTATCGATTTAAATTTTTTCTTTCCTAGGGTGGTTTTTATGTTCCTCTTAACCCATGGTTCTATTAAAAACTTAAGTTAAATGAGAGAGTATCATGACAATTTTTTTGATTCCCGCTCTCATCTGATTGGGAATCTCACTAGAACAGTCATCACATTGATCTTCGAATTGGTTGTTAGCCTGATTCCTCCTATTACCAACCATTGGCTAGAATAAAATATAAATTAGGGGTAATTATTTTAAACTATGAAACACATAAAGGGGAATCCAATGACAAAAAGTAATACCTTATAAATTACATTTATCGGCTTACTTATGAATTTCTAAGCTTCAATCTAAGTTATCCATGATCTATTTCTTAACGTATATTATTATGGGATTTTTTTTCTCCCTTAATAATGGTTTATAATAAGATTATGAATTTACCAAATCATGTCACCTAGGAGTGTCGAACTAAGAGTGCAGCTAGGCCCGTTGTTGTCCACCAGTTCACGTTCGAGTCTATCTCAAAGAGGTGTTTTTGGGTTTTACCCCTAGATACATTTGTGCCAGATCCAGCTCTACTTGTTTGTATCCAGACAGGGATGTATTTTCTTGATAAACCACTTAATCTATAATAAAAAAAAGATTGGTATTCTTTTCTTATACATAGTATTATCCCTAAGGCTTTTACTATAGTTTTATAACCCCAATCCCAAAAATAACTAAACCTATCCTCTAATTCCAACAATAACAACCCTTCTCTTTATTTCATATTTAAAAATGATTTATTACATAATATTTCACTTAATACAACCCAGAATATAGATATTTTTAGTGTCTTTGGGGATTAGGAACATTATATGACAACTTAAGACATAAAATACAACTTCTTTATTGAAAACTTATTTTACATGAACACAATATTCATTTGTACTTAGCATTTTATGGGATAACCTGAGGAAATACATAAGAAAATGGTGAGCAATAAAGACTAGTAAGGGATTAAACAAGATATAACCTGAAGAATAAAATACATGTTATGAAATGAGAGTATCAACGGAGATAAATAGAAACAAAAACATAAAAGGCATGATATATTATGATTATTATAACATGGAAATATGGCAACAACTTAAAACACTGCATCATTAACTTAAAGGAATTATGTAAACCCCTATCCCGAAATTATAGAAAAATGTCCAAAAAGGAATCAGGTAAAACCCTATCCCAACATGATATATCATGATACTAAACATTACCCAATGCATTGGATCACTATCAAGATGCACCCTTCATATTCATTTTAATATCATGCTTAAGTGTGCCACATAGATCATATAACATGGATTCATTCAACATAATATTTTTTCCATGATCAAAGAATGTGTAATACATACATGTATGTACCATTCAATAAGTATATGTTCATAAATTTGAATACCCTTGATAGAGAAATGGATATGGTATTCACTACATGATGATCTTGGCTTAGAAATCGCGGTGCAATTTCGGTAGCATAACGTCGTTATATAGAGATTCATAAATTGGGTTGATGGGAGACAAATGGGTCTCTCATCATTTTTACTTGAAATATGTTGTAAGGTAATCCTATAAAATAATATCTCAACATATGAAATAAAATTTATATGCATAATTTATAAGAAATGTTTGAATGGAAATAAGAACAGAGAAATCTCTTACGAAATTTCTGCATAGTAACTGGTGTACACGGAAGGCATTAATGAGGGACAAAGAGGTATATAATCATCAAAAAATGAGTATTGAAGTATTTGGGAGGTAAAAAATAAAACCCCAACATTTTTAATTGAAAATATAAGGTTACAACAACATAAAGATACTTTGAAAAAAAATGAGAAAGGAAGGAATCCCTTACTTGGATGTGTGATCCCAAAAGCTTGGGAGAGGCTTGAGAGAGGATTATTGGGAGATTGGGGCACCTTTTTGGGGTTTATAGAGAGTGGAGGACATAGTAGGTACATGATCCAAGTATTTTTAGTGAAGATAAGTGGTATATTGGGTGGGTTTATATAGGAAATGAGAGGGGAATTCTTTAATATTTCACAAACATTGGTTTTGGAACCTATATAATTAAATACTCAGAACCAAAAACATTACCATGGTTTTTTCCCATGGTTTTTTCCAAATAGGAGTGGAAAAATTATTTTATAAGTCCACTGTCCGAACATATTAAAATATTACCCTTGCTTATATGGAGGTGAGTCACATTATTAAATAAATTAATTTTAAATCATAAAATATATTGCAACATTTTGGAGGATTCACTAAGGCTTTATAAAATGAGTAAAACAAATATGAAATAAAATTATTTTAATTTAAAACATATATTGTGCAGATAATACCCATTATATTATTTATTACATCATTTTGGGGTCAATATGATGTCATAAAACACATATTTTATTTACACAGTATTTAATTTTTACCCAAAATTTGACTCTCAAAAAATGATGAAAAATTCACCATTGCATAATTTCAATGTCCTAATTCCTAAAATAATATTAATTTTATCAAAATAATTTTCTAAATATTTCAATCTTCACTTTTAAAATGAAAATTGACATTAATTGAAAATTCACGTGTTTTGACAAAAACGATTTTCAAACCTTAATAAAAATTACATTCAAATTAATTAAAATTATATACTAATTTATTATTCATAAAAGTAATTTCATAATAATACTTTATTAACTTATTAATTATTTCAAAAAAAATTAATTCCTTAAAATAATTTTTTTTTTAAATACACTTTCTGTTTTATCGTATAAAAAATATAACTCTTATCAAACTAATTACCTAATCATTTATTGGTAAATAATTGATATAATAATCATTTATAATAATTTTTTTATAATATTATTAATAAAAACCTTATTTTAATAAAATAATTTATATATTTCTAAAAATAACCATTTTTACCCAAAAACTCAATTTATCAAATTTATCATTCTTTTAAGAAATACTATTATCATAAATGAATTGACGGAATGAGACTTTTATTTATAAAAAGTGATTACATAATAAGAAAATAATACCTTATTACAGGACCCCTTATAACAACCACATAATACCTAAGGGTAAGGTGTGCAATGGTGACATACTCTTGGGGTGGCTCGAATAACATCGTCCGGGTGGTAATCTCTATTAACTTGAACTTCTCCCATAGGAGATTTCGTTCAAGCTTAACGTGTTGAAGGTTAGTTTAGGCTTGGTCAAGAGAGAAGCCTAGTGACACTACCTCCTTACCAAGATCCGAAAAATGAGCTTCATACTGCCCAAGTCTACTGAATGAGGCCATATTCTCCTTTGTCTATGTTGAAAGTATTTTCTTAAAACCTTATATTTGTATCATTTGTGTAATCATTGTTCGACAACTATATTATCAACTATAATGATAATTACCGATAATTAAAACCAAAAAATAAAAAAACATGCCTGTGTTTTTTATATTTATAAGACATTAATAGAAAGGGAATTTTATTTCTAAATGTTCAGGTCATTACAACATTCCCACCTTAAGAAATTTCGACCTCAAAATTTCCTTTTCCCACACTAAAACAGATGAGGGTAACTCTAGAACATCACTTCCTTTAGTTCTCATTTTTCTTCTTCAAACTTGTGGTTTCTCCCCAATACTTTGACAAGGGGAATTATCTAATTTCATTGAAATTTTTTCCTACAATCTAATATCTTAATCATCTTCTCTTCATAGGAAAGGTCATTATCTAATGGTACCACCTCTGGATTGAGTACATGTGATGGGTCAAGTATGTACTTCTTCAAAAGTGATATATGGAATACATCGTGTACTTGAGATAGGTTTGGTGGGAGTGTTAGTTGATAGGGCACTCCTTTGATGAGATCAAGGATCTAAAAAAGGTTGATATAACTTGGACTAATATTTCCCTTATTCCAAAATATCATCACTCTCTTCCATAGAGACATGTATAGGAAAACCATATCTCCAACATCAAACTCTATGTCTCATCGATGGTTTTCATCAAAGCACTTTTGTCGACTCTGAGCATCTTGGATGTGTTGTTAGATCTTCTTAACCTTCACCTCCATTTCTTCAACCATTTCTAGAACTAGAATTTTTCTCTCCCCAACTTCATCCCAACATGTCGGTGTTCTGCACCTCTTCCCATAAAGGGATTCATAAGGAGCCATTTGGATGATTGAGTGGAAACTATTGTTGTAAGTGAACTCAAACAGAGGAAGATGTTGATCTCATCCTCCTTTGAATTCCATTGAGCATGCTCTCAACATGTACCCAAGTGTTTGTATAGTCCACTCAGATTTTCCATCAGTTTGAGGATGATAATACATACTGAAGCTCATCTCATTATTCAGAGTATGTTGGAGACTCTTCTAGAACTTAGAGATGAATCTTGGATCTCTATTGGATACAATCGACAGTGTTACACCATGAAGCCTTACCACTTCTATGATTTATATCCATGATAGTTTATCCAAAGATAAATCATGTCAAATTTCAATGAAGTGTGCAGTCTTTGTAAGATGATCCACAATAACCCAAATAGCATTATTTCCTTTGGATGTATAAGTAAGTCCATTGACAAATTCCATGGTCATGTTATCCCATTTCCATGTTGGTATGGGTAATGGTTACATCATCCCCTTAGAATTCTGCATCTCAACCTTAACTTTTTGAAATACCAGGAACTTTGAAATATATCCGGCGATCTATTTCTTCATGTTATCCCACCAATAATGCTCTCGGAGATCCGGATACATCTTTGTGTTTCCTGGGTGGATGGAGAAATTCAGACTATTTGAATCATCCAAATGTTATTTCTTTAACTATATATTTGATTGAACACAAAGTCTTGACCAAAATCTTACAATTCCTTCTTCATTAACATTCAACACTGAGGATTTCCCTTTTTTGATATTTTCCACTTTCTTCTGAATTCCCACATCGGCTTTTTGAGCATCCTTTAACCTTTCCATAAGTAGCGGTTGAGAAATCATTTGTGAAAGGATTGAGGATGTTCCCTTATTTATAATTCACATGTCCATCTTCATCAAATCTAAGAAGATTTTATCCTTTCTAATTCTCATCAATGATAGAATTTATGGGTCATTTATACTTAGAGCATTTACCACCTTGTTCTCTTCAGTAAGGTGGTAATGAATTGAGAAGTCATAATCCTTGATGAGCTCTAACTATCTTCATTGTCACATGTTCTATTCTTTCTGTGTGAATATATATTTGAGACTTCTGTGATCGATATATATTTCATAATTTTCCGCAAAGAGATAATGCTTCCAAATTTTCAACGCAAAGATCACATTTGCTGACAATAGATCATGTGTGGGATAATTTTTATCATGAATTTTCAATTGCCTTGAGGTATAGGTGATGACTTTGTCATTCTGCATCAGCACACAGAAGAGGCCCTTCTTTGAAGCATCGTTGAATATTATGAAAATATCCTCACTTTTAGGTAGTGTGAGAATATGAGCAGTGATAATAATCTTCTTCAACTCTATGAATATTTATTCACATTTATCATTCCAAGAAAAATTGACTCCCTTCTGATTTAACTTGGTTATAGGGTTTTAAAATCATGAGAAATCTCTTAAAAATCGGTGATAATATTCTGATAATACCATGAACCTATGGATATCTATCACAGATTTCACCCTTAGTCATCCCTTAATTGCTTTTGTTTTGGTAAGATCTACAGATATACCATTGCTTGTGATGATATTCCCTAAGAATGAAACTTTATTAAACCAAAACTCACACTTTTTGTACTTTCAAGAGAGCTTCTCCTTTGGAAAGGTCTCTACTATAGTTCTTAGATGATCCTCAGTATCCTCCTTACTTTTGGATTATATTATAATATCATCAATAAAGACTACCAAAAAATTTCAAGGTAATCTCTAAAGACTCTTCATCAAGTACATTAATATTACTATAGAATTAGGGAGTCTGAAATTCATTAATATGAATTCATAGTGCTTGTATCTTGTAAGAAAATAATTCTTGGGGATATCCTCCTTCTTCACCCTTACATGGTATTATCTTGACCGTAGATCAACCTTGAAGAAGTATTTTTCTCCACCTAGTTGATCAAAAAATTCATCAATTTGTGGAAAAATATACTTGTTTTTTATCCTGATTTTTTATAAATCATGATAATCAATGAAAAGGTGCATTAACCCATCATTCTTCTTGATGAATAGTACTGGAGAACCCCATAGTGAAGCACTTGGTCATATAAACCCTTTATCCATATTCTCCTATAGTTATTTCTTTATCTCCTCATGATCCACAACAGCCTTTCCATACTGATTCTTGGATATTGGAAACACCCCAAGTCTAATATCAATCATGAATTAAACATCTATTCTGGGAGGAAGACCAATAAATTCCTCAGGAAACACATCAGTGAATTCCCTTACAATAGTAATACCTTTGAGGATGGTTCCTTCCTTAAACTCAATCATCTGAAAAATATATGTGTTCTCATTGGAAATTAATATCCATTCTTGAGATGATGGTGCTAAAAAAGATTCATCCTCCTCCTTGCAATTTTATAGAATCGGGGGCCCATTCACTATATGGAGACTTATTTCCCTCTCATGACAATTTATGTCAGCTCTATATAGAGAAAGCCAATCCATTTTGAGAATTGCATCAAATTCCACCAGAGGGAGTATGATGTGGTTCTCTAGGAATTTCAATCCATAAATTATTATAGGGGAGGAATTATATTCATGGGATGCGATAATTTCCCCATTTTTCATTCTCACTGAAATCTCTACTTCCATGATTTGTGGTGGTGTTTGGATTGTTCTACTAATCTTTTAGGATATAAAAGAATGCATAGAACTAGAATCAAAAAGTATGTTCTCTATTATTGAATGAATTAATAGCATACCTATCACCATTTAATTGTTTGGATCTTTTTTAGTGGTAGTAATGGAAAAATATATCCCTTTCTACCTTGGAGGTTGTCGGTTGCCTCTAATTACCCTTTTCTAAGGGAACTAGTTCACAAAATGACCTTGTTCCTTGCACCTATAGCAATGAAAAATGCACTGAGGTTGACTGGAGCATTCCTTTACTCTACCACATTAGTGGGATTCTCCTATCGGTAATATTTTGGCTAGGTTCCCATCTCTTCTGCACCTAAATCATTTCCTCATCCCCTTTAGGAAATTTCTAGGGTTCTTCTTCTCACACCTTTGGAAAGTCGGATGTTGGAATTTCTTAGCATATCTGGTTTTTTCCATCAGACCACTAGAATTAAATTCCACCTTCCACTTCTTATCCCCATGATACCCTTGAGATTATCTGATCTCCATGACAACTTTGAGGGAGCATCAGACAATATCTTTATAGCTTTCAAAGTTACAGATCGTCAAGGATTTCTGTAGGCTAGGTTTTAGCCCACAAAAGAAGCTGTCAACCTTGCATTTGAGAGTAACGACAAAACCAGAGGCATGTCATGAAAGTCTTGTAGAGTTTTTCTTATACTCCCCAATAGATTAGTCATCATTTTTCTTTAGGGAAAAGAAATATATTTCGATATTAAGATGGAGGGTGTGGGGAAAATATTTATAAAAAAACATTTTCCAAAAATCCTCTAATTCCAACACCTTGATCTCTTCCTGAGGCTTTTTATTTTTGATCAATGTCCACCATTGATCAGTTTCACCCTCCATATGATAAGCAACCAATAGAACCTTCTCTTTTACAAAAAATTTAAGGATGGAGAGTATCTTCTCAATTGAGTTGATCCATTATTCAATGATTTAGGGATTGGATAATCCATTGAAAGTAGGAGTCCTTTGTCTTATGAAGATCTCAATTCCAAATTGTTCTTTCTTAGGGGGGTTGCATGTTCCTATTGACCCATGGATCTATTCAAAACTTGATTTAACTGAGAGAATATTGTGATAACTTTTGGGATTCCTTCTCTCATCAGATTTAGTATCTCACTAGAACAGTCATCACATTGATCTTCACATTGGTTGTTATCATGAGTCCTCCTATTACCAGTCATTGTCTAGAATAAAAAAAATAGGGGTAATTATTTTAAACTATTAAACACATAATGGGGAATCCAATGACAAAAATGGATAACTTATAAATTACATTTATCTTATTAATTTATGAATTTCTAGGCTTTAATCTAAGTTATCCATGATATATTTCCTAACATATGTTATTATAGGATTTTTTTCTCCCTTAATAATAGTTTATATTAAGATTATGAATTTACCAGACCAAATCCCCTGGGAGTTTCGAACTAAGAGTGCAGAAAGGCTCGTTTTCATGCACCAGTGCCCATTTGAGTCTAGCTCAAAGCGGTGTTTTTAGGTTTTACCTATAGATACATTTGTGATAGAGCCACCTCTATTTGTTCGTATCCATATAGGGATTTATTTTCTTGATAAACCACATACTCTATACTCACCAAAATTTAGGGATTATTTTCTTATACATAGTCATATCCATAAGGCTTTCACCAGAGTTTTATAACCCTAATCTCAAAAATAACTAAACTTGTCCTCTGATACCAACTATAAAAAATGTTCTATTTATTTCATTTTTAAACATGTTTTATTATATAAACTTTCACTTAATAAAACTCATAATATCAATAGTTATAGTGTATTTGGGTATTATAAACATTACATGACAACTTAAGACATAAAATAGAACATCTTTATTGAAAATTTCTTTTACATGACCCTGACATTCCATTGTATGTAGCATTGCATGGGATAACCTGAGGGAATACATAAAAAAAGGGTGATCTATAAAGCTGAGTAAGGGAGTAAAAAAGGTATAACATGAAGAATAAAATACATATTATAAAATGGGAATATCAATAGAACACAAAATAAATATAAACATAAAGGCATGATATAACATGATTATTATAACATGGAAATGTGGTAACAACTTAAAACACTACATCATTAACATAAAGGAATTAGGTAAACCCCTGTCCCAAAATTTTGGGAAAATGTTCTAAAAGGAATCAGGTAAACCTCTATCCCAACATGACATATCATGATACTAAACATTACCCAATGCATTAGAGAGATATCAGGGTGCAACCTTCATGTTCGTTTTAATCTCATTTTTAAGTGTTCCACATAGATCATATAACATGGATTCATTCAACATCATGATTTTTTTCCATTATCAAAGAATGTGGATTAAATAAATTTAAGTACCATCCAATAATTATATTTTTATAAATTTTAATACACTTGATAGAGAAATTGGTATGGTATTCACTACACGATGATCTTGGTTTGGAAAATTGAAGTTCAATTTCGGCAGTGTAACGTCATTATATGGAGATTCATCAATTGGGTTGATGAGAGAGAAAGGGGTATCTTATAATTTATGCATGAAATATACAGTAAGGTAATCATTGAACATAATATCCCAAAATATGAAATTGAATTTAGATTCATAATATAGAATAAATGTTTGAATGAAAATAAGAAGAGATAAATCCATTATGGAATTTCAGCATGGTAACGGGTGTACATGGAAGGAATTAATGAGATAGAAATAGGTATATCATCATTAAAACATATGGATGGAAGTATTGGAGAGATGATAAATAATACCCCAACATTTTTAATTTAAAATAAAAGGGTATAAAAAAATAAAGAAACTTGGTTAAAAATGAGAAAGGAAGGAATCCCTTAATTGGATGTGTGATCCCAAAGGCTTGGGAGAGGATTGAAAGAGGATTATTAGGAAATTGGGGTGACTTAGGTGATTATATAGAGGGTAGGAATGATTAGGGAAGTTATTAAAATATTTCTAGTGAAGATAAGAGGGATATTGGGAGTTTTTATATTGGAAATGAGAGGGGGGATTCTTTAATATTTCACAAATATAGGTTTTGGAACCTATATAATTAAATACTCAAAAACACAAACCTTCCCATGGTTTTAACCATGGTTTTTTCCAAATAGAAGTGGAAAAAATATTTTATAAGTCAAATGGTCGAACATATTAAAATATTATCCTTGGTTAAGTGGAGGTGAGTCACAATACTAAAAAAAATGAATTTAAAATCATAAATTATATTATACATTTTGGAGGATGCACTAAGGATTTATAAAATAATTAAAACAAATATAAAATCACATTATTTTAATGTAAACATATTTTGGTCCAATGATACCAATTATATTATTGATTACATCATTTTGGGGTCATTATGACGTCATAAAGCACATATTTTATTTACACGGTATTTAATTTTTACCCAAAAATTCGACTATCTCAAAAAAATTTGATAAATTCACCATTGGATAATTTCAACATCCTGATTCCAAAAATAATATTCATTTTATCTAAAAAAATTTATTAATATGTTAATTTTTACTTTTAAAATGAAAACCAACATTTATAGGAAATTCACAGGTTTTGACAAAAAATAGTTTTCAAACCTTAATAAAAATTACGTTCAACTTCAAAAAAATTATATACTCATTTATTATTAATAAAATTAATTTGATAATAATATTTTTTTTTAAATATTAATTATTTCAAAAATTTATTAATTCCTTGAAATAAATTCTTTAAAAAATACACTTTCAATTTTATCATATGAAAAATATAACTCTTATCAAACTGATTACCTAATAATTTACAGATAAAGAAATGATATAATCATAATTTATAATAGTTGTTTTTATAATATTATTAATAAAAAAATTATTTTAATATAATAATGTATATATTTCTCAAAATACCATTTTTACCCGGAAACTCAATTTATCAAATTTACCGTTCTTTTAAGAAAGACTATTCTTATAAAGAAATTGATGGAATAAAACTTTTATTTATAAAAAAGGGATTACACAATAAGTAACTAATACCTTATTTCATAACCCTTTATAACACCCGCATAATACCTAAGGGTAAGGTGTGCGATGGTGAAAGACTCTTGGGGTGGCTCGGATAACATCACCTAGGTGGTAATCTCTATTAAATTGAGCTTCTCTCGTAGGCAATTACGTTCGAGATTAATATGTTGAAGCTCAGCTTGGTAATGGTCAATAGAGAATCCCAGTGACACTACCTCCTTTCTAATCTCCAAAAAATTATTTTGGTACTTCTCGAGTCTACTGGATGAGGTCATCCTCTCCATTGTCTATGTTGAAAGTATTTTTTTAACCATATATTTATATCAATTATGTGATCACTATTCATCAGTTATATTATCAACGGTAATGATACATGTAATTTGAACAAAATAATAATAATAATAATAAAATATTTCATGTGTTTTATATATCCATAAGACATTAAAAGAAAGGTAATTTTATTCATCAATATTCGGGTTCTTACACTCTTACAATAGGTCAGTTCTAACAAATCAAAGAACCCTCAACGCTACTCTTCAAAATAGAGGCATCTAAATCATGATAAGATCAACCACATGACTACCCTCTACTCAGGCATTGATCCAAATAAGAAATAATAATCCTCATGCCTAACCACACTCTGAAGATAGAATACCTTAAATATACCCACTAAGAAAGAATATCCATGTTCACCTAAGCCATCGAGGATGGCAGGTACACAAGCCCCAACGTAAGACCTGGAAGACAATATGTAGTATGAAAATCTCACTCCAATACAACAAGAACCTAGGAATTTAGCTGAACCACCACCTTAGGAAAACATTATCTTGATCCAAACAACTATCAAATTTACTTTCACTCATCAATCCAAAAATAGGGTACTCAGATCCCACAAAAACTCCAAAAGGGTATCCATCCATTCCTCGATGAAGGAACTACATCTCTATCACTAGAGAAAATCTATCCACAAGATTCACATGACTTTTCATCATAATTAAATGAATACATGTGGTTTATTTGAGTAAAATACCATCAATGATCTATATTTTAAACACAATATAGGTTGTTTTAGACACTATAAACAATTGAACCTCCATAATCAGAAAAAAAAAATCCCTAGATTGGCATATGTTCTATTAATACTACGTGCCTTGAATGATGCATGAAAAAAAGCCACTTTCCCATAGTCCAAGAACATAAAACTAAAATAAACCATAAATCCAAAAACCCAAGTGCATAAAACTAGATGAAATTAGAAAATAATAAAAATGGAAACCAAAAACAGTAATCGCATGCCCCATAAACTTGGAAAACCTGTCAGAAAAGATGTTTTTAACACACCAGTCTAATATCCATTACAAGTTTGACACATTACTAGACCACCTATCTATCAACTACCTAAATCATAAAAACAAACACCTATGATACCATTTTTTAGTGAACCGTCTTGGGGTGACCTAACACATCTCCTGATCTAGTCATCCATAAGGTCTCAATCAGGCCTCCTCGTATGCTAGAGGTTGTTACCTAACGGTGGGGGACTAATAGATACTGTGGGGAGACTTTACCCTCTGTTCAGAGAAAAATAAAATCAGAAATAAAGAAAAAAACCACTAGGATAAACATCATACTATGCATAATAAATAATCTGAAATATGCCATGCTATAATAGATTAAATTTTGAATATAATCCTACATACTCAAGGCATGTGAAACAAACAATAACTATTCACCCACCAATATAAAAACATATAAAAAATAAAAAAAAATGAAAATAAATTCACTAGGAACAACTTCCAACTCCTATATGAACCACTTACTAAGTCTTCATAACATTACAGCTGCACTTGGCCAATCTTGAGACTCCACATGAGCTTCCCAACTCAATTTAGAAATAATGGGCCTCTACCCGGTCAACTTCACAACATGTTCTTTATCAGAAAGTAGACATAAGGTTTTCACACACACCAAAGTGCACGTACATGGGCTGAGAAATAAATATTAATAGGATACCCCCAATGATGAACCTATAATTTTTTTGGTATACAAGTATATAAAAAATTTAGGACTCCAATAGTATGATCTAGGACTCCAACAGCATGACCTGAATAAGTGAAAATACTCTACACCAGACCCTAGAGAACCTATCATGTCCTAAAAGTCTTGTAAAACAAATTAGGCTCCAAATGAGGGCCTTATAGTGTTCACTTCCCTATGGGTCCCTCCATCCATGGGAATGAGAGATACATTATTCCAAGGGTCTCATCCAACCATGCTCCCAATAGATACATTATCCCAGGGGTCCCATCTAAGTAGTCAGGTGTTCTTGGCATCCATTGAAGATAACCTCTAGCTAGTGTGTAACTCTTAACTAGAGGAGTGAATGAATCTAGATCACCCATTAGATCCCTAATCATGTCTAACTATAGATATCCAATATAAGAGAGAACCATATTAAAACTAAAGGACAATTCTTGGTCCAAGATATCATAATTTTAACCTCATCACACCAAGTCTTGAGTAGAAAATACCTCAAAAATATCATCCAAAGGCCACCAAAACATGATTTGATCCAACTCTCAAACCCAACATCCAAAAGACTGAATGAGCAGTGTTGACTATCTCTCGGCTTACAAAACTTAGGGCTCCCATGATCCTCAGGTTCATAGCATAAACCTATATACTACTAAGGACTCCCCTACTACACCTTAATTCTTGGGACACGCCCATAAAATGATCCTAAAATGGCCCAAAGTCTATCTTAAGAGTAATACACCCTATGTGGGGTTCCTCTGTCCCATCCAAAGATTCAGGCCAAGGCTCGCATGAGAAATATCATAAAGTAACCCTGAGAAATCTCCAAATGATCCTAGGTCAAAAAAACACCCACAAGGGAATTAAAAATATCATGTATGCCTACAAATGAATTCTCAATGGAACTAATGACCACATTAAAGGAATTAAACCCTACAAGGGCTCTTCGGTATAAGTGAAACCTCAAGGAAAATCTCATTACATGAAAACCTCACTGGACTTCCCTGAAAAATAACCCATCCTAAAGTAGTATCACACTCATAATGGAATAAAAATGGGTCCCTCAGACCCATATCAATATTACAATGACAGCCAACCATAACCTCCATCCCACAGTGTCAACCCAGGCCAAAGGATCCAGTAACTCTGATCCTCAAACACAATAAATATAGCTCAACTACTCTAACCTTGAGTAAATTATTCCAATATCCAAGGATAATCCAATATCTCGTTAGAGATACTACATGATCCTACCTTATAAGATTCATTAAAAAGAGCCTTGAACAAAACTAAACTGGCATCCACAAGTTATGCCAATTGAAAATCTCATGACCCACACTTAGGTCTAACATCACACAATCAAACCAACTAGAGGATTCTGTATCAAAACGTCAAATAAATAATCCTATAAACACTCACCCAAACAAAAACACCATCTACATTGACCATAAAACCCAAAAGGATACCACCATCTCAATCTATGTGGGAAAATACTCAAAACGAACTACTCACAAGAATAATTTTGATCTAAAGAAAAGAACAGGAAAAACACATTAAGGAAGGAAAAGTATATGGTGTGTACTTTGGGTAAACAGTGTTTACCCTAGAAGTACCTCTTCAGTTGTGCACTATATCCCACTTATCATACAATTATCCTAATTAAAGTGAATTTATGTCTAGTACACAAAATGTATCCCACATTGGGTGTCTAGCCAGGTACCTATTCATGTACCCACACATAGGGTCTGACCAACTACAGTACATGGACACTTTCCATGAACCTCACACGGGCTATGTTCATGTGCCCTATATGGCCATGTTACCTAACACGAGGTCAACCCAACTAAAATAAATGGACATTATCTATGTATGTTGAATAGGATCTTTCTATGTTTCCCCACACAACCATGTGCCCCTAACTTGGGGTGTCTAATTGAATACTCATCCACACCCTGAGACACCCCTATATAGAGTGTCTACTAATACTACAGGTCTTGTATTACCTTCTTTCTCACCTCACCTAAAAGGAATAACACACCGTGTGAGTGATTTGAACTACACACTATGTAAATGGGTTTCCTGAACAAAAATCCCTTACAGTCTCCATAAAACCCCCAATTATCACAAAAAGGTCAATAGATCAACCCCCAAGGGGTCCCCAACAACTCATAAAATTTTAAAACAAATATGATATTAATATTTTTGGAAAATTCTTAAACTAGGCCTACCACCAAGCTCAAACCATAGAATCTTCACCCCAAAACTTCCACCCACAACCACCATACTTTAATCTGGACCTCAGATGAACCCCTAACGACACCTCCTTTCTCTCCCTCTCCATATTCTCTTTCGGCCATGAAATTCCCACAGGGTGTGAGAACCCACATATGAAATTTTCCAAGGAGGGATAAAATAAAAGGGAATAAATGAAAAAGTAATAAACAAAGAAAAATAAAAGAAAAGGGGCCCAGGCCCGACCCTAGCACCCGCGATGGGTTTATATCTCACAAAGGAAAAACCCCTCTATTCCAAACTCAACCATGGATGTGTAACCTAAATTCGATGTTTCATTTCAAGTATATCACCAAATGAACAAGAAATAAAAAATTAATTTCTATTTAATTAAATATTTATAATTTTATTTAATTTTAATGGATCGTATTCCCATTATTCTCCTATCCTATGGTAAATTTTAACAACATGAGATTTTTTGATATATTTAAATATAAATAAAACTATTTGATAACTTACTTTACATGAAAAATTAAGTTTAAATGAACCACAAAAATCTATTCATATTATACAACTATTTCATATTTGAAATCATCAATTCAAAATTAGAATAGGTTGAAGTTTTTGGATTTTTATAAAATGATTAATTTTTCAATGAATTGTTAAAATATTTTTTTTATAAAATAGTCATTTATTTTATTTAAATAAATTAATTTAAAAAGTTACATTATATTTTTGTAACTTTATATATCATGTGCCACCAAACCTATGCCTATAGTCTATGTGTCACATGACCTCAGGTGCACCTCTCGGTATTCCAGAGACTACCGACTACCAGTGAGGGTATAATGGGGTATATAAGGATACTATACCCACTTTAACAAAGTAATACAATATAATAAATTGATATAATCAATAACCATGGAAATAATCAACAATAACCAAAAATAATTATGAATCTAATAAAAAATCCCAAAAACTAGGTAAATGCCCATAAACCAATATAGTAAACATTTTATGTCATAATCATATCATGTGTCAAAAGAAACCTAAAATAAAGATACACTAACAATCCTCAAAATGGGCTCTAATATCAATCTAGTCCCCTTATCCATGATCCATCCTAATATCCCAACTCCTCCATCAATCATAGGTCACTTTCCCTTAACCTAACCTACAACCATGAAATCTTCTCGTGTACCCATGGTCTCTCGAGAAGGGTGTGAGTAAAGATCAGTAGTCACCATCAATGTTGTATAAAGAAATATCTAGTCAAATAAAAATGTATATAGAAATACATATGAATAATAAACAATAGATCAAGGTATAAATTTTATCAGTAATCCACAAGGACCTTATTTGTTATCATGGTCCTTAACTAATCAAACCCATGTTTTCCATGATAGATGTCTAATCTATAAAACCTAGAGTTTAAATACTTTAAACACCAAGGTAACTCATTAATCATTTAAATTATAAATATTGTGTTTCACTATTCCAATTACCCATATCAAGTCAAATTTTATTAGTTCCCAATCATCATGTCAACACCCTATACAACAATAAGGAACACCATATCCATCATTTCAAATCAAGAATAGAAAGAATGATTTATATCCATCCTACATCAAGGATAAGGAACACCAAGTCCAACATTTCAAATCAAGGATTTCAAGAATCATGTATATCAATCCTAAATCAAGTATAAGGAATAACATGTCCAGTATCCTTACTCATGGGTGTGGAGAATCGTGTCTACCATTCAAGACTAAGAGATGTAGAATGTCATGTCCATCATTCCCAACCATTTCATCAATTCACAATTTCTAGTGTCTAACCTACACAGCCTTTTAAAAATATAATAGAATCAAGGGTGAACCTTTTATATTTATCAACATTCATATGGTTTATCTCACTCAACATCTTTAACCCATTTCCTTTCATAAACCATTTATTCAGTTAACACAACCACTATGTTTTTTTAGCCCATTTAAAAACATAATCAATCCCCTTTAACCATTTACCCATTATTCCTATTCATTCTCATAACATATTTAAATTACAATGAAATACCAACAACCCCTTATGTAATGATACTTTCTCAAATTACAAGCACAACTGGTTTAATCATTTAAACCCTATATTTCAACATTTACAACCCATCATACCCTTATCAATGGATTGAAACAACCTTTGGTTGGCCTTAATCTTGGTATTATATTCATCAACAGACCGGATAGGGTCTATTAATGGTTTCATATATGAATTTAAGTCTCGACTTATTTCCCATAAAAAATTAAACAAATGCACAATATGTAATCCCTATAGAACAACCAAATACATAAGAATAACATCAATAATATAGGAGAAATATTATATAACACCTACCTTACACTCATAGACTAATAAAAATCCAACGTTGATCCTTGATTCAAGCTAAAACATCCTTAAATTCCAAAGTGATGATCTCTCAAGAAATAGAGTCTATAATCTTCAGAATAAGATAGAATGACCAACTATGGTTCTTTCAGGAAAAAAAGAGAGGACTCATAGACTTACCCAGATCATATATTCACACTAAACGACACTCAAACACCAAATAAAAAAGGATATTGATCCTCATAATAGAGGGGGTATTTTTAGTATACACCCTATGATTTTGGGGAATAAATGGGGTGGAAATAGGGTAATATAATATAAGGATTGGGAGGGGAAATCATCAATTTTCAACTTTTAAAGGGACACATGATTAGGTTGGACAGTTTTCCTAACCATGTGCCAACCATGCATTTTCTTCTGTCTAAGAGGAAATTGAGCTACATGGTTTGTCTTGGCCACCCCCATAGTTTTCCAAACTATACAGTAGTTTTGTTTTTGCATTTATCTAATAGTGCTCAATCCACATTGTCTCTTAGGCCCTCCTTACAATGTTTTTTGAGTGTGCTTCTCCCCCATAATGTTTCACAATCATGGAATATGGTTATTACTAATCATGTCCCAACCATTATCTATGCATATTTTAGCCCAATTTCCCCCTTTTCATTACCCAACCCCCTGGGATACTCCCAATACCTTACCTAAACTTGAGGGACATTCCATTAACCATTTTTTAAGGGATTTTAACTAGAATTTAAACAAAAAACATACCTCTCCAAAAAAATCCAATTTTTATTTAATGAGATTATTTAGACTCATAATGGTATTATATTCAAATTTAATCAATTTTTAGTCATATGGACCTGAAAAATAATTTATATTAATTTAATACTTTTTGAAATTTCATGAATGTACCTCCCTGCACTTATAAAAGGATGTCCCTTATATATTTTCTTTAAATTAAATTGATCGACCTATATTGACCAAACCTAGACAAATTATATTACCAAAATCATTATGCACATTATATAGGTTCAATTATTCTAAAAGGGATAGTCCTAGTGTCTCTAAGTAGATATCTAAAGGAGGTTTCTTTAAGCAAAGGTAATCGTCTAAACTAAGAACTTTGTTTTTATTTCTTCTTCTACCACGTTCAATTATTTACAAAAAAATAAATATAATAAAAATATTGTCTTATTTATACATATATTTTATGAAGATTATGGAATAATATTTATCCATATCCTTCTCCATGAAATGGGAAACAAAGTTATCACTCGTGTGTATAGTGGACTATAGCTTTGCGAACCGATGTAATTTTTTCCATCACCTCCACACATAGCTAGTCATAATGATTGAAATAATTAATTTATATGATATTTATGAAATAATTTTGTTTCTATAATTATAATATCATATATATCTTCTTATATTCCAATATCATGGAAGATGATAATGTCGCCCGTATGTATGTGTGGACTACCACTTCCATGAAGCGATGTGATCCATTTTTTATTTCCATTATAGAAGGATTTTAATATGGATAAATTTAATTAATATATATGATATAATAATGATTCTATAAATGTGAATTATTATTTATCTTTCTTTCTTTTCGTCCATTAAAAAGTGATAAAAGTGTTCATGCGTACGTACGATCTACCATCTCCATGAATGGTGTAATTAATTTTTATATATTTAAATTACATGGATGGGTATAAATATGTATATAATGAATATATATAAAATTTATATGATGATTAAAATTATGGAGATGATGGAACCATAATCAAAGAACAAGGACCCGATCTACCGAGCCAAAATTCTTTTTAAAAAAACATAGTAGTTAACACCTGAAATAATGATATTAACAAAATATTATTAACAAATGGGTGATAAAATGTTATAATTGAATCACATATGATATTATATATATGAATATGGTTTTAGTATTTAATTATAATAACCCTAAATTTCTTATACATGAGGCTAAGAGAATTTATGATGTAAGTTGAACTTGAGGTGAGGGATTTCATCTCAATTTCTTCCTCATTGAGACATATTTGGTATTATGCACCTATTAATTTTTATATGGTATATAAAATTCCCCTTTGAAGTATTTTTAACATGATTTTATATTTATTAATTTTTATTAACAAATTTATTCAAGTTTATTCTTTCATGGGGTTATAAAATGAAAGTAACAAAGAAGTAATATTTTACTTAAAGTCTTATTTTTTAGGATTTTCTCTTATTATAGTTGAAGTAATATTATAATATACCATTCATAAAATTTATATATTTTTTTATCCTATGTATATTTATCTAATTTTAATATTTTACTCCAATGTTTCCTCTCTTTGGTACTTGAATCAATGAAAGTAATGCTTAAAATAAAATTTAACCTTATTTCTCTTTTTGATCAGGTATATTTTTCTTCCAAAAAAATATTTCTCAAAAATAATATTCAAAATTAATTTTTATTTAATCATATTATTTATTAAGTGTATTTTATCCTTTAATTTTTAAATTTTTTTAAAGGAAACTTTCTATTGTTTTAGGAAAGGTATATTTTGAGTTTCTTTATAAAAAGTCAAAATGAATGTTTCTTTTAAATGTATATGGAATTAATGTATTTATTTCATCCATAACCATTTTATTATATTATATTATTCTATAAGTTTCTGATGGTCTATAAATAAACCTCTTTAATAAAATCTTATGTTAATGTTTTCCTTCCATTTTCCTTTATGCTCTAAAGTTCATGAATTTATTACAAAACTTATATTTCAAATGAATTAATGGTCATATTTAACCTCTTATTAATTTTCTGGATGTTAAATTTCTCTTGAAAAATTCACTTTCTTATGATCATTTGTAATATGACATTACTTTTCTCTTAAATAACCATATTCATTTTATCATGGATAATATTATTTCCTAACTATATGTTGTTTTTAAATATAGTATTTTTTTTTAAGAATGTTTTTTGATTGACTGGGGAAATATTAATATTATTTATTCTATACTCAATGGAGGTATTTATTGATATGGAATATTATATATAAATTAAATTGATCAAATATATAATAATGCATTACAAATATAGTGATAGGTGGGACTCGGTTATAAATACACCTTCGATGTATCGATGGGTCTCATGAGATAAATTAGTTGATCAAAATTATTAAATGGGTTTTTGGTATATACCTACCCATTGATAAAATTATCTTGTCACAAGGATTTGACGGTAAATATAATAATATGTGTGATATCATGAAATCCAATATTATTTATTTCCTTCATTGAGAATTAATTTATTATTATCCAGGATATTACTACATTGATATTATTGATGAATGAATTTCATCATCAAGTTATTTATTAAGTGTCATGTGTTTTTAGTTATTTTCCTTACCATATTCATTATGTTTTATTTTCTCATAATAGCTTCTATTGTATGTAACCCTTACTGAGAATTTAATATCACCATTTATTTTTTTACTTTACCCAAGAAATAAAAATTATATTTTTAATAATATCTAATATATCTATTTTATATACATATTTTCAATGGTTTTTATATGTTTTTATGTTGGGTTTTAATAGATTTATATTAAGACACCTAAAAAATTTTATTAGTTTCATTATTTTTTTGTAAGGACAAACGTTGCTATGAAATCAGGGACAATTTAGTTGAAAATATGGAAATTTGGAAAGATGTGTAAAATTAGCATCCTAGTGCAACACCAGAGACCCAAGCTTCATAGGATATGATAAAAAGGAGCTGAGACATCATGATTCATTTCCTGAATGTGAAATTCAGATTTTTTATGTTTCAAGTCATGAATTCATGTCTTGTGCAAGAGGATAGAGTGGAGAATACCTCTAGAAAATTTTATTGGCATGATGTAACAACATGAATCATGAATTTTGTATCTAAAGAATTATTTTTCGGCCACTAGAAAATTCACCATGTGAATTTTGAATTCACCACATGAATTGTTAGCATTTTCACTTATAGGATAAATTTTTTTCATATATTTTGGGGGTTTTACTGTGGTTTTGATCCATAAACCCTATACATGAGTGAGAGGCTTATAAATAAGGGGTTATGGCCAAAGGAATGGGGGTATTAACTTAAATAGAAAGGATTTTTACCATCGAGAGGCTACTACTAGGGTTTCAACTCAGATATAATTCTCAATTTTTGGCTTTTATACCTAATTTTATAATTTCTATATTGTTTTTATGATTATATGGTTATTAATTTAATTTTATTCTCTTATATTCAATATCTTTCATGCAATATCTTTTTTATTGGTTTTGGTTTATTCATCATCAGCAATCACCCCATGATGATTAGATAAACCATGTATGGTATAGTGGAATCAGTTAACATGGGTGAGTAGAAATTTATTATATTTATTTCTTCACTTTTATGATGATTTTATTCAATTTTTATTGAGTTTAAATTCACATTTATCATATTTGTTATTAAATCACTAAACTGGTTTTTCTGGTAGTAGACAGAACCCTGCATGATAAAGGTAATGGATTAATGAACACTGAATTAGATTATTCTTTTACAATTACAATTAGATCCTAATGCATCCTAGTTATTTTAATTCATCTGGTAATAACAAATTAAGAATATAGGGTATATTTATAAGGATTTTCCAGGGTTCATATCAATAAAATTAATTTGTTATTCTACTAATGGATACATTATTTTTCAAGTGTAGTTAGAATTTATATCTAGTAAAACCGACCATGGAAACCTATTTCTCTCTATTATTCCCTTTTCAGGGTGAATTTACTTACTTAATTTTCATCATTAAATTAGTTTAATGAATTAATTAAAATTGGATAACCCAATATTTGGTTAAGAATTTATATTGTGTTCCCCACTCTTCATGGGATCGACCTCATACTTCCACTATGTTATTCCTTTATAGTTAATTTGGTTTAGTATAATATAAATTTCTAATTTGTTTTACCCATGTGGAATTAATGACATCGTATGGGCATATAAAATTTCTCCACCATTTCCAATGAGAAGTAGAGTGCAGAAAATGACTCAATCCATATTTCTTAGGTAAAATAATTTTCTTATCACATTTATATTTACTAGTTTTAGTTTTTATTTTGTGTTAAATTTTTATTTTTTATTTTTATGCAATTTTTAATTTTTTTTATTATGCAAGATGGATTTTTAGAAAAATTATTATCATGTCGCACCACCACTAGAATACATTGAATATTAAAGTGAGTTTACTACATGGGAAGTTCTAAATTCTGGGGGTGATCATAGAAATCAGAAAACCAAAAAGATTTTTATTCTCATAGGTATGATAAATTCCATCCTAAATAGTGGATATACACCTACAATCAACCCTATGGTGGAGACCCCAATTTTCATGGGTACTCAGGTAATTATTTATATGAGTAATTAAATCAAGAATACATTAACATCTAGCAACCTCAATAGAAGTATTCAAAAGATAGACTAACCATATTTCTCACAAAGTACATTCTGGTCTTGGATAAGATGATGGTTGAAATTGAAGCATATATTATAGAATATGTAGGAAATAACCATCGTGCTCAAATTATTTCAAACTCAAAATCCATTATACAAACTTAACTTTTATTTTTAATGTGGGGATAAAATGGTTAAATGAAGAAGAAGATAAATAGGTATAGGAATTGAAAGTTATTTATAAAATAAAATAAGAAACAATTTCGGAGGATATAGAAGAATAATTTTTGGAGAATGATAAAAAATTTCAAAGTGATTAACCCATGGCTTATGATGATGAAGAAGCATAAACTCAGGCATCCCTTCTAATTTTTCAAGAATAAAAATAATTACAACAAGGATAAAGTTTACAAATTTAAGAATAAGAAGAAAATAACATGATTCGGATCATTTATTTAATGATGGAGTAGAAATAGGTGTAGAAGTTTGAAGTAGTGAAAGTTGTTGAATTTAAGAAGGAAAAAAGAAATCATAAAGGAAAAGGATAATGAGAAAGTATAAAACGACCTCACTGTCATTATAGAAACTGAAAAATAATGTGAATACCTTATACAAGAAGAAGATGTGAATAAGGAAACTCAAATTAAGGAATTCATTACAGAATTTTAACCTAATGGAAAAATGAAAGAAGAAGTGTCTGAGCAGAAAAACTACAAAATATGGTAAAATTTAAATTCTCTATTATTTTATTATTAAGTCTTCCCTCAATATAAAACCCCCCACAAGCACTGATCAAGAATAACCAATAGAGGAGGAAGGGAAGAACTACCCTAGATTCCCAATATAGTTAAAAGTGGGTAAATCCAAAATGGTTGGCTCTATATCTTATTCCAATTGGATAAGGAAGTTACAAAATATTAGAAACATACCTTAAAGTATAACTATCGGGAGTCAACCCATAATTTAAAATTTATTTCTAGGACTTAGAATTATTATTGGATTAGTTTAATAACTCTCCCCTTATTCAACCCCTTTTTATTTTATTAAGCATAAATGATTTGAATGTCATACTTTCACATGTTTTCAATAAATTTTTCAAAATCAAAGAAAGAATTTGAATTTGAGAGGAAAAAAAGAGAAATATAAAATACAATGGACAAACATCAGGGAAGGGGATGGATGTTTTTACTTTTTTATATATTTTCATCCCTTGTTTTTATGAAATGTGTTTTTAATAATAAGATGAATTGTTTCATGAACTTTAGGACCTCCCCTAAATTCCTGAATATTTTTTGTCTTGTACTTACAGAACTAGGACCCATTCACACTTAGGGGAGTGTGTGACATGTTGGAAATTTATAATTACCATTCCCATATATATTAAAGATATAAATGGATATTTTGAAATTCACATTCTTAATTCAATTTTGAGTTTTTTTTTAAAATGATTACTAGTATGATTTATTTTATTGATGTTGATTCCTATAATCCTTATTTAAGTAAACTAATTTTATATGTTCATTCCATGACCATATTGATTTATTTTATTTTCCTATTTCTGATAGTATTATGGACTAAATATTTCCTATTTTTTTGAGCATGTTTCTCAAGTGATACTTAGGTCATATCAATCAACTAGAACTTTCATTGATATCTTAGCAAAATTACGACTAAAAATAATTTTTTAAAATTATTGAAGAATTTTCTTAATATTATATTTTATCTTAATACATGCCTATACATTTATCCTTATTCTCTTATAGAATCCATGGATTACCTTACTGGGATTAAGATATATTACAATCCATTATTTTCCTTTCCTTTCCTACTCTTTGTATTGTGCATGATGTTCAATTGAATTAGTGGGGGATTGTTCATGGTCGATATGGGAGGTAGTTTATTAAGAGTGTAATGGAGGATAATTCTATTTTATGTGGTTTTGAGGTTCATGATTAAATTCATTTTATTTCTTTGTTTATCCCTCTTGTTGTTAAAAAACAAGTGAAAATGGAAAATGTAAACAAAAATAAATGGTTTATTTCCCAATATGTAAAAAATCACCATTACCAGACTGATGATCACAAAATCATATGGGTTTAGTCGATGGATATGACTTGTATCCTAGAAACATCTTTCAAAAAAAATATAAATATAATAAACTAACAAAATAAGAGAGAACATTTATTCATTATGTTTACATAGTTCGTGATCATTTACTTTTCACTTTGGGGGTGTGAAAGATAAAATTCCATTCTAGTGAGGATCATTTCATTACACTTATATTTTGAATATCTTGTATTATAATTTACATTATTTTTTAACATCAATACCTACCAACCCTCAATATTAGATTCATTTGATCTTAATTACAAAGTCCTCATAATTAATTATGATATTTTTCTTTATGGAGTGGGGAAAGTAGATTCAATGAAATCATATGGTTAAGAACATGTACTTGAGGTTTGATCATAACTCTATTAAAATTTTAACTTTAAGGGATGGGTGGAAAAATTCATTGTGAGGTAAATCATAAATGGCATGGATATTGATGAGAGGTTAAAATTTTTATATGAAAAGTGGAAATGTATTGAATTGAAAATTATAAATGAATCATGGTTTATGGATTCCTTATTGAGTATGATTTTTTATATTAAAATATTTATTTATAACTTTTTTATGAGAATTATATTTTAAAAATTCAATTGTTAATGTATCTTCCCTTTCTGTTAAGATTTTGAGATTTTACTTTAGAACGAGAAAAGGCTTGAGTGTAGTGGTACTTGATATATCTATTTTCACAAATATTTTAAAGGTTTTTTATAAACATTTATATTAGGTTTTGATAGATTTATATTGATATCACTACCTGATTTTATTGGTTTCATGGTCTTTTGGAAGGACTAGCATTGCTATGAAATCGGGGATAGTTTGGTTGAAAACACAGAATTCTAGAAAGATATATACACTTCATTCCATAGTGAAACACCGAAAACCCAAGTTGAAAAATAAATAATAAAAATGATCTAAGACATAATAATTTTCTTCAAAAGGTGTAATTCACATTTTGAATGTTTCAAGGCATGAATTCATGGCTTGTGTTGGAGCTTGGAGTAGAAAATAGATCTAGAAAACTAGAGCATCATGAATTCATGGTGTGAATCATGAAGTGATGTTGTAAAATTTATAGATGTGTCTAAATGAATCTTACATCGTCCATTGAGAAATTCACCACATGAATTATGAATTTACCATGGAAATTTTTAGTTTCATCACTTATATGATAAGTCATTTTGATGTATTGTTGGGTGTTTAAATGTGGTTTAACCCACAAACCCTAGGCATGAGTAGGTTTTTTATAAATTAGGTGTTCCAACCAAAGGAAAAGTGGAATTCATACAAATATCAAAGAGTTATACCACAAGGAGGTTGTCAATAGGGTTCTAACCTAGAGATCGTTCTTCGTGTTAAGTTTTTTTCCTAATTTTTTTAATTTTTATTTTTTTGTAATGATTGGATGATTCTGAATTTAATTCCATTATCTTATCTTCAATCTATTTTTTCTAATATATCCACTATTGGTTTTGGTTTATTCATCATCATTGATCACCATTTAATTATTGGATAAACCCAATAGGGGGAGAAGAATATGTTAAAGTGGGTGTGTACCAATTAATTATATTTCTTTCTTCACCTGTGTGTTGATTTTATTCAATTATTATTGTGTTATGATTCACGTTTTTAATATTTTTTATTAAATCACTGAAATAGTTTTTTTGGTATTAGAAGAAACCCTGGAAGATAAAGTAAATTGATTCATAAACACTTAATTGAATTATTCTTCTACAATTTCAATATGATCATAATGTGTCCTTGTTATTTTATTTCATCTATCCATGAGGAATTAAGATTATAGGGTATATTGATAAGGTTTGTCTATGTTTCATATCAATAAAAATTATTGGTTGTGTATCTAATGGATACTATTATTTTTCATGTTTAGACAAAATTTATATCTATAAAATCAACCCATGGAAACTGATATCTCTCTCTTATTCACTTTTCTATTTTATTTTTTTTAATTTTCATCATTAAATTAGTTTAATAAATTAATTTAAATCATATAACCCAAAATTTGGTTGAGAATTGTCATTTTGTTCCCTCGTCTTCATGGGATCAACTAAATACTTCCAATATGTTAGGACTTTATAGTAAGTGTGATTCATAATAATATAAATTTCTAATTTGGTTGACCCATTTAGAATTAATGACATCATAAGAGTGCATTGATAACAAGTATTTAATAATTTTTCTTATGATTTGTATTTTATAATTCCAATGTAATATGGGAATCATGTATTTATATGTTTCTTTATGACTAATAAACTAAGAAATCCCCCAATTTGAGGTCCCATGTATCTTATGACAATGTGATAAAGTAAACAGTGGCTCTAGGTTACTGCAGTTGGGGTTTCTATAGTTGGGGTTTTTTCATTAGAGGGAATTTTATTTTATGGCTCAATATTCATGGTGATTATGATCTAACTCAGTGTGTGACAATATCCATTGATGGAACCTAGTGAAAGAAATAGAATAAACACTTATAGAAAATGTAGGGATTCTCCTATAGAGTAATCAAATACAATTAGGGTTGGAACTAAGTATATCATGGCCATATTAGGGTAGATAACTCATGTTAATAAAAATAATTGTTCATGTATATAGAAACTTGTTGTTCCATAGAATGACTCACCTATTTTGGATTGCTTCATGTAAAAAAATCCTCCATATTTTAATTTAACTATTAATAAATTAGTATCTATATAATGGATGAAGTATCACAAAAAGATATTCTTTTTATTGGGAAGTTACATTTGATCTTCTGAATCAATTGTTGATAGTCTATCGGATTGAAGATTCATATGAACTCACAATGGAAATTACTTCCATAATATATGTTTTACTACCTATTCTTGGGGGATATTTGTCTCAGATTATTGGGGAGAAACTTAATATTAAAGATAATCCTAATGTATAATATTGAATTGATGTATTTCGAGAATAGTTTCCTAGTCTTCCCAAAAATTGTGAAGTTTTTTTTCAATATAAATCATACCTAGTGCTACATATATTTCAAATACACCATATAGAATGTACTCAATTGAGTTTCAATAATTAAAGAAGAAACACCAATAGAATCTATATTATGGATTCATTTATCCTAGTTCTTCTCTATGGGGGGAACATATTCTCTTTGTTAAGAATAATGATGGGTCAATGAATCTTTTCATTGATTATTGGGAACTTAAAAAACACTATTAAGAACAAGTGCCATTTTCCCCATATCAATGATTTTTTTGATCATTTATGAGGAGATCAATATTTTTTGAAGATTGATATTCAATATGGATATCATTAGCTATGGGTAAAGAATGAGGATATACACAGGACATCATTCCATATGAGGTATGGTCATTAAGAATTTATTGTAATTCCATTTTGACTTACCTATTATCCTTCTATATTTATGGATTTAATGAAAAGAGTATTTATATATTACCTTGATTAGTTTGTGGTATTATTTATAGATGATATTCTTATAAATTAAAAGAGAAAGAGAATGAATAACATTTGAGAACTATGTGGAATAACCTAAAAAATGAGAAGCTATATTCAAAATTTACCATAGGTGAATTTTAGATAAAAAGTGTCATTATTATGTTAACTAATCTCAAGTGAGGGTATATCAATGAATTCTTTAAAGATGTAAGTTATTGAGAAATGGAATAGACCAACCAAGATTACTAAGATCCATAGTTTTCTTAGGATGGATAGATACTACATATGATTTTTTGAGATATTTCACATGAATATCTAACCCTCTCACCATGTTGACTCAGAATGGGTTGATGTTCTTGTGTAAAGATGAATATAAGAAGAATTTGAAAGAACTAAATATAAGATTGTTCAGTGAACTTGTGCTTACACAATCGTATAGTGGATAAGGGTTTGTGATATATATTTATGAATAAAAGAAGGTACTAGGATGTTTTCTCATATAGAGTGACATGGTGAGATATTATTTCTTCTTCCAACTAAAAATTCATGATCATAATTACCAACTCATGATTTGGAATTGTTAGCAGTAATTTCATAATTGAAGATATGGAGGCAGTATCTGTATGGTGAAACATGTGATACATACACTGATCATAAAAGCTTAAATTATATATTTACACATAAAGGGTTCAATATGCAATAGAGAAGATGGTTAGAGTTGATCAAAGATTATGACTGCACAATACATTACCACTTTGGGCAGGAAAACAAGGTGAATAATGCTCTAAGTCAGAAAGATCGTGCTAGTTTTCCAATGATAAGGATTGAAAGATATCATATATTTATGGATTTTCATAAGTAATATCTTGAAATATTGATTAAAATGGACATATATTATCCTTCCTAGATGAATTTTCAACCATCCTTCCATGATTGGATTAAGAAGACATATAATTAATATGTTGAATTGAAAAATAAGGTGAGGAATGTTCCTGAGTTAAACCATGATCATGTTGGAATGATACGGTTCAGGAACCAAGTATTTATACCATAAATAAGATATTTAGATATTTATTTATTGTATTAATATCGTATTTATTCATTATCAATTCATCCTAGAATTAAAAATATGTATAGATGTATGATGGAGTATTTTTTGTGGAAAATAAGAAAAGGGATATTGAAAAATATGTACCTAAAAGTATAGTTTTTCAAGAATTTATAGTTGAAACAAAACATTTTAAGGGTGTGTTACAACTTTTTTTCATCTTTTTTGTTGGATGACCCCGTAAGGGTTGTTGCGAGTTTAGGGATTCCTCGTCATCTCCATCCCCTTCATCTATGGCGGACCACATATCCTCCCTTATTGGTTCTTTCTCGGAGTTTCATGGCACAGGGGACTCGTTCGACTATAGGATCTGGAGGCATGAGGCCCTTCCTTGGTTATGGGGGTGTGAGGCCCTTCTGCAGCATTGCGCTTCTTTCTGCAGTGTCTCACTTATTTTTTCAGTGAACACATGATCAGATCTGGAGGTGCATGGCTCTTCCTTTTGTGTCAAGGTGTGATATTATGTAGCATTGGCTTGGGCTAAAATAAGTCTCATTTGTGTGGCAGAGCAGTGGGTTGTTTCCTTCTTCGGAAAAGATTCAGGGTAGAAGTGTGTCTCGGTGTATCTCTAATCTGGTGTCGCGGTGGGTTTCAGACTTCAGTGGTGATGTCTCTGGGAAATGGAAGCTTTTCTATGGCTTTTATCAGACGTTGTAGGGTAGTGAACTTCATGGAGAGGGTGGTTTGGCTTCCAAGTCATTGGGTGGTCTGTTCTACTGTAGAAAAGGGGTGAGTCCTCCACGGTGGTTCATTCTTTCATGGATTAGGGGTGGATCTTCCACGATGAGGGTGGTATTCCGATCTCCCACACTGTTTTCCATTAGGGTGAGAGCTCATATGGTCATTGAAGACTCATCAAGTGACTTCGGTGGTGGCGATGGGTTTTGAGTTCTTTGGGCTTAGATGCTGACGGGGTGTTGTGGATGTTCTTCTGTCATTTGTTTTTGTGGAAATGTTCTCCTAGAATGGTACTCTTGGACTCGATCACATGGAATAGGTCTCAATGGAGGATATGGAGCTAGGAATTCATCTTTTCACTGAATTTCATACCTGGATGTTTGAGAGGGTATGGTGATAGCCATCGGATCGGGAATATTCTTTGACACAGGACATTTTCTTGCTGAAAATATATGCAACGTTGGAGAGAGTTACCATGATTAAATACTATGGAGGGGCAGCTTCATGTGGTCAGTTTGGTTTTACTCTCTTATACATGTGGTTCATGATATTTCATAAGTCTTGAAGTCTATTTTGGTTCCCCCCTTAATCCCTTAAAGGGGGGTTTAGCATAATAATATTAAAAATTGTAGGCCTTATAGCTATTGGAATGGTATGTTACAACCATTACCCATACAATAATGGAATTGATAAAACATTACCATGGATTTCACCATAAACTCCCCAAAACATCTAAAGGGAACAATGATATCTGGGTTATAGTAGATATCCTTATAAAATCAATGAATTTTATTTCTTTTATAGAATATTTCTCTCTTGATAAGCTTACTCAGTCATACATTAAGGAATTTTTTAGGGTTTATGGTGTACCAATATCAATATTATCTGATAGGTATGTGTGGTTTACCTTAATGTTCTAGATAAGTATTTAGTAGGCTCTGGATACAGAGTTGAGATTTATTATTTCTTATCATCCTCATGAATATGGATAGTCTAATAGGACCATTTAAACTCTAGAAGACATGTTCATAAATTTCTCTATGGATTTAAATTGTGGTTGGGATCAACACCATCCTTTAGTATAATTTTCAAGCAATAATATTGTTCACTCATGCATTCAGTTGGCTCATTATAAATCCTACTATGGAAGGAAGTGTAAATCTCCAACATGTTGGGACAAATTTAGAGAAAGAAATATATCCGGACCTGATATAGATAAGGAATTTAAAGAAAATTTTATATCAATTAAATATCACATAAGGGAAGCTCAAAGCCAAAAAAAATGTTATGTTGAAACTCATCATTGAGATCTAGAGTTCTAAGTTAGTGATAAGGTATTCCAATGACTATCTCCTTGGAATATGGTTAAGATATTTGGAAATAAGTGAAAGATGAGCCCTATATATATTGGTCCCTTTTAAATTCTTAATTGTATCAGGATGGTAGTTTAGCAATTATCGATTCTATAGAATCTCTCTCAAGTTCACGATGCATTCCATGTATGACTCCTAAGGAACTAAATATTTGATCTTTAAAAAATACTAAACTTAGAATTCATACCACTGGATTAAGATCATTCTTATGAGGAATAGCTAGTGTAAATTCAATATCATAGAGAGAAAGTGCTACAAAATAATACCACACACCTAGTCAATACTTTGTGGAGAAGCTATAAGTATGAAGAAGCTATGTGGGAACCTTGGGAAGCGATGAGGAAAAATTATCCTCAGTTTTTTGCATCATAATTATTTAATTTTGAGGGATAAATTCTTATAAGGGGTAGAATGTAACATCCTGATATTTTATGATATTTTTTTCTTTAAATAAATTTATTTTATAGATTATTCTTCTTCAAATTCATTTTTTTATTATTTTTTAAAATCCACTTTATGGTTAAGTGGAAACCTCATATTCGAATGATTAACTCAAAAACCACATAACCAAAATTTGAAATTAAAAATAGAGAACAGCTAAATCTATATTTGAAATTCAAAATCCATCCCTCAAACAAAATTCCACTAAACCACCTCGTGTCACAAAATGTTGATCTGCCTCAAGCCACACCCCTGGCATATATAAACACCTTCGTCGTCACCACTTTCGGTGGGAAACCACTGGAAAATGTCCCAATGGGGCTTCAAAACACTATCATCATACACAAATTCAGCCTTTCCATTGTCGTATCATAATTTCACCATCGAATCGAACTGAAATATAAACCCTAGTGTCTATAAGAAGAGATTCAAAGGATGTTTCTCTAAGAGAAAGTAATCTTCTTAACCAAGCTCTTTCTTTTTGACTTCTTCTTTTACCATATCAAATTATATTCTAAAAATTCTAATACAATAACACTAGTATATTACATATACTGATATTTTATTATATTTTTGGAATTATATTTACCATATCCTTCTCCATTAAATGGGAAACAAAACCATCACTTGTGTGTAAGGCTGACTGCCGCCTTGCGAACAAAAGTAATTTTTTCCCATCACCAGATCAGATGGATAGTAATAATGATAGAACTAATGAATATATGTAAATTTTTTGAAATAAGTATTCTTATTTAATTATAATATCATATCTACCTTTTAACATTCCAATCTGTTGAAAGATGATAATTTCGTTTGGGCATACGTGTAGACTACTACCTCCATAATACGATGTGATCCATTTTTCATTTCTGTTTTAAATTAGTTTTAAGGAGGATAAATTTAATAAATATATATAATATAATAACTATTTTTTAAAGGTGAATTATTATTTACCTTTCTCTTTTTCATCCATCGAAAATTGGAAACGGTGTTCACGTGTATGTATAGCCTACCATCTCCATGAACAATGCAATTCATTTTCTTATCTCTACCTTATATGGATGAATATATATGATATTTTTATAATGATGAAAGTTTTATAGATTATGGAACTATAATCAAAGTATAAGTTTTGGAACTACAAAACCAAAATTCATTTTTTAAAAAAAATCAGTTAACACCTGAAATAATTTTAACAATAAAATATTAATAAAAAATGGGTGAGAAAATGTTATAAATGGATCAAGTATAATATTATATATATGATTATTATTATTTTTTCTAATTATAATAAATCTAAATTTATTATAAAGAATATTAAAATAAATTAAGAGGCAAGTCAAACATGAGGTAAGGGATTTCATCTCAATTTCCACTATATTGAGATTTATGTATAGTATATAATTCAAATTTTATTTATTTAAAATGAATTTATATTTATTAATTATTATTAAAGATTCATTTCTTTTTTATTATTCTAAGGGGTTATAATAAAAATTTACCAAATATGTAATCATTTATTTTACAATCTCATTTTTTGGGATTGCAATAATTTTCATTGAAGGAATATTATAATATATCCTTCATAAACTTCATTTATTCTATTATCATCTAGATATTTAAAGAGTTTACATATTTTCATCTATATTTTCCTCACTTTGGAACTTGAATTAATCAAAGTTATTTTTAAAATAAAACATGATCTTATTTATCTTTTTGATCAGGTATATTTCTCTTTCACATCCATATTTTTTTTAAAAAAATTACAAATGTCCTTTTTATTTACTAAAATGATTTATTAATGAATTTTTATCCTTGAATTTTCCCAAGTTCTAAAAGGAATATTTATAATGATTTCATAAATATTAATTTTCTACTTTATTTACAAAAATTTAAAAGGAAATTTTCTTTTTAACGTATATAGAATTAACATATTTTCCTACCACAATAACCATTTTATGTTATTTAACTTAATATATAAGTTTTCAATGGTTTTATAAAAAACTATTTAAGGAATGATTATTTGGTTGTTTTTATTACATATTAATTTATGCTTCAAATTACATGATTTTATTATAGAACCTATATTTCTAATGAATATATGGTCATTTTTTATTATTAATTATGTGTATATTAACTTTATCTTAAAACATTCACTTTATTGAGATAATTTTAAATTTGAAATTACATATCTATTAAATATTCATATTCTTTGAATCATGGATATTATTATTTCCTAAACCATATACCATTTTTACATATGATTTTTTACTATGAAAATTATTTGATTGACTGGGGAAATATTAATATTCTGTATTCTTTACTCAGTATGGATATTTTTTTATAAGGAATAATGTTTATGAATTAAATTGATCATTTAATAGTGTAGTAATGAATTGGACAGGCAGTGAAAGGTGGGGAATAGTTATAGATATCCCTTTAATTCACCGACGGGTCTCTTCAGACAAATCAGTTGGCCAAAATAATTAAATGGGTTTTTGGTATATACATACCCATTGATTAAACAGTATTAGAATAAGGATTTTAAAGTAAAGATATAATGATATATGAGATTGTGAAATCAAATATTAAGAATTTACTTCATTGAGAATTTAGTTATTAAAATCCATGAGATTAATATATTGATATTATTCATGTATTCCTTTCATGCTCAAGTTATTGATTAAATTGAATCTATTTTTATTTATTTTCCTTTACATATTAATTATTCCATATCTACTCATAATAGATTTCATTTTATGTAACCCTTGCGGATTATTTGACCTCACCCTTTATTTTTTTCCCTTTCCCTAGGATATAAACAAGGATATTTTGAATAATATCAAGGATGAGAGAATGTTTCTAATGTTATGTATTTTATAATTCTAATATAATATTGGAATCATGTATGTATCTGGTTCTTCAAGACTTATACACTGAATGATATTACATGGTGATATCCCTTGTATCTAGTTCAAATATAACAGAGTAAACACCATCTCTAGGTTATTAGAGTTATGTTTTATATATAAACACCCTATTCAGTGACCAATAGAGTGTTTAGAAAAATTATCTGAGATTATCTCATATGAGAAATTATTTTTTCCCCTGATACACTTTCAGTAAAAAAAAAGTTCAAATATCACTGTATTTTATACATCCCATGATGATGCGGGTTGTCACAATACCCTTTTACCCATAATTTCAAATGATTACATCTTTTTAATTCTACTGTGAAAT
Source organism: Viscum album (assembly GCA_963277665.1). NCBI lineage: Eukaryota > Viridiplantae > Streptophyta > Magnoliopsida > Santalales > Viscaceae > Viscum > Viscum album. Next base: position 1,377,160,302 of record OY728120.1, on the reverse strand, counting down.
TCATTAATTGTCCCAAAATTTGTGAACCAAAAAATAACTTCGATGATTTTTTTAATTCAATATCTCTATTAAATTGTTTTTTTAAACCTAAATTTATTATATGCATTAGGAAATCAATGATAAAACATAAATAACCATTTTATTCTATAAGGTAATCATTTTTGTTCAAAATTAAAAATTGCAAAATCCAAAATGGTATGATTATTCCAACTATATATTTTTCCTACTCTAAGAAAATCACTAATTTTTTAATTTCAATAATCATGAATTTTGAATAGTTTTATCATTGATGCATCAAATTTTTCTATGATATCATCCCATAATTCATTCAATTCATTTACTGGATGTTTAAGGTGTACATTTTTTTCATAGACATGAATTTTATTTCCTAGAATGATCATCAAAATAATGAAAGAATTCATCTTTATAAATATCTATGGAGGTAGATTATTGGGGATCAAAACAACTGGATATATGATATTATTTTTTCACAATTTTTTGAAAGGTTTAAAACCATCATTAGTTAATCCCAATCATAAATTCTTATTTTTTAAATATATATATATATATATATATATATATATATATATATAATGAATCAAACACATTCCATGTTGTTGAATCTTTTGGATATATCATCAATTTTTCATTGTTACTTTTCAATGGATTCCACTTTAGGTAATATGTCATCTTAGAAAATATAAACAATATTTTCAAGTGTGGTTTAAATATAAGGTAATGTAATACCTTCATATGAAATTTATTCTTCTGCTTCTTCCTAGTGTAAGATTTTGAGAAAGTGGGTTCCCTATACCTAACTTGAGTAGTAATATTTGATTATAATATCATGAACATATATATTTAGGCATGATTTATTCTTACCATAACAGTGTTGATACTTCTATAACCACTATTTACATTGTAATTTCCTTAGAATATTTTTTATAAAAAAAAATTATAGAAGTTCCCAACTATAATTATATCCTTGAGATATTATTATAGTGATCTTAAACATATGTCGTATAGTCTAAATACATCATACTGATAGGATAAAAATGATGTCTTATTATCAAGTGTTAGGGGATAATAAGCCTTGAGACATCTTTTGGTGAAGTTTTTACATGGTGATCTCAAGTAGAGGGGATCATGAGGAATGACCAAACAATAATAACATCATATGTTATGGGTATCATTGGTTTGTCTTATCTATAATAAAATGTATTGATCACTAGATTTGAGATAGTTATCAATGTGTATCATCTAATCACATTCTTTAATGCAAGATTAAAACCATGACCATTTTATTGTGGTGAGGTAGCTTTTTTTGGGTACATAATTAGTGGTATTCCATTAATTAAATGATCAAGATAGGATTTTCAAATTTTTAAAGGAAGATACATTCCATTCCATGTTGATATGGATGGTAATACCTTCACTAAATCCATATCCATGGTAGAAGAGGGTAATTATATCCTGTAAAGTTAGAAAATAATAAATCAAGAAAGGTTTATGATATAAAGTATACATCCTACTTAATGAGATATCATGATACAAAGAGATTATATTACATAGTGTAAATTTGTTGAAGGTTGTTGTTGTTAGGACCAAACCTTATATACTTAGGGGACTTGATTGGATGTTATACTCCACTCCTATTATGTGAGTATTACTCATAACAATCAAAATAAGGGCCAAGAGGGTCACACTCAAAGTGCATTCAAAATATTTTCCAATTATAATGAATTGAAGTTTAGTATGTATTAGGTCCCTCAATGGGTTCATGGATATGTATTGGTTTTAAAAATCATATGAAATGAAAAAAAAATTCTATATTATTCAATTTTAAAATAATATGTGTTGAATTTATTTACTCAAGGTATTCACAAGTTTTAAGTGAATATGAGGAAAATGTTTTATGAATGAATGATTTACAATTCAAGTTTTAATTATTATTTTATGGGATAAAAAAGTAAATTTGATTACTTTAATTTTATCTCATAGCATATTTTATATGTTATTAGTATTTGATAAAATATTGATGAAATTTTTCACATGTATAGTTGGTTCTAATTGTCATTAATGACTTATTTAGAAGGTTATGTTTATTTGGGGGGAAATTTTTATTTTTGTAAGATTAAACCTACCTATTTAAGCTTGAGTGAAGTTAAAATTTATAATAATATTCATACTATAAATTTATGTGCTTATCAATCAAAAATTCCACTTCCTATAGGGAGGATAAAATAAAATGAGCACTCTGATACAAGAAAGTCTTCTGGAATCGAAGGAGCAGTGCCCATTCAATCATTAGTGCATAAAATTCATATTCTTTTCTCCATGTCATCACCAAAAAATTGATGATTGAAATAAAAATAGGATATTAGAGCACATGTGGATTATCTAGAGGGGACCTTTTTTGAATATTCAATTAACTAACATTGATGATGAGTGATGCTCTTATGAATTCAATCAAATGAGATGATGGTTTAATTTTATTTTTGTGTTTATTAATAATCCCCAAGATCCCCAAGCTATATCAGGTGGCAATTCTCTAGTCATTATGTTACCCAATTGATCATGGTATGAAAAATTTAAAAGCCCTTCCTTTTCATGCTTCCTTCAGTAGCCCAGTACCAAAAAGTGGTATTATAACAATTGTGTGATTTTTTAATCAAAATTAAAATTATTTTTTATGAATTAGAGTTGAGGGAATCAATATAGTCCTAACTCCACTGAAAACACTTTGATCTAAGGTTGAATAGTCGATTTATTTTCATCTGAAGATAAAAGAAACAATTTTTGTGCTAAAAAATTATAATTATAATTATAATTTTGATGTTATTTATATGAATAATATCATGGATATTATTCATAAAAATATTACCACAACCAGTAAATTTTAAAATGGAGGGTCTTCTATAATAATGAAAATATATATACACACACACACATTGCAATAGTACCCACGAGTGAACAGTAACCTAAGGGTGAATAATATTTAGGAGTGAATAGTTCCCATAACTCCTCTGGGGATTTGAAATACCCAGTAAGCCTAAGAAATTAAAGAAAAATTATGAAATATTTAAAAATATTTGGAATTTAATAAAATTGTTCTTTGAATGGGAGATAAGTATTTTATGAATTAAAATTAGATTAATTTATTTTAATTTATAATAAATTTCTTTGAGTTGAATTAATTCAAAAATTTAGTTTTATTACGAAATTTTAGTGATTATTGAATTATCATGTGCTTATACTAACCAATATATGTTTGGGTTATATTTATTTTTTTGTTTATTTATTTATTTCAATGTAATTTTTTTAATAATTATTTAATAAATGATTATATGTGCACTATCTCTCAACTAATTATATGTATAAGGGATTATGTATATATAGGTGTTTTTGTTTTTGTGTACCCTACATTCCATATACCACTCAAATTCATGTGTGTATACTTATATAATGAGAAGAATAATAGTTGATGTATATTTCTTCAAGAAAATATGATGCACCATAAGAGAATTCAATGTATTGGATGGGATGTTTTCTGCAACTCAAGTCAGATACAATGAAACATAAGCCATTACCCTTAGGGTCTAGGTTGATCCATTATTCACCCAATGGATCAACTATTATAATCATCTTGTGATCACATCATTTAGTTTTTATTTATGCATGGTTTATTATTTTTTTATGTGCAACACACATGCGCAATCACATAAAATAATAAATAATAATTCATGGATAAAATGAACATATGTGGTGAATGTTTTATATTTATTGAATGGTTAAGTTGTGAGTGTTGTCACATAGAACAAGAATGTTAAATATAAAATGATTCCATTAGAGCGGAAAGTCAATATAACTAAAATTGGAATCAATTAGGTAGTCATAGCCATCCTGATACAATTTTAGAAGAAAAAAATTGAGTAAAACAATGGTATACTTTATAGTATGTGTGACTCTACTAAAAAGATCAACGATATGTTATTTAATATGAATATCCAGCCAAAATTCTACCTTAAAACTCTCTAAATAGTGGAATATGAATATCTTGTACTATGAGGAGAGGTTTTAAGGATATTTTCCACTATAAAACTTAAGAAAATGAGTATTCTAAATCTAGTAGTTTACGGATACTAAGAATTTATAAAATAGTGGGAGACATTTAAGATTAATAAATCTAAAATTTCAAATAAAATATAATCAAGATAAAATTATCATTATTCTTATTTTTTATTTTTTTAGAAAAAATCCATGTAATACCATAGAAACCCCATGATCCCTAATGGAAAAAAGAATACAACTTATCCATAATAAATTTTTAAGAGTAGTACATGTTCTTGTGCATAATACTATGATATGAAAGTGAATTTCATGTTTTTGAGTCCCTACTACATATTAAACCTTCAAAAGAACAAAGAAATTGTAAAAAGTATTCTTAAATGAGTTTCATGGACAAATCAAATGATATTTACATCATAACAATATAATCAATGTCTAAAGAGTTACAGAAGAAACTTAAGGACATGGATGGTTATACGATGTTGTCTCATCTCCAAGAAGTATATGAGGATAAAATTAATAGAGAGATCAATGAGATTATGATTACATTGAACATTTATAAATTTAAATATGGATTCATATAGAATTATATCATTAAATAAATATCATTTTTTCATTATTTTGACCTAGTTACTCAAAATTAATTTAGGGTTATAAAATTAATAGTATGGATAAAATGATTCAATATCTTTTGGGTGAGTTTTTTTAAGTTAACAAGAACTTAAATAATGTTAAATATTTAGTTATTATGGTTAAAATAGATAAAATAAAAGGTGGAAAACTCCCATGACTATTTTTAAGTCAATCTATTTTTTAAAAATTTCTTTCTAGGATACCAAAGGTTAAGTGAGAGTATCAAATGGGAGCTTATTTTATTCGCACATGATAAGAAAGGTCATCGAAAGATAAATTTTAAGGAACTAAAGAAGAAGTAAGCACGAGATTTTTCTTCATGGATATTCATTATTTAATTTAATATTTCTATTTCACTACATGGTTATTATATAATATATGTATAGCACACATTTTTATCCAAATATGGTGACCATGAATATTTAGAAACATTAAAAAAAAGTTGAATCTCCAAGTAATACGGGTAATTCCTATGTAAAGAGTGAGAATAATGGGACTTATATTTTTTCTTATTAATTTACTCAAGTATAAATACAATTTTTTATTGAGTATTACAAAAAAAAATTATCTCGTGTTTCATGTAATGACCCAAATTTTTATAAATAAAATTCCCTTAAAAGATTGAATTAAATGCCCTATTATTGTTATAGAAAACACGTGAACTTCTACAGATTTATTATATCCTATTAGATTTAAAATAATATTAAGAACCATAACCATTTATAAAATAACCATTGAACAACAATTATATGATTAGTATAAATATAGGGTTATGATAAATCCAATTGACACTGATAAAACAATCAATGGCCTCAACCAATAAGATGAGTCCCTGTGAAGCCAATTTATTGGAGCTTTTGATAATAATAGAATAACTAGGATCTTCCCTTGACCAATCCCAATATGATATCCCGCAACTAAATCATGAGTGAAACTGTTTATGGGATAAGTTCATGCTCATCAAAATCATGGCACAAACCATGTATGGCGAACCACCCCTTGAAAATATCATCATCTCACACCTTAACCATAGGTTTTTTTTTGGTGTAATAAAGTTAAATGTATTAAGACCCTAATAATATGAATATTTATATTTTATTTTTAATATAATAATAGTTATATTTACATCTTATTATTGTTACTTTATAAATGATTTTAATTTTGATACGATAAAACACAAATTGCATTTTCTGTGCAATATGAAATTTCGATTAAGATATTATTTTTGATGAATTCATGAATTTAAAAAAATTAATAAAATAATAAAATTAAATATTTTTTATTAAATATAAATCATAATATAATTTTTATGAATTCAAATGTAGTTTTTATAAGGGTTTAAAAATTGTTATTATAAAAAAAATGATCATTTCTCAGTAAATGTAGATTTTTGTTTTAAAAGTAAGAATAAATAAATTTAGAGAATTATTTTGATAAAATAAAACTTATTTTTTTAATTATTACATCAAAATTATTAAATGGTTAATTTTTCATAATTTTCTCAAATAATCAAATTTTTGGGTAAAAATTAAATATGGTATAAAATATGGTGTGTATCAGGATATCATAAAAGACAAAATGTTATGTGATAAATACTATAAAATTTATCCATGAAAAAACATATGTTTCCCCTTTAAAATAATGTGATTTTTTGGTTATTTTATCAATTTTATAAATCCTTTATGAATCCTCCAAAACCTATATTATATATTAGGGTTCAAAAGTCATTTCTTTATAAAAATGAGTTACTTCAACATAACCAAGTGTAATATTTTATATATTTAGTCCCTTTTAATTTTAAAAAAACTAAATCTAATCCTATTTTGAAGAAAACATGAGCAAAAAACATGGTAAGGTTTGTATTCTCGATTACTTTATTATATAGAGTCCCAAACTTAAGTTTGGGAAATAATAAATAACTCCCGTGTCTCTTCCTATATAAACCCACCCAAGACCCCATTTCTCTTCACTCAAAAACTTTGTATCATTTCCTTACTCATACCTCCCATATCTAGATTCCTCACAAGGTTCCCCCAAGCTCTTAATAATATCCTCCCAAGCTTTTTGATTCACCCTCTAAAGGTAAGGGACCTGACTCTCTTCTTTTCCATTCAAGCACCTTCTTTGTAATTAGCCTTTTGAATCTCAATTGATAATGTTTTCATGAATTTATAAATATAAATATATTTTAAAATTTACATCCTAACAATAAAAAATCATTTATACCCACTCATTATACAATTTACCTAAGCTATTACTATGCTTAAATTTAGTAAGGGGTCTTCTCCTACTCCTCTTTATTCAAGAACTTTCTTTATGTAATTCCTTTTGTCTACCAATTACTATTGATGGAATATGATTTTTCATATCCCTATTATTTACCTTATAATTTAAAAGTTATTAGAGACCCCTTTCATGCTAATTATTCCCTCTCATCATTCATTATGTATCCCCGTTATGCTGACAAAATTACCCTATGATTTTTTCATGCCAAATATTTATTCAAGCACATGTCTTGTATTATGCCTTTTAATTACAAAATTTTAGGTTTTTTATTATTTTAATATATATCCCACATACTATAATTTTTACTTATAAGTGATTATATACCCATTTCTCTCTCTTTAAACCATTTTATGAATCTGTAAGTACTACCTTTATGCTGCCGAAATGTCACTGTAATTTTCCATGCCAAACATTTATAAAGTGTATACCTGTACCCATTTTCACTAAATGGTATTAAACTTTTTTTACCTATGCATAATTTATTATTTAATTCCATGTATTGAACCCACATTCATTAGTTATGGGATTAAATGTGAAGAAAAATGATTATGTGTTGAATGATCTATGTGTCACACTTATGCATGTACATGATTTGAAAGCGATGGGTGCACCTGGAATTATACAATACTCTAATGAATTGGGTAATGTTTTATTATAATTATATGTCATGCATTGGATTATATATTAAATCTAATACATTATGGGACTTTTTCTATAATGTTATGAGGTCTTGGTGATTATCCTTGGCCTATGATTATTGTAACGACCCAAACTTTTATCAATGGAATTTATCCCTTATTATAGAAATTTCATATAGCATAAATAACATAAAACTAATTTATACCATAATAAAAACGTTATTAATGAATAATTAATGAAATAAGAAGTATTTATAGAAGTTAAGGAACTAATAACATTGAAAAAGTAACATGACCTTAGGAATAGTAATATTCCCCTTATAAATAGTAAACTGACGAAAAGAATTGTAACCTCACCTAAGAAAGTATAAATAAAATTTAGGCATCTTATAAATGAAATTATGGTATAATTATATCATACTCTAAGTAAATAAATTTTTAAAAAATTCATAATTAAGTATTGGTATTTTTGTAAGTCATAAATATTTAATTACAATTTTATGATTAATTTAATAATTTAAAAAAAATTCAAAAAATGTATTCATAAATAAATATTTTAATATATTATGATTTTAAGATAATTTTATGAGACCTTAAGTAATTTTTTAAAGTTTCATAAAATCAGTTATGATTTTAAAATCCGTATTTTCCAAGTAAGTGATGATTTTAATTAAAAATTAAATTACTCAAATTTAGAAAATTATTTTCATAAAATGGAGAACATTTTTTAATTCTACACATTATAAAATGGTTTGGATGATTTTTTTTTATTTTTCTAAAATATTTTATTTTTTATGAATAGTACAATAGGGTAGTTTTCGATAAATTCTAAATACTTGAATTTTTTAGTCATTATTGATGTAAGGCCGATGTAAGAACCTTAATATCTAACCATAATTAATTATTTTAACATATTTAGTTATAATTCTCAAACTATTCATATTATTTATCCAAAATAATAAACTAATGAATATAATAATGAGAAAACACCCCTCTCCTCCACTATAAATACCACCCCTCACCACATATTTTTCTCACACCTTCCAAGCTTTGATCCTTGTCCTAATTATGCCCAATCCTCTTCCCATGCCCCTCCCCCACATATATAATCCCTTGTCATCATAAAAATACCAAAAACTTTTCCCAAATAAGGTTCTCAAGGAGGATAAATTCAAGAGGTAAATTCCTCTTTCTTTTCTTTTAATTTATTTTAAAGTTATTTTTTATTTTTATTCTCTCCACACCTCCACTCATCCAAATGTAAAGATAACTCTAGTACCTTAAATATAATGGAATTATATCGTGTTAATTTAATATCCATAATTAAATTCCTCCCTACCTCCCTCTCTCTCTCTCTATCTCTTTAATTCTAAAAATGAAATCGTCACTCTTGATGTGTCAATTTACAAACATCATAGACGATGCACTTTCATTTTAGATTAAAACCTTCAAAGATGTTAATAAAACCATTATAATGGTTGAAAAATATTTTAAAATTTATTTTAAAACCCTCATTATGTTCTGGAACTAACATATATACATAATACTAAATGATAAAACAAAACAAGTTTGTTGTGATCGAAAAACCGCAAAAATTATCCTAAAACAATCATCATTAACTTTTATCTAATGATTCATCCTCAAACAATATAAAAAAATATTCATAAGATAATTTAAAATTATATAATATCATTAATAATATATAATAACAATTCTTTATATTTATCTACATTTTACATGAACATTCATTCATGTATACAAGTGAACATATCATGAAAACTAAAAAAACGAACACATACGAACAATGATATTAAACTATATAACTCATAGAAAAGACCATAAATGAAATTAATAAAAAAATAATTAATAAAATTCATGTATAAAAGTTTATTTATTTGTTTATTAATTAATCTAATTTAATTATACAAGATATTAAAGTGAAGAAGTCATACGGACATAAGGTAAGGGGAATTCTCAAACCCAACTCTCTTTCTTTGGGTTTTCTATATTTCACCCATTTTTTAGTATAGATATTCCTTTAATTTTTCTTAAATAACATTTCTTAATAATTATCTTATCTTTTCATGGATATACATGTTCCCAATATGGTTTTATGACAAATGTAAATATTTTTCCAAAATAACTCTTCTTTCTAAAAACACATCTTTTACTTCTCATGAGATCGTTTCTTCCTCCCTAAAAATTGATGACTATTATACCAAGTATGTTATTCCATATTTATTTTTGGATCCAAAAGTTTATTCATGGTTGTATGCTTTATTAATTGCAACCCATTTCTTTCCATGGTTTATTTTTTATTCAAGATTCATATGTGTTCTATGTGGCATGCATGATAGTGTAAATTTTATGATGTGACAGGTGTGCCCGGAATTATATAGCCCAATGTAAATTTTATGATATGACGGGTGAACATAGAATTTTATATTGCTCCAATGTATTGGGTAATGTGATGTATCTCAGGAGAAAAAGTGAAATATGCATGAACATGATGTTATCTTTGTCCACAACTATGTGTGGTAGTTGACCACAAAGACATGATGTTTCATTTTTATGAATTGCCACATTTCATGCCTTTATCTAATGTTTCCGCTCATGATTATGATGATAAACCTTGATTATGTAATGATTATTATGATTATTCTCACCCATGTTTCAGGTCTCTTATTCCTCCTCTTACTAGGCTTTTATCTCACCCCTTATTTGGATGTATATCTTTATGTGACTATATGTACTAAAGAAAATTCAAGGTCCATTAAGAATATAGAGAAGAAGGAATTAAATAAATGTTTATGTTTTATTTTTTAAATATTATGTATGGTCCTAATTTTCCCAAGACGATAAAACTTTGGATCATGGTTGTTTAATTCTTTTATGTTGTTTGTCTATAAAATGATGTAATAAGTTATATAAGAAAAATTAGGGTCTCTATAGTTGGAATCAGATCATGGTTTAGTTATGTTGGGAATTAGGATTAGAGAACCTTAGTGAAAACCCTTAGTTAGAGGATAAGTATAAGTAAGAACCCAAAAATATTTGTTTTAGAAAATTCTAAACATAGGGATCCCACAATATTTTCTTTTATACTTAATTTCACAAAGGAATGAATTATTTATTCCTAACATGTTGACTTACATTTTGTTCTAACATTTTATATTTTAGAAAATGGTGGAAACCAGGATAAAACAGACCAAAAAACCATGTAAGGTACAATGTAGTGATTTCTTAAATGACATCTGCAATGCTTCATGGGGTGGAGTTCAAAATTTCAAGGTGATGTTTACCCAGCTATCTGAGGTTATGAACAATAACCTAAATAATGTGGAATTTCCACCTTCACCCAAGAGGTAGAAACTAGTTGTCGAGTCCTTTATGTGAAAACGACCACCAATGTTTAGTGGATCTTCTTATACACTAGTCATGGAATAGTGGGTCAATTCAATGAAGAATATCTTTTTTGTACTTCACTATTCTGAGATAGAGAAGGTGAATCTTTTCATTTATTTTCAAGATAGATAGGTTGACCAATGGTGGAAGTTTAATAAGAACACCAAGCAGAAGGGTTAAATTAAATAGATAGAGTGGGGAGACTTTAAGATAAAGATTATTAACAAGTATTTCCATCAAACTCTTAACATAAAGATGGAGAGATAATTTATATAGATGAAGAAAAATGAAGGAGAATCTGTCATGGTCTATGAAGAAATGTTTATAGGGATTTCAAGGTACACTTTGGGTTTTGTTATCAACAATGGTAGAAAAAATGATAGATTCTTTATTGATTTAAAACCACACCTTATAAAGGTTCTAGAAATTTATGACTTTCGGATTTATGAAGAATTTGTTTGATGTTCTCTCAAAGTGGAGATGGAGTTTGGATAATGGTCCCAAGTCTATGGTGGTAATAAATGAAATGTAGTGCTTCAAGTTGTATGATATAATGAGAAAGGTGGAAAGAAAAATAAACCACCCACATGTCAAAATGGGGGAAGAAGTATCATGGGAATGACCTCAAAGGGATGCGAAAATTATTCAAGTGTGGGATAGAAGGCCACCAAGCTAATGAATTTTGGAAGGAAAGGAGGAAGTTTGAAAATGTGGTGGAGGAAAGGAGTGCACCACCGATGGTTAAATGCTACAACTGTAGGGAGAAAGGGAACTATGAAATCTAATTCACTAAACCTCGATTCCTCAAGGGTAATCAGCATCAGCAGCCACCAAATCCAAAGGATCATGGAAAGGCTTATGCCATCAATATTGCTGAATTGGAGCAGGAAAATGAAGTCATAAAAGGTACACTTACTATTCAATAAATAATGGAATAAGTCTTCTTTGATTCTATTTCTATGAATTTCATTATATCATTAAAGTTTTCTAGAACTATGAATCAAGGAACTGAAACCTTGAATTAGAGATATCTATAAAAACACCAAGTGGTGCAATCATTGCAACCCAAGTGTTGGACTCTTCTATTATTGGTGTATGTGGGAATATTCCTCTATAAAATCTCTTGATACTTCCCTTGGTGGAATTCAATGATATAATGGGAATTTATTGGATCTTGTTATATAGATAACATATCAATTGTTGAGAAAAGGAAATATATTTTCATATTCTAAACCATCCCATGTTCCTCTACAAATGCAAGGAAGATCATGAATCTCCTTTGGAAATTATTTCAATAGTGTGGGAGTTGATTCCCTATAAAGAATCATACCTCTATTAAATGGTTGATTCAAAGTAAGGTATCAAACTAGTGGAAATACCTATCATAATGGAATATAGTGTTGTATTTCTGGAAGATTTTATGAGACTTCCCTCAGATCATGAGGTAGAGTTCTCAATATAACTTATACCCGGAGCTAATCCTATCTAAAAGTGTCCCTATAGGATGGATCCTATCAAAATAGAAGATTTAAATAAGAAGTTGCAAGAGAATTTGTAAAATAGGTTCATGTGCCCTGGTGAATCACCTTAGGGTGTGTGTAACGCCCTGACCCTAGTTACCTAAAGTCGGTGAATTATTACTGTAACGACCCAATGTTTTTCAATGGAAATTACCTTATTATAAATATATCATAAAATCACATGAAAACACAACATAATGAACTACTAAGTGCTAAGTGACCTTTAAACATAAGTTTGTCACTTCTGTATTTCGAATTTCGAAAATCTAACATTCATAGTTGCGATCAGTAAGTTATTTGGAGTCCGATAAGAAAAACATAATTTTTGGTGAATAGTAACCTACCCTTATGAATAGTAACATACACTTATGAATAGTGATATACCCTAATTAATAGTAACCTTACTTATGATAGTATATAAATAATATTCAAGTTGAAAGTACGATATATGTATATTTTAGAATAAGTTAATGAATGTTTTAAAACTGGTTTTTGATAATAAATTATGATTTAATTAAATATTAAAATAATCATATTTAGAAAATTATTTTTGGAAAATGGGATTCATTTTTCGATTCTACACATTTAAAATTGGTTAGGGTAAATTTTTGAGATTTTTCTCAAATATTTGAATTTTTATGAATAGTAAAATGCGATAATTTACGATAAATGCTAAATAAGGGATTTATTAAGTCATTGATAATGATCTGTTGATGTAAGCCCAATTGGTCCGAAGTCACATGCATTTATTACTGTTCTTGGTCATTCAATACTTATTATTTCTTGTCTTATGAAGAATTAATAATCTAATAATTATAATATTATGAAAACCCTCCTCTCCTCCACTATAAAAACCCCCCTCACTCCCTCTTCTCTTCACTACTCTCCATCCTTGTGCTTTGCAAATATTCTGCCCAAATCTATCCTCAAGCTACTCCATCACGTCCAAAATCCCCTATCCTATTTAAAATACCAAAAACCTCTCCCCTTAAGAGGTTCTCAAATGAGGAAGTCTCAAGAGGTAAATTCCTCTTTTCCAATTCCTTCATTTCTTTTAAGTTTTTTTCTTTTTGTTTCTTCCCTCACCTCCCTTTACCAAAATAGTATGATAACACCAGAAAAATACATGTACTAGAATTTTTTTATTATAATGGGATATTTCATTATCTTCTCTCCTTTCCCCACCTCTTTATTTAAAAGAAATGAAATCACTGTTTGATATGTACTAATTTAGCACATTCTAGGACAACAGTTTATCAATTTCTTTTATTATATTTAATTATGGTCATGAAACCATTTGTTTTATGGTTGAAACAGATTATTATATAGGTAATATATCCTTGTTTTGGTTATGTAATCCTTTTCTACTAATGGTATTAATTTATAAAGAAAAACATGTTTATTGTAATCAAACACACCGATTAACCAAAACGGTTGCCACTAAGGTTATATATATAATAATTCGACTTCACTATAAGTAACCAAATTAAATTTAAAACCATTTAATCAATTGGATTTTTTCTATTAGAATATAACTTAAATTCTTTAAAACCACTTTCATCTTACATGTTTATCCAAACATGAATATAAGTGAACCGGTCATTAAAACCAAATAAGCAAACGAGCCCGAACAATGAAATTGAACCTCATAACCAATCAAAACGGTTATAAATGAACTTAAAATTATTACACTAAACCAATTAAATATATAATAGTTTATTTAATTATTAATTATTGAACTTAATTTTTTTATCCAGGTCTTTAATAACAAGTGGAGAACACCAATAGATTTAAGGTAAGGGATCCTCTTTATTCCTCTCTTAATCAAGATTGTCCTCTATGTTATGCCTTTTTATGTATAATCCCTAATGATGGGGTATATTTTATCAAATCCCAAATACTTTCCTCGTGACTTATATGTGATGAGAAACCCCTTTTCTCTCTCATCAATCCCTCTTGGGTACACCCGACACCATGACGATAAAACCGTAGCGAATTCTACCCGAACCTTATTTGTTCTTTCAGGTTGCCTTATATTTCTTTATATAAAAATGGAGTTATCTTATCTACTTATATAAATATTCTAAATTATGTTTATATTTACAAAATTCATTTATGATGAACATTTCATCACACTATTTTTGGGGTATACATGTTTTTAAAATATTCCCTCTTTAGAACTTTCCGATAAGAAAACATGTTTTAAGGAAACTTCCTATATTTTTTACCCAATCTTAAGTACACTCTATCCTATGTTTTAAGACACCATTTTCTTCATAAAATCATTAATTTTATTATGAAAACCTTCTTGGTTCAATTCTGGTTTTATATAAAATATTTTCCTCTTTTCTATTTTAAAATATCTATAGTATTTTCCTTAAAACCGCACAAAAATGTTTTAATGCTACTGTTTCTCAAATACATTCCTTATATATTTTCACTTCTGTTTGACATAACATACCATGTTATATGCTTATTTTACCCTATGAACATCCATGTATGTTCTAATCCCTATCTTTCATGTACACTTTCAGGATACGCTCATTGGTTATGATTTATGTCATGATTGTGGTACCTAATTCTTTCAATGGGTACCCTTATGTTTATGTATGGGTGATTATGTATGTTTATTTATGTGGAAAAAATATTCATGAAAATTTTGAGATGTGTGCACCCAGATAGCGCTCCAATTCATTTGGTAAAGTTAAGTTTCATGAGATGTGATGTGAAATGGGATTTGTGGTTAGCCTTAACTCGTACTAAAATGGGAAACAGGATTGGTGGTTAGCCTTGACCCATACTAGAAAGGGAAACTAGATTAGCGAGTAGCCTTGACCGGTACTAAAGAAATGTTATATGATTATTCCACATTTATATGATTTCATGTTTATATGGTCTCATTCTTATATGAAATGATTTTATAAGTTTCATGCTTTGGAAATCATTATGTCATGCCTTTTAACTCATGTTCTTAAAAGTATCCTTATGCTCATTCCCTTACTAGGATTTTTAGCTCATTCCTTTGCTCATGTGTTACCCAGGGTACCCTATGCATATGTAAGGGCTCAAATGATGTTAGGAGCTCTTTTTATGGAGATTAAATAAAGAAGTGTTTTTTTACCCCCATATTTTATGTTATATGTACCTAGGCTTCCAAGACACTGGACTTAACTATCCTTGGCTTGTAATCTGATGTATAATTATGCTTAAAATCATGTAATGTTGTATATAAAAGGCTTGGGTCTCTATAATTGGTATCATAGGATGGTCTAGTTATTTTTGGAGATTTGGAATAGAGCACCTTAGTGAGAACCTTAAAGATGAGACTAAGTATAAGAAAACATTCCAAAATTTTGGTTAGTATTGAGTAAGTGATTTATCCAAAAAAAATATATCATTTTCTAGATACAAGAAGGTAGAGGAGGCTCTAGAACAGATGTACCTAGCAGTGAAAACTCTGACAAGGAGTTTCAGGCTTGACTCAGAGTATCCTGGTACATGACAATGGGCCTTGCTGCACTCTTGGTTACAAAAATACCGGGGGATATTCTTTGGTAGATTCACAAGCTTAGCACAAACCATTATTAAGGGACAAAAATCCCATAATAATATAATTTAAGAAATAGATCGAGCATAACCTAAATATAAGCCTAAGGAATCACAAGTTAGGATATACTTCTTCTTTAAAAGTTTATCCTTTTCTGTTCAAAGTTTCTTTTTTATGCTTAATATCTAAGTATTCAAGACTTCTAATTATACGTTCTTTTTTTAGTTAATGGCCGGAAATATAAGAACATGTTCCAACAACCAATGTGATGGTCAATGTGAATATTTCCCTAATGATATGCCTGATATGATGGGATCAGGTGCTCAAAACATCATGACAGTACTTTCTCAGTTGGCTCAAGTTATGAATAATAACTTGAATCATGCAGAACGTCCACCTCCACCAAGGAAATAGAAAGTTTTAGTAGAATAATTCATAGTGAAAAGGCCTACCATGTTTAACATATATTCTAATCCCCTCCTCGCGGATCAATGGATTAACTCCATTGAAAAGATATTCTTTGTCCTCTATTGCTTGGAAGAAGAGAAGGTTATATTGGCGGTCTATCGTTTTGATGGGGAAGCTGATCAGTGGTGGACACTAATGAATAATAAAAAGTCCCAAGAGGAAATTGATTCCATGGATTGGGAGGAATTCAAGAGGTTGTTTTTCAACAGATATTTTCCTCAAACCCTCCATCTCAAGATGGAAAGAGAGTTCATTGGACTTAAGCAGAAGGAATATGAGTCCATTGAGGCTTATGAAGCAAACTTTACAAGGCTTTCAAGGTATGCCCCTGGATTTCTCAGGAACACTGAAATCAAGGTGGATTGCTTCTTTAGTGGACTAAATCCAATTCTACAAAAAGTGTTGGTGATTCGAGACTTCGACGGTTATGAGGAGATTTTCCGTTGTGCCCTAAAGGTTGAGATGGAGATTGGAGACTCTCATTGGTCTCATGGGCCCAGTTACAAGAAGTGGAAAATTGAGAACAACATGGGTGTTTCATCAAACAAATCCCATGATAGAAAGAAGACTAACTTTTCCCCTTATAAAAGTTATGGGAAAAATAATCCTGGTAACTGTCTGAAGGGAACCAATAATTTCTTCAAATGTGGAAAGTTTGGTCATCTGGTTGAGAAATTCCAAAGGGATATGAAAAATCCTACTAATGTTAATAAAGAAAGGAAGGTTCAGATCAACACTCAGCCTTCAATGTAGTGCTACAACTACAAGGAACATGGGCATTATATGAACAATTTCCCTAAGTCGAGGGTTGTTGGAGGTAGTCAGCAACAACCTGCAAGGCAACAAGGAATGTCTTATTCTATCACCACTATTGAGGTGAATCTGGAAAATGATGTGGTGACAGGTAAGCTTTTTATTAATTTAAGAATAGTGAACATACTATTTGATTCTGGTTCTACGCATTCTTTCTTATCATGAAAGTTTAGTAGATCTATTCAAAAACAACCTCCAAATTTGGAAGAAAAGTTATCTGTGAGAATAGAGAATGGGGAAATAATTGTGTCCATGGTTTATAACTCCTCCCTAGTAAACATTTGTGGGTTGAACCTCCCAGAAAATCTCTTCATACTTCTTTTAGTGGAGTTTGATTCTATCTTGGTCATGGATTGGATATCTTTATATAAAGACAACATCAACTATCGAGAAAGGGAGATCACTCTACACATCCCAAAGCATCCTCTGATTCTTTACAAGTGTAAGGAGGAAGATGAATCTCCTTTAGAATCATCATAACAATTGTGGATATTGTTGCCTTATGAGTAATAATATCTAACTAAAATGATTGATACAAATGAGAGAATCATTCTTGAATACATTCCCATCTTGAGGGATTACACTGATGTATTCCCTAAAGAGTTTTCTGGTCTTCCTCTTGACTGAGAGGTTGAGTTATCAATTGAACTTATCCATGGATCTCTGTCTATCTCAAATAAACCTTACAGAATGGACACCGTAGAGATGGAAGAGCTGAATAAGCAGTTACAGAAGAATATAGAGAAGGGTTTTATATACTTGAGTGCTTTACCGTGGGGTGCGCCAGTCCTCTTTATCAAGAAGAATGATGGATCAATGCGCCCCTGCATTTATTATTGTGAGATCAATAAAATCACGATAAAGAACAAGTATCCTCTGCCATGGATAGATGACTTGTTCGATCAGCTTTGTGGGGCCAATTATTTCTCTAAGGTGGACCTTCAGTCGGGATATCGCCAATTAAAGGTGAGGAAGGAAGATATTCCCAAGACTGCCTTTTGAAAGAGGCATGGACATTATGAGTTCATAGTGATTCCCTTTGAACTCACTAATGCTCTGGAAATTTTAATGGATTTAATGAATAGAGTCTTTAGATATTACCTCGACAAATTTTTGGTAGTATTTATTGATGATATCCTAATATAATCCAAGAGTAAGGAGGAACATGATGAGAATTTGAATACTGTGTTAAAGACTTTGCGAACGGATAAGTTCAATGAAAATTACAGTAAATGTGAGTTTTAAATGGAGGAAGTATCATTCTTGGGGCATGTTATCACCAGAAAAGGGATATCTATGGAACCTTCCAAGACGAAGGCAATTGAAGGGTGTCCCAGTCTAGTATATGTAACAGAGATCTGCATATTTTTTGTTCTAGCTAGGTATTATCAAGGATTTGTGAATAACTTTTCATGATTTTCAAACCCAATGACCAAGATGAAACAGAAGGGAGTAAATTTTGTATAGACACGAGAATGTGAAGACTGTTTCAAAGAGTTGAAAAGAGGCTTATCACTATGCCATTACTCACACTCCCTACAAGTGGAGAACTCCTTGTGGTGTATAGTGATTCTTATAATAAAGTATTAGGTTGTATGCTAATGAAAAATAATAAAGTGATAGTCTATGCCTCAAGGCAGCTTAAAATCCATGAGCAAAACTATCCCACGCATGATCTGGAGTTGGTGGATGTGATCTTTGCATTGAAAATCTAGCGCCATTATCTCTATGGAAAGAAATGTGGGATATATACTGACCACAAGAGTCTCAAATATATATTCACAAAAAAATAGCTTAATATGTTCCAAATAATATGGATAGATCTCATGAAGGATTATGATTTATCAATACACTACCATCACCGTAAGGCAAACAAGGTGGCAGATGCTCTAAGTAGAAAGGATCCTGCATCTTTATCAATGATGAGAATTGAAAAGGATCCAATCTTCTTAGACTTTCAAAGGATGGACATGGGAATCATTAAGGGAGTAACATCATCAATCCTTTCTCAAATGATTTATTAACCATTACTCTTGGAGAAAATAAAGGATGCTCAAACAAAAGATGTGGAAATTCAGAAAAGGGTGGAAGCTATTAGAAATAGGAAATACTCCAATTTCAAAATTGATGAGGAAGGAGTTGTAATATTTGGGTCACGATTATGTGTACTATCCAATATAGATATAAATAAGGAGCTTTTAAATGACGCACACAGCTCAACCTTCTTTATCCACCCAGGGAGCACAAAGATGTATTGAGATCTCCAAGAAAACTTTTGGTGGGACAATATGAAAAGGGAGATTACTGAATATACATCAGTGCATGGTATATCAATAAGTGAAGGATAAGAGGAAAAAGTATGAGGGAATGATACAACCACTACCCATACCAACATGGAAGTGGGACCGGACTTCCAAGGACATTCAAAGAAAACAATGCTATACGGGTCATTGTGGATCATCTTACAAAGACAGCTCACTTTATCCCGATTTGAGAGGACTTCTCATTGGATCAACATGAACGGATTTACATCAAAGAAGTGGTAAGTCTATATGGAGTACCACTATCTATTTTATCTAATCGTGATCAAAGATTCAACTTGAAGTTCTGTAAAAGTCTCCAACATGCTCCAAGCACTGAAATAAACTTCAATACGTCCTATCATCCTCAAACTGATGGACAATCTAAGCGAACAATTCAGACACTAGAACACATGTTGAGAGTGTGTTCTATGGAATTAAAAGGAGGATGGGACCAACACCTTCCACTGGTTAAATTCTCCTACAACAACAATTTCCACTCGAGCATCTGAATGGCACCATATGTATCCCTTTATGGGAAAAGGTGAAGAACACTAGCTTGTTGGGATAAAGTCGGTTAGGGTAAGCTGCTAGGACATGAAATGGTCAAAGAAATGGTAGAGAAGGTGAAAAACATTTAGCGGAATATCAAGGTAACCCAAATTCGACAGAAGAGTTATGAAGATAACCTTCGATGAGACCTTGAGTTAAAAGTTGGAGACATGGTATTTCTACACATATCTCTATGGAATAAGGTTATTATTTTTTGGAAAGAAAGGGAAGTTAAGTCCCAGGTACATCATCCCCTTCGAGATCCTTGATCGAGTCGGAGTTGTGGCCTATCTAATGGCACTTCCACCTACCATGTTAAAAGTACATGATGTCTTTCATGTATGCCTCTTAAGTAAGAACATATCAGACCCTTCACATGTACTCTCTTTAGTGGTGGTACAGTGGGAGGATGATCTTTCCTATGAGGAGAAACCAGTGAAGATCTTGGATCATAGAGACAAAGTTCTATGCAACAATACTACTCATCTGGTCAAGGTACTATGGAGAAACCATAAGTATGAAGAGGAAACAAGGGAACTGGATCAAGCAATTAAGGAAAAGTACCCACACCTATTTTTGTCTTAAAATGTAAAACGAAATTTCAAGGGTGAAATTTTATAAGGGGGAAGAATGTAACAACCCAATGTTTTTCAATGGACATTCCCTTCTTATAAATATATCATAAAATCACATGAAAACACAACACAATGAACTACTAAGTGCTAAGTGACCTTTAAACATAATTTTTTCACTTCTGTGTTTGGAATATCGAAAATATAACATTCACGGTTGTGATCAGTAAGTTATTTGGAGTCCAAAAAGAAAAACCTGATTTTTAGTAAATAGTAACCTACCCTTATGAATAATAACATACCCTTATGAATAGTGATATACCATAATTAATAGTAACCTTAACTATTATAATATATAAATAATATTCATGTTGAAAGAATAATATACCTATATTTTAGAATAAGTTAATGAATGTTTTAAAACTGGTTTTTGATAATAAATTATGATTTTAATTAAATATTAAAATAATCATATTTAGAAAATTATTTTGGAAAAATGGAATTCATTTTTAGATTCTAAACATCTAAAAGTGGTTAGGATGAATTTTGATATTTTTCTAAAATACTTGAATTTTTATGAATAGTAAAATGCGATAATTTATGAAAAATGCTAAATAAGGGATTTATTGAGTCATTGATGATGATCTGTTGATGTAAGCCCAATTGGTTCAAAGTCACATGAATTTATTACTATTATTGGTCAAGGAATACTTACTATTCCCTTTCTTGTGAATAAATAATAAACTAATGATTATAATATTATGAAAACCCTCATCTCCTCCACTATAAAAACCCCCCCTCACTCCCTCTTCTCTTCACTACTCTCTAGCCTTGTGCCTTGAAAATATTCTGCCCAAATATCTCCTCAAGCTCCTCCCCAACGACCAAAATCTCCTATCCTATTCAAAATACCAAAAACCTCTCCCCTTAAAAATTTCTCAAAGGAGGATGTTTCAAGAGGTAAATTCCTCTTTCCAATTCCTTCATTTCTTTTAAGTTCTTTTCTTTTTATTTCTTTCCTCACCTCCCTTCACCCAAATAGTATTATAAAAACAGTAAAATACATGTACTATAATTTTTTTATTCTAATGGTATATTTAATTATCTTCTCTCATTTTACCACATTTTTATTTGAAAGAAATGAAATCACTGTTTGAGATGCGCTAATTTAGCACATTCAAGGACAACAGTTTATCAATTTCTTTTATTATCTTTAATTCTGGTCATGATACCATTTGTGTTATGGTTTAACCATATTATTATATAGGTAATATATCCTTTTCTGGTTCTATAATCATTTTTTACTAATGGTATAAATTTATAAAGCAAAACATGTTCATTGTAATCAAACCCACTGATTAACTAAAATGGTTTCCACTAAGGTTATATATATAATAATTCGACTTCACTCTAAGTAAACAAATTAAATTTAAAACAATTTAATCTCCTGGTTGTTAACTAATATAATATAAATTCAATTATTGATAACCAATTTCATCTTACATGTTTATCCAAACATGAATATAAGCGAACCGGTCATTAAAACCAAGTAAACAAACGAGCCCGAACAAAGAAATTGAACCTCATAATCAAGATTGCCCTCTATGCTATGCCTTTTTATGTATAATCACTAATGATGGGGTATATTTTATCACCTCCCCCATACTATAATCATTACTTATAGGTGATTATAAACCCATTTTCTCTCTCATCAATACCTCTTGGGTACACCCAACACCATGCCGATAAAACCGTAACGAATTCTACTCGAACCTTATTTTTTCTTTCAGGTTTCCTTATCTTTCTTTATATAAAAATGGAGTTATCATATCTGATTATATACATATTCTAAATACTATTTATTTTTACAAAATTAATTTATGATGACCCTTTCATCACTCTATTTTGGGGATATACATATTTTTAAAATATTCCCTCCTTAGAACTTTCCGATAAGCAAACCTGTTTTAAGGAAACTTCCCAAATTTTTTACCCAATCTCAAGTGAACTGTATCATATTTTTTAAGACACCATTGTATTCATAAAATAATTATTTTTATTATGAAAACCTTCTTGGTTCAATTCTGTTTTTATATAAAATATTGTCCTCTTTTCTATTTTAAAAGCTCAATAGTATTTTCCTTAAAACCGCACAAAAATGTTTTAATGCAACTATTTATAAAATACATTCCTTATATGTTTTCACTTCTATTTGACATCACATACCATGTTATATACCTATTTTACCCTATTAAAATCCATGTATATTCTAATCCCTTTCCTTCATGGACACTTTCATGATACGCTCATTGGTTATGATTTATGTCATGACTGTGGTACCTAATTCTTTCCATGGGTACCCTTATGTTTAGGTATGGTTGATTATGTATGTTTATTTATGTGGAAATAATATTCATGAAAATTTTGAGATGTTTGTGCCCAGATATTGCTCCAATGTATTGTGTAAATTTAAGTGTCATGAGATATGATGTGAAACGGGATTGGCGGTTAGCCTTCACCCGTACTAAAATGGGAAACGGGGTTGGCGGTAAGCCTTGACCCATACTAGAAGGGGAAACGGGATTAGCGAGTAGCCTTGACCTGCACTAAATAAATTTTTTATTATTATTCCACATTTATATGATTTCATGTTTATATGTTCCCATTCTTATATGAAATGATTTTATAAGTTTCATGATTTGGAAATCATTATGCCATGCCTCCTAACTCATGTACCTAAGATATATCCTTATGAACATTCCCTTATTGGGATTTTTAGCTCATTCCTTTGCTCATGTGTTCTCTAGGGTACCCTATGCATATGTAAGGGCTCAAATGATGTTAGGATCTCTTTTTATGGAGATTAAATAAAGAAGTGTTTTTTTGGCCCCATGTTTTATGTTATATGTACCTAGTCTTCCAAGACAATAGACTTAACTATCCTTGGCTTGTACTCTGATGTATAATTATGCTTAAAATCATGTAATTTTATATATAAAAGGCTTGTCTCTCTATAATTACATAACATTGGCATGATAAAAAGAGATCAAGTCTCGAAATACTGATTAGTTTAGTATCCTTGGAAGTATTATATATATACCTAAGTTTTACTTTACGTCAAGAAATAAAAAAAACATTGTGTCCCCTTTGAACACACTCATATCCTTTGGCCTATACCTATAGGATAATAATAATATATTTCTTCACATCTTAGGAAAAAAGAAAACATAAGAAATGGGTGATTTTAGATGCTCAGTAAGGATAACAATATAGCAGAAACTACCAAAAATAAGCATAAACATTTAAGTCAATGTATAAAACTAATACATAAGACTTTTAAACTTAAACTTCAGCATAATATAGAAAAGATAAATTGAATAATGTAATTTACTTATTCACATGGATATTATAATATTAAAATAATCACATGTAATATTAATAGCTAATTTCATAATGATAGAATTCATAATGTCGGACACCATAACCACATAGTCAAGGCCTCGTGCCAAGACTACAAATAAAAATATTATCAAGGCCTTGTGATAAGAGACTATTTTTTCTCATGATACCTACTGATTCATTGAGGGGCTATAGTGGGCCTCTCCCATCACTTACTACGTCCAATGCATTCCTCATATGAAAAGGTTGAAACATAACATAAACATTTGTATTAAAACTAGCATACGAAATGTTAAAACTTTAACCATAAACCTTGAATGGTATAAAAATAGCACATCCACAGTAAAAATTATCACAAAACCTTCAATAAAAAATGGAATATTGTATCATAATAAATGAACTTCAAATAAGTGTAAAATCCATCAAAGGATGTTGACATAGAAGAAATCAAAACTGTTTGAGAGAAATATCTATTTCTATTTTGAAATCATTTAAAAGTCACATAATTATAAAAGAAAACATTTATTTTGAAAATATTATTATAATATTTTAAGGGATTATTTGAATTTATTATAATGGTAGAAAATAGTCTCACCCTCCATGTATGTTAAAAAATATTATTTCCTTAATTTTTCGAAAATGTCATAAAGTACCAAGTTTGGAAAATGATGGAAAGATTCCTTTCAAAGAATTTTATAAAAAAGTAAAACAAGGGTATAAATGAATTTAACTCATTGTATAGGAAATAGTAAAAATGTTTTGAAATATATTTTTAAAAAAACATGGATGTGGATGATAAAAAAGTCCCAGTAGATACTTACATATAAACAACCTCGAATAATGAAGAGATTGTAAAATTAACCCTTATCTTGTACTTTTCCTTAGTCGAGGGTACATTAACCTCCTATATGATGGTTAAATCATTGTTATTAAATTACAAAAGAACCAAATATCTAAATATGATATCATATATGATTCCTTTAATATTAATTTTGTCACGACCTGTCCTTGGGGCCCGTGTCGTGACTACCCCAAGCCTGTCTTCCATAGGCCAGGGAATGGCGACTAGAACCAAAGGTGTAATCCCGATAAAAAGGGAAGGAATTGTCTTTTAACCTGTAACACACACATAGTCTGAACACAAGTAGTTGAGGAAACAAGTACTAAAATAGAAAAGTAAGGTTTGTTGAAAGTAAGTGTGCCAGTATACAAATCCAACTGAACAACAAGTACAAGTAAAAAGGGAAAACAACTCCTGGATCGTCCACCGGGGAATCCTACCTGAAGGGTAGGTACATAACTCGAACAAATCATCCCTGCAGTATGTCTCATCTAGTCCAGCTCCAAAAAGCCTCTCATCTATCACCCTCAGCCTTTATCACTACCCTCCATCATCTGCACAGAACACAAAAAGGTGCGGGCGAAGCCCGTGCAGGGGTGAGTATAACAATACTTAGTAAGGGACCCCGAGACCCCCGAAGGTCTCCCAGAATCCACAAAGGATAAACCAAAATAGAAAGATAAAATCAAGAAGAATCAACCAACCCTAATTAGTTATATTCCCATAAATATACCTAAGTTATCAATCACGGTCCGGCTCCAACTCTCGATCCCAAGAACAAACCATTCCAGAAAGGAAGTAAAGTAAATCACCACGATGATAGTGGTTGAAAGACATGACTAAGATCACACAGGTAAACATCTTTCGGAGAGGGATAGAGATGATCAGATGTAGTCACTGATTCATCTAAGCTGTCAGACCCACACAGGATACAGGACCAGCTAAGCTGTCAGACCCACACAGGATACAGGACCAGCTATTCTGTCGGACCCACACATGATACAGGAACAGAAGTCAGAACTGTCGGACCCACGGAGGATCCTGGTACAGTAGTCATTGCTGTTGAAACCACGGAGGATTCTGGTATAGTAATCATCGCTGTTGAACCCATGGAGGATCCTGGTACAGTATCGTCATTGTCGAACCCATGTAGGATCCTGTCATCTCAGTCGCAGCCAGCCTTAGGGTTCTCGCACACAGCACGCTCGATTCCGGGAGGGTCCGTTACTCGAGCCAAGTTTCGATACATCAACTATCACTAAGTCCTGATTTGATGTATCTCGTAGTTCTGTCTCACCATAAGGAATCCACCGTGACAGACGGCGTGTCGATCGGACGCCCGGTCTGAGAGTTATTGGCATTTCCGTTCTAGGGGCCCGGTTGGTTTTTAGTCTCAAACCAACCCATTCATACCCTAACTATGTCCAAACCTCAAGTGGAGTATCCCAGAATAATCGTCTCTCTCCAAGAATTCCATCGCTACAGGCGGTACGTCTATCGGACACTCGTAGCCCTAGATGCGGGAAAAAGGTGTAAACAGTAATAGTGGGTCCGGGTCCGGTCTGACCCAGTCGGACTGACCTAGCCCGACCCGGTCTGAACCAGAGTGTGACCTGGATTGCAGGTCTGACCTGGTCTGAGGAAACGTCCCGAGCCGAGGGGATGGCCCGGCCCGAAGAGACGGCCTGGCCTGACGAGCGGACCGGTCCGAGGGCGGCACGGCCAAGGGGCGGCCCGGCCGAAGGCGGCCCAGCTAAAGGCGGACCAACCGAAGGCGGACCAGCTGAGGGTGGCCCGACCATGGGTGGCCCGGCCCATGGCTGCCCGGTCGTGGGTGGCCCGGCCCGTGGGGGCCCGACCGAGGGCGGTCCGGCCTGGCCACGCCAGGGAGGGAAGCGTGGGCCCCCTAGTACCCAAACGGCTAAGTCGTTTGGGTAGAACCAAACCGGTGCCCGGTGGCACAGGTCCCACCCACACGGGACCCGACGGGGTCCCGCACCTCCCGGTTGGCCGGTCAGGCCAGCCGCTCCCCGTCATCGGCGCAGCGCGGCGACGCCGCGCCCTCCGCGATGGCCCGACCTTGCTGCGGCTTCTCATTGCCGGCACAGCACAATGGCGTTGTGCTTCCTCTGTCACGGCCCTCCTTGGCCGCGGCCCTTATCCACCGCGGTGTGACGACACCGTGACATTCCGGCTCTGTCGCGACCTGCTTGGCCATGGCTTTTCTTTGCGTGGTGCGACGGCGGCCCGTGTGTCGTCGGCCTCTTCCGTACCTGCCTCTGTCGATAACACAATGAGTACAACAACAAGGTAGGGGGAGGGTCGGACCGTGTTCGTGTGGTTTGAGCCCTCCACTTTACGTTGTTAACATTTGGCATCAAGAGCACAACACACATTGAGGAAAGGAGAGTATAACTCATACATAAAAATAATCCAATTTCCCCCTACTTGTAATCGTTGTTCGCTCGGCGGCGTCGTGGGAAGGCGGCGTCATTCCATTGATGTCGGGAGGAGATGACATCTTCATTGGCGACATTCTTCACGGGCGGCGTCTACTACTTTAACACGGATTGAGGTCATTGGAGATGATCTTTGTGTTCTTCGTGGGAATAATGCTCTCTCTCTAATTCTCCAAAGCTCCACCAAGGTATTATGTGCCAACCAACATAAAATACAATAACACAACTTTTTAAAAGGATGGCTTAATGAATTCAAAAAGATTCAAATTCATTAAGTTACATCCATTAATTAAAAAGTTGTGTTGGCTCATTAATTTGTAGGGAGGAGGTGAAGAGGCTCCAAAATAAATAAAGGGAGAGTTTCATCCTCCTTAATTGGGGGTTCAAGGAGTTAAAGGAGAGTTAAGGGGTTTCAAGGAGTTTGGGTCCCACATAGTTATATCCTCCCAAGGGAGGTTAGGGTGTGGTGGGCCCCACATCTAACCTCTACTTAGAGACTTTAACCACCTAAAATAAAAATAAGCCATCACTTATTTCTATTTTACTTTTTTTTATGAAACCCAGAAAAATAACTTCCAAACACACTAAAATGCAATTGTGGTAAAGGTCCCCTTAAGAGAATATTGGAACTGCAAGTTCAACGGTGTTCTCAGATTTCAATTCCGAGCACCGGTTCAAAAGATATAAAATCTCGCACGTACGTTTACGGAACATACCCGAACAAAACTTCAGAAATTGATTTCGGGCACATCAGGCCTCAGAATCAGGCATAGTCAGAAACCATGGACTCGTAAAATTTCCATGTATTTCAGAAAAAAAAATCACAGGATTTTTGGGTCTTTACATTCTCCCTACCTCAGGGCTTTACATCCCCGTAAGATACTGCACACACTAGGGGAACAAATGGGGGTACTGAGTACGCATCTGGTCCTTCCGCTCCCATGTTCTCTCCTAGAGGTTCCCGTGCTTCCAGCGAACACGCACCAGAGGAATCGACCATCCATGCAGGACTCACTCCTATCAATCCTCAATCTCCACTGGAACCTCCATGAATGTCACCCTATCATCGATGTCCAGCTCCCCGTGGTGAATAATGTGGTACGGGTCATGCACGTATCTCCTTAACTAAGATACGTGGAAGACGTCGTGCACCTGGTGAAACTGAGGTGGAAGATCAAAGTGGTAAGCCACCTCACCTACCCTACTGAGGACCTGAAAAGTTCTGATGAATCGCGGAGATAACTTGCCGCCTCGGCCAAATCTCCATAGACCTCATCGAGGTGAGACCCGTAGGAAGACGTGGTCTCCATCCTCAAACTCCAGTGGTCTCTGTCTCTTATCAGCATAGGACTTCTGTCTGCTCTGTGTAGTCTTCATCTACTCCTAGATGATCTACACCTTCTCCATCATAGCCTGCACCATCTATGGTCCTACAAATGCTGACTCCCCTGGGTCAGTACAATACAGAGGCGATCTGCAAGTTTGGTCACACAATGTCTTGTAAGTTTCCATCCTGAGGGTGGAGTGGTAGTTGTTGTTATACGCAAACTCTACCAAGGGTAATTGATCCTCCCAAGTACGACCGAAGTCGAGGACACATTCACAGAGCATGTACTCGAGAGTCTGAATGGTCCTCTATGTCTAACCATCCGTCTGAGGATGGAAGGTGATGCTCAAGTGAAGTTGCGTCCCGAAATCCTCATGCAACCCCTTCCATTTCCGGGAAGTGAAACGAGCATCTCGATCAGAGATGATCTTCAATGGCACACCATAAATCCATACGATCTCATGTACGTAGAGGCATCCCAAGCTCTCTACTGAGCCCTGCTCTTTGATCGGTAGGAAGTGGGCTGACTTGGTGAGTCGGTCGACAATCACCCAGATAGAGACGTGTCCTCTAGATGTACATGGAAGTCCCGTCACTAAATCCATGGATATCTCATCCCACTCCCACTCTGAAACCTCTAAGGGCTGAACCAAGCCTGCTAGAACCTGGTGCTCCACCTTCACTTGCTGACAAGTGAGGCATCAAGAGACAAACTTTGCCACTGCCTTCTTCATACCTGGCCACCAGTGATGTCTTCAGAGGCTTTAATACATCTTCTCCACTCCTGGATGTACCACTAAAGGAGATTTGTGGAACTCCCTCAACACTTCCTCCTGAAGTGCAACTGGTACCATGGTACATCCTTTGAAGATAATGATGTGCTCCCCACCTTCAGAAAATCCATCAGGTGCCTGCCCTGTGGATATCTAAGCACGTCACATCTCACAGTCAATGTCGCCACACTGTGCCTCTCTGACTCGCTGAAGAAGTGGAGGAGTGACTATGAGATACTGTAGAAAGGCTACTCCATCTCTATCCACAAAGGATATCTGCAATGCAGCTAGCTGCTCTGTCGCCTCTCCAAGCAGCTCAATGTCTGATCTCCAACCGAGAGCATCTGCTACAATGTTCCCCTTACTAGGAGTATATACTATCTCGAAGTCATAGTCCTGGAGGAACTCAAGCCATCTTCGTTGTCTCGGGTTCAGGTCTTTCTATGAGAAGATGTACCTGAGACTCTGGTGGTCATAGTAGACTGTAAAACGTTCTCCCATAAGATAGTGTTTCTAAATCTTCAAGGTGAAGACCACTACTGCTAACTCCAGATCATGGGTAGAGTACTTATGCTCGTGTTATCTTAGTTGATGAGAACCATACGTGATCACTGCTCGCTCCTACATCAGGACACACCCAAGTCTGGTCCCTGATGTATCGTAGTAAACTACGTACCCAACGCACTCCTCTGGTAGCCTCAATATGGGCGCACTATTCAATCTATGCCTCATCTTTTGAAATCTATGCTGGCATCTCTCTGACCACATGAAGGGTTTCCCCTTCTTCGTCAATGCTGAAAGCGGTGCTGCAACTCTGGAGAAGTCTGGAACAAATCTCCGATAGTACCCATCCATTACTAGAAAACTTCGTACCTCTGTCACACTCCTGGGAGGCTCCCAAGAAAGTATTGCCTCGATCTTCGCTGGATCCACTGCAACTCCAGCCTCTGAGATGACGTGTCCTAGAAATTGAACCTCTCGAATCCAGAACTGGCACTTTGAGAGCTTAAAATAAAGCTGGTTCTCTCAGAGTGTGTACAGTACTACCCCCAAATGGTAGGCATGCTCCTCCTCAGTAGTCGAGTAGATCAGTATGTCATCGATGAAGACTACGACAAATCAATCGAGGTAACGCTGGAAGATCCTGTTTATGAGACTCATTAACACTAATGGAGCGTTGTTTATGCTAAAGGGAATAACCAATAACTCCTAGTGGCCATACCGACATCTAAACGTCGTCTTCTGCACATCCTTGTCTCGAAATCTGAGCTGGTGATAGCCTGACCTAAGGTCTATCTTCGATAACCATAGTGCTCCCATGAGCTGATCAAAGAGGTCGTCAATCCTCAGGAGTGGGTACTTGTTATTCAAGGTCACCTGGTTCCGGAGACGGTAGTTAACACACAGTCGTAAGCTCCCATCCTCCTTCTTGGAAAACAAAATCGAGGATGCCCAGGGTGAAACACTGGGTCGGATGAAACCCTTCCCCTGCAAATCCTCTAGCTGTACCCGCAGCTCAAGAAGCTCAGCGGGAGCCATCTGATATGCTGGAGTAGATATTGGTGTCGTCCCGGGGTATAGTTCAATATAGAAGTCTACCTCTCTGCGAGGAGGTAGTCTTGGAATGTCTTCAGGGAAAACATCCATGTACTGATCCACCACAACAAGAAAACTCGGACTCCACACATCAACCGCTCTGAGGATGAGACTAGCCAATTGATGTGTGATCGGTTGTCCACTCCTCTGTGTAAATCCATCCTACGCTACAAAGTCTCCCTTGTCGCCGGTGAAGGTGAACCTGGTCTCATCCATATAGATACACCGCACTTTGCACCTAATACAGTTAATCTAGGCATGAACTGTGGATAACCAGTCCATACCCAAGATGACGTCGTAAGGCCTTGACGCCGCTACCATAAGATCCCAGTCGAAGCTCTCGCCTCCTAGAGTAAGCTCACACTACCGGCACTAGTGAATAATCGTTGAGTATACTCCAGTATGAGTCTCTAGCCGTAAATATCGAGACAACGGCTCCGTTGGAATCTCCGAGATCCGAACGAGGGTTGTGGCAATAAAAGAATGACTCACACTTGTGTCTATAAGTACTGTAGCAAGGGTGGAGTAGACACAGATAGTACCTCGAATCATTTCAGGTGCACCATGGTCATAGGCCTTGACTTCCTAGAGCTGATCCCGCCTCTGTCTGCCAGATCCCTGTGGTCGGGGTGGACCTCCTGGTGGTGGTGGTGGCAGGGCCTCGAAACGTCGTCCACCACCCGCTGCTTGTCCATCTCCTCTGCCACGTTCTCCTACTCCTAGAGGACCACCATGGTCGAACCTATGCCTCTGCCTGGGAGGTCCCTCTACTATTTTATGATCATCTTCATGGAGGGTCAGGCAGTCACGAGCCATGTGGCCCTACCCACCGCATGCATAGCATTGTCTGCTCCTCGTATATCTAGCTCTGTCTCGTGTGCCCCACACAACTGAACCTGTATCCTGGGGTCGCTCACCTGATGGCCTAGTCTTCTTGGACCTCTGCGGCATCTTTCTACTGCCGGCTGTAGAAGACTCTACTATGTGTCACCCTTTGGGGGGTCTCGATGCTGGTGTCTACTTGGAAAGAAAACTATCCACTAGAAGGGCTCGCTCCAACACCCCCGCCTGCGTCGGGATGCTGAGAGTGATCATCGATGCCCTAATCTCATGCCTGAGTCCCTGCTCGAAGGTCCGGGCCCTGAAGAATGGGTCTCATACCATATCTGTGGAGTAGCGTGAGAGGTCGGTGAACCTCGCTGAGTACTGAGCTACTGTCATGTTGCCCTGCTGCAGAGGAAGTAACTCATGAATCTGCACCACACGAATGGTGGCTGGAACAAACTCTGAGCAGAAGAGACTCTCGAAGTATATCCAGAGTAATGATGCCTCGTCATGCACCTGGAGCATCAGGCTCCACCATCTTCCTGTTGCTGCATGCAGGAGACTCACAGAAAGGATCACCATGAGGTTTGCTGGTGTCCCTACCAATCTGAAAACTCTCACGACAGCCTCCAGCCAATCC
Source organism: Viscum album (assembly GCA_963277665.1). NCBI lineage: Eukaryota > Viridiplantae > Streptophyta > Magnoliopsida > Santalales > Viscaceae > Viscum > Viscum album. The sequence continues at coordinate 1,377,127,640 of OY728120.1, read as the reverse complement.
TCAGCTGCCTGTGGGTCCGTCTCTCCCTGGAATCTGGGCAGCCACTGGTGTTGGAACTCGTGCAACGCACTCAGATGGCATGCACTATCTACTACTAGATCTGGTGGTATCAATGGCCAAGTGGGTAGTGGTTCCGCTAGTACCTCTGCTGTGAGGGGGACCTGCACCGAGGCCTCGTCGCTCGGTGGGCTACCATCTCATATGTAACTCGGAACCCTAGATGGATACCTTCATGGGGCCATCCTGAAAAGAAACAGGTGCGCCATGGTTAAAATAGTATACCCGGTGAGCTGACACAAAGTAATCACGGAGAAAACTTTTTCAAATGAAACACACACGCAATCAGTGTTTTCGTGCACTGAGTCGAAAATCAGAAGTCAGAGTCCTAGTGTATGGATACGTCGGCCGCCGCACCAACACCGGTTTCCCTAAACTCATAACCACACACAAAACAGTTAACACTATTATCGTTAAAAGAATCAGATTCCAAGTTCTACGGTAGAACCGACTCCTATGATACCAATTTGTCACGACCCATCCTCGGGGCTCGTGTCGTGACTACCCCAAGCCCACCTTCCATAGGCTAGGGTCTGGCGACTAGAACCAAAGGTGTAATCTCAATAAAAAGGGAAGAAATTGCCTTTTAACATGTAACACACACACAGTCTGAACACAAGCAGTAGAGGCAACAAGTACTAAAATAGAAAAGTAAGGTGTGCTGAAAGTAAGTGTGCCAGTATACAAACCCAACTGAACAACAAGTACAAGTAAAAAAGGGAAAACAACTCCTGGATCGTCCACCGGGAAATCCTACCTAAAGGGTAAGTACAGAACTTGAACAACTTGTCCCTGTGGTACGTCCCGTCTAGTCTAGCTCCGAGAAGCCTCTTGTCCATCACCCTCAGCCTCGATCACTACCCTTCATCGTCTGCACAGAACACAACAAGGTGGGGGCGAAGCCCGTGCAGGGGTGAGTATAACAATACTCAGTAGGGGACCCCGAAACCCCCGAAGGTCTCCCAGAATCCACAAAGGATAAACCACTGTATAAAGATACAATCATGAAGTATCAACCAACCCTACTTAGGTATATTCCCATACATATACCTAAGTTATCAATCATAGTCCGGCTCCAACTCTCGGGCCCATGCACAAACCATTCCACAAAGGAAGTAAAGTCAATCACCCTAGTGATAATGGTTGAAAGACATGACTCAGCTCACAAAGGTACACATATTTCGGAGAGTGATAGAGATGATCAGATGTAGTCACTGATTCATCTAAGTTGTTGGACCCACACAGGATATAAGACCAGCTAAGCTATCGAACCCACACAGGATACAGGAACAGCTATTCTGTCGGACCCACATAGGATACAGGAACAGAAGTCAGAACTGTCGGACCCACAGAGGATCCCGGTATAGTAGTCATCGTAGTCGAACCCACAGAGGATTCCAGTACAGTAATCATGGCTTTTGAACCCATGGAGGATCCTGGAAAAATATCGTCGCTGTCAAACCCACGGAGGATCCTGTCATCTCAGTCGCATCCAGCCCTAGGGTTCCCGCACACAACACGCTCGATTTCGGAAGGGTTCGCTCCTCGATCCAAGTGTCAATACATCAATTATCACAAATTTCTGAGTTGATGTATCCCGTAGTTCCATCTCACCATAAAGAACCAAACGTGATAGACAGCGCATCAATCAGACGCCCGGTCTGAGAGTTATTGGAATTTCTATTTTAGGGGTGGTTTTTAGGCTCAAACCAACCCGGTCGTACCCCAACTGCGTCCAAACCTAAAGTGGAGTATGCCAAAAAAAATCTTCTCGCTCCAAGAATTCCATCACCGTAGGCAGTATGTCTATCGGACACCCGTAGCCCTAGGTGCGGGCTAAAAGGTTTAAACGGTCATAGCGGGTCTAGGTTTGGTCCAACCCAGTCGGACTGACTCGGCCTGACCCGGTCTGAACCGGAGTCTGACCCGAATCGTGGGACCAACCCGGTTTGAGGAAACGTCCCGACCAGGGGTGGCCCGGCCGGGGGCGGCCCGGCCGAGGGCGGTCCGGCCTGGCCGAGCCAGGGGAGGAAGCGCGCGCGCCCTGGCACCCAAACGGCTAAGTCGTTCGGGTAGAACTGAACCGGTACCCGGTGGCACCGGTCCAGCCCACACGGGACCCGAGGGGGTCCCGCACCTCCCGGCTGGCCGCTCGGGCCAGCCGCTCCCTGTCACCAGCGCGGCGCGACGGCGTGGAGCCCTCCACCGCAGCCCGGCCTGGCCGCGGCTTTGCATCGCCGGCACGGCGTGACGGCGTCGTGCTTCCTCTGTCGCAGCCCTTCTCTGGTGCAGTGCGACGGCACCACGCCCTTTCGGCTACATCGTGGCCCGCTTGGTCACGGCTTTTCTCTACATGGTGCGACGGCGGCCCGTGCGCCGCCGGCCTCTTCCGTACCCGCCTCCGTCGATAACACAATGAGTACAACAACAAGGGAGGGGGAGGTTCGGACCATGTTCATGTGGTCTGATCCCTTCTCGTTACGTTGTTAACATTCGGCATCAAGAGCACAACACACAATGAGGAAAGGAGAGTATAACTCATACATAAAAAAAATCCAATTTCTCCCTACTTGTAATCGGTGTTCGCTCGGCGGAGTCGCGGGAAGGAGGCAGCGTTCCATTGACGTCAGGAGGAGATGACATCATCCTTGGCGACGTTCTTCGTGGGTGGCATCTACTCGTTCAACACGGATGGAGGTCATTGGAGATGATATTTGTGTTCTTCGTGGGAAGAATTCCCTCGCTCTAATTCTCCAAAGCTCCACCAAGGTATTATGTGCCAACCAACATAAAATAAAATAACACAACTTATTAAAAGGATGGATTAATGAATTCAAAAAGATTCAAATTCATTAAGTTACATCCATTAATTAAAAAGGTGGGTTGGCTCATTAATTTGGAGGGAGGAGGTGAAGAGGCTCCAAAATAAATAAAGGGAGAGTTTCATCCTCTTTAATTGGGGGTTCAAGGAGTTAAAGGGTAGTTAAAGGGTTTCAAGGAGTTTGGGCCCCACCTATTTATATCCTCCTAAGGGAGGTTAGGGTGTGGTGTGCCCCACCTCTAACCTCCACTTAGAGACTTTAACCACCTAAAATAAAAATAATCCATCACTTATTTATATTTTACTTTTTTTTATGATACCCAGAAAACTAACTTCCAAACACGCTAAAATAAAACTGTGGTAAAGGTCCCCTTAAGTGAATATCGGCGCTGCGAGTTCAACGGTGTTCTCGAATTTCAATTCCGAGCGTCGGTTCAAAAGATATAAAATCTCGCACGTACGTTTACTGAACGTACCCAAAAAAACTTCAGAAATTGATTACGGGCACAGCGGGCCTCGGAATCAGGCGTTGTCAGAAACCGCAGACTCGTAAAATTCCCATGTATTTAATAAAAAAATTTCCACAGGATTTCCGGGTCTTTAAAAATTTGTTAATAATATTTCAGTAGTATTATTGTTTCTGATGTTAACTGATTCGTTTTCCTTTATATGTTTTGTTACGTAAGTCATGTTTGTTATAGATAGGATGTACTTGCTTTATATACAAAATGATATTAAGTTCCTAATAATTATTTTTAAACATAAAATGAAAATTATTCTTTAATGGTTATGATGAAGAATTAAATCTTATCACGTCGTGGATACGGTAAGTCGTACGTACGCTTGAGCGACAATATAAATATATTGATGGTGAAATCATATGTAGTTGGATGGTATATCATATATATAGAATCATTAACTTGTTAAATTTATTATTTACATAAATTATACTCATTATTATACCCATCCAAATAATGAAATGTTGAATAACAAATTACACCACAACGTTGAGACGGTAAGCCGTACGTATGCACATATTGTAACTTTGTCATTCATATGATGGATAGAATAATGAATATGGTTGTACCATATTTATAATAATATCATAGTATGTAGAATGTACATGAGTTATTATTTTGGTATGGAAACAATAAATAGAGTGGAATTAAAAGAAGAAAATAACTTTGAAAGAAGTGATGAAATAATTACCTCTTCTTCGAGTGCTTCCTTTTGATTTGAAAAAAAGGGCTCCTTAGGTTGGATATATGATCAAAGTAATAACTCTAGGATGAATTTAGGCTAGTTGGGAGGATATTTAAGCAGATTTTGGCTGAGTCAAATGGCTTTGGAGGTGTGAATTTGAGAGAAGGGGAGGTACCCTTTTATAAGAGAGGTGAGGGGCACTTTAGGAAATGCTTGAAATATTAATTTATTATAAAATAATTTTCAGTTTATAATAGCTCAAAATGGATTTAATTAAAGTATAATGTGGGTATGGGTCGAAATAATCTCAACCAATAGGTTTTAGACAAGTTTAAGTCACCATATTAACCATATATTTTATATTTAATTCTTGGTTAAATAGTTTAACATTTACCATGTCTCTTTGTATTTTTATATTACATGGTTAATAAAAATACTATAAAATGCCAAGAAAACTTCAAGTGGTTTATTAATGACATATATATCCTTATCTAAGTATTTTGGCAGAATATTATATTTTTAGTGGTATTATATCATTTAATAAAATATTATTTGTTTTAAATACTCATTTATGTCAATTTTGACACTATTTAGTATTTGGTTTTTGTAAAAGTCATAACAACTTTATTACTTCTAAAAAAATACATTTAATCAACCCTAACATGTCATATTCAACTATAAAATTATTTTATGGAATCAAAAGTTTCAATTTACATTTATTTTAATATTTATAACATCAATTATTTTAATCTTTCATTAATAAGGTAATTACTACATCATCATTGTGTCATAAATAAATTTAATTATTTAATGTATAAAAATTATAAACAAAATGTCATGATGTAGGAAATATTTTTACCTTATTAATTAATATTTATAGTCAAATTTATCTTATGTATAACTCTATATTAAAAATGTTTTATTTAATAAAATTTGAATTTAACACTTTTTACTCTTCTTTAAATAAAATATAATAAATGTCCTAATATAACCCAAGTGTATAAAAAAGGATAATATTTTTGTCCAAATATTGATTTTAGTCGAAAAACAATTATCCAATAGAATTAGGACATGGGTTGGGGTAATTTTATATTATTATAATATTATTTTTACCTTTAATTACCCTAATTACTTTTATCTGCGGTAAATAAAATTCAAAAGTTACAATTCACCAAAAATTATTTTAATCTTATTGAACCACATTTTACTTACTGATTTCAACTATAACTCTCAAAGTTTTGAAATTCAATTCACAAAAGCGGTAAAATTACATTTTATGCAAATTTGCAAATGTGCCTAGAAGGTGGTGGGTAAAAGACGTTAAAAAGTTCAATAAAATTTTATATATCTGATATTTTTATAAAATGTTTCTAATGAATTAAATTAGACTAATATAAGTATTATGTATCAATTTTTAATTTAAAATAAATTTAAATTAAAAAAAATTATTTAAATAAAAAAGTTGGTTTTATGTACTATACAATATTTTTTACTATTCATCAAAAATTAAATGTTTTCAGATAAATAAAAATAAATAAGCCTAAGATAATTTTGATATTAAGAAATCAAAAATGAATTCTATTTTACCAAATTTAATTCATATAAGTGTCTAAAATTAATTTTATTATTGTTCACAAAAGGACATAACAAGTAGTTATTTAAGAAAATAGTTTTTCAAAATATATAAAAATTTTAACAAAACTTATACATTTCATTATAAATATGTTTTATTTATTTGAAAACATTATAAATAACATTTAAATTTTATTTTTTCCTATTCATATCACAATATTTAATTGATAATATATCATTTAAATAATTATAATACTAATGTGTTGTTTCGCAGAAACTCAATCTTGTGTATAACGCAAGACAATTCGGCATTGAGTGCAATATAATCTATTAAATTACATTAAATAGATAACATACTATAAAATCTTTGGGTGTTACATTCTCCCCTCCTTCAATAAATTGGTTCCTCTCAATTTGAAATTGTTCTTCAAAAATAAAAGGTTGAAAATAGAAAATACCTCTGTGGAAAACCCACATCGAAAATAGGGTTAATAAAATTTAGTTTTAATAAGAGGGAAAGGGAAATGAAAAAAGTCACCACAAAATTAGGATATTGAATAGTAGAACATTGGTGGCAATTGGAGACACATAATTGGAGTGAAAATGTAAATATTTATAAGGATTGATTGAGTTTATCAATCACAAAAATGTGAACAATAAATGTAAAATTAGGGGTATCAAAGCCATATATCTATGATGATTTAAAATATCATCGATTCAACAAAACATAAGGAATTAGGATAACACATTTTTATTTTTAAGATCCTTTCCCTAGAGTTTAATAATTAATTTCTTTAATTAATAAGACAAAAAATACTTGACAATTAGAGTTCCATCCTTTAACTAATTTTTACCACAAACTCATCTTTCACTCCAAAAGATAATAAAACTCAAAAATATTCTATTTATCCTAATCGTATAGGGTTTAAAAAATTGAATTTATAATTCATCTATCAGATCATTTTAAAAAACTACATTATACAAACTAGGACATCACGTAGGCCAGTGGTAGGTGATGCACCATTGTCGCCATTCGATCACGGGTTCAAGTCTCATGGCCTTGCCGCACGTGATGGGTTGTCACCCTACCTCCGAGTTGTCCTTTTTATTACAATCCAAAAATAATCTTAAGAAATGTTTTAACCTTAAACAATAGTATCCAATGCCCAAATTAATATATTCCAACGTTTATACTTATCCAAAATACTTGTTTCCAAACTCGTAGTCCAAAAATTTATAAGGAAGGTCAAAATAACATAATGAAGATCTCTTTTTGCCACATAATAACATGTGATTAACTTCATCATGTATTCTTTTAAAACATGGTAACACCCTGAATTACCATAAAACCTTATTTATTAAATTCATTCTCCCTTATTCCTTATATAATACTAGATATATTCCATACATTCAAAAATTTTGAATACTCCAACAACGATGGAATAAACAATCCATTAATCATTTCCAAGGTAGTCAAGAATATCCAATTTAATTTATCCAAATCAACCAACTCTTATTCTAAAATAACTAACTCAATATTAGGACCATATTAAGGTTTATCATTCCTTCAACCTTGTATTTTCTAAAAAGTTTAACTTGTTGTTGAGTCACTTTTCTTAGTAACATATAATCTCAAATCCTCAATGAAATAGTACTACAGTACAATCCTTATTTATTTACATAATTAATATAAACAGTACATCATTGATACAACACTCAAATGAGATAATTCATTAATAAAAAATATATAAGAATGCTAATTATTCCTCTTCATCTTCTGTAGTATCATAACTTTATTATTATCCAATAGCATCGTCTAGGGTATACTTTGATGATTGGGGCATTGATTCGTGTGGTGTCTCAACTCCTTGCAGATGAAACATTTTACATTTGAACCCTTTTTATTACCATTGAGATCACATACTCGGTGTACTTTTTCTCCACACTTATAACAAACTCTCATTCCCTTAAAGAATTTACCAAGGTGATTCTTTCTACCATTATCACATATGGGAAAATCCTTCTTTCCCTTATTCACTTTATCTGTCTTTCTCTCTACTATCTTTTTCTTCTCTGGCTTCCCTTCAAATCCATAAGACTCAATGAATTATTTACTTGTCTTATTAACACATGATACTTTTTCTCCATATGATGAGAATACATGGAAGAAAATTTCCCTTCTAAATATTGGCTTAAGACCATGAAAGATATGATCCTTTTTACTCTTTGGATCTTGTGTATTGTTGGAGTTCTCATTCCTTCTACTGGGCACCATTTCTAAATAATGGAATACACTAGGTTAGTTTATAAATCGCAATTCATAATTCCAAAATTTTAAAATACATAATGTGAATTAAAAATTGTATGCATATAATCCATAATCATAAAAAAATTCTTTGAGAAGTATTTACTCATAAATCCATCATAATGGTTTATAAAGAAAATGTGAACTATCCTAAGCATATCCCCCCATGATGGTCAATACCAAGAGTGCACCAAGGCCTATTATCGTGTACCAGGATACCCTAGGTCAAGCCTGAAACTCCTTATTGTAGTTTTCACTCCTAGGTACATCTATGATGGAGCCACCTCTACCTGTTTGTATCCAAAAAAGGATGTATTTTCTTGGAAAACTCACATAATATTTACACAACCAAAATTTTTGGATGTTCTTATATACTAATCCTCAAATTCTATCTTAGGGTAATGCTCTATAATCAAAGTTTATCTAAATCTAGTTTCCAAAGTTTGTACTAAACTTCCTCTGATACCAAATATTACAACCCAACTCCAGAATCCCAAAGTCAGTGCATTATTTTAATACATTGTCATGATATAATGAATCGTGTTCTGATGGACCGATCAGTTTAGTAGTCTTGGAAAACAGATTACATACATGAACTTCACAGTACAATTTCAAACATAAAAAAACAACATAGACAATCCTTCGATAATTCCGTTATTCTTCTTTCCTAAACCTATATATAAATCATAATACACTTCTTCACATCCTGGGAAAAAGAAAACATAATAATTGGGTGAGCTCAGATTCTCGGTAAGGATAACAATATAGTGGAAACTATCATAAATAATCATAAACATTTAAGGCAATGTATAAGACTAAAACAAAAGCCTTTAAAACGTAAACTTCAGCATAATATAGAAAATATAAATCAAATAATTCCATTAACTTATTCACATGGATATTCTACTAGTCAGATAATCACATGTAATATCAATAGTTAATTTCATAATGATGGAATGCATAATTTCGGACATCATAACCATATAGTCAAGGCCTCATGCCAAGACTACAAATAAAAATTTTGTTAAGGCCTTTTTCCAAGACACTAATTTGTCTCATGAGACCTAATGATGCGTTGAGGGGCTATAGTGGGCCCCTCCCATCACTTACTATGTCCAATGCATTCATCATATGAAAAGGTTGAAACATAACATAAACACTCATATTAAAGCAAACATACGAAATGTTAATACCTTAACCATAAAACATGAATGGTATAAAAATAGCACATCCATAGTCAAAATTATCAAAAAAAACCATTAATACAATATGGAAGATTGTATCACAATAAATCAACTTCAAAAAAGTGTAAAATGCATCACAGGATGTTGACATAGGTGAAATCAAAACTGTTTGAGAGAAATATCTCTTTCTATTTGGAAATAATTTAAAAGTCACATAATTATAAAAGAAAATATTTATTTTGAAAATATTCTTATAATATTGTAAGGGAATCTTAGAAGTTGTTATAACTGTGGAAAATAGCCGAACCCGCCATATAAGTTAAAAAACATTATTTCTTTAATTTGTTGAAAAGGACCTAAAGTACCTTTTTTGGAAAACGATGGAAATATTACTTTCATAGAATTTTATAAAAATTAAAACAAGGGTATAAATGAAATTAAACCATAGTCTAGTAAATATTAAAAATGTTTTTAAATAAATTTTTAAGAAACATGGATGTGGATGATAAAGAAGGCCTAGTAGATACTTACGTATAAACAATCTCAGATAATGAAGAGATTGTAAAATTAACCCTTACCTTGTAATTTTCCTTGGTCGAGGGTAAGTTAAACACATGTATGATGGTAAAATCATTGTTATTAAATTATAAAATAACAACATACATAAATATTATATCATATATGATCTTCTAATATTACTTTTTTAATAATATTTCAGTAGTATTATTGTTTCAGGTGTTAACTGATTCGTTTTTCTTTATATGTTTTGTAACCAAAGTCATGTTTGTTATAGATAAGATTTATTTGATTCATAAGAATGATATTAAGTTCTTAAACATTATTTTTAATTATCAAATTAAAATTATTCTTTAATGGTTACGATGGGGAATGAAATCTTATTGCATCGTGGAGACGGTAAGTCGTACATACACATGAGCGAAAATATCATTCTATTGATGGTGAAACCATATGTAGTTGGATGGTATATTATATATTCTGAATAATTAACATGTTATATTTATTATTTACATCAATTATACTCATTATTATACTCATCCAAATAAGGAAGTGTTCAATAACAAACAACACCACGACGTGGAGACGGTAAGTCGTGCGTACGCACATATGGTGACTTTATCATCCATATGATGGATAGAATAATGAATATGGTTGTATCATATTTATAATAACATTACAGTATATATAAGGTAATTTAGTTATTATTTTGGTTTGGAAACAACAAAGAAAGTGAAAGTGGAAGAAAAAAACTACTTTGAAAGAGGCGATTAAATAATTTCCTCTTCTTCGGGTGCTTCCTTTTGATTTGAACAAAAGGGATCCTTAGGTTGGATTTTTTATCAAAGTAAGGCCTCTAGGATAAATTAAGGGTTTTAGGAGGAGATATGATCAGTTTTTGGAAGATCCAAATGTCTTTTTCGAGGTTAATTTGAGAGAAGGGGAGGTACCCTTTTATAAGAGAGGTGAGGGGCAGTTTAGGAAATGCTTGAAATATTAATTTATTGTAAAATAATTTTCAGTTTATAATAGCTCAAAATGGATTTACTTAAAGTATAAGGTGGGTATGGTTATAAATAATCTCAACCAATAGGTTTTAGACAAGTTTATGTCACCATATTAACCTTATCTTTTAAATTTAATTCTTGGTTAAATAGTTTAACATTTACCATGTCTCCTTGTATTTTTATATTACATGGTTAATAAACCAACAATAAAATGCCAAGAAAAATTAAAGTGGTTTATTAATGACATATATAACATTATCTAAGCCTTTTGGCCGAATATTATATTTTTAGTGGTATTATATCATTTAATAAAATAGTATTTGTTTTAAAAACTCATTTATGTAAATTTTGACACTATTTAGTATTTGGTTTTTGTTAAAGTCATAACAACTTTATTACTTCGAACAAAATACATTTAATCAACCCTAACATGTCATATTCAACTATAAAATTCTTGGATGGAATAAAAAGTTTCAATTTACATTTATTTTAATATTTATAACATCAATTATTTTAATCTTTCATTAATTAGGAAATTACTGCATCATCATTGTGTCATAAATAAATTTAATTATTTAATGTCTAAAAATTATAAATAAAATTTCATTATGTAGGAAATATTTGTTCCTTTTTAATTAATATTTATAGTCAAATTTATCTTATGTATAACTCTATATTAAAAATGGTTTAGTTAATAAAATTTGAATTTAACACTTTTAACTCTTCTTTAAATAAAATATAATAAATGTCCTAATCTAACCCAAGTGTATAAAAAAGGATCATATTTTTGTCCAAAAATTGATTTTGGTCGAAAAAAAATTTCCAATAGAATTAGGACATGTGTTGGGGTAATTTTATATTATTATAATATTATTTTTACCATTAATTACCCTATTTACTTTTATGTACGGTAAATAAAATTAAAAAGTTACTATTCATAAAAAAATATTTTCATCTTATTGAACCACATTTTACTTACTGATTTCAATTGTATCTATTATATTTTTGAAATTCAATTCACAGAAGCGGTAAAATTACATTTTATGCAAATTTGCAAATGTGCCTAGAAGGTGGGTAAAAGACGTTAAAAAGTTCAATAAAATTTTATATATCTAATATTATTATAAAATTTCTCTATTGAATTACATTGGACTAATATAGGTATTATGTATCAATTTTCACTTTAAAATAAATTTAAATTAAAAAAATTAAATAAAAATACGTTTTTTATGTACTATGCAGTATTTTTCACTATTCATCAAAAATTGAATGTTTTTCGAAAAATACAAAAAAATCAGCCTAAAAAAATTTTGAATTAAAAATTCAAAAATGAAGTCTATTTTACCAAATTTTATTCATAGGAGTGTCTAAAATAAATTTTATTATTGTTCGCAAAAGGACATAAAAATGTAGTTATTTAAGAAAATAGTTTTTCAAAATATATAACTATTTTAACAAAACATATACATTTCATTATAAATATGTTTTATTTATATTAAAACATTATAAATAACATTTAAATTTAAATTTTTTTCTATTCATATCACAATATTTAATTGATAAATAAATATATCATCTAAATAATTATAATACTAATGTGTTGTTTCGCAGAAACTCAATCTTGCATATAACCCAAGACAAGTCAACGTTGCATGCAATATTAGCTATTACATTACTTTAAAGAGATAAAATACTATAAAATTTTTGGGTGGTATAGTGTGGTAGTGCTCTTTTTCAAGAAGAATGATGGATCAATGCATCTATGTATCAATTATCGAGAACTTAATAAGACCACCATAAAGAAAAGGTATCATCTTCCAAGGATAGATGACTTATTCGATCAACTATGAGGAGATTAGTATTCTCAAAGGTGTATCTATATTCTATATATCATTAGATAAAGGTTAATAAGGAAGATATTCATAAGATTGTCTTCTATACAAGGTATGGGCACTATGAGTTTCTTTTAATTCCATTCAAACTTGCTAGTTCCCCTAATATCTTCTTGTATTTGATGAATAGAATCTTTAGACATTACCTTGAAAAAATTCTGGTAGTTTTTATCAATGATATTCTCATTTACTCCAAGATAAATGAGGAACATTAAGAACATATAAGTCTTGTGTTTGCAACATTAAGGAAGGATAAGTTGTACACTAAGTTCAGTAAGTGTGACTTTTGGATGTAGCAAGTCACATTTATGGGACATGTGATCACAAGTGAGGGAATTTCTATGGACCCCTAAAAAAGGTGATCGAGGAATGGACCAGACTCTCTACTATCACAAAAATCTATTGTTTTCACTAATAGAAATAGTGGCTTTAACATCAAAAATATGGAATCAGTTTTCATTAAACTGATGAAAAAGGTAGATTTGGGAATTTTTTGGTGTTGGTTTTAACATCATCCAGCACCAAAGTTTTTTTTAGTTTTTCTAGTTGGTTATTTTAAAAACCAACCTGAAAAACATTATCATGTTTCATTAAGGTGTCAGTTAGTATAGAAAACCGACATCGTAAATGAAAAAAATAGTCATCGTCAGTTTTAAGTAAAATCAATGTCATAGTTAAAAATATTCGTTGTCAATTTTAAGTAAAATCGACACTGAAAATAAAAAACAATACTTCAGTGTCAGTTTTCCTAATAAACAATTCCTAAAAGTTATAAAAAATTATACGGGATCATGAAACCCCCAATTTTTTAGAATGTTGAAACCCTCTCTCCCCCTCACGACGAACCCAACAGCGGCGACTCCTGATCCCAATGGCAATTATTGGTTATTTTCTTCGATATTTATCATTATTTCATGATTTGTAGTTTTAATATTCATTATATTTCATTATTTCATCATCTAAAGATGTATTTCTCTTGAAAACCATTTTTCAGGAAATATTCAACCAGGTTTGGTTTTCATTCATTATTCTTGTTTATTTTTCATTTCTATAAAAAAATTGTTAGTTATTGCAGTGTTTATTCTTCCAATGAATTTGAGGGACAAATTTTAAATTATGTCTCCATTTTCCTTGGTGAAATTCATATTTTTTAAGTTTTTATTTAATTTTGAAGTAAAATTATTTATCATTTACTTTTGTTTTTGATTTATTATTTCAATTATTCGTATGCATTTGATTCTTATTTATAAATTTTGTTTTTAAATCTTGTTTATTTTGATGAAAAAAATTTATTAATGAAATCATAAAATGGTCATGATGATATATATTGATTAATGTGTTTGGGCATCAATGATATGTAAAATATATTTTTTTCATATTTTTGTTTTGACATTGTGATGTGTGTTAAATATTGATTAATGTTTCGATGAAACTTTTACAATAAAGTTGTTAAAGTTGATCTATTATGATGAGATGCTAGAAAAGGTTAGGGATTAATGTACTATTTCATTATATTAGATAACCAAGGATAAGTGGGTGTTAGTCATCCAATGATGATGATGTGTGTAGATTAATTTATAATAGTAAAAAGAGAAAAATAGTGGCAGTTGAATAAATTCACCAAAATCATGTGATTTGAAGTATAATTTGTGCCTTTGGATATTTTTTTAATAATGATGATATGAATAGTTAAAATGAAATGTTGAAATGATAATGTGGCTTGATAAATAATATTATGAAAATTTTTTATGGGTGGTCGATGTGATTTTATATAATTATATGGTAAATTATTTTTTTGACAATTTTATTTAATCATTGATAAGATATTGTGATTTGGATATAATTTGATAATGTGATCTGAAACATATCACTACATTATATATTATTTATTTAATTATTATTATCTATCATATTGATGTTATATTTTGATATTTATGTGGTATAAAGGCATGTTGTATTCCTAGAGAGATGTTTTATTCCCTATTGATGATTTTGTGAGAACCAAGACATTATAATTTGATTACAAAACATTTTTATTGAATTTTTATTTTCTAAAATTTATCTTTTTACATATATAATTTAAAATGTTTATATGTTTAAATATATTAACCAATCATATTGTGATATCAGGTATTGAATTAATTGTAATTAGATAAATTTATGAATAACCACTAGTGAATATGAAAAAGGATTTGAAAAAATCTTGGAATTTTATAAATGAAAACTTCAATACATTGATTTGAATTTTTTTCCATGTGTGAAGTGTTCAAATATGAGAAAGTTAAAATCCATAGAAATCAAGGATCATCTCATTTTCTATGGTTTTATCATTAAGTATACATGTTGGATACGGCATGGTGAAATAACTGAATATTCAACATCTAATATTGATAACAATTTTCATAATGAGGCATAGGATCATATTGAAGAATTAATTCATGATTTAGGTGCTGAAACCATAAAAAAATAGAAACTTTTGAACAATTGTATGGAGATTATGAGAATCCATTATTCCCAGGTTGTAGTAAATATATATTTTTATCAACAGTTTTGAGATTAGTTAACTTGAATGAAAGAAATAGGTGGAGTGATAAAAGTTTCTCCAACTTACTTGAGATTTTAAAAGATCTACTTCCAAAAGGAAACGGGATTCTAGATTCCAATTATGAGATGAAGAAAATATTATGCCCAATGGAATTGGGGTATAAAAAGATACATTATTTCCCCAATTATTGTGTGTTTTATAGTAAAGAATATGAATATTTATCAATTTTTCCTACATGTGGGACATCACGCTATAAGATAGATGAAAAACTCAACTCATATTCATTGTCTGGTATTTTCATCTAACCTCATGAAAAATAAATTTTGTACTTTCAAATGATATCATCCAATAATATTTTCATACAATTCTGATAATTCAACTATGATTCATTCTTATGTACTGAAATCAAAGATCCTTATAAAGAAATTTGGTACCTTCCAATAATTCCTCATTTGAAGCATCTATTTGTAAATTCAATTGATGAAAAAATGTTAAGATGGAATTCAGATGAGGGTATATTTTATGGTAACTTACGTCACCATGTTGATTCACCATAGTGGAATATATTTGATAAATAATTCCATGATTTTGGAAGTGAAGTTAGAAATCTCAAAATGGGATTGTGTACTGATGGAATGAATCCATATCAGAGCCTCAGTAGCCAACATAGTTCATGGCCTATTTTTCTGGTAGTTTATAACTTGTCCCCACATATTTGTATGAATAAAAAATATTTTATGATGATATTTATGATTTATGGACCAAAACAGCTTGGAAATGATATTGATGTGAAACTTTGTGCATCTTTCACCATTGATTTATGATTTGAAACTACTATGTGATACAGATGTTAAATTTTTCGATGCATATAAGAAAGAGTATTTTCTTTTGCATGCTATGATAATGTTCACTGTAAATGAATTTCATGTATATGGAAAATTATCTAGATATAGTATTAAGAGACATAAATCATGTCCAATTTGTGAATAAGAGACTTTATATTATCAATCACATAATGGAAGAAAGACAATGTACATGGGACATAAAATATTTTTATAAATTGATCATCCTTATCGTAGATTGAAAAAAGAATTTAGCGGTTCACTTGAATACAACTTTCCCCCTTGACCATTTTTAGTTGAATAATATTATGACAGGGTGAAAAATATTGATTCAACATTTGAAAATAAAAGAAGTTAGGGTCTTCAAAAAAATATCTGGAAGAAATAGTCTATTTTTTCAAACTACCTTATTGGAGATTTTTAGAGATAAAACATAACATCGATGATATGAATGTTGAGAAAAACATATGTGGAAGTTTGATTGGAAATTTTTTAGACATAAAAGGAAAGAAAAAAAGATGGGTTTCATGCTAGATTAGACTTGATATCAATGGGAATATGTTTGGAGTTACCTCCCACTATAAAATGAAATAGAACATATTTACCTCTCACTTGTCAAGCATTAAGAAATATTGAAAAGATTGATTTTTTTCAGTATATTAATGGTATTAAAGTACCCAGTGGTTATTCTTAAAATGTGAATAATTTGGTGTCATTGAAGGATTTTAAATTTATAGTTATGAAATCTAATGATTTTCATGTATTAATGCAACAACTTCTATCAATCTCACTACGTGGTATATTACCGACAGCTGTTAGAAAGAATATCATCAGGTTATGTAATTTTTTAAAATCCATTTTTAGAAAATTATTTGATCCAAATTTGTTAGATGTGTTTTAGAATGAAGAAACTATTATTCTTTGTCAACTAGAAATGAATTTCCCACGTAAATTTTTTGATATAATAGATCATCTGTTGATTCATTTAGTGAGTGAGATAAGAATATGTGGGCCTATTTATTTATGATGGATGTATCCTTTTTAAAGATATATGAAAATTTTTAATGGATATGTTAAAAATCCTTATTTACTAGAGGCCTCTATTGTTCAAAAATATGTATCGGAAGAGGTGATTGAGTTTTGAACTGATTATTTATATGAAGTGGAGCATATTGGTCTCCTTATATCTCGATATGTGATAGTTGATAGTGAAGCTAGAGGGGTTTGAGGCTTAAAGGTAGAGTTCATTCCACATGACGAAGTGATGCAGGAACATTTATACATTTTAAACAACACATAGGAGGTTCAATCATATATATCATCGCGTATTTCTGAATTAAAGTTACGATATCATAAAATAAATGAAAAGTGGATGATGATTGAGAATAAAAAGTCATTTGTTTCATGGTTTAAAGAGAAAGTCACAACAGATATATCTGCATCAGAAACATTGAAGTGGTTGGCAGGGGGACCATCTTTTAATGTGATCACATGGTCTGGTTTTCATATTAAGGGCTACACATTTTACACACACAAAAACCGGATGATAAGAGTACCATTCAGAATAGTGGTGTAATGGTCTTCACTAAAGCACTACATTTTTTGAGTTCCAATGATAAAAACCCAATTCTCGCATCAAGTCTATATTTTGGAGTTCATGAAGACATATGAAAAATTGATTATATTAAATTTCAAGTCACTTTGTTTAAGTGTAGTTGGGTTGTAAGTAATAGTGGTGTGAAACAAGATGAATATGGGTTTATAATAGTTGATTTGAAAAAACTTAGTTGTAATGAGGAACCATTTATCATGGAAACACATGCAAAACAAATATTTTATGTTAATGATCCATTGAATGATCATTGGTCCATCATTTTTTAAGGGAAAAGAATCTATTTCAATGATGAGGATGAGGATGAGGATGATGTTGATGATAATGATGATGATGTTATTGATTTATACAATCCTTCTTCGTCTATTAAACGATTTTTGGATGACAATTATTATAATGCAAAAATAGTTCTTGCAGTATGAAATGATCATGCTAAACGGATATGGGAAAACACTAAATTACTCTCCTAATTAATCTGGTAATTATTTACATTATTTTTCTTTTTTTAAATTTACATGTTTAAAAACTGTATTATTTAATAAATATTCAATATTATATTTATAAATTTTTTTACAATTTTAGAATTAATGTATATATTTAATAGTTTACCTTCTATATTTTTTGGGTTAAGAATCATAACATCATTATTATTTTTCTTTAACTAACACATGTGTGTCCTTTTTTTACTTATATATTTCAGTTTTCCTATTTTATAATTATTTAATTGGCTAATAAAATGTAAGTCCACAAAAATTTCATTATAATTGTCTATTTCAATGATTTATACTGATACAGAGATAGAGGATCATGTACCGAGGTATTTTCTTTTTTCATATTATTAAATATCCATTAATATAATTATTTAATGAAAATAAACATTTAATTTATAAATAATAATTGTAGGACTACTGATTAGACCTAAAAAGTGGTGTCTTTTGCTTTTAATTTTATGAAATTGAGTTCTCAAGTTAGTAAATGTGGAATTAAAGATTAACCAAAACTTTCACTTGCTTGTGGAGATGATCAATTGCATATTACTTTTGATGATAATAATAATGCAACTAGACCAAATGTAACACAAGTTATCAGCTATATCTCTATTTAGAGCCATTGTAGGATTAGTATTTTATATCCTAATTGTAAGGCCATTGACAAGATGGTGAAAGATCATCTTAGTGAGTCCATAAAGGTATAATATCTCAATTGATTTATTTTTTTCATATTTTTTTAATATGATATATTTTAAATGACTAATTTTTATTTTATTTTATTACAGATGAAATTTATTTTTGAAGAAACAAAATCAACTAAGAAAATATGTCTTACATTGGTGATGTTTAGATGGAGAGATTTCAAAACAAAGTTGAAAAGAAATTATGATTTTGGAAAAAGACAAAATGAAAATTCATGCCTCAAGTATTAGCTTATATATACAAATACGTGGAAGAAATTTATTTCCATACAACATGAAGAAGCATTTCTGGTATGATAATTATATTAAATTGTAAAATTTCATATATATATATATATATATACCTATTTACTTATTATTTTACTTTTTTGTATAACAGGCCTCCAAGAAATCCCATCAAGACATCTAGTTGCAGAATGTATACCATCATACTTTATCTTGTGGAGGGTATATTTTTTGGAGGAAAAAATGATTGAGGAAAAGTTTGAAGCACTATTATATCACTCCACTAGTGTTTGTTATGAGTTCTTGTTTGGTCCTCCATCTCCTGCCACTCACCATGAAAAATAGAAAAGATCAATAATAAGAAAAAAATTAGAAGTTTCTTATAGATAAAGATAAAGAAGTAGCTGATAAAATTGTAAGTAAATATTATTTATTTGTCATGAATTTTTCTATTTTATAAATTATAAACACTATATATAACTTTTTCATTTTTCATTTTAGGATGGAATTCAAGAGTAAGAGACATAGTGTTTTTTTATCCATGAGGGTAGGATGGACCTCCTAGCCACTACTTTAGGAAAGAAAGAACACCCAGGTTGTGATAGAGGATGTCAGGAGGGTGTTTATATTCAGAAAGTTTTTGGTCATAAAAGTAAGCAATCAAGAGACCTAGAAATAGAATCCTTAAAATATGAACTCAAATATTTTAAACTATCTACGGATGTTAAAATTCTAATAGTCGTGAAACAGGCATTGTTAAAACACTTGACAATACAGTCACATTATGCACAGCCTTCCTAGCCTGCTCAGCCGGTTGTGCAGCCTTCCTATCCTGCTCAACTGGTTGTGCAGCCTCTATAGCCATCCCAACTGGAAAACCCTACCCATCCTACCTACTTTGATCCTCCACCTCCTCTCTTATACCAAACTGTATATTGTGAGTTGTTTGCTGGAGATCCTCATATACATATAGTTGCATTAGGACTCGTGCATTTTTTTCGGGGTTTCAATACATCACCAGCCTATGAATATGGGTCAAGTTAGAGTATCAGTACTTGATATTATTAATCTTAATGCTCTACTATCATTTTATATTGAGGAGATTACCAGAGTTGAGGATTTTCTGGGTTACTTTTTTACTTTATCCAACTAGTCTTCTTCGTTATATTTCATATGAGGTATGAGTTTTTTCAAATATTAATTACATATGATTTAAATTTAATTATATTTTTTTATGACATTTAACATATATAGGATTATCTAAAAGAAAAATATTTTTCACAAATGAAACAAAAGGTTCAAGAACATTCAACTGTAGATACTTCTGATATTTCTAATTGGATAAAAAGATTATCTCAGGCTTCTTCTTACTTGAATAATATCTATGAGTTTTGGATAAAATCTGATATATACGGAAGATATTATCCATTGATAATACTAAAATAAGATATCATGCATCTAGTCGATTTTGAAGAGCTCGGCCTGAATGTGTTTCAATTGTTTTCCCTGTAATTAAATTGATGTTTCAATTTTTATTTCTTTAATTAAATATGGTTTAAATTAACTAACTATATTTCATTTTTAAATTAGGTATCTACACATGACTCTTATAAAAAATGAAAGCACAACCATTTATGGTTTTATAGATCCAGAATACATTTCCATGTATGTATAACATGTGAAGGATGCTAATAGAGTTTCATATATATGTGAGAGATTATCACATACGGAGATTCGTTGTTGGTATTTTCCATTTCTTGATAAGTAATAACAGAAACATAATTACGAACTAATGATCATCATAATATCATTAATTGTGAAATTTTTGTATTGCAGGGGGTATTGGATGTTAGGAGTATTTTTTCCAAGTGAATGATCCTTATATTGGTTTTTCTCTTTATCAGGGAGTGTTTGTAAAAATATTTCCACCTTATTAAATAAGTATGTTTTTTTGTTTTTTATATTCTCATTATATTTAATTTTCATTATTTATACAAGTATTATTAGTTAATATATATATGAAAATGTAGTTCATGGAACAAAAATTAACAAAGAACACATGTCGATAAAGAAACCAAATGAAATCCAATATGTGGAAGTAAAGGTGATTATTTTTTATATTAGATATTATTCTGATATATATATATATATTGGTTTTTATTATCAAGTTAATGTTTTATAACTACAGTTTCATCATCAACAAGGACATGTTGAATGTGGTTGTTATTTTTTACAATTCAGGTACGTGATAATCACAACTGGGGTAACTGCTAAATTTGATAAGGTTAGTTAAATTAATAAATTTATATTTTATTTCATAGTAATCTATTTTTTAATCTCATATCATTCAATGTTATTATAGACATTCAATGATGACCATTCTTATACCCAAACTAAACTTACCCATCTTTAATCATTGTTTGAGAACTAATGGTTAAGTCGAATTACGATTTAAGGTATGTATATTCTAATGTCTATGAATAATATCACATTTTCCTAATAACCTGTGCTCAAAAAAACTAATTCTTTTGTTATAATAGGTTTTTGAACATAATTATATCAAATGAATTCTTTAACAATAACCAACAGTGAGCATGTTGTAAATTTTAGGTATGTGTTTTTAATTCCACTTTATAGTACAAATTCATAGAAATATTTTTGATTAACTACAAAAAAGCATGTAAGATTTTATATATATTTAGTCAATAATAAATTATATTTTATTTCCGTATACTTTGTTTTTATTATAGGCATTTTTATTATTTTGGAAGTGTAATATTCTGAGTTTTCTAAAAAAAATTAAGTTTTGGCGTCAGTTTTATTATTAAACCAACACTGAAAACCGGTTGTATGTGTTTTTATGCATCGTTTTATTAAAAATAGACGTAGAAAACAAACATGTGATATATTTTTGGCATCGGTTTATTTATTAAAATGATGCTGAAAACTAATCATATTATCATTTTCGGCGTTGGTTTTGAAAATCGATGTCGAAAAGCATATTTTTTACGTCATCTTTATAGATTCCGATTAAAAACCAATGTTAAATCCAGTTTTTGCAGTAATGTTTCTTGGATTAGCTGCATACGACCAACATTTTGTGAGAAATTTCTCATGATATTCAATCTTTCTAACTAAGTTAACAAGAAAAGGGGTAAAGTGTGTCTAGATGGAAGAATGTGAGGAAAGATTCAAGTAGCTAAAGAGAAGGTTGATCACTCCACCTGTACTCACGTTACTGAAAGGTGGAGAAAGATTTGAGATATAAAGTGATGGCTCAAATAAATGATTGGGTTGTGTACTCATGCAGAATGATAATGTGATATCCTATGCCTCACAATAGTTGAACATCCATGAGAATAACTACCTGACGCATGATCTGAAGCTACAACAATGATTTTCTCCTTGAAAATATGGCAGCACTACCTCTATGGTGAGAAGTGTGACATATATACCAATCACAAGATCCTAAAGTATATATTAACACAAAAGGATCTCCACATGCATCAAATGACATGGTTAGAGATAATCAAGGACTATGATTTCTCTATTCATTGTCATCCTGGAGAGGCAAATAAGGTAGATGATGTGCTTAGAATAAAATAACATGCTACTCTATCCATGTTTTGGATTGAGAAAGAACATATATTCATGGATATGTAAAGGATATATTTTGAAATCATAATGGAAGGGAATAAATCCTTCTTTTCCCAAATGATTTCCCAACCATCTATCCAATATAAGATTAAGGAGGCACAAATGGATGATTCATAGTTACAAAAAAAAGTGAATGTAGTAAATGAAGGGAGGCTAAAAGAGTTCCATATCAATGATGATGGTGTGATTCTATTTGGAATGATGATTTGTGTGCCTTCGTCACCTGGGATAAAGAAGGAGCTTTTGGATAATACACATAACTCAACATTCTCTATCCATCCTGGGAGTACCAATATGTACCGTGATCATTGAGAACACTTCTAGTGGGATAACATGAAGAAGGATATTTTGGAGTATATCTTGAGGTGCTTGATATGTCATCAAGTTAAAGAAGAGCAATATAAGTCTAAATGGATGATGCAACCATTGCCTATTACCAAGTGGAAATAAGAGAATGTCACTATGAAATTTTTCATGGGTCTCCCAAAGTCATACAAAGTAAATAATGTGATATGGGTTGTGGTGGACTGACTCACCAAGACTGCCCCCTTTATCACTAGTTGGGAAGATCTCTCACTTGAACAACTTTAAAATATATATGTGACAGAAGTGGTGATACTACATGGGGTTCCACTCTCAATTTTCTCTGATAGTGATCCCAGGTTCACATCTAAATTCTAAAGGAGTCTTCAATGTGATTTGAGCACTAAATTAAATTTTAGCATAGCATATCACCCCCAAACTGATGGCCAATATGAAAGGACTGTTCAGATTCTTGAATATATGCGAAGAGTCTGCTCATTAGAATTCAAAGGTGGGTGGGATCAGCATCTCCCATTAGTTGATTTCTCATACAATAATAGCATCCATTAGAGTATTCAGATGGCTCCATGTGAAGCTGGTATGGAAAGCAATGTAGAACTCTAACCTATTGGGATGAAGTTGGCGAAAGAAAGCTACATAGACCTGATCTTATGCAATAGGTGATAGATAAGGTTCAAGCCATCTAGAAATATATCAATGCTACTCAGATTTGGAAAAAGAGCTATGTTGACAATTGTCGAAGGGACTTGGAGTTCGATATTGGAGATAAAGTCTTCCTTCTAATATTACCATGTAAGAGAGTTGTGTGGTTTGGAAAGAAAGGGAAGATTAGGCCAAGGTACATTGGTCCCTTTGATATCCTTGATCTCATAGGATCAGTAGAATATCAGTTTTACTTCCACCAAATATGGCTCAAGTTCATGATGTGTTCCAAGTATCACTCCTAAGGAAGTACATACCAGATCCGTCTTATGTACTGAACTCATAGGTGGTACAACTAGAAGATGATCTCTCTTATAAGGAACATCCAGTAAATATTCTGGACCAGAGAGATAAGGTTCTACACAACAAGACAACCCACCTTGTAAAAGTGTTATGGAGGAACCATAAGTATAAATAAGCAACTTGGGAACCAAAGGAGGCAATTAAAGATAATTACCCTCACAATTTTTTTGTAAAATAAAATTTTGAGGATGAAATTTCAAAAGGGGGAAGAATGTAATGTCCCAAACTTTTATCAATGGAATTTCTCCCTTCTTACAGTAATTTCATATAGTATAAATCTCTTAAAATCACTTATATACCATAATAAAAACTTTATAAATAAATAATTAATTATATAAGAAGTATTTCTAGAAGTTAATGAAACAATATTGATGAAATGATAGCTTGACCTTAAGAATAGTAATATGGATATTATGAATAGTAAACTAGCCAAATAAATTGTAACATCATCCATGAAAGTATAAATAAAATTTAGGCATCTTATAAATTAAAGTATGGTATAATTATATCATAGTCTAAGTAAATAAATGTTTTAAAAAATAATAATTAAGTGTTGGTATTTTTGTAATTCATGAATATTTAATTACAATTTTATGATAAATTTAACAATTTAAAAGAAAATTTATTTTTATAAAATGTATTAATAAATTAATATTTTTATTTATTATGATTTTAATATATTTTTATGAGACCTTAATTAATTTTTCAAAGTGTTAAAAAATCGGTTATAATTTTAAAATCTGTATTTTTCAAGTAAATAATGATTTTAATTAAAACTTAAATTACTCATATTTAGAAAATTATTTTCATAAAATGGATTTCATTTTTTAATTCTTCACATCGAAAAATAGTTAGGGTGAATTTTTGGTATTTTTCTAAAATACTTGAATTTTTTATGAATAGTAAAATACTATAATTTTCAATAAATGCTAAATACATGAAATTTTTAGTCATTTTTGATGTAATGATAATGTAATAACCTTAATCTAGAACTATACTTAATTATTCTAATATATTTAGTGATAATAATCAAACTATTCAAAGACTTTTTCCAAAATAATAAACTAATGAATATAAAAATGAGAAAACACCCCTCCCCTCCACTATAAATACCACCCCTCACCACCTCTTTTCCTCACACCTTCCAAGATTTGATCCTTATCCAAATTCTTCTCAATACTCTTACTAATCACCTTCTCCATGTACAAGATCACTTGGTCTCATAAAAATATCAAAATCTTTTCCCTAAGGAGGTTCTCAAGGAGGATAAATTCAAGAGGTAAATTCCTCTTTCTTTTCTTTTAATTTATTTTCAAGTTCTTTTCTATTTTTATTCTCTCCTCAACTACCCTCATATAAATGAAATTATAACTCTATTAAATTAAATATAATTTAATTATATCATTTCAATGTAATATCCATCATTAAAATTATCCCTCTTTCTCTTTTATTCTAAAAATGAAATCGTCGCATGTGATGTGTCAATTTACCAACATCGTGGGAGATGCACCTTAATTTTCCCTTTTTCCTTAAAAAAATTTAATAAAACCATTATTATGGTTGAAAAATATTTTAAAATATATTTTAAAACCCTATTCATGTCCTAGAACTAACATATATATGTAATACAAAATGATAAAACAAAACGAGTTTGTTGTGATCGAAAAACCACCAAAATTAACCTAAAATGATCATCATTAACTTTCATTTAATGATACATCCTTATACCAGATAAACAAATTATTTATAAGATAATTTAAACATATATAAGATCATTAATAACATATAATAATAATTTTGGATATTTATCCGCATTTTACACAAACTGTCATCCATGTATACAAGTGAACCGATCATGAAAACTAAGAAAACAAACACTCTCAAACGATGATATTAAACTCTATAACTCATCTAAAATCCCATAAATGAACTTAATAAAACCTTAATTAATAAAATTAATATATAAAATTTTATTTATTTTTTAATTAATTAATATAATGTGATTATATGGGATACTATAGTGAATAAATCATTCGAACATAAGATAAAGGGAATTCTCGAACCCAACTCTCTTTATTTGGGTTTTCTCTATTACACCCTATTTTCAGTATGGATATTCCTTTAATGTTCTTTAAATATTAGTTCTTAGGAATTATCTTATATTTTATGGGATATAAATTTTACCCATCTGGTTTTGTTACAAATGAAAAGATTTTTCCAAAAGAACTATTCTTTCTAAAAACACATCTTTTACTTCTCATGATATTGTTTCTTCTTCACTAAAAATTAATGATTCTTATACCAAGTATGTTATTCCATCATTTTTTTGTGAAAACAAAATTTTATTCATGAATTTATTCTTTATTTAATGAAACTCATTCCTTTCCTTGGGTTATTTTATGTTCAATATTGATATATGTTCTATGTGTCATGCATGATAACGTAAATGTTATGATGTGATGAGTGAACTCAGAATTATATAGTGAAACGTAAATTTTGTGATGTGATGGGTGAACTAGGAATTATAGAGTGTTCCAATTAATTGGTTAATGTGATGTATCTCATGATAATAAGTGAAATATGCATGAACATGATGCTAGATTTGTTCACAATTATGTGTGGTAGTTGACCACTAAGACATTTGTTTTACTTTAATGCATTTCCACATTCCATACCTTTATCTAATTTTTTCTATCATGATTATGATGATGATCCTTTCTTATGTAATGATTATGATGATTATGCTCACCCATGTTTCATGTCTCTTATTCATCCTCTTACTAGTCTATTAGCTCACCCCTAATTTTGATGTATATCCCTAAGTGACTACATGTAGTAAAGAGAATTAAATGTCCATTAAGAAGCTATAAAAGAGGGAATTAAATAAATTTTATGTTTTATTTTTTAAATTTCATGTATGGTATGAATTTTCCCAAGAAACTAAACCTTTGGATCCTGGTTTTGTAATTGTTTTATGTTTTTTGTCTATAAAATGATATAATAAGTTATGTAAGAAAAATCAGGGTCACTATATTTATGATGTTATATTTAAAGTTGTTTACGCATTTCCTATATTGCCTTTATGTTGTCATGAAACATCATGCATCATTGTTCATATTTGTTATTATCACCCATTTTATGTCCCATTAAAAAACTTATTTTCAAACCTGTGATACTTTCTTCATGTTATGATTTGGGTATTCCATTACTGATATTTATATCTTACCCCTTTCTTATGTTTATCTCTAGGTTATCCCATGCAGTTTTAAGAATGATGGAATATTATGAGCAAGTTAAGGATGTTTTCAATAATTCTGATGCACCACCTATTTTTAATTTCTTAGGTAGTGTACTTAATTACACAAATAAAAAAAGTATTGTTAACTTTCTAGGTTGTGTTATGTTTATTCCTATGTAATAAATCACTAATTTATGTCTAATAAAGACAAGGGTTGTAATAGTTGGTATCAAAGGAAAACCTAGTTATTTTTTGGATTAGGATTAGAAAAATCTATTAAAAAACTTAGGAATAATATTGAACATAGTAAAGAATGCCTAAAGGTTCGGAAAAGTATAGAGTAAGTTTTTTTCAAAGAAAATACATCTCTTTATGGATAATACAAGTGGATGTGGCTCTGGTACAGAGGTACCAAGGGATAATAATCACAAAAAATGATAATTGAGATGGACTCAATCATCACATGGTGAATGAAAATAGGCCTTGATGCACACCTATTTTTACACTCTTGGGGTGTATTATTTTGTAAATTCACAATCTCGTTACAAACCATTATTAAGAGGGAAATTTTTTATAATATTCAATTTTAGGAAATAGATCATGGATAACAAAGACTGAAGAAAAGAAATTCATAATATAAGAAAATATGTGTAATTTATATATTATCCCTTAAATGTTATTGGATTCCCATTTGTCTGTTTAATATTTTAAAAGTATTCATCCCTAATTTTCCATTTATTGTAGACAATGACTAGAAATATGAGGAACTAAGTAAAAAACCAATGTTATGGACAATGTGATGACTTCCCAAATGAGATTCCTAAAATGATGGTAGATCAAGTAAGACATCTTGTGATTATACCAAACCAGTTATCTAAAATCATGATTAATAATTGGAACATAGTTGAATTTCTAAAGACATCAAAGAATATGACGACGGTGTCTCAAGGAAGTTCATCAAATAAGGGTGATATGGAAAGAAGACCCAATTTCTTTGGTAAAAAATGTGTAAAGTGGCACCAACGAAAATGTCACAAAGGAACTAGGAGATGTTTTACATGTTGAAAAATAGGCCATAAAGTATCCAATTTCAATATAAAAATGAATAACATGATGGATGGGAATAAAGTTCAATCAAAGGTACCGTATATAGTTTAATTTTTTAAATGTAGAGAAGTTGAGAATTATCCTAGCCAATGCTTTATTCCAAGGGCTTACAAGCAAGATGAGAACCAAAAATCTCCCAGAAAAAAGGAATAAGTAAATTATTGTCGTGATATGGTTCTTGATGAATTATGTACATGTAACTTATACAACAGAGTTGTGTATGTCATGTTTTATTTCTATTCATTCAATATTATCATATATTATAAGTTTTCTAAGAACACCAGGTTGCTACCTAAAATGATTTGATAACATTGGGTAAAACTTCTATGATTGTTGTATCACATGTTGAAGTTTGTTTTAATGTTATTCTCAAAAAATTTGTCAATCTCCCTTTAGTGGAATTTGATTTTATCATAATTATGAAATGGTTTTCCCTTTATAAAGGAAAAATAAATTGTTTGGAGAAGGAATTGACCCTCCATAGTGTGAATCACCCTTTAATTCTATATAAGTGAAAGTAGGATGAAGAATATCCTTTGGTATTATCATCTTAATCATGGATATTATTTCCTTATAAGATATCGCATCTAGATAAAATTATTGAGACTAAAGAAAAGATCATCCTTGATGAAATTCTCATTATAATTTAATTCACTAATGTGTTTCTCAAAAAAATTTCTAGAATTACTCTTAGATGATAGGTTGAGTTCTCAATAAAAATTATACCTAGATCAAGAAATATTTCAAGGGAATTTCATCACTATAAAAGGAATATATGTGGACCCTACAAAGACAAAATAAATTTAATGATGGATGACGCCAATATCTATGACATATATATGTAGTTTTATTGGACTGTCTGGTTATTATTGATGATTTATAATAAATTTATAATGATTTTCAAACCCTCTAACCAAGGTAATTCGTAATGGAGGAAAAAATTTCTGGAATAATGAATGTGAAGAGAGCTTTAAGTATTTGAAAATGAGGATTATCACTACACGTGTAATTATGCTATCCAAAAGTTGGAAACTTTTCATGGTATAAAACAATGCTCAAAAATGGTTTGGGTTGTGTGGTAATGAAGAATGAAAAAGTTATAGCGTATGCCTCAAGGAAATTGAAATTTCATTAATGTAACTACCAAGCGCATGATCTTGAGTTGGTTGTAGTAATCTCCACATTGAAAATCTTTCATCATTTTGTCTTTGGGGAAAATTGTAAAATATATATGGATCATAACAACCTCAAGTATATATTATCATAGAAAGAGCCTAATATGTGATAGAAAATATAGTTAAAGATCATTAAGGACTATGACTGCTCAATCCACTATTATACTATAAAACAAAATAAATTTCTAGATTCTCCAAGTAGAAATGATCTGGAAATTTTATCATTGATGAGAATTTAGAAGGATAAATATTATTATACTTGAAAATTATGGACATGGTAATCATAAAGGAAGTAACAGCATCAATCCTTTCCCAAATGATTGCTCAAAAATACCTTCTAGAGAAGATAAAGGATACTCAAAGTGATGATGTGTAAATTTAGAAGAAGGTGGAAGCGATAAGAAAATGGAAATACTTGGAGTTCAAAATTAATGAATAATGAGTTATATGATTTGGTTCATAACTATGTGTACCATAAAATCCTGGGATAAATAATGAGATGTTGAATGATGCACATAGATCAACCTTCTACATCCATCCAGGGATAAATTATATGTTTTTAGATCTCTGGGAGCACTATTGGTGGTAAAATATGAAGAAAGAGATTGATTAATATACATCAAGGTGTCTTGTATGTTATTAAGTAAAGGATGAAAGGAAAAAATATAAGGGGATAATACAACCATTACCCATACCTACATGGATATGGGAGAACATAACCATGTAATTTATCACTAGTATTTTGAAGACTTCAAGAGTAAATAATACTATATGGGTTGTGGTGGATCATTTTTCAAAAACTGCTCACTTCATTGAAGTTCAAGATGACTTCTCACTCTATCAACTTGCAAGGATATACATTAGATAATTGGTAAAGCTGCATGGAACACCACTATCGATTGTATCTGATAAAGACCCAATATTTACCTCCAAGTTCTGGAAGATTCTCCAACATTATCTAAATACTGATTTGAACATCATCATGGAATATCACCCTAAAAATGAATGTCAAACGAAGAGTACTACCCAAACACTTTAGAAAAAGTTTTGAGCATGCCCAAAGAAGTTCAAAGGAAGAGGGGATAAAAATATTCATTTGGTCGAGTTCTCATAAAATAATAGTTTCTAGTCAAACATCCAAATGGACCCATATGAATCACTTTATGTTAAGAGATGTATAACACCTGCATGTTGGTGTGAAGTTAGTGAAAATAAACTGTTGGTTCCTGAAATGATTGAGAAAATGGTGGATAATGTCAAAACCATTCGGTAGCACATTAGGGATTCTCAAAGTCTACAGAAGATCTATGTTGAAAGTTTTGAATTAGACCTATATTTTTTAGGTTAGAGATAAAGTATTCCTCTACATAACTCTGTGGAAGAAATTCTTGAGATTTTGGATGAAGGGAAATCTTAGTCCAAGATACATTAGTCCCATTGAGATCCTTAATCACATCGGAGTGGTGGACTATTGACTTTCACTCCCACCTATCCTATCTTAAGTACATGATGTGTTCTATGTATTAATATTAATGAAGTACATACCATACCCCTGAATCCATAGGTGGTACCATTGGAGAATGATCTTTCATATGAGGAGAAGTCAGTGAAGATATTATATCATAGAGACAAATTTATATGAAATAAGATAATGCACCTTTTTATAGTGCTATAGAGAAACAAAAAGTTTGAAGAAACGACATGGGAACTATAGGAGATGATGACATAGAATTACCCTCATTTGTTTTACTGTGTGAAGTGAAAAATTTTAGGGTGAAATATCTTAAGGGGGAAGATTGTAATGACCCAAACTTTTAAAAATAATATATTATTTGTGATTGAATTAAATTCCCTATTATGGTTATAGAAAAAAATGCACTTATTGGGATTTATTATATCCTGTCCTAATTAAAAGAATTTTACCATCATAACCATTTATAAAATAGTTGTTGAATAGTGATCATATGATTAGAATAAATATAGTTTTATGATAAACCCAATTGACAGAGACAGAAGAATCAATAGACTCAACTAATAGGATCATTCCATATGAAGCCCATTTATCAGATATTACAATGGAGATATCATCACTAGGGTTTTCCCTTGACCGATACCAATATGAGATCCAACAACTAAATCATAAAAAAACATTTACCATAGAAGTTCAAGCTCATCAAAATCATGTCCCAAACCATGTAAATTGAATCACCCCATAATCTCATCATTTCACACCTCACCCTTAGGAATTTTTCTAGTGTAATTGTGACACCCCAAACCCATATTCCACTTAGGAGGTGCCCCGAGCCCGATGGGCCACATAGCCTCAAGTGCATCTCCCTGAATGCCAAAGGCTGTCAACTAGTAGTGAAGGCATAGGGTGTGTCTGTGGGGAGACTATGACATCATTACCAGATCTAATCATATAGGAAAACATATAAGAACAAGTAAATAAATAAATATAAAAAGTAGTCTAAGTAATTAGAATACACATAGGAAAGAGAAAAAAATAACCATAAATTAAATAACTTGAATAACATACTACAACTGTTGATGATATATATAATGTCACTATAAATATGGAAAAAAGGTACACATGAAGTATACAATTATTCCATGTAAAATAGATAAAAAGAATGTAAAATATATCCCAATAATATTGAGCTCCATCTCGATCACCTACTACTAGATCCATTCAAAAACAGTAAGCAATGAAGTATTTTAAGCCTTAAGATTCCATTTTTCAACACTTGTATACATAGTGTTTACCTGGGTACCAAAAGGTGTCCTGGATAGGGTGTGAGATAAATCTCAATAGGCCACCACCAATGGTGTCTATAACATCCTATTTGTGTAATATAAACTGAAAGGTGTGAAAGCATACATATATAAAAGTAAGGAAGTATAGTAATATAAATTCCCAAGTACCTGATTTAGCCCTTGTATGGTGTCTAAACATGTAACCAGTTCATGAATTAATTAAGTTTTGGTTTATATACATAATTCACATGAGGCATAGCTAGCATCGACATCACCTCATGATAGAAATAGTGAAGTTTCCATGATGTAACAAGGAAACCTATTATATAATTCATAATAAAAGGGTCTAAGGTATCAATCAAGGAAACCATTATGATTAAAATATAAATGGGTTATAAAGTAATAACCAAGGAAACCTAGACCTAAATGGTTTCAAAATTAGTAATAAATGCATACTAGATAAGGGTTAAGAGTATAATACAAGGATCATTGTCCTAGGTATTCCAAAATAGTATGATCTAATAGAGTCCAAGTAATTAATACAAGATAAAATGGGATAAGCTATGGCTAGGCCCAAGGATATAACCAAGGAACCTCATATCCATAGAAGCCATGTTGGATCCAAGGAGTCTATTCAAGGCATCCTAAAATGATATATAAATGATCCAATGGTGTCAAATTGGGAATCCGCTTATAGAAGAGGATCGAGATCCATGGTGGGTCTCACCCAAGGAAATTGGAATCCTTGAATCAGAATGGAATCCATGAGTGATCAAGGCATTCCCTTAGGAATTCAAAAGATAACTCGAGTTTGACCATTATTATAATAATGATATCAAGTTCCACATACACTTTTGATACCTTACATTTAATTAATTTAATCAATTATTCCATATTATAATTATTCCATTTAACAAATCATAAGGTTCAAGCAATTTCCTTTCATTATTGTGATAAGAACAATTGAGCATGAAGCCATTTGATAATTCCATATAATTCATATTCATTCACTTGGTTTAATCCTCTACCTTCCACTGTGAGTAGAAAGGGGTGATATATTAAGCAACCAACAATTATTTCATTTAATAATTCCAAGTCATATATATAAAATATACTTCTTGTTTACATTTAAAATTTATTAAAGAAATTAAAGCACTTACCTTGGGAAGGCCAAGTGTAAAGTAACCATGGAACTAGCAATTGATCAATTCATAATTCAATTGTCATTTAATATTAGAAGGCTTACCATTAGAATGTTCAAGCTCAAACAAACCTAAATGGTGGCTCAAAGGATTCAGAACACCAAAACCCAAATATGTCATAACACCCTACATGAGGCGGTCGAAATTGTGGATGTAACCACTAGTAATAGTCATATATATGGTAAGAGTCTTGGAATATGGTTCTAATGACTAAAATCAAGGCATATAAATTCAACAAAAAAATCCTGATGAAATTGGTGTGTCGATACAATAATTTATAAAATGATATAAATTGAGGAATAAGTTATAAACCACTTACCACATACATGTATAACTCTCCATATCCAGTATTGGCCTCTAATTTGGTCGAGATCAGAGTAGATCTAAAAAAAGAGCTTATAATCCTAGACCTTGATAGATTCTTTGAGAGTAATAGAAATGAAGAAAGGCTAAAAAGAACTTGATTACTTATCGATACACATCCAACATGACAAACGGATGATCAATCAGAATATAGATGAAGTATATCTCTCAATACCTAGATTAGGCTTGAAGAGGGCTCAAAAATGGGAGTGAAGGAAGTTCTATCTGCTAAAATAATATAGTTTAATGAGGGTTTAGTTGATTAGATCATTAAGGGTAAAATGGTAAAATTACCCAAAATTTATCCTATACATGGTTTGGCCACACTGTTAGCCAAACCTTGTGGCAACCATGCACAGGTACTTGGAAGAAGATGGGTACTTGCATAGTTAGGTTGCACGGTCTGAGAAATTATGTGCCAACTATGCAAAATGGATCTGCCTGAAAATGCAGACCATCCACACAGTTAGATCTAATTGTGTACTCTACCCAAAAGTTTTACACTAACCATGAAACAAATGTTCCAAATTCTCCCAAAAAGATGGTTTTTGGGATCCGAACAAGCCTCAGACACCCCTAAGACCTTTGTGAACTCATTAGGAATCCAAAATAGGCCCAAAATAAAGAGTTAGACCAAAATTTAAAGGATCCATACCTGACTCAAAAATCTGGTTATTACACTCTTCCCCCCTTAAAAGAACTCATCCCCAAGTTCACCTTATAAGGTTGGTGGAACACTGTCAAAGAATAATTATGGCCACTAAGCACATATGTCAGCCTCTCACTCCCAAGTCTCAACTTGTACATGGTCATGCTTCCATAGCACCCATACTAGTGGAATATACCATCCCTGGATAGAATTTATTCTTTGATCAACAATGCGTATAGGATACTCCTCAAAAGAAGCATCAGTATCAAATTAAATTTCCCCACGATTAAGAGTATGAGATGGTTCGGTATGATAATGCTAAAGTTGTGAAACGTGGAAGATGTCATGCATGGAACGGTACCTATATGAAATAAAAACCAATAGGATACCGACCCCACTCTCTCTAGAATCTCAAATGGCCCTAAAAAATGAGGTGACAGCTTCCATTTCTTTTGTATCTGTCTATTCCCTATCGTGGGTAAGACCCCTAAGATAAAATGATCCCCAACCTCAGACTCTAGAGGTCTTCAATGGCGATCAGCATACAATTTTTGTCTATAATATGTAGTATACATACACTTCCTATTAAAAAAACCTGCTCTCAAGTCTCTTGTATAAGACAAGGGCCTAGTAGGGCTGCCTCACCTATCTCTATCTAGAACAGGGGTGAACAGCATGACCTACCATACAAGGTCTCAAAAGGATCCATGTAAATTGGCACCTGAAATATTTTATTATAGGTTAAATCAATGATAGGGATATGATCCTCCCAAGAACCAATTAAATAAAGGACACATTATTGGATCATGTCTTCAAGAACCTATATCATCTGTTCTAACTATCGACTGGTCTGGGGGTGAAAAGTTGTGCTCAGAAGCACATGTGTACCCATAGATTTTTATAACCCATGCCAGAACCATGATGTAAAATGAACATCTCTATCTAAAATGATAGTACGAGGGACCCCATATAGTCATATGATCTCATAGATATACAGTCTTCCCAACTCATCAATCGATAAAGTCTCCCATATAGGAATGAAGTGGTATGATTTTGTTAGTCAGTCAACAACTAGAGATACAATGTCATTACCCCTCAGAAACCTAGGTAAGATGACTATGAAATCCATAGTAATATCTTCCCATTTTCAATCTAGGACTGGAAGTGGTTGTAAAAATCATTCAAGCCTATGGTGCTCTGTCTTCACCTAATGAAAAGTGGAACACCTAATGATAAATCTTTTTTCTAACATTTCTTCCTATGACACCAATACTAGTGTCACACGTATCGATACATTTTGGAGATTCTTGGATAAACATCCCACTGAGAAGTGTTGGACTTCCACATCAACTCCTCTCTTATTTTTTTAGTAACCTAGAAACATCCATATATATATAGGATTTTTTTCTCTATCTATAGAAAAATCTGGATATGGTTCATCTCCTAAAATACTCTCATGGATAACCAATCCCTCGGGTTCTAAAAATTGTCAGATCTTCACCTTCTCAGGGAGGGAAGAGGTAACTGTTAAGGATGATAGGTAATATGGATATTGACAATAATGAAACTCTAGATGCATCTTAGAAAATAAGGCCATCAATTTCCATTCATCAATGGCTTCTTGTACGGCATGTGCTTTAGTTTTCTGACTCAGCACATCAGTGACTAAATTTCCCTATCCAAACATATAGGCAAGCTCATAATAAAAGGAATGAAGTTATTAAATCCATATTTGTTGTATGAGATTCAATTCATGCTGTGAAAAATATATATTTAAGGCACTTCTAGTCCGTATACAACACAAAGCGCTAACCTAGTAGATAGTGTCTCCAGAAATGTAAGGCATGGACAACTACTGCTATCTCAAGATCGTGCATTGGGTAATTTCTATCATGAATCCTCAACTACTAAGATATGTATGTAATGACTCTATCCTCCTGTATCATCACTACTCCTAGGCTGATACCTGATGCTTCATAGAATATGGTATAACTTCCTCTAGGCTCTGGCAGAATCAGTATAGGTGTCAAGAAAATCCTCCCTTTTAGATCCTGAAAGGATTTATCACAAGCTTTTGACCACATGAACTTAAATCCCTTATTTTTAAGACCATTAAGAGGTGAAGAAATGTGTTATAAGTCTTTTATAAACCACATGTAATATCCAACCAGCCCTAAGAATCTTCGTATATCAAACACATTCTTGAGATGCTCCTAGGAAACCATATCACTAACCTTCTTGGGGTCAAAAGGGATTCCCTATTATGAGATAATATGACCCGATAAGTGAAATGTGTCCATCCATAAGTGGAACTTAAGAAGATTACAATAAAGGTAATTCTATCTTAGTGTACTCAGAATGATCTCAAGGTGCTTATCATGGTCACTACGAGTATGATAATACACCAAGATTTCATCCAAAAATACTACAACAAAAGAATTCATATGGGGGTGGAACACCATATTCATAAAATCCATGAAAATGTCAGGTGTGTTCGTAAGACCAATGGAATAAAAAGGTACTCATACAGATCATACCTGCTACGTAAAACTGTATAAGGTATGTCTGATGGCCTGACTCACACCTGATGATAGCCTGATCTTAGGTCGGTTTTAGAGAAGACCCTAGCTCCTTGTATCTAGTCAAGGAGATAATCTATTTGAGGTAGTGGATACCTATTATTAATGTTAATCTAGTGTAACCACCTATAATCCACACAAAGATAAAGGGTCCCATTCACCATTTTGGTGAAATGCACGGGCGAATCCAAAGAGGAAGTCCTTGGTCATATAAAACATTTGGTCTTCAAGTCCTATAACAATCTCTTGAGATCTTGGAGCTCGTTAGGAACCAACCTGTATGGAGGAATGGACGCTGGAGATACCCCTATAATGAGATAAATTATAAACTCTACCTCTCTCTCAGGAGGTAATCTAGAAAAACAATCAGGAAATACATCCCTGAAATGATCTACTACTGGCGGGAATTTAGCACAGTATAAACCTGGATCCTCTGTGAAGAGATTGGAAATCTAGGGGTCACTCCACCTAGACCATGATGATCTAGTCCAAACCAACTCACCTTGACATACCACTCACCCTTTTATAGATAAATGATACCCTCTAGTGATGTAAACAACACCCTGTGATGATAGAAATTTATAAAGTTGTGATGTGGAACCAACCAATCCATCCTGATAATGACATTGAATATCTTCTTCTCTAGAACAAAGAGGTCCCACAAGAATGGGTAACTTCCTACCTTGAGGGGGAAATCCCTTCACTAGCGTATACCATTGACCATACTTCCAAAGGTGTACCTAGGGTCATTACACCATAGTAATATTGTATTTATAGAAAAAGGAATTCCTTGATAAATAAAGATATAAAAGAGTGGGAAGCACCTGTATCGAATAAAGAATATATTATAGTGGAGACCACTATAATAGTACCTCGTATTGTAGACGATCCTCCAGCCTGATCATTGGGTATCAGTTATAATGCTTGAAACTGGCCTGATCCATGACCCTGTGTAACCGTTGGACTACCACGATCTAAACTACTTGGTTGGCACTGCTGATGATCAGGGGTCTAGATACCATGGCCACAACCTCATCCTCAGCCAATCCTATCAGTACTACTCCAACACTATGTCTGATGTGGTGTAAAAGATCCCACTCCTAAAGGTGGAGTTGGTGCAGAACCTCTTCCTTTAGAAGATAATGGAAAGTTCTAACAGAATCTCTACAAGTGCCCTATATGGCTACAAACCTGGCACTCCAAAGGGTCTCTATCGCACTGAGGCTTCAGATTCCCCTTTCATCCACACTAGTGACACACCATCGAGATACTAGCACGGGTAATCTAGCTACCAATTCCCTGATGAAAAACCACTAGAGATCGCTTCCATCTACCAGAATAAATATCGCCATGCCACTGCATTGGTCCTATATGCCTGGTACCATAGTCTTCCCTTAGGTTTTTCTCAATGATAAGTGTCTAATTAACAATTTTAGAGACAGTAAGTGGGATAAAAACATTTACCTGACTAAGGAAGGCATACATGAGCCCATCCTTAAAGCATCTAGCATGTGAAAGATCAACATCAGATTGAAGTGGTGCAAAGTACTATAACTCAGTAAAATACATTTAATATTCTATAATTGACATATAAATCATATCTATAAGAATGAACTCTCTAGATCTATCAGCTCTTAGTTCTTGAGGAAAGAACTAATCATAAAAGATAGTCTCGAAATAATCACATACCATTTCCTGATGGTGACCAGCTTGGGTAACCACATCCCAACAATTCTTGACCGAATCATGTAGCACGTACACAGAAAGCTTGAACCTCTAATCTGAAGGCATCTCCCAACGTTCAAATATAGAAAAGGTGGGCTCTAACCAAGACTCAATAGCTTGTGTACCTCCATCCCCTGAGAAGGTAGAAGGATGTTGTTATTGGTACTCATGGGTCAGATCATCCATCATAGGTGCAGGTCATGGAGCATCATGAATGGACAATATCAAACATAGG
Source organism: Viscum album (assembly GCA_963277665.1). Taxonomy (NCBI): domain Eukaryota; kingdom Viridiplantae; phylum Streptophyta; class Magnoliopsida; order Santalales; family Viscaceae; genus Viscum; species Viscum album. The sequence goes on along the minus strand of OY728120.1, from coordinate 1,377,088,651 downwards.
AAACTATCATGAACTTAAGAATCAATTCCAAATTCAGGTATAATAAGAGGTACCTCAAGTGGAACTTGTGGAGGTAATACTGATGACTCTAGGCCCGCCACATCTAGAGAATGGTCATTTCCACCCTCCTAGTACATGAAACGAGGACATCATGGTGGAATTGTTCTACAAATTCCAAGAACGCACCTCAGAAAAATATTTGAGAAGATGTATGGAAATTCTAATGGAAGTTTAATGTAATAAAATGGTCTAATACACATGGTATACTATCCTATCTACCCACTTAGAAGGCCAGGTATTGAAAAGTGCTCATGTATTGATTTCAGGGGTTCCAGTAGATGAAGTGTCAATAGTACCTTGTGTCATAATTTAATGGAAACCATTTTATTCATTTCATATCTAATTTCTAGGTTCACTCCTTTACCTTTCATAAAAATGAAAATGCGGGATAAGGATGTGAAACCATTTCATTTTAAAAGTTAAGTTTCATTTTATTATTTCCATGTACCAAGATTCATTTAAAATGAGTTGTTCATTCCAGTGAATTAGGGACCATAATCCTTATCACTAAGATTAACACCCATTTTAATTTCTAATTAAAGGATTGATTTGGTAAACAACTCATTCCAACCCATGAGGTCCCATAACACCTCAAGAATTGAAAAAGGGAATCACTAAATCACAGCCTCAAAAGAAGCACAAGCATATATACAAATCAAGGCTCACTCAAAAATCATAGGCATATCAAGCAATTAGAAAAATTGAATTAAACCTATATGGCATGTCAATATTCATGACATGTGAATTCTTGGTGCATATTTGATGCATGTAATAATTATCGTTTTCCTTATATCATCAGGCCAAGGATAAAATAGAATATCAATAAGAAAAATAATCAATAACACCACATAACATGTGAGTCACCCAATGGTGAAATGATATCAACTATAATAGGAAAAAGTGTAAAAACCATTATAATTCAAAAAACTCGACCTTTACCCAGAACATGGGTTCGCGACGCCCAAGCACGGCTTATGACCAAGTTCCAAACATTCCTAATCTCTTATATATTATCTCCAAGTAGTAAAGTAATAAAGGAAACACCTTTGATACCACTTTCTAATTTCCCAGACCCGGATTCCACTTAGGAGGTTCCCTGATCCTGGTGAGCCACATGGCCTCAAGTGCATACCCCCGAACACCAGAGGATACTAACTATCAGCGATGGAGTAGGTTCTATCTGTTGGGAGACTATGACCGCATCTCCAAAGTTAAACATAGATAATAACATATAATAATAGGTAAATAAATAAATATTGTAAGAAATAAAATTAATTTGAATGCATAGTGTAAAGGGACAAAAAGAACCACAACTAAAATAAATGGAATAACATACCGCAACTAATGATGATATATGTCATGTCACTAGAAATATATGAAAATAGGTACTCAATAAGCATACAAGAATTCTATATAAAATAGAAAACCGAATGTAAAATTTATCCCACGCATTTTGAGCTCTATCCTGGTCTCCTACTACCAGCTCCATCCTAAAACACCAAGAAATCAAGTATCTGAAGCCTTGCGCTTCCCGTTGTCAACACCTGCATACATAGTGTCTTCCTAGGTACCAAACGGTAGCTCCGATAGGGTGTGAGATAAATCTCAGTAGGACACTTCCAACTGTTTCTATAACATCCTATCTATGTAATATAAATTTAAAGGTGTTCAAGCATACATGTATAAATGTAAGTCAGTATAGTTGCATAAATACTCAAGAACCTGCTTCATCCCTTAGCTGGTGTCTGAAAATGTAACCAGTTCATGAATTAATTATGTTCCAGTTTATATACACAAGTCACATGAGGCATATCCATCACTCATATCATCTCTTGATATAAATAGTGAATGTTCCATCATGTAAAAGGAAACATGTACTGTAATTATTAATAAAAGGGTTCTGAGGAATCAACCAAGGAAACCATGATGATTATAATATAAATGGGTTCCAAGGTAATAACCAAGGAAACATAGACCACAAGGGTCACAAACTCAGTAATAACTACATCCTATCTAAGGGATAAGAGTGTAGAATAAAGAGCATCGTACAAGGCATTCCACAATAGTATGATCTAACCAAGTCCAGGGAATTCATCCAAGGTAAAATGAGATAAGTTATGGATAGGCCCAAGGATGTAACCAAGGCACCTAATGTCCATAGAATTCATGCTAGATCCAAGGAGTGTATCAAAATAATCCTGAAATGATATAGAAAGGATCCACTACAAGAAAACGGTCGTTTAGCAGCGGTATTTTCACGGCGGTTTTTAAAACCGCCGCTAAACGCGTTTCGGGCTGCCATTTCGCGGCGGTTTTCAAACAGCCGCGAAATGCCAAAAAAAAATTATTTTTTATTTTTTTATTTTTTTATTTTTTTTAAAATTTTATTAGAGGATTAGCAGCGGTTTTTTAAAAAACTGTCGCGAAATAGCAGTGGTTTCGGTAAAACCGCCACGAAATGAAATGAAAAAATAAAAAAACATGAGAAATCCCGAAATCACTAAAACGACCATAACTTTTGATCCGGGCGTCCGTTGAAGTGCCACAACCAGTAAAATAGAAACTCATGAAGAGATATAAAGGCACGTATAATCAAAATTGTGAGACAGTCTAAGGTGCGGAAGATATTAGAGTTATAAGAAAGTTGAAAAAAGTTCTCCAACTTCAAATAGCCATAACTTTCGCTCCGAGTGTCCGTTTGGGCTCTACCACATATCAAATTGAAGCCAGCGAAGAGAGCTACGCACCAGTTTGACACAAGAAATATTTTGTCGTGTTTTTCGACCCCAAAACGCCTCTGAAGGCCTCCAAAACCGCATTTCCATCACCGGTGTCCCGTTGAACTTGTCTTCAAACGGACCTAACTTTCGATCCGCGTGTCAGTTCGGCCTCCTACACCTGCCAGATCATAGCTCATTCCATGAGCTTCAGTTTGACTAGTCATAGTGCCCACATGCACTCCTAGATCATATGTTATGGCCTTTTTAGTGGGTATCGGGTTTGTTATGTTTTTCAATGCCTCGTTTCTAGCACTCGTTCCCCGTCAGCTTTTTTTTAAATGGTCGTAACTTCCGATCCGCCTGTCCATTCGAACTCTTTCACCTTTCAGGTCGAAGATCGTTTCAGGATCTTTGATTTGACAGGTCGCGGATCTAAAACGGACTCTCGGATCATAAGTTATCTCCGTTAATGTGAGTCCAATGTTTTTGTCTCATTATGACCGTTTTGACGGGTTTTAACGGTTGCTCTATTTATTACTGTTTATTTGGGTTTCCATGACTTGTTATTTTTATCAATTGTTTTTTGTGGGTTATTATGATGATTATGTTGAATTATTAAGGTGTTTTCTAGAGTTGTCACGAGTTTTCATGCGTTCTCATTCTTTCTAATGCCTCATTCTTCATATGCTTCTCCATCCTTTTTCATATGCATTTTCATGATTTTTCATCCCTTATCACGTCTTTTCATACTTTTTCATGTGTTTTATTTATTATTTATTATTTATTATTTATTATTTATAATATACTTTAATTTATTTATTATCTATTATTTGTAACTGGTTATTTATTATTTATTATTTATTATTTATATTTATTCATTATTTATTATTTATATTTACTTATTATTTATTATTTATTATTTATTATTTATTATTTATTATTTATTATTAATATTTATTATTTATATTTATTATTTATATTTATTATTTATATTTATTATTTATATTTATTATTTATTTATTATTTACTATTTATTATTTATTATTTATATTTATTTATTATTTATATTTATTTATTATTTATTATTTATATGTATTTATTATTTATTATTTATATTTATTTATTATTTATTATTTATTATTTATTATTTATTATTTATTATTTATTATTTATTATTTATTATTTATTATTTATTATTTAGTATTTATTATTTATTATTTATTATTACTAATAATAAAATATTATTAATAATAATAATATTTGTAACCGGATATTTAGTATTTATTATTTATTATTTATTATTTATTATTTATTATTTATTATTTATTATTTATTATTTATTATTTATTATTTATTATTTATTATTTATTATTTATTATTTATTATTTATTATTTATTATTTATTATTTATTATTTATTATTAATATTTATATTTATATTTATTATTTATATTTATTATTTATTTATGATTTATTATTTATTTATTATTTATTATTTATTATTTATATTTATTTATTATTTATATTTACTTGTTATTTATTATTTATATTTATTATTTATATTTATTATTTATTATTTATATTTATTTATTATTTATTATTTATATTTATTTATTATTTATATTTATTTATTATTTATATTTATTTATTATTTATTATTCATATTTATTTATTATTTATTATTTATTATTTATTATTTATTATTTATATTTATTATTTATATTTATTATTTATATTTATTATTTATATTTATTATTTATATTTATTATTTATATTTATTATTTATATTTAATATTTATATTTAATATTTATATTTATTATTTATTATTTATTATTTATTATTTATTATTTATTTATTATTTATATTACTTATTATTTATTATTTCTATTTATTTGTTATTTAATATTTAAATTTATTTATTATTTATTATTTATATTTATTATTTATATTTATTTATTATTTATTATTTATTATTTATTATTTATTATTTATATTTATTTATTATTTATTATTTATATTTATTTATTATTTATATTTATTTATTATTTATATTTATTTATTATTTATTATTTATATTTATTTATTATTTATTATTTATTATTTATATTTATTTGTTATTTATATTTATTTATTATTTATTATTTATTATTTATATTTATTTATTATTTATATTTATATTTATTTATTATTTATTATTTATTATTTATTATTTATTATTTATTATTTATATTTATTTATTATTTATATTTATTTATTATTTATTATTTAATATCTATATTTATTTATTTATTATGTATTATTTATTATTTATTATTTATTATTTATTATTCATTATTTATTATTTATTATTTATTATTTATTATTTATTATTTATTATCTATTATTTATATCTATTATTTACTTATTATTTATTATTTACTATTTATTATTTATATCTATTATTTATTTATTATTTATTATTTATTATTTATTATTTATTATTTATTATTTATATTTATTAATTATTTATGTTTATTTATTATTTATTATTTATTATTTATTATTTATTATTTATTATTTATTATTTATTATTTATTATTTATATTTATTTTTTATTTATTTTTTATTTTTTATTTTTTATTATTTATTTTTTATTATTTATTATTTATTATTTATGTTTATTTATTATTTATATTTATTTATTATTTATTATTTATATTTATTTATTATTTATTATTTATATTTATTTATTATTTATTATTTATTATTTATTATTTATTATTTATTATTTATTATTTATTTATTATTTATATTTAATTATTATTTGTTATTTATATTTATTTATTATTTATTATTTATTATTTATTATTTATTATTCCTTATTTATTATTTATTATTTATTATTTATTATTTATTATTTACTATTTATTATTTATTATTATTGAGTTTATATCTATTATTTATGTATTATTTGTTTTTTCAATTAATATATATAAGTATATTAAATTCTCTTTATCAACCACATGGCGAGTTTGCTGGAGTGGTAAAGTCTTTGGAAAATATGCAAGAGGTTTAGGGGTTCAAATCTCACCAAACGCAGAATTTCTTTATATTGCATAGGAATGCATGTGCATGTGCATGGGCATGGGCATGGGATGTGCATGCATGGATAAATAAAGTAAATAAAATCATACGAAATAAATAAATAAATAAAATAAATATGAAATAAAATAAATAAATAAAATAAATATGAAATAAAATAAATAAAAAATAAATACGAAATAAAAAAATAAAAAATAAATACGAAATAAAATAAATAAAATAAATAAATAAATAAATAAATACGAAAAATAAATAAATAAATAAATAAATAAGAAAAATAAATAAATAAATAAATAAAATAAATAAAATGAAATAAATAAAATAAATAGATATAATAAATAAATAAATAAATAAATACGAAAAATAAATAAATAAATACGAAAAATAAATAAATAAATAAATAAAATAAAACAAAATAAATAAATAAAATAAATTGATAAAATAAATTGATAAAATAAATAAATAAAATAAATAAATAAATACGAAAAATAAATAAATAAAATAAATACGAAATAATTAAATAAATAAATACGAAAAATAAATAAATAAATTAATTAATTAATTAATTAATTAATTAATATATAAATAAATATATATATAAAATTAAAAATAACAAAAAAATAACAAAAAAATAAAATAAAAAATAAAAAAACCGCCGCTAAATCATTTAGAGGCGGTTTAAACCACCGCTAAAAACCCGTCGCGAAACTTTCTGCGACGGTTTTGAAAACCGCCGCGAATAGTTTCCCGACGCACGATTTCGCGGTGGTTTTTTAAAACCGCTGCCAATCGATTTAGCGGTGGTTTAAACTGCCGCGAAATGGGAAAAAAACCGCCGCTAAATGCCTTTTTTGTCGTAGTGATCCTATGGCATCATACTGAGCATCCATTGATAGATGAGGATTGGGTTCCAAGGTGGGTCTCAACCAAGGCAACCGACATCCTTGAATCAGAATGGCGTCCATGAGTGCTCAAGGCATTCCCTTAGGAATCCAAAAGTTAACTCGAGTCTTACCATTCCAATCATAATGATTTTAAGGTCCATATACTCTTTTTGAATGTTGCATTTAATTCATTTAATCAATTATTCCATATTATAATTATTCCATTTAACAAATTATAAGGTTCAATCCATTGGCTTTCATTAGTGTGAAAAAATAAATAGAACATAAAACCATTTGATAATTCCATATAAGTCATATTCATTCACTTGGTTCAATTTCCTACCTTCCACCATGAGTGGAAAGGGGTGCTATTACATGAACCCATCATTTATTTCATTTAAGAGGGAAAATTGATATATATACAATATACTTTTTATTTACATTTACAATTTGTTAAAGAAATTTAAGTACTTACCTTGGGAAGGTCAAGTGTAAAGGTACCATGGTACTAGCCATTGATCATTTCATAATTCAATGGTAATTTAATATTATAAGGCTTACCATTAGAATGCTCAAGCTCAAACACACCTGAAAAGTGGATCAAAGGTGTCAAAACATGAAAATCCAAATATATCATAACACCCTATATGAGGTGGTCAGTGTTGTGGATGTAACCATCATCAATAAATTACATATATGGTAAGAGTATCAAAATATGGTTCTAACGACTACAATAAAGGCATACAAATTGAACAAATGACGCCTGATGAAATCAGTGTGATGACATGATAATTTATAAAATGACTAAAATTGATGAATGAGTTATAGACCACTTACCTCATACTCATATGACTCTCCTCATCTAGTATTGGCTTATAATTCATCCTAGATCATAGTATATATGAAAAAAGGGCTTATAAGACTACACCTTGATAACTTTGTTGAGGTAAAGAAAAATTAAGAATGACAAAAATGGACTCGAGTACTTACTATTGTGCATCCAATGTGACAAATAGAAGGTCGATCAGACCCTAGAAAAATGAGATCTCTCAATACATCTATTAAGCTTAAAGAGGCCTTTAAAATGTGAGAGGAGGAGGTTATGTCTGCTGGAATCATATAGGATAATGGGGTTTTAGTTAATTAAATCATTAAAGGAAAATGGTAAAATTACCCAAAATTTAGCATGTGTGTGGTTTGGCCGCACGGGTACCTAGAAAAAAGAGGGTCACTCGCGCGGTTAGGCCATACGGTCTGAGAAACCATGCACCAACCATGAAAAATAGCTCTTCCTGAAAATACAAACCATATGAACAATTAGATCTAACCGTGCACCCTACCTGAATATTTTACACTTACCGGGAGATATGCCAAAATCTATAAAAAAAAAATTATGGGTTTCAAGCTCTGTACAAGCCTCAGACACCTCTGAGACCTTCGTGAACTCATTAGGCACCCGAAATAAGTCCAAAATAAAGTGTAAGACCAAAATTTAAAGGAACCATACCTAATTCAAAAATTGTGTTCTTACAATAATAAAGGGATATGTATCAATACCCTAATAATATGAATATTTATATTATATTTTCAATAGAATAGTGGTTATATTTTCTTCTTATTTTTACATTATAAATGATTTTTATTTTGATACGATAATACACAAAATTATATTTTTTGTGTAATATTCAATTTCAATTAAGATATTCCTTTTTGATTAATTCATAAATTTAAAAAAATAATATTTTAATAAAATAAAACAATTAAATAATTTTTACTAAATATAAATGATAATATAATTTTTAGGAAGTTAAAATTTATTTTAATAAGTGTTCGAAAATTATTATTGTCAAAAAACTCAGCATTTCTCAATAAATGTTTATTCTTATTTTAAAATTAAAAAATCACATATATAGATAATTATTTTTTAAAAATAAATATTTCTTTATAATTATCACATCAAAATTATCTAATGGTGAATTTTTAAAAATATTCTGAGAAAATTGAATTTTTTGGTAAAAATTAAATATGATATAAAATACGGTGTGTATTCTGACATCATAAAACCTCAAAAGTGATGTAATAAATACTATAAAATATATAACTTTACAAATATATTTTTCCCATTTAAAATAATGTGATTTTTAGGTTATTTTATTAATTTTATAAAGCCTTTATGAATCCTCCAAAACCTATATTATATTTTAAGGTTTTAAAATCATTTATTTTTAAACATGACTCACTTCCACATCACCAGGTGTAATATTATATTAAGTTCAGCCCTTGGACTCATAAAATAATGAAAAAAACTCTTCTTTGACAAAAAACATGGGCAAAAACCATGGTAAGGTTTTTTTTATTACTTTATTATCTAGAGTCCAAAATCTAAGTTTAGAAAATAATAAAGAACTTCCATCTATCTTCCTATATAAACCCACCCAATCCCCTATTAATATTCAATCAAAAACCATGGAATATTTCCTTAATATTATCTCCCAAATCTATATTCCTCCTAATTTACCCCCAAGATCTCAATAATCTCCTCCCAATCTTTTGGAATCACCCTCTCAAGGTAAGGGATCTCTCTCTCTCTCTTCTTTTACATTCAAACACCTTCTTTATAATTATCCTTTTGAATATCATTTTTTTGTTTTTGTGACTTTATAAAGATATTTATACTATCCAATTGAGTTTCTTATAATTATATATTGTTTATCCTCTCTAGGTACATCATTTACCTAAGCTGTTACTATACTGAAATTTAGTAAGGGATTCTCTCCTTCTCATCTTTATTAAAGAACTTTCTTTATGTAATGCTTTTTTTATTCCAATTCCTATTAATGGGATATGATTTTCCATATCATTATTACTTAAATTATAATTTACAAGTGATTATAGACCCTTTTTACTCTCATTAATCCCTTACATGATTCATTATGTACCCCCATTATGCTATCAAAATTACCCTATTATTTTCCCATGCCAAATTTTTATTCAACCACCCTTCTTGTCTTATTCCTTTTAATTACAAAAATTTAATGTTGGATTATGTTATTACATATCCATAATACTATAATTTTTACTTAAAAGTGATGATATATCCCCTTTATCCCTCATTAAATCATTTTATGAATCTATAGGTAATGTTGTTATACTACTGAAATGTTGGTTCAATTTTCCATGCCAGACATTTATGAAGTGTATACCCATACCCATTTTCACTAAAGGGTACTCACCTATTTGTACCTATAAATAATTTATTTGGGAATTCCATGTATTTAACCCACATTCATTAATCATGGGACTAAATGTGATGAAATATGATTCTATGTTGAATGATATATATGGCACGCTTATGCATGAACATGATATAAAAGTGATGGGTGTGCCCAGAATTATATAGTGCTCTAATGAATTGGATAATGTTTTAGTCTCATGATACATAATTTATGGGATTATGGAGTGAACCTAGTCCATTATGGGACTTTTTCCACCATGTTATGATGTCTTGGAGGTTATCCTTAACCTATGTTTATGATTCCATGTTTAAAGTTGTTTCCACATTTCTCATGTCACCTTTATGTTATCATGCTACATCTTACCCCAATGTTTTTGTTTATTATTCTCACCCCTTTATGTCCCATTAAAATAACTATTGTCTAAAATTTAATACTTTATCTAGGTTAGGATTTTTTTTATTCCCTTACTAGGCTTTATAGCTCATCCTTTTCTTTTGTATGTCCCTAAAGTTATCCCATGTAGTTTTAAGAATGATGGAATATTATAATCATGTTAAGAATTTTTCAATAATGAAAATGTACAACCTATTTTTAAGTTTTTATGTAATTTACTTAATTTCCCAAATACACTAGTTTTATTGATGTTATGGGTATTATTATGTGTATTCTTATATAAAAAATCATTAATTGATGTGTAATAATGAAAATGGTTTCCAAAGTACATTGTATACAATGAGGCATTATTTCACTTTGAAATGAATGTTTTTTGTGGTGTATCATACTCAACTAACAGTTCTCTAATATTAGACTCATTGGAAATAAATGATGAATATAAAAATTTCAGACTCAATAATACCTAATTGAGGAAAGATAATTCTTTGTTAAGCAAAACTAAAATTAGTTATCAAGAATATACTCAGTATGGTTTTTATACTCTTTAGAGATAAAAATGATAAGTATTATCAAAATACTTATCAATTTTTAGAAAAATAATCCTTTTTGAAATAAAGGTTAGTCAAAAGATTATAGATATTGTTTAGCTTGAACATGTGAACTATTTTAATAAGAAGCTACATGTAAGCTTATATAATTTATAAAATTCCTTTAATAAATTTAAGGAATGTAAAAGTTAAGTAAGGAAAATGAATGGTTATAAGATATAATTTTATTTAGTCCCATGATCTGAAGTATAATTTTAACCGAGAATTCATTTATCATGAGACATGTAGAGTGTATTTATTCCTAAACTCTCACTTCATTATGCATGTCATATTCATGATGTTAGTAAAAGTAGTATTGATGATTAGTCTTATATGAAATTATTTATCAATAAAATTTATATTGGATTTATTCCTAAACTCACATTTCTTATATGCATCAAAGGTGTTATGAAAGTTGAAGGAGGATCAATGATGATCTTTATAAGTCATGAAAAATATTCCAATATATCTTTGAGACATTATTTGGAAATAGAAGTGTTAACCCATAAAAATATACCAAAAATAATGAAAAATGGATATCATATAAGTAATGGTATAAAATAAATACATTATTTTAAAAATTATGTGTTTGGATGTAAATATTTCTTCAAGGCTAAGTCAATACACAAACATGCATTGAGAAAAATATAAAGTGAATCTTTTTAATTATCCTAAAGTTAATATAGAATATTATATAAATCCATAATATAGAAAATTTATAGTCAAGTTGTAAAATATATTCTACAAAAGGGTGCACATATTTATTAGAAATAGTGGAATAAATATTGTCTTGGATAAATTCAAGGCTAGATATACCCAAATAATTGGAATAGGAAAAATTTCTTCAAGGGATTGTGTAAATAAAATGTTCAGGTGAAACATGATCTATAGAAAAGATAAAACCAAAGTGAGATGGTTTTATGATTACCAAATCAAGATGTTATATTATTAAATAATAATAACGAATCTTGATCCTATAAGGAAATAGTAAATGGAAATAAGTAATGTTTTACAAGTAAAATATGAATTCAAAAAATGAATTACATGTAAAAAAAATAAGTTTAGTATTTTGGTGGTCCCTCTAATTGATGTAAACTCATTGGTGGGTATTCTAGAGAAACAATACATGGGTGGTACAAGTGTGGTACCAATAACACTTTATTGGTTATATTAGGTCATTGTTCTTAAATAAATTATAATTTTACTTTTCATATATATATTCTATAGTAATTATATTGGGAATTAGATGTCAAGGACACCATTTGTCACACCCCGAATTTTTATTTCATTAATTTATTTATTTCTATTATTTTATTGGATTTTTATACCTGTATTTTTCTTAAAAATTATTTAGAAAAAAAAGAGGGAGAAATGGGTAGTCACGTGATTACCGAAAGGTTATACGTAACTGTGCGGAGCTAATGTAGGTGAAACTATAATTTTATTAGACCTATTTAGCATGGTTGGAGAATTATTTTCTTAACCATAAGTGCCAACTGTGGGGAACTTTAGATGTTCTTAGTAAAGGGTGCATGGTTATAACATGGTTTGCGTAAACCATATGGAAACTATGAAATTCACTCTACCGTTTAGAAAAATAGGTTTTATTATTAATAATAATATTATAATTATTGTAATTATTATTATTATTATTATTATTGGTTTTATTATTATTATTATTATTATTTGTTTTATTTTTATTATTATTATTATTAGTTTTATTGTTGTTATTATTATTATTATTATTTTCTTTTATCCCCCCTCTGCCCACTTACCCATCGCGTGACACCCCTCCCCTTTCCCTTTCCCAGTGCATCATGAAACATGGTTGATGGAGGCTTGGCCTCGTCTCTCCTCCCTTCATTGAGCTGATTCCACTCCTGATTTGTAGTGTGATCTTTTCTATTGAGTTCCTCCTCTTCTCCTTCTTATTTTCCCCCTATTTCTTGGTTTCCCTTTCTCCCTTGTGGTGTGTATGACCGAGCCAAACCCAAACCCGATTTTGGGTATTTATTTTGTTGATTATTGATGTTTAGGGTTCTTGGGTACCATTAAATATTTTTTTATGTTCATTGAAGGAAGTGGGTTTTCCATCAGTTTTTAGTAAGGTTCCTTTTTCTCTTAAACTTTGGTTGCTTTTTAAATAGGGGTTTTCTAATTTTTGGGTATCCTATATTTTTATATATACCTTGGACCTCCTTGAGGTAGATTCAAGCTGTCATTGTTGAAGGTGACTTACATGTGTATATATAGGTAAGAATATATATATATATATATATAAATATATATATATATATATCCTCCTTGTACATATTACTTCATGGTGAGGGAAATATGTACATTAGATTAAAGGGTGCATATATATATATGTGGAAGTGTATATTCATGTAAGTGTGAAGTGTTCATCGTCAAAGGTAGCATGTTTTGAGGAAGGTTAACCTATGTATGAGCCTTTAAATTGGAAACTATAATTTCTTGTGTGTTTTTATGGGTGCTTTAATTATATTATAAACTTTTTAAATTGTAGAAAAAAAATTTGTTTAATATAGTTGGTTTATTTCATGATTTTATACAGTTTTCTTATATTAAACCATGGGTATTTCTTATTAAAATATTGTTTTGGGATTGTTTGGAAACATTATATGCCTTGAGATCCGGATTGGTTTTCCAATTGGTTTGTACCGGGTAAATTAGAAATGTCCAAATATGTTTTGGACTTTTGTCCGGTTTTCTATAAAAGTATAATGACATCTTTGATTTTACAAAGAGCTCCAAAATGGTTTTTTAAATGGTAAAAGGATGTTTTAAAATTATGGGGAACTATAGGTGACTTTGAATCCTTTCATGAAAAGAGTTCACCTTTATGTATACTCACCACTCTAGGGGAATTCGCATGGATTGTATTGGGAGGTGGGCGTAGCATGTGTGATGGATTTACATGACTGAGATGTCATAATTGTGCTTACTTCCTCACATCCCATTTTTTATAAATCCATGGGATCCTAGGAATCATAGTGAGAGTCAAGAGATTATTTCTATTTAGCCCTGATTAGATGGAATATGTCCCCATGGAGTATCCATGTCAGTTGTGCCACTAGTGAGGTTAGTTGAGAGCAGTCGGGTTGGTAATTGACATTGGATCGCATCGTTTGGCCAGCATATGGTTCCAAATAGAGTACGTTTAGGGTATTTTCACTTGTTTTCTAGGTATATCCTATGATAACTATTTTATAGGAATTTTACTCTCCCATTTTATGAAGGTTTTCATAGAATCATTTTAATTGTTATGCTTATACTAGAAGCTCTTACTTTATCACCTCCCAACATGTATTTAGTTACCCTCTATTTTGGAAGAACGTGTGATATATTTTTAATAACTTTTCACTAAACTATTTCTTAATTGCATGTTACTTATTATAAATGTGTTTTTATAATGTCTTGTTATTTAGAAACTATTTTGGAAAAATAAATGAAATTTTTTTATTTAGAATTATTATCTTGTTACTTATTTTAAAAAAGGAAATTAAAACCTTACTTTAAATATATGTATTTCAAACTAGAATGAAATGGTATTCTTTTTAAAGGTCAAGAATAGGGTGTGGTTATTTGTTAGCATCCCTACTGAGTATCTCAGTGCTCACATCTACTCTATCACTTCCAAGATCAAGTTCTTCCAGTTTTGGATCACTCTCAGAGAGAGCATGGTTCTGTGATTGGTAGTGACCTATGAGGTCACATAAAGGTTTGTTTATCCATTTAGATTATTTCATTTTCACTACTATTGTTTATTTTATTCATGTTGTGTATATTTTTAAAAAATCATGGGATAAATAATTCCCAACTAAGTATTCTTGATGTATGGAACTAGTTTTCATCCTGGGAGGATCAAGAATGCCTCCTGGGCATTATAGTAGGCCAGCACAAATGACTGATTCAAGGTCAAACCGAGTTGTTTTGTGAAAAAATGGAATTATAGAAATTATACATTTTTATTTGGTGATGTTAGATAGGTTGGAGATTATGACTTTTTGAACTCAAGAGGTAGGAGTGGGAAGAGTGTTGAAATATCTTACTCATTCTGGGTTTCATGTTTCTAGGGGAAGTCAGGCTTTGAGTCTTCTTTTTTGTGAGTTTTTTTATTGTTTATAAGTTTGGGGATTAAAAATTAGAGTGAAATGGTGGTGCGTGGTGAGATCATGGGGGTATATCCATATGGAGCCCAATTATTTGGTTCATAATAACTCTCTGTGTTGGTTATGCAGTTTCCACAAGGTCTTCTAATCCATATGGCCAAGATGTGTACCGACATAAGTCCCCTCTTGAAAATTTTCAATGGAAATGTTTGTTTTTACTTTTATTTGATTATGGGGTGTTGTTTACATTGAGAAAAAAGGTTCTAATTAGTTTTCAAATATTAGTTTTAAAATATTAGTGTTTTTGTTCTCAAATATTATTTTCATGGTGTTTTGATGGAAATTAGTTTGATTTTAAATAGATTTGGAAATTTATTTTTAGTTAAAAATTTAAATGAAAGTGGATTTTCAAATGAATAAGGTTTTCTTGAAATTAATAAGGCTCGTTGGGAACTTGGAGGCATTACCTTGTAAATGGAAACCCATCTTAAGGAATCCCCTTGATTATATAATTAGTATATGGTTGGAATGTATGATGTAAGACCGATAATCGGGATTTTGTATTATTGAAAATCATGGGAAAGAAAATCTTGTTGTGCTTAAAAAGGGTGTTTGAGTTCAAGGAACTATGAATGTTTTAAATTAAATGTTTCTATAGTTTTATAATTGAAATAAGTGAGGAAAATTTTTTCAAACTAAACCATGGATTTTAAATTGGATTTATATTTGAAAATAAGATATCTATGTTTTGAAATTTTAAATATAAAGTTTTAAATGTTTTTAGAGGGAGAGTTTTCTGAATTGAGTTTGGTGCTTTGGTTGATTTCCTTTTTGGAACTGTTTCTTTGAGTTGAGATTTAATTATTTTTATCTAGGATATAAATTGAGATTTTTATTGATCTATATTTTTGTTTCTTTTTTTATTATTTATATTATGCCTCATATAATATTTATGAGGGTTCATAAGGGTTCATGAGTGGCTCGGTCAGTTGGAAAAAACACCCAAACTCATAATAGAGTGGTGGGGTCAGTTTCTTGCAAGTTTTACCTATATTTAGAGATGATTTTGATTATAGAGAGGTGGTGGAGTGGTCTAATGATGTTGATAATGTATTCTGGTCCTTGGGGACTCCTAATTCCATTAATTATAAAGTTTTCAGGAGGTTGTTTAAAGGGCCAAGTTTGGATAAGTGTATGATCATTGTCCTTTATTCATTGAAAGTTAGAATTTCATGGAAGATTTTTAAAACCATGTATTCTTAGTGGATTATTCCTGAGGATTTTAAGTCAAAGAAGGTGGAAAATATTTTCAGACTCTGACAAGGTCAATGAACATTGAAGGTATGAGCTGGTTCTTTTAATGAGCTAGTTCTTTTCTCACCTAATATTCGGTCGAGTTACTCGTTGAAGGCAGATTAGTTCATAAAGGGTATTCACCCAGATCCCTATACTTATATCCTTTTAGTTGGTAATCCTTTGTTTGAGTAGTTAGTGAATAAATCCTATATATCTGAGATAATATTTTTTGGGAAACCTATTTAGAGTAGTGACTCTAGTCCTTTTGTAGTTGGTGAGGGATCTCTATCTAGTGAAAAGTGCAGACAAGAAGAGTATGTCTTGTGTAAATCTCCCTCAATTGATACTTATATATAAAGGAATCCTCATCTTTTATGCTTTTAGTATGGTTAGTTCCATCACTCTAATACAACTTTCTCATATGTTCCAAAAAACTATTAGCATTGAGGTCAGTTGGGGCACCTCTAGTTGTTTTTTAATCAAAATAATATTTTGGGAAAGAGGTCCTCTCCAGCCTCAGGATCTTGATGGTGGCTCATATATTTTTGAGGTATTTTTCCTTATTATTTTCTTGATTTTATTGTTCTATTAATTTTTATACTCATTTGGATATGTGTATTACTATGGTGCTTATGTATTTTTTGTCATATTTTTTATGAATTATCGTTTTAGTTCCATAACCTTTAGAAACTTTTTCTTCTTGTTTGGTTTTTCTCTTCCTTGTAATGGTTTAGCCTTTGAGATTTAGTGTCTTAGTAAAATTATTTTATGGTGGGGATACCCAAGAAGAATCATATTATCATTCTCTATTTGTCTAGTAGGTTGTTACTTGTGGAGATAGGGGTCACATCGGGGTCAATAGTCTATGTTTGGATTTGGTTCTGATTTGGATATCTAGTTTCAGGAGTTCTTTCTCTTAGTCTGAAGGTTCCGATTTTCTCCTTGTCTTGAACGTGGTGAATTTTTGGGTGGAGAAGGTTTTTATAGTGGGGAGAATTATTGCATCCTAGATTTTTATTTCATAAATTTATTTATTTCCATTATTTTCATTTAGTTTCAATCTGGTCTTTTTTTTAAAAATTATTTAGAAAATAATAAGGGGAAAATGTGAAGTCGCACAGTTTCTGCATGGTTGGAAGTAACCATGTGAAACACATGGGGGTATGTCTGCAATTTTAATAGACCCATTTATCATGGTTGGAGCAGATTTTCCTTAACTTTTTAGTCTAACCGTGCAGCTCTTCATGTGTTCACAGTAAAGGGAACATGTTTGGAGAACAATATGGGTAAACTGTGTATAAACCATACGATTCACCCAGACCTTTAGAAAATTATTGTTATTATTATTGGTTTTATTATTATTATTATTATTAGTTTTATTGTTGTTATTATTATTATTAGTTATATTGTTATTGTTATTGTTATTGTTATTATTTTTAGTTTTATTATTATTATTATTATTATTATTATTATTATTATTATATTTCATCCCTATCCCCCCTACCCATCACGTGATGCCCCTCCCCTTTTCCCTTCCCTATGTTTCATGACCCATGGTCGAAGTAGGCTCAGCCTCACCTCTCCTCCCTCCATGGAGCTGATTCTGCTATCGATTTCTAGTGTGATCTCCTCGTGTGAGTTCCTCATCATATCCTCCTCCTTCTTTTCCCCCTATTTATTGGTTTCTCTTTTTCCCTTATGGTGCATGTGACTTATCTAAACCCTAACCTAATTTTGGGAATTTCTTTAATTTATTCTTGATGTTTATGTTTCTTGGGTCCCGTTAAAGCTAGTTATTTTTGCATTCATTCAAGGTAGTGGGGTTTCCATTAGTTTTGGGTATGGTTTCTTCTGCACTTCAACTTTAGTTAATCTTTAACTAGGGATTTTTTAATTTTTGGGTTTCCCATTTTTTTATAATATGTCTTGGACCTCTTTAAGGTGGATTCAAGACACCATTGTTCAAGGTGACTTTCATGTGTATACATGGGTAAGAAAATATATATATATATATCCTTATTGTACATATTCCCTCATTGCGAGGTGAATATATACACTATGTTAAAGGGTGAATATATATATGTGGAGGTGTATATGAATGTCCATGTGAGGTTTCCATCATCAAAGGTAGCATGTTTTGAGTTATGTTACCCTATGTCTGAGCCTTTAAATTAAAAACTATAATTTATTGTGTGTGTTTTTTGGTTTTTTCATTATATTAAAAAATTCTAAATTGTTGAAATATGTTTTGTTGATTGAAATTTTTTTATTTCATGATTTTCTAGACTTTTCTTATGTTTCACCATGGGTATTTCTAATTAAAACATGTTTCCAAGATGGTTTTGAAATTTTAGGCATCTTGAGTGCTTGATTGGTTTTATAAATGACTTATACTTGGTGAATTGCAAATTTAAAAAGATGTTTTGGCCTTTCGGTCAGTTTTCTCTAAAAGCTTAATGACATGTTTGATTTTCTAAAGAGAACAAAAATGGGTTTTCAAATAGTAAAAGGTTTTTTTAAAATTATGAGACCCATTCGGTACCTTTGAATGGTTTCTTAAAAAGAGGGAACCTCCATGGATACCCACCACTCTAGGGGGAATTCTCATAGATGGTGTTGAGAGGTGGGATTAGCATGTGTGATGGATTTTCATGATTGGGATGTTTTCATTTTTATTTCTTCCTCACCACCCATTTTTTTATAAATCTATGGGATCATGGGAGTCATAGTGAGAGTCAAGAGATGGTTACTATTTAGTCTTGATTAAAAAAACTAGATCCCCATGTTGTATTCATGTGGGTTGTTCCACTTGTGAGGCTAGTTGAGAGCACTCGGGTTGGTTATTGACTTTGGATTGCATCATTTGGTCATAATATAGTTCTAAACTGAGTATGTTTAGGTTCTCATAACATGGTGTCTAGGTATTTCCCATGATAACTATTTTATAGGAATTTTACTCTCTCTAATTT
The DNA here is from genome assembly GCA_963277665.1 of Viscum album. NCBI lineage: Eukaryota > Viridiplantae > Streptophyta > Magnoliopsida > Santalales > Viscaceae > Viscum > Viscum album. The sequence goes on along the minus strand of OY728120.1, from coordinate 1,377,069,292 downwards.
TTTTATGTTTTCATAAAATCATTTTAATTATTATAATTTTATTGGAAGCTCTTAATTTATAAATTGTCAATATGTATTCAGTTTCCCTATGATTTGGTAACACTTTTGATATATTTTTCATCACTAAAATGTTTCATTACTACGTGTTGCTTCTTATGAATGGGTTTTTGGAAATTCCTATTATTTATAAATTATTTTTGGAAAAATAATGTAAAATGGTTCTTTATAATTTTAATCTTGTTACTTATTTTAAAAAGGAAATGAAAATATTATTTTAAATATATGTATTTAAATATTTCATTAAAATGATTTTCTTTTTAAAGGTAAGGCATAGGGTGCAGTTATTCTTTTGGCATCCCTACTAATCATTTCAGTGCTCACACATACTCTATCATTTTTTGTTTCAAGTTATTCCAGTTTTGGATCACACTCAGAATGAGTTTGGTTCTGTGATTGGTAGTGACCCATGAGGTCACATTTAGGTATGTTTAGTCATTTAGTTTTATTTCATTTTTTATTCCAATGTTTATTTGGACCATGTTGTTTATATTTATTTAATTATTTTTCATGGAATAACTTTTCCCAACTAATTATTCTTGATGCTAAAAACTCATTTCTAGCTCAAGATAATTGGAAATGCCTCTTGGGATTTGTTGTGGGCCAGCTCAGATGACTGGTATGGGGCTGACCTAGGTTGGTTCATGACACTATTCTTGAAAGGTGTTTATATGGAATGACCAAAAAGGTTTTGTGACATTAAAGAATTAAAATATGATATACAAGTTGAAAAAACTAATTTATGGATATAAGAATAATGATCATATAATATTTCTTTAGAGTGATATATTTTATTATTAGTATAGGAGGTTAGTAGGAGAACTATAGTTTTCCAAGTAAAATATATTGATAATATATGGAAGAAGTTATTAGTCTTATAGTTGGGCAGACCAGGTTTGAAAGAATATCTCCAAATATTGAATTAAAGTATCAACATGTGTTCAAGGGAATAAGATCTACTATTATGAACCTGACTCAGATACCCTCCCAAACTGCTACCTAACTTGAATTTCCACATACCTGAAGGGAATTCCCAATCCCCATGGGCTGATGTCTAGCACCTGGGAATCAAAAACAATTAGAGGGAACGATTTCTCCCAGCCAAAAGTAGAAAAAATGACATATATTCATATATATAAGAATAAACAGAAGAAAAAATTAATATATATATCATAAAAGATAGAGAATAATGAAAGGGATAAAACTAAAATGATAGAAAAACTATATCCAAGAGACAAGTACAACTACAAAGGATGACAGAACCAAAACAGTTACTTAAATAGTCTCTATGTGATAGCATGGGAAAACTCCCACCATCTCACCATCTACCTATCCAAACTCAGTTGACACAAACCCTTTCCTCCTCACTGTAGTGCCTTACCTTTCCCTACATCGAAATACATAAAAAGGTCTATGCACAGCTGAAGGGGCGCACAGGGTGTGATAAAACAGGATTAGTAGGATCCCACCCAGGTGTTCTATATCAAGTCTCTAAATAATAATCCAACCATTATCAACTTTAAATAAAACAAGGAATGATATATAGTTTAACATTTTTCTATCAAAAGCATATAAAAACAATTAGATTTCTCATTTTTCGCATTTACAAATAAATCAGGTGAATCAGTTTCAAAGAATTTCACTTACATATATCAAATAAGATATATCAAATCAAACCAAAGAAGGTGTCATATATCATATCAAAACCATGGTAGTACAATCAAAATAATACAATCCAAAACAGCCTAAATTGGCCAAAAGCATAGGTAACATCACACCAAGGACCACACTAGGTTAGGATAGCTATGAAACTCATACCAAACATAGACAATCACACATGAATCAAGCCTCTAGACATATTCATCAAGTATAGAGAATATAGGAACACCTCAAAAAGTGAACCCCCCCCCCCCCCAATAGGTCTAACAAGTCCCTTGAACAATAGCCCAAGGGATTATATTAACACCCCATGAGTGATCCCCCTGACAGTGGATGATGCCTATTACTACACCTTCCACCTAATTATCCAAGGCTTCCCATGAGCTCTAATTTTAAAACCATTTCATCAATCCATTTTCATCAAAACCACGATTTGAAAAAAAAATTCAAAAAAACCATTTCTCAATACTTTGAAAAAACATTTTCATTTACTAAAACTAGGGGAAATCCATATTTTTCAAAAAATCATTTCCACACATACAAATCAAATCATCAAATCATGCCATTACATTTATAAAACAATTTATCAAAATCCAAGAAATGCAGTTCACCAAAATAGGATAGAGACAGAATCGACTTACCTCAAAAGTTGGGTCGCATACACCCGTAATGGGATCCACCAATGAGGAGTAACACAACAACCATAGAAGAGGCCCTATAATCAATCTACACATCTTAGAATTGATTAAATTTAACAAAAAGGGTCGATAAAGAGGAAAGATCATGAGTTAACTCAAGAAAATACACCCATTGTACCACAACCAATAAAATAATGGCCCTCAGAGGAATATATCACAATAGATCTAGAAATAATCAGGAATAATCAATAACATGGGTCAAAAAATCTGATAACGTAAAGCAATGGTGCTACAAATATCAAATCCAATGAAGAGGAATAATGGACTACTTGCCTAGAGAGACATTATGCACAACCCTGATGATCAAACACTAAACGAATTAATCTATAAGGGAAAGAGGTTCCTAAAATCATTGGATAGTGCTTCTAGGTCGAGAGGGAAGACGACTACAGAATAATGAAATAGAAATAAACCATGAGACACCCAAAATCAATAAATCATGAAACTTACATTGTGTGTAATCCCTATACACATTATATAATACACAAGGCCCATATGTTCCAAAAAATCCATCACTTTTTTATTAAAAACTCATTTTTAAACATTTAAATGGTTTTTAATACTTAAAAGGTGAGTTACCATTCATTTTGTGTACCAAGTTCATGGAATCTTCCCTATAACAATTACATGGCATGTAATACCATTACACAATGTGTATTTCTCCTACAGACTATGAAAATTATAGTTTTCTATAGAAAATGAAAAACCACCTTTAGAATTCTCCAAAATTGGGGAGAACCTTGAAAATCGATTACATGTTTATACCTAGAATCTATTAATTAAAACAAGCATACATCACTGAAATTTAGTTCATTTCCCCTAGAAAATGTTTTCTATCCTTGAGAGTCCCAAGGCACACCCAATTAAAGAGGAAAACAAGTAAAGAGAAGGTAAATACCTAAAATATGGTAATGGGATATTACAAACTCACCACTATAAGAATTTATATCCTTGGGAAGTCATGTGGGAAAATGAAGTCTGTTAAAGAGGTGATGACACTTCTTCCTCTTTAATGGCTTGCACTCCCACGTCTCATGAGAATATGGTATGTGTCTCGATAAAACTCTCAGAAATAGAATTGAATTCCACTGAAATACTTTCACTTGAGATTAACTGATCTATATTGGCTACTCCATAATAGAAACATCTAGATTTAACTCAATCTATTTCCAACTCAAAATGTGAGAGGGTTCAGGATAGTATTTCCTAAGCTACAATATGTGGAAAACATCATGAATTTCTATCAAATTAATCAGAAATTACAACTAATAAGAAACCTTACCAATCCACTCAGTGACCTCAAATGGTCTAACATATCTTAGATCCAACATTACCAATTTTCCATGCCGATAGTGACATAACAAAGGAGAAACTTTCAAAAAAATTGCTCACCAATGGAAAACTCTAAAGGATGACACCTCTGATCTGCATAATATTTTTATTGATGCTATGTTGTAACAAATACTGATGTATATCCTGAATTCTCATAGACATGACATCTCCTGAACCAAACTTGGTCCCACCAAAGAAGCTTCTCCCACCTCTACCCAATAAAGAGGTGACCAGCACGGACAACCATATAGATCCTTAAAAGTATCCATTATAATTGATTACTAATAATTATTGTAATAAGAAAAATTAACCAGTCCCAGATGGATATCCCAAGATCCATAAAAATATAATACATGGACATAGATAATGTCCTCTAGGGTTTGAATAAAATGCTCTTTCTAACTGTCTATCTATGGTTGATAATATCTACTCAACCTGAATTGAGTCCCCATATTCTCCTAGAGACTTCTATAGAACATCAAAGTAAACCTAGGATCATTTTCTAAAACAATGGAAGAAGGAAAATCAGGTAACCTCACAATCTCATGTGCATACGTCTTACTTATATCTGCAACTTCAGTGGTGTCCTTGATTAGAATGAAATGAGAAAACGTTTTTAACTAATCAACCACCACCCAAGAAGTATTATTTCCTTAGGGAGTCTAGGTAATCCAAAAAAAAGTATATGGATACCTTGTCCCATTTCCAAACTGACACCAGAAGAGGCTAAAGTAAACTAGAAGGTTTCAAATGCTCTTCTTTATATTTTGGTAGGTGTAATAGTGGGACACATAATCAGTAATGTCACACTTCATACCCAACCACCATAATCATCATATTATGTCATAATACATCTTCATAGTTCCTAAATAAATATCCCATGAAGAAATATGAAAAACAAAAAAAAAATCTCCTCACTAATGTTGGAATGAAAAAATGATCCAAAAAACATATAATAGCATCTTAAGATAGAGACCAACTAGAAATGGTTTCCCCACTATTATGGGTTTCTTGAATTCCTCTGAACTTACCAACTTACTATAGACTATGTATAATATACTCAAATAGAGAGTATTATAACTAAACATTGTCCATAACCATAATTAAAACATCCTATTAAGAATCTAGATGCAACTGAGTGAAATCTCCATAATATTCTACTCTTCCATAGATTCTAGAATAGGATATAATGGAAATTTTCTATTAAGAGTATTTGCAATGACATTATTTTCCCTAGGGTGTAGTAGATATCGATGTAAAATGTCTTAAGGTATTCTAAACAATGTCTCTTTTTAAGATTCAAGCCTTTCTAAGAGAATTTATAAGTCAAACTCTTATGGTCAAAAAAGACTACAAACCTCTCCCGAAAAAATATAGTGCCACCAATATTTAAGCTCATACGTAATTTTAGAAAGATCTAAATCATGAGTGGGGTAAATATTCTCATGCAATCAAAGTTGATGAGATCCATAAACTACCAAATAATCATCATGCATGATCAAACAACCCAAACCAGCTCTAAAAGCATCTCAGAAAAAAACATACCCCTTACCGAGCTCAAGTAAGATAAAAATATGAGCTAATGTTATAAGTCATTTTGTCCCATCGAAAGAATAATGGAACTTTTAATCCCATGTGAATTTCACCCCTTTCTTGGTAAGAACAATCCATGGTGGCACCAAATTTAAAAAATCCTTGAAAAACCATTGATAGTGTCCAGAAAGACAAAGGAATCTCCAAATATTAAGGAAATTATGTGTTTATTCCCATGAAAATACTTCCTTCACCTTCTCAGGATAAACTAATAATACAATCTTAGAAATTTCATTCCCCAATAACTTCACTTCTTGAATCTAGAAATTTCATTTAAAAATATTTTATTACAAATGGTGACTCCTCAGGATTTCCATAACCAAACCCAGATGGTGTTTTTTCTCATGCTTGGATCTCGAATAAACCAAAATATCATCCATGAACACTACCACAAAACTATCATTATTAGGATATAATATATCTATAATCAAATAAATAAAACATGTAGAAGTATTAGTCAGAATAAATGGTATCACAAGATATTAAAAATAGAAATAAATACTCCTGAAATCCATCTTCATTATATCACACTTCTGAACTCTAAGCTAATGATAACCTAACCGAAGATCAATCGTCGAAAACAAATTTTTCCACTTTAACTGATCAAACAAATAATCCACATGAGGTAAAGGATAATTGTTCTTAACAATTACCTAGTTCAACTATTGATATTCTACACCCAATCGAAGTGAACCATATTCCTTCTTAGAAAATAGCATTGGGGATTCCCAAGATGAAACACCAGGGAAAAAAGAAACTCTTTTCCATTAGATCATCCAACTGAATCTCGATCTCTTTCATCTCCACTGGTGTCATACGGTAATAAGGTATCAAAATCAATTGCATATCTAGAACTAGGTCAACTATAAACTCTACCTACCTCTATATAGTAAGATCAGATAAATCATCTGGGAAAACATCAGGTAAATCTACAACAATAGTAGTAATATCAACAACAAAGGATATGTTATCAGGATCAACTGCTCTAGCTGAGAAAAAACTCCTGAGATCTGGGTGGGAATGTTCTGCATGGCCAAACCTCAGATCCCACTCTCCTAAAAACATATGTTATCTCCCATTATCCATAAGAAACAAAACAAACCAATTATTACAGTCAACCTCATCATGATGAGCAACAATCCAATCCATCCTAATGATGATGTCAAACAAATTTGTATCTATAATGAGGAAATATCATACTAACTCTACATCAGCTATCAATAGTGCATAAGAAGAACAATGAAATTCATGATCTTTACTCTTCCAAATAGGTGTTTCTAAATCCTTAACAAAGGACATGGGATTCATTGGAAGTTTAAGAAAATTAATAAAATGACTAGATATAAACGAGTAGGAAGCATCAATATCAAATAAAGTAATCACTACTGAGGATAAAATAAAGATAGTAACTCTCACTATCTCTAGACCAACATCTACCACCAATAGAAACTCATATATTGCATGAAGGTACTTCACTCCTGAGGCTTGTGGCTAAAGACCTGTATTCTTTGAAGCATCTGACTGTATCGTAGTAGACATTGAAGCAAACAATCCCAGAACATATCAAGGTGTAGACATGTCCTGACAGAAACATTTTTTATGACTATAACATCCACAACCATTTCACATTTTTTCCAGTGAGGGAAAATAATTGTGTACAACCTTTACACGCTAATAGAAATTCATAGTAATGCCACTAACTACAACTAGAGCTGTAGTGGATGCCTGTCACCGACAACCAAATCCACCACTCCTGCGATGATCTTTCCACTTTCTCTTTTTCCCTAACATACCACTAAAGATACCACTACGTGAAAGAGAAAGATCATAATATCCAACCTTTCCTGTCATATTTATATCTGCCATAATATACTTGTTCATTATCCCTGCATAGGTCTAAATCTTCAGAATAAATACATGTGATATGATATCTGATCAAAAAACCTACATGTACTTATGAGATTTTAGTTGGACATTCTTTACGAACTCTGGTGAAAAATGAAATAGCACAGAAAATTGATTGGTGTACACTAACAATAAGTTTTCTCCATGATAAAAAGAGAGTAACTCCAAATACTTCTCTATCATTAGTGACTCTAGACAGAACTATTGGAAGAATATATTCTAGAAACCCTTCTAGTCCAATCCCAAAATCTTATCCACATGTACCATGAAATCCCACCATTGGTTGTTGGGTCCCTCAAGTATAAACATTTCGCACTTAACCTTGATACTCTTAGGTGTATCCAAGAGGTTGAAAATAAGATCAATCTTGTCAATATAGTCCTATAACTCTTGAGTTTCATTTTTACCCTTAAAGGATGGAGTTTTTTCAAGAAAGAACCAACATGATCGATCTCTATCTCATACAACTCCTGGAAATACCTCAATGACTATATTCTGGACTTTTGGTACATGTTTGTCGATAGCATGAACTTCCCACATGATAGACTTAATAAAATTCAAATTCATAGGAGTATTCTTTTGAGGATCATTAGTTGTTCCCTCCTAAGGAACCCATGGAACACATCTCAGAGGCGTAATGCTACACACTAAAATAGAATAAATGATCAGAAAATAGATTAATCATAGTTAAAACTAGAAAACAATAATAAAAGGATGATATTAAGATCAAGAACTCAAAATAGGATACACACATCCCAATATCCCATGGTAACTTAAGTCTCACCACAAAAAGAGCTAGTCAGAAACCTACCGCAATCCACCTCTCAAGTCATGAAAATATTATCTCTAGTATACCAAACTTCCCATGACAATTAATCTTGAGGAAAGACCGCCTTTGATACCAAACTGTGATGAACTCAACCTAGATACCCTCCCAAACCGGTACCCAACCTGAATTTCCACATACCCTAAGGCCATTCTCAATCCCCACATGCTAGCATTTATCACTCTGAAATAAAAAACAAATAGAAGGAATTATTTCACCCAATTTTAAGGATAAAAAATGATATATATACATATACATAATAAATGGTGGAATAAAACGTGAATATATATGTGTGTGTGTGTGTTATAACAGATAGAGAACAATGGAAGTGATATAACTAAAATGGTAGAAAAAATAATCTCCAAGAGACAAGTACAACTGTATAAGAAGAAAAAACCAAAATATCTACTGTAGTAGTCTCTATGTGATATTGTGGGAAAAATATCACCCTCCTTCAATCCATTTATCCCACCTAGCTAACAAAAACCCTCCCCAACTCATTATAGTGCCTTTCCTTTCTCTGCATCGAAAGACATAATAAGGTCTATGAACCATCAAAAGGGTGTGATGGGTGTAATAAAATAGGCTAAATAGGATCCCATCCAGGTGTTTTATATCAAGTCTCTGAACAATAATCCAGGATAGCTAAAATTTAAAGAAAACAAGGATTTATATATAGTTTAATAGTTTTTTATCAAAACCCTGGGAAAAAATTAATATCCACTTTCTCTAAATTTCCAAATAAAGAAGGTAAATTAGTTTCAATGAATTTCCAATAAATATATCAAAGTAGATATTTCAAATAAAAATAAATTATATATCACATGTCATATCAAAACTGTGGTAATACAATCCAAAATAGACCAAATTGGCCAAATGTATAGGTAACATCATGCAGAGGATCACACTAGGTTGGGATAGCTAGAAAACTCATACTTTGTATAGAAATTCATGTGTGCATCAAACCTCTTTACATATTCATTGAGTCTAGATAAAATATGAACACTCTAGAAAGTGAACCCCCCCCCCAATGGGTCTAACAAGTCTCTAGAACAATAGTCCTAGGGAGAATAGGAACACCCCATGAGTGAACCCCCCAATAGTAGATGAGGCCCATTACTACACATTCTACCTAAGTACCCAAGGCTTCACATGTGCTTTATTTTCCAAACCATTTCATCAATCCATTTTAATCAAAACTATGCTTTGAAAACCATTTCATAATGCTTTGAAAAATGCCTTTTCAATTACCAAAACCAAGTGAAAACCATCTTTTATCAAAAACCCAATTCAACACACACAAATAAAATCATTAAATCGTTGCATTACATTTATAAAAAAATTTATCAAAACTGAAGCAATGCATTTCACCAATACAAGATAAAGACAGAACCACCTACCACTAAACTTAGGTCGCACGTGCTTGCAATGAGATCCACCAACAAGGAAGAACACAAAAACCATAAAGATGGACCTGGAATCAATCTACACATCTCATAATTGTTTAAATTTAATAAAAATGGTTGGTTAAGAGGAAAGATCATGAAATATCTTAAGAACATGCACCTTCCACACCATAACCAATAAAATAATGGCCCTAGAGGAAGATCTCATAATGGATCTAGAAAGAATCAAGAAGAGTCAACACTATGGGTAAAAAACTTTAATAACACAATGAAAAGGTGCTATCAAGATCAAATACAATGTAAAAAAGGATTACTCACCCTGAGAGACACCGCACACAACCCTTAAGATCAAATGCTGAACAAATCAATTTGGAATGAGGGGAGAATCCTAAAATCATTGGAGAGTGCTTCTAGGTTAATAAGGAATAGGGATGTGGAATAAAGAAATAGAAATCATTTATATAGTTCCTTAAATCAACAACTCATGAGACTTACATGTCTTGTAATCCCTTTACACATCATGTAATACATAGGGTCTATATGCACTGATGAACTCATCACCTTTTTATTAAAAACATGATTTTTAACATTTACATGATGTGTAATACTTACATGGAATGTAACCATTCATGTTGTATACCAAGTTCATGGCATATGACTTGAACAAATTACATAATGTGTAATCTCATTACACACCATTTATTTCTCTTGAAAACTGCAAAAAATCTATTTTTAAGCAAAAAACCCAAAACCACCTTCTTTATTCTCCAAACTCAGGGATAATCCTAAAAATAAATTACACATTTATACTCAAACACCATTAATTTAAACAAACATACATTCCTGAACTTTATGTCATTTTCCACAAACAATTCTCCCCATTATCATGAGTCCCAAGATGTACCCAATTAAAGAGGACAATAAGTAAATAGAAGGGAATTACCTAAAATAAAATAATAGGATTTTACATCTACTGACGTAGTTCTATCAGTTACTTATACCAAGTAAAAGTATATATATTGATAGGGTATTGAAAAATAAAAGTTGAAATAATTTATGAGGGAATTTTTTTTCAATTTCATATGGAATAAATCTCTCAATGAACACAAATTTGGGACATAGGAGGAGATTAAAATAGTGATTATAACTATATATTCTTTAGAAATGGATTTATTACATATACCAAGTTATGTACTATGTATTATATTGAAAACAAATTCAATATTTGTCACACCCTGACCATGTTTTTTTTATTATTTTCTTGATATTGGATGTTTTGGTTGAGGTTTGGGTTGAGTTCCCAATGATATTTTTTCTGTTGTGGAGTTTTTGGGTGGTTTTTTTCCCCGTTCATGGTTTGAGAATGGTTTGTACCAAACCATGTGAGGATAAGAAAAAACTATGTGGCTTGTGGTTGGAACCTAGGATAAAATCACACGGATTGTGTACAGTGAGAGGAAACCATGTGATAAGATTTTGGAGAGGCTCTGCAATTTGATATATCCATTTTTCATAGTTGGCACATAGTTTCCCAAAATGTGTGGATATCCCATGTGGGTGTCCTTCTTTTTCAGTAGGGTGTACACAGTTGGTACACGGTTTAGAAAACCATGCAGCCAAACCATGCAACTTCATCAGTTTCTTAAAAAGTTTAAATTCCTATTCAACCCCTCTTAATTTTTAAACTTAATCATCCCTACTCCCCTCTTGTTCAACCTAGGTTCACAAAGTGGGCTCCAAATATCCTCCCCCTTGGTTACTTCTCCTATAGGGTTTCTCCTATAATATTCTAAGTTGAATTCCTTTGGACTTCTTGGTCAATTTATATATCTTATTTTCTCTCTCTCTCTTGGTCTCTTGGTTTCTCTTAGCTTGGTTCCCTTCTGGCCAAACCCAAAGGGTTAGGGTTGATGTGCAGCTTGTGTTTCTTTGATGCTAGGTTGTGCAGATCATCTCTCGATCTTAGTTCCTCCCTCTATTGGAGTTTCATTTCATTATCACGTCATTAAGGTAGGTGTCTCCATCCATTTACTTTTCAAATCATGTCTTTGAGTGATTGATCTTTCAAAATTAATTTTAGAATGTGTTTTTTATACTTGTGGTGTGTTGAAATGGTTTTTTATTTGATTTCCATGTTGGTATTTTCATGAAAATTGTTTTAAAAGGTCTCTCCATAGTTATACCTATATATATACATACAAAGTGTTTAATAAAATGAATATTGGTCTTTAGAAAATAAATTGGGTGATTTGGATGGTTTTTGGCCTTGGTTATGTTTGTTAATTTGGTTTTCATTGTGAATTAAGTATTGTGTGTGGTTTGGGTATCACTTTACGGTTTGATAGTTCTATGTAAAATGGTTATAATGATCTATTCAATTCTTAACTTGGAATATTATTTAATTTGGTGATGCTTCAAGTATGAAAATGGATATAGTCAAATCCATATGTGAACAAGTTGAACATATGGATGGGCTCACAAATGATAATTGATTTCCTTAGAAAATTTTCCTCTTAAACCCAGTTTTCCAAATTATCCATTTCCACTTCTTCCTTTCTTTAACCCTCCTCTCTTTCAAATGGTTCTCCTAAAACCCTAATGGTTCTCAAATGGTCTCTTAGTTTCCAAATGATATCCAGTGTGGTTTCCAAATGTTTTTTTCCAAATCATCTCCCATTTGGAACCTTGTGGTATAATTTGGTAACTAAGTGACTAAAAATTCCAATTTTTCATCTTCTAAGAATTATTAGTGTTTCCACCTTGATTATTTTAGAAGTATTTTGGAAAGGAAGTTATATTTTCAAATATTAAGGGCTAGTTAGTACCTTGGGGTGTTTTGTAAAGTGGTTTTTAAAAATCATGTTCCATTTTGTATTTTTTTTAGTACCTTAATTGAATTTATATGTTATGGGCACCCTATGGTTGACCTTTTGATGAGAGGACATAGATATAGGTGGTATTATATTTTGGGATAGGAAAGCACAGTGGAATATGTGGGTTATTGATTTATGTCACGCATGTGATGACCTCTTCATTCTCCCTGTACTATTATCATGGGATTCATAGATGTCATATTGAGGGTTGAGTGAAAATTTCTTATTAGTACTGATTAGATATAATATTACCCCCTAGATTTGTAAAGAGGCTAGAGGGGTTTTTACACTGGTGAGACTAGTTTAGAGAAGCCAGTTGGTTATTGACTATGGAGTTTCACCATATTTCAATAAGTTAGTTCAAACCAAGTACGTCAAGGTATTTCTTCTAGATATGTTTAGGAAATTACCATGATTATTATCTTTATATTCTATTATACTATTTCACCTGTTTTATTGCTTTTCTAGTTTTCTACCTCTTTGTGCCAATATTTTTTCTTTTACACATTGGCGTAGTTATTTTGATTACTTGTTTTGGTTTCGTATTTAGATTTTGTTCTTTAACTGTGTGTTATAAAATGGAAATATATTTTAAAAGGGGTAAATTTTGTATTATTTTTTTAAGTGGGTTTTCTTGGAAATTTGTGTTTGGTTATTTAAAATGATAAAAACATTGTTTTCTTAAATGTAATCCACACTAGAATTTGTTGAGTGTTTTAGAAAAGGACATGTATGGATAATATGGTGCTTACCTGCTGAGCTATTCTATAATCACATCCTACTTGTGGAACTCGACATTAGTAAACCTAAGGTTTTGTTCCAGTTTTCCAGTGGAATGGGTTGGTCTTATGGATGGTGGTGACCAAGAGGTCACATGGGGATCGTGTTGGGTCCTAGTTTGTGTTCAGTTCTATTTTAGTTTTCTGTTTCATTCTTTTGTATCTATTTTGGATCCTATTTATGTATTTTTGAGATTCAGTTCTTATTGGTTTATGTTTTGTTCTCTATTTTGGTTATGTGATCCTAGTTTTTTATTGGGATAAATCATTCCCACTATGATATATTTGATACATGGTGATTGTCACCAATCTAGGAGGATTGGGAACACCTCTTGGGCCCTGTCTTAGACCAGGTCTGGAGTTGAGTTGGATGGTAGTGTGGCCTAGTTCATGAAAAAATGGTATCATAGTATCCCTTTGTTATTTGGGGAGTCATGTAGACTTGATATTGAGACTCTCAAGACTTGAGATACATGTATGGGAAGAGTGTCATGATCCCCTGATCGTCCTGAGCCTTCATTTACCAAGGGAAGTCTAGGAATTGATTCTTTTGTTTGGTTTTTGTGGATAGGTAATGATAATTTAAGTGATTAATTGATGTGTTGTGGGATTACATAGAGTAGTGACCCATGTGGAGCCTGAGTGCATGGCTCAAGATATTCCTTGTGGTTTGTGTTTTCTTGGGGAATGGTCCAATAAACCATGTGACTGGTTTAATCATGGATATCGGTTCCCTATCTTATTAGTTTGTTGTGAGTTATATCTTGGATTAATTTTTGGTTTGCGTATGTAGATTTTTAATATGGAAATGGTTTTTATTAAAAAGGGTTTTCAAAATGAAAAACAATTTTGGGGTTTAGGTTTGTTTAAAAAGTGTGTGTTTGGGTGTTTATGTTGGTCTTGTAAGTGAGTTTGGTATTTTTAAGGTGGATATAATTACCTAGTCTTAATGTACATAGAAATTACATCACATTTTTGGAATAATTAAAACATTTAAAAAAAACATATACCCAAAGATTATATTATTCTAGTGCATTTGGAAACATGGAAACATAAACCTTGGTATATAAGTTAGCTACATTATCTCCCAATAGGTTCTTATTGACTAGAACCCTTATTAGACACATCATAATTAATACAAATCTTCATAACCTAGGGAAGGAAACATAAAAAGTGGTGAGCTTTGATGATCAGTAAGGGTAAACAAGGAATACATGTAAGAATAAACATAAGAATATGAGTATGATAATGTGATCAAAAAAATTGAAGATCATTCCCTTCATATCAAATATCATAAACATGAATCATTTCATAAAGCATTATAGTTCATAAGATATTAATCAAAAGGAAATAAATAACATAATTCATGAAATCATAACATGGGAATAAAACATGGAATTATGGTAAACACATAAGCATATAATATGATTTCCATGGTAGCCAAGGAATCATTTCCAAGGACATATTAGTAATATGGGTTCACTCCCCATACCATCTTGGTATTCATGGTTCTCTCCCATGGCCATCTTAGTATCATGAGTTCACTACTCATATCATCTTGGTATTCATGGTTCACTACCATGGCCATCTTAGTAGTCAAGGTTCACTCCCAAGACCATCTTAGTCTAACTCATTAGATATAAATATTTACCAAAATAATTGGATAGATATATAGTTTTCACCCATATCAAAATTAAATCATAAATACATGTTCCACAAGATCATAAAAAATCATATCATAACCCATGAAATGAAATGAGGTTCATAAACATGTAATCATGTATTAACCTATAGAAAAGATACATGTTTTATAATCATTTCATCAAAGAATAACCCATGAAAATAAGTGGGTTTCATAAGCATATAACTCATGAAAGAGAAACATATTTTTTAAACATAATTAAATAAAACATAAACCATTTATAGAAATAATATGAATGTAAACATTAAATCATTTACCTAAAAGGCATGATTAACACCAACAGATGTTATCTTAGATGGGAAATAATTTTGAAAGATATTTTAAAAACACTTCATGAGGAAATTACCCTTTCTCCTTTTAAAAAAATATTCTTAAAACATAAAACCTTTTGAAACCCATTTTTACAAAAAAAAATTAAAATATATAAAGGAAGCATTGAAAACATTTTTAAAGCCTTTTTCCTTTGAAAACTTATAGAGGGGCTTGAAAACATTTTGAAAACTATTTTCCCTTGAGAACTTATTGAAGAATCTTGAAAACCTTTTGAAAAAAATTTCTTTGAAAATATATTTTAAAAATATTTTCTCAAAAATTAATCTTTTAAACATGCAAAGGAAGCTTCAAATAAATGAAAACAGGTAAATTCATACACGTCATATGAGGTGAAAAGAACATTTCTTTTACATGGTAAAAAAGTTAGAAAAAATCCTTGTTCGGAAAGTGACAAGAAGAGTCATTTGAAAACATAGGTAAAAGAAAAAAATGGTAAAAATGTATTTTAATGATCATAGGATATTATTATAATATTCCTGGAATCACTTTTTGGAAAGTATGGTTTTTAAAGAACACAAATTTACAACCTAAGAGAGAGGCAATGTCATATTTTCTTAGAAACATTTTCTTACTTATCATAAGTACCAAAGAGTTTAAAATGGAAATAATACATGAATACATAAAGACTAACTAGATTAGAATAAAATTAATGAGAGTTATTGAAATATATATCATAAGATTTCATCAATAAAAACATGATCATAAAAAATCTTGATAAACAATGAGATTGTTTCTATAAACTCTTACCACATGGTAACTTTGAATCATACTCTCCGTTTAGAAAAAATGAGATTACATGGAGCTCAAAATATAATGAAAATAATAATATTAATTATTTAATATTTCAAATGTAGTTTATAAACCTCATATAGAAACACAGGTTTATAACATGGCATGTGTCTCAAAGAATGAAAATTGAGACAAAATTACTTTACTGATTTGGTAAATTTAAAAACTTAAACCCCATGATATAAGATCATAAAATAGTTATTTAAATAAACATATATTTAATTATAAAAGGCATATAATACATTAATGGTTAGTATATACACCACAAAAAAATAATTTTGTGGTTAATAAGGCATGTATCTCATGGAAATAAAGAGTGAGGTGAAATTCCCCTACCTTGTGTCTTGAATCTCTTCATACTCCTACAAGATTCTTGTATAATAAATGTAAGTTTATTATACATATTTTACATAAGAATATTCTTATGTCTAATACCATATATGGTTTTATTATGACCTCATATTACCCTCTTTTTAAAAATTTCATGTTAAGGTTATGCTTAGAGTAAAATTCGCTTTATTTTTTTCTTGTATCTTAGTTAGTTATATATTTGGTCCTTATACTTATAACATGATTTACAAAATATAAAACATAATATAAATATAATTTATATTAATTATATTTGTATTATAGTAATCTCTATAATATAGAAGTATAAAATGGAATACACTATTCAAGAAGAAAATAGGTCGTACGTACACATGAACGTTATTTCTGTTTTATTGTTGTATTGGAAGAAAGAGAGTAAATGAAATATATGTATATATATGTATATATATTATTTTTACAGAATAATTATTATATCATATATATCATATAATTTCACTAAACACGTCCATAATACATTCCATGTATTGTGTTAACGAATCACATTTCTTTAAGGGGGCGGTGGTCTACACTTCCTCAAACAAAATTATCATATTTACACAATATTTAAAGTATAAAGATATTTGTTTCAAAATAATTAAATAAGTTTAAATAAATTATAAATATCATAAATATTATATAAAAATATACTTTCCATCATAAATTCTACCATGAGAGGTGGTAAAGGAAGAATGAACAATCATCATTTTTTGAGGCAGTAGTTCATCGTACACATAAACAGTATGTTCATTACATATTATATGGAAGTATATGTATGTGTAGGTTGAAATATTAGAATAAAAAAATAATTATATTAAGGATATTGGTGTTGTTTTATAATAATGTAATAAGTATAGTATAGGGGGTGGATAATGAAAATATGATAAAGGGGCTTGAGGGAGGATGTTACCTCTTCTTTAGGTAACTCCCTTTTTTCACCAAAGGACTTCCTTGGATTGATTTCTGATCAAAGTAAGGATTCAAGGAGGAAGGGAGGGATTTGGGGGATCTATTTGGGTATAGATTTTTTGAACTAAGGTGGCTTGATATGTGTGTGGAATTAGTAGGAGAGGATTACTTTTATAGTGGAGGAGGAGTGGCACTTTTGAAAAATTTTGGAAAAGGGAAACCTCACCCATGTTTAATGGATAAAATTATAGACAAGGGAGGATAGGGTCGAAATATGTACATAAAATTTGTAGGTTTTTTTGGGCCTTAAGGTTATGGTTTAGTCCCTTATTAATCTTAATTTAACCTTAATCGTTGTAATTAATTTTAATTACTTTCAATAATATTTTTGGTCAAAAACTAAGTTGACCTTATTAAAAATTATAAATTATGAATATTAAAAATATGGAATCCATTTTTACAAATTAAAATCAAATAATTAGTAGAAATTTATTTAAATTTAACCTTATAGATGGGATGAAAAGTGGTTTTTTAAAGTAAACACATTCAAAAGTTTGCTTGGTTTTTAAAAATAATTTCAATACGAAATTTATTTCAATGACCTATATTAGATAAATTGATAAAAAATTATCAAATTAAGAATAAAAATATATTAAAAAGTAATTTAAATTTATAAATAAATTTTATGAAAAATCATTTTTGGGTTAAATATCATAATTTTCATTATTCATTAAAAAAGAAACATCAAAGAAAAAATATCAAAAATTCACTCGAACCTAATTTTAATATTTTTCTTTCAATAATGAAGTTTATTTGGGAATATAAAATTTATAAAAATTCCAAAATTTGTATTTAAAATGGGTTCTCAATAAAAAGTCAGTAAAATTAATTTAATAAAAATATTGGGTTTTATGTGTTAAATTAGGTTTATTCTTATCTTATGACTATAAAATCTATTGGATGAATATCAAAAATATTTACTTAGAAATATAAAATATATATCACATTAAAATTAATTTCTAACTATAATTAATTTAATTTATTGGGATTAAAATAACTTTGTGAGCATAAGAACAGTTTTCTATAAAAATAATCCATTTATATTTAATTGGTTCTTATATTAATAATAATTTGTAACCAATTAATTCATTTTATATATTTTGAAAACCAAATTTTTCCATAAGTTATTTAATAATATTCATAAAATATAATTTAATAGTTGGGTTATATATTATTATATCAAATAATAATAATATTTTTTATAATATATTATTGTTTGGTAACACTCGGTCTTTCATGTTACACAATCCATCGAGGAAATTCAGTCTTGTATATGCTAAACTTGGTGTTCCCTGTAAATAATGCTAAAATTTATGTTACGTGTAGTGAACAATTAACTTGGTATTTCATGAGCCAAACTTAGTGATTTAATATAACAAAATATATATTCAGGGTTGTGTTAAATGAAAATATATCAAAGAGATTAAATTAATTTGGAAAAAAATCACAAAATCTCAGGGTGTTACATTCTACCCCCGTTAAAATGAATTTCATCCTCAAAATTCGTCTAATTTATCAACGGTTTAGTACCTGAAAGTTACTTTCATAGAAACACACATCATAAAAATTAATACTTAAACTTTATTTAGAAAAAATAAAGTTGGAAACATGATGGTTACCCAAAGTAACATATAGCTAGGTTTTCAGATAGGAGAACTTATGAGAGGATTGGAAATATAGACTTAGAGGAAAGGCGTAAATATTAGGAAGTTATTTAGTTCATCAATCACAAAAAATATATTTATTCATCAATTTTTTAACTAAAAAATTACACATTAACCAGGACATCATATAGGATAGTGGTAGGGGTGAAACCCTTATCATCCTTCGGTCATGGGTTCAAGACCCACGACCTTGCCAGAATCGATGGGTTATCGCTCGACATAAAAGATTTACTTTTCTAAAACTATATTAATATAATTTTCAAAATAAATATTATGGACATCCTTGAAATAATTTTAATCACTAGATATACTTTTAACTAAGTTTTTTAATACAAAAACACTAGATAAATACTTCATCCAAATTTTTAACTTAAAATTTCCATAACATTTTAACTATATAATCATTCCAAAAGTTGATAATCAAAAACTTTATAAATAAAGTGAACAAATATGCTTAACATTGAACCACCATATAACACAATGTGTCTCTTGGTTGTCACATTCCAAACATGTGAATATCATTATCATATATTCTCTTGAAACATGGTAATAACCTGAATTACCATAAGTACTTTTGGAAAACATGCATGATTCCTTATTCCAAATGTTACTGGATATATTTCATAAATCCAAGAAGTTTTAAACTTCATCCATGATGAAATATACCACTTTTTCAACCAATCAATAATCAATTCTAGGGGAATTTGTGTTATCCAATTTACTTTAACCAAATCAATCATTTCTCTGTCCAATAAAAACACAATTTTCTCAACGCCTTGATCACATTAATGGTTGCATTATCTTAATAAAAATATCACTTTTATAAGTATTCATAACTATTAAACAAATCCTTTTCAATCCTTAATGAAAACTTATACTAAAAATACTTATATAGTTCATGATTCATATAACATTATATTTGAATTCAAAAACATAAGTATTTCATTCATCTAACTTTATTCTTAAACCAATACTCATGATTCGTCAAATTTTCCTAAAATATGAAATATTAATCATGTATTAAGGTTCCTAAACCTCAATATAATCATTCTTCTTATGATTAATGTAAACAATACTGGAAGAACATCACATTCCTTTCACATGTCATTTGCGGTCTCTTTATCTTCAGAAGTATAACTAATACTTATACCACCTTTTTTATTCTCTTTATGGGATTTCCACTTAAGAAATTTATTTTTATAATTCCCATACTTTCTACATCTAAAAAATTAAATGTTAACCATGATCCTTATAGTTCTCTCTATTGACTAAAACTACAATGCACGGGGTGAGAAAAACATTTCATAAAAGAAAACCACATAATCATGAAAAATTACATATAGTATGTCTAAATCATGACACATACCTTTTAATAGATGACATTTTAGGATTATCCTAGGTTATTAATAGTCATATTCAATTCAAATCCTTCGTAATGGTTCGAGAATATTTTGTAAACTTCTAAAGCATATCCCCCATGAGTGTCAAACCAGGTGTGCAGCAAGGCCCGTTGTTGTGTACCAGATTACCCCAAGTCAGGCCCAGGACATCTTTTTAGAGTTTTTAAACCTAGTTAAATATATTCCATAGACACATCCACATGTAATTTCCATATAGGTATGTATTACTAGTAAACCACTCACTCTATCCTTTTCCAAAATTTCATGACATTTTCTTATACTTTTCTTTATCCTAAGACTTATCCTTAGACATGTCCTTAGAGTTCTCACTAAGGTTTTGTCATCCTCGTTTCTAAAGGTTAACTAAAAATATTCTCTAACACTAACTATAATTACTTAGTCTTGATGTATATATACATTACATCACTTTTTCAGAATACTTAAAACATTTCAAAAAAATAGATTCCCAAAGACTATATTAGTCTAGTGCCTTTGGAAACATAAAAACATGAACCCTATACATTAGTGAGCAACATTATCTCCCAGTAGGTTCTTCTTTGATATCTCCCTTCTTATACACATCATACTTAATACATTTCTTCATAACCTCAAGAAGGAAACATAAAAAGGGGTAAGCTCAAATGCTCAGTAAGGGTAAACAAGGGAGACATGTAAGAATAAACATGATCATAAGAGTATGACAATGTGATCAAAACATTTAAAGACCATAGCCTACTTATCAAAGATCATAAGACATGAATAATAAGGAAATAAATAACATAATCAATGAAATCATAACATAGGAATAAAATATGGAATTTTGGAAAACATAATCATATAATATGATTTCTATAGTAGCCAAGGCACCGTTGCCAAGACCATGTTAGTAGTATGGGTTCACTCCCCATACCATCTTGGTATATATGGTTCACTCCCATGTCCATATTATTAGTATTATTTCAATACTCATACCACCTTGGTAGTCATGGTTCACTCACATGGTTATCTTTGTAGTCAAGGTTCGCTCCCAAGACCAACTTAGTCTATCTCATGAGATATAAATCTTTACCAAAAGCATTGGAGAGATATGTAGGTACCACCCATCTCAAAATAAAGTCATACATATATGTTCTACAATATCATAAACAATCATATCATAACCCATGAAATGAAATGGGTGTTATAAACATGTAATCATATCTTAACTTGTGGAAAAGAGACAGATTTTATAATCATTTCATGAGATCATAACCTATTAAAATAAGTGGGTTTCATAAACATATAACCTATGAAAGAGAAAATAATTTCATAAACAACTTGAAATAAAACATAAACCATTCAGAGAAATAATATGAATTGAAACATTGAATCATTTCCCCAGAAAATTATTAGTAACTATAACCGATGTTATCTTAGATGGGAAATAATTTTGAAAGATATTTTAAAAATAATTTATGAAAAAATTATCCTTTATCTTTTGAAAAAAAAATATTAAAACATAAAACCTTTTTAAAACCATTTTCATGAAAATAAACTTGAAAACTTATAATGGAAGCATTGAAAACATTTTGAAATCCTTTTTCCTTTAAAATTTATAGAGGGGCTTCAAAACCAAATGAAAACCATTTTTCCTTGAGAATTTAAAAGAAAACTTGAAAAACTTTTGAAAACCATTTATTTGAAAATCAATTTTAAAAACATTTTCTCAAAAATTAACCTTTTAAACATGCAAAGGAATATTCAAAGAGATGATGGTGGTTAAATCAGTATATGTCGTACAAGGTAAAAAAAATTCCTTTTTCACGGTAAAAAGGTTAGAAAAAAAATGCCTTGTTTGGAAAGACACAATAAGATTCATCTGAAAACATAGGTAAAAGAAAAAAAATTAAAAATTTATTTTAATGATCATAGGAGATTAGTATAATATTCTTGGAAACCCTTTTTGGGATGCATGGTTTTGAAAGGGTGAAAATTTCCAACTAAAGAGATAGGTAAGGTCATATTTTATTTAAAACATTTACTTAATTATCTTAAGTACAAAAGAGTGGGAAAATGGTACTAATACATGAATACATAAATACTAACTAGAGTAGAATAAAAGTAATGAGTGTTCTTGAAATATGGATCATAGTATTTCATCCATAAAAATGTGATCATAAATAATCTTGATAAATGGTGAGATTGTTTCGATAAACTCTTACCACATGGTAACTTTCAATCCTACTCTCCATGTAGATAAATGAGATTAAATGGATCTTAAAATATCATTAAAAGAATTATATTCATGATGTAAAATTTCAAAGTTATTTTATACACCTTATTTAAAAACACAAGTGTATAACATGGCTTGTGTCTTAAAGAATGTAAATTGAGACACAACTAATTTACCGATTTGGTAACTTTTGAAAGTTAAACCTCGTGATCGAAAGATCATAAAATGGTTATGTAAATACCCATAGATTTTATAAAAATATTCATAAAATACATTCATGGTCAGTATATACACCAATAAAATAAGTTAGTGGTGAAAAAGGCATGTATCTCATGGAAATAAAGAGTGAGATGAAATTCCCTTACCTTGTGTCTTGAATCTCTTCGTACTCATATAGGATTACTATATAATAAATTTAAATTTATTATAAATAATTTAAAAATTCATATTATTATATGTAATACCATATATTATTTCATTATGACTTTATATTACCCAATTTTTAATAATTTCATGTTAAGGTTACGCTTAGGGTAATATTCACTTTGTTTTTCGCTTGTGTCTTAATTTGTTATATATTTGGTCTTTATAGTTATATCATGATTTAAATAATATAAACCATGATATAAATATAATTTATATTAATTATATGTGTATTATAATAATCTATAGAATATATAAGTATGAAATGGAATACACTGTTCAAGGAAATGATAGGTCATACATATGCATAAACTCTATTTTTGTTTTAATATCGTTTTGGAATAAAGAGAGTAAATGACATATAAGTATATATATGTATATATATAATTATTATAGTAACATTATTATATCATATATATCATATAAGTTCACTAACAATATACTGAATACATTCCATGTTGTGTCTGAATGAATCACATCGCTTTGAGGGGCGGTTGTCCACACTTTCTCAAACGAAATTATTGTATTTACACAAGATGGAAAGTTTAAAGATATGTGTTATAAAATAGTTGTATAAGATTAAGTAAATTATAAATATCATAAATATTATATAAAAATATATTTTCCATCATAATGTCCACCATAAGATGTGGTAAAGGAAAAATGAACAATCTTCATTTTGTGAGGTAGTAATTCGTCGTACACATAAACAGTATGTTCATTACCTATTAGATGGAAGTGTGTGTATGTGTAGGTAAAACTCTTAGAATAAAAAAATATTAGTATATTTATTATACTTGTGTCGTTTTATAATAATTTAATAAGGATATTGTAGGGTATGGAGAATTAAAATAAGATAAAGGATCTTGAGGGAGGATGTTACCTCTTCTTTGGGTAACTTCTTTTGGTTTTCACAAAAGGAATTCCTTGGATTTATTTCTACCAAAATAGAGGCCTCAAGGAGGAAGTTATTGATTTTGGGGATCTATTTTGGTAGATCTTAGCCTAACTTAAGTGTATTTATCAGTTTTTGGAATTAGGGGGAGAGGAGTCCTTTTAGAGTGGTGGAGTGGCACTTTTGTAATACTTTGGAAAAGGGAAACCCCACCCTTGTTTTTTTATTGAAATTGGATCCAATAATGGTCTAAAATAAATAAAATTAAGTTCAGGGTATAAATATGGCCATCCATTAGTTTTTTTGACAATTTTATAGATATTTTGGGCCTTAATGTTATGGTTTAGTCACTTATTAAGCTTAATTTAACCTTAATTGTTATAATTAATTTTAATTAATTTCACTAATCTTTATGGTAAAAAAACTAAGTTAACCTTATTAAACATTATAAATTATACTGATTCCAAATATGGAATCCATTTTTTTCACATTCCAATCACATAAGTGGAATAAAATAATTTAAATTTAATCCTGCAGACAGGATAACAAAGCATGTTTTTAAAGTAAAAACCTTCAAAAGTTTGTTAGGTTTTTATAACCAATTTAAATGTGAAATTGATTCCCATTACCTACATTGGATAAATTGAAGAAAAAATATCTAATTAAACATTAAAAAATTAAAAAATATAATTTAACCTTATAAATAAATTAGATGAAAAGGTATTTTTGGGTTAAATATCAGTATTTTTCACTATTAATTAAAAAATGAAACTTCACAGAAAAAATACCAAAAATTCACCCTAACCTAATTTTTATGTTTCTATTTCAAAACTAAAATTTATTTTTAAATATAAAATTTATAAAAGTTCCCAAATTTATATTTGAAATGGTTTCTCTATCAAAAGGTAGTAAAATTTCCTTAATAAAAATATTGGGTTTTATGTGTTAAATTGGGTTTATTCTTATATTATGCCTATAAAATATATTAGATGAATATCAAAAAAATACTTAAATATATAACATATATATTACATTAAAATTACTTTCTAATTTTAATTAATTTGATTTATTGGGATTAAAATAACTTTGTGAGAATAAGAATAGTTTTCTAAAAAATAATCCCTTTATATTCAATTCGTTATTATATTCATAATAATTTTTAACTAATTAATTAATTTTATATTTTGTGAAAATCACATTTTTTCATAAGTTACTTAATAATATTATTAAAATATAATTTAACATTTATCTTATGTATTATTATATTAAATACTAATAATATATTATTTTTTAGTAACACTCAGTCTTGTGTGTTATACAGACTATTGAGGAAAGTCAGTCTAGTGTGAAATGCACGCTAACCTTAGTGTTCTTTATTCATAATTCTAAAATTTATGTTGTGATTAATCCATGATTAACTTGGTATTGCACAATCTAAACTTAGTTCTTTGATATAATAAAATTTATATTCAATTTTGTGTGAAATGCAAAAATATCAAAGAGATTTTATTAATTCGAAAAAAATTCACCAAAATCGGGGTGGTACAGTGGATTTGGGGTAAAATAGTTTAAATTTGAAATTTAAAAGGTTGTTTTTGAGAGAGTATTTTGGAATTGTTTTTTGGTGTTTTTCTTGTAATATGGGTGTTTTTTAATGGGATGTTATCTTTGGTTAAGTTTTGGTTGGGCGTTGATTTTGGTTATGTGTTTCTCTTCTGCTCAGAGTATGCCACCCAAAAATGTCTCCAAGGTGTCTAGTGAGTCATTTTTAGTTATTAAATCTATAAAAACTCCTAGTGTAGTGGTGGAGTTGAGTTATTATTAGCTATTTACTATTTTCCATGGTGATCGAGGTCCATCAGAATCTAGGAGTGGATTGATAAAGTCGAAGATGTATCCAGGTCTTTGGGAACTCTTGAAGCTATGGGGGTGAGAGATGTTCTAAGTTAATTAGAGGGATTGGGCTTGGATAATTGGAATCCAATCATCCCATACTTTTTTCAATTCAATATTACTATGGAAGTTTTCAAGACCACTTTTATCCAATTGTTCATACTTGGGGAGGTAAAGTCAAGGAAAGTGGTGAATCTCTTACATGTTCAACAAGTTCAACAGACAGTGAAGGTTTATGTTGACCATTTTAAATAGATGGTTTCTTTTTATCCTTAGGTATAATAAATGGATCTATTGAATTATCCTCTTTTCAACCGGGGTTTTCATCTATATAACAAGGGTCGAGTACTCTCATCTAGTAAATTTCTATTTGAAAAGATCATGGATGAGGCATTTTTAGGCAAGGTGGTTCTTGGAGCGCAGTTTTTAGTGGTCAATAATCCATTTTATCTAAGAGCTCATGATAGTACCTAATATGGTAAGTGTTGTATTCCAGAGAAACTTATTCTTGAGGAGTTTCCATTTTTGGTTTCAGTTTCCTTTTTGTCAGAACGTTCACTCATGTGCTTCTAGTGTGGTCAGTTCAGGCATTCAAAGTCATCTTGTCATAATCCATTAAAGGCTTGTCTATGATGTAGTTGTATGAGTCACTTGGAGAAGTTTTGGAAGTTTTTTCACTATAATATGATGTCTCGGTCAGAGATCATCGGATCCTGACTGTTTGGCTACAGATACTTCATGTCATTAGGGATCTAGCCATATACCCCGGAGTGAATCTTTTCATGCAGTTAAGAATCACCGAGGGTGTTGGGAACCTTAGAGTGGGAACAATTTGAGTACCTCTATTATAGTTTTCTTGGTTGTTGTAAGTTCCTATTTATTTTAATATATTTGTGGTTATGTTCTCTTGTAATTCTAGTGGTTTTTCCTTTTTGGATGTGAGTCTTTCATTAGTTGTTCTTTATTATGTGTGTTTAGTCTTTTTTCATATTGGTTTTGTTTTCCAATTGTTCTCATTCTGGTGATATGTGTTTCTTATTGAAAAAATGAATTGTGGTTTGGTTTTCCACTTGGGTTGGAGTTTCTTTCATCAGGGTCCCTTAGGTTGGGGGTTGGTTTGTGTGGGAGTTCCTATATTGGTTCGGCCCATAGTGGTTGCATGGAATTTATCCATGATAGTTTGTTTCTTGTGGTGGAAATAACACATTACTATTATTTTTTCCAATGGATTTCATGAATGTGGTTTTCTATAGTGAGGGTTGGGTGTGAATTGTGGAGTTTAAAGTCCACACTCAGGCTCATGGTTTCGTTTCACTTCATTGAGTTTAGATTTGAGTTTTGGTTCTTGTTCGACTGGGTGACTTTATAGGGGAATAAAGTTTTTATGTTGGGGAGAATTATCACACCTAAATCATGGTTTTTTCTTTTATTTTATTATTTTCTTAATGTTGGATATTTTGGTTGAGGTTTGGTTCAAATTCTCAATGAGTGTTTTTGAGTTTTGGAGTTTTTTGGTCATTTTTTCCCTATTCCTGGTTTGGCCCAAATAGTGCGAGGCCACAGAAAAACAGTGTGGCTTTTGGTTCTCACTTATGAAGAAGTGCACATCTTGTACACAGTGATAGGAAAATGTTTTTCAATCATGTGGGTAGTCTCTTTAATTTTACAGAGCCATTTTTCATGGTTAGGGAATTTTTTTTCCAAACTGTTTGGCTAACTCGTACGGGTGTCCTCTTATTCTACCCCTCTTAATTTTTATCCCCAATCAGCCCTACTTGCATATTTTTTGACCTAGGAACATGAAGGGGTATCCCAATCTCCTACCTATTGGTTCCTTCTCCTCCATGGTTTCTCCTCTATTCTTCTAAGGTGAGTTCATTTGGATCTCATGGTCAATTTATTTCCCTTCACTTCTCTCTCTCTCTCTCTCTTGGTATCTTGATTTCTCTTAGCTTGGTTCCCTATTTTCTAAACCCTAAGGGTTAGGTTTAATGTTTTTCTTGTGTTTCTTCTATATTAGGGTGTTCAAATCATCTCTTGAGCATATTTCTTCCCTCTCTTGGATTTTATTTTCATTAACATGCCATTAATGTAGGTGTCGCCATCCATTTCCTTTCTAAATCGTGTCTTTTAGTGCTTGAACTTTCCAAATTAATTTTATAATTTTTTTTACTTGTGGGGAGATAAAATGGTTTGTTATGGTATTTCCATGTTTTACTTTTGATGAAAATGGTTTTTAAAGGGATTTCATTACTTATACCTATATATATAAATACAAAGTGTTTGATAAAATGCATATTGGTATTTAGAAAATAAATTGGGTGTTTAGATTTTGTTTTCCTTTTTTATGTTTGGTAATCTGGTTTTCATTGTGAATTATGTTTTGTGTGCGGTTTGGGTGCCACTTTATGGTTTTATAGTTATGTTTAAAATGGTTTCAAATATTTTTTTAATTATTAACTTGGAAAAAAATTTAATTTGGTGATGCTTCAATTGTTTCACTGGATATGGGAACATCCATATATGAAAAGGATACACATATGGATGGGCTCACAAATATTAATGGCTTTATTTAGAAAATTTACCTCTTAACCCCCATTTTCAAAATTCTCATCTTCCACTTCTTCCCTTGTTTATACCTCCCCTATTCCAAATGGTTCTCCTAAAACCCCATTGGTTCTCAAATGGTTTCTTGGTTTCCAAATGGTCTCAAGTGTAGTTTCCAAAAAAAATCCAAATCATGGCCCATTTGGAACCTTTCAGTATAATTTGGAAACTACGTGACTAAAAATCCCCAGTTTCCATCATCTAATAATGAGTAGTGTTTTCAACTTGGTCCTTTTGGAAGGGTTTTAGAAAGGATGTTGTATTTGAAAATTTTAAGGCATGGTGGGTACCTTGGGGTGTTTTGGAAATTTGTTTTTAAAACTTATGTGACGTATCGGACTGGTTGGAAACTTGATTGTCTTGATGTGTGATAGGAACCCTATAGCAGACCTTTAGTGACAGGGCCTCTATATAGGTGATGTTATAGTTTGGTCAAGGTAAGAATGGTGGAATCTGTGGGTTATTATTTTATTCCAGATGTGGGATATCCTCCACATTCTCCTTGTACTATTATTTTGGGATTCCAGGAAGTCGTCTAGAGGGTCAAGTGACAGTTTATTATTATTCTCAATTATACGGACTAGTACCCCCTAGATGTTTTGAGAGAATAGTGGGTAGTTTCCACTAGTGAGGATAGTTTAGATTATCCAGTTGGTTATTGACTATAGAGATGCACCATATGCCTGCAAGTGAGTCTAAATCAAGTATATCTAGGGATTTATTCTAGAGATGTTTAAAAAATTCCCATGATTATTATATGTATGTTCTATTCTATTATTCTATACATGTATTACTTATTTTTTAGTTTTTTGCTTATTTTTACCTTTACTATTTATTTTACACACTGGTGTGATTCTTTTGATAACATGGTTTGGTTTCTTCTTGAGATTTGGTTCTTCAACTAGGTTCTTTAAAATGGAAATATATGTTAAAAGGGGAAAATTATGTATTTTTTAAGTGGGTTTTCTTGGAAAGTTGTGTTTGGTTATTTAAAAAGATAAAAATCATATTTTCTTAAATTTATTTCAAAATAGATTTTGTGGAATATTTTGGAAAAGGACGCGTATGGATTCTGTGCTTCTTACCTACTGATATTTTGTATTCTCACACCCTATTTGTGTCACTCGACGTTGGTAGAACCAATATATTTTTTAGGTTTAGATTTATTTCAGGTTTACCTATAGAATAGGATAGTCTTATGTATAGTGGTGACCAAGAGGTCACATGGAGATCATGCCAAGTCCTAGTTTTTGTTTGGTTCTATTTTAGTTTTTTTTCATTCTTTTGTAGCTGTTTTGTATCCTTTTTATATATTTATTGAGATTTAGTTGTTATTATTTTATGCCCTATTCTCTATTTTGTTTATTTGATCATGGTTTTTTATTGAGATAAATCATTCCCATTATGATATCTTTGATGTATAGTTCTATTTTCTAGCCTAGTAGGATTAAGAGCATCTCTCGATCCTTATCTCAAACCAGGTTGGGTGTCGGGTCGGATGGCTGCCCAGCCTGGTTCAGGACATTATGGTAAGAAAATATTAGATAAATACAATAGAACTTCATGGGAAGCTATAAATACTATCAAATAATTCTTTATAAAGTATAAAGGATGTATACCTGGTACTTGTATAGGAAGGAATACTAGTTAAAAAGTGTAAAAAACTAGTCTTCATATAGATCATTTTATTCAATAATACAATTAATATAATTAAATGATCAATAATAACTCATTAAATCCTATGGTATCCATATCTAAAAATAACTATTTTATTATGGAATCCAATTAAACTAAAGAAGAATTATTTTTTATATATATAATGATTTTTGTAAGTTCTTAGAATCATACTTATAAAGTAAAGTATTATCATTATGATAATTTTATGAAAAATTTACTAGCTAGGATGTCATGTTTGTGATAGAGGGAGAAAGGGATATAATTAGGGATTTTATCTATTAAGGTATTTTACTTAATGAGGTGAAGTCATATATAGTAGAGTAGTCATTCAAAAAGTTATGGAAAGCCTGATTATTAAATCTATTACTCAGTGGAAGCATGATTTTATCATGGGAGAAAAGATAGGTTGATGGTTAGAAATTTGGCTCTAGTAAAAATGGGAGTGTTGTGAAAGTGGGTGCCTTACACCCAACTTGAGTAGTAATTTTCAATTATTGTATCAGGTATACTGATAGTTAGTAATTGTGTATTCATACCATAATAGTGTTTATACTTAGGCGTCTAATATTTACATGGAAATGTCCCCAGATTACATGTCTTATAAAAATGTTATATCAGTTCTCAACTATAATGAGAACCTTAAAATACTATGATAGGAATCTTAAATATATTTATCATGGTCTAGATACATCATACTAATAGAACATAGATGATATCTAACTATTATGTGTCTATGGATCATAATCATTTAGTCTTCTTCTCATGAAGCTTTCACTTGGTGGTCTATAGTATTAGATATCATTAGGACTAACCCACCAATAGGAATATCACATATTTTGGATTTTATTGGTTTTTACTATCTATGATTGTGTGTTAATTGGTCTCAAGACTTGGGATCATTATCAATATAAATCATTTAATCATATACTTTGATGAAAGATGAAAATAATTACATCTATGTAGTGGTGAGGTAGCTTGCATTGGGTGCATTATTGGTGGTATGACATTGATTGAAAGATTAAGGAAGGATTTTTCACTTCTAAAATTAATATATATCTTGATCCAAGTTTACCAGGATAGTTGTATTGTCACTTAATCCATGTTGATGTTAGTATGAGGTAATTCTATCTACTAAGGTTATAAAATAATAAATCATGAAATGATGATTCCACAAAGTGTGTATCTTACTTAATTAGATATCATGAGGTAAAGAGATTATATTACATGAAATATTTTTTTAGGAGGTTTTAATTTCTATAACTAATCCTTATCTCTTTTGGGGAATTGATAGGTTTTCATAATCCACTACTTGTCTTTGAGTATTACTCACTGCTATTGAGATATGGGTGTAAAGGGTTACACATAAAGCATATTTAGAATCTTTTATAATTATAATGAATTAGAGTTTAGGAAATTTTGGACCCCATAGGGGGGGTTGGGATATGCCTGAGTTTAAATGATCATAAAAATTAGTAAATTAAATAATAGTTTTGTTTGGAATAAAATGTATTGAATTTATTTACTAAGGTGTTCGCGATTTTTAAGTGAATATGAGGAAAATATTTTAAAAGTGGATGATTTATTATTCATTTTTTATTTAATAATTTATTGTAGAATAAATTATATTTTTTGATATGTATTTTATCATGTAACATATCTTATATTCCATTATTATTTTATAAAATATTTATCACATTTATCACATGTATACTTAGTCAAACGTATCATTAAAGAATTATTTAGAAGGTTTAGTTTATTCAGGGGACAAAGTGGTATTTTTTGTATCCTTAAATATTCCTATTTAATCTTGAGTGAAGTTAAAATTTGTAGGAATATTCATCCTGTGAATTTTTGAGCTTTTCACTCCTCCCTTCTACTTCCTAGAGAGAGGAAGCAATGATCTGAGCACTCTAATCCAAGAAATTCTGCCTAGATCAGAGGAACAGTTCTCATGCGATCGTTCGTGCATCATAGGAATCATAATTTCTTTGTGATAGCACCTAAAATTTATGATCGACATATTAGTAGTATTTTGGACTGTGTGTGGATAATCTATTGGGGGATAGTTTAGCACCTTTGAGCAATGATAACTGATGGTGAGCGAAAGGCATCTACGCCTTTAATCAAATGTGGTAATGGACTGATTTTATCTTTGTTCTTATTATTAATCACATGGGATATTTGGGTTATATTAGGTGTAAATTCATCAGTAATGAAATTAATTCAATGATTATGGGATAGAAAATTTACAAACCCCTACTTTTCATGGTTTTATCGCATTCCCCATACCAACAAGTGTTATTAGAGTGATCATGTGATTTTTTAAGCTAAATTAGAATGAAATTTTAATTAATTAGAGTATACAACATCGATATGGTCCCAATTACATTGACAGAACATTGATCTGAGGTCATATGGTCTATTTATGGCTATAAAAAGATCGAAGAAACAATTTTCCAGCAAAAAAAATAAAAAAAAAATTATAATTCAAATATTAATTATATGAATAGTACTGTAGCTAGGAAGACTTTAACTAGAGGGCCTTCTAGGACAATAAATATATATATATATATATAGGAATAGTACCCATGGGTGAACATTAACCTATGGGTAAATAGTATTCATGAGTGAACAATAACCATTAATAATGTCTATGAATAGTATTCAAAACTCCTATAGGGGTTTTAAATACCTGGGAACCCCAATAAATTAAAGAAAAAATCATAAATATATTAAAATATTTTTAATTTAATATATTTTTTTAAAACCGTGTGATAATCATTTTTTGAATTAAAATTAGATTAATTTATTTTAATTTATAATAAATCCAATCTAGTCGAATTAATTGAAATTTTAATTTTATTACATGAGTTTAATATGTACCGACTAATCGTGAGATAAGACCAACCATTGTATGTTTTAGTTTTAGTTATTTATTTATTTATTTATTTATTTATTTATTATTTATTTATTTATTTATTGAAAATTAATGTTTTTAATAATTATTTAATAAATGATGGTATTCACATCATATCTCAAATCATTATATGTATAAGGGCATGTGCATCCATGGGTGATATTATTTTTATGTAACCCTCATTCTTGAGACCCCCACCAGTGTGTGAGTATATTTGTATAATGAGGAAGAAAATAAGTGACAAAAATCACTTATAGACATATCAATGCACCAGATGAGAGTTCAATGCATTGGATGGGGTGAGTGTTACAACTCGATAAGGATGTGATGAGACTTAAGGAGTTTCCACTAGGGTCTAACTTGATTTAACATTCACTCAATGGATCATCCATTGGAAATGTATCATGTTCACATCATTTAGTGTTTATTTATTCATAGTTTATTATTTTTACATGTGTAGTATATATGCATGATCACATAAAATAATAAACAAGCATTCATAGATAAAATGAACATATTTATTGAATTATTTATTTGTATGGAATGGTTAAGTGTTGAGTGTGGTCACATAGAAAAATAATTATAAATAGAAAATGATTTCATTCACTGAGAATAATTAAAATACCTCAAAAAATTAAAACATTAATGCCTTCCATCATATGAATTTAAAAAATAAATCCATGTGTTTGAGGTGCTCATATGCCCTAGTTGAGGGAACCTCTTACTACCAGGGTGTTCTTATTAGAGTGTTGGGTCTAATTAACTAAAATTTTCATTAAATAAATATCCATATATAGTTTAGTTCAATTTTAGATGAAAAGAGTTGAGTAACACAAATTTTTTCTTTATAGGATATGGGACTTCAATCAACAGATCACGGTTTCACGAGTTAATGTGGTTGGCTTGCCAAAATCCTACCTTGAAAACTTTGAATAGTGGTGTAGCCATAACTTAGACTATGAGGAGAGGTTTTAAGGATCCTTGCCACTAGAATAATCAAGCGACTATGTATTCTAAATCTAGTAGTTTATGCCTACTAGTATTTGATAAAATAGTAAGATGCATTTAAGAATAATAAATATATAATGTTTAATAAATGGTAATTAAGATAAAAGTATTCATCTACTTATGTTTTATTTTAAAAAAATGTAAATTAATACCATAGAAACACTTTAATCAATAATAGTCAACAAATAAGTTCTAACTGGCATAAATTTCCAAGATTGGTATAGGTGCTTGTGCATAGTACAATGATATAAAAGGAAATTGCATGTGTATGAGTCTCTACTGCCTGTCGAGCCTCTAAATAAAGTAGGTGAGGGTGATAAGTATTCCAAAATGAGTTTCACAGATGATTCATATGATTTTTACCTCATAATATGTATCATCAATGATAGTATATTTTCAAAAGAAACATAAAGACATGGATATTTATACCATGTTGTCTCATCTCCAAGAAGTATATTAGGATAAATTAAATCAGGTTATACATAATATTGTGATCACACAAAAACGTGTAAATTAAAATATGGATTCTTATTGGACCATGATCATTGAATAAATAGAATTATTTAATCATTTTCACCTAATTACTCTAAATTTTATTAGGATTATAAATAAAAATATTATGGAGAAAAGGATTAAATATATTTTGTTTAAGGTTCTACAAGTTGATAAGAACTTAACGAATGTTAAACCTATAGTTCTTATGGTGAACAAGCTAAAAGAAAAGGTTAAAAATACTTACTATTTATAAGTCAATATATCATTTACAATGTCTTTCTAAAACACCAAAGGTAAATAGAGAGTATCAAAAAGGATGTTATTTTCTTTTTATGTGGAAATAGAGTTCACCGGAAGATAAAGTTCAATAAACTGAAAAAGAATCAAGAAGATTATTTTTCTTATTGAATATTCAACTCAAATGTAATATTTTTATTCCACTACTTTGGTATTAGAAACTATTTGTTTTTCACAAATTTTAATCCAAATATAGTAATCGAGTAAGTTCAGAAACATTACAAAAAGTAAGGTGAATTCTTCAAGTAACTAAGGAAGGGTGATTCCTTTGTGAGCGATGAGAAGAAAAAAACAAATATTTTTTCATGTTAATTGATTCTAGTAGAACTATTTTTTGTATATATTAATACCAAAACATTTATATCATGTTCCCATTAGACAAAAAAAATATTTTACTTTGAGATAAATGTTAATTGTGGTATATCATACTCAATTAATAGTTCAAAAATACTAGATCATTGGAAATAAATGTTGAATATATAAATATAAAACTCAGTAATACTAAACTGTCAAAAGATAATTATTTTTTAAGTAAAATCAAAATTAGTTATCAACAAGATACTCAATAACATGTTTATACTCTTTGGAGATAAAGACCTTAAGTATTATTTACATAATTACTCATCAAGTTTTAAAAAAACAAACCTTTTGGAAATAAATTTTATCCAAAATATTATATAGATAGTATTTCTTGAAAGTGTGAACTGCTGTAATAATATAATAGAGGTAAGATTATATAATTAATAAGATTCATTTAAAAAATTAAGGAATATAAAAGTGGGATAAGGAACATGCATGGTTGTATGATATGAGTGAATTTGGGCCTATAAGTTAAATTATATCATATTTGATCATTCATCAATTATGAAAATATAGAGTGGTTGTATTCATAAACTCACATTTCCTTATACATATCATATCCATGATGTTAGTAATAGGAGGACGAATGATCAGTCTTACATATATAAATTTATCATTAAAATAAATAATGGTTTTATTCCTAAAATTCTTTTTCCAAATACACATAAAATACATGATAAATATAGAAGGTAGATCAATGATGAGTTTTATAAGTCAAGAGAAGTCTTCCATCATCTTTTTGAGTCATGCTATAAAAATAACAGTGTCAACTCATAACCATATGAAAACTATACTAAAAAATATATATCATATAATTTATAGTATAAAATAAATCCATCATGTCACAAAATATGTGTTTAGATGTAATGAATTTTATAATTCTAATTCAACACACAAAATTGCATTGAGAAAAATATAAAGTGCATCTCTATAATTATTTTAATGATTATATAAGATATTACATAAATCAGTCTGATAGAAAAATTATAATCAAGTTATAGAATATATTTCTATAAAAGGATGAATGTCTCTACTAGATATAGTGGTAGAAATATTGGGTTGGATAATGTAACACCCTAATATTTTAAAAGAACATTATGTTTGATAGCGTATACAACATGCAACACTTAGCCTAAACAAACCCCAAAATATTATTATTTAAATATGGATATTATAACCTCGCCTTTAAATTAGAAGGTATGAGTAGTATTAATTGAATTGTGAAATATATATAAATAACCTACTCAATGCAAAATCATTACTTAATTATTATGAAATATGTACTCAATTTTCAGTAAAGTTATTTTATGCTTTAGAAAAACCATTTTATTCAAAAATTATTTTTATTTCTTCTTGTGAAAAATATTATAATTAATTTTTGGAACTTATATAAATTTTATTTTATAAAAATAATATCATTTTTGAAATCATCATATCAAAATTATCTTAGGGTGAATTTTTTTGGATTCTTCTAAAAAGATTGAAAAATTTATTTTTGGTTCAAGAATTTGAAAAGTTCAATTTTATTTTAAAATGTTATAAAAGTAAAATTAGTTATATTATATTATTAATATAAAATTAGGTTCACTGGAATAAATTTTATTATTATTTAATTTTGTATAAAAAATCATTTTTCAAAAAAACTATATTTTTTTCGAAAAAGTGGTTTCACCACATTTTTTGTAATTTAAAATTAATTTTTTCAACTTATATATATTTAATTGGATAAAATGTATTCCATAATTTTAATTTGGAGGTTCAAATTTTTAATTTGTACTTTTTTTATTTTTGGTCCATATGAATAGTAATTGTGGTAAAATTTATCACCTTAGTAAAGAGTTAATCGAGTTTATCTAGGTTAAATATAAGTGATAAGGCCATAATTTTTCATCCAAATTATTATTAGATGAAGTTAATTCTAAAATTATCATCTTAGGCTCTAAATATATATATTTTTAATGTATATTTGTCCATGAAAATGACATATTTAATATTTAAAGAAAATAAAGTTACAAAATGTCACTCTCTTGGTTTTAAATATCTTTTATATGTCCACAGAGGTGCACAAGAAAGTTATGAATGAATATAAATATTTTTTTTGATTTAATCAAATTATTTTCATTATATAAATTTGTTTATAATATTTAGAAACTATATAATTTTCTTAAATTCTTGTGCAACGCTGATACAATATTTATTTAATTAATAAAAAAAATATGATATTAAACATAATAAATGTGATATAATTTGAATTAGTTAATGTGTTCAAAAACTTTTATCAATATATATGAAATATTATGGAGGTTTTAACACATTATATTTGAATTTCACATTTGTATTGATGTATTTAAAATCAAATTAAGTGAATAGTGTAAAAATGACATTAATGGTATGTTATAATAAATAATTTTTTATTAAATGATATAAAACTCATAAAAACATTATATATGAAAAAAAATATATGGTTTCATACATCAACCATGCTCCATTTATGGGTAATTTTTCATTTTATAGTAATATTATTAACCCTTAAAGGGTAGAAAACCTTAATATTATGGTAATTGTCAAAAGGGTTAATGAATGGTTAAAACAAAAAGATAAGGGTGAAAATGTGGTCAAAACTTATTCAAATTTTATTTTATGATATTATTTCAAATAATTATCATATTTATTTAGTATTATCAATTTTTATCCATTTGGACATAAAAATTAATTTATATTAATTTAATATTTTACAAAATTCCAAAAATGCTCATCCCCTCAGTTATAAAAGGGCGCCCCTCCTTTCTCTTCTTCACACAACTTTGAGCCTCCTCAATCGACCAAAATCTGCCAAATTATCTTATAAAAATATCCATAAACATTTTATATGCAATATTATTCGAAAAATATCAATCTTAGGATCCTTAAGAGGAGATCCGTAGGAGTTGTTTTCAGGAAAATGTAATCGCCTAAACCGATTTTTTTCTTTTTAATTATTATTTTACCTAATATAAATATATTATATTCTTAATAAAATAATAATTTAAGTATCCTTAATATCATTAAATTTTATTATTATTATTATTAAATCACCTTTATTCATCCTCTTTCCATCAAATTGGAAGTGAAAGTATCGGTTGTGCGTACGTACGACTTATCATCTCCACATTGATACAAATCATTTTTCATTACCATATTTTATGGATGAGTATTGTAATGGGTTTAAATTTAATGTATGATATTTATAAAATAACTATACCGATTTAATTATAACATTATATATACCTTCTTACCTTCCAGACCTTTAGAAAATGATAATGTCGCTTGTGCGTACATGTGGACTACCACATCCACGAAGTGATGTGATTTTGTTTTTCATTTCCATTTTACTTGTATGGTAATAAGGATGTATTTAATGAATATATATGATATATAAGATATAATAAAGATTATTTAAATGATTTTTATTATTATTTACCTTTCTATCATTTCATCCGTTGAAAAATGAAAACAACGTTCATGCATACGTACAGCATACTGTCTCCATGAACGGTGTAATTCATTCTTCTATATATAATTTTATGAATGAATATAAACATGTATATAATGAATATATATGATATTTATATCATTATTTAAATTCTTGATATTATGAAACCATGATCAGAGAATAAGGACCAAAACTAATGAACCAAAACATATATGAAAAATGAAACATATATCACTCGGAACAACGATTTTAATAAAGAATTGTCAACAAAAGAGTGATAAAAGGTTATAAGTAAATAATATATGGTATGATATATATTATTATGGTTCTGTAACAAATTTATAATAAAATTATATTCATTATATAGGAGGTTCCAATGTGTATAAAGAAATTTGGACATATGGTACGGGATTTTCATCTCACTTTTATTTATATGGGACACATGCCTTATACACAACTTATTTATTTTTTGTAGTGTATATAATACACATGAATTTATTTTTTGATTATTATCATGAAAATTATGGGATATACATATCCATTTAAGGTTCTATCTTTCATTGGGATTATGATTTAAAAGTTATCAAATTGTTAATGATTTTATGATACAATCTCATTGTTATTGGGATTGTTTATGATTTTGCTTATGATGATGAAATGTTATAATTTATATCTAAATAAAATCATAAACTTTAATCTAATATAGTTATTTATTTAAAATAATTTTTTTCCTTTTATTTTCCTCACCTTATGTACTCAAGAGTCCTAAAATATTTTTTAAGTAAAATCCACAACATTTCTCTCTTCAGTCGAAAAAACTTTTTCTCCTATATCCATGTTTTCTAAAAATATTTTAAAGAAGTTATTTACTATTCTCATAATATATTTTTTTAAATTAATTTTTACCCATGTTTTAATTTTTATAAAATTTCTTAAAATGAATCTTCTTATAGTTTTCTAAATGATGTACTTTTTTTATTTTTACCAAAAATGTGAAAGGAATTTTTTCTTTTAACTTATACGAAATGAACGTAATTTTACCTATGACATGAGCACTCAATGTTTTGAATATTACCTTAAAATTTTTCAAGTTTTCTTGTAAATAAAATGTTTTCTATAATATTTTGTAAATTTTTTAGATTGTAAATAAGTGATTTTATAATGGAAATGTTATTTTCCTCAAAAAAATGTTCCAAGTGATCTTTAAAAATAATTTTTCATCTAAAATGACATCCTTTGATATTAATTAATCTTTACTTGGGTTATGATCCAATGGTAGTATCCTTATTATTTTTATATATATTTTATGATTATGATGAAAATATGTTTATGAAACCTTTTTCTTTTCTATGGGTTAGGCTATTATGAAATGTTTATAAAACCCATTTATTTTCATGGGTTCTAACATATGAATGTTTTGTGATATTGTGGATGTGTGTGTATGATTTTCATTATTTTATATGTGGTACCTATATATTTCTTCTATGCATTGGATATGGATAACTAGTGAGGTAAATATTTTATGCATGAACCTGATTTCATGTTCATAATTTTATGTGTGGACTGAGTTTTTATATCCATAAGGTCATGTGTGGACCTAGTTTTAATGTTCATAATATTATTAATGGACCTGGTTTCATGTCTATAAGTTTATGTGAGGTTATTATTTCATTTCCTTAACATAATGATGGAATATCTTTCTATTTATACATGTTCAAAAAGTTATAAGTTTATATATATGCCAAAATTCCATGTCTTATGCCAATATTATGCTGTCATAGATCATTTTCTTTGATTATTTTATGATTCGTGTCTTATGAACTTCCAAGATTTATTTTATTACTCAATATTATTATCTTTGATATGCAGGGTGTGGATTTAAAATGTTAATCTAGTGTTCTCACACCCTTATTCTCATGTTATGATTATGTGATCATTGATATCTCATTTTTTAGCCTTACTGAGCATCTGAGCTCACCCTTTATTATATTTCCTTTTGCTAGTTTATGAAGAAAGTTTTTAGAAATGATATATATAATAAGGGTTATGGTTATTAAGAACTTAGTGGGAGATTATGTAGATCATTTATGAACTGTTTTTTATGTTTCCATGTTTCCAAATGCGCTAGACCTATAGGATTATAGAATGTATTGTTATATTTTGTTATGAACATTCATCTATTAAAATTTAATATTTATGTATAAAAGGTATGGGTAACTATAGTTGGTATCATAGAAATTTTTAGTTAACCTTTAGAAACTAGGATGATAAAACATTAGTGAGAACCCTAGGGATAGGTCTAACTATAGGATAACATCCTAAAGTTTTGGTAATGGTCATGGATGACCTAGGTTAAACCTAATGTGCCAAATATTGAAAAGAATGTGTCTTGATTTAAAAATAAAATGATTGATTTTTCATGATTGTGTTGTTTTACACTATTATTATCATTTCTCACACTATTATTTTTGGTTTTAGTCAATGGCCAGAACCTAAAATAATTGTGTGAATAATGAATGTGATAGATAATTCAATGAATATCCTAGTGATAAATAAAATGGATTAAGAGTTGAGATTTAATATATTATGACTATTCTCACTCAAATATCTTAATCTATTTGTGGTAACATGGATCATGTTGAACATAAGAGAATAATAAGGAGTTAGAAACATGTTATTGAATATTTTATGTGAAAATGACCACCATCCTTATATGGTTATTCTAATACAATAGTTACTAATAAATGGATCAATGTGATAGAAAATATATTTTCAATTATTAAATGAAAATACCATGAAAAAATTTTCCTATCTGTTTATCATTTTAAAGGAGAAGCAAATCAATGGTGGAATATTATTAAAATATGAGGAAATTAAATCCATGTAATGGGATGAGTGTAAGGGAATATTTTTTAGTAAGTACTTCCATCATATTAAATATATGAAAATAGAGAATTAATTCCTTAAGATTAATAATAATGATAATGAATCCATTGGTATCTATGAGGAAATATTTTATAATAATTTCGATGTATTCTTTAGGTTTCATCATCACCCCTAAAATAAAAATCGATCGATTCTTTAATGGTTTGAAACCAATTTTTCAAAAGGAATTATCCATAAGGGACTTTAGAAGATATAAAAAAAAAATTCTATGTGAACTAAAAGTGGAAATAGAAGTTGTAAAACCTCAAGGTTCAAGTGATAAGAAAATAAATATGGAGATTTATAGAATCTATAGTGGTTTGTCACATAGTGGGAAGAAAAAGTTTCAACCTCTTAATTTCCAAAAAAAAATTGGGAAGGATCACTTTGGTTAGTGCTTGAAAGGAATAAGAAAATGTTTCAAGTGTGGGAAGTCTGGTCACTGAAAAAAAGAATGTGGAAGTGACGTAAAGAGGCCAGTCAATGAAGTGAATAGAGTGTTGGGAAAAAATCCCTCAAGGTAACATTGCAGCATTTTTGGGTTGATTGTGTTTGTTGACAAAGGAGGTTTCCATGGATAATTGTCAAGTTCCAGAGAATTTTTTGACAATCCATGTTGACAAAGAATGATGACAAAGGAACGGACTATCTGGAGGTGGTACAAAAAGAGAAGTACAAGGTGGCATCATTTTCCAGTGTTTGCCAATTTTTTGGGCTCCAAAATTTGGATTTTTGTGAGCATCGCAAAAATTGGATATCCTTGAAGATCTTATTTTAATATGGAAAATACATGAGTTTTGTGAAGATAGACTTCATGGATTAAATTTCTTGAAGACAAGAAGAATGTTGACGGTGTTCTTCGCGATTACGTCAAGCTTCGCGAACGGCAGAGGTTCAAGCACATCGCGACGGTGGAGGGCTTTGTGAGGGAGTTTCGCGGTGAAGGCGTGAAGGGATTGACGGTAATGATATGTGATTACATGAAGCTCCTCTATTGGAAAATTTCTGTGGTGCTTCGCGATTTTGAGATAATTTTGACAGGAACTTTGGAGCTTCGCGATTTGTGATGACATGGCATTGACTTCGTGCGGAAGGATCGAGGGTCGGTGGATTCGCCTATAAATAGAGGTCGAACCCCTCGAGAAAAGTAGAGAGATTTCGAAGAAAATATTTTGCTCTCGGTTCGCGAAGGTGGTTTGCGAAGGTAGTGTTCTTCGCGAAAGAGAGGTGCTTCGTGGCTGCTAATCTACCTCTACGAAGGAAGTCTGCTTCGCGAGGCCGCGTGCTCTAAGGAGTGTGCTTCATAAAGAGGCAAGAGCTTCGCGACGGCTTAATCTTTGCAAAGGATTGATCTTCGTGAAAATCCAGGAGCTTCGTGATGGATTTTTTGAGCTTCACGAAATTGGGAGCCTCACGAAGTAGGGTGCTTTGCGAAGGTATTTCCAAAGGAATTGCTCAGTGTTCGGGGGAAAAGGGGTATTCATCAGTGGATTAAATTTTAACTTCAATAGAGCATCTATCAATGGTTGAGGATGCATTCTTTCATGAAAATGAAGAGACCTACAGGTCTATAAACTGTGAGTGGATCTTCTGAAGAAGCAGTGAGCTCACTTCATTTGAGAGAACAGTGAGATCTCAAATTGTGAGTGGTTGTAAACCAGGAGGGACAGTGAGTCCGCTTTGAACTTGTAGACAGCAGTGCGCTTATAGTGGAATTGGTACATCGGCACACTGCCAGTGTATGCTCCTTGGACGTAGCCCAGTGAGGGTGAACCAAGTAAAAATCGATGTTTCATGTGCATGCTTTAAGGTTTGTTCATACTCTGCATCGGGAAGGAGAGAGAAGAGGGTTTTGTCTAACAGAAAAACAATATCAAAAGGGGGAAGTTTTTTTAATCTGTCATACCCTGATTCACCCCCCTCTCAGGGTATCTAGTCTAGTGGACCTAATAATTGGTATCAGAGGGAAAGGTTAATATCAGTGTTTCTCTCTCAAATGGAGGTCACTAATCATAAAGGGATTTCGATCTTCGACGGGAACAATTTCAATCTATGGAAGAATCGGATGCAACACTACTTATGATCATTAGGAATGGATGTGTTTACAGCAGCAATGCATGGTATCACAGCTGATATTTATATTGGTTCTTTATCAGAAGCTGAGTAAAGAGAACTGGATGTTGATGCAAAGGGAATCAATGCTCTAGGGGGAGCCCTATCCAATTCTATATATACAAAGGTGATTTCATGAAAAACATCACATGATATGTGTTAAAAGCTATTGAACATATATTAAGGTGATTCAAAGGTCAGAGAAGCGAAGTTTCA
Organism: Viscum album; assembly: GCA_963277665.1. Classification (NCBI taxonomy): domain Eukaryota; kingdom Viridiplantae; phylum Streptophyta; class Magnoliopsida; order Santalales; family Viscaceae; genus Viscum; species Viscum album. The sequence goes on along the minus strand of OY728120.1, from coordinate 1,377,025,432 downwards.
AGTGTTGTGGAATAATTATGAAGATCTAAGGATGAACCCAAATGAATCTGTTGATGTATTCTTTGACAGGGTTAATGTTGTTTTAGAGGACATTCGAGGTCTTGGTGAAGTTATTAAAGACATAAATATTGTGAAGCGTATCTTGAGGAAACTTCCACCTCAGTTCAATCTGAAAGTTTCAGTTTTGGAAGATAAAGACTTCAAAGAGCTGAAAATGGATAACCTGCACAGCACACTTGTTGCATATGAAATGAGAATTGATGATAATGATACTGTGGAAAAGGGGAAATCCAAAGAAGTGTCATTCAAGGCCATGAAGAAGCTCACCATTGAAGATTCTCAAGAAGAAGAATAGGCATATGAGGTGATGTCCTTACTTTATTCAAATCTACAAAGAGGAAAAGTAAAGTTTAAAGGGAAACTTACACTAGCATTCTTTATATGTGGAAAGGTTGGTCATCTTGCGGAAAGGTGCCCCAAGAAGTTTCAAGATAACGATAATGATGATGATGAAGTCAAAATTCCCAAGAATAGTTCTTCAGCATTTGTGAAAGGGAAGAAAAAATTCAAGAGAAATTTCTTCAAGAAGAAGAATCTTCTTTCACAAGAATTTAAAAGTTCAGATGAGTCTGAGGCTGAATAGGATAAGGAGATTGAAAACTGCAAAGATCGTGGGGAAAATGATATGGTGGTAGTTGTCGGTAGTTCTCAGAAGAAAGAAGAAACCGACATTGATGAAGAAGAAGAAGTTGAAGGAAGAGTTGATTTTCAAGCTGAGTTAGAAGCTGCTCTTGAGAAGATAGATGTTTGGAGAGCCGAAAAAAAGAAAGCTAACAAATTTTTTCGTGATGCCAAACTCTATATGCAGCAGCAGGAAGAAGAGAAGTCTGATTTGATGGATGAAATTGAGAAACTCAAGTCATCAACATTAGAGAACTCAGAATCAGTTAGTGAGTATAAAATCAAGATTGAAGAATAGAAAAGGGAGATCTATGGCTTGAAAACACAAGTAAAGATCACGTCAAGTGTATCGAAGATCTTGAAGAGGAAGTTGTCGGTCTACGTAGAAAAGTTAAAGACCAGGAAAACCATTGATTACCAACACATTCTATGGAAATCAGGTCATTCCGAAGACTAAAAAGATGAAACAGGAGCCTAGTAGTTCAGCAGGAAAGAAGTAGCAATTGAGCTCAGACGTTAAGGCTGATTCAGGGCTTGACTGAAAACAAAAGGCTGTGAAAATTGAGGTCAGACCGCAAGCACCCACTCTGAGATTGAAGGTTGATTTGGTAACAATGCATAATCCAAATATTCAGAGATCCCAAGGGTAAACTCGTAGTGCAGAAGTCACTCAAAGTAACGCACCTTACATCAGGTGTTATTGTTGTGGAAAGATGGGACATTCATTGTATGTATGTTCCATAGCCAAGAGATATTGAAGGGCACAAGAACAAAGGTGGTAGCCAAATAGAGAACAGTTATCCAGAACATATTTTGAAGGACACTGTTTTTTGGTGCAGAGGATTTGGGCACATGGCTAGGTACTGCACTTCGACCCTACAGAGGAATGTGCCAAAGGAGAATCAAAATGTCCATAAGCAGCAGATCAATGAACCAACAGGTGAGTTGAAAATGAAAAACAGATTTGCATCCTTGCAAGCTGAAGCAGGTCTATCATACTCTGAGAAAGATCATATGTCTCAATCCATGTCAAGTATGAAGGAAAAAATATGAACCAAGAAGAGAAAGGATGAGAAGGCAGTAGTGGCGGAAATTGCCCTTAAAGCATCATATCGCTCTGGTGTGTGGATCCTTGACAGCGGTTGCACATCTCACATGACAGGTAATAAGGATCTCGTCACATGCATAAAATATGACAAATAATGAGTTGTCAAGTTTGGAAATGATGAATGCCTGAAGATAATTGGATTAATAAAGGCCAAGTTTGGGGGCAAAGAGATGAGATGTGCTGATGTCTTAAGGCCTCAGTCGCAATTTGCTCAGCGTTAGTCAACTATGTGACTCAGGAAATTCTATAAGGTTTACTAAGAAGGTGTGTATCATCAAAGGAAGAGATGGGGCAGTGGTTCTATAGGTAAAAAGGGCAAAGGGAAATCTCTACCTGGTAAGTGGAGAAGAAGATATGTGCTTTCTGTCCAGAGAGGAAGAAAACAAGTTGTGGCATAAATGACTAGGTCATCTATTCCAACCATCCTTAGAAGATCTGGTAAAGTGTGATACAGCAAGAGACCTCCCTAATCTATCATGTGATTGTACGCACACATGCGATGCATTCCAACAAGGGAAGCTCATCAGAAAGACGTATAAGGCAAAGGAAAATAAGTCAACAAGAGTGCTCGAATTAGTACATGCTGATGTTTGTGGTCCTATCACACCAACAAAAATTGACGAAAAGAGGTACTATGTTCTTTTCATTGATTAATATAGTAGAATGGCATGGGTATTTATTATTTCTCATAAGTCAAATGTGTACAGCTACTTAAAACAGTACCGGAGGGAGTGTAAAAGGATTCTTGGACAGAAAATTCTGATGATTCATACTGACAATGGTACAGAATTCACAAATAGTCAGGTGGAAGGATATCTTGAGAAACATGGGATAAGGCATCAAGTTTCCTCAGTAAGAACTCCCCAACAGAATGGAGTGGTTGAAAGAAGAAATCGGATCATCAACAACATGGCCAAAACGATGCTCATTGAAAAAGAATTACCAGAGGAATTTTGGAAGTAGTTTTTACATCGGTCTACATTTATAACAAGGCTCTGTTGTGTCCAAATGAAGGAAAGACTCCATACGAGATGTGGTATGGAAAGAAGCCAACAGTGAAATACTTCCGAATATTTAGAAGTAAGTGCTTTATCCTCGACAAGGAAAAACATAGGAAATAAGAGTCTCGGGGAGATGAGGGGATATTAATTTGATACTCAGGAAAAAGAAAGTCATATAAATGCTTTAACAAAAGGTTGGGAAAAGTTTTTGAGAGAAATGATGTCATTGTAGTGGAGAATGAGGAGATCATTCAACAGCGTAGTGAACAATTTCCTAATTAGAGTGATGAGGAAGAAAGCAACACATAGGGAGCAGTAGTGGACGATGTTGATTCAGAAGAAGATACTGATGATGGGCATGAGGAAGTAAAATCCATATCTGCACAAAATCCAAGGAGTCGAGCTGAAATAGACAGGCAGAATATCATTGGTGATCAGGCAGCTCCAGTTCAGACAAGAAGAATGAAATCACTTTAGCAGACATCTTTCTTATCTCAGTTTGAGCCTAAATGTTTCATTGATGTAGCTGAAGATGAAAACTAGATTCAGGCAATGAATGGAGAGCTAGATCAGATTGACAAGAATCAGACATGGGAGATTGTTTCGAGGCCATCAGACAAGAATGTCATTAGGACTAAATGGGTCTATCACAACAAGATTAATGAATATGGCACAGTGATTCGAAACAAATCATGATTAGTGTGCAAAGGATACTCCTAGATAGAGGGAATAGATGTTGATGATACATTTTCACCAGTTGCGAGGTTAGAGACAATCAAGTTATTCCTAGACATTGCAGTGAAACGGAAGTTCAAAGTGTTCCAGATGGATGTTAAATATGCATTCTTGAATGGGATTCTGGAGGAATAAGTTTATATCGAGCATCTAGATGGCTTTCACATTCATGAGGATGAGACCAAATTTTTTCGGTTGAAGAAGGCGTTATATGGACTGAAACAAGCACTGAGAGCATGGTATTCAAGGCTTGATCAGTATTTGAAGAAGCTTGGTTTCCAGTGTGATGGAGTTGATTACAATCTCTATTTCAACAACAACATTAATCAAAGGATGATGGTGCTGGTTTATGTCGATGACATAATATTTGGCAGATTAGATGAAGCACAGTGCAGACAGTTTTCCGAATTCATGAAACATGAGTTTGAAATGTCTATGATTAGTGAGATGACATTTTTCCTTGGTTTACATGTGACACAAGTAAGTAATGGAACATTCATTTGTCAATACAAATATGCCAAGGAGGTTCTGAGAAGATTTGGAATGGAAAATTACAAGGAGATGAAGACTCCAGTTGCTACCCAGATGAAACTATCAAAAGATGAAGATGGAAAGGCAGTTAATATCACAGAATATAGGAAAATCATTGGAAGTCTATTGTACCTAACAGCGACAAAACCTGACATTGTTTTCGACACATTCCAAGAAGCATGATATCGAAGCAATCCCAAGGAAATCCACATGCTCACAGTGAAATGAATACTTCGGTATATCAAGGGCACAATGGACTTCAGCTTGATGTATAATGGAAAATATCAGTCATAATTATTAGGATATACTGATGTAGATTGGGCCGGTTCAGAAGATGATAGGAAGTCAATGTCAGGAGGTGCTTTCTATCTTCACGGATTGTGTGTTTCTTGGATAATCAAGAAGCAAGATTGCATTTCATTGAGCACAGAAAAAGCTAAGTACATTGCTGCCACTCAAGCTTGCACATAGTTATTGTGGATGAAACAACATCTTGATGATATGGGCATTGAAGTGAAGTATCTAATCGAAATCCAGTGTGATAACTCAAGTGCTATAAATCTTAGCAAAAATCTCTCCCATCACTCAAGGACAAAGCACATTGATATAAAGTATCATTTTATCAAGGAGAAGGTTGAGCAAGGAATTGTGAAGTTGGAGTATGTGCCTAAAGAACTACAATTTGCAGACATTCTGACAAAGTCCTTGCCCAAGGAATAGTTTTAAAGGTATCCACTGGCTCTAGGAGTTTAGTTGACTCCCCGCACTTAAAAGAGTGTGGATGTGGAACGACCCCCTCTCCCCGAGATGTTGCATGTTTTTCTCTAATATGTTAATATGTGTTCTTTCTAATGTTGCAGCCGCAAAGGGGTGACCTTTGGGTTCATTGACAAAAGGGTATAAATAGTGACTCCTCAAGGGGGAGAAACTGTGGCTAAGGAAGGGAGAAAATTTCTTAGTAAAAGACACGGGGAGAAGCTGACAGGTGGAGTAGCGAGATAGGGGGATAGCAATGAGATAGGGGGAGCATTTTCAAATATGATGATGCTAGAAGTGATCGATCAAATCATAGATATCAAGACGACTGAGGATCATGATAAAAGCATAAGAGTGGTGATGGAAAGGAGTTTGAAGGTATCCGGCTATCACCAATTGGTTTCAGTGGGGTTCAACAATTGGCATCAATTTAGCAATTGGTATCAGTTTGGAATCGAAAATTGGTGTCTGATATGAAGTGATTCCTTGAACGTTATCAGAATTACAAGAGGTGAATGGTGGTAGTGGATGGAAGGAGCTTTAGTGAGGAATCAATGTGCAAAAAATCATTCTGAGAAGAGTTGTGAAGAGTTATCAACAGACCCAAAGGGGGAGATTGTTGGGAAAAAATCCCTCAAGGTAACATTGCAGCATTTTTGGGTTAATTGTGTTTGTTGACAAAGTAGGTTTCCATAGATAATTGTTGAGTTCTAGAGAAGTTGTTGACAATCCATGTTGACAAAGAACGATGAAAAAGGAATGGACGATCTGGAGGCGGTACAAAAAAGAGTAGTACAAGGTGGCATCGTTTTCAAGTGTTTGCCAAATTTTTGGGGTCCAAAATTTGGAGTTTGGTGAGCATCTCGAAAATTGGATATCCTTAAAGATATTATTTTAATATGGAAAAGACATGAGTTTTTCGAAGATAGGCATCATGGATTGAATTTCGCGAAGACAAGAATAATTTTTACGGTATTCTTCGCCATTACGTCAAGCTTCGCGAACTACAGAGGTTGAAGTGCATCGCGGCGGTGAAGGGCTTTGCGAGGGAGCTTCGCGGAGAAGGTGTGAAGGGATTGATGGTGATGCTCTGGGATTACCTCAAGATCCGCTATTGGAAAATTTCCATGGTGTTTCGAGATTTTGAGAGAATTTTGGCAGGAACTTCGGAGCTTCGTGATTTATGATAACGTGGAGTTGACTTCACGCGGAAGGATCGAGGGTCGGTGGATTCGCCTATAAATAGAGGTCTACCCCCTCGAGAGAAGTAGAGAGATTTTGAAGAAAATATTTTTCTCTCAGTTCGTGAAGGTGGTCTATGAAGGTAGTGTTCTTTACGAAAGAGAGGTGCTTCGTGGTGGCTAATCTAGCTCTGTGAAGGAAGTGTGCTTCATGAGGTCGCGTGCTCTAAGGAGTGTGCTTCACGAAGAGGAAGGATCTTCACGAAGGCTTGTTTGAGCTTCGAAAAATTGGGAGCCTCGCGAAGTAGGGTGTTTTGTGAAGGTATTTCCAAAGGAATTGCTCAGTGTTCAGGGGAAAAGGGGTATTCATCAGTGGATTAACTTTTAAATTCAATAGATCATCTATCAACTGTTGAGGATGCATTCTTTCATGAAAATGAAGAGACCTACAGGTCTATAAACTGTGAGTGGATCTTCTGAAGAAGCAGTGAGATCACTTTATTTGAGAGAACTGTGAGTTCTCACATTGTGAGTGGTTGTAAACTAGTAGGGACAGTGAGTCTGCTTCGAACTTGTAGACAGTTGTGCGCTTATAGTGGAATTGGTACATCGGCACACTACTGGTGTAGGTTACTTAGACGTAGCCCAGTGAGGGTGAACCAAGTAAAAATCGATGTGTCATGTTCATGCTTTAAGTTTTGTTCATACTCTACATCAGGAAGGAGAGAAAAGAGGTTTTTATCTAATAGAAAAACAATATCAAAAGGGGCAGTTGTTTTAATCTGTCATACCCTGATTCACCCCCCTCTTAGGGTATCTAGCCTAGTGGACCTAACATAGAGAGAGATCTAAAAATGATATACCACTCACAATTCAATGATATAAATGTAAATATTTTAGGAATTATGTGAATAAATTCCCTAACCCAATGTCTAGTGATGATAATAAGCCATAAAAACCTCTGAATTCAAGGGACAAAGGGAAATCTTATGAAATTACAATAGTTTAAGTGAATAGTTTTAGTTAGGGAACACTTATCCTCTACTCTAGAATTGGGTATTACATTTTGATGTTTTTATGAATAAGACCTATGAAAATATTATCCTTTGGTGAAACTTAATATGATTCTGAGCATTTATTAGCTCTCCCTACATAGATTCCATATATATTTATAGAATAACTAAATCATATATTATAGTCTGAATCAACCAATTATCATCTATTAGTGTAAGGATGGACCCAAACCTCCAATGGAAATATTTTTGGATAATATGAGTTCTTATTTAAATAATAGGGGATGAATTATCTTTTATAATCATATATGGTTTTATTGTGTCCTTTTGGAAAATAATTAGTGTATATTAGAGAATATATGATCAAGGTATATAAATTTTGGTATGAGACTTATGAATGATTAAAATTATTATTATGTTGATCATAGAAGGATATGAGATAAAATCATTTTTGGGTTTTGAATATAGTCAGTAATATTATGGAGGAGACTTAAGGTTAACTATTTCTGGAATGGATTAAGTTAAACTTTGGATATTATTGTTTGAGGTTAAAGTATGAATTATCATAACCTATACTAACCATTTTAGTTTTGGTAAATATTTCAAGGTCGAAGGAATGACCCGTGGATCTTATGATTCATTAAATGTGCTTTAGGAATTAAAAATTCATCTTGAATATCCATCTCCTAGCATAAGAAATGAAGTGGAAATTGATCTAAGCACAACCAAAAGATGAGATTATTCTTTTGACATAAAAATATATCAAGTAAGTTTATTTAATAAAGATATTTATCTAGGTAGTAAAGGAATACCTTGACTTTAGGAAAATTACCTTGAAATAAAAACGTTATATGCTTACTTTTCTTACCAAGAAATCAATAATCTTTTAAACCATCAAAGATTTAGAGTTTTTTAATGGTTAAATTTCTCATGAACATATTCAATATCACTATATATTAATATTTTGGAGTAAGTTTTCACATCCATATCCATATTTTTACTTCCTAATAATGTTCTCCTATTCATAAACCTCATTTTGTGATGACCTTCATACTTAATTTTCCCAATATTTAAGAGTAAGTTTTATTAACCTTTTTTATGATGTAGTTTTTTCAAAATGGTATTTTAAATTTTCAAACCCTTAATTATCAAAAACAAGTTCAAATTATGAAGTAATAATTTATTTAAGGTGGTATATAACACATTTATATTTTAAAATAATACTATATTTTATAGTATATACAGCATGCAACATCGAGCCTAAATGAACCCTAAAATATTATTATTTAGATATGGTTGTTATAACTTAGATGTTAAATTGGATGGTATGAATAGTATTAACTAAAATATGAAATATATATAAAGTACATATTCAATGAAAAATAATTGATTAATTATTATCAAATAATTACTCAATTTTTAGTAAAGTAGTTTTATGATTTAGAAATACGTTTTCTTCAAAAATGATTTTTATTTCTTTTTGTGATAAAGTATTATAATTAATTTCTGAAAATTATTTATATTTTATTTTATAAAAATAATACCATTTTTAAAATAATCATATAAAAATTATCTTTGGGTGAATTTTTTTTATTTTTCTAAAAATATTTATTTTTTGGTGAATAATGAAAAATACTGATTTTTATCAAAAAAATTATATTTTTCAAGAATTTACAAAGTTCCATTTTATTTTAAAATGGTTTAAAAGTAAAATTAGTTCTATTGTATTATTAATATCCAATTATTTTCATTACAGTAAATTTTATTATTATTTATTTTGGTATAAAAACAATTTTATAGATAAAAATGTATTTTTCAGAAAAACGATATCTTTTTTCTAAAAAGCAGTTTCATCACATTTTTCATACATATTTGAAAATTAATTTCTAACAATTATAGGTATTAAATTTTATGAAAATGGATTCCTTATTTGTAATCAAGGGGTTCAAATTTTTTAAATAGGTCCTTTTTACTTTTGGTCAATATGAATAGTAACTGTGGTAAAATTTATCTCCTCACTAAAGAGTAAATCGGGTTAATATAGGTTATAGCTAAGTGATAAGGCCATAATTTTTCATAATAATTATTATTTGATGAATTTAATTATACCATTATCATATTATTCTTGAAATATATTTGTTTAATGGTCATTTTTTCACGAAAATGAAATATTTAATATTTAAAGCAAAGAAAGTTACAAAATGTCACTCTCTTGGTTTCAAATATCTTTTACATGTCCACATAAGGAAAAACAAGTCATGAAAAAATATAAATATGTATTTTTAGATTAATTAAATTATTTTCATGATATAAATTTTTTTATAATTTTTAGAAATTATATAATTACCTTAAATACTTGTGTGATGCTAATACAGTATTATTTAATTAACACAAAAATAAAATATGTTATTTTAAAAATATTAAAATTGATATAATTTGAATGCATTAATATGTAAAATTAATTCTATAAGTATATATGAAATATTAGCGAGGTTTTAAATCATTATATTCGAATTCCTCTTTTGTCTTGATGTATTTAATGTCAAATTAAATGAATAGTGTTAAAAATGACATTAATGATATTTTATAATAAGTAATTTTTTATTAAATGATATAAAATTCGTAAAAAATCTAGATTCATAAAAATTAATGGTATATATTTTTAAACATAAATAATGGTCCATTTATGGGTCATTTTTTATTTTATAGTAATATTATTAACCCTTAAAGGGTAGAAACCTTTAATGTTGTAGTAATTGTAAAAAGGGTTAACAAATGGTTTAAAAAATATAAGTGTAAAAATATGATCAAAACTTGTCTATATTTTATTGGATAAAATTATTTAGAATATTAATCTTCTTATCTTTTAATATTATCAATTTTTATCAAATTTAACATCAAAATTGGTTTATATTAATTTAATAATTTAAGAAATTAAAAAGGTTCTCATCCCCTCAATTATAATAGGGAACCCCTTATTTATCTTCTTCAAACCACTTTAAGCCTTATGGATCAAATAAAATCTGAAAAATTGTCTTATAAACTTCTACATAGACATTATATATGTGATAGTCTCCCCAAAATTCCAATCCTGAGATCCTTAATAGAATATACAAAGGAGTTGTTTCCAAGAACAGGTAATCACCTTAACTGATGAATTTCTTTTTAATTATTCCTTTATATCCTATAAATATGTTATATTATTAATAAAATAATAAATTAATAATAATAGATATACTGAAATTTTATTATGATTATTAATCTACCTTTATTCATCCTCTTTTCATCAGATGTTAAGTGAATGTATCGCTTATGCATACATACGGCTTACCATCTACACAAAGCGATACAATTCATTCTTCATTACCATCTTTTATGGATCAGTATTATGATGGGTTTAAAACTTATATATGATAATTTTGACATAATTATACCTTTATAATAATAATATCATATCTACCTTCTTACTTTACAAACTGTTAGAAAACGATAATGTCGCATGTGTGTATGTGTGGACTACCACCTCCATGAAGCAATGTGATTTTGTTCATTTACATATTACATGGATAGTAAAAATGATGTATTTAATGTATATTTATGATATTTATGATATAATAATTATTCTGTAAATGTAATTTATTATTATTTACCTTTCTTTCATTTCATCTGTTGAAAAATGAAAACAGTGTTTATGTGTACGTACGACCTATCATCTCCATGAATAGTGTAATTCTTTTTTCTGTATCTACTATTATGAATGAATATAAACATGTATATAATGAATATATATTATATTTATATCATTATTAACATTTTGTATATGATTAAACCTTGATCAAAGTATAAGGACCAAAACTACCAAACCAAAACATACATGAATAACGAAGATCAACTAGAATAGTGATTTTAATAAATAATTGTTAACAAACGGGTGATAAAAGGTTATAAGTAAATAGTATATGATATGATATATATGATTATGGTTATTTAATTTATTTATAATAAAATTTTATTTATTATGCATGAGGTTCCAATGCATACGAAGGAAGTTGGACCAAAGGTGAGAGATTTTCATCTCACTTTTATTTCTATGGAACACATGCCATATACACCACTTGTTGTTTTTGGGTGGTGTATATACTACCCATGAATGTAGTTTATGATTATAATAATGAAAATTATTGGATATAAACATCCATTTAAGTTTCTTTCTTTCATAGTGCTTATGATTCAGAAGTTACCAAATTGTTAATGGTTTTATGATACAATCTCATTGTTATTGGAATTATTTATGATTTTGCTTCTGATGATAAAGTATTATGATCTATCTCTCAATAAACTTGTAAATTTTATCACCCTTGGCCTAATTCTTGAAAATAAATGTTTTCCATTCATTTTCTTCACCTTAAGTACTCAAGAGATCAAAAATATTTTTTTAAGGAAAATCAACTTCATTTCTCTCTTCGGTCAAAAAAACTTTTTCTTCCATATCCATGTTTTATAAAAATGTTTTAGATAAATTTTTTACTATTATACTGTGATTTTTTAAAGTCATTTTTACCTATTTTTCAAATTTTAGAAAATGTTTTGAAATAATCTTATTATCGTTTTCCAAATTTTGTACTTTTTAGTTTTTACCAAAAATGTGAAAGGACTATTTTCTTTTAACTTATACAGAATGAACAGAATTTTCACACTATCAAGACCAATCAATGTTTTGAAGATTACTTCAAAAAATATCATGTTTATTTTCAAAGAAAATTTTTTCTATAATATCTTGGAAATTTTTTAAATTTCAAAGAAGTGATTTCAAAATGGAAAAGTTATTTTTCTCAAAAAATATTCCAAGAGATCTTTCAAAATAATTTTCCATATAATATGACATCCTTCTATGTTACTTAAGATTTACTGGTATTATGATCCAATTATACCATCCTTATTTTTTTCTTGATGGTTTATGATTATGATTACAAGATATTTATGAAACCCATTTCATTTCCATGGGTTATACAATGATAAAATATCTATGAAACCCATTTCTTTTCATGGGTTATGAAATGAAAAATATTTTATGATCTTGTGGAACACATGTATATGATTTTGATTATGTAATGGGTGGTACTTATATCTTCCTCCAATTAATTGGGTAAATATGGATAACTTGTTAGGTAAATATGTTATGCGTGAACCTGGTTTCATGTTCACAATTTTTTGCATAGACCTAGTTTTTAGGTCTATAAGGTTATGTGTATAAGTAGTTTTCATGTCCATGAGATTATTAATGTAGTTGGTTTCATGTTTATAAGTTTATTTTAGGGCCTTATTTCATTTCCTTAACTTAATTGGTGAAGATGTTTCTATTTATAAATGTTCACAAAGTTATAAGTTTATGTGTGTGCCATAATTCTATGTCCTGTGTCAATGTTATTCTCTCATAGCTCATGTTCTTTGATTATTCTATGAATAATTTCATATAAACTACCAATAATTATTCCATGACTTGATATTATGATCTATGTTATGTTGGGTTTGGATTTCAAGTGTTAAGATCATGTTTTCACACCCTTATGGTCATGTTATTCATATGTGATTATTGATATCTCCCTTTCTTACCCTTATCGAGCATCTGAGCTCACCCTTTATTATGTTTCCTTTCCCTAGGTTATGAAGAAAGGTTTTATAAATGATATATCTAAGAATGGTGCTAGTTATGAAAAAAATAGTGTGAGATGATGTAGATCATTTATGAACCAGTTGTTTATGTGTCCAAGTTTCCAAAGGCACTAGATCTATATAATTCTAGCATGGGTCATTTTTATTTGTAATGAATATTTATCTATTAAGATGTAATATCTACATATGAATGGTATGGGTCACTATATATAATGTAAATTCCATAAATGCACAATTATTTAGAATAAGAACAATTTCTATAAGGTCTCATGGAAAGGGAGTGTTCTAATGACACATGTTTCATAGGAAAGATAAAATTAAAGTAATATAGTTTTATGATCACCAATTCAAGGTTATATATTATTAAATAAGAATAATAAATATTGATCCTATAAATAAATAGTAAATGAAAATAATCTATGTTTGATAGGTAAAATATAAATTAATAAAAAATGATTCCATGTACCTAAATCTGTTTAGTATTTTGGTGGTTTCTATAATTTATGTGAAGTCATCTGTGGGTATTAAAGAGAAATTATACATGGGTGGTACAATTGTGGTACTAATAAGGCTTTATATTTTATATCATGTCTTCATGATTAAATCCATTAGAATTCTACATTCCATAACTACATCCTATGATCATTATATTGGTCATTGTATGTCATTTCTGCCTTTCATGGAAGGTGTATATGTGGCATGGTAAGATCCCACCTTTTCCAGGTATGTCCCTGTATATCTTTGGTTGAACCACGTTTAGTTAGGTTTTCATCTTTTTCTTTAAATATTTGTTGTTCGAGCCTTTTCTTTGGGGATAGAGATATTTTTCCAAGGAAAATGACCTAAAGTTTAGGAATGTATGTTTTTTTGAATAAATAATGTCTGGGTATAAATGTAAAAAAGTATTAAGAGGATTTAGGTTGACCTGAGGCCTTTTTCTAAGTGTTTCTAAAAAATATTCCTACATGAAATTTTCACATCATGAACTTGTTACATGAATTGAATCCTTTTTTGGGTATATTCCATGAACCGGTAGAAAATGTGAAAATTTTACACATCATGAAACTAGTTCACATCATGAAAATGGTCAATAATTTTTAATTAATCTTGAGGTAATGCATTTTTTGGCCTATCTCATTAGTCATGAAATTCGTGTTGTGAAAGGGGTTTATGTCGTGAATGTTTTGGTATTAGTGGCTTTTAACCACACTGGATGTATGATTTATCTTTCATTCATATTTTAGCCTTATCTCTTGAACCCTAGGGTGACTCCAAGCATTTCTTGAGTGATTCCTTCCCTTCTAGATGTCTCATTATAGCATTTAATATCCAATGAGTTCCTTCACTTTGGTCTTCTACGTTCTTCTACTATCCTCTATTATAAATATGTGATCTCTTAACCACTGTTGAATCATCTTTTGATATTAACTTTTTTGTGATCTATGTTTTTGTTGTTGATATTCTTCACCTTATTCCTTCATTTTCATTCCCTATTAAGGGTGTTTCATTAGTCACTGGATTAAGGAAGGTGGTCTAAAACAAAGCCCTGTGGTCTATTTCCTATTAATCAAGTGTGTGCAATACTATGTGATCATTATGACACAACATGTGTGTTAACTAATATATTAATGGGTCGTTATAATCATGTGTTTGGATCACTCCTTGGATTCCTCTAGATCGAAAAAAGTGTTGAGACCTATCTTGCAGCAACCTATAGGGTGAGCCAACCCTTGAACAATAATGAAATAGATATTGGCTTAAAACATGAATTATCATGGCTTGAAACCTTAGTTGATTTATTATGATAGGATCACATTGGAAAATGACTTTCTTATTTATTGAAATAATTGGTGATACTTTGATATGATATGGTTGTGTACACTGGAATCATAAAGGTTTAAGACATAACTTGATGAATGAAAGGGGATTGAAAGATAAAAGGTAATCAGTAGAATTGACTTTTGTGGTTTATGATGTATTGTTTCATTATTCTTTCCATTATGTCTTGTGTTGTATCTTATGATGTAAATCTTATAGGGATTTTCTTGGTTATACTGTAATGTTTATAGAGATTGGTATGGTTATGAGGTAATGTTTATAGGTCTTGGCCTGATTATATTGTAATGTTTATAGGGCTTGACCTGGTTATGCTTAAATTATTATATAGAGGTCTTGGACTAGTTATAATAGGATTATTATATAGAGGGATTGACCTAGTTATTCTATAATCCTTATTGGTCTTGGCCCGGTTATGCTGAAATGCTTATACAGGGGGATTTTTCTGGTTATGTGACTATGCCATAGACTTGTGGTTACGATTGGCATGGTAATTCTACAAACTCAGAGATATTACGTCATGGTGCCAAAAAATGGTTGATTATTATACTGTATTAATTTATTAATTAATAATATTGTTTATCACTTTATTTCATTCACTTAATATCAAATTGTTTTTGTGTGGACATAGTGGTTTTGACCTACTGAGTTATGATCACACCCTATTCAGGCTACCATTTGGTACTCGAGAAGATTACATGGATGCAGGTTTGGATAGGGGAAAAGGACCTTGTTGTTGATTATTGCTTACTAAATGGGTTAGATCTTGAATACGATACCGACATGGTAATCGGGGTTGTTCTATTTGGTGTTATATTTGAGTTTTTTTTTCATTTATCTATTTTACATTCATCTTGTAACTTAGCTACATTTCATTCTATTACATTATTTTTCATATTATTGGTTTGATCAGTGACTTTCACTATTTTTTATCTATTGTTGATGTATTTTTTCCTTTATTTTAGTTACTCTGATATTATTTCTAATGTTATTATAGTTTTATACCAAGGTTTATACTCTCCCCACTATGTTTTTACACCCCTGCTACTTTTTGGAAGCCTCTAGTGCATGGGGATGCATGCTTGAGGTCCAGTAACTAATATGGTTTGGCCGCATGAGAGAGTGTTTGGCTAAGGTACATTACAAGCATGACCAAAAACGGTTAGTGACATAAAATAATGATATTACTCTATGCAAGTTGAACAAATCCATTTATAGATAGAAGAAAGTATAATGATCATTGAATATTCATTTGGAGAAATATGTTTCCATGCTTTTATAAGAGGTTAGTGGGAGAACCATAGTTTTACATGTATTGTATGTTGATAACATATGGAAATAGTTGTTAGTCTTACAATTAGTAAGATTTTTATTGAAATAATCAATCTAAAGATTGACTTAAATTAATAACCTATGTTCTAGGGAACAATATCTACTAAGGTAGATATACGGGTTTCTTAGGCCAAGAAAAAGTACATATGCTGATAAGGTATTGAAAAATACAAGTTAGAACAATTTAAGAAGAAATTGTTTCCAATTTCACATGGAATAAATCTCTCCAAGAATAGATGTATGAGATATAGAAGGATATTAAAATGGTGAATATAACTTGATACACTTTAGTAATGGATCTATCACATATGTCATGCTATGCATAAGGTATGATATTTCCAACACATCCATTATGGTAGGAAAATATCACATAGATCTAAGAGAACTGTGTGGGAAGAAGAAAATATTATCTAATAGTACTTGATAAAGTACAAAGGATATGCACCTTGTACTTGGAGAGGAAGGAACACTTGATATAAAAGGGGAAAAAATAGTCTTCCTATAGATAATTTGATTCAATATAATAGTTAGGATATGGAAATGAGAAAGAGTAAATCATTAAAGCCTATGGTATCCATACCTAAAAATACTGAGTATGTTGTGGCTTCTAATGCAGCTAAAGTAGCAATATTAAATATGAAACGATTTGTTACAGTTCATGGAATCATACCTAGAAAGTAAATTTTTATCATTATAATAATTTTATGATAGTGGTATTATCCAAGATTTCATGTTTATGAAATAGGGAAAAGGGGATATAATTGTAAATATCATCTCTTAATGGATTTTACTCAAAGAGATGAAGTCCTAGATAGCAGAGTAGCCATGCAGGAAGACATGGTAGGCCCAATGACTAAAGTAATTACTCAGTAGAAGTATGATTTTATCATGTGAGTGTTTGATGGTTAAAAAGGTGT
Organism: Viscum album; assembly: GCA_963277665.1. Classification (NCBI taxonomy): domain Eukaryota; kingdom Viridiplantae; phylum Streptophyta; class Magnoliopsida; order Santalales; family Viscaceae; genus Viscum; species Viscum album. The sequence goes on along the minus strand of OY728120.1, from coordinate 1,377,008,668 downwards.
CTCTTGTTCAAGTGGGATTGTTTTGAATGTGGGTTACCTAGACCCAGCTTGAGTGGTACTTTTTGATTTCCATATCATATATATAGATAGTTATGCATGATGTATTCTTACCATAATAGTGTTGATATTTTTTTGCCTAATATTTACATGTTAATGTGTTTATATTATTTATAATGTCAAAAGTTTATAGCAGTTCACAACTATAATGATAACCTCAATATATTATGATAGTAATATTAAACTTATTTAATATAGTTTAGATACATCATAATAATAAGAAGCAAATTATGTATGGATATCTGGTATTTCTATCTAGAGTTAAGATCTCTATCAATGTATATCATTTAATCACATTATTTGATGCAAGAAAAACATGACATTTATGTTGCAATGATGTTTTTTCATTGGGTGCATCATTGGTGGTATGACATTGATTGAATAATCAAGAAAATATTTATCGCTTCCGAAAGGAAAAGATATACCGATCTCAGTTGACCGGGATGGTATTACCTTTTTTAAATACATGTTAATGGTAGAAAAAGGTATATCTATCCAATATGGTCATAAAATTATAGAGAAATAAAGGTTGATAACACAAAATGTGTGTCCTATTTTATGAGATATCATGAGACAAAGAGATCATATTACAAGTCATGTGTTCATAGGAGGTTGTCATTGGTATGACTATACTTTACCTCTTTAAGGGCCTTGATGGGTTGCTAGACTCTTCTCCTTGTCTATTATTATTACTCAATGCTATCGAGATAAGGGCCTAGAGGGTCACACGCGTAGTGTATTCAAAATCTTGGCCATTCTAATGAATTGTAATTTAGGATACAGTGGGCCCTATGGTGGGTGTTAGGATATGTATGAGTTTGAACGATCACAAGAAATAAATAAATTTAATATTATTTGAGTTTAGTATAATAAGTATTGAATTTATTTACTCAAGTTATTCATATGTTTTGAGTGAATATGAGGAAAATGTTTTATGAATAGATGATTTATTATTCAGGGTTTGTTTAATATTTTATGGGAGAAGCAAGACAAGTTGATGACTCGTATTTTATCATGTAACATATTTTATATGTTATTAGTATGTGATAAAATATTTATTTCATTTGTGACATATATGCTAAATAATAAGTGTCTTTAAGGAGTTATTTAGAAGGTTAAGTTTATTCAGGGAACAAAACAGTATTTCTTCTCCTTGAGAGAGGAAGTAAGGAAATATGCACTCTGATCCAAGAATTTTTTTTCTGGATCAAAGGAGTACTGATCCAAATATTATTGGTGTGTTAAAGGATAATTTATCCATTATAGCACTCACAAATTGATGATTGGCATACCAGTAGGCTTTTGAAGTGTGTGTAAATAATCTAGAGGAGGTCTGATTTGGAATCATCAAGTAAAATAAATTAACAAAGAGTGTAACATTCCCATGCCTTAAATTGTATGAGGTAGTAGGTTGGTTTTATTTTTGTTCTTATTTTTAATCACATGGTATCATCAGTTTGTAACAAGTTCCACTTCACTAATGACAATATTCCTATATCGATCACGGCATGAAAATTTTAAAAACCCCCTATTCACATGCTTTTGTTGAATGTATGGTACCAAAATTAAATTCATTTATACTCTCACTAATAATCATTGATGTTTATCTACTTTTATAACATCATATGCATTCTTCTTTATTAGAATCTTCTCCCCAAGAAAATATGAAATTGTTAGGCCATGCATGTATTTTTATATAATCAAGGCCAAGCTTGTTAATTATTTTCTTCATCTCATTGAATGATAAGGGGATCTTAGCTTTAACAAATGCCTTATGAAGCAACTTTAAAATCATGGATATTTAATTTTCAATAATTCTAGTGAGACACTTGATATGGTGTAACTTGAGCAGAAAAGAGATATTTGAATACTTGGGACACCCTTCGTATAATTATTGATTTTTTCCTTCAACTAATTCATAAAAATCATTTTTTATCACTGATGTTTTGAGAAATTTTAACCAGCTCATGGTCAAATAAAGGTTTTTTTAATCTATTAAAATCGTGGTCATTATATCATGCAATTACAAATACTCTATTTAACAAGTTCCAAACTAAATTCTCCTATGGTTGGTCACTTTGTGTTTCATTTATAGGATAGTAGGAGCTTTGAATTTCCATAATATTATATTCACCATACCAAATCCAATATATATATTGAGTAGTGAACTATTTCAATATTAGGTATTCATATACCTTGTTTCTATTCAACTATTTCATGAATTTACAATTAGGACACATACATTTTCTTCTACCAGCCACTAATTGATTTGAAATTTCATAATCTTAAAATTTGTCCAAAACTTTAGTATACTGAATTGTTTTTTAGGTTAAATTAATCTTATATTTATCCATATGTATCATATCTTCTTCCTATACAGTAAATCTATTTTATGCTTCATAAATACATCTTCTTCAAAATTGATTTTTATTGATTTTTGTGAAAAAAATATTATAATTAATTTATGAAACTTCTATAAATATTATTTTATAAAAATAATATCATTTTTTAAATCATAATATAAAAATTATATTATGGTAAATTTTTTAGATTTTTCTAAACAGATTAATTTTTCAGTGAATAGTGAAAAATAAATATTTTTATCCAAAATTGTATATTTTTTCAAGAATTTACAAAGTTACATTTTTTTAAAAAGTTTTAAAGTAAAATTATTTATCTTATATTATTAATATCTAATTAGGTTTATTAGAATAAATTTTATTGTTATTTAATTTGGTATAAAAACATTTTTCTACATAAAAAGGCACTACTACAAAAAATGGGCTTTATCAGCGCTCAAATATATAACTATATGTACATATTTTTTATATATTAACACCTAAAAATTAAATTTTTTAAATAAAAAATTAAACATATTTACATATAAAATATACTAGCTTTATCTAAATAATAACTAATATCCATTTTATTTAAAATTCCAATATAGGAATATTTATATAACTACTATATATTAATATAACTATATATATATTAATATAACTATATATATATTAATATAACTATATATATATATATATTAATATAACTATATATATTAATAGAAATATATATTACTGTACGAATAAATATAACGAAATATATATATAAATAAATAGATATATCATGAATAAGATAACAAATCAATATAGGGTAGTGGCAAAGGCTTTAGGTGAGCATGGGGGAGGTCTCGAGATCAAATCTGGGTGGAGGCAAGGGCATGCACGCAAGGGTGATTTAAAGGGCTAGCGCTGATAAAGGGTGTAGGCGGTGCGGGCGGGCGCTGGATGTGTGGGAAAGCGCTGATAAAGGGGGGCTCAAGCACTGTAAAAAGCCCCCCCACGAAATTGGAAGTATTTTTTTATTTTTTTTTTATTTTTTTTATTTTTATCAGCGCTAAAAAAAGCGCTAATAAAAGGGGTCTTTATCAGTGCTTTTTGGAGCACTGATAAAGGGGACCCCCCCCCCCTTTATCTTCGCCGGAATTATCAGCTCTTTTTTTAGTGCTGCTAATAGCCATTTTTAGCGTTGATAAAATCCATATTTGTAGTAGTGGGTGGGGGTTTCTAGAGTGTTGGGGGTGTCTAGGGGTGGGGTGGTGTCCAGGGGGCGGTCCGGGGGGTTGGTGGGGCTGTCCAAGGGGGGTGGGGTGGTGTCCAGGGGGTGGGGTGGCTGTCCAAGGGGGTGGGGGTGTCCAGGTGGTGGGGTGGTGTCTAGGAGGGTGGGGGTGTCGTCCAAGGGGTTGGTGGGTGTCTAGGGGGTGGGGTGTCCAGGGGGTGGGGGCTTTCTAGGGGTTGGGGGTGTCCAGAGGGGTGGGGGTGTCCAGGGGGTGGGGTAGTATCCGGGTGGGCAGTCCAGGGGGTTGGTGGGTGGTCCAAGGGGGGTGGGGTGGTGTCCAGTGGGTGGGGGTGGCTGTCCATGGGGGTGGGGGTGTCCAGGGGGGTGTGGGGGGGTCCAGGTGGTGGGGTGGTGTCTAGGAGGGGTGGGGGCTTCCAGGGGTGGGGGCATCTAGGGGTTTGGGGTGTCCATGGGGGGTGGGGGCTGTCTAGGTTGGGGGGCTGTCCAGGGGGTGGGGTGGTGTCCCGGGGGTGGGGAGGGCTTTCCAGGGGGTGGGGTGTCTAAGGGGCTGGGGGTATCCAGAGGGGTGGGAGTGTCCAAGGGGTGGGGTGGTGTTCATGGGTTTTTGGGGTTGTCTAAGGGGGGTGGGGTGGTGTCCAGGGGGTGGGGGTGGCTGTCCATGGGGGTGGGGGTGTCTAGGGGGTGGGGGTATCCAGGTGGTGGGGTGGTGTCTAGGAGGGTTGGGGGTGCCATCCATGGGATTGGTGGGTTGACTCGTACATGTCAAAAATGACACATGGATCGTTCTCCTAAAGTATCAACACAATCTGAATGTGTTTGGTCATATTTCCATACGTTAGTAGTTGTTTTCACTTAAAATTCAGTCCATTTTAAACAAAAGAGAGACACTTTGAGTGATATCGGCAACACAGTGCCTATTATTGAGTAGGGGTTGACTCTTACACGTCACAAATGACCCATGGATCATTCTCCTAAAGTATCAACACAATCCGAATGCGTTGTTCAGATTTTCATACATCAGTTGTTGTTTTCACTTAAAATTTTGTCCATTTTAAACAAAAGAGATACACTTTGAGTGATACCGGCCACAACGTGCCTCGGATTGAGGATATGTTGACTCTTACACATCAAAAATGACCCATGGATCATTCTCCTAAAGTATCAACACAATCCTAATGTGTTTGGTCGGAGTTCTGTACATCAGTTGTTGTTTTCACTTAAAATTTTGTCCATTTTAAACAAAAGAGAGACACTTTGAGTGATACCGGCCACACCATGCCTTGGATTGAGGTTGGTTTGACTTTTACATGTCACAAATTACCCATGGATCGTTCCCCTAAAGTATAAATACAATCTGAATGCGTTTGGTAGAATTTATGTATGTCAGTTGTTGTTTTCACTTAAAATTCTGTCCATTTTAAACAAAAGAGAGACTTTGAGTGATACCGGCCACACCATGCCTTGGATAGAGGAAGTTTTGACTCATAAACGTCATAAATGACCCATGGATCATTCTTCTAAAGTATGAACACATTCTGAATGTGTTTGGTCGGATTTTCGTATGTCGGTTTTTGTTTTCACTTAAAATTATGTCCATTTTAAACAAAAGAAAGACTCTTTGAGTGATATCGGCCACACCGTGCCTTGGATTGAGGCAAGGTTGAATCTTACGCATCAAAAATGACCCATGTATCATTACCCTAAAGTATCAACACAATAAAAATTTGTTTGGTCGGATTTACGTACGTCAGTTGTTGTTTTCACTTAAAATTCTATCCATTTTAAACAAAAGAGAGACACTTTGAGTAATAACGGTCACACCGTGCCTAGGATTGAGGCAGGTTTGACTCTTACACATCAAAAATGACCCATGGATCGTTCCCCTAGAGTATAAACACAATTTGAATGCGTTTGGTCGGATTTTCGTACGTCAGTTGTTGTTTTCACTTAAAATTATGTCCATTTTAAACAAAAGAGAGACTTTTAGTGATACCGGCCACACCATGCCTTGGATTGAGGCAGGGTTAACTCTTACACATCAAAAATGATCCATGGATTGTTTCCCTAAAGTATCAACACAATCTGAATTTTTTTATTTGGATTTTCATACGTCAATTGTTTTCACTAAAAATTTTGTCCATTTTAAACAAAAGAGAGACAATTTGAGTAATACCAGCCACACCGTGCCTCAGATTGAGGCGGTTTTGACTCTTACGCATCACAAATGACCCATTTATCATTCCCCTAAAGTATCAACACAATCCAAATGTGTTTGGTCAGATTTCCGTACGTCAGTTGTTGTTTTCACTTAAAATCCTGTCCATTTTAAACAAAAGAGAGACACTTTGAGTGATACCGGCCACACCATACCTTGGATTGAGACGGGTTGACTCTTACACGTCACAAATGACCCATGGATAGTTCCCCTAAAGTATCAATACAGTCCAAATATGTTTTTTCATATTTCCGTACGTCATTTGTTGTTTTCACTTAAAATTTTGTCCATTTTAAACAAAAGAGAGACACTTTGAGTGATACCAGCCACATTGTGCCTCGGATTGAGGCGGGGTTGAATCCTACACATCACAAATGACCCATGGATCATTACCCTAAATTATCAACACAATCTGAATGTGTTTGGTCAGATATGAAGGTATTTTGGAGATTTTACTAGTTTTTCTTATCCAAAGCCCAAAGAAAAGTGGTACATCATTCTTGCATGTTTCTGGTGAATTTCATCTGTAAAAATGGAAAAATGACTCATTAGAGAAAGGATGTTTTTTTAATAACAATTAAAATTTTCCTACAAACATTTACATACAACAATGTTTTATCTTTTGATCCCCTTAACCCCTCTCAAAAATGATCGCCAATTGTACACATCCCCAAGTCAGATCTTCATGCTATTTGTGTACAATCTTCCATCAGGTATGCGGACCACTCATTTCTGAACAAATCTATATCATCTTGTGAGTATGAGGCTTTTCTACAGTCATATTAGTACTACAAAATATATAAATAAAGAATTAATAAATAATTTAAATTAAATAGTAGTTATTTTTGAAAATACCTCTTTAGGGATGCTAGTTTGTTGATGAAAAACGATATCTTTCATAAATTTACAAACATAATAACCGTAATCATTATCGTTTGTTTGTTTTGGACACTGCAAAAAATTTGATCATTAGGAGAATAAGTAACTTGTGTTGATATGTGTTTGGATAGTGAAATTTTATTATATATACCCTGATATTTGTCCAGGCATAGTACTTGCTCACCTCCTTATGCTTAGCCCCTATCCTCATTCCTTTTTTTAGAAAATAATGATACACTGCCCTATCATAACAGAATCCTCAGTAAAAGATAGTATAAATTATATTACTTGATTTTTAGACCTAAAATATAGGATGTAGTGTCTTACAGATTCACAAACTCCATCATGTGTGGTCAGTTTGTTGGATATCCTTGCATTGATTCCAGAAAATAAATCTTTGGAGTATCCAAGTTCACCACAATTATTATCCAATGTTTCCTAAAAACACAAAAAGGAATAAGTAATAAAGGAAGTGAAAATATATTTTATATGCTTTAATCATAGAGTTTTACCCCTGCATGGTTGGTATTAGGAAGAGTCTACCATCTGTAATCTTGCTTTCAAATGTTTTCAGCAAGCTGTTCACTATTTCATCCTTCTTTGATGGATCTAATTTCGTTATTTGTGTTGATGTGGTATGAGGACTAACGAGTCTGAATTTTGGCTCATGGGAAAATTCCTTCAACGGTTTTTCATATATACGTCTGTCAATAATATAAAATGAATTTAGTCATAATTTTCACATTATATCAGCTTTTAGAAAATCAATTCATGAAAACATACCTCATATATAAATTTACAACTATGACACCTAGCCAACTGTATTCAAGGATCTCATTTACATTTTCAGTAGCAAAGAAATCTTGAATTTCCTCTCCGTATATATTCCTTTCAAAAACCACTATATGACTAATACCACCTCTTAGCTCCGTATCCACATGAGTCTTCAATGCTAGTAAATGTTGATAGAGAACAGGTGGTGTTATTGTGCTTTCAGTAGCTCTTTGGGATCGTTTGGTCAATCCTTTAGATGCTTTTGAGCTGACATTTCTTGTCACCCCCTTCCCTTTCTCCATATATAATAATATTCATTGGTTCATACCCTTTTTTCATTAATTATTAAAGGTTTAGCTTGAAAAAAATGTAAATAAATACCTCTTTGTCCACATGTACTCTTACAAGTTGTGATAGCCATGCAATGAATGTCCCAATAGCCTTTTCGAACATATTAATATCATCATCATCGAGTGTAATAGGTATCTCTGCATTTGGCTCAAGAGCTAAAGTAATCGTCACTTTTTGATTATCTTTCAGAAGTGGTCTATTATGCAGATTATCCTCTGGGATGTTGAACACCATAGCCCTTGCTACAAGGTGATAGGTGGGTGTTGATAGATATAAATCATAGTCATTATCACCCTATAGAATATCATTACAGGAAAAGTATCAGTGATTGTCTGATTCACATTTCATGGGAACAATTATTAGAATATTTATTACCATGGCTAAGATAATTATTTGAGGGGAATGGCCCGCCTCAAAGCTAGTGGGGGTAGGGGTGGGGTGGGATCTTCATGCACTGGTTGTTCCTAAGTTGTATCTTCTCCTTTATTCCCACCCATAAAAGTTTCTAGCAACTCTCCCTGCCATTGAAATCATTCTTCAAGAGTTTCTAGTCTTTCACTCATTTGTTTAATTTTTTCATCTCTATCATCCATTTGTTTTTTTCTCACAATATACTCAGGGTGTCACCCCAAAACTCGCACCTATGATGTGACTGTATTGTTCTGGCCGCTTCAAAGCCGTCGATAATAGGTCTACATCTGCTATATAAGTATCTGATTCCTGTGACTGTCGGATATAGGAAAATAACTAATTATTTTTATGTAATATCAATTTAAAACAAATCTTTTTATCATGTCATACTTACACATATTCCCCACACTTTTGTGTCTTTTCATATACTAGCTTCCCTTCCTTATTCACACATGTCTCCTTTCATAGCACATGACGTGGGATGGAAGTGTCTTTGGTTTTAGACTCATCAAACTACATATAAATATAGAAATATAATTATGATATTGTTTCTTGGAACCTAACAATATTACTGTAAATTTAAAATACGTACCATTTTCTTTTCTAGTGAAGTGTACCCCCATCCTTTCTTTACAATAGGGGTATGTTGGTTTTGATGCACGTTCCTTATTTTTAGTACTGAGTTGTTGTTTCATAAATGAAATATTGAAAATCAAAGTGATGAATACACGTATCCTCAAACAACATATTATCAGCCACAATGTACCTAAAACTTCTCATCCCCACGGAGGCCAATAAATGCATCTCATGCTTCTTGGGATATCAGGTGAGCATAGACAAGGGGTGGGTGAGGGTTTTTTTACCTTTGGAATCTTTCAGGTGACATTTTGTTAAAATAGTGCAAAAAACTCGATGACACCTTCCTGCAGGCCTTAGTACATAATTCTTGTGTGAATAATCTACTATAAATGTACTCTACAAGATATTGTGAAGAGTAAGACATTGTTTCATTATTTTATTTTCTAGTAAATTAAAGAAATAATATCATAATGTTACCGTAATTTCTTCCCATATCACAGCCTTCATCCCAGAGACAACATGGTGCCATGAATCTATGTCAATCAGCATGCATTGCCGAGTGACAATTCTAATGTAACTACTAAACATATCCTTGTTGGGATTCACATGTTGGCCTCGTGCATTCCATCCGACATAAAATTTTATGCCTTTGCTTTTCGCCTTAAGAACTTTGGCTAACACTGTCAAACTACGACGCACCTGTGTTTTCTGCAATGTCGGTCCTTCATCCCTGGTCGTTTCATCGATATAAAAATCGTCTATATGTTCATCTGAAATGATAGCAACGTCATGTGTTGATGGTTGTTGGACCTCAACACTAGGAGCAGAAATAGGTTCAGAAACTTGTTGTTGCTCTGCACTGTGAGCAGCCGCAGCAGCAGCAGCAGCAACAAAAACAGCTTGAGAGACATGTTCAGCCTCGAGGTTAGGAGCACCAGAATGTGCAGAAGTCATTATCTGCAAAAGTGGTTGAATAGTTAATTTAGATTACATAAATTCAGAAATGATAAGATAATAACATGAGATAACAATATCTATATTACAAACAAAATATAACCTATTTATTGAACTCTCTTTCTTTTTTTCAAAGGCTGAAGGGATTTGACACCTCTATCGATTATCCAAATCCCTTCATTGTGGTCTCCTCTAACATATAAAACATCATCTACATTGGGACCACTGTGAAATGATTGTGACGTACCACTAAAAGGATCGTCCTCAACTGAATTTTCATTAGACCCTTCAGTGGTTTTGGATGATAATAGAATAATCGACCACTTTTGGTTTGCAGGATCTGGAACATAAAATACTTTTACCACTTGTGATGCCATTATAAATTGTTCATCTTTGTACCCTTATTTACTAAAATCAACTTTAACAAATCCCAATTCATCTATTTTAACACCACTATTGTTATCAACCCATTTGGCTTGAAAAATCGAAAATTGGAATTTCATATAATCCAACTCCCATATTTGTTTGATAATGCCAAAATATGACATATTTGCATAAATTGGATTTATGTCCTTACTACTAGAAACATGCATCGCTTCAGGTATAAGTGTAACTCCGCTATTTTTCATGGTAATATCTTTGACATGTTCATCTATATAGAATGTATAACCATTAATTACATAACTATTGTAAGATAATACATACACACTTGGTCCGGCGGCTAGCCATCGAAGTCATTCTGAAATTGAATTCATATTTTCATTTAAATCCTTAAAAATATGGTCCTAAAACCATCCTATAAACTAGTGATTATGTGTATTTGATATCCATTTTTCATCCCTTGATGGATTCAACTGCCTAATAATTTCTTTGTGGGTTTCAATATATAGAGAAACCTCCCAACTATTATGCAAAACATAAAGGTGGGCCTGCTCCCGATCTGTAATATTGATTGTCACAACATCTCTTCTAGAAATTCCATCACCTTCAATGCGTCTAGTGTGACAAGATTTTGGAAGACCAATGTTTTCCACATTAGATAGGTATTTGGTATAGAATTCAATGGCTTCCTCAACAGTATATTACTCCACTATACAACCCTCTGGCCGACTTCGATTTTTGACATACCCTTTCAAAATCTTTATATGCCATTCAATGGGCTACATCCATCTATAGTGCACAGGACCACAAAGTTGAATCTCTCCCACCAAGTGAAGCATCAAATGAACCATCATATCAAAGATGTTTGGCAAGAAGAACATTTCTAATTCACATAATATGATGATAATTTCTCTTTCCATAGCTGGAAATTTCACCGGGTCTAAAACTTTGCTGTATATAGATTTGAAAAAGAAACAAAGTTTGGTTAATGTATGGAAAAAATTCTTTGGAAAAATGCAATGTAAAGATATAGAAATTAAATCTTGCATCAAAACATGGCAGTCATGTGATTTCAAACCTTTTAACTTCAAATCATTCATTGACATAATGTTATTGATATTTTATGAATACCCCTATAGAACCTTTACATCATTGAAGAAGTTTCAAAACTGATATATCTCCTCTCTAGAAAGAGTGTAAGCAGCTGAAGGAAGAAACATTTGATTTTCACCCTTTATGGGAGCCAACTCTTCTCATATTCCCATGTCAACCATGTCCAACCTTGCCTTAATTCCATCCTTTGTTTAGCCAGGGGCATTTAGCAATGTTCCGATAACACTGTCACGTACATTTTTTTCCACATGCATCACATCAAGAAAATGTTTGACGTACAAACAATTCCAGTATGGTAATTCAAAAAAATTGATCTCTTTTCCCAACTGATTTTCATAAGGTTTTTCGAAAATGGTTTACCAAAAATAGTGTTCACATCTTTTAATTTCTCAAACAGCTGATCACCTGTTAGTGGAGACAGTGTTGTGCATTGTTCTGAACTTCTATTGAATGATGTCATCCAAGATCAGTACTTATGCCGATGAGGTAGAAATCTACAATGTCCTAGAAACACAGATTTCGATGAATGTTTCAACCTAATTGATTCTATATCTTCTTCGTACATGGGACACACTTGAGTTACTTTAATGTTATAGCCTGAAAAATTTTCATAAGAAGAGAAATCATTTATTATCCCATACAACATCACTCTCAATATGATGTATTCACTTTTATAAGAATCATACAAGATAACACCTGAATCCCACAATAACTTCAAATCCTCGATCAAAGGAGAAAAATAAACATCAATATCGTTACCTGGTTTTTTTGGTCCGGATATAAGCATAGATAACAAGATGAATTTCTGCTTCATTCATAATCAGGGTGGTAAGTTATAATTTACCAACATAACAAGCCATGTACTGTGAGTGCTGGTTTGAAAACCAAAAGGATTCACTCCATCTTTAGATAACACAAGAAGAAAGTTTCTCGGCTCTTTTCCAAATTTAGGATACTCATGATCAATTATATTCCATTGAGAAGAGTCAGATGGGTGATGTAATATCCATTATTTATTTATTTTATCTTCATTCCATGACAATTGTCTTGAAGTTTCTTCACTTCCATATAGACGCCTAAATATTGGAATGATTGGAAAGTACCATACAACTTTCGTAGGACTGGATTCATCTTTCTTATATCGAGAAGAACCACACTTTGGGCATTCTATAAGTGATTTGTTCTCCTTGAAAAACAGTATACAGTCTTTTAGGAAGGCATGTAATCTTTCAGAAATCTTACCCATTGGGTGTAGCATTCGTTTAGCTTCATATGTCCGGTTTGGGAGCTCATTATCTTCCGGGAGCATGTCATTCAAGAGAGAAAGTAGTTCCGTAAAATTGACATCACTCCATCTGTTGCCTTCTTTCAATTTATACAACTTTAGTACAGTTGACAATGTTGTATATTTAGTGCAACAAGCATACAATGGCATCTTTGCACAACTCTTTAACTTCTCAAACAATTTTGGGCAATCACAGAGTTCCTCTTCAACTATCCTTGACATTTCCTCAATACGATCTTCATCATCATTGACATCTGTAATCACATCCTCCATACGGTCTTCTTCATTATCCATATTTGTATTCATATTTGATGATCCATAAAACGCAGTTTTATCCCATCCAGTAGCTACATTTTCTTTTTCTATGTGTTTATTCCAACATTTATAACTCCGATCTATTCTGTGACATATCCAATGTTCTTCTGACTTTTCTGGAGTAATTAGTCTAGAATAACAACAATGTAAACATGAACAAAGGATTTGAGAAGAATCCTTTGCGTGATCCTTTTCAAACATGATGAACTCTTTCACTCTGTTCTCATACTCTATTGTCAAACGATTAGCATCCACCCAATATTTATTCGTATACATTCTATTTGAATCTCAAATATTAGTATTTATGATTAAAATACACAAGAAAATAATTCTAAATACAGTAGAACAGAACTACTTCCTTATAAAAATAGTGATTAATAGAGCCTAACTATTTCCAATAAAGATTTGGAAATCAATAGAACCAGGATAGACCCCCCATAAAAATCAACACACTTTCCAACCCCCTTACCAATAGTTCTAGTACCCACCACCCTTGCAGCAAAACATTAAACATCCTTTTAACCACCCCTACCAGCCACCTCATTCATAATAAAATAATCACATTAAACAGCCCAAAACTAGTGACCAAACTCAAATAAAATGAAAACAAGGATACAATTTTGATGAGAAAACTAATATATTGGATACATTTCCAAACACAAAGGGGTTCACGGGGGAAACAAATAACCAAGGTTTATCCAAAATTACTATGGAATATCATAGGTTTTGTTACCCAAATTAACATAAGAAATAGAGAATTAAGGTTAGTGAACATAAATTCTATCATAAACATCTAAAGAATATGCAATAACTCTCCATCACTAACATGGGGCTCTACCAATGCCTACCATATACCTATAAAATAATTTAAAAAATTAGTAAAACTAGTTTCTTGTACCTATTTCTAATAGTACTACAAGAAAAGTATAACGAACATAGATCGTACCTCCAAACACTCCTGGAGCCTCCTAGTAAAAAGACTCTAGTGACTACAACTATCCGAGATTCTAACCACTAACTTCCCATTATAGGATTGGTCTACTTAGAGGTAGTATTAGTAGAATCAAACCAAAGTTCCATCCACCTCATGTTGCTCCCTGATCTCCTCCATCACTTTAGTGCGGTACAAACCTCTTTTCTCCAGTTCCTTCCTCTACCTAGGCTATTCATCGACTGCCTCTCTGACTGTAGCATGAATGTTAAGAAAATGAAATGTGATATTTCTATACCCATCACAATCATATTAAATTCCTTGGAGTAATGGGTTATCCTTTAGGTACCTATGAATGACAGTGCCTCCTGAGATGAGACTTGCATTGCACACCTACTATGGGTTGGTGATGCTAACCCTACATCCTAGAAGATCACTACCTTAAAAGATTATGATATCAACTCAAACCATAAGCATAATAATAGAACACAAATATATCCATATGGTTGCGCCCAAATTTATCCTACTGGTAAAAGCGGTCGATGTAGTACATGTAGGGGTCGAATCCACAGGGACCGAAGAAGTAACCTTGAGACGCTATGATTTGGTGAAGGATGGGCTATGAAGTAGCCAACTTTGGGTTTGATTTTGGATGGTTTAAAGAACACTAAGAAACCTAAGTGAATTAAATTAAAAGAAAATAGGTTGATCTTAGGATTATGCTCGGGGTGGACTGAATGAATTTTACTTCTTTAGACAATTTTGGTTTTATTAATTCTTGATGAATCCATTCTTCAAAAATAACACTACCTTCATCATTTTCTGGTTTGGTGCTTACTAAACACAATTACTAATCCCCTATACACTTAGAGAACCAAATTCATGATCTCTCCGAGGTATATGTTCATTTAGTAATTGAATTTAGTTTTCTCAAACACAGTAAAGATGAAGAGTAGAAATTACTGAAGAATGGATGTCTTAAATTAATTATCCAATTAACAACAATTCGTTCATAAAATAACATTCAATCCAACCTTTGCATCCTCCTAAGATCAACCCATTAAAGGGTTATCCCTCTATTGATGGTATACTCTCAATGGTGGGTAGAAGATGACTAACAAGAATTGTACTGAAGAAATTAAAACCGCGGAAATAATGAGCACTCCTCCGTGTGTGTGAATGAAATTCACACCTATGTGTGAACTAATTCACAACAACACAGAGATATCACTGTGCTTTATGATAATAAATTTTTAATAAATGAAATGGAAAATATATAAGAGAAAGAAGTTGATTAAGAACTTAAATATACAAAAAAAGAAACTTACATGAAAATGGAAAACATTACAAAGGAAATTTGGAAGCATAACCTTACAATGAAACAAGCAACAAAAGATGATAATAAAAATATATCCACCCTATTCCCTTCACCACTAGCTCCTTATATAGGAATATTAGGATCCTTATATCCACCCCCACAATCAATTCACCCCCCAACAATTAATAGAGTCAAAAGGAGGGTGAATAATCAAAACGAAATTGATGTTTCAAAGTTGACCCGGAAAACTTTCTAGATTCGTCCACCATATTGACGTGTAAATTTGTAATTTAAGAAGGCCGAATCCGGAGGGGTTGTAGAAGAAACATATCTTAGTTAATCTGTCCTATATGATCTTTAAAAATTTCAGGAAATTTGGATTATCCGTTTGGAAGTTATGCTCGAAATGATGGGACGGATTTCTGTGCATTAATGTCAGATCCACCATTTAAATCTCAACTTCAGATCCCTTTATCATCATGAAAACATTAGAATTATCTCTGGACACAGTTGAATAAAATGATCCCGATATTTTTATATTTATACTTTATAAATTTGAGCTTCATTGGTCTTGTTTTGTGGTCCCCACATTTGTTTGATGGGCCTTAGGCCCATTATGCTTTTTCCAGCAAGTTTCTGCATTCAGGTGCAAAAATCTCCATCTTCACTTGCGATTCATCCATAAGACCTAAAAGAAAAAATGTTAAAAATAAAGTGATGAATCATATAACAAAATATAAAATTAAAATGATGAATATTGTAATTTCCATAAGCAAATTATTGAGTGGGACCAAATTGACACTTTAAGCATGAATTGCACAATGATGGGAAATGAAGATCAATTTCTGAATTGGACTAAAATTGATGTTTATGAACTTTTAAACACATTAATATTAAGATCTTAGAAATGAATATTAGCCACTTTCAGTGACTAATCACACCCCCCAACTTGAGTTTTTCTAGTCCCGAGCAAAATATATTACAAATATGAAATTCAAATCCCCTTTTCCAATAACATTTAAATACACATTGCTCACCCAAAGACCTCATACCAAAAAAATTATGTAACCCATAAAAATCATTTAAAAAAAATCTATTTCCATAAGCATATCCCAAGCCCAAGCTCATTCTTTTCTTCAAATTCATCGCCACATTTCATCCAATTTCAATTAAGCATGATAAAGTGTTGTGCATCACAAAAGATATGGGGCCCATTTTATTGTTCAAGGGGAAAAAATGGAAGCGCTAGGTGGGAATCACATTAAACCTTAATATGAGTATCCATTTTTTTTATTTTTTATTTTTTATTTTTGATGATTTTTTTATCCACAATAGATATGAAAATACTAACTCTGGGCAAGACAACTATGGAGTCACGATCCCCAAGTGTCGGATGCCGCACATATTGTCAATTTCATGCTCTACAATAGAGATATAAAGCCTAAATCTGGGCAAGACAACTATGGAGTCACGATCCCCAAGTGTTGGATGCCACACATTTGGACAAAACATTCCTCTATGTGGTCAATGTTTTTTTTATACTCAAATTAAACTAAAAGTGACCCCAAAACCCTATGCTATAATGAAAGGGACCCAATAACTCAAATTTACACCCACGATCCAGTAGATGTGCATTGTGGCATTTTTATTAAGAGGATGAAAATGTAAACATTGAAAAATCACATCGGACAACCGAAATTTCTAAAAACTATGCTCATGAACTTAAACTTGCATTAAAATCAGAATCAAGGCATGCAAAATTTATTTGATATCCAATTTTAGAGTTTGAAATGTGTGTTATCATTTTTATGGTTAATGGAATTTTTCTTTTCATACATGTTTTTATTCACAAAAAAAATCATTTTTTATCTCCCCCCAACTTAGAATAACATTGTCCCCAGTGTTTAAAGAAAAGAAAAGTTAGATGGGGGTAGGATAGGAGTTAAAAGATGAAATTGAGAATGATAAACATGGAACAAATTCACCTGGTTTTTGAAGTTGAAGTTCATGATGCTCCAGATTACTCCTTTGATCTCTTGGGGGATGTAGGCACCTCCTTGATTGAACATGTATCACCCAAAATAGTTCCTGAACCATAAAAATAATGACAAATCATACAAAACAGACAGCACAATGATTTATTTAATTCTAAGTACCATCATTTTTATGGTTTTCCTTGTTTTTTTTTAATCAAACTAATGATACATTGTCTTCTTTATATTTTCTGGGTAAGGTATTACTCAGGGATCACACCGCATGACAAGGATGAATACGGTGCTCCCCTTTCATACCCATCCATACTCATAAAAGAAGAACAGGTCAAGAGTCTAATTTTTTTTAACCTACAAAAACATAAATAAAATAAAATAAACTGATGATACATTGTCTTCTATATATTTTCTGGGTAAGGTATTACTCAGGGATCACACCGCGTGACACAGATGAATACGGTGCTCCCCTTTAATACTCATCCATACTCATAAAAGAAGAATAGGTCAACAGTCTATATAATAAAAAATGACAAAATGAAGCAGAAGGAAACAAAAGATGATTCACAGTGATTGGAAACATGAAAACCACGGGTTTCCTCCTATGCATCTCTTTTATTTAACGTCGTTAGCCCGACTTGTACCCTAAATCTATCCATTTTTCTCTGGTTCATATGTTGGATCATTTAACTCCTCCTTGGTTTATTTTTTATTGAATGATTCAATGAATGGTTTTAACCTATGACCATTGACTTTGAAGACATGACCACTTGTGGGATCCTGAATCTCTATTGCCCCATGAGGGTACACATGATACACTGGGTATGGACCAGACCATCTGGACCTTAGCTTTCCTGGGTGTAGATGAAGTTTTGAACTATACAAGAGCACAAATTTTCCCAGTTCAAAGTGTTTTACTTTGATATTCCTAGATTGGTAGGCTTGAACTTTAGATTTATTGATCCTTGAATTTTCATAAGCCTCCATCCTAAGTTCCTCGAGTTCATTAAGATCTAATTTCCTTTTTGTTTCAGCTAAAGAAATGTCAAAGTTTATTTTTTTTATTGCCCAAAAGGCCTTATGCTAAATTTCAAAAGGTAAATGACATGCTTTTCCATAAACCAATCTATATGGTGACATGCCTAGGATAGTTTTGAAAGCAGTTTGATATGCCCAAAGGGCATCTAAGAGTTTCTCGAACCAATCTTTCCTAGAGGGATTGACAGTTTTTTCAAGAATTTTCTTAATTTCTCTATTTGCCAACTCAGTTTGACCGTTGGTTTGAGGATGGTATGCAGTGGAAACTTTATGAGTAATACCATACTTAGACATGAGTTAATAGAATGGTCGGTTGCATAAATGGGTTCCATGATTATTGATTATAGCCCTAGGAATTCCAAATCGAGAAAATATATGCTCTTTCAGAAATCAGATCACAACATGGTGGTCATTGGAATTGGTGGGAATGGCTTCAACCCATTTTGAGACATAATAAATAGCTAAGAGGATGTATAGGTATCCCTTAGAGTTTGGAAAGGGTCCCATGAAATTAATTCCCCAACAATCAAAGATTTCAACGACCAGAATGGGAGTGAGGGGCATTTGATTCCTTTTGGTAATGGATCCTAATTGCTGACACTGAGGACAACTTTTGCAGAATTTGAAGGAATCCTTAGTGAGGTTCAGCCAGTAGAAACCACTTTGGAGGACCTTTGAAGTGGTTTTATTTGTAGAAAAGTGGCCTCCACATGCCTCTCCATGAAAAAATTTTAGAATGGACTCTTGCTCAAACTCGGGAATACATATCCTGATGATTTGATCAGGATAGTACTTTAAGAGGTAAGGATCATCAAACACATAGTGTTTGACATCAGAAAGGAATTTCCTCTTAGCTTAGGTCCCCAGGAATTTTGGAATGTCACCCATCACCAAATGGTTTGCTACGTCAGCATACCAAGGGAAATCATTCACTGAATAGAGGTGCTCATCGGGAAATGAATCAGACACAGAGAGGTGGTATGAGTTGTCTTTGAATTCCATCCTAGAGAGGTGATCAGCTACAATATTTTCAACACCCTTTTTATCCTTAATGGTTAAATCAAACTCTTGAAGAATAAGAACCAAACTAATCAATCTATCCTTGGCATCTTGTTTTTGGAAAAGGTATTTTAGGGCTGAATGGTTAGTGAAGACAATGATGGGTGATCCTAAGAGATAAGACCTGAATTTATCTAAGGCAAAGACAACAGAAAGAAACTCTTTCTCAGTTGTTGTGTAGTTTAATTTTTCATCATTTAAAGATTTTTTTTCATAAGAAATGACACATGGAGTTTTCTCACACTGTTGTCCTAAGACTGCTCCTACAGTGAAGTCACTTGCATCACACATGATCTCGAAATGAAGTTTCCAATTTGGAGATTGCATGATAGGTGGAGATATAAGAGTTTACTTGAGTGTATAGAATGATTTTTCACAGCTTTCTATCCATAAAAATGGAGAATCTTTTACCAATAGAGCACAAAGTGGTCAAGAAATAGAGATGAAATTCCTAATGAACCTTCTATAAAAACCAGCATGTCCTAAGAAGGACCTCACTTCCTTAACAGTTTTAGGAGAGGGAAGGTGACTAATGATTTCAACCTTAGATTTATCAACTTCAATCCCTCTACCATATATTAGATGACCTAGAACAAGTCCTTCCCTTACCATGAAATGGCATTTTTCCCAATTCAGTATGAGATTCTTATCCTCGCACCTTGACAAAACCTTTTCAATATTTATAAGGAATCCCTCAAAAGTATCCCCAAAGATGGAGAATTAATCCATGAAGACCTCTAAAAATCACCCACTATATCCGAGAATATTCCCATCATGCACCGCTAGAAGGTACTGGGGGCATTACATAACCCAAAGGGCATGCGCTTGAAGGAAAAAGTGCCGAATGGAAAAGTGAAGGTTGTTTTTCCTTGATCCTCCCAGGAGACTTCGATTTGATTATACCCTGAGAATCCATCTAGGAAGCAATATAATTGATGACCCGCCACTCGCTCGAGGACTTGATCAATAAAGGGTAAGGGGAAATGGTCTTTCTTGGTACAAGAGTTGAGCTTCCTATTGTCAATACAAACTCTCCATCCACTATTGACCCTTTTTGGAAGCATCTCTCCATCCTTGTTGGTTATTACTGTGATTCCATCCTTCTTTGGAACCACATGGATTGGGCTAACCCACTCACTCTCAGCTATAGGATAGATGATACCAGCTTTTAACAATTTCAAAAGTTCTTTTCTCACTGCTTCCATGAGATTAGGATTGAGTCGCCTCTGAAGTTGACGACATGGCTTTGACTCGGATTCAAGAATAATTCTATGAGTCCCAATAAGTGGGATAATCCCAGGAATATCATATAGGGTCCATCCAATGGCTTTCTTGTGTCTCCTAAGGACATCTAGAAGAATCTTCTCATGATCGTCTTCAAGAGAGGAAGAAATGACAACAGGAAAGGATTGATTGTCCCCTAAGAACGCATACTTTAGTGATGAAGGTAAGACTTTAAATTCAAGATCAGATTGGTCATGACTTTCCAATAAAGTATGAGACTTTGTATTGAACTTAGTTTCTTTGTTCAGATTTCTTGAAAAAATTGGTTCCTTGTGAACAGAATTTTCATCCACTAAATTTTCCAGAGTAATGTCATGAATGGCTATGGACTCAATGTTATTAATTTAAACCATGGTATCATTGATTGGTGATTCTAGAAATTCATCAATAAAGCTATCTAAAAGAGATTCAATCCAAGGAGACAAATTTCCCTCATGTGAATAAAGAAAATCAATCTCTTCTTGACTTAACCATCCTTCGGTAATTCCTTGATTTTCATTGAGTTCATTATCAACACTAACAATCCAATTAACCTCATGGATCTCTTCATCATCCCCAATTTGAGATTTTTCATTATAGATGTTCAAGTCTAGACTTGTGTTTCCAAAGGTGATGGCCATGTTCCCATTTCAGACTCGGATAACAGAGTTGATTGTTGCAAGGAAGGGATGACCAAGGATGATTGGGGTTTGATCCCTAGGACCTAAGCTTGGGTGATTGTCCAGAACAATGAAGTCAGCTGGGTAAATGAAATTTTCAACTTTCACCAAAACATCTTTTAAGATCCCCTTTGGAACTCAAACACTACGATCAGCAAATTGAAGAGTGACAGATGTGGGTTGGAGTTCTTCGAGCCCTAACAGAAAATACATGGCATAAGGAATGAGGTTCACGCTGGCACCTAGATCACATAAGGCTTTGAAAACTTTGTTCTCTCCTAGTTCAACATTTATGTAAGGGCATCCTGGGTCTTTCAACTTAGGAGGAATGGTCCCTTGAATGGTGGTACTCACATTAGCAGCCAAAAGGACTTGGTTTTTATGTGAAAATTTTCTTTTAAAAGTGCACAAGTCCTTAAGGTACTTTGAGTAGGAAGGTATGGTTTGGATGTCATCGAGAAGGGGAATGTTCAACTTGACTTGTGAGAATATTTACATCAATGTGTCACTCAATTCAGGCTTGGTTTTCCCCCTCATACGTTGAGGAAATGGTGCAGGTTGTTGAGTTGTTTTTTGAAGTGTTGTTTCTTTCACATTGTTATCAGTTTCTTCAGTTTGAGCTTGTGGTTCATTTTAATTTTCATTAGAGTTTGAAGCTTCACATGGTTTCTAACTTATTTGTTCAGGTTTTTCAATTGATTTCCTACTTCTTAAAACTGTCAAAGCCTTTAGTTGTTTGTGAGTTGTTTGAGTGAAACTTGTCTCTCCCCTTGATGTTTGTTATGGAATGGCCTGTGTGGGCATGGGTGCCTTTCCAGTTTTGATGGTTTGAAGTTCTTGTTTAATGGATGAGAATTCTGAGTTCATTTTGTCCATTTGTTTGCACAGTTGTTCTAGTAGGCTTTGTGGAACATTTTGGGTTGGTTCTTGAGCTTGTGGGTTTATCCCAGGAGGATACTTTGGTTGTTGGATAGGTTGTTGATATTGGACATGAGGATGTTGGAATTAGACCAGTTGTGGTTGGAACAGATTATGAGGTTGAAAGTTTTTTTGAGGGTATGGGTTGATACATTGTTGTTGTGTTGGTTGTTGATTTTCCTTCCAACGAAAGCCTGGATGGTCATTATAACTTGGATTGAAGGTGTTCGTGAATTGTGGATTTTGAAAGTTCATTGCATTAACTTCTTCTGGTGGTCCTCCTAAAATAACATCCTTGATGGAAGGAATGGTTGGGCAATTATCAGTATTGTGGTCATTCTTGTCACAAATTGTACAAACAAGCTCAACTGTTTGGGTTTTGTGGACCTTCCTAAGATCAATCTCCTCAACTTTCCTCGTGAGTGCAGCAAGTTTTGCTCTAAGGTTTTCTTCCTCTCCAAGATTTTACATTCCACCAAATTTGGGTGGATTCTCATAGTATGGTTATGTTCCCCATGTTTGGTTTTGTTCAGCAAGATTTTCTAGATACTCATAAGCATCATTTGGGGCTTTGTTTTTTAAGGTTCCATTACACATCATATCAATGAATTGTTTGTTTCCAGGACCCAACCCTTTATAGAAAATTCTCACTTGTTCTGGGATTAAGAAACCATGGTGTGGTACCATGTTTAATGTCACCTTGAACCTTTCCCATGTTTCATATAATTTTTAACCCTCTCTTTCAAAAAAGTTTTGTATGCTCTTTTTAAGTGAAATTGTTTTGTGATGGGGGAGTATTTTTTATAAAATTCTCATTGAAGTTGGTCCCAAGAGTGAATGGATGCTGGTCTCAAATTGTTTAACCAATTCTTTGCTCGGTCCTTAAGAGAAAAAGGAAAAAGTCTCATTTTAGCAGATTCAATTTGATTTGGTGGGCACATGGTTTCGATAATGTCATTAAATTCTTTAACATGAAGGTAAGGCATCTCAGACTCCATCCCATGAAAGGTTGGAAGGTGGTTTAGGACATGGGGTTTGAAAACATATTGGGAATATCCTATGTTATCATGCCTAATGCATGAGGTTTCATTGGTCCAGGTTGGTGTGAGGTAGTCATTCATGGTCGGGTCTGCAACAATTCCCAAGTTAGGGTCTTGCCCATTATTTTGGTTCCCTCCCCGGTTTATGATTTGGTTTTGTGGGATATTCTCCATTGTATCGAACTCAACATCTAAATTTAGAGTATTAGGAAGATTTGGATATAAAGGAAATAGACTTCTTTTAGTTCTTGACTCCCCAGCCCTAGGATTATCCACCCTAACAAATCTGTTTGAGTTTTCGCGGGTGTAGGCGGGCATGCGCCAAAAGAAAAAAAAAATCGAGAAAGGGAAAAGATAAGAGAACTGGGATGAGAATAGAAGAATTTGGGTAAGAAAAGAAGGTTTTTGGTCTAAGGAACTTACTTGGTCCCCGGAAACGGCGCCAAAATTTGGTTGTGCCCAAATTTACCCTACTGGTAAAAGCAGTCGATGTAGTACATGTAGGGGTCGAATCCACAGGGACCGAAGAAGTAACCTTGAGAAGCTATGATTTGGTGAAGGATGGGCTATGAAGTAGCCAACTTTGGGTTTGATTTTGGATGGTTTAAAGAACAATAAAAAAAATAATTGAATTCAATTCAAAGAAAATGGGTTGATCTTAGGATTATGCTCGGGGTGGATTGAATGAATTTTACTTCTTTAGACAATTTTGGTTTTATTAATTCTTGATGAATCCATTCTTCAAAAATAACACTACCTTCATCATTTTCTGGTTTGGTGCTTACTGAACACAATTACTAATCCCCTATATAATTAGAGAACCAAATTCATGATCTCTATGAGGTATATGGTCATTTAGTAATTGAATTTAGTTTTCTCAAACACAGTAAAGATGAAGAGTAGAAATTACTGAAGAATGGATGTCTTAAATTAATTATCCAATTAACAAGAATTCGTTCATAAAATAACATTCAATCCAGCCTTTGAATCATCCTAAGATCAACCCATTAAAGGGTTATCCCTCCATTGATGGTATACTCTCAATGGTGGGAAGAAGATTACTAAAAAAAATTGGATTGAAGAAATTAAAACCGCGGAAATAACGAGCAATCCTCCGTGTGTGTGAATGAAATTCACACCTATGTGTGAACTAATTCACAACAACACAGATATATCAATGTGATTTGTGATAATAAAGTTTTAATAAATGAAATGGAAAATATATAAGAGAAATAAGTTTATTAAGAACTTAAAGATACAAAAAAAGAAACTTACATGGAAATGGAAAACATTACAAAGGAAATTTGGAAGCATAACCTTACAATGAAACAAGAAACAAAAGATGATAATAAAAATATATCCACCCTATTCCCTTCACCACTAGCTCCTTATATAGGCATATTAGTAGCCTTAGATCCACCTCCACAATCAATTCACCCCCAACAATTAATAGAGTCAAAAGGAGGGTGAATAATCAAAAGGAAATTGATGTTTTGAAGTTGACCCGGAAAACTGTCCAGATTCGTCCACCATATTGACGTGTAAATTTTTAATTGAATAATGCCGAATCTGGAGGGGTTGTATAAGACAAATATCTTCTTCCATATGTACTCTATGAGCTTTAAAAATTTCAGGAAATGTGGCTCAGCCATTTGGATGTTATGGTCGAAATTGTGGGACGTATTTTTGTGCATTAATGTCGGGTCCACCATTTAAATCTCAACTTCAGACCCCTTTATCATAATGAAAACATTAGAATTAGCTCCGTCCAAAGTTTAATAAAATGATCCTAATATTTTTATCTTTCTACTGTATAAATTTGAGCTTAATTGGGATTTTTTTGTGGGCCCCACATTTGTTTGATGGGCCTTAGGCCCATTATGCTTTTTCCAGCAAGTTTCTGCCTTCAGGTGAAAAAATATCCATCTTCACTTGTGATTAATCCATAAGAACTAAAAGAAAAAATGTTCCACATAAAGTGATGAATCATATACCAAAATATCAAATTAAAACGATGAATATTGTAATTTCCACAAGAAAATTATTGAGTGGGCCCAAATTGACACTTTAAGCGTGAATTGCACAATGATGGGAAATGCAGTTCAATTTCTGAATTGGACTAAAATTGATGTTTATGAAATTTTAAACACATTAATATTAAGATATTAACAATGAATATTAGCCACTTTCAGTGACTAATCACCATCCAAATCTTAGTATTACAAGTTGAATTCCCCCAAACCACTAGAGGTAGGTCTATGAATTTGTCAACATAAATTAATGGATTTAATTAAAAAGAGCTGAAATAAAATCCAACCAAGTGAAAGACGTTTACAATCTCCTAAGAATAAATTCATCCCCTGTCACGTAATCGGGTTCTCCATAGTGTAGGTGTACTTAACCAAAATCACTTGGCCTGACACACCAAGGGTAGTTCTTTAATAGAGCAGTCTCCATTCAAAATAACAATCTTGATACCCATAACAGGTATCAGGGAAGAATCACTATCTACCCAATCAAGTGCATGGTGTCTCCCCATTTTCAGTAAAAAAACTTCTAGACTAGCACCTATGAACAATTGGTCATAGAGGTTCACTAAGTTGACACCACCCTTAAATTATACTTGACATAAAAGAAAGATGTGTGGAATTTATCATTGATCAAATTCAAGAAACATCCCACAATCCTAAAAAGAATTAACCCCCCAAAAACAACTGCTCACATGTTCATACCACAGAGTCCTTTTCCAAATAATACCATTCACCTTTCCATGGATGCACTGCTCTGATCTCCTCATCGTCTGTGGCCCTATTTCATGAAGACTGGAGGCCACTCCATGAATCTTGGTTTAATAATAAATGAATCTAAATGGATTATAGGCTCCACTATGAACCATATCAAGGAGAGATCCAATTTAGAACACTATAACTTCACAAAGACACTCGTCATCTCTGGTATATGGGTTGATTAATACACCATATCCTTACCAAGAGTTAACCGTAAGTCTCCCTTATGAAGCATTCCAGAATTCCTCGACATTCATAGGGAAGAAAAGTATTATTCTTGCACACATCACATAAAACCATGCTCACCAACTAAGGGAAATATAACTTAACATCCACAGGGTTGGATACAATTTCTATATTTGAGGGGTCCTAATCACTATCATAAATAGAACCTTCCCCATAAACACAATCACCAGCACATCATGACACCCACAAAGTGTAACCAATTAATAATGAGGTGGGTACTATCAAAACTCTTCTTTTTCATGAAGGGGTTTACAAAAAACCACTTTCCCCAGTATAGATAAACCCACTCCACCAGAAGGATGAGGAAAAAACACTCAACATTAATAGAATATTCATGTATAACAAGGTCTAGCTTGAGGTTTCACGAGAATATCAAACCCTCATACATATGACACTTGGTGAAAAATAAATTCTAGTTCCAAACATCATAAGGACCCATGGGGAATCATAAAAAAGTCATACTTTAGTTCAAATCTTCTGTTAACTAAGTATAAGAATCCACTACGTGTGTTATTTCGTGACATAGATTGTTAGAACTCTATGTTAGTTAGAATCAAATACAAGGGTGGTGATCATGGGGAAGAATATAAACATCACCCTAATGAAAACTACTCTCACAAAACCTATCCACCAAAAATAAACCTAAAAGAAGAAGTGGGAGACTTACCTAGAGTACATCGCACCCGCGATGGAGGTAGAGAAGAAGCGTCGAGTAGTCAGGGAGCCTTTTGCGCTACTTCGGGAGGGGAAGGCGTGACCGCGAGGGGGAGGTGCATGGGAGGAGCCGCCACCATTTCGTGAGGAGTAGGGTCCAGCAGAGAGGAGGAAATAGGGTTTGTGGGGAGGAGGATCCGCAGAAGGGGTTCGAGGGGGAGGATAAAGAGTAGGGCTAGTGGTGGATGTTTGGAAAATAGAATATTGGGGGGAGGGGAGTTGTCGCAAGGATACAACACCGTGAGGGCTTGAGGGAACGATAAACAGAGGACATTGTACACCGGATTTTATAAAATATGGGAATGTGGTTTTATCAGGGATAAAAAAGCACTGATAAAGGCTTCCTTTATCAGCGCTAAAATTTTAGCACTGATAAAGGAATTATTTATCAGTACTTTTTTAGCACTTATAAAGCATACTCTTTATAAGCACTGATAAAGGGATTCTTTATGAGCGCTTTTCTAGTGCTGATAATGAAGCCCTTTATCAGCGCTAGAAAAGAACTGATAAAGAATTCCATTATCAGCACTAAAATTTTAGCGCTCATAAAGGGTTCCTTTATCAATTATTTTTTCTTAGTGCTGATAAAAGGTGGCGCTTCCCATACCCGTTTTTGTAGTAGTGAGGCATTTTTCAGAAAAAAGCTATATTTTTTTCTAAAAAGTGGTTTCATTACATTTTTCATACATATTTGAAAATTAATTTCTACTACTTATAGGTATTGAATTTTATAAAAATAGATTCCATATTTGGAATCATTAGGTTCAAATATAGTAAATTGGCCCTTTTTATTTATGGTCTGTATAAATAGTAATTGTGGTAAAATTTATCACCTTGGTAAAGAGTAAATATGGTTAATATAGGTTATAGCTAAGTGATAAGGCCATAATTTTTCATCCTAATTATTATTGGATGAATTTAATTATAAAATTATCATATTAGGCTTGAAATCTATTTTATGAATTGGCATTTTTCCATGAAAATGAAATATTTAATATTTAAAGCAAAGAAAGTTATAAAATTTCACTCTCTTGGTTTTAAATATCTTATATATGTCCACGTAGGGAAAATTATGAACGAATATAAATATCTATTTTGAGATTAATTAAATTATTTTCATGACATAAATTTATTTAAAATTTTTAAAAATTATATATTTACCTTAAATGCTTGTGAAACGCTAATATAATATTATTTAACTAATATAAAAATAAAATATGTGATTTTAAAAATATTAAAAGTGGCATAATTTGAATGATTTTATATGTGTCATGAATTTAATAAGTCTATATGAAATATTAGGGAGTTTTTAAATCATTATATTTGAATTCACCATTTTTTTGATGTATTTAATGTCAAATTAAATTAATAGTGATAAAAATGACATTAATGATATTTTATAATAGCTAATTTTTCATTAAATGATATAAAATTTACAAAAAATATTAGATTTAGAAAAATGAATTGGATATGGTTTTAAAAATAAACCATAATCCATTTATGGGTCTTTTCTGTTTTATAGTAATATTATTAACCCTTAAAGGGTACAAAACTTTAATGCTGTAGTAATTTTCAAAAGGTTTGATGAAGGGTTTAAACAAAAATATAAATGTAAAAATATGATCAAAACATATCTAAATTTTATTGTATGAGGTAATTTATAATCATACTCATCTTATCTTATAATATTATCAATTTGGATCCATTTTAACATCAAAATTAGTTTATATTAATTAAATATTTTAAGAAATTCAAAAGATTCTCATCCCCTCAATTATAATAGGGAACCCCACTTTTCACTTCTTCACGCCACTTTGAGCCTTCTAGATTGACCAAAATTTACCAAGTTCTCTTATAAAATTATCTAGATCCATTATATAGGTGATAGTCTCCCCAAAATACCAATCCTAGGATCCTTAAGAGGATATCCAAAGGATTTGTTTCCAAGAACAGGTAACTGCCTTAACTGATGAATTTATTTTTAATTATTATGTATCCACATAGAGAAACAATTCATTCTTTATTACCATATTTTATGGATGATTATTATGACAGTTTTAAAGGTTATATATTATATTTTTTACATGATTATACCTCTATAATGATAATATCATATCTAACTTATTGATTTAAAAAATGTTATAAAATGATAATGTCACTCGTGTGTTCATGTGGACTACCACCTCCACGGAGTGATATGATTCGTTTTTCATTTAAATTTTACTTGGATAGTAATAGGATGTATTTAATGAATATGTATGATATATATTATATAATAATAATTTTTTAATTTGGGTTATAATTATTTTTCTTTCTTTCATTTCATCCATTGAAAAATGAAAATAGCGTTCATGTGTACGTACGGCCTACCATCTCCATGAACAATGTAATTCATTTTTCTATAACTAATTTTATGAATAAATATAAACATGTATATAATTAATATATTTTATATTAATATAATTATTAAAATTATGTATATTATTAAATCATATCAAATTATAAGGAACAAAACTATTGAACCAAAACATACATGAAAAAATGAAAATGACATCACCCAGAACAATGATTTTAATAAATAATTGTAAACAAATGGGTGATAAAAGGTTATAAGTAAATCATATATAGTATTTTATATATGATTATTATTATTTAATATATTTATAATAACATTTTATTTATTATAAAGGAGTTTTCAATGCGTGCAAAGGAAGTCGGACTTAAGGTAATGGATTTTCTTCACACTTTTATTTCTATAAGACACATGACTTATACAACACTTATTGCTTTTGTGTGGTGTATATACTAACCATGAATGTATTTTATGATTATTCTCATGAAATTTATGGTATATTAATATCCATCTAAGTTTATTTCATTCATATGTCTTATGATTCAAAATTTACCAAAGTGTTAAAGTTTTTATGGTACAATCTCATTGTTACCAGGGTTATTTATGAATTTTCTTCTAATGATAAAATATTATGATATATATCTCAATAAACCCATTAATTTTATTCTAATTTGATTATTTATTTGAAACAAATTTTTTCCATTCATTTTACTCACCTTAAGTGCTCAAGATACCAAAATATTTTTTTAAATAAAATCGACATCATTTCTCTCTTTAGTCAAAAAAAACTTTTTATTCTGTATCCATGTTTTCAAAAATGTTTTAAAAAGGATTTTAATATTATAATATGTTTTTTTTAAAGTAATTTTTACCCATTTTTTACTTTTTAGTAAATTTTTTGAAAGGAATCTTCTTATTTTTTTCCAAATGAGTTACTTTTTTACTTTTTACTAAAAATGTGAAAGGAATATTTTCTTTTAACTTATACAAATTG
Organism: Viscum album; assembly: GCA_963277665.1. Taxonomy (NCBI): domain Eukaryota; kingdom Viridiplantae; phylum Streptophyta; class Magnoliopsida; order Santalales; family Viscaceae; genus Viscum; species Viscum album. The sequence continues at coordinate 1,376,978,450 of OY728120.1, read as the reverse complement.
AATAGAATTTTCCCACCATCAAGACCACTAAATTTTTTGAATATTTAATTAAAATTTTCATGTTTATTTTCAAAAAAAATGTTTTCCATAAAATTTTTGAAATTTTTTAGATTTCAAAGAAGTTATTTCAAAATGGAAAGGTTATTTTTCTCAAAAAAAATGTTTGAAGTGATATTTCAAAATCATTTTCCTTATAAGATGACATAATTTTATGTTAATTAAAATTTAAAGGGGTTATGATCCTATAATACATCCTTATTCTTTCTCTATATGGTTTATGATTATGATGAAAAGATATTTATGAAACCCATTTCTTTTCCATGAGTTATGCTATGATAAAATATTTATGAAACCCATTTCATTTCATGTGTTTTGACATGAAAAATGTTTTTATGATCTTGTGGCACACATATGTATGATTTTCATTATGTAATTAGTGGGACCTATATCTCTCTCCAATCCATTAGGTAAATATGGATAACTCATCAGGTAAATATGTAATGCGTGAACCTGGTTTCATGTTCACAATTTTATGTGTGGACCTAGTTTTCATGTCCATATGGTTATGCATGGACTTGGTTTTCATGTCCATGATATTATGCATGGACCTAGTTTCATGTTAATAAGTTTATTTGAGGGCCTCTTTTCATGTCACTAACTTAATGAGTGAAGTTGTTTCTTTTTATAAATTTTCACAAAGTTATAAGTGTATATGTATGACACAATTCTATGTATTATTATAATGTTATTCTCTCATGGGTAATTTTATTTGATTATTTTATAATTCATATAATATGAGATATAAATATTTATTCCATGAATCAAGATTATGTCTATGTTATGTTATGGTGATGATTTAAAATGATTACCTCTTTTTATCACACCCTTATGCTCATATTATGCTTATGTGATTATTAATATATCCTTGTTTACCCTTACTGAGCATCTAATCTCACCCTTTATTATATTTCCTTTCCCTAGTTTATTAATGAAGTTTTTAGAAATTATGTATCTAAGAAGGGTGTTAGTTATGAAGAACATAGTGGAAAATGATGTAGATCATTTTTGAACCAGTTGTTTATGTGTCCAAGTTTCCAAAGGCACTATACCTATACAATTATAGCATGGATAATTTTTTTTAATGGATATTAATCTATTAAGATGTAATGTCTATGTATAAATGGTATGTGTCACTATATATAATTTTGGTGTTATAAATGAACAAGTATTTGGAATATGAACAATTTCCATAATGGGTTATGGAAAGGAAATATTCTAGTGACACATGTTTCATACGAAAGATAAAACCAAAGTGAGATGGTTTTATGATCACCAAGTCAAGGTGATATATTATTAAATAATAATAATGAATCTTCATCATATAGGGAAATATTAAATAGAAATAATCTATGTTTTAAAATTAAAATATGAATTAAGAAAAAAGGATTCCATGTACCTAAATCAGTTCGGTATTTTAGTGGTTTCTCTAAATTATGTGTAGTCATTGGTGAGTATTCAAGAGAAACTATATAGGTATGGTACAAGTGTGGTACCAATAAGGCTTTATTGGTTATACCAATTCTTCATGCTTAAATCCATTATAATTCTACATGTCATATCTATATTATATGATCATTATATTGGAATTTTATGTAAGTACGCCTTTTATGGAAAGTATATATGTGGTACTGTAAGATCCCATATTTTCAAGGTATGTCCCTCTAGAGTTTTTGTTGAACAATTTTTCATTGGGTTTTATTTTTTTTCTTTAAAAATTGTTGGTTGAGCCTTTTCTTTGAGCATAGAGATATTTTTTCAGAGAAAATTACCTAAAGTTTGGGAATGTATGTTTTTCTGAATAAAAAAAAGTTTGGGTATAAATGTAAAAAAGTATTAAAAGGATGTACTTTAAAGTCTTGGGTTGACCTAAGGCCTTTTTCTAAGTGTTTCTACAGAATATTCCTACATGAAATTTTCACATCGTAAACTGAATATACGACCTAAATCCTTTACCAATCATATTCCATGAACTGTTACAAAGAATGAAAAGTTTACACATCATGAAACCAGTTTGCTTCATGAAAATGGTTGATCATTTTTAATTAAACCTGAGGCGATGTGTTTTTTTGGTGTATCTCATTATTGCTGAAATTCAAATCATAAAAGGGGTTTAGATCATGAAAGTTTTGGTATCAGCTATTTTTTACCACACTGCATGTATGATTTATCTTTCATTCATATTTCAGCCTCCTCTCTTAAACCCCAGGGTGACTCTAGGAATTTTTTTGAGTGATTCCTTCCTTATAGATGTCCAAGTATAGAATTTAATCTTTAGTGAGTTCCTCTACTTTGTTTTTCTCCTTTCTTCTACTATCCTCTGTTATAGCGATGTGATATCTTAACTACTATTGAATCAGGTTTTTAATCTGAAGTTTGTGTGATCTTGGTTTTCCTTATTAATCTCATTTGCCTTCATCCTTAATTGGCATTCCCTTTTGAGGTTGTTGCATTGGTTTCTAGATTAAGGTAGGTGGTCTAGAACAAATCCCTACAGTTTGTTTCGAGTTGTTCAAGTGTGTGAAATATTATGTGATCATGCTGACACAACATGCGTGTTAACTAATAGATTAATGGGTGATGATAATCATGTGTTTTTATCACGAATTGGATCGCTTTGGATCCAACAGTGTTGAGACTTGGATTGCAACCACCTGTAGGCACTACTACAATTTTGGGCTTTGAAGACCCCTGACACGGGAGACCGCCTATAACAGTCGCTGATCTTTGCAAAAAAAAGGGGGCTTCGCCCCCCCCCCCCCAGCCTCCTCCTCGACCTACCCCCCCCCCCCCCCATTGCTGCCCTCCCCATGAACCCTCCCCGTCGTTGCGTGCCCTCGCCGCCCTCCACGCGCCCTCCGCCCTCTTCCCTCCGGCTTCCGGCCGGCCCTCCAGCCATCCTCCTCCCTGCCCTCCATCCCCTCCGGTGTCCCTCCACCCTCTGGCCTCCGGCCTCCGACCTCCTCCCCCTCTGGTCTCTGACCCCTCTGCCCTCCATCCTCCACCTTAGCCCTCTGCCCCCCTCCGGTCTCTGACCCCTCTGCCCTTCATCCTCCACCCTTAGCCCTCTACCCCCCCCCCAACCCCGGACTCCCCCCCCACCCCGGACAACCCCTCGCACCCCATACAGCCCCCCCCCTCGCACCCCTAACAGCCCCCCTGCACCCCGGAAAGCCCCCCCCCCCGCACCCCGGACACCACCCCATACCCCGGAGAGCCACCCCCCCCCTCGCACCACGGACAACCCCCCCCCCCCCAACCCTGAACACCCCCCCCCCCCCGCTGCTCGTCCCCCGTCCCCTCACCGCCTCCTCTCCTCCGTCTTCCCACCGCCGTCTCCGCCCGTCCCCTCCCTCGCCGCACCGCCTTTGGCTCCGGCTCCCCTTCGTTGTCTCTCCTCTCCCTCGCAGCACCACCTTCGGCTCCCCTCCCTTCCAGGTTTTTAGCGTAATCAGGTATGACATGGTAAATTATTATTTTATCAATGGTTCACAAACAATTGATTAGTATTTATTTTAAATATAGTTGATTTGAAAAATGAAAATGTAATAAGTATTGTGTAAATGTTTGTTATACATATATTATTATAGATAAGAGTTGGATTGATCTTCCAAATCGAATATCTAGAGAATATTTCAATGGCATTATGTAGTTTATTGACTTCACCAGAGGATTTTAAAGTGACTATATTAGTTGTCCATGTAGAAAATGTGCTAATAGATATCAATTCACACGAGATATTGTGAGGATCACCTATTCTTTAATGGATTTCTGAAAAATTATAAGAGTTGGACTCGTCATGGAGAAGAATATGTTTGTTGTCAAAATACGGATTCATTTCAGATGGATGTTGATGCAAGGATGAATGATCCAGTGTATGAAATGCTTACTGAAATGGTACGTGGGTTGGATCCTGAAGGAATTGACATCCAGAATCTTGAGACCGTGAGATAAATCTTTGCTCTAGTGCAGATCATGATTTGAGAAGGTTTTATGAATCACTTGATGATGTGAAAACAGAATTATATCCTGGATGTACTTCTTACAATAAATTGTCATTTATCGTGGAGTTTTTACATTTGAATAATTTGAATAATTGGTCAGACACATCATTCGACATGCTTTTGGTGTTATTGAAAAAGGTTCTTCCTGTCGATGCTAAGATTCCCTAGTCATATTACCATGCTCGTAAGCTGACAGAGAACTTAGGTTTTACATATGAGACCATAGATACATGTGCAAACAATTGTATGTTGTTTAGAAAGGAAACTTCCCATTTGGATATTTGTATAGTTTGTGGTGCTTCCAGGTGGAAAGAGAACAGGGGAAATCAGACTCATCAAAGTCATATTGTGATACAAGGGAAACCGATTACCATAAAAAATGCGTTACTTTCCCCTTAAACCAAGGTTGAAAAGATTTTTTTATGTCATATAAAGTTTCTAATTTAATGAGATGGCATGCAGAAAGAGTTCATGAAAGTGATATGTTAACCCACCCGGTAGACTCTCATGCATGGAAGGATTTTGATAAGAGACATCCCAACTTTACTAAAGATGTTCGTATTGTCCGATTGGGAGTGGCAGTAGATGGTTTCAGTCCATTCAAGTCTATAGTTGGTGCAACTCATAGCACATGGCCCATGGTGTTGGTTTTGTATAATCTTCCTCTATGGCTTTGTATGAAGCAAAAATTTATATTACTTTCTACTCTTATTGATGGACCTAAAAGTATGGGGGATAAGATTGATGTTTACCTTCAGCCATTGATTGATGATTTGAATGAATTTTGAGGCGATGGTGTGATGACTTATGACTGTGAACCGAATCAAATGTTCGAACTGCAGGCTGCTATATTGTGGAAAATCAATGACTTCCTAGCTTATGAAAATTTATCAGGCTGGAGTATGAAAGGGGAAATTTCTTTCCCTTATTGTAATAAAAGTAAAAAATATGTATGGCTTAAAAATTCCAAAAAATGGGCATACATGGGTCACAAATGTTTTCTCCCCCCTCAGTACATGTTCAGAAAGGATAGAGTGGCATTTGATGGTTCTAGAGAGTTCATCCTAGCACCAAAGATCAGGACAGGAGTCAAAATGTTATCGTAGATTGAGGAAGAAAACATCTGCATGGTATATGAAATTCAGGAATTGGTGGCTCCTCCAGTACGTAATATTCGTGTTGCGGGTTGGCAGCACAGTCACAATTTTAAAAAGAAAAGAATTTTTTATAGTCTTCTGTATTGGAAAACTAACATGCTGAGGCATAATTTGGATGTCATACACATTGAAAAAAATGTTTGTGATAACATATTGTGGACCATTTTAGGTGTCAGTGGAAAATCAAAGGATCATGTTAATGAACGTCGTGATTTAGAAGAAATGGGTTTAAGGAAATAGTTGCATTTACAGTTAGCTAAGGGAAACAAGGCATATATGAATGTTGCACAGTATACAATGACTACAAAGGAGAAAGAGACATTTCTTTCCATTTTGGAGATGCTCAAGGTTCCTGATGGTTACTATTCTAATATTTCAAAGTGTGTGAATCTGACGAGCAAGACATTGCAAGGGTTGAAAAGTCATGACAATCACATACTACTTCAGTAGTTGATTCCAATCGCAATTTGTGATTGTTTATCCCCCAATTTTGTTCAGTCGTTGATTGAGATGAGTAATTTTTTTATAAATCTTTGTTTAATAAATAAATGAATGAGTGATTTAAAAATTTTGCAGGACCGAATTGTACTTACGCTTTATCACTTTGAGAAACTCCCCCCCCCCCCTCATTTTTCGATGTTATGGTCCACTTGACAATGCACCTAACTGGTGAAGTAATGGCTGCTGGTCCAGTGCAATTCAGGTGGACGTATCCTATTGAGCGGTATTTGAGTACATTGAAACGATTTATATGCAACAGATCTTTTCTGGAGGCATCAACATCCAATGGTTATTTTATGGATGAGTGTACTACTTTTTGTGCAGAATATCTTACGGATTTTGAAAAAAAATTAGATAATCCCTCTCAGATTCATGATGGTCTAGTTAGAGAAGAAACCACATTTGATATGGACAACATCGAGTGGATACAATCACATCGATATATCTTGTTCAATACTCCATCAGTTGCACCATTAATGCAGTAAGTATCTTATCACTTTTATTGTTTAACTTTTTCATGTTTTGTTTGCATAAGTTGATCATTTAAATATTGCGTTATCATTTGCAAGAAACACATTAATGAGATAAAAGAAGGGATGTATCGTGCGACTGAGTTGCAAATTCAACAATCTCATTATGCGTCATTTCATGATTGGTTCAAGGATTATGTACGTATAAATTGATTTTCATTATGAGTAAAGTATTATACTAATTTCTTTCTGCATATATCAGTATTGAATTTTATAAATTATGTAGGTTCATAAGCTGAGGTAGTTATGGGACCCCACGCTAACTGAAGAATTTATCCAACTGGATGAGGTTCCATCTATAACGGCTCTTCGTTATAAAGCTATTGATGCTAATGGTTTTCGATTTCGCTTTAAAGATGTTGACGACAAACGAGAAACACAAAATAGTGGCATCAGTTGTCCATTTGTCGATTCTAATTATTATTATGGTCAATTGATAGACATCATTAAAGTTTTATACACACATGGGTTGAAGTACATATTGTTAAAGTGTAATTGGGTTGATCCAGTGCGTAGATGTAAAGTCAATCAATATCAGTTTTCATTGGTGAATTTTAACTATATGTTATACAGAAATGAACGAGTTGAGAATGAATCTTTCATTTTGACATCACAAGTGGAACAAGTATTCTTCGTTACTTTGCCTTTGAATCCAAGTTGGAAAGTTGTTGTCAAAATGTCTTGGTGAGGAGTGTTTTTATTTGAAGAAGATGAACCCGAGACTGTTCCGTTTGTTTCCCAACAGCTTGATCAACATACCATAGTTCAACGTGAAGAAGATATTTATTGGGTTAGAGTGGCTGTTGAAGGAGAAACGGTCGATTTTCATGCTTAATGAAAGGTATAATTGTTTTCCTGCTATTTAGTATTAAATTTCCTAGGATATCATAAATTATCTAACCATTTTATAAATCCATTAAGTTTTAATCCTCACTTTTGGAAGTTTATTCGGTTATAAATATTTGGGGTGATTTAACTCTTGGTATATTGATGTTATTGTTGGTGTATCTTCCCTTTGAGGTATTCTTCATCTGGTTCATGTGCTGTTTGAATTTTTATTAATTCAATCTAAAATTTGGCTATACATTGATTGGTTTTGTACATAATTTTTTATATCTGTTTTGTTAACTTTATGATTTTTAAAAATTCATTCACAACTAATTATTCAATTCCTTTTTGTTTGATTAACAATTGTACAAGTTTGATTTTTTTAAGAACAATCCAATTTATCTTTTAGACACTTTGGATAGTCCCCTTACTAATGTTTTCTATGACTGCAGGCATGTCAAGGGAAGAGGTAGCATATCCACATCATCCATCTGAGGCATCTATGTCTCAGGGTCGAGGTATGTTTGAATGTCATTGTCTCTATTGTTATGTAATTGATAAACATATATATATATATATAACATCTGTCAAATTATATATAAAATTTCAACAGGATCAGACTCGATTGCTTCTTTCTCTCACAAGAGAGGCCCCAGTCGTGGCATTTTATCATGGAATTCTGACACGGTGATTGATGTTTCCTTTGATGAGGTATTTCATCCTGTGGGAATGAATTCCCCTGCATTTATTTGTCAGCTGGGTCATATCATATGTGACCCACATCGATTTCCATTGACCACACGTGACTGGGCTTCTATCCCTTAGGATACATTAGATCGTCTTTGGAAGGAGGTTCATGTAAGAAGACCATTTTACTTTATTCTCTATGTATAAACAATACTAATATGTGTGATTTTTTTCTTTAATAGAAAAAATTGAAAGTATGACCCGATGATTTTCGGCCCGTGTGTATGAGAAAATGTCATAAGATGTAGAAAGACTATAAAGGAAAAGTGAAGAGGGGCCACTGGGTACCAAATGTGGGTGCCCCAGACATTCTGGAAAAAGTCCTGAGAGGTTTCCTCCCGGCTCAGTGGCATGACTTAGTTGTATATTGGTCTACTGAGGGAATTGCAGTTTGTATATTTATTTTGGTATATATATTTTCAAGAATGTGTGATTTTTTTGAAATTTGAATGAATTGAATGTAGGAGGTGTCAGCGCGCCATTCTGAGAATCAAGCGTTGCAGGGACCACCTCACAGGATCGGGACTCGTCACGTGTCTCAGATCCGACATGAGGTATTTATTATTCATTTTTTAATTTATTAATTAATATGGTTTTGTGTTTATATTCTATTCATATACAGTTGTGGGAGAAAGTTGCACCGACTGATAAAATGTCGGTGTGGATGAGGACTCGTGATCGCAATGATCCAGAGGCTGCAGCATTGATAGTAAGTGCTTGTACTTACCAATACTTACATAAATCTATATATTAACATATATATGTATATATATTTAAATATTTCACAGGCTCAATTTGAAGCTGAGTTAGAAAATCTTCCAGAGGACCAGCGACAGCTTCCCATGTGAAGGGATGAGATCTTTCATCACATTATTGGCCGGGATGGGCATGGATATAGTTTGACCTATGGAATAGGGATTCCTCATTCTGTAGTTTCACGCACTGCGGTTGTTGGTCCTGTTGTTGCTCATATGACATAGTAGTTGTCATATTTCAAGGCACGGTTGGGCGGTTCTGAGGTGGTAAATGCGCAATTGACCGCTGAGGTTAGAGAACTCCGGGAATATGTGCGTCCAGGTGATGGTGTAGGGGATCATACAACGCAGGTTTATACTGTATTTATTTATTTAATTTATATTATTTTTTTATGAAAATATTCATAATGTTTATTTTTTGTAGGCCTCTGGCCCACCGGATAGAGGTAGCAGTCATGACCACACATGACGCATCATATTCATGAGGTGTGTTTCTGTTTTTACTGGTGGGGTTGTTATTGATGTTTATGTTGATTTTCTAGTGAGATTTTTTGTGATTTGGGGGTATCATGTGTGTTTTGGCCTGATGCAATGTTTGTGTGCATGAATTGAGAAGTAACCATGAAACTGATTAATGATTTGAATATTTTTTGTTCATTTAATTCTTTAATGTTTTAAATTGCATGTTCTATAATAGTTTTGAAAAAACCATGTGATTCCTAATATAAACCATGAAACTTGTTTTTGATGACTGAGCTCAGGTTCCCTATTTGTAGTCCCCAAACAGCCCCCCGCACCCCCGAACAGCGGACAGGCCCCCCCACCCCCCAGACAGCCCCCCCCCCCCCCCGGACAGCCCCCCACCACCGGACAGCACCCCCCACCCCAGACAGCCCCCCCCCCCCATACCCCCGGACAGCCCGCCCCACCCCCGGAATCCTGGTGAATCTCAAGCATCATGCATAAACAGAAATAAAAATAAAACAATGGTTGTAGAATCATCCACAACTGACCTCGACATCTTATCCCAACCAGGATTCCACATCGATTCAGATTATAATGTAACACTCGCAAGCATAACTACCCAAACACACACACCCACTCAGGATCATTCTATCAATAGGGCACCCACTCGAGTCATTAGTTTATATATGTATGAAGATTCATTCCTCTTGGGATCCTCAAAAATAGTATGCTAGTTGAGAAATCCCTCATGGAATCCTATTGGTTAGAACATAAGAGTAGGTATTCCTTTTTGGATCCTCAATCATAATTAATCACTCAGGCCCATGCCCACCCCCGGACAGCACCCCGCACCCCGGACAGTGCGCCCCAACCCCCGGACAGCACCCTGCACCCCGGACAGCCCCCCCCCCCCCTGGACAGCCCCCCCGCACCCCGATTAGCCCGCCCCACCCCCGGACAGCCCCCCACCCCCGGATAGCACCCCCCACCCTGAACACCCCCCACCCACCCCGGACAACCCCCTGGCACCCCCCGGACAGCCCCCCCCCCCCCCCCCCCCCGCACCCCCCGGACAGCCCCGCCCCACCCCCGGACAGCCCCCCCACCCCCGGATAGCACCCCCCACCCTGAACACCCCCCCCCCACCCACCCCGGAAAACCCCCTGGCACCCCCCGGACAGCCCCCCCGCACCCCCCGGACAGCCCGCCCCACCCCCGGACAGCTCCCCCCCCCCCCCCCCCCACACACACACACCCCCGGACAGCACCCCCCACCCCGGACAGACCCCCCCTCACCCCCGGACAGCCCGCCCCACCCCCGGACAGCCCCCCCCCCCCCCCACCCCCGGACAGCACCCCCCCACCTCGAACATCCCCCCCCCCCACACACAATTGTGCAACTATACAATAGACCAATTGGCCATTAGGCTGTTAGGCCATTAGGTAAATTGGCCAGTTGGCCAATTATTCAGTTTTATATTAGAACAAATGGCCATTAGGCCATTATGCCATTATTCCAATTGTACAACTATACAATAGGCCAATTGACCGTTAGGCCAATTAGTTCGACGTGCTCTAAAAGGGCGCGTTGGGTGGTCAAAACCACCCGAACGAACTAATAATTCCATGAAATAATACGACAACAACGGCAGTGTGAATTATGAAATGTTCAGGCAGACAGCACATCAATCGGAGCTGTCGTTTGACCGCGGTGACCGAAAACGCATTTCTGGAGTCATAAAAGACCAAAACGGCGTGTCACAATCGAATTCAAAGTAAACGTGCTAATAATGACCTGAAACCACATGAAAATGATATTAATATTATTCATGACATACAGGAGGAGATGGCATCTCCATCGGACGTGCGGTGCGCGCGGTGCGCGCGGTACAGCCGAATGTGTCGTTTTCAGCAGTTCGGCGCGCTCTAAAAGGGCTCGTTGGGTGGTCAAAACCACCCGAACGATCTTGGAATGCCATTAAATCATACAAAAACAACCGAGGTATGAATTTTGAAATTTTTGGGTAGAAGACACGTCAATCGGAGGTGTCGTTTGACCGCGGTGACCAGAAACGCATTTCCGGAGTCATAAAAGACCAAAACGGCATGTCACGGTCTAATTTAGAGAAAACGTTCTCCGAATGACTTGAAACCACACAAAAATTATAGGAATGTTATTCATTAAATGTAGGAGGAGATGACATGTCCATCGGACATGCGGTGCGCACGATACGACCGAATGTGTCGTTTTCAGCAGTTCAGCGCGCTCTAAAAGGGCGTGTTGGGTGGTCAAAACCACCCGAACGGCCTCAAAATGCCATGAAATCATACAAAAACAACCACGGTGTGAATTTTGAAATGGCCGAGTAGACGGTACATCAATTGGAGGTTTTGTTTGACCGTGGTGATGGGAAACACGTTTCCGGAGTCATAAAAGACCAAAATGGCGTGACACGGTCGAATTCAGATAAAACGTGCTCCGAATGACCTGAAACCACACGAAAACAATAGGAATGTTATTCGTGACATGCAGGAGGAGACGACATGTCCATCGGACGTGCGGTGCGCGCGGTACGACCGAATGTGTCGTTTTCAGCAGTTCGGCGCACTCTAAAAGGGCGTGTTGGGTGGTCAAAACCACCCGAACGATCTCGGAATGCCATGAAATCATACTACAAAAATAGAGGTGTGAATTTTAAAATGTTCGGGCAGATGGAACTTCAATCGGAGGTGCCATTTGACCGCGGTGACCGGAAATGCGTTTCTGGAGTCATAAAAGACCAAAAAGGCGTGTCACGGTAAAATTCAGAGAAAACGTACTCCGAATGACCTGAAACCACACGAAAACGATAGGAATATTATTTTTGACATGCAGGAAGAGACAGCATGTCCATCGGACATGCGGTGCAGGCGGTACGACCGAATGTGTCATTTTCAGCAGTTCGGCGCGCTCTAAAAGGGTGTGTTGGGTGGTCAAAACCACCCGAACGACCTCATAATCCCATGAAATCATACAAAAACAACAATGGTGTGAATTTTAAAATGTTCAGGTAGACAGCACGTCAATCGAAGGTGTCGTTTGACCGCGGTGATCGGAAACGCGTTTCCGGAGTCATAAAAGACCAAAACGGCGTGTCACGGCCGAATTCCAAGAAAATGTGCTCCGAAAGACCTGAAACCACATTAAAATGATAGGAATGTTATTTGTGACATGAATGATGAGACGGCATGTCCATCGGACATGCGGTGCGCGCGGTACGACCGAATGTGTCATTTTCAGCAGTTCGGCGCGCTCTAAAAGGGCGCATTGGGTGGTCAAAACCACCCGAACGACCTAGTAATGAAATGAAATCATACGAAAAAAACCGCGGTGTGAATTGTAAAATGGTCAGGCAAACGGAACGTCAATCAGAGGTGTCGTTTGACCGCGGTGACTGGAAACGCGTTTCTGGGGTCATAAAAGACCAAAACGGTGTGTCACGGTCGAATTCAAAGAAAACGTGATCTAAATGACCTTAAACCACACGAAAACGATATAAATATTATTCGTGACATGCAGTAGGAGATGGCATGTCCATCGGACATGCGGTGCGCACGGTACGACCGAATGTGTCATTTTCAGCAGTTCGATGCGCTCTAAAAGGGCGCGTTGGGTGGTCAAAACCACCCGAACGACCTCAGAATGCCATGAAATCATACAACAACAACAACGGAGTGAATTTTGAAATGGTTGGGCAAACGAAACGTCAATCAGAGGTTCCATTTGACCGCAGTGACCGGAAACGCGTTTTCGGAGTCATAAAAGACCAAAACGACGTGTCACGGTCGAATTCCAAGAAAACGTGCTCCGAATGACCTGAAACCACACAAAAAAGATAGTAATATTATTCTTGACATGTAGGAAGAGACGTCATGTCCATCTAATGTGCGGTGCGTGTGGTACGACCGAATGTGTCATTTTCAGCAGTTCGACGCGCTCTAAAAGGGCGCGTTGGGTGGTCAAAACCACCCGAACGACCTCATAATCCCATGAAATCATACGAAAAAAACCGCGGTGTGAATTGAGAAATGTTCAGGCAGACGGCACATCAATTGGAGGTGTCGTTTGACTACGGTGATCGAAAACGCGTTTCGGGAGTCATAAAAGACCAAAACGGCGTGTCACAATCGAATTCAGATCAAACGTGCTCCGAATGACCTGAAACCACATGAAAATGGTAGTAATATTATTTGTGACATGCATGAGGAGACGGAATGTCCATCAGACATGTGGTGCATGCGGTACGACTGAATGTGTCATTTTCAGCAGTTTGGCGCACTTTAAAAGGGCGTGTTGGGTGGTCAAAACCACCTGAACAACCTCAGAATTCCATGAAATAATACAAAAATAATCGTGGTGTGAAATTTGAAATGGTCGGGCAGACAGTACGTCAATCGGAGGTGTCGTTTGACCACGGTGACTGGAAATGCGTTTCCGGAGTCATAAAAGACCAAAACGGCGTGTCATGGTCAAATTCAGAGAAAACGTGCTCCGAATGACCTGAAACCACCCGAAAACGATAGGAATATTATTCCTGACATGCAGGAGGAGATGGAACTTCCATCGAACGTGCGGTGCGTGCAGTACAACCGAATGTGTCCTTTTCAGCAGTTCGACGTGCTCTAAAAGGGTGTGTTGGGTGGTCAAAACCACCCGAACGACCTCAGAATCCCATGAAATCATACGATAACAATCGCAGTCTGAATTTTGAAATGTTCGGGCAGATGGAACATCAATTGGAGGTTCCGTTTGACCGCGGTGACCGAAAACGTGTTTCCGGAGTCATAAAAGACCAAAACGGCGTGTCACGGTCAAATTCAGAGCAAACGTGCTCTGAATGACCTGAAACCACACGAAAACAATAGGAATATTATTCGTGACATTTAGGAGGAGACGGAACGTCCATCGGATGTGCGGTGCGCACGGTATGACCGAATGTGTCATTTTCAGCAGTTCGGCGCGCTCTAAAAGGGTGTGTTGGGTGGTAAAAACCACCCAAACGACCTCAGAATCCCATGAAATCGTACAAAAACAATAGCGGTGTGAATTGTGAAATGTTCGGGCAGACAGAACGTCAATTGGAGGTGCCGTTTGACCACGGTTTCCAAAAACGAGTTTCTGGAGTCAAAAAAGACCAAAACGGTGTGTCACGGTCGAATTCAGAGAAAATGTGCTCCAAATGACCTGAAACCACACGAAAATGATAGGAATATTATTCGTGACATGCAGGAGGAGATGGAACGTCCATCAGATGTGTGGTGCATGCGGTATGACCGAATATGTCGTTTTCAGCAGTTCGGCCCGCTCTAAAAGGGCGCGTTGGGTGTTCAAAACTACCCGAACGACCTCAGAATCCCATGAAATCATAATACAACAACTGTAGTGTAAATTTTGAATTTTCCGGGTAGACAACATGTCAATCAAAGGTGTCGTTTGACCACGGTGACCGGAAACACGTTTCCGGAGTCATAAAAGACCAAAACAGCGTGTCACGGTCGAATTCAGAGAAAACGTGCTCTGAATGACCTGAAACCACAAAAAAATATAGGAATACTATTCGTGACATGCAGGAGGAGACGTCATGTCCATCAGACGTGTGGTGGGCGCGGTACGACTGAATATGTCGTTTTCAGCAGTTCGGCACGCTCTAAAAGGGCGCGTTGGGTGGTCAAAACCACCTGAACGACCTTGGAATGCCATGATGTCATACGACAACAACTTTGGTGTGAATTTTGAAATGGTCGGGCAGAAGGCACATCAATCGTAGGTGTCGTTTGATCGTGGTGACTGGAAACGTTTTTTCGGAGTCATAAAAGACCAAAACGGCGTGTCACGGTCGAATTCAAAGAAAACGTGCTCTGAATAACCTGAAACCACACGAAAACAATAGGAATATTATTTGTGACATGCAGGAGGAGATGGAATGTACCTCGGACGTGCGGTGCATGTAGAAAACATTCCTTTTTAGACAACAAAACACTTTCAGAAACTAAAGCAAAGACTCCAAAACAAGAAAAAAAATAAAAAATGATAACATTTCTTAAATTGGGGGTTTTAAATTATTATAGCACCCATGAGATGTCAGATTTCATTTTATTATATGTATATAATAACTGAATAAATATGTCAAATTTATGTTTGTTTTGTTTAGTTGTTTTCTTTGTATCTTATTGTAGGTTTCTAAAGCAGATGGTTGTGGATCGTTGAAGCACATCTATCATTTATTGTTTATGATGATCTTGATGTTTATGGTGTGTGAATCTTTTTTCCATTTTTTATGATTTATATGCTGTTTTTTTTATTCTGTACCATGAAATTTTTAAAAAAGAAATATATTTCCAGTTTAGCGACTGACATTGGCGATCGTTGTAGGCCGGCATTTCGGCGACCTTCAGCGACCGCCAATGGCAGTCCCTGTAGGTCGGCATTTCGGCCGGCCTCAGCGACCGCCAGTGGCGGTCCCTGTAGTCTGACATTCAGCCAGCTTCAGCGACTGCCAGGAGGTCGCTGTAGGCCGGCATTTCGGCCAGCTTCAGCGACTGCCAATGTCGGTCGCTGTAGGCCAACAGCATCGGGCCTAAAGCGACCGCCATTGGGGGTCATTGTGAGGTCTCTATAGGCCTATAGCGACCGCCAATGGCGGTCGCTATAGGACAAATTTTTAGTAGTGAGGGTGAGACAACCCTTGAACAATAGTAAACTGGTCATTAGCTTAAAACATAAATTAGCATGACTTGACACCTTAGGTGATTACTTATGATTGGATCACTTTGGAAAATGTCTTAATTTTTTATTGAAATGACTGGTGTTACTTTGATATGATATGGCTTTGTACACTGGAATCTTAATGTTCTAAGACATAACTTGATGAATGAAAGGGAATTGAAAGATAAAAGGTAATAGGTTGAATTGACCATTGTGGTTTATGATGTAATGTTTCATTCTTCTTTCCATTATTTCTTGTGTTGTATCTTATGTTGTAATGATTATAGGGATTATCCTTATTATGTTGTAATGATTATAGGGCTTGGCATAGTTATGATATAATGCTTATAGGGATTTTCCCAATTATAATGTAATTTTTATAGGTTTTGGCCTGGTTATGCTGAAATGATTATATAGAGGGCTTGGACCAGTTATTCTAAAATGCTTATATAGAGGTCTTGGGCCAGTTATGCTATAATCCTTATAGGGATTGGTCCAGTTATGTTGAAATGATTATAAAGAGGTATTTTCCCAATTATGTGATTATGCCATGGACTTGTGGTTATGATTGGCATGCTAATCCTACTTGCTCAGAGATATTCCGATATGGTGAAAAAGTAGTTTGATCATTATATTGTATTAATTGATTAATTAATACTCTTGATTATTACTTTATTGCACTTACTTATTATCTGACTAGTTTTTTTAGGCATAATGGTTTCGACCTACTGAGTTATGCTCGCACCCTATTCAAGCTTTCATTTGGTACCCAAGAATATTACATGAATGTAGGTTTGGATAAGGGAAAAGGACCTTGTTGTTGATTATTTCTTACTACATGGGTTAGATCTTGAATATGGGACAAACATGGGGATCGGGATTGGGGACTTTGGTTTCATTTTTGAGTTTTTTTCATTTATCTATTTTACATTCATCTTGAAACTTAGGTACATTTCAGTCTATCCTTACATTATTTATCATATTATTGGTTTGATCATCAACTTTCACTATTTGGTTTATCTGTTATTGATGTATTGTTTCCTCTATTTCCATTACTTTGATATTATTTTAGCTGTTATTATAGTTTTATACTAGGGGGTATAGTATTATCACTATGTTTTTACACCCCCTCTACTTGTTGGCAACCTATGGCATATGGGAGGCATTCTTGAGGTCTAGTAACCAACCTGGTTTGGCCACATGAAAGGGTGTCAGGCCGAGGGATATTACAGTCATGACCAGACAGGGTTAGTGACATAAAATAATTCTAGTATGTTATACAAGTTTCACAAATCCATTTATATATAGAAGCGAGCAAAATGATCATTGAATATTCATTTGGAGGAATATATTTCCATGTGTCTATAATAGGTTAGTAGGAGAACCATAGTTTTCCATGTAGTATATGTTGATAACATATAAAAATAGTTATTAGTATTACCATTAGTAAGACTAGGATTGAAAGAATCTCTATAAATATTAACTTAAATTAACAACATAAGTTCTATGGAACCTGATCTATTAAGGTAGGTATATGGGTTCCTTAGACAAAGTCAAAGTATATATATTGATAAGGTATTGAAAAATACATTTTAGAAAAATTAAAGAGGGAATTTTTTTCCAATTTCACATGGAATAAATCTCTCCAAGAATACATGCTTGAGATATATGAGGAGATTAAAATATTTAGTATAACTTGATATGCTTTAGTGATGGATCTATCACATATGTAATGCTATGTATGAGGTATGATATTTCTAACACATTCATTGTGGTAGGAAAATATCATATAAATCTAGGAGAACTGTATGGGAAATAGACAAGACTATCTAATAGTACTTGAGAAAGTATAAAGGATATGTACCTTATACTTGGGGAGGAAGGAACACTAGTTATAAAAGGGACAAAAATAGTCTTCCTTTTTGATCATTTGATTCAATATCATAGTTAGGATATGTAAATGATAAAGAGTAACTCATTAAATCCTATGGTATCCATACCTATAAATACTAAGTATGTTTTGTCTTTTAATGAATCTAAAGAAACAGTATTAAATATGCAACGATTTGTTCTAGTTTGTGGAATCATACCTATAAAGTAAATTTTTATCATTATAATAAGTTTACGATAGTGGTAATAGCCAATATTTCATGTATATGATAGAGGAAAAAAGGTATATACTTGGGAATATCATCTCTTGATGGATTTTACTCAAATATGTGAAGTCCTAGATAGAAAAGTATCCATACAGGAAGAATTGGCAGGCCCAGTGAATAAATTCATTACTCATCAGAAGCATGATTTTATCATGTGAGAGATAACATTTTGATGGTTGGGAAGTTTTATCTAGTGCAAGTGGGAGTGTTTTGAAAGTAGGTTCCCTAGACCCAACTTGAGTGGTACTTTTTTATTACCATATCATATATAGAGATAGTTGTGCATGGTGTATTCTTACCATAATAGTGTTGATATTTTTATGCCTACTATTTACATGATAATGTATTTAGATTATTTATCATATAAAAAGTTTATATCAATTCCCAACTATAATGAGACCCTTGATATATTATGATAGTAATCCTAAACATATTTCTTATGGTCTAGATACATCATAATTATAAGAAACAAGTGATGTATGTATATTCAGTGTTGGGGGATCATGAGTATTGAGTCTTTTTTATCATGAAGTTTTCAATTGGGGATATCGAGTAGTAGAGATTATGATGACTGACTTTACAGTAAGAACATCGCATATTTTGGGTTTCATTGGTTGTTCATTCTATGATCATGTGTATTGATCTCTAGAGTTGAGATCGCTATCAATGTGTATCATTTAATCAAATACTTTGATGTAATAGAAAAACATGAAATTTATGTTTTGGTGAGGTTTCTTGCATTGGGTGCATCATTAGTGGTATGCCACTGATTTAATGATCAAGACAATATTTATCGCTTCTGAAAGGAAGAGATATCCCAGTCTTAGTTGACCAGGATGGTACTACCTTTATTAAATACATGTTAATGGTAAAAAAAATCAAGTCTATCCAATAAAGTCCTAAAATAATATAGCAATAAAGGATGATAACACAAATTGTGTGTCCTATTTTATGAGATATCTGGAAGACAAAAAGATTATATTACAAGGTGTGTGTTCATAAGTAATTTTCATTGGTATGACTAAACTTTACCTCCTTAGGGACCTTGATGGGTTTCTAGAATCCCCTACTTGTCTGTGAGTGTTACTCACTACTATTGAGATAAGGGCTTAGAGGGTTACGCACATAGTGTATTCAAAAGCTTGACTAATTCTAATGAATTAGAGTTTAGGATATAGTGGACCCCATGGTGGGGGTTGGGATATTTCTAAGTTTCAACGATCATAAGAAATAAATAAATTTAATATTATTAAAGTTTAGAATAATAAGATTTTATTTTATTTACTCAAGGTATTTTTATTTTTTAATTGAATATGAGGAAAATATTTTATGAACAAATGATTTATTATTCAAGGTATGTTTAATAATTTATGGGAGAATCAAGACAAGTTGATAACTCATATTTTATCATGTAACATATTTTATATGTTATTAGTATGTGATAAAATATTTATATCATTTGTGACATGTATACTAAATCATAAGTTTCATTAAGGACTTATTTATATGGTTAAGTTTATTTAGGGACTGAAGTATTATTTTCTATCCTTGAGAGAGGAAGCAAGGATAATAAGCACTCTAATCCATGAAATTCTTTCTAGATTGAAGGATTAGTGCTCCTGATATTGTAGGTGCATTAAAGGATCAGTTACCCATAATAACATCCATAAATTGATAATCAAATCACAAATAGGCTTTTGAAGTGTGTGTGTGTGTGTGCGCGCGATATGGAGGAAGTCTGGTTTGGTGTCTTCAAGTAACATTCATTAATGAAGAGTGGAGCGTGCCCACTCCTTCAATTGGATGAGGTAATAGGTTGGTTTTATTTTTGTTTATATTTTTAATCACATGGGATAATTGGGTTGTATCAAGTGCCACTTCACCAATGAAAACATTCCTATATCGATCAAGGCATGAAAATTTGAAAAAACCCTACTTTTCTTTTTTCTGCTGCATTCCTTGTACCAACATTATATTCATTGTACTCTCACTTTTTCTCATTGATTTTCATCTAATTGTATAACATTGTATGAATTATTATTTATTGGACTCTTCTCCCTAGGAAAATATGCAATTGTTAGGCCATGCGTGTATTTTTATATAATCAAGGCCATGCGTGTATTTTTATATAATCAAGGCCAAGATTGTTGATTATTTTCTTCATCTCATTGAATGATTCTTGGATCTTAGCTTTACCAAATGCATCATGAAGAAACTCAAAAAGCATGGATATTTCATTTTCATTAATTCTAGTGATACACTTGATATGGTGAAACTTGATTAGAAAAGACATATTCAAATACTTGGGACACCCTTCGTACAATTCTTGTTTTTTTCCTTCAACTAATTCATAAAACTCATTTTTTTTCTCACTGATGTTCTAAGAAATTTTAACCAGTTTAGGATCAACTAAATATTTTTGATCTATTAAAATCATGATCATTGTAAATTTAAATCCAAATGCATCATTTATCAAGTTCCGAACTGAATTTCCCTATAGCTAGTCACTTTGTGTTTCGTTTATAGGATAGTCACGACTTTGAATTTCCATAATATTTGATTCATCATACCAAATACAACGTATATATCAAGTAGGAAATTGTTTCAATATCATGTGTTCATATACCTTGTTTATATCCAACTATTTCTTGAATTTAAAACCAGGATACATACATTTTATTCTACCACTCACTGATTGATTTTCAATTTCATAATAGTAAAAAAAATTCAAACCCTTAGCATATTGAAGTGTGTTTCATGGTAAATTAATCTAAAATTTATCCATACGTAGCATATCTTCTCTCTATACATTCAAAAATAAAGATATAAATTTTTAATCAAAGTATAATCAATTCTTAACTTCACTATGTAAAAAATATTTGAAAAATATATTAATCGGAAATCTTTGTTTAAACTAAAAGATGAAAAATTAATTAAAATGATTAGTAACATACTATAAAATGAATAGAACAAGTCTATGTTACTTCAAAATCAAAAGAAAAAATGATAATTAAGATCCTTAAACATACTACCACAGGTCCGGGCAAGAGATGTGTCGGGTTTTATCAGTGCTAAATAGAAATCGTTGATAAAAGGGGGGATTTTATCAGTACTAGAGAAAAGCGTTGATAAAGCTACCATTTATCAGCGCTAAAAAAAGTACTGATAAAGGTGTACCCTTTATCAATGCTTTTTTTAGTGCTGATAAAGGGTATATTTATTTGCACTATGTTTAGCGCTGATAAAAGTTGTTAATAAAAAATATTATTAATTTATAAAAAATTATTATATTTATATTAAAAAATAATGTTTATTTGTATACATTAAATAAAAAATGCATGTTTATAATTAATATATTTTTTTTAATAATTCAAATATATATATAATAAATTTCATTAAATAGTAAATGTATTTATTATATTTATTATATTTATTATATTTATTATATTTATTATATTTATTATATTTATTATATTTATTATATTTATTATATTTATTATATTTATTATATTTATTATATTTATTATATTTATTATATTTATTATATTTATTATATTTATTATATTTATTATATTTATTATATTTATTATATTTATTATATTTATTATATTTATTATATTTATTATATTTATTATATTTATTATATTTATTATATTTATATGTTTATATGTTTATAATTATATATAAATACTTTTTAAATATATATATATATATACTTTTTATATATGTATATTTATAATTATATTAAATATGTATATTTATAATTATAATTATAAAATAAATATATGTTTCTAATGAATTTGGTCAATTGATGTGTGAATATAATTGACGTTCATATATATGTTATGTATACATCATGAATGTTCATTTATACATTACACTCATTACTATTCATGTTGGCCATATATATGATGACCTGTTTTTTATGATCTATACTTTACTTAGTGTATATGATTCATTCATGTTCCCATGAAGCTACTATGTTCTCATAAATACTTAAAATCGTGATAAATATACTTAAATGATAAATGTATTTATTTTATTTATAATTATAAATATTTATTTATATATAAATACTTTTTAAAATATATTTATAATTATATATATATATATATATATATATATTTAAATGATTATAAAATTACAATAATTTTTTTAAATGATAAATATATTTATCATATTTATAATTATATATGAATACCTTTTAAATATATTTATTTATAATTATAATTATAAATGTGTGTGTGTGTGTGTGTGTGTCTACATATATACATATATTTATATTTATATGTATAAATAATATATATATATATAATTATAAAATTAAAATAAATATATTTATTATATTTATAAGTATAATTATAAATAATTATTTATTTATTTATAGTCGTAAATATAAATATATATATATATATATTTAAATACTTATGAAATTAAAATGAATATATTAATTATATATATTTTTTATAATTTCATAATTATTTAAATAAATATGTATTTGTATTTAAATAATTATAAAATTATAATTAATATATTTATTTTAGTTTCATTGTTATTTAAATATATTTATTTATTTGTAATTATAATTTTATAATTTTATAATTATTTAAATTTAAATATAAATATTTAAATAATCATGAAATTATAAAAAATATATATAATTAATATATTTATTTTAATTTCATATGTATTTAAATATATATATTTATGTATATTTATGACTATATATAATTAATATATTTATTTATAAATATTTGTATATATTTATAAATATATTTATTTAATTATATATATTTATTAAAATAATTATGAAATACTTATGAAATAAATATATATTTATTGCATATATATTTTAATTATAATCATAAATATAAATAAAATTATATATATTTAAATAATTATTAAATTATAATAAATATATAAAAATATTTGCAATTATAATTCTAAATAAATATAGATATATTTAAATAATTATCAATTTATAATAAAGTTATTAATTATTTGTAATTATAAACATAATAAATATATTTATTAAAAATTTATAATTATAAATAAATATATAATTATAAAGAAATATATATTTTTTATATATATAAATATAAATATTTATTTATTTATTTATAGTTATTATTATAAATTATTAAATATTTATTTATTATATTTTTAATTTTATAAATATATATATATAAATATAAATAATTTATTATCATTATAGTTTTATTAGTGCTTTTTAGATAGCACTGATAAATGCTTCCCCCGGTTTTATAAATTAACCCTAACAGTCTATGCCTTCCTTCGCACGGCTCAAGCTCTCGTGGAAGCCTTACCATGTCATTGTCACCTCCTCCTCCCCCCCCCCCCCCCTCCTCCCCATCCTCCTCCTCCTCTGCTACCACCGTAAATCCTCCTCCTCCTCCTCGTCTGCCACTGTGAATCCTCCTCCTCCTCCTCCTTCGCTACCACTTACTGCTCCTCCTACTCTACCACTGCGAAACCTTCGCCTGCCGACACCGTGAAGCCCTCCTCCACCCTACCGCTGCGCGAGCCTCTCCTCCCTACCACTAAAAATCACTCCTATGCCACCATGAAAAAATTGGGTACTTTTTTAAATCTCCCTATATACATCTTTTTTGGTCTCCATGTGGCAGAGTTGTATGGATTGGATCTGGAATGCTGGAAATTTCAGTTGTGATCCATTTGTTCCGCATGGTGTTTCGAGTTATTACAGTTTTTCTTGGGAACTTTTATTATGATTGTGTTTTTTATGGGGGATTCATCCCCATTCTCTTGTAGGTAGATGAGATATTGTAGGTTGGTCTAGAATTTTGGATGATTTGTGAATTGAATCATGAATTGTTTGGTGAAAGAACACTAGAAAGGCATGATGTGCTTTATCTAGTATCATAATAGTTTCAAAGATATTAATATTTTTCTTTAGGATGCATGATTTTGTGAAATGTAACATTGATAATGAATTTTTTGGAGACTTGGACACCCCAAAGATTACCATAGGTATTTTATTCACCTATAGGGTAATAACAGTAAAATATATATTTTGTTTCTAACTAATAGTTACAATATTTTCCATGAACATTGAGTAAATGGATACAATTCATGCTAGAAAACAATCGGTTGGATGATGCCTCATTTGAAAGATATTTAATTGATTCAAGGGGGAGGAGTGATGTTTTGTGATAATTATAATGCAATCCCTTTGCATCAAAAAATTATGATTCCCCCATGGATGAAGAATGTCATCTTGTAATACAATGTCATCCATAAATTGTTTGAGTACTGAGTACATGAGTTCTAAAAGATATTTGTAAAACACCATGTGTTATATGGATTGTATTTTTATCTTGTGTTGAAGAATTATATGATACTTTAGTCTCCATGAAGTAGTCTTCAAGCATGAAAAATATTTGGAATGTGAATCCTTACTCATTTTTTGATTAATTCAACCAAAAGGAGAGGCTCCAGAACATAGCCTCAATTTTTTATATAGGAATTAATTACTGAAATATCTTATAGATGTGGTAATTTTTAAAGATATGATTTTAAGAAGTGTATGGTGTAATGGTAAGTAGTCCAAAAGTTTTGAATATAAGTTTTTGTTTTTTAAATATGGGTTTTTTAATGGTGATATGTTAAGGTCTTCTCCTCATTGTATTGAGAAAATGTTTTTGGAATGTAATATTAATTCATTTAAAATTAAGAGTGACATTAATTATTCATCAGAAGTGAAAGGTTTTAGCTGGACATGAAATAGGTGTTAGAAATTCCACATGTTCAATGGGGATACTTCTATGAAATTTTGGAAGTCGGTGAAACTGGATGAACAGCTGATACATACTATAAGAAAGTGAGACAACATGCACATGAAACATGTGATAGGGGTGTTTTTTGAATACTCATTGAGAATAAAAAGCATTGCACAAGAATATTTGTAACATGAAATGAGAATTTTATTATGGTGATTTTGTTAGGGGTTCACTTTTATTACCAGAGGGTCAACTGGGATTCTTCCTGATTGGAAGCACTAAGAAGGACTTGACCAAGAATGTGGTATGGCTCCTTTTCTTAGATGATCATGATAGATCCTTCTAAGATCTTAATGGGAGATTTATGAAAATGCCAATATTAACCATAGATGAGATGGGTAATGAGTATGGCTTATATTGTGATGTATCAGGAGTCGAGATTTGAATAGTTTTGATCCATGATGGTCATGTGGTGGCTTATTGGTCCAAATAGTTAAGAAAGCATAATAGAAACTTCCCAAATCCTTTCCGAGATTTGTAAATAGTGGTTCCTTCCATGAGGTGTTATTGGAATATACTAAAAAAATTATTTGAAATATATTTAATCAAAAAGTGAAATGAACCATTGATATTGGAGAAGGTATGAGTACCTATAGTTCTTTAAATTTAACTTAATGTATACCCTCAATAAGGGGAACATTTTTTCTAATGTACCATATTATAAGGATCAAGATTAGGTAGTACATGATTCAAGCATCAAGTGGAAGATGGTTTCCCACTTTGAAGAGATATGACTTTATGTTTAAAATTACCATTACTAAGTGACACTTATGTATTTATCTATTACTTGTTCACTCCTCAGTAGTATTATGGGAGTAAATTATAGGATTCATGATATTTATTCATGAGATACATGATAAACCTTTTATAGATTTATATTTTATAAAATTTTGGTTATTTTTTATTCATGTATCATTTGTAAAGTGCCTCTCTTGGAATTTATGTCTTTGTGAAAATACCTAAGTGCGCTTTTAAAATGATTCAAGTGTTTTGAAATGTTTATTAAAAAAATTAGGTGTTCAACATACCTTTTCTTGGTTTTAAATAGCTTTAAAATTATTTAAACACTTGGTATGGACTTAGGTTACATGCCATGTGTTTTTCAACTCACCTGATTGGCTTTCAGAAAGGGATGTGAATGTTTTCAATGCATATGTAATACTGGTTTCATTTGAACAAGGGTTGTGTGTAGTTTTAAATGAAAATTTGTAAAATATAGAGGGTTTTCTTTCATTTTAAATGAATAATATTGTTGGGTCATGTAATTTCCTTGAATTATTTAAAAAAATAATTGGGGTTTTGAGAAAGAGTGTTTTAAACTGATTGGTTTATTTTAAAAAGGGTTTGTTATTTTAAAGTTGAATTTTTGTAAATGGTTGGTTTTTTATGGGATTTCAACTGTGATTTGATAAATAGTTTTCAAAGGAGTCTTAAAGTCTATAATTTTTTTTAGCTTTGTTTAATTTTTATATCAACGTTTTTTGTATTTATTTTGTTAAATATTAATATCACTGAATCAAATAGGATGGATATGAATAAAGAATGGATGGATGACAATCATTTGACAAAAGAGTATGAAAATGGAGTGAAATAATTCATCAAGTTTGCAAAAGATCATGCATATGAACCTTCTCAAATCCTTTGTTCATGTTTATGTTGTTGTTATTCAAGACAAGTTAGTCCAAATGAGTTTTAAGAACACTTGATCTATCATGGAATAGATTGATGTTATAAATGTTGGAATAAACATGGGGAAAAAGTGAATTTAGCTAGTGGGTGGGATATCACTGTGTTTTATGAATCATCTAATATGATTACAAGTGTGTACAATGAAGAAGATCATATCGAGGACATGATTACATATATAAATGATGATGAATATTGTATTGAGGAAATTATAAGAACAGATGAAGATGAACTTCGTGATTTCCCAAAATTGTTTGAGCATTTTGAGAGTTGTGCAAAGACGCCATTGTATGGTGGTTACATTAAATATATAGAATTTCCAACCATACTAAAGCTGTATAATTTGAAAGTAGGCAACAGATAGAGTGACACTAGTTTTATGGAATTACTTTCTTTCATGAATGACATGCCCCTAGAAGATAATGATCTCTCGAGCAGAACATATGATGCTAAATGAATACTATGATCGATGGGTATCATCACAGAAAGAATACAAGTCTGCCCGAATGACTATATATTGTTTCTCAAGGACCAAAAATCACTTAAAGAATGTTCGAAGGTTGGTGATTCTTGATACAAGAAAGATGGATCTGGTCCTACAAAAGTGGTGTGGTACTTTCCAATCATTATAAGGTTTGGGAGCCTATATGGAAGTGAGGAGACTGCAGGGAAATTTACATGGCATGTAGACAGAAGAAATAAATATGGGAAACCACGTTACCCAGTAGAATATCCTCAGTGGAAGAGAATTGATCAT
Organism: Viscum album; assembly: GCA_963277665.1. Taxonomy (NCBI): domain Eukaryota; kingdom Viridiplantae; phylum Streptophyta; class Magnoliopsida; order Santalales; family Viscaceae; genus Viscum; species Viscum album. The sequence continues at coordinate 1,376,951,241 of OY728120.1, read as the reverse complement.
GAGTATCCTGACTTTGGAAATGATTCAAGAAACCTTTGTCTTGCATTATCTATAGATGGAGTGAATCCTTTTGGTTTTCAAAGAAGCAATCACAGTACATGGCTGGTTATATTGGTAAATTATAACCTTTCACTGTGGTTATGCATGAAACAAAAACACATCATGTTATTTATACTTATATAAAGACCAAAACAACTGGGTAATAATTTTGATGTTTATTTGGATCCATTGATCGAGGATTTTAAATTATTGTGTGATTTAGGTGTTATGTTGTATCATACTTACAAAAATGAAGATTTCACATTGAGATCAATGTTGTACGGGACAATAAATGACTTTCCTACTTATGGAAATTTGTCGAGATATAGCATTAAAGAAACTCATAGGTGTCCTGTCTGCGAACAAGGTACACAATCAATTAGGTTAAAACATTCATCAAAAACTGTGTTTCTAGTACATTGCATATTTCTACCCCAATTATATAAATACCAATCTTGGACGACATTATTTGATGGAAGTTTAGAAGAATGTACAACACCGTCTACGATAATAGGTGATCAACTATTTGAGAAAGTAAAAGATGTGGACACTACTTTTAGTAAACTATTTTTGAAAAAACTTACGAAATCTAGTTAGAAAAGAGATCGGTTTTTTTTTTGAATTACCATATTGGAATTGTATGTACATCAAACACTTTCTTGATGTTATGCATGTTGAAAAAAATGTATGTGATAGTTTCATCAGTACATTGATAAATGCATCTGAAAAAAAAAGGATGGAATTAAGGCTAGGTTGGACATGGTTGACATGGGAATATGAGAATAGTTGGCACCAGTGAAGAGTGAAAAACAAACTTTTCTTCCTCTAGCTTCTTACACTTTTTCCAGGAAGGAGAGATATCAGTTTTGAAACTTCTTGAATGACGTAAAGGTTCTAGAGGGGTATTCATCAAATATCAAGAACATTATGTCAATGATCGATTTAAAGTTAAAGGGTCTGAAATCACATGACTTCCATGTTTTGATTCAAGATATAATGCTTAAATATTTATGTTTCATTTTTTCCAAGAATTTCTATCATAAATTAACCAAACTCTGTTTCTTCTTCAAAACTATATATATAAAAGTTATAGACCCAGAGAAATTGCTGAGTATGTAAAGAGAAATTGTCATGATATTATGTGAATTGGAAATGTTCTTCCTGCCAATATTCTTTGATATGATGGTTCATTTGATGGTTCAATTGGTGAGAGATATTTGACTATGTGGTCTTGTACACGATAGATGGATGTACCCCATTGAATGGTATTTAAAGATTTTGAATGGGTATGTCAAAAATCAAATCTGGCCAGAGGGTTGTATTATGGAGTGATATATTGTTGAGGAAGTTATTGAATTATATACCGAATACCTTTTTGGTTTGTAAAATATTACCCTACCAAAATCTCATCACATTGGGTAGCTTGCGAGTGAAGGAATTTCTAGAAGAGTTTTTTTCACAATCAATATTGCAAATTGGGAGCATACCCACCTTTACAATTTTCATAACAGTTTGGAGGTTTCCCCATATGCTGAAACCCACAAAGAAATTCTTAGGAATTTGAATCCATCAAGGGATGAAATATGGATATAAAATACACATAATAAATAGTTTATATGATATTTTAGGGACCATATTTTAAACTAGTCAGATGAAAATCCAGATTTAATTTCAGAATGACTAAGATGGCTAGCCAAAGGACCAAGTGTGTATGTATTATCTTACAATGGTTATGTAATTAATGGTTATATATTCTATAAAAATGATCATGATTAAGACAGTACCATGAAAAATAGTAGAGTTACACTCATGGCTGAAGTGATGCATGTTTTTGTTACTAAGGAAAGAAATAAAATTTACGCAAATATGTTATACTTTGGTATCATCAAACAAATATGGGAGTTGGATTATACAACATTCCAAGTGCCAATTTTTCAATGCAAGTGGGTTGATAATAGGTGTTCCCTTAAATTAGTTGAATTGGAATTCGTGAAAGTTTATTTCAGTAAGGAAGGGTACAAAGATGAACCATTTATAATGGAATCATAAGTAATACAAGTATTTTATGTTATAGATCCCGCAAACTGAAAGTGTTCAATTGTTCTATTATCAACCAAAACCACTAAGGGTCAGATGAAAATTCAACTGAGGATGACCCTTTCATTAGGAAGTCACAATCATTTCACAGTGGTCCCAATGTAGATGGAATTTTGTATGTCAGAGGATACCACAATGAATGGATTTGAATCGTCGATAAAGGGTTCAAATCCCTTCAACCTTCAAAAAAGAAAAAGTGAGTTCAATAATTAGGTTACATTTTTTTTAATATAAATTGTGTTATCTCATGTTATTATCTGTTTTCTATTGCATTTATGTACTCTAAATTAAATTTTAAACCACTTCTATAGATAATAACTTTCGCACATGCTGGTGCTCCCAATCCAGAGTAACAACAAGTCTCTCAACTTGTTGTTGTTTGCAGTGCAGAGGAGCGGCCTTATGCACATGCTAGTGCTCCCATTCCTAAGGAAAAATAGGTTTCTCAACCTGTTGTTGCTCCCAGTGTAGTGGTACAACAACCATATGCACATGTTGATGCCACCGCTCTATAGGAACATATTGACGATGTTGGTTTTAGGGAAATGGTAGGTGATGAAGGACTGGCATCGTATAAAAAACAGGAGCGTCGTAGTTTGACAGTGTTAGAAAAAATCATTAAGGTGAAATCTGAAGGTCACATGGAATGCATGGGGTCGTCATGTTAACCCCAGCAAGTCCATGTTCAGCAGTTATATTGGGATCGTCACTCAATAATGCATTCTGATTGATATAGATTCATGGCACCATATTGTGACCAGGCTTAAGACATTGATGTGGTATAAGATTATAGTAACATTGTGATATCATTTCTTTATTTTACTAAAAAATAAAGTAATAAAACACTGACTTACTCTTCATCACCCATTGCAAAGTGCATTTATAGTAGATGACTCCCACAATAAGTATGTATTAATGCTTGCTGGAAGGATTCACAGAATATTTCACACAAACTTAACAATATATCATATTAAATATGCTGAAGGGAAAATAAACATGCACCCACTGCTTATCTATACACACCTGATAACCTAAGAAGCGTGAGATGCGTTTACTGGTCATCATGCAGATGTGTCTTTTCAGTTACATTATAGTTAGTAATACGTTGTTTGACAATATGTGTATTCATCACTTTAATTGATAATTTTTTATTTATGAAACAAAAATGAGTGTTGAAAATAAGTAACGGGTACCAAAACCAGCGTACCCGTACCGTAAAGAAAGGATGGGGTACGCTTCACTTGAAAAAAAATGGTATGTATTTTAAATCTACCGTAATGCTTTTATGTGACATGAAAAAACACCATAATTATTTTCCTACGTTTATATGTCGATTGATGAATTGGAATCCAATTCCACTTCTATATCACACCATGTTCTATGGAGGGAGGCACGTATAAATAAATATGAGATACTAATAGATGAGAATGCACAAAAAGTGTGGGAATCATGTGTAAGTATTGCATAATAAAAATTCGTTTTGCTTTAGATCGCTATTAAGTAACAATGATCGCTTATTTTCCTATATTTTCTATCCGAAATAGTCATAGGAATCAGCAACACCTGTTCCAGATGAACACAAACTGTCAGTGGACTTGAAGCGGCCAGAACAATATGGTCGCGTCAGAGGTGCGAGTTTTAGGGTGATACCCTAAACATATTTTGAGGGAAAAAACAAGAGGATGATCAAAGTGAATTAATAAAATTTATGAGAGAAATAATATATACCCTTGAAGGATAATTCCAATGGAAAATGGAGATGATGGAAACTTTAATGAGAGATAGGAAAATAGAATAAGCAACTCAAGAATATACACCGTGTGGAGATCCCCCCCCCCACCAGCTATGGGGCTAGCCATTACCCTCAAAGAGATGTCTTAGAAGAAGTAATCAATGTTCTAATAAATGTTTATGTGAAATGTGAATCATACAGACACCAGTACCTTTCACGTACTGATATTCTATAGGGTGATAATGACTGTGATTTATATCTAGAAACACCCACCCATAGTCTTGTGGTGAGGGATATGGTGTTCAATATTCAAAACGACATGCTACACACCATACCACTTACAATAGGTCATGTGTGAGTGTCTATCAACATAGCCCATGAGCTGAGCATAGAGCTACTTGTGACAATTCATGAGGATGATATTAATACGGTCAAAAAATATGTATGAACATTCATCGCATGGCCATCACATCTTGTAAAAAAGGATATAGATAAGGAGGTATTCATTTCTAATTTACTTTTCAATCTAAACCTTTATCAGTTAATGAAAAAGGTACGAACCGATGAATGTTATTACAGGAAGACAAAGAGAAGGAGATGAAATGAAATGTCATCTCAAGACCATCTAAAGGATCGACCAACCGATCAAATAGATCAACCAAAAGAACAATTACCCCACCCATTATATATCCACATTTATTATTATTCAAGGATCATGAGCATACAAATTTAAAAGATTTTGCTTTGGCAATGGCGTAGTGGTGAAGGAGAGGGGTACAATAACGCGGTTATTTGGAAGGTTCAGGGTTCGAATCCTGAGATTCCACTTTTGGGGTGAACCACTCCCACAGGATCCACTCGCCTTGCCAGGTCACCCGGTTTCTGACTGGGTGGGAAAAATGAGGCATAACCCACCTATGTTGATGGATTGCTTGACGAACCATCACCTCCCGGGTTGTCACCCTCTGGGACGCTATGCCATCTCAGCTGGAAATGGATCCTTCCCGGCTGGAGCTCTCTCTAGAGTGACCTCTTCGTGGGGCGGGGGGTTCCCTTGTATGGAGGGTTCGAAAAGGCCACACATGGGAATTCTCTTTTAAAGAAAAAGCATACAAAGTTAAAATATGGTTGTAATCACATAATTGATTTTGAAGAAAATATGTATGAAGTGAAAGATAATGACTTAATTGGTGTTGAGAGTGAAACTGAAATCCTCGATTATGACTGGTTACGCGGCTTAGTTGTAAATGTATACCTGAGGTATGTTCTCATGATTTCATTTTCCAAAATTTGATATACTATGTTAATTATTACTAAATACATTTCATTTTTTTTGGCAGGCATATATATGAAAAAAACTGAAGGGATTTCCCATGAGAAAAAGTTCGGACTCATTAGTCCTCGCATCACCTCAATAGAACAAGATAAAATAGAACAAAAAAATTATGAAATAGTGGAAGGTCTGCTCAAATCCTTTAAAAGAAAAATTTTAGATGACAATATCTATTTAATACTAACGATACAAGGGTAAGACTCTAAAATTTAATAATATCAAATTTATTTTCATTTATTTCATTACTTATTCCTTTTTGTGATTTTAAGCAACATTGGATGCTCATTGCAGTAAATTTGGATAATCCAAAGATTTATTTCTTGGATTCAATGCATAGATATCCAACAAACTATCCACACATGATGACATTTTTCAATTTGTAATACACTACATCCAAAATTTTAGAACTTAACATCAATTTATATAATTTATATTATCTTTTAATGAGGATTATGTTATGATAGTGTGGGGCATCAATATCGTGAAAAATAAGGAATGAGGTCAGGGGCTAAGCATGAGGAACAAGATAAGTACTATGACGAGAAAAGTATCAGAGTATATATAATAATATTTCACTATCCAAACACATATCAAAACAAATTACTTATTATACTCAATGTTTCTGCAGTGTCTGAAACAGATCAATGGAAAAGGTTGTGGTTATTATGTTTTTAAATTTATGAGGGAGATCATATTCCATGAACAAACCAGCATCCCTAAAGAGTTATTTTTTAAGATAATTACTATTTCATTTAAAATATTTACTAATCCTTTGTGTATTTATATTTTTTCAGTACTACTATGATTGTCGAAAAAACTAATATTCGCAAGAAGATATAGATGTGCTCAGAAACGAATGGGAAGCATACCTGATGGAAGAATGTATAGAAATAGCATGAAGATGTGACTTCCATATACATGGTATGAATTTCTAATGTTAATATCAACTTTTAACATCTTTATGATTATGTTATCCTTATATTATCATTGATATCTCACTTGTTTATGTTGGATTTGGTGGTCTAGAACCAACTACTTTGTACTTTATTCATTAAATAAAAACCTTATCATGTCTTGATTGTTCTTTTGCATGACATTTCATGTGATAATGTCCTAAGGACAGCTGTTGCATTAAAGAGTCGTAGCAGATCCCTGCTATGATGAGAACCTGGAAGTGCCATAACACTGTTCTTGAATGTATGTTCTATGGCCGAATGATATTATTTGAGGGACACAAATAATACAGGTCATTAGGGGTGAGGACTCATAAAACTTTGAGTCACATTCTCATGGTGTGCGCCCTTAGTAATATCCAGGAGGATATTATGAGAACGAGACCCGCCAGTAGGAAATCCACATTTCATAGTGTCATTGGATGTTCCTATCTACGGACGTGTGTATTGGTCCTTAGACTTTAAGATTATTATTAATGGGTATTACAACTCATGCACTTAGATGTATTGAAGAAAACTGTGACGACGCACTGTTCGCAGCGAGGTAGGATATGTTGGGTGCGTTATGAGTAATACCACATTAATAGATAATGCGAGAAAGGATTTGTCCCTTCCATTCCATAATGGAAGTAGATATCTCAGGCCCTTTGATGGAATTGATATAGCCTAAATAAATCCATGGCCATGGTAAGGTATGGGTAAGTTCAATTCCGGGAATTCAAAGAAAGAATAATCAAGCACATGGGTTGATGACACTAGCATGCAACCTGCTTGATTGGAGATATCAAGACAAAGGGATTATATTACACGATAAGTGTTCGTAGGAAGTGACACGTCATTGCGGCGTTAACTTCTTTCTCTATGGGTGCCTTGGCGTGTTTCTAGATGCTAACCTTGGACTTTAGGCAGGCTCAGCCTAATGCCACCGAGAAAGAGGCCTAGAGGGTCACACACTAAGTGTGTCCATGTATCTCAGTTAAATATTAATTTAACAAGTTAAATAAATATTATTCCCGACTGTGGTTTAATAATTATTTATGGATGTCTGATCGCATTTATTTTGACAATAGTTATTCGAGAGAATATATTGTGGATGAAATAATATATTTATTAGCGAGTAATGCAGTTACATTTATTTAAGAAATAAATAGTCATTACTCAAGGTCTAATAAATGTGGTGGAGAAAAATGGAAAATAAAAGAACACGTTGTGTATATTAAATATACACGCCGTGTAGTTTTATGGAAAACAAGTACACGCCGTGTATTAATTAGTACACGCCGTGTAGTTTTTCCAGTTGGGATTTTGAGGATTTAATATTGTTTTATTAAATGATATTTATTATAATCAGCATGGGCGCATGTCAAGGAATTAATAATTCGACATGGGGGTTTTCAATAAGAGTTAATGAAATAAATAAAACGTGTAACGCATTTATTTATTGTCATAACTCTATTAACCTCAAACCCGATTATAAATATCCTCGCAACCCCAACATTTTAAAAGAGTCATTGTTGTGCACAACGGATTTGGAAATACTCTCAAGCCAAGAGAGAATTCCCTTTCCACCAAGAACGCCCTCAAGTTATGAGAGCAAGATCCTCCACCGGATCAAGGCGGTCGAAGGCGGACATCACAAGTGAAGGTTCTTCCGCGCTAGTACCCAGAGATCCCTTCGGCAATGTCCAGAGATACGTGACACACGTGTGGATCACCGCTAGAGGAATCCTACACTTGGATTCTACGACGCAACGACGGATCACCGAATCATGACCGAACACATCAAAGAAGGAAGAATTCCAACGAGGTAATTATTATTCATTAATTAAATTAATTATAATCAACATATGATGATCCTCCTCAAGGGTTCCAGGACTCTTCTTTTCTTTTCATTCTTCGTTCTATTCTGAAGATTTGGCATTTTATATCGTGACGGATCTCGGATTAAACGTTGTTTAACGTTAAAATTAAAGTTGGGCTAACCCACCAATGCACTTCTGTTGCGCCCGGAACCTACAAGTGGTATCAGAGTGGTCATATCGTTGATTATAATTATTTATTTATTTCGTTGGTAATTTACGCATTTAATAATTTAGTTATTTCAATTCAAGTTTAATCATTCTGGAAATCTGAATATTGAGATCTATTCCTCCTCCCTCGTTTCTCGTTCACCTCACAGAAACAATTTTTTATTTTAATTTTGATTAAAATAAAATAGAGGAACTCATCCAGAGGAGCCAAACGTTTCTGGCCGTATAACACCAGAATACACGGCGTGTATTCGGAAGTACACGTCGTGTAGTCTAGGTTCAATGCATTGATTGATCTGCCAAATCAGGCCGTGTATTGGATTCTTTCTAAGAATTTAAGACACCGTGTGTTGACCAGAAATAGGTGGCACACGGTTTCCAGAATACACGCTGTGTGGTCTAATGAACACGGCGTGTAGTCCCTTCGGGTCAGGGTTGGGTCGTGTACTCCGTACACGGCATGCCCGGCTGGAAACCGTGTAACGCGGAAACTACACGGCATGTGTCCCACTGTACACGTCGTGTACTCTGAAAATTTCCGAAGTACATTAACATGCCCTATCCCCGGGCGTGTACTTTGGATGGACGGTGAAGAAAAGTACACGCCGTGTAGTCGGAACTACACGCCGTGTACTCACCCAAATTATGCAGATTTATTAAAATTTATTATTATATTATACAAACCCTTGAGATGTGTACCAGGGTGCAGGAGTAAAGCTGAGGCACAACACGTGATAGGTGTTTTATATATATGTGTTTAATTTAACATCTGCGTAATAAATTGGAATTCACCGGGTTGCCTCCAAGGTACAAGTTATGTACAAGGATAATTTTAAATGAATTTATTTGTTTAAAATTATGATGGATGAGAATCTCAAGGAAATTCAGAAAATGTATTTAAGATAAAAGGATTGATTAATTAAAGAAAATTAATTGATTCAAGCATGATTTATCTTAAACAAGAACGATTAAATAATTGAATTCTATTTTTATTTATGCGTAAATATCGTTGCATGTATGGATTATCATAAGCTAGACCGAGACCTTTGTATGTGAATGGTTTCTTTTAATTTATTTATTTAAATTAAATGTGTTGGCCTGCGAGCCATCTTCTCATTAATATATAGGGCATGCGCGCCCAAGGATTCTTTTATGTAAAAACCCCTTTTACCCCTCACCTGCGTGTGAGATAAATTCATATGTGATGGATGGAGCTCCCAAGCTAGTGGAGGTGGCTCAAGTCAGGAGCCAAGGTGAAACCAATCCAATGAGATACAAAGGTGGATAGGTGGAAAGCTGTAAACACGAACCTGAAAGGTTCAAGGTGTTTCTCCCCTAGGTCTTGGGTTAGTTTATCAACCGCTAGATAAACTAACCAATAGAAAAGCTCATGATCATACCATTTATTTTATTTCTATCAGTTGCATGGTTTATTTATTGTGGTGTGTTGTCACGATCACACAATTAATGAATTAAACAAGCATGCAAGATGGAACTAAAATAAAACCATCTTATACGTAAATATCATCTTAGACATGGTTAATCACTTAAGTATATCCCACTTAATATTAACAATCATGTAATCAAAGATAATAAAATGGCAATTTACGTATAAGGATAAAATCCCTCAAAATAAATATTAAGTCGGCATAGCCTTCCATAATCTTGGTTAGAATCGAACCATAGTTCAAAGTGCTTGACCAACCCTAGTTGGGGTGCTTTCAATTATCGGGGAATTCTAATTCAAGGTTTTGTGTTGACTTGACTTGGTTCGCATCAAGGGTTGACTGCCACAGCAGGACTTGGTGTGACCAAGAGGCAAAGGTTGAGGAAATCCAAAAAGGATTTCAGGATTGGGGAGTCCACTCAGCGGATCAAGGAGCTGCGAGTTAATTCAGTTGGCATTTGGAATGCCTACCTAAAACCCTTCAAGTTGCTTGACCAACCCTAGTTGGGGTAATGTGAAGGGCAATATGGATCTTTTCCACTAGAATATTCACGCAATAGAATATTCCGAAGTCAATGGTGAGGGCTATTGGATTTCGATAAAATAGTGGGAGACTAATAAGTATTAATTTATTTATTTGTCTCAATTTTTGTAATAAAGTACTAAACCTTTGCTCATCTTAATTTGTAGAAATGGAAAGAAAATGACTTCAAACATATCATTGTGCACCATACTCGAAAAAGAAAACCTTCTCACCGGCACCAATTTCCAAGAGTGGTAGAGGCGTTTACGCGTCGTCCTTCGCCACGAAAGGAAATTATATGTGCTGGAAGAGCCTATTCCAGTTGCGCCTGGGAAAGAGGCTAGTGATGAGGAATTATCTCTCTACATGAAACACATGGATGATGCCACAGATGTCCAGTGTTTCATGCTATCGGCCATGTCTAATGAGCTCTTAAAGCAACATGAAAACATGGACGTATATAGCATGATGTCTCACCTTAAAGATCTCTACCAAGAGAAGGCGAGACAGGAGAGGTATGAGATCTCCAATGCTTTGTTTACCATGAAGCTTGGAGAGTCTGCGCCAGCTGAGCCTCATGTAGTCAAGCTTATTGGATACATTGAACGCCTGGACATCTTAGGGATTAAATTCCTGGATGAGTTGCGTACAGATCTCATCATATCATCACTACCCAAGACCTTATCTAGATTCATTGTCAACTATAACATGAGAGGCAATGAGAAGAGTCTATCGGAGCTTCTGACCTTGATTTTCTAGGTAGATAAGGACATGGGGCGTGACAAACCCGCGGTCCTTATGGTGAACAAGAAAAGGAAGGACAAGGAAAAGGGGCCAAAGACTTATAAACGGTCTGAATCCCCCGAGAACTGTCCCTCCAAGAAGGGGAAGATCCAGAGGCAGGGCAAGGAATGGGAGGCAGTGTGTTTTACATGTGGCAAGCAGGGCCACTGGAAGAGGAACTGCACCCAGAAGCGTGGGGACGCTAAAGGTGTGTTTGTTATTGAGTGCAATCTTTCTATTTCTACACATTGGGTATTAGATACAGCTTGTGGGGCTCACATCTGTATTCAAATGCTGGAACCAAGTAGATTTAGAAAGATCGCCTGAGGAGAGGTGGATCTTCGAGCTACCAATGGTGCAAGGCTGGCTGCGTTGTCTATTGGCGACTACCACCTCTCATTGCCGACTGGGATGATTTTGGTTTTACATAATTATTATTATGTGCCTAGTGTTACCAAGAACATAATTTCTTTATCTTGTTTGGATATGGATGGATTTGTTTTCAAATTTGAAAATAAGGGTTGTCTCTTTTATAAGAACAATGTATGTTATGGTATGGCGCATTTAAATAATGGTTTGTATGTATTGAATTACGAAAACCAAGTGTTGGCAATCGATAACGAAACAAACTCACAGGACTCATACATCACCCAGTTATGGCATCACCACTTTGGTCATGTGAACGAGAAGCGTTTGACAAAGCTCTACCAAGATGGATATTTAGACTCTACTGAGCTAAAACCACTTGATAGATGTCACGCTTGTTTACAAGGAAAAATGACTAAGTCGTCTTTTGGTGGACAAGGTGAAAGGTCCACAGAGCTTCTAGGATTGGTACACACGGATGTGTGTGGACCATTTCCAGTAGAAGCTAGAGGTGGATATTCTTACTTCATTACTTTTACTGATGATTTGAGTAGATATGGCTATGTCTACTTAATGAGGTATAAGTCAGAGTCCTTAGATAAATTTAAGGAATTCAAGAATGAATTAGAGAATCATCTTGGTAAGAAGATAAAGAAGCTTAGATCAGATCGAGGTGGAGAATATTTGAACCAAGAGTTCATCGATCTTCTACGGGAGTCTGGGATTCTATCTCAGCTCACTCATCCTTATACACCACAGTGGAATGGTGTTAGTGAAAGGAGGAACCGCACCTTGTTGGACATGGTGAGGTCAATGATGAGTCATGCGAATCTTCCATTATCCTTTTGGGGATATGAATTACAAACTGCAGCATACACATTAAACTGAGTACCAACTAAGGCGGCAAATGGAATTCCATCCGAGTTATGGAATGGAAGGAAACTCACTTTGTCTCACACACGTGTATGGGGATTCGAGGCATTTGTTAAGGCCTTCTCAGGAAACAAACTAGCACTCCGGGGCATGAAGTGTATCTTTATAGGATATCCCAAGGAAATGAAAGGATATTACCTATATAACCCTCAAGACAAGAAAGTGATTGTCGCCAGACAAGTCGTCTTTCTTGAGAGGGAGCACATCCTCAAGAAGGATAGTGGGAGAAAGATTGACTTCGACGAAGTTGATGCTCAAGATACACAGGAGTTGGTACAGGAACAAGTTCCACAGGTCCCCGTGGAAGAGGTTCCAGAAACACAAGTACTGCATAGGAGCTCAAGAGAGGTAAGGGAACTAGAGAGATTTGGTTTCCTAGTCACCGAGGATGGTGAATCATTATTATTGGACAATGATGAACCTCTCTCCTAAAAGGAAGCAGTAGAAAGCTCAGAAGCTGCAAGATGGATAGAAGCTATGAATTCTGAGATGGATTCCATGTATCAGAACCAAGTTTGGGTTCTGGTCGATGAGCCAGTTGATGTAAAGCATGTTGGATGCAAATGGGTATTTAAAAGAAAGCTGGACATGGAAGGTCAAGTTAGCACCTATAAAGCAAGGATAGTGGCTAAAGGATTCAGACAGCGTCAAGGAATTGACTATGATGAAACCTTCTCGCCAGTTACCATGTTTAAATCCATAAGAATCATACTTGCCATAGCAGCTTACCATGACTACGAGATTTGGCAGATGGATGTCAAAATAGCATTCCTTAACAGGAACCTTCAGGAAGATGTCTATATGACACAACCAGAAGGGTTTGTGACACCAGGTGAAGCCAAACGGGTTTTCAAGTTGCATAAATCCATTTATGGATTGAAGAAAGCATCCAGGTCATGGAACATTAGATTTGATGAAGCCATAAAGGAATTTGGTTTCATTAAGAATGAATGTGAGCCATGTGTTTATAAGCGGTTTAATGGGAATGCAGCCGCCATCCTAGTGGTATATGTTGATGACATATTGCTTATTGGAAACGACGTACCAGCCTTACAGTCAGTTAAGGACTGGTTGAACAAGTGTTTCTCCATGAAGGACTTAGGAGAAGCAGCCTACATTCTAGGGATCAAGATCATTCGTGACAGATCCAAGAGGCTGCTTGGACTAAGTCAGGGTACATACATTGACCAGATACTAAAGAGATTTAGTATGGAAAAATCCAAGAGGGGATTGGTTCCAGTGTCACATGGCTTACATCTTTCTAAGAAAATGTGTCCCCAGACACAACAGGAGAAAGATAGGATGAGTAAGATCTCATACGCTTCGGTTATAGGATCCATCATGTATGTCATGTTATATACCAGGCTTGATGTTGCCTATGCACTGAGCATGGTAGGAAGATATCAAGCAGATCCAGGAGAACAGCATTGGACTGCTGTTAAGACTATCCTTAAGTATCTGAGAAGAACTAAGGATATGTTCCTGGTGTATGGAGGAGAAGAGGATCTTGTCATCAGAGGGTATGCTGATGCTGGTTTTCAAATAGATCAGAATGATCTGAAGTCACAATCTGGATATGTTTTCTGTCTCAATGGAGGAGCTGTGAGCTGGAAGAGTTCAAAGCAGCCAGTTTTCGCCGATTCTACAGCAGAGTCCGAGTATATAGCGGCTTCTGATGCAGCCAAAGAAGCTGTCTGGATTCGGAACTTTGTCTAGGAGCTTGATGTGGTGCCTAGCAGTAAAGATCCCATTACATTGTATTGTGATAATACTGCAGCGGTGGCTCTTGAAAAAGAACCAAGGTCACATCAACGGACAAAGAACATACTCCGGAAGTATCACCTCTTGAGGGATTTCTATCAAAGGGGTGAAGTTGTAGTGAGCAAAGTGTCCACGGAAGAGAACATGGAGGACCCCATGACTAAAGGCCTATCTCAGCAGAAGCATGAATATCATGTGAGAGCTAGCGGGTTAAAGGTTGTTAGCAGTTGGATCTAGTCCAAGTGGGAGTCTGTTGGAGTTGGTGGTCTAGAACCAACTAATTTGTACTTTATTTATTAAACAAAAACCTTATCACATATTGATTGTTCTTCTGCATGACATGTCATGTGATAATGTCCTAAGGACAGCTATTGCATTAAAGGGTCGTAGCAGATCCCTGCTATGATGAGAACCCGGAAGTTCCATAACACTGTTCTTGAATGTATGTTCTATGGCCGGATGATATTATTTGAGGGACACAAATAATACAGGTCATTAGGGGTGAGGACTCATAAAACTTTGAGTCACCTTCTCATGGTGTGCGCCCTTGGTAATATCCAGGAGGATATTATGAGAACGAGACCCGCCAGTAGGAAATCCACATTTCATAGTGTCATTGGATGTTCATATCTGCGGACGTGTGTATTGGTCCTTAGACTTTAAGATTATTATTAATGGGTATTACAACTCATGCACTTAGATGTATTGACAAAAAATGTGATGACACACTGTTCGCAACGAGGTAGGATACGTTGGGTGCATCACGAGTAATACCGCATTAATAGATAATGCGAGAAAGGATTTGTCCCTTTCGTTCCATAACGGAAGTAGATATCTCAAGCCCTTTGATGGAATTGATATAGCCTAAATAAATCCATGGCCATGGTAAGGTATGGGCAAGTTCAATTCCGGGAAGTCAAAGAAAGAATAATCAAGCACATGGGTTGATGGCACTAGCATGCAACCCACTTGATTGGAGATATCGAGACAAAGGGATTATATTACACGGTAAGCATTCGTAGGAAGTGACACGTCATTACGGCATTAGCTTCTTTCTCTATGGGTGCCTTGGCGTGTTGCTAGACGCTAACCTTGGACTTTAGGAAGGCTCAGCCTAATGCCTCCGAGAAAGAGGCCTAGAGGGTCACACACTAAGTGTGTCCATGTATCTCAGTTAAATATTAATTTAACAAGTTAAATAAATATTATTCTCGACTGTGGTTTAATAATTATTTAAGGATGTCTGGTCGCATTTATTTTGACACTAGTTATTCGAGAGAATATATTGTGGATGAAATAATATATTTATTAGCGAGTAATGTAGTTACATTTATTTAAGAAATAAATAGTCATTACTCAAGGTCTAATAAATGTGGTGGAGAAAAATGGAAAATAAAAGTACACGTTGTGTATATTAAATATACACGCCGTGTAGTTTTATGGAAAACAAGTACACGCCGTGTATTAATTATTACACGCTGTGTAGTTTTTCCAATTGGGATTTTGAGGATTTAATATTGTTTTATTAAATTATATTTATTATAATCAGCGTGGGTGCATGTCAAGGAATTAATAATTTGACATGGGGTTTTTCAATAAGAGTTAATGAAATAAATAAAACGTGTAACGCATTTATTTATTGTCATAACTCTATTAACCTCAAACCCGATTATAAATATCCTCTAACCCCAACATTTTAAAAGAGCCATTGTTGTGCACAACGGATTTGGAAATACTCTCAAGCCAAGAGAGAATTATCTTTCCACCAAGAACGCCCTCAAGTTACGAGATCAAGATCCTCCACCGGATCAAGGCGGTCGAAGGCGGACATCGCAAGCGAAGGTTCTTCCGCGCTAGCACCCGGAGATCCCTTCGGTGACGTCCGGAGATACGTGACACACGTGTGGATCACCGCTAGAGTAATCCTACACTTGGATTCTACGACGCAACGACGGATCACCGAATCGTGACTGGACACATCAAAGAAGAAATAATTCCAATGAGGTAATTCTTATGCATTAATTAAATTAATTATAATCAACATATGATGATCCTCCTCAAGGGTTCCAGGACTCTTCTTTTCTTTTCTTTATTCGTTCTATTCTGAAGATTCGGCGTTTTATATTGTGACGGATCTCGGATTGAAAGTTGTTTAATGTTAAAATTAAAGTTGGGCTAACCCACCAATGCGCTTCCGCTGCGCCCGGAACCTACAGTTTACACTTATTGAACATCTATGATCACCCTTTCTTATGTTTCATATCCTTAGGTTATTAAGAATGGTTTTAGAAATGATGTCTAATAAGGTTTCTAGTAAATAATAACTTAATGAGGGACTCTTATGAACTAGTTCTTTATGTTTTCATGTTTTCAAAATCACTAGACCTAAACTATTCTGGAAGGGATCATTATGTTGACTGAAAGTTATCATTTTTATTGATTTTGAGAGATCACAATACATGGGAAGAACAAAAAGCATCACAGAGGTCTAAAGTAATGAAACCCCAACGAATCATTGACAACAAACTTTATCCCCTCACTAGGAAATGAACCCAGGTTAATAAAGGAAACCATATCGTGATTAGAAGTATCCATTGACGCCATAAAATCCGCTACTGTATTTCTCTCCCGCCATGTATGTGATATCACCATGTGGTTCCCCATGAAAACTTTGCATCTCCTGACTGTATAAACTATATTCCAAGGAATTCTTCCCATGTCCAACAAGGCTCTATACAGAAGAAGGGAGTCAGTCTCCACCACTATCAACCGAATCTGACTTCTGGAACACATCTCCATACCCTTAGCTAAAGACAGGGCCTCCACTTGAAGAGAATCACCTTCCCCGAACGAAGCAGTGAACGCCGCACGCACTGACCCAGCTTGATCTATCACAACACCACCCCCATGCATTCCCCCCCCCCCCCCCCCCGCGCAACGACCCATCTGAATTTAGTTTGAGCCCGTGGCTCAGAGGACACCACCGTACCCAAACTCCCTTCCCTAAACCATTCGCCTGGTGATCGGTAGAAATAGACGGGACCAAAGCATTCACTGAAGGCCCTGAATGACAATCCGGGGATAAACGAAGCAGATCCCTGGTATTGTTTTCCATTTTGAAAAGAATGCAGGCCAGGGATCCTGAAGGGTTATTGTGTCGGCCCTCATTCTGAGCCTTCCATATTGTCCAGCACCCTCATTCCAGGGATCATTATGTTATATAAGGAATATTAATCTACTAAGATGTTATGTCTATGTATGAAATGTCTAGGTAAATATAGTTGTTATCAGAACAACTAACCTACATAAAATTGAGCAAAAATAAAAAGTGATCGGTATAACTCAAAGTGTCTTTTTTTATTTAAAATTGTTATTAATTTAAGTAAAAACAACAAGTGACATACTAAAAACCGATAAAATGCATTTGGATTGTTTTGATATTTTAGAACAATGATCTATTAGTCATTTGTGATGTGTAGAGATCAGTCGCACCTCAATATGATGCACGGTGTGGCTGGTATAACTCAAAGTGTCTCTTTTTATTTAAAATTGACATTAATTTAAGTAAAAAACAACAAGTGACATACTGAAAATAGAGAAAACGTATTCGGAATGTTTTGATACTTTAGGAAAATGATCAATGATTCATTTATGACATGTAGGAATCAACCACATATCAATTCGACGCACGGTTTGAACGGTATGACTAAAAGTGTCTCTTGTCAATTTAAAATTGACATTTTATTTCAAAACGTTTCACTCACTAAAAACCAAGAAAACGCGCTCTGATTGCCTTGATAATTTAGGAAAATGATTTATAAGTCATTTGTGATGTGTATGAAGCATTCTCACGTCTAACTGACACACAATGCGACTGGTATGACTCAAAATGCGTGTTTTCAGTTTGAAATGACATTTTAGTAAAAAAACAGAACTGATATACTGAAAACTAAGAAAACATATTCGGATTGTTTTGATACTATAGAAAAACTATATATAAGTCATTTGTGATGTTTAGGAATTAGCCGCACCTCAATACGATGCATGGTGTGACCAGTATAACTCAAAGTGTCTCTTTTTATTTAAAATTGACATCAATTTAAGTAAAAACAACAAGTGACGTACTGAGAACCGAGCAAACGCATTTGGATTGTTTTGATACTCTAGAAAAATGATCTATAAGTCATTTTTGGTGTGTAAGAATTAGTCAAACCTCAATATGACACACGGTGTGGCCGGTATGACTCCAAGTGTGTCATTTTATTTAAAATTGACATTAATTTATGTAAAAAAGAACAGGTGACATACTGAAAACCGAGCAAACGCATTTGGATTATTTTGATACTTTAGGAAAATGAGCCATGAGTCATTTGTGACATGTAGGATACGACGCACGGTATGACCGGTATAACTCAAAGTGCCTCTTTTTATTTAAAATTGACATTAGTTCAAGTAGAAACAACGAGTGCCATACTGAAAACCGAGAAAATGCATTTGGATTGTTTTGATATTTTTGGACAATTATCTATTAGTCATTTGTGATGTGTAGGAATCAGTCGCAGCTCAATAGGATGCACGGTGTGGCCGATATCACTCAAAGTGTCTCTTTTTATTTAAAATTGACATTAATTTAAGTAAAAACAGCAAGTGACATACTGAAAACCGAGAAAACGCATTCAGATTGTTTTGATATTTTAGGAAAATGATTTATTAGTCATTTGTGACGTGTAGGGATCAGCCGAACCACAACACGGCGTATGGTGTGGCCATTATAACTCAAAGTATCTCTTTTTATTTAAAATTGACATTAATTTAAATAAAATCAACAAGTGACATACTGAAAACCGAGCAAACACGTTCAGATTGTTTTGATATTTTAGGAAAATGATCGATTAGTCATTTGTGACGTGTAGGGATCAGTCTCACCTCAATATGATGTACGGTGTGGCCAGTATAACTCAAAGTGTCTCTTTTTATTTAAAATTGACATTAATTTAAGTAAAAATAATAAATGACATACTAAAAATTGAGAAAACGCATTCGGATTATTTTGATACTTTAGTAAAATGATCCATGAGTCATTTGTGATGTGTAGAAGTTAACTGCACCTCAATTCGACACACGGTGTGGCCGGTACAACTCAAAGTGACTCTTTTTATTTAAAATTGACATTAATTTAAGTAAAAACAATATGTGAAATACTGAAAACTAAGCAAACATATTCGAATTGTTCTGATATTTTAGGATAATGATCTATTTTTCATTTGTAACGTGTCGGGATCAGCCACATCTCAATACGATAAACGGTGTGGTCAATATAACTCAAAGTGTCTCTTTTTATTTAAAATTGACATTAATTTAAGTAAAAACAACAAGTGACATACTGAAAACTGAGCAAACGCATTTGGATTGTTTTGATATTTTAGGACAACAATATATTAGTCATTTGTGACGTGTAAAAATTAGTCGCACCTCAATACGATGCACGGTGTGGCCGGTATAACTCAAAGTGTCTTTTTATTTAAAATTGACATTAATTTAAGTAAAAACAACAAGTGACATACTGAAAATCGAGTAAACACATTCGGATTGTTTTGATACTTTAGGAAAATGATTCATGAGTCATTTGTGACGTGTATGAGTCACTCGCACCTCAATCCAACACACAGTGCGACCGGTATAACTCAAAGTGTCTTTTTTTTAAAAAATTGACATTAATTTAAGTAAAAACAACAAGTGACATACTGAAAACCGAGCAAACGCATTTGGATTGTTTTTATATTTTAGGACAACGATCTATCAGTCATTTGTGACGTGTATGGATTAGTCGCAGCTCAATACGACGCACGGTGTGGCTGGTATAACTTAAAGTGTCTCTTTTTATTTAAAATTGACATTAATTTAAGTAAAAACAACAAGTGACATACTGAAAACTGAGTAAACACCTTCGGATTGTTTTGATACTTAGGACAATGATTCATGAGTCATTTGTGACGTGTATGAGTGACTCTCACCTCAATCCAACACACGGTGTGACCGGTATGACTAAAAGTGTTCTTTATCAGTTTAAAATTGACATTTTAGTTTAAAACGTGTCACTCACTAAAAACTAAGAAAACACGCTCCGATTATCTTGATAATTTAGAACAGCAATTCATAAGTCATTTGTGGCATATATGAAGCAGTCTCGCGTCAAACCGATGCACGATGCGGTCGGTATGACTCAAAATGCATGTTTTCAGTTTGAAATGAAATTTTACTGAAAAAACACAACTGATTCACTTCAAACTGGGCAAATACATCGGGATTGTTTTGATACTTTTTGACAACGATCCATTAATAATTTGTGACAGGTAGGAATCGGTCGCACCTCAATACAACGCACGGTGTGATCGGTGTAACTCCAAATGTATCATTATTTAAAATTGACATTAATTTTAGTAAAAAAACAAATGACATACTAAAAACCGAGCAAACACATTCGAATTGTTTTGATATTTTAGGATAATGATCCATAACTCTTGTAACGTGTAGGAATCAACCTCACCTCAATATGACGCACGGTGTGACCGGTATAACTCCAAATATGTCATTTTTATTAAATGTTGATATTTTATTAATTTGTTCTTTCATATTAATGTTTAATTTATTTCTTTATAGTATTACAAACATAATATTTGATTTCTTATATAGGTGGAATCTTTTGCTCGGGTTGAGATAAGTTGTTAGTCAACTGATACCATGGGCGGAGATTATTGGGAAGGGATCACGAGCGTCAAAAGATGAAATATTAATGTTTTAGAATGTTTGTTGGACAATTGTAAATGTAATTATAGAAAAAATTTTGTTTGAAATGTAAATAACAGTGTTTATTTTTGTATATATCATGGGTGGACAGTTTTGTATTCATAATGTCAATTAAATGTATATATTAGGTTTTCTTCTGGTGTGCTATTTAAATTGCAGTTTGCTTCTGGGTGTGTTGTGTTTGGTGTGTTGTCTTTAAATTGCGGGTTCTTTTGTTGGGTGTGCTGTTATATAAACAACACACTACAGGCGGGTAGCCCTTTATTAGCGCTAGAAAAGTGGTGATAAAGAGTCCTTTATCAGTGCTTTTTTTAGCGCAAATAAATGACCCCCTTTATCAGCGTTTTTTTAGCGTTGATAAAGGGGACCCTCCTATCATTGATGTGATTAATAGGACTTTTTTAACGCTGTTAAAACCCATTTTGCGCGCTGTTAAATACCATATGTGTGGTAGTGACACCACCCAACAAGTTAGGAGCTAGATGTCGTGGGGAGAAGGGCGGTGAGACGAGGGGATGGAAGCTAATGAGGACAGGGAAGCGACCGACATGGAGGTAGGAGAGGTGAGGCTGGCGATGATGGATTTGTGGAAGTACAAGGGGGTCAGGGGATCTGGGTCGAGACAAAGGGGGGAGGAGGAGGAGGGGATATCGGAGTAACGTGGGGGGGTGTTGTCAGAGGGGTCAGAGGTTGAGAGTTTAGGGGATTTTTTTTAGAAATTTAGTGGCAATTAATAAAAAACCGCCATTATCTAGTGGTGATTTCTCAAAAACCGCCACTAAATTCTATCATATTAATTTTAAAAAAAATATAGTTGTGGTTATAAAAAACCGTCACAAATATTTTAAATAAAAACTAATATATTAAAAATGAGCGCGCGGTTTTAATAATACGTATTTTTATAATTAGTGTAAAAAATAGGGCATATATTTTGCTTAACACCAAATGTATTTCACTGATTAAAATATATAAAAACACAAAAAGATTAAACAAAACAAGTAGGTTGGTGGCTAATTCAAGATGAAAAAAATTATCCAAAGCTTTGATATAAAAAAAAATTACACACCACCAAACATATATATAAAAAACTCATGTCATGTCATCATAAATGCAACATGAAAAAATTAAATAAAAACATACACTTCAATTATTCTCACACACTATTAAAGAAATGCTGAAATCTGTACTTTAAAACCACTCGTTGTAAATTTTCCCAAATCATGCCTGGAATGATTTCTTCCAATTGCGACAAATTTAAATGCTAATTTTAATAATGAGGCCGAGGACGTTAATGTTGGTCGAAAGAAACCGGCGGTTGGGTGCGGTGACAGGTTATATTTTTAAATGTAACATATATAGTTTTATACATGAAATTTCCGTAATCTTACATATTTTTAAATTACTATATTAACCTTTTAAAAATCCAATCAATTTTTTATCAGAATCCTAATTAATCAGATCAAGCAATAGTATTTATGGGAATAAAATGATTAAGTATTTAAACAAAAGTCATTTATAATTGAGTGGGGCGGTCAAAGGTGGGGGGGCCTTGTCCATGATGGCTAGTGGGAAAGTTTTAACGATGGAGAGGACTCCAAATCCATGGTGACCTAACTGCGTATGGTGACGGGCGAATCGTATGATACCATGATTTGACCGCTTTAAAACGACTGCAAAGGGCGTGATGTCGGGGATACGGCATGCATGGATGCATGATGGTATTTTGCATGGTTGCAAATGTATGTTTACTAATATATTTATATATATACACTCAGACACATTCATTTATATTTAAACATTATATAAACAATTGCATATGTGTGTCTATATATATATATATATATATATATTCATACATTGTTATAAGGTAAATAAAACATATAAATTTTTATATTAAATAAAATGTGTAGCGCCCCCGACCCGAGTTCTCTCACTTGATAGAGAGAGGTTGCCATATGACCTCATGCGCGTCTTCATGTACGTCAGAGGCTACCGACTAGCGATGAGAGTCTATAATTATATTGGAGAAACTATACTCTCTGAAATAGAGTATCAAGCACAACGGAACAAAAAGAAAAAAAATCAATCACGACATACAAGTCAAGCAAATAAGAGACGAATACCAAAAAATAATAATATAATATACCATGTCATGTCATATTGTATGAAAAACTAAATAGCACGTTGACAGTCATATAAACAACCAACTAAAAGACATACTCATAAATAAAGACTCCAAAAACCCAATTCTGAACTCCATGCTCGGTCTCGTAATCTCATCCAGCATAGTAACCAAATAAAGCATGTAACTCATTGCTATTGTTCAAACCTGCATCCATGAAGCGTGCTTAGGCACCAAAAGACTTATGAACATGGTGTGGGTATAACTCAGTATGATGTATAACCATATCAAGTTTGAAATAATGGTGCATGAAACAATACGATTAACAAGCGCATTACTTCATAAATTAAAGCAAAACATCTAATAACTCTCCGACCATCGAGTTCCAGGTTGACAACCGGGGTCAACCAATACCTGCTCCAACATAATGCTTGATATCTTCGTTTGTGCCATCACCAAAAACAGTCGGATTATCATGGCAAGGGTCGATCACAAATTCATCTTCTACTAGGTTTTTTTTGCAAATTCACATGCTAGCGCCCCTTACGTGTTCCCACGGCGCATTGTCATGCCAACAGCGAGATAAACATTCAAGGTTTTATGGGCTCTATGTGAATTCTCATGCTAAAGTTGATTACGTGTTCTCATGGCGCAAGACCATACCAAGGGTAAAAATATCACTCGACCCAGTGCGAATTCTCATGATAGGGCCACTTACGTGCTAAGAGGACATCAAACTCTATGAAAATTTCCATGCTAGAGCCGATTCTATAATTTAACATAAAAACAAACAAGTGTTTATTGATTCCAATTTATTATTCATGCCAAACATGTTATCCTAAACCATATCGGTTAATTCATCCAATTTACCAATTGTCAACCACTTATTCCATTTTACCAAGTTACCCATTTATCACAATAATTGTGACGAGTCAATTTCACATTCCATTTATGCTCAATCACCATTTCACGTGTCGGTTATGCTTTTAGGCCATCATGCAATTATGCCAATTTCAATTCCATGCCAATGAAGCACATACATGCCAAGTAATTCTTTATCAAGAAAATTACCCCAATTTACATGTTAAGCCAATACATAATCAATTTCCAATTCAACATAGGGCTCCTAGGTTCATATGTTCTATGTTCCAACCAAGTTCCATGGGAAGACACACCTCTTAGGGGGTCATAAGTCTCAACCTCTACGTCAATGGACCCAACGAGATCCATGGGAGGTCTAAGCATATGGATTTAATGATTTCAGGGAGTTACAAATTAGGAGAGGTCACTGCAAAAAACACTTGTTAGTGGTGGTTTGAGTAACCGCTGTGAAATAAATTCAATTAAAAAAATAATATCGCGGTGGTTTATTCAAAACACCACTATATTTTTTAAAAAATAGCAGCAGTTTCTATTGAACTGCAGTGAAATGTTTTAAAAAAACCCTAATTTCCTCCCCCTCCACTACTCCCTCTACACAACCCGACCCCTATCCCCCCTCCCTGGTGCGACCCCGACCTCACCACCTCATCGACGACTCCCGTGCCCCCACCCCTTAAACCTACCTCCTCCGTCCTTAGCGTCGAGCCTGACCCCCCTCTGACCTCCCTCTCCCCGGTGGTGACGCAAACCCCCCCTCCGACCTCCCTCTCCCTAGCGGTTCCCCTACTCGGTGGCAACACAGACCCCCCTTTGACCTCCCTCTCTAAGGCTCGATTCCCCTCCTCGACGACAAGGCAGACCCCCTAATGGTTGTATCATTTTTTTAATCACCCTAAATCTATTATTGAGTAGCATTAGATGAATCATCATGGGTGATAAAAAGAGTATAAAAGTTGTTTTTTATTCATTCAACATTAACGTATATATGTAATTTTGATTTATAATGCGTTATTTGGTTTTTGTAGTTATTTGTTTAGAGTTATAATAAACATTAATTTTGGTTATGTTGTATTAACTTAAAAAAAATTTGTTTTTGATATAAGTTGGTTATGGAATCTAGATCATTCATAATTTCAAGGTTTGTATTTGATATTAATGAATTCCACTTTGTTCTATATATGTTAATGCCTCTGATTTTTGACATATACATAATTGAGACTATTTTCCAACTCATGACTAATTGGTGGTAGGGTTTGGGTCACAGATGGTTTCATCACCAACCGTGACAAGGTCTTTAAGGATAAAGGCCTTGAAAATGAGATTTTAGACACTATTTAAATTTATTAGAATGCTTCATGTTTTATGCATATGTGAGGAATCATTTAGTTTAATAAAATATATTGAAAAATGATAGAGTAGTTAGGGGTAAGTTTTACATAATCAATTATTGGTTATGGTAACCAAAACATCCAACATAGTTTCATTGATTTTATTTTAACTAACATGATTTTTAAAAGAATTAATTATAGTGAATTGTTTGTTTTTTGTTGAGTCAAACGACTAATTTTTTTTATCATTTGATATGAATCAGACACTCCCAAATGTTTTTCCAAATATGTGATAATGTTTCACCTCATCATAAAACCATTGATTTTTTTTGGATCCCCTCGAAGTAAAAAAATGACTCAACATATTAAATGGTGGACCTTAATACCATCTCCAATCCGCATTAATTTAGCGTAAAAATGCTAAAATAGCACAGAATTTCTTCTCCAACCTAGCACCATCTGATGTTCTATTTTCCCATGAAGCTATAGTGAAACGTCAAATATGGCGCTGCATAGTACATGTGTTAAACGTTTTTTTGTTTTTTATCCTTTTTCATTTAATATATTGGTTTAAAATGTCATTATTTGAAATAAATAATTATTTTTCAATTATAATATATGGGTTGACACAAAAAATAGAGTATATGAGTTGGAGATGAATTCACCATGGATACTTCATTTTGAAGTAGACTTACTTCAATTTGAAGTGTTGGGTTGAAGATGGTCTAAATGGTAGAATGAAGTAATCACATCTAACGACCTACAACTTTTTTGTTTATCAGTTTTAGCCATCCAATAGTGTGTGATATCCAAATAAAGTATACTCTGCATTCATATTTTAAAGGAGTGCTCTTTGTCTTAGTTAGACCATGTGAAATGGTTCAGACATTGATCAATGTAGATAAATTTTCAATGGAATGAACCCTCCTTAGTTACAACACTAGGGTATAATAAACCATTATCATTTTTTCCTATAAAAATAATATCATATACATATAAAATATAAAAAATTGATACATCTTTATCATCTTTAACGTATAGGTTGTTTTCTACACTTCCATCATTAAATATTAATTGTTTCAAGCATGTATCTAACTTCAAATACCATGCTCTTGAGTCTTACTCTAACCCATATAAATCCTTATTTAATTTTGATCGTTCCTATTTGTTTAAAGATTTATATCTTTATATTTGAATATATAGAGAGAATACAATCCAATAACTATGGATAAAAGTTGGATGAATTTACCTCAAAACACACCTCGGTATGCCAAGGGATTGGAGGAATTTTTAGATTATGCAATTGAAAACGGATCAGTGGATATTAGAATAAAATATCTATGTCTTGATTGTAAATTCAAGCGATGGTTGAATAGAAACAAAATATATGAGCATTTGATATTGAAATAGTTTCTTGATCGACATGTATGTTGGATTTGGCATGGTGAATCAAATGTCATGGAAATTCAAAATAATGAAAATACTGTCAACGAAATAAAAAGTGACCCGGTAGAGGAGAATTATGTTCGAAATTTGTTAAATGACGCATTTTGTTTTCTAGAATATAATTTCCAAGATTTTAATAGATCAATAGAATCTTAACTTGATCCTGATTAGGTTAATTATGATAAAAAATTTAATGAAAAAAAAACGATTTTTATGAATTAGTTGAAGACGGACAACAAGAAATGTATGAAGGGTGGGCCAAGTATTCAAAGTTATATTTTTACTAAATTTGTATCATATAAAGTGTCTTTGTGGAATTACTGAAAAATAAATTTCCATGATTTTAGATTTTCTTCATGATTCATTTAGTGAAGCCAAGATCCCTGTAACATTCTATGAGATAAAGAAAGTCATCAATAAACTTGGACTTGATTATACAAAGATACATGCATTCCCTAATGATTGAATTCTTTACTAGGGCGATGAGTCTGATAAAGAAGAATGCACAAGATTTCATACAAGAAGATGTAATTCAGTGAACAACAATGAGAGTATAAATCAATGCAACCCTAGGAAGAAATAAAAGACGAAAAATCTTATAAAGGTATTGTGTTAATTTCCTATGAAACCATGCTTTCAAAGATTATTCATGTTGTCTAAGACTGCATACGACATGAAGTGTCTTTCTCAAGATAGTAATGATGGATTGATGAGACATACAAAAGAATCAACATCATGGAAGATGTTTGATTCTCTATATCCATATTTTTCTTCAGATGGTTTTAACCCTTTTGGTACATTAAGTACTAATTATAGAATTTGGCTAGTTGTTTTGATCCCCAATAATATACCTCCATGGATGTGTATGAAGAATAATTATTTCATTATTTCGATGATTATTCCTAGAAATAAAATTCCCGGAAATGACATTGATGTATACCTTCAACCTCTAATAAAAGAATTACGAGAATTATGGGATGATGGCATGAAAACATATGATGCTTCAATAAGACAACTATTCAAAATGCATGCTAATTTAATGTGGACAATTAGTGAATTTCCAAGACTAGAAAATTTATCTAGATAGAACACTCATACTAGTTTAGCTTGTCCAAATTTTAATTTTGATTTTGAACTTCAATGATTACCTCATAGTAGAAAATGGTGTTTTATGTGTCATCATCAATTTTTTTTGATGATTCTCATAAATTCAGGTTTAACAAGACACAATTTAATAGAGATATTGAAATAAAAAATTCATTAAAGGTGTTATCTAGTTCAAAATCTTGGGACAATTAATGAATGTCACTGATGAATTTGGAAAATGTCATTAGTTTAAAGAAGGGGGAAAAGGGTACAAGGTACAATATCCAAAGAAGATAGAACACAATAATGGAATAAAAAGAGTATAGTTTTTCAAGATTCCTTATTGGGAGTTTAATTTGATATGTTATAATCTTGATGTAATGCATATTGATAAGAACATCTGTGATAATGTAATTTTTAAAGTGCTTAATGAGCATTGTAAATCGAAGGATCATCTTAATGATCATAAGGATTTAGATTCAATGAATATAAAGAATGTTTTGTGGGAAAATGAGAATGAAAAGTATCCTTTGGCTATTTTTAAAATGAAAAATCATGAGAAAGAAACATTCCTTTGAACTTTAAAGAATGTAAAAGTGCCAGATGAATATTCAAGTAACATATCAAGGTGTGTTGACTTAAAACATCAAAATTTACATGGATTGAAAAGTCATGAATCACATATTTTTATAGAGAAGTTGTTGTTTTTGTCTCTGTGTAATACTTTACCTAAAAATGAAACTACGGTTCTAGATGATTTTTGTACCCTTTTCAGAGATCTTTGTGAAAAAACTCTAAATCCAAACAAGCTTGATAAACTTTAAGAAAAATTGTTTTGACACTACGTCATTCAAAGATGTTATTTCCCCATTCATTCTTCACAATCATGATTCATTTGACTATTCATTTGGTTAAAGAAGCTAAAATTGGTGGACCAATACAATATCGATGGATGTATCCAATTGAGATGTATGTTGATATTATTTTTATTTTAATTGGTGAATTTGATTTTATAAAATCATTGTGTAAAACTTTTTAATATGTTTCTTATTTTTTTCTTCAGGTACTTAGGTAATTTGAAATCATATACGAGGAATAAACCTCAACCAGAAGGTTCAATTGCTGAAGGTTACATAGCCAAAGAGTGCCTGACCTTCTGTTCAAGGTATTTGGATGGAATTGAGACTATATTCAATCATACTGGACGTGCTGATGACATCTCCACTAATTTTCATTCTGAAAATTAGTCATCGGTATTTCAAAGTATTGGATGACCAATTAGAAAGGGGTCAAATTTTACACCGACTGAGTTGGAGATACTGCAAGCACATAGATATGTGTTAATAAATAGTGTTATTGCATATCCATTTATTGAATAATTTCAAATGAAAACAAAGAGGTGACTAAGGGGTTGATATGGCTCTATTTTTACGTAGTTTTGCCACATCTTTTTAATTAATTTTAATGATTTAACTAATTATTATTACACTTTTTTTAAATAATGGCACTTTTGTATTTTTATCACTAAATCTATTAATTAATCATTTTTATAATTAAATATGTGTTTTTAGTCTTTTAAATAACTAATTTAGTCATTCTAATTATTCTAATTATATGATCATACTTTTTAGTTTAATAATCTTAATCTGGTTAACTTTTTAATAATTTTAAATGTTTATTTTTTAATTAATTGTTCATTGTTATTTGTATTAATCTAAATTAGTTTTTAATTTAAAACATTAATCTTTAAATTAGATTTATTAAAATAAATTAACTTTATTTATTAACTTGTTTAATTATTCTGTTAAATAAATAAGTTAACAGTTTAAGTTAAAGTTTAATAAAATAATGCGTTCTTAATTTAAAGTTTTCATTTTTGTCATTTAATTAATTAACTAAGTTGTTCAAAATCTTTAGTTAATTTTAATTATTTTATTTTCATGTTTGTGGTTAATTCTTTGTTTGTGTTTTGAAATTATTTAGATATTTAATTAATTAAACTTAATATTTATATTATTAGTTAATAAATAAGTCACTTTTATTTTTTTAGTTAGTTTAATAATTTAGTAAGTTTTCAATTAAGTTAATTATTTAGACTTTAACAATTTAGTTAATTTGTCTTTTGATAATTAATGTTTTATTCATTTTATTATCTATTTAAAACTTAATTAATTATTATTACTATTTCAATTTGTTCTATAAGTGAGTTGAAGCACCAATGCCGTGATGCACCGATGTCACGACTCGCTGATCGCGACTCACTGATCCCTTGTCACACCGAAGTTTTTTTAACTATCGGTGAGTCATGACTCGCCGATCACTTTGAAACAACATTGGTCTCTCCTATGCATTGGATTCAGTCTCTCATTTTTAACTATCAGTGAATCATCTTTTATTTTTCTTCTATCGGTGTCTTATTATTTGTTCTCGGTGACACCGATCAATTTATTCTTTTATCGGTGTCTCACGCACTCATCGATACTTTATTTTAATTATCGGTGACTCATTTTTTTATTGTTACCGGTGAGCGTTCTTTTCTTCTATCGGTCTCACAAATCTCACATCGATCCTCTGCCTGCTAGCAATTTAACTATCGGTGCCACCCTATGCTTTAACCCATTCATTCACTCACAGATAGTTCATTTTTTTCCTCCACCCTTGTGACACACCGATCCCAGCTTCCTTTGCGAGACACCGATTCATTATTTGTATCATTCTCACCCTCCATCTCGTGCCGATATCAGTCTCTCTCCCTTCATCCTCCTCTACCTCTTTGCTTCGCGGTGCCCCTGCAACATCGTTCTTACACGGGTTGATCCGCAATACACTGCCATCGTCACAAGCTATATAGGATTTTCACAAATTAACAACACTGAATTCAAATTTGGAGAAATCAGAACCCACAACCAGCATCTAGCTACCGCGAAACTGAACCATAGCTTCGCACCACCATCAATCACAATCCATATTCATATCTGAAAACAAAATCGTATTCTTCCTCAGATCCGGAGTATCATAGCTGAGAGACTTAGCTGGCTAAAACACAAACTGAACTTTTGTTGGGGAGTTCCGCTGCAATTCCGATTTACTAGCACTGGTGACTTATCCAAACCCTTGCTGTCACCTGGATTTCTATCGCCTGCTTTGTCAAGCCAGATCTGCGATATCGGGTTGAAGAAGAAACTACCCTTCGGGGAAGAGGGTTGTCACTGTGCCGAAGGGAGGCTGTCATTTGAGAAGAGATCTATAGAACTCAACCAAGCTAAGGGTTAATCAGTGTTGTGTTTCCTTGACATCTCGAACTGATGAAGAGGAAGTGAGGAAAGTCGCGATAGCCGTGCTTGAGCAGTGCTACGAGGCTGAGGTGTCGAGTCGCTGAAGACCCAATCTCCCTTCTCTATTCCACTTCCATGCCGTCAGATGGAATCACTACAAAGGGTTTTTAAGAAGGAGAACCAGGAACCCCCTCCCCTTTTCTGTGTGACAGGTTTGGGGGAGGAAGAAGGAGATTAAAAGATAAATTAAAATAAAACTAAGATAAAAAAACTAAAATAAAAATAAATAAATTAAAATATTAAACATTAACTTAATTTTTTAAAATAAAATGTAAATAATAAAGTATAAATAAAATTATAAATAAACTAAACTAATTAATTTAAATTGGAAATAATTTTAATTAATAAATTAATAATAAACTTAATAATTATAATTAACATTAATAATACCAATTAATCATAAATATCAACTTAACTATTTAATTTAATATTTAGAACTAAAATTTTAACAACTTATAAATATAAATAAAGTTACTTAATTTAATAATATATATCTTTATTCGCAACTAAAATTAACTTTAATAAATATATTAAATAAGTTAATTACTTAATAATAATATTTAACAATTAACAATTTAATTTTAGATTAAATAAATAAAATATCCGGTTTATAACTGTTAAGTGATTTATCTATTATTATCAATGGTTTTATTATCATGTTTTAATAGTTTTAACTTTGTTTTGTTGTTATTTACTTTGTAGGTTCACACCAAGGCCTTAAAAACATCCAGGTGCATTCAACTAACTCATCCGAAGTTAGTTACAATGGTAAAGTTAGTGCGACGTGTCAGTCACAAAAAACACACGTGTGTGATGCAACAGTAAAAGACAAGTTTAAGTTGGAGAAGAGTGGTGGTGATGAGCAGCAAAAGATAGTGGGTGTTAAAAATAGAGAAAGCATCATATTTAGGGAGAGGACAAACACACATTCAAAAAAAGGGCCATTGGAGATTCGATATCTTCTCTCTCATCAGATCAGAGAGATCTGGTGGGCAGAACACATCAATTGGGAAGTTCTTCTTCCCTCGTTACTGAATATTTTGTACTATGTTCTAGTGTGTTTCAAGTTTTTGTATTGATAATAGAGATAGTGTTAGGCTAAATCATCTAGTTTGGGGATAAATTTAGGTTCCACTGGTTTTATTTTTATTTTCCTTTTCACTTCATCATTTTGATGTATTAAGTATTGATCGGCGAGATCATTGCCGAGTTCATTCAATTGCTTGTACCTCTATAACTTAATTTCAAAATTTCACAATCAATTGGCGAGATTGATTGTGTAAATTTTTTTCAAAATATAATAAATTCAAAAGACTTTAGTACTTATGATGAGTTCATCCTGTTGTCATATTAAAATAATGACGTTCACAATTGATCTTTTTAGAGTGGTGAACTCTGTTCTTGATCAATATGTCAGACTTAATTCCGAGTGAGGGAGGTAAGCCATTCTATTTAACGTGGTACTCTACATTAACTTTTAAGTGAATTGAAATAATTTTAAAACTAGTATAATGGAGATTTTTTCCCAAATGAATTACTTTGATAGTTCATTTATCAACATTTTATATCTCTGTTACTTATTGATTTGAACCTATTTCTTGTTTCATTACAATTTAGGAAAAAAACTTAAAAAGATTGTGGTGTTTCATTTGTGCCTTATAATAAAAAAAATAAAAAAATAAAAAGTAAAAAAATAGAAATCTACCCCACTACTGACAACAGTGGAGTCTTTTTTGAAAGTTTTTAGAATAATAATGGTCAATGTTTCCTTCTTTGTGGGTTCGACCCTGCTTGCCACATATACAATAGTTAGTATGAATATAATTTTTAAACTTTGACTGACTTTAACGATGGTTCAAGTCAAGTTTTTGGCATCGTTGCTGGGGAAGGTACAAGCCATTATTTTTCTAAAATTAACTGAAAAAAACCACATATATAAAAAAATCTAAAAAAATTGAAAAATTGAAAACTGTAAAAACTACTTCATTCCTTGCTGAATTGTTATTGTTTTCTTTACTATTGAATACTATTTGTTTCTATTTACATGAGCACAAAAACTTCTAGTGTTAGTCTAGAGCCACTAAACTTAGAAATAAACAAACACTTAATTGCTCTTAGAAGAAAGAAAAACCAAATTGAAATGGAGAACATAGATGAGATAGTTCCTGCACCTAAGAACTTCCAAAATCATCCAGAACCTTTAGAAGAAAATGAAAGTCCTAGGATGAAGGAGTTCCAACTTCATCAAGTTTCAAGAAATCCATCTTCTATTAGGATATCTCCTAGAGCTCAAAATTATGAGCTAAAACAATCACACATTTCATTGCTTCCTGCATTTAATGGACTATCTAATGAGGACTCTCTAGCCTTCATTAGATATTTCTATAATACAATGCAGCAATTACCTCTTCTAGGACTCATAGAGAATGAGCTAAGAATGAGAGTCTTTCTCTTTTGCCTTAAAGGGAATGCTAGGAATTGGTTTTGAGCCTAGATGAGAGCATTTTCAAAAACTAGGATCAAGTGTACAACTATTTAATTATGAAATTTTATCCCCAAAGACTAAAAGGAGAACTTAGAACTAAGATAACTAGTTTTTATCAAGAGGATGGAGAATCTTTTCACGAAGCTTGGGATATATTCAGGGATCTTCTTAGGCATTGTCCCCATCATCAACTCCCATATCACCTTCTCAAGGATACCTTCTTTGAAGGGTTGTCCTCCTCTGGATAGAATCTAGTTGATCAAGCTACTGGGGGTAACTACACAGACAAGACAGATGAAGAATTGAGGAAAATATTTAACAACCTATCCCTAAACTCTCAACATAATAATTCAAGAAGAAAAAGAGTTAATAGAAATATTAATTCAAACACTGGTTAAATGAATAAAACTCAAGCTCAACTGGCTGAAATCACCAACCAAATTCAATATTTAATGAACCAGAACTCTAAAAAAACTGTTAATTAACTTGGATGTAAAAACACCAATCAATATTTAAGGGAATAGTGTGTCTAGTGTGGTATGTTTGGGCATACTGAAAACTTCTATCCTAATTTTGATATGCTGACCCAACAAAAAAAAATTCAAACTTTGTCAACTATAGTCCTAGATTGCCTCATAAAGAAGACCCATTTTCAAATAATTACAACCAAGGCTATAGGAACCATCCAAACTTGTCCTGGAAAGATCAAGGCCTAATTAAATAATCCACTTCCCCTAACTATCAGAATCAACCAAGACCAAAATTGAAAAATAAACAAAGGGGTGAGTCTTCAAATTTACAAGGAAACAATGATAATCAAATGTATTATAAGCTTGATCTAATCTTGAAAAAAATTAACTCTCAAGAGGAAAGATTCATGACTCAACTAACCAAACATCAAATTCAATATGAATGAGATACAATGCAAACTGATGTGAGAATTCAGAACATGGAAACACAACTTGGCCAACTTGCAAGAGATTTTTTCATCTAGGGGAAAAGGTAGAATTTCAAGTAACAATGAGCTTAACCCTAGAGAGAATTCCATGGCTGTTGTAACTAGAAGTGGTTTGAATACTCAAACTGTTGCTGAAAAAGAAACTGAAAATGCCCAAAATGAAAATCTGCTTCAATCTGGTAATAAAAATCTACTTTATTCACATGTTGGAAATTCACAGAAAGTTGCAGGAAATGATCAAAATTTGAATTTATCATCTGAATCTCAAGCTGAAAACTCATCTAAAAATCAAAATAATAAAGGAAAAGAAAAAGTTTAGGATGAGGTGAGGGATATACCCACTGTCCTTAAAATTTTTTCCCCACCCATCCCTTTCCCTGTGAAGTTGAAACCACAAAGTAACACCAGGAATGAACTTCTTCAGTTCCTTGGTCTCCTTTCCAACCTTCAAGTAAACATAGCTTTCATTCAAGCCTTAATTCAAATCCCTTATTACTTTAAATCTATTAAAAAAATTGTTTCAAACAAAAATACTCTTTAAGAATTTTCTACCTACAACCTCACTGAAGAGTGCAGTGCTGTACTCTAAAATAAAATCCCACCCAAATTGAAAGACCTAGGTAGTTTTGTCATTCCTTGTACCTTAAGAAATTATGATCAGCTCAATTTCTTGTGTGATTTAGGTGCTAGTATTAATCTTCTCCCTTATTCAATTTTTTGACAGTTGAGTTTGGGTGATCTTCAACCCACCAAAATCATACTTTAGTTAGCTGATAGATCTTTCACTCATCCTGTGTGTAGGATAGATCACTTTCTAGTTGGAGTTGGGAAAATATTTATGCCTGAAGAATTTTTAGTCTTAGACATAGAGTGTGATTAATAGGTGCTCATCATCTTGGGTAGGCCCTTCTTGGCCACAGGTGGTGCTGTTATTTATGTTTCAAAGGGTCAATTAATTTTCAAAATTGGAGAACAACAAGAAGAGTTCAATGTATTTAAAAATATCAAAGGACCAACTTTTTCTGAAAATTGTTCAATGGTAGAGTCATTAGAAGATGAGAACTGAATTGGAAACTCCAAAGAATCTGAAAATCAATTTGATGTTGAAGAAAATAATTTAGAAGCTGAAAATCCTGTTGAATCTGTCTTAGAAGTTCAAAATTATGCTCGAATACCAAATCTGGAAAATTTTGCAGAACTAGACAATTGTTTAGTTTCTGCTATAGAAGAATCTTCTAACTCTGAAATTAGAAAATTTTTGAGTGAATTTGAGGGTGTTTCTTTTAACACTAACCTTACTGAACACTTTGATGTTGTTGAGGGAGAATTTTTGAAACAACTTGATGATTTTTCTCTAATAAACTTATTGAATTTTGACCTAGAAAATTTGGACAGTATACCACCCACTTTGGACAGTAGCACTATAAATTCTGAAACT
Organism: Viscum album; assembly: GCA_963277665.1. Taxonomy (NCBI): domain Eukaryota; kingdom Viridiplantae; phylum Streptophyta; class Magnoliopsida; order Santalales; family Viscaceae; genus Viscum; species Viscum album. Next base: position 1,376,915,357 of record OY728120.1, on the reverse strand, counting down.
GAGCTTAATATTGAAAATATTTCATCTTTTAATACTCCTTATAAGATATATGTTGAAGATCTTGGAACTCCGAGGCCTAAGAGTCTTTTTTCTAGCATAGATCCACCCACTCTTGAACTGAAACCAATCCCTGCTCATTTGAAATATTAATTTTTGGGGCGAGAATTCCACTTTTCCTATTATAATTTTTTCTGAACTTAATGAAAACCAAGAGGAAAGATTGTTTAATGTGTTAAAAAAGTTTAAATCTTCCATAATCTAGACAATAACTGATATAAAGGGTATTATTCCCCCATTCTGCATGCATAAAATACCTATGGAGCCTTACCATAAGCCTAGGGTAGAGTGTCAAAGAAGATTGAATCCAAACATGAAATAAGTAGTAAGAGAGGAAGTGATCAAACTTCTAGACACTGGAATGATATATCCCATCTCTGATAGTGCTTGGGTCAGCCCTGTCTAGGTTGTCCCCAAGAAGGGAGGTTTCACTGTAGTTAAAAATAGAAAAAATAAAGAAATCCATGTTAGGAAAGCCACAAAATGGAGAGTCTATATTGATTATAGTAAGCTTAATGCATCCACTAGGAATGATCATTTTCTAATGCCCTTATTAGATCAAATGCTTGAGAGGATTGATGGAAATGAGTTTCTCTGTTTCTTGGATGGGTATTCTGGTTACAACCAGATTCTTGTTGCTCCATAAGATCAGGAAAAGACCACTTTCACATGCCCCTTTGGGATATTTGCTTACAGGCGAATTCCCTTTGGATTGTGTGGAGCTCCAACCACCTTTCAAAGGTGTATGATGACTATTTTTTAGATATGATTGAAATAATCATTGAAGTTTTCATGGATGACTTTTCCATTGTGGGGAGTGCTTTCGATACTTGTATTGGAAATCTTAAGTTAGTTTTATAAAGTTGCATTGAAATCAAACTTGTTCTTAATTGGGAGAAGTGTCAATTCATGGTCAAAAAAGGTATAGTTCTTGGTCATAAGGTGTCTAAGAGAGGTCTAGAAGTTGATACTACTAAGATAAAAGTTATTCAAAAACTGCCACCTCCTGAAAATATTAAAGGTATTAGAAGTTTTCTAGGGCATGCCGGTTTCTACAAGAGGTTCATAAAAGACTTTTCCAAAATAACTAAACCTTTGTGTTCTTTACTAGTCAAGGATTCACCTTTCAATTTTGATGAAAACTATTTGAAATCATTTAATCTGCTTAAATAGAAACTCACTACATCACCCATTATCACTAAACCTAACTGGAAACTACCTTTTGAACTTATGTGCAATGCTAGTGACATGGATATAGGTGCTGTCCTTGGATAGAGGAAAGATAGGAAATTAAATGTGGTATATTATGCAAGTAGACTTCTAGATGAAGCCCAAAAATAATTACACCACTATTGAAAAATAATTTCTAGCTGTTTTTTCCCTAGAAAAGTTTAGACAGTATTTTTTAAGCTCAAAAGTCATTATTTTCACCGATCATTATGCCTTAAAGTACTTGATGTCTAAGAAAGAAACTAAAACCAGATTTATTAGATGAATTTTGTTGCTACAAGATTTTGATTTAGATATTAGGGATAAGCAGGGAGCTAAAAATTTAGTTGCTGACCATATTTCTAGGCTTCCTCTTACACATTCTGAAAATCCTAGGGAAATAAACTATTCATTTCCTGATAAGAAGTGACTTACTGTGTCAATCAGGAAATCTTCTTGGTTTTCAGATTTTTATAACTTCCTCGTAGCAGGTGTATTTCCCAAAAATTTATCAAATAACCAAAGAAAGAAATTCATTTCTGAGCTTAAATACTACTTTTGGGATAACCCCCTACTATTTAGGAGATGTGATGATGGTATCCTTAGGATATGTGTGCCTGAGGAAGAGATGCTTCTTGTCTTAGAGAGTTGTAACTCCTCACCTTGGGGAGGTCACCATGGTGGTGAAAGAACTGCTCAGAAAGTATTACAATATAGTTTTTATTGGCCCACCCTTTTTAAGGATGTTAAGAGCTATGTGGTTGGATGTGATAGATTTCAGAGGCTCAGAAATGTTGGTAGGAAGCAGGAGTTACCCCAAAAAGGAATTCTAGAAGTTGATATTTCGGATGTCTAGAGTTTAGATTTCATGGGTTCATTTCCATCATCTCATGAGAATGAGTATATTCTTATTGTTGTAGATTATGTGTCGAAGTGGGTTGAGGCAGTTTCACTGCCCAATAATCAAGCCAACTTTGTAATTAAGTTTGTGAAGAATAACATATTTACAAGATTTGGATTTCCCAAATCCTTTATCACTAATAATTGAACGCACTTTAAGAACTAAAAATTTAAATCTTTGATGGAAAAATATGGCTTTGTTCATAAAACTGTTACTCCTTATCATCCAAAGTCCAGTGTACAGGTGAAAATTTCAAATAGGGAACTAAAAAAAATACTTGAAAAAACTATGTCAAATTCTAGGAAAGACTGGTCTCTTAAATTAGATGAAGCTCTATGGGCATATAGAACTGATTTTAAGACCCCAATAGGTATGTCTCCTTACCGGTTGTTGTTTGGGAAATGTTTTCATTTACTTGTGGAGTTGTAACACAAGTCATATTGGGCAGTTAAGGCTCTAAATTTTGACTTTAAGAGTGCTGGTGAGAGGAGATTACTTGATCTGAGTGAGCTGGATGAGATTAAATGAGAGATTTATAATAATTCAAGGATTTATAAAGATAGGAATAAAATCTTTCATGATTCTATTATTAAAACTAAATAATTCAAACATGGAAAGAAGTTATTTCTCTTTAACTATAGACTTAAACTTTTACTTGGAAAACTGAATTCTAATTGGTCTGGACCTTTTACAGTTGTGAGAGTGCTTAAGAATGGACCTGTTTAAATGTTCGGTGAAGAGAACAAACCCATGTTGGTTAATGAGTAGAGAGTGAAACTTTATTTTGAGGTTCAGTTAAAGGGCTTGGCTACCTTCACTGTGCTTGAAAACTGATCTTGAATAAAGTCTAGCTGAAGACTTTAAAACTTAGCGTTGCATGGGAGGTAACCCATGTTCTTTGTTTGTTTTCAATAAAACACTTAAAAATTCGTAATTAAATAAAGTCTAACTGAAGACTTTAAATTCAGTGCTCATGGGAGTCAACCCATGCTCTTTCTTTGTTTTTATTTTTGTACTATTTTGTGTTGAATAAAGTGTTGCTTTGCTGTCTTTTGTTTGTTTTGTCTTTTCTGGTTATTTGTACTTGGATTTCATGCTCTGATTTTCAGGATGCTGCTTTGGTTTCATGGAAGAGTTGAATTCCCTTATTGTAAGATTGATAAAAATAAACTTTAAATCGGGGAAGTACCTTAATGTTAAATTTTGTTTCATTTTTCTACTCATTAATTCTTTAGAAAAATAATTCTACTGTCTAGGTGTTCTATTGTTTTAAAAAAAATTCTGCTTGTATTAGAAAATTTTGCTACATGTCTTGCTACTGAAATTTTAAAAAAATTCTGCATATGTTTAAAATTATGCTTCATGTGGTCATAAAAGTCTGCTGTATGTCACTAAGCTGAAAATAAAAATTCTGCCTGTGCCTCATTATAAAAAAAACTAAATTTCACTATTATTAAAATCACCCACTGCCTGAACTTAAGTGTGGGGGGATACTTTCTTGTTAGTGTTTGTGTTTTATTGAATCTTCTTGCATCTTTAGGGTGTTTAACATGAACTTTGTCTGCTGTATTGAAAATCCAACTAACTCATAGTTTCTAAACATGCTTACAACCTATCCACTGTGCACCCTCAAGTTACATGTTATTTCTTGAGATTTATTGAAAATTATTCATTGGGCATAAATGTTAATGCATGTAATTTATAATGAACCTGCTGTTAACTTATTCATTGTGAAAAAAAAATATTTTTGAACTTCAAAGAGACCCTTTTATACAAGTCATCAATATATTAAATTGAAAAAATTGTTTTGAACTATAATTGCCACAATTTTTCTTCTTCCTTGTTTAGAATTCAATTTTGGGGACAAAGTTGGATTTTAAGTGTGGGGGATGGGGTCAATTCTTGACTATGCTAAACTGTGCTTTAATGTGAGCTTGTCAATTCCCACTACTGTAACTTCAATATTTTTGTAAAAAATGGGTAAAATTTTCAAAAAAAATTAAAATTATTTAAATGATTCTAGGCTTTACACTATTTCTCAAATGGTTCTTTCCTATAGAAAATATTTCTTTGGTAGTTAAGTTGTGATTTGAGTCTAAAATTAATGATAATGGATGATTTCTGGGTGAATCTACTTACTGATTTTATGAAATTTGGTTTATGAAATAATTCTGAGAGTTATTTGGGTAACCTATTAGTGGTGTTATGTTCATAACCCTTGGAACTGGAAGTTTGATTTTTATAATAGGGGACTCTCTTTTTTATTATTTATTCAAAGTAATTATCTTAGTGAGACAATGTTAATGATTTTTATATAAATCTTTTGAAACTGGAGTAGTTTGGGCATCTGGGTTCCCACGGTGAGTCTCTGAGACCCTAGATGTTGGGTGCATTTCTGTTTACTATAAGCCCTATGTACACCTGGAATAAATTCATTGCATAGGGCTTAGCACATGATACATGGTTTGGGAAAAATAAAATAAAGTGTCTAGGGTCAAAAACGAGTTCATTAAGGTGAGGAGAATGATGAACTCTGAATGAAGAAGGGGAAAAATTGGTTTATATGGGAGTCATTTAGGTTGTATTAATAAGGTGATTTAAAAAAAATTATTGTTGGAACCTAGGTGATGAGTCAAAGTACAAGATTCCTCTGTTAAGTTTTTGATTCCACTGTTAAGTTTTTGATTCCACTGATACTTTACCTCTTGTCACTCTTGGACTTTGGACTTAAGCCTGGATTGAAATGAGCCATTAAGTAGTATCACATATGAGGCATGACACCTTCTTTTATGGATTATCTTTGCTATCTTTATTACCCTTTGAGTATTTGTTCAAGGCAAGACTTTATTTGAAGATATCTTTTCAAAAATCCTAAATCAATTTTCAGTCCTCTGTTTTAAAAATGCTGGACATGTTACATTTTGAGCAAAATAATAAACACTTTACTATTTTTCATAGATGAAAAAACATGGGATTATTTGAGGAAAAACAATGCTTAAGTGTGGGGGAATTTTATGTGGCTCTATTTTTACGTAGTTTTGTCACATCTTTTTAATTAAATTTTAATGATTTAACTAATTATTATTACACTTTTTTTAAATAATGGAACTTTTGTATTTTTATAACTAAATCTATCAATTAATCATTTTTATAATTAAATATGTGTTTTTAGTCTTTTAAATAGTTAATTTAGTCATTCTAATTATTTTAATTAAATTAACATACTTTTTAGTTTAATAATCTTAATCTAGTTAACTTGTTAATAATTTTAAATGTTTATTTTTTAATTAATTATTCATTGTTATTTACATTAACCTAATTTAGTTTTTAATTTAAAACTTTACTCTTTAAATTAGATTTATTTAAATAAATTAACTTTATTTATTAACTTGTTTAATTATTCTGTTAAATAAATAAGTTAACAATTTAAGTTAAAGTATAATAAAATAACGTGTTCTTAATTTAAAGTTTTCATTTTTGTCATTTAATTAATTAACTAAGTTGTTCAAAATCTTTAGTTAATTTTAATTATTTTATTTTCATGTTTGCAGTTAATTCTTTGTTTGTGTTTTGAAATTATTTAGATATTTAATTAATTAACCTTAATATTTATATTCATAGATAATAAATAAGTCACTTTTATTTTTTTAGTTAGTTTAATAATTTAGTTAGTTTTTAATTAAGTTAATTATTTAGTCTTTAACAATTTAGTTAATCTGTCTTTAGATAATTAATTTTTTATTCATTTTATTATCTATTTAAAAATTAAATATTTATTGTTAATATTTCAATTTGTTCCATCAGTGAGTTGATGCACCGATGCCACGACGTGCCGATGTCACAACTCGCTGATCCTGACTCACCGATCCCTTGTCACACCGAAGTTTTTTTAACTATCGGTGAGTCATGACTCACCGATAAATTTGAAATAGCATCGGTCTCTCCTTCGCATCGGCTTCGGTCTCTTGTTTTTAACTATCGGTGGCTCGTCTTTTATTTTTCTTCTATCAATGTCTTATTATTTGTTCTCAGTGACACCGATCCATTTCTTCTTTTATTGGTGTCTCACACACTCACCGATACTTTATTTTAATTATCAGTGACTCATTTTTTTATTGTTATTAGTGAGCATTCTTTTCTTCTATCAGTTTCACAAATCTCACACTGATCTTCTACCTGCTACCAATTTAACTATTAGTGCCAACCTTTACTTCAACTCATTCATTCACTCATCTATAGTTCATTTTTTTCCTCCACCCTTGCGACACACCGATCCCAGCTTCCTTTGTGAGATACTGATTCATTATTTCTATCAGTCTCACCCTCCATCTCATGCTGATATCAATCTCTATTCCTTCATCCTCCTCTGCCTCTTTGCTTCGCTGTCCCCCTACAACATCATTCTTACACGGGTTGATCCGCAATCCACCTCCATAATCACAAGCTATAGAGGATTTTCACAAATTAACAACACTGAATTTTGAATATGGAGAAATTAGAACCCATGAACAACATCTAGCTACCGTGAAACTGAACCCTAGCTTCATACCACCATCGATCACAATCCATATTCATATCTGTAAACAAAATCGTATTCTTCCTCAGATCTAAAGTATGGTAGCTGAGAGCCTTAGCTAGCTAAAACATGAACCAAACTTCTGTTGGGTAGTTCTGTTGAAATTCTAATTTATCGACGCTGAAGACTTATCCAAACCCCTGCCATCACAAGGATTTAAATCTCCTGCTTTGTCGATCCGGATCCGCGATGCGGGGTTGAAGAAGAAACTACGATTTAGGGAAGAGGGTTGTCACTGTGCCAAAGGGAGGCTATAATTTGAGAAGTGATCTGTAGAACTGAACCAAGCAGAGGGTTAATCAGTGTTGTGTTTCCTTGAGATTGTGAATTGAGGAAGAGGAAGCGAGGAAAGTCGCAGCCGCTGTGCTTGAGCAGTGCTATGAGGCTGAGGTGTCGAGTCGCTGAAGACCCAATCCCCCTTCTCCAGTCCACTTCCACACTGCCGGATGGAATCGCTGCAAAGGGTTTTTAGGAAGGAGAACGAGAAACCCCCTCCCCTTTGCTGTGTGACAGGTTTGGGGGTGTAAGAAGGGGATTAAAAGATAAATTAAAATAAAACTAAGATAAAAAAACTAAAATAAAAATAAATAAATAAAAATATTAAACATTAACTTAATTTTTTAAAATAAAATATAAATAATAAAGTATAAATAAAATTACAAATAAAATAAAACAATTAATTTAGATTGGAAATAATTTTAATTAATAAAATAATAATAAAATTAATAATTATAATTAACATTAATAATAATAATTAATCATAAATATCAACTTAACTATTTAATTTAATATTTTGAACTAAAATTTTAACAACTTATAAATTTAAATAAAGTAACTTAATTTAATGAACTAATAGTTATCCTTATTTGAAACTAAAAGTAACTTTTATAAATATATTAAATAAGTTAATTAATTAATTACTTAATAATAATATTTAATAATTAATAATTTAAGTTTAAGATTAAATAAATAAAATATCCAGCTAATAACTGTTAAGTGATTTATCTATTATTATCAATTGTTTTATTATCGTGTTTTAACAATTTTAACTTTGTTTTGTTGTTATTTACTTTGTAGGTTCACACCAAGGCCTTAAAAACATCCAATTGCATTCAACTAACTCATCCAGAGTTAGTTACTAGGGTAAAGTTAGTGCGACATGTCAGTCACGAAAAAACACATGTGTGCTGTGCAATAGTAAAAGACAAGTTTAAGTTGGAGAAGAGTGGTAGTGACAAGTAGTAGAAGGCAGTGGGTGTTAAAAACAGATCAAGCAGCAGATTTGGGGAGAGTACAGACACACATTCGAAAAAAGGGCCATTGGATATTCGAGAGCTTCTCTCTCATCAGATCAGAGAGATCCGGTGGGCATATCACATCAATTGGGAAGTTCTTCTTCCCTCATTACTGTATATTTTGTAATCTGTTCTAGTATGTTTCTAGTTTCTATATTGATAATAGAGATAATGTTAGGATAAATCATTTAGTTCAGGGATAAATTGAAATTTCACTGGTTGCCTTTTTATTTTCTTTTTCACTTCATCATTTTGACGTATTCAGTATTTATCAGCGATATCATTACTGAGTTCATTCAATTGCTTGTACCTCTAGAAATTAATTTCAAAATTTCACAGTCAATTGGAGATATTTATTGTGGAAAAACTTTTCAAAAGATAATAAATTCAAAATACTTCAGGACTTACGGTGAGTTCGTCCTGTTGCCATATTAAAATAATGACGTTCACAGTTGATCTTTTTAGAGTGGAGAACTCTGTTCTTGATCAATCTGTCAGACTTAATTCCTGGTGAGGGAGGTAAGTCATTCTCTTTAAGGTGATACTCTGCATTAAATTTTAAGTGAATTTAAATACTTTTAAAACTATTAGAATGAAGATTTTCCCCGAGCAACTTACTTTGATAGTTCATTTATCAACGTTTTATATCTCTGTTACTTACTGTTTTGAACCTATTTCTTGTTTCATTAAAATTTAGGACAAAAACTCAAAAATATTGTGGTGTTTCATTTGTGACTTATAATAAACAAAATTTTTAAAAATAAAAAGTAAAAAAAATAGAAATCTACCCCACTGCTGACAACAGTGGGGTCTTTTTGAAAGTTTTTAGAAGAATAGTGGTCAATTTTTCCTTCTCTGTGGGTTTGACCCAGCTTGCCACATATACAGTAGTTAGTAGAAATATAAATTTTAAACTTTGACTAACTTCAACGACGGTTCAGGTCAGGGGTCGATCTCAAAATGAGTTGGAATTAAAAAAATATATTAATAAGGAGCTTGTCAAATGGTTCACCCACCATATAAGTATATACTCATATTCATATTATTGATGTGTAGTTATTTTTTCTATGTTAAAAGTAACACCTTATATCTTTTTCTCTAGATAATAAATGTTGAAAATCAAGCTGAAATATTGAATGATTTGATGTTTTTGGATCGAGGTCCTCTAAGGAAGGCTAAGTGATTCGATACCTATAATTTTCACGGCTTCAGGTTTTGTACAATTTATCATGAAGAAAATTTGAAAATGAAAAATAGTGGTGTATTTAGATTTTCAGATGTGGGATAATATGGGAAACTGAACAATATAATTGAATTAAACTATCATATCTAGTTTTTAGTTAAATTATTCAAATGAATGTGGGTCAATATTGATAGGGGTATAATGAAATATTTATTACATTTTACTTCTGTCAACTTATCTTGTTTGATGAATACCGGTGAGTGTGCGAAGAATGATCCATTTATCTTAGATTCACAGGTGAAGATGGTTTATTATGTGGATGATAAAATACATGAAGGTTTGAGTGTTTTTTACACTTAAAGTAGAGAGAATTATATGATATGGGTGATAAAGATAAATTGGTCCTTTGTGACAGCGAACCTCATCAACCACAAAAAATTGAACAGTTTTTTCCTAAAAATATCAAAACATTAGAACATGTAAGAGAGGGTGAAAATGATGGAATTATCTCAATAGAGGTTGATAAAAATTAATATAATGAAGATGGAGATAATTTAATATATAAATTGTTAATGAAAATATATTACAATTTCACACTAATAAGTGTTTCGTACATATATACATTGTTCTAGTTTTTTTTTGAAAAAATATTTTAGTGTTTCATTTTTTATACATTTAATATACCTTAAGCATTTTAAATGTTGGAATGCTAAGAACAAAAAAAAAATCAAGATCCTAGCCGATCGACATCTCGGAGCATGCCACCACTACCGTAATATTCTATGGATCCTATTGATTCCGTTGTACCTGATACTACTAGAGAGCTAACCATTTCCTCAGATGTCGTTGGTACCCCATCACTTGATTCACCTCCAACCATGGATCAGTTCGTCACCCCTCCAACTAGGGGATATTGGCGAGTTACCATTACTGGTATATATGTCATTTTTTAAAAAAATTATATATTTTATTAAATTTTAATGCATTTTTCAAAAAGATAAAGACAACCATAGAAGGGATACAAATATGATCACAAAAGATGCATGAGACCTAAAAGAATTTAATATTATCATTCCATTTGATGAGTTCAGGGTGCCTATCGATGACGCTGCCAAAATCTATGGAATATGTCTAAATTCTAAGGCTTGTTTGTTGTTATAATATAATTTTTATTATTATGTTTTTATAGTAATGAAATAACATTAAATAATAATGAAAAATTTATTAATTAGATAATATTATGAAGTTCATATATTTTAAAAAATCGTTGTCAATATTTTTGTATTAACAAGTTAAAATTCAAGAAGATTGAGATGTGAACCCTTCATAATCATCATCGATTTCCTAGAATGATGTAGTTGGAATCATTTTAGGGAAGGATCATCCTAGATGTGTATGGGGATGGGTTTTGGGCGTACTCCATTAGCGATCTTTGGTAGGGTGGAATCATCTGTTACTGCTACACCCAATGGGGGTTCAAGTAGTGTCGTTGATTGGGAATCTCAAAGAGAAATTGAAAGATTGAAAGAAAAAGTGCAAGAATAATAATCTTATAGAAAAACATAGGATTAGTGGTAGTTGTAAATGGAAAATGATTTAGTTTATGTATTTCATCGGATGACTGGAATGATCCCCAAGGAAATTTCCAGCCTTATAGCTCATCTAACCAAGGTAAATTCTAAATTCCATAGATTATTAACACATTTTTAAAGAACATAGACAATATCCATAAATAAAACAAAAATGACACTTTTATATAGAAAAAATTCATTTAGATTCATACCGACCACATATTGTTCTAGATTGATGTGTGGTTGATTCATTCTGTCAAAAATGAATTATAGATTATTATCCATAAGTTTGAAAATAACCTGAGCTATTTTTCTTGGTTTTGACTTGGTAAACAATTATTAAAGGTACAAAAGCCTATAAAAATAAGCGTCATGGGGGGGGGGGGGGGATGGGTCAAAACTTGGAAAATGATGTTGTATTGACCTTAAATTGGGAGAAAATGACCATATAATTAATTGTGAAATGTAGAAACTGACGACACATCATTCCAAATGACCATTTTTCCGTTATGTCCATAAACCATTTTTAGTGTTTTAAAACACAAAAAACGTTCATAGAAAGATCAAAACCATAAAAAAACCTCATATTGATGTGAAATCATTGGAAAACTACCACTGAGTTATTTTTGATGTGTACGCACAAACAACACGTCATTCTGATGTGCAGTGTCAGAATGACCTAGTAACCACTTCTTAAAGTATAAAAACCGTTAAAAACAAGTGTCATGAGGTAAAAACCAGAAAAACGATGTCAGATTACCATGAAATTAGGGAAAAAATGGTAGATTTAATTATGAAATGTAGGAACTGACGAAACATCATTCCTCATGATGATTTTCCCATTATGACTGTAAATGCATTTTTAGTGTTTTAAAACACTAAAAATGCATGGAATGGTCAAAACCATAGAAAATGACCTTAGATAGGCATGAAATCATTGGAAACCACCTATTCATTATTTTTTATGTGTATGCATAGACAACATGTCATTCTAATGGGCATTGTGGTTGAAATGACTCAATAACGACTTCTTAAAGGTACAAAAACCTTTTAAAAAATCTATTACAAGTTTAAAAGTAGGAAAATGATGTTGGATTGACTTTAAATTAGGGGGAAATGATTATAGATTTAATTTAGAAATGTTTGAATCGATGATATCTCATTTTGAATGATGGTTTTCCCATTATGGCCACAAATGCATTTTTAGTGTTTTAAAACACTAAAACGTGCGTAAAATGGTCAAAACCATAGAAAAAAACATCAATTTAACATGAAACCATTGAAAACCCACCGATGAGTTATTTTTAACAATTAATCATAGAAAAAACATCATTTTGACATGTGGTGTGGTTGAAATGACTTAGTAAAAACTTCTTAAAGGTTAAAAACCTTTAAAAACAAGTGTTGGGGGGTCAAAAATAGGAAAACAATGTCGAATTACCCTAAAATCAGGGAAAAATGATCATAGATTTAATTTTGAAATATAGGGAGTGATAAAACATTATTCTGAATGACAGTTTTCCCATTATGTCTATAAACATGTTTTTAGTGTTTTAAAACACTAAAACATACATGGAATGGTGAAAACCCTAGAAAAAAAAACCTCAGATTGATGAGAAATAATCGGAGGAGCACTCCTTAGTTATTTTTGATATGTATACATAGAGAACATGTCATTCTGACATGTGGTGTGGCTAGAATAACTCAGTAACCACTTCTTAATGGTACAAAAATCTTTAAAAACAAGTGTCAGGGGGTCAAAAACAGACAAATGACATCGAATTTCCTTGAAATCAAGAGACAATGACCATACATTTAATTTTGAAATATTGGAACTAATGAAACATAATTCTGAATAACGGTTTTCCCATTATGGCTATAAACACATTTTTAGTGTTTTAAAACACTAAAACGTGCTTGGAATAGTCAAAACCATAGAAAAAAACTTCAGATTGATGTGAAATAATTGGAAAACACCATTGAGTTATTTATGATGTGTACATGAAGACAACATGTCAATCTGACATGTGGTGTGGTCGGAATGACTCAATAACCACTTCTTAAACGTATAAAATCCTTGAAAAAATTATCGGGGGGATAAAACTAGGAAAATGATGTCAGATTACCCTAAAATTAGGGGACAATGACTATAGATTTAATTGTAAAATATAGGAACTGATGACACGTCATTCTGAATAAAAATTTCCCCAATATGTTTATAAGCACGTTTTTAGTATTTTAAAACACTAAAACATGTATGGAATAATAAAAACCATATAAAATGACCTCATATTGACTCGAAATCATTGGAAAACCACTGCTGAGTTATTTTTGATGTGTACACATAGACAATACGTCATTTTGACATGTGGTGTGGTCGAAATGACTCAGTAACCACTTCTTAAAGGTACAAAAACATTTAAAAATAAGTGTTTGGGGGGGGGGGTCAAAACTAGTAAAATGATGTAAAATTTCCACAAATTAAGGGGATAATGACCATAGATTTAATTGTGAAATGTTGGAATTGACGATACGTTATTCAGAATGATGGTTTTCCCATTATGGCTGTAAATGATTTTTTAGTCTTTTAAAATACTAAAACATGCTTGGAATAGTAAAAAACATAGAAAATGACATTATATTGATGTGAAATAATATGAAAACCATCGATGAGTTATTTTTGATGTGTACACATAGACAACACATCATTCCGATGTGTGGTGTGGTCAGAATGACTAAATAACCACTTCTTAAAGGTACAAAACCCATTAAAAACAAGTGTTGGGGTGTCAAAACTAGAAAAACAATGTTTTATTTCCCTAAAATCATGGGATAATGACCATAAATTTAATTGTGAAATGTAGAAACTAGCAGAACATCATTTTGAATAATGATTTTCCTGTTATGGTCATAAACACATTTTTAGTGTTTTAAATCACTAAAACATGCATGGAATGGTCAAAACCATAGAAAATAACCTTATATTGATGTTAAATAAATGTAAAATCACTATTGAGTTATTTTTTATATGTACGCACAGACAAAATTTCATTTCAAGGTGTGGTGTGGTTGAAATTAATCAGCAACCACTTCTTAAAGGTACAAAAACCTTTAAAAACAAGTATCGGGGGGGGGGGGTAAAAACTAGGAAAACAACATCGAATTTCCTTGAAATCAGAGGAAAATAATATTAGATTTTATTTTGAAATGTAGGAACTAATAGAACATAATTCCAAATGATGGTTTGTCTGTTATGGTCATAAACATGTTTTTAGTGTTTTAAAATACTAAAACGTGTATGGAGCGATCAAAACCATATAAAACAACCTCATATTGGCATGAAACCATTTTAAAACCATAGATGGGTTATTTTTGACATTTAATCATAGAAAACACATTAATTTGATGTGTAGTGTGGTCGGAATGACTCAGTAACCACTTCTTAAAGGTACAAAAACCTTTAAAAACAGGTGTTGGGGGTCAAAAAAAAAAAGAAAAAAAAGTTAGATTTCCCTAAAATCAGAGGATAATTACCATAGATTTAATTGTGAATTTTTGAAAATGATGACATTTCATTTCAAATGATGTTTTTCTCGTTATGGACATTAATGAATTTTTAGTGTTTTAAAATACTAAAATGTGTGTGGAATGGTTGAAACCATAGAAAAAGATCTCATTTTAATGTGAAATCATTAGAAAACCATCATTGAGATATTTTTGATGTGTACTCATAGACAACACATCAATATGATGTGTAGTGTGGTCATAATTACTTAGTAACCACTTCTTAAAGGGAAAAAATCCTTTAAAAACAAGTATTAGAGGGTCAAAACCTAGAAAACGACGTCAGATTGCCTTGCAATAATGAAAAAAGACCATATATTTAATTTTGAAATGTAGGAATAAACATAACATTATTCCAAATTAAGGTTTTCCCATTATGTCCATAAACATGTTTTTAGTGTTTTAAAACACTAAAACATGTGTGGAACATTCAAAACCATAAAGGAGTATTTTAGATTGAAATTAAATCATTAGAAAACCACCACTGAGTTATTCTTGACATGTATTCATAGACAATAAATCAATCTAACACGTGGTGTGGTCAGAATGGCTCAGTAACCACTTGTTAATGGTATAAAATCCATTAAAAACAAGTGTTGGGGGGTCAAAACTAGAAAAACAACATCATATTTCCCTGGAATCATGGGAAAATGACCGTAGATTTAATTGTGAAATGTTGGAAATGAAAAAACGTCATTATGAATGACATTTTTCTCGTTACGGATATAAATGTATTTTTAGTGTTTTAAATCACTAAAACATGTGTGGAATGGTCAAAACCATATAAAATGACCTCACATTAATGTGAAATCATTGGAAAACTCCCACTATGTTATTTATGAAATATAGGAAATGTTGTAATATCAAAGTCTTTAAATGTCTTTATTAAGTAAATTTCAATCACACCTCACGTCGCTTTAAAAATAAATCAGAATATTTACATATCCCTTTTCAATTTAATGTGTTGAATCTTATCTTAAATAGGTAATTTTATATTGTTAAAGTGATTTGGACTATATTTTATTTGTTTTATGTTAAAATTTATTATGTTTGATTAATAAAATAAAATTTTTTATGTTCAGTATTATGAATATATTCTATGAATTATTTTTTAAATTTATTTTCTTAAATATTCTGGTTTTCATTATAGGCGGAAAATGCCGGAAATAGGAAAAAGGTTGACCATTCCGATCAATGTAATTATTTAGAAGGTAGTTTTAATGGTTCTTAGTTTCTGTGGTATGTTATAATTTTATCAATTATTCTACTATAATTATAATTTATTATATTTATTTTTAATTTTTGTTTTCTTTTTTGTTGCAGTTTATGAGATAACGTGGTTAGTTTCAGTTGATGAGATGTAGTGGAGGCATACAGATTCAATATAGGTTATTACATGGATGTATATTGGGCATGGGTTGTTGTTGGACATATGTTATATATATGTATTGATAATTGAGGTATTGGTTGAGAAATGTATGGGTTGAATGAGATTGAGGTTATGATGACTATGGATGTTTGTATATTTACTATGGATGTATTATGTATGTATGATGGGTTTATCATATATTCATGTTTTAGTATATTTAATATCATTTTTTATATTTATAGTTTATTTTTTTTAAGAAAATCTAATTTAGAAGCGGTTTTCAGAAACCACTTTTAAATACATTATATAAAATATGTTTAGCGGTGGCTAGGATTAACCACCACTAAATAAAACCACCACTGATATATTTAGTAGTGTTTTTAATTATTTTTTTAATATTTACCTATGATATTTTTTTATAAAATAAATTCTTCTAAATAAAAAAAACCTATGCTAAATGATCCAAAAACGACACATAGAAAAACCACTGTGAAATTAATGAAATTGCTGATAAATGGTTAGAGACTGTGAAATATGTGGTGTTTTTAAGAACCACATCTATAATAATAGGTGGCAGTTTAAACCATCACTAGTCCACAAAAAAACCACCACTACTTCCCTTTTTTTGTAGTGGGTGTCGCACATGGGTGTTAGTGCGATCGCACATGTGGAACATACTAAAAAGGTAATTCAAACCTTAAAGATATTTTTTAGACCACCAACCTCAAACAATGAAGAAGAACTCTAAAAATTGAGCATTTAGATTAATATGCATCACCACGATCCCATATGGACAACACTTTCCACACTCCACCAAGGTTGGAAGAAGAGGATTCAAGGAGAAAGCTAGAGGATTTCACAAAAAAAAGACTTACTGATTCTAGTTTTCCAGATCAAACCGTAGATCAAAGAACTATGGAAGAGAGTTGGATAATCCCTAGGATCCTTGGATAACCCTTCACATTTTCTAATCCATAGTTATAGTTTAAATAGGGGTTAATTAGATTTAAAAGGAGGTTTCGGGGGTGGGGGACATGATTTTTCCCCTTGTTACTCTGGACCTGACTAACGCTACCAACTGGATGGAGGGCACCACCGGAA
This sequence comes from Viscum album, assembly GCA_963277665.1. Classification (NCBI taxonomy): domain Eukaryota; kingdom Viridiplantae; phylum Streptophyta; class Magnoliopsida; order Santalales; family Viscaceae; genus Viscum; species Viscum album. Next base: position 1,376,898,531 of record OY728120.1, on the reverse strand, counting down.
ATATAATGGTGTCTATTAGTGTGAATGCATGACAAGAGACCCCATAGAATTGCCGAAGGGTCTCCTGTAGGAGCCCCACTCTACCCAAGCTCCACCAGCTAGGTGGTTGGTATCACAGATGAGTCGATGAGCCTCCCATAGGCTTACTGAGCCACTGTATATCACCCCAACTAGCCGATGGCACTGAAATTTCTCTAATGTTTCATGCCACCTCTAGAATTCCACTAGCTTGACTCCTTTGAGATCATGAAAACCTTTAAAATATCACTTTAACTGGAAAACAAGGCTTGATTACAAAACTTAAAGAGGCTCAAACAAAAACTTAAAGAGGAACATACCTAGGAAAAGACAGAATCTTACAAACTCCACACCATATAATAGCTCTCCTCCGAGCTGTTCTCCCAAGCATCACTGATAGGTATCAGTGAAAAATCCAGGACACTACGCCCATATATTTTACCTGCACTCCTAGGTCTCCTCCTAAACACACCCATGATACCACTGCACTTGCACTAAAGGAACAATATTGCCTTGAAGATTCTTCTCACTACGGTCCATGATACAGATCAAATTACCCTCAAAGGATGAATTGACATCAAGCTCAACATAATCAAAATATATCACGTGAGAAGGGTAAGGGTGGTATATCTAAAGTAGAGACACATGAATCATGTCATGTAAGGTACTATAACACTATGGAAGAGCTGATCATAATTCCACTAGACCGATTCTCCGCACTACCTCAAATAACCTGAAAAACCTAGGTGCTAGCTTTCCCTACTTCCGGATATGGTGTTGTTGCAGCCAAGGTGATGACCAGATAAAAACTCAGTGACCAACCTCAAACTCTAGAGGTCATATCTGATGGTCAGAAAAAGATTTTTGTTATCTCTATATAGTTACCAACCACTTTCTGATCAACTGAATCTTCTCAGATGTCTCATGCACAAGAATAGGTCCAACGAGCACTGGCTCACCCACATCTTACCATCACAAAGGTGAACAACATGGACTTCCATATAAATCTTAAAAAGGAGAAATTTGGATTTATGTATGGAATCTAATATTATGAGTGAACTCCACAAGTGCCAGATTATGATCTTAAGAACCACCAAAATCCAAAAACATAGTCTCATAACATGTCCTCCATAATATGAATCATCCATTCAGATTAGACACCAGTTTGAGGATATTAGTATATTCCTAAAAGAACCTATGATCCTAGAACCTTGAAAATTCCCTAGAAGAATAGTGACATGTAATGAGGTTTTGATTAGAAACGATTCTCCTTGGAACACCATGAAATAAAACTATTTACTACATATAAAGAATACCCAAAAAAATTGGTAATGAATGTCTACCTGATAGGTAATAAGTGGTTTACATTTTCCAATCAACCCATAATAACCCATAATGATTCATTTTTCTAAGGTTTACAGGGTAATAATATCATTAATCCCATAGTGGTATCATCTAACTTCCATTCCAGAATGTGAAAAGGTTTCAGTAACCTATAATTCCTCTGATTCTCAACCTTCACTTACTGACAAGTGTAACATCATTCCACACAAACTGATATATATTTCTTCATCCCTTTTCACCAGCATTACCTACAGAGATCACAATACATATTCATCAAACTAGGATGCACTATACATTTAGAATAATGAGATTACCTCATCAGCTCCTCACATAAACCAATTGGAGCCTAGATATAGACATAGAAAAAAAGAACCTCATCACTGCCAAGATACTAACCTAATGGTGGATCTCCATCATATATGAATACCCTTATGAATAAACCCTTAGTATAAGATAATTATCCTATCTTGGTAAAATCTAGAAGCACATGAACAATAGATTTTTTATGTTAGAGTCTCTCTCCCCTAAGACTCTTGAACATCTAGACACGTATCCATAAAGTGAACCATCACATTGCCACTCATTACAAGATTCTTGCACTGCCTTTGACTATGTATTCCTACCCAGATAATTGAAAATGGAATTTTCCTTTCCTAGAGTGTACTCTAAATCAATGTCTAAAGACTATAGATACTTGACCCACCTACTCTTCCAAAGTTTCAGGTCCCGTTGTATAAAGATTTAATTTAGTCTCTTTTAATCCATTTACACCACAAACCTCTCACCCAACAGATATTGCTGCCAACATCTTAGGAAATGTAACAATGAATCTAAATCTATATTGTGAGTAGTATAATTCTTTGCATGTGGCCTCAACTATTTATATCCATAAGTAACAACTCAATCCTCCTAAACCATAACTACTATGAACTCAAGTCCTGATGCATCTCTGTATATGGTATACTCTTTACCCAGCTTAAGTAGGGTGATTATTGGTAATGAGGTCAAAATGAACTTCAATTCCTAAAATGACTCCTAATAATCATAAAACAGAAAAAAAAATTCATGAATTTATTATTTAGCCATAACATCAATGTTTCTATATGGGAAAATTCCTGGATGAAACATTGGTAATAGATTTCCAAACCCATAAATCTCTAAATCTATAATTCATTCTTAGGATATTCCTAATATACCATGACTTCCACCTACGTAGGGTCTACTGAAACGTTAGACTTTGAGATTACTTGACCCAGAAAGTTCACTTTTTCAATCCATAAAAGACACATAGATAGATTGGCATATATCCAATCCTCTATAAGTGTACTCAGGATGATATCAAGATGCTGAGAATGATAGTATCTAGACTAGAAGTACACCAAGATTTCTTTGACAAAAACCACCACAAACTGATCCATAAATTGATGAAATATCTCATTCATCAAGGCCATGAATACTTCCAGTGATTTTTTTAGACCAAAAAATATTACAATGAACACATACAAGTCATAAATTCTCCAAAAAGTAGTCTGTGGTATGTCATATTATCTCAACTTCAACTGATGGTACCCTAAACTCAATTCAATCTTATAGAAAATTCAAGAACCTCTCAGATGATCAAAGAGACCCTCGATGTGTGAAACGAGATACCATTTATTGAATGTAATCTAGTTTATCCTTCGATAATACACACATAAGCATAAATTCCCATCAATCTTCTTAGATAAAAGAAAAGGATAACCCAACGTTGAAGTATTAGGTCATATGAATATTATATCTTCCAGATCTTTGAACTGTACATTCAAACCTCAAATCCCTATTGCCTCTATCTTGTAAGGTGGGATAGAAATAGGTTTGGATATTGGCCCCAACTCAATAGTGAACTTGATCTCCTACTTAAGTGGTAAGCTGGTGAAATATTTAGGAAAGATGTCCTATAAGTGGTCCACTACTAGAGGAAGAGTAATATGCTATAACTCTCCATTATCCAAAACATGGTTTTTTACATGAGCCATGAGACAATCCAATATTTACTGAATTGGTCCTATACAAACAACTTGATGATAACTTTCACCATGATGGATATAACTTCCCCCTTCTAGTGATAAAAGGTCACTCTCTTATGAAAATAATCGATATGAGCTTGGTATATAACCAGAAAATCCTTATAAAGAATCAAATCCAACCTAGCCATTTCCAACACAAACATCTCCGAAACAAAAATACATCCACTAATTTTGATGGGAAATTCCTTATAGAATATGATACCCATTGATCACACCACTAATTTCATATCGATACTCATAACCCCATATGACCTCTCTATAGAAAACCCAATCCCTTAGAAAATTATATAGATATAAAGGAATGTAATGCTCTAGTATCAAATAAAACACATTCAATGATAGATGAAACAAGAATTATACCTATCATAGTGGAAGGTCCTACATCCAAAATGGTATGAGTTGACTATATAACATGTATTTGACTCACCCCTCTTCCATGGGATCTAGTTTGAATCCCCTGAGATGCTACTTCCAACAAATAATATTGTTTCTGTATCGGGGTCCTGCATCCCCTACCTCGACCCGAGTGACCGGTGGAACTCCAGCTACCAATCTTTTGAGGGGTAGAAGAGTCCTTTCCATACTCTGGTGCTTTCTAAGATTCAATTCCACCACTTTACTATTGAGTCATCCCACAGAATAACTGATGATGGCCCCTATTACCATAAGCATGACACTCCATAGTAGGTAAAGGGCACTAGAAATTATTTTCGACAACCTTGCCACACTAAAAGAACTTCCCATGGACACGATCTTAAGATGACTTTCCAAGGCCCTAGCTTCTCTTCTCACCACTACCTTAGTGGTAATTCTCATAGTATCAATTATTACTCTATAAAGAACAGTGCCCTGATCATCCTACTAAAACTGTCTGCTCACCACACTGAGTCTCCTTTAGGTTCCCTTTAGTAATGAGAGCCCGATTCATCATATTAGATAATTTGATCAGGAGAAATATGTTCACATGTGACTTGATCTCATATTGAATACCATTTTGGAAGTGATTCACCCTAACTATCTCATATACTGCCAATGATGGTGAAAAATACCACAGGTTGGTAAAACGTCCCACGTATTCCACCATTGACATAATCCCCTATACTAAGTGCTTAAACTCTCGATCCCTCTCATCCCTCATCATCTATAGATAAACATGACTTAGAAAATTAACCTATAAGTCTTTACAGGTTATGTCCTCTCACTATCTAACTTTCTCTATGACGTTTCACTAGTTATTGGATGGTCCTTGCAGCATATAAATAACAAATTTTACCCTCTTTTCAATGGGTGTTTCTAGGCGATTGAAGATCAACTGGATGAATTAAATCTAGAACTTAGCTTCCTAGGGGACTCCCTACCCAGTAAATGTGGGTGGGTTTTGTAGTAAAAACTCTCTGGTTTGATCAGACATCAAAGACATGACATGAGAAGTCTCCCATTCCATATATTGCATGACCCATGGGAAACTGTAGGGAAACTAATCGTCTATCAAGTTCCTCGAAGCCTTAGGGAGTTTCAGATCAGTTGTATGAGGTGTGTGCTAGTTTCCACTATTTTTATTCTCAAACCAAAGATGATGTATAAGAATTTTCTCTATAAGGGTCAACACAATCATCATATCACAAGGTACATAACAAGATTAAACTTAGAAGAAAACAATAACAATAGAGAACCACTGACACAAGGTTACTAATTTTTTTTATTAACATGTGATTTAGAATGTTATCATAATTTTATTTATTAATTTTCATCATATATGTCAAGGGGTTATATTTCACAATTTATATAGATAGATATATCATATGCAGTAAATATGTCCCTATAATGAACAATGCACGTTAATATATTTCTATACATTCTTACCATGATGCATGCACACACACCTCATTCTATACTATCCCATGAGTAAAATCTCATAAAATAGTAAAATCACACAATAAGTGAATAACCTAATGTGAAATAACATAAAAAAATGTAACAATGAACATAAAGAACAATAATCCCATCACTAGGAACTTGTTTTTCCCTCACACATGAGTTAGCTTGTCATGAACCAACCAGGATAACCCACCTAAACGTCACCAAATCAGATTTGACATGGCCCGAATGGAATTACAGATCCCCACAAGCTAAAAACTAGTTCTTGGGAAACAAAAAAAGAAATAGGGAATGATTTCACCATAATAATTACTCATCAATAGAAAAAAATGGATATGAAATAATAAACCAATGGAATACCAAATAATCCTCAAGAGATAAAGTTCTAAAAGCAGACATATACAAGTAACAAAAACAAAATGTTAACCAAAGCCATTAGATATGACCACTAAGACATCATCACAAAAAATACATGTAATAAGTGGACCACATGCTCCATGGGTCACCACCAACTCCAAATTTCTACTAATAAAGTACACCCACCACCTATGAGTGAAGCTTTCCATTTTCTTGGAATTAGAATAAGAAAATCAACCAATTACCGAAAGAAAATATAGGGTGTGGGAAAAAATTACAATAGGATCTCACCAAGAATTTCATAAGTAATCTCTAACAAATAAACCAACTTTTCTCAACTGTAAATAAAACATGGAATGATTTTTTTTCACATTTTGTATGAAAATAATTTTTACAAAACATCTTAATGGATAATATAAAACAAGTACAAAAGTTCATTTCCATAAAATCAAGAAGATATAACAATATTTATTAAAATTGGAATGAGTAATTATTTTTAAAAAATAGTGTATAATAATTTAAATGAAACATTGTCACATATAATCAATTACAATCATAACACCATGGTTAAGAGATCCCTGGTTAGATTAGTATAAAAATTCTTACACATATCAATGAAGTACTACTGTAGGTGTGCACACATCCCTATATCTTAGGCCTAAGGGGAATATAAAAACACCCCAAATAATTAAATCCCTACCCTTATCAAAATTTAGTTAGTATTTTCATCTTCAATATATTTTTAGGTAGAGATAATACATGCTTAGAATGTTTTCTTCCCATCTAACCACCCAGGATCCCATGAACTTCAAGAAAATAAAACATACAAGGGTTTATCTTCCATTTTAATCAATCATTTCAATCAACCCCAAGTTAAAGTGTAAAAAACTCATGCCTTTTTTTTAAAATCATATAATTTAAAATCATAAAACACTTTATGTCTTTTCATATCATTAAAATCATTATTCACATCATTCATTTGAAATCAAGATCATTTTCTAGAAATCAACACTACATTTTCAAAATCCATTTTCAAGGGATTTAATCACACATACCATGCCATATCAAATAATTTATCAAGTGAATCAATTCAAGATTTAGAAATAAATTGGAAAAACTATTAAACAAGAAACAAAATTTTAAATTGATAGAGTTTTCCTTACAAAACCACATACCTTAATCAATATGTACACACACCCACACTAGATCCACCAATGGAGAGTTAAGGGATAGAAAGATCAAACTATAATCCTAGAATCAAAATTCATCAATTCAATGTCTAGTTCTATCAAAAAAATGATGAATAAATTCTCTCTAATAGGGAGAAAAAAATATGAAAGGATAATCCATGATCAAAAAGAGATTACACTTACTAGGAGAGATCCAACACATCAACCAATACTTTGATCTGTGAAGAACCTTGGTTGGACGTATAAAAATTACCTATAGAGGGACTCCACATACTAAAGGATTAAAGTAGGTTCTACTGGGAGGATTTTAGAATTTTAAAAGTTTGTTTTGAAAATTAAATTAATAAAATCATATAATTAAATTCACTTTACATAGTTTAGCCACACGATTTGAAAAACAATGCGCTAACCATGTGCCCCCAACTATCTCATGCTACACGATTTAAGGGGAAAGCTACATTGTTTTTATAAACCATGTATATAACCATGTTACCTCATTTTTAACTCCAAAATAAGGCACATTATTTCATAATATGACCCACACAGTTTTCCCTAACTACGTAACAACCATGTAAATTATCAGAAACTTCTAAAAAAAATCCAAAAGTCACTGAAAAAACTCAAGGAAAGACCCAAAAAATGATGATAAAAAAGGATAAATATACCTGAAATAAGGTGTCATGATTTTTAAAATCTCCCCACCATAAAATCTTTATTCAACCATAAATCCAATCAAGAAGACTCCATAAAAAATTGGTGAGGCCACTGATCTACCATAAAAGCCTCTCACTCCCATGTCTCATGAGAATCAGAAACCATGTTGATATTGCACCCAAATCAAGCGTATGGAATTTCCAAAAAGAACCTTTATATGATAATCGATAATCCAAATCAGCTACTCGATCATAGAAAAACTAGGTCCCACATCAAGGTCCTACCAACTCAATGCATGAGATGAGTCAGATAAATAATTTTAAGTTGTTACACATGGAACATGTTATAGATCGATGAAATATATGTTGTAACATACAAACAAAAATCCACCTTAACAATATTATTAATAACCTAAAATATCCCCACATATTTTTGTGACAACTTTACCTATTTTTAAGCTGTCAGTGACCCAATCTAGGTGAAAAACTAAAAAAAAATAGGTCAGTAACAAATAAAACCAAAATAAATCGATAATGATCAACAAATGATTTATAATGTATTTGTGATATTTTCATTATCTAATGAATCAACTGAATATTTTTCATCATCTCTTAGACCAAACTAGGTCCAACTAGATAAGATTCACCAATATTTTTCCAACAAAACTGAGATTTACATGACCAACCATACATGATTCATTGAATTCCAATTTATTATTCATGCCAAATGTTAATCATAAACCACATTGGTTAATTAATCCAATTTACCAATTATAAACCACTTATTCCATTATAAAAAGTTACCTATTTATCATAATAATTGTAATATGTCAATTTCACATTCTATTTATTCCTAATCACCATTTCATGTGTCATTTATTCTTTTAAGTCATCATGCAATTATGCTGATTTCAATTCCATGTTAATGAACCAAATACATTCTAGGAAAATTTTTATCAAAAAAATTACCCCAATTTACATGTTAATCCAATCCATAAATAATTTCCAATTCAACATAGGACTCCTAGGTTCATATGTTCTATGTTACAACCTAGTTCCATGGGAAGACACACCTGTTAGGGGGCCATAATTCCCGAAATATATGTCAATGGACCCAATGAGATCCATGGGAGGTCTAAGCATACAAATTCAATGAAATATGTGAGTTAAAAATTAGGATAGGTGTCACACATGGGTATCAGTGAAATCACACATGTTACACATACTAAAAATAAAATTCAAACCTTAAGGAGATGTTTCAGACCACCGACATCAAACAACGAAGAATAACTCCAACAATCGAGTATACAGATCAACTTGAAACCTCATGATCCCATATAGATAAGGATTTCCACAATCTACCAATTCTAGAAAAATAATATTCAAGGAGAAAGATAGAGTAATTTAAAAAAATACTTACTGATTCAAGTTGTTTAGATCGAACCATGGATCAAAGATCCAAGGAATAGAGTTAGATAATACCTAGGATCCTTGTAGAACCCTTAAAATTTTCTAATCCTGAGTTAGGATTGAAAGAGGGGTTAATTATATTTAAAAGTAGGTTTTGAGGGGGGATACGATTTTTATCCTTTTTACTCTGTCCTTGACCGATGATACTAGATGGGGGGCACTACCCGCTAGATAGTGGTGTCCGATAGTGTGCCTTCATGGATGGAGTTCCCACTAGCTGGGCAATGGGGCTCCTGTAGGATACCCACTATGCCCAAGCTCCACCAGATAGCTGGTTGGTATCACCAATGAGTCGGTGAGCCTTCCATAGGATTACTAAGCCACTGTATAGCCCACTAACTAGCTAGTGGCATTACAATATCTCTAATGTTGCATTCCACCTATAAAATTCCACCAAATTTACTCCCTTGATCCCCTAAACACCTTTGAAATATCACTTTAACTGGGAAACAAGGCTCGATTACAAAACTAAAAGAGGATATAAAAAACTTAAATTGGAAAATACTTGGGAAAAGATGGGATCTTAAAACCTCTACAGCATATAATAGATCATCCCCAAGTTGTCCTCTCAAACATCACTAAGAGGTATCAGTGAAAAATATGGGCTATTATGACCATATATTAGACTCCCTCTCATTGGTCTCATTCTAAACATGCCCATTCTTCCACTTTACTCACACTAGAGGAACAATCTTTCCTCTAAGATTAATCTCACTATGGTCCACGATACAGATCAAATTCTTCTTAACGGATGCATTGACATCAAGCTCAACATCATCAAAATATATAATGTGAGAAGGTTATGAGTGATATATCTGAATCTAAGACACATGAAACATGTTTTTTAAGGAATTGTAACACTATGAAAGATCCAATTTGAATTCCACTATACCGATTCTCTCCACTACCTCAAACAAACTTACAAATATAGGTGCTATATTTCCCTACTTTTGAATACGATGTTGTTGAAGCCTAGGTGATGCCCAAATAAAAACCCAATGAACAACCTCAAACTCTAGAGGTCATCTCTGATGGTCAATATAATATTTCTATTGGATATACATTGTTACCAACCGCTTTATGATCAACTGAACCTTCTTAGACATACCTTGAACAAGATAAGGTACAACAAGTGCTAACTCTCCCACATCTAACCAGCACAATGGTGAAAAACATGGTCTTACATATAAAGCCTCAAAAGGATCCATTTGGATCAATGTTTGGAATCTATTATTATGATTAAACTACACAAGTTCCAGATTATTCTTCTAATATCCACAAAAATTCAAAACATAGGCTCATAACATTTCATATGGAATCAGAATCATCTATTTAGATTGGTCGCTAGTATGAGGATAGTGGGCTGTGGCCAAAAGAACCAGCAATCCTAGCACCTTATAAGGTCCCTGGAAGAATAGTGACATGTAATGAGGTTTTTGATCAGAAATTATTCTCCTAAGAACATGGTGAAATTTAACTATTTACTATACATGAAGAGTACCCAAAATATTAATAATGAAGGTATCCCTAATAGAAAATAAGTAGTCTATATTTTCTAGTCGATCCACAATCACCCATACTACATCACCTTTCCAAGGTTTCCTGGGTAATACTATCATGAATTATATATTGGTATCATCCAACTTCCATTTAGGAATGTGAAAAGGCTACAATAACCTAACATGCCTCTCATGCTTGACCTTCACCTATTGAAAAGTGAAACATCATACCACACAACCCAATATCTATTTCTTCATCCCTTATCACAAGTATTACCTATAGATATCATAGTACATATTTGTCAAAATAGGACACACTATCCATTTAGATGTATGATATTACCTCATTATATCCTCACATAAACCCATCAGAACCCAGATACAGACATGGACAAGAAGAACCTCATAGCAGCCAAGAGACCAACCTAATGGTGGATCCCCACTATATATGTGGTCCCTCAAATATAAAACCTCAGGATAATATAACTATCCTCTCTTGGTATGATCTATAATCATAAGAACAATAGATGACGACGTTAGATTCTCTCCCCCTAAGAATCCAAAACATCTAGACACATATCCACAAATAGCATCATCACACAACCACTCATTACAAGACTGTCACACTACCTCTAACTACATATTACTATATAGATAATCAAAAATGAAATTTTAATTTCCTAGAGTGTACTTTAAATCAAAGTCTAAAGACTATAGATACTTAACCCACCTCCTTTTTCAAAGGTTTAGGTCCCATTGTGTAAAGATTTACTTTAGGAACTTGTAATCTATTTACACCAAAAACCTATCAATTGACATATAATGATACCAGAATATCAGGGAATATACCACTGAAGATAACTAAATATTATGAGTAGGATAATTCTTCTCATGAGGGCTCAACTGTTTAGAGCCATCAATAACAACTCGATCCTCCTACACCAGAACTGCTATGATGCCAACTCTTGATGCATCTTTGTATACGATATAATCCTTAGCCATATTAGGAAGGGTGATGATTGATAACACGTTCAACCTGAACTTCAATTACTATAATACCTCCTAAAAATAATCAAAACAATCAAAATTCATGCATTTATTAGTTATCTCCAACATCAGTGTTTCCATATGGGAAAATTCCTAGATGAAACACGAGTGTTAGCTTTCCAGACCCATGAAGCTTTGAATATTTAATTAATTCTTAGGAAGTTACTAATATACCATGAATTCCACCTTCTTAGGGTACACTAACACTCTAGAATATGAGATTACACGACCCAATAATTTCACTCTGTTAATCCAGAAAAGATACATAGACAGCTTGACATAAATCTAATCCTCTCTAAGTGTACTCAAGATGATATCGAGATGTTGGGAATGATTGTCTCTAGACTGGGAGTACACCAAGATTTCATAAAAAAACCACCATAAATTGATCTATAAATGGATGGAATATCTAATTCATCAAGGCCATGAATACTATTGACACATTTTTAGACCAAAAAACATTACCATGAACATATAAAAGCCAAAAATTCTCCCAAAATAAGTCTGGGTATGTCAGATTGTCTCAACTTAAATTGATGGTACCCATACCTCAAGGAAATCTTAGATAAAATTCAAGAACCTCACATATGATTAAAGATATCATTGATGTGTGAAAGGGGATACTAGTTATGTACTTCCACCTAGTTTATCCTTTGATAATATACATATAATCGAAATGTCCCATAAACCTTGGATAAATGAAAAGGATAACCCCACATTGAAGGATCAAGCCACATATGAATCTTGTATCTTCCAGATTTTCAATATGTACTTTCAACTCTCAAATATATATTAGTTCTATCCTGTAAGGTGGGATAGACATTGGTTTGAATCTTGGAACTAACTCAATAGTGAACTTGATCTCCCACTCATGTGGTAATTTAGTGAAATATTCGGGAAATATGTCCTAAAATTGGTCTAATACTATAGGAAAATTAATCTTCAACTACTCTCCATTATCCAAAACATTGTTTTTTACCTGAGCCATGAGAAAATCCAATATTCATTGAATTGGTCTTATACAAACAACTTGACTATCCTATTCACCATGATGGATATAACTACCCCCTCCTGGCGATATAAAGGTCACTCTCCTTCGATAATAATAGATATGAGCATGGTATAAAACTAGAAAATACTTACCAAGAATGAAATATAACCTATCCATTTACAACATAAAAATATCCCAAAGGAAAATATAACCACAAACTTTGAGATAAAGTTTCTTATAGCATCTTATATCCACTGATCGCACCCCTAATTGCATATCGATATTCATAACCCCATCTTAGATCTCCATATCCAAACCCAAGCCATTGTAAAATTGTGCAAATATAGAGGAATACAATTCTTTGATATAAAAAAAACACATGAAACGATAGATGAAAAAATAATCATACCTATGACAGTGGAAGTTCCTGCATCCATACTGGTAGGAGTGGATTGTATGGTGTGTATCTGACTCACATCTCTACCATGGGCCCTAGTCATAATCCACTGGGATGCTACTTCCAGAAAATACTTCCACTCCTATGTTGGGGTATCACATCCCGTACCCCCTACCTAAGAAACCATTGAAACTATAACTATCTATCCACTGAGGGGCACCAGAGTTCTTTCTAGACTCTGGTGCTTTCTAGGATCCACTTCCACTACTTGATTACTGAGTTATCCTATAACACCTTTAAAGATGTACCTTCTTACTACAACCATGAAACTTCAATGTAGAGAAATGACACTTGAAAATATTTTTTACAAACTTTCCACACTGAAATTACTTCCCCTGGCTACGGTCCTGAGATGACTGTCCACTCCCTTGGATGATCTTCCTACCACTCTATGAAGAAGAGTGCCCCGATCATCTTATTGAAAACTGCTTTCTCACCACACTGATCCACCTTCAATCCCCCTTCATTGATGAGATCCTGATTCATCATGTCAAAGATGTTTTTCATGAGAAATAAATTCACTTATGACTTGATATCATATTGAATCCCATCCTGGATGTGATTCACCCTAACTATCTCATCTGCTACTAATGATGGCGTAAAATACTACAAGATGATAAAAAATCCAGCATATTCCACCAATTAAATAATCCCCTATATCAGGTTATTAAACTCTTGATCCATCTCATCCCTTAGCATCTCTAGATAAAATTTAATCAAAAATTTAATCTCAAATTACTTCTAGGTTAACTCCTCTTATTGTTCGACTTGATCCATGATGTTACACCAGTGCTTGGATAGTCCTTACAGTATATAAACAAAATTTTTTACCCCCCATAAACGGGTGTTTCTAGGTGATTGAAGATCATCTGGATGGATTCAATCTAGAAAATAACCTCCTAGGGGAATCCCTACCCAGTAAACATGGGTGGGTGTTGCAGTTGAAACTCTATGGTTAGATCAGACATCAAATACATGACTCAAGTAGTCTCCCACTCCATAGATTGCATGACCCACATGAAACTGTAGTGAAACTGATCATCTATCAAGTTCCTTGAAGTTGTAGTGAGTTCCAACTCAGCTGAATGAGGTTTATTCTAGTTTCCACTCTTTTGATGCTCAACCAGAAGACAATGTAGAGGCATTTTATCTATTAGGGTCAACACACTCCTCAGATCACAAGATATGTTACAAGATTAAACTTAGAAGGAAAAGATAACAATAAAGAACCACTGACACAAGGTTATTGAAAACTTTTCTTAACATGTGAATTGTAATGTTATAATAGTTTCATTTATTATTTTTCATTATATATTCCAAGGGTTTATATTTCATAATTTATATAGATAAATATATCATATGCAGTAAATATGTCCCTAGAATGAACAATTCATTTCAATATATTTATGTATGTCCCTACCATGATGCATGAATACACACCTCATTCCATAATACCCCATGTGTAAAATCGCATAAAATAGTAAAATCACACAATTAGTGAATCACCTAATGTGAAATAATATCAAAACTGTAATAAGGAATATCAATAACGGTAATATGATCACTGGGAACATGGGTTTTCCCTCACACATGGGTTAGCTTATCATGAACCGACCAGTATAACCCACCTAAACATCACCCATATTAGCTGTGACATGGATCAAATGGAATTACTGATCCCCATAGTCTTAAAACTAGTTCCTAGGCAACAAAAAAATCAAGTGGGAATGATTTAACCATAATAATTACTCATCAATAGAAAAAAATGGATATGAACGAATAAACAGATGACATTCCAAATAATCCTCAAGAGAGATAGTGATTCAAGTAGAAAGATACAAGTATTGAAAACATAATGTCAACCAAATCCATTAGATATGACCATCATGAAATCATCATATAAAATCCATGCAATAAATGGACCACATGCTCCACCGGTCACCACTGACTCCCAAGTTCTACTAATTAAGTACACCCACCACCTCTGAGTGGTGCTTTACATTTTCTTGGACTTGGAATAAGGAAATATGTAAATTCTTGAAGGAAAATCTAGGGTTTGGGAAACAAATTCTAATAGGATATCACCAATAATTTCATAAATAATCGATAACAAATAAACCAAATTTTCTCAATTGTAAATAAAATATGGCATGAAAATATTTTCACAGCTTTCATCAAAACAAGCTTTATAAAAAATTTCAATGGATAATATAAAACAAGTAGAAAAGTTAATTTCCATCAAATCAAGAATATATAAGCATATTCATCAAAAGGGTCATGAATAATCATTTAAAAAACAATAATGTATAAGAATTTAAATGAAACATTGGCACATATAATCAATTACAATCAAAACACCATGGTTAAGAGATCCACAATTATATTGGTATTAGGATTCTTACACATCTTAATTAAGTACCACTCAAGGTGTGCACAAATCTCTAGAACTTAGGCCTTGGGGGAATATGAGAATACCCAAAATAATGAAATCCCTACCCTTATTAATGTTTAATCACTATTTTCCTCATCAATCTATTTCCAGATAGAGCTAATACATCCCTAGGATGTGTTCTTCCCACTTAACTACCCAGGCTCACATGTGCTTCAAGAAAATGAAACATACAAGGGTCTATCTTCCATTGTAATAAATCATTTCAAAATAATATTTTCAATCAAATCCAAGTTCAAGTGTTAAAAAATCATGAATTTTATTTCAAATAATATCATTTCAAATCATAAAACACTTTAGGTATTATCATATCATAAAAATAATGATTCAAATAATTTATTTGAAATCAAGATCATTTTATATAAATCAATAATAAATTTTAAAAATCCATAGTAAAGGTATTTCATCACACACACCATTCCATATAAAATATTTTATCAAGTGACTCCATTCAAGATTTAGAAATATATTGGAAAAATAATTTAAATTTAAAATAATAAATATTTTTAATTGATAGAGATTGCTATACAAAAAACACATACCTCAATCAATATCAACACACACCCACACTAGATCCACTAATTGTGAGTCAATGGATATAATTATCAAAGTAGAATCCTAGAATCACAATTATTCAATACAAGTTCGATATCCATCAATGACATGATGAATAAATTCTCCTGAATAAAGAGATAAAATAGGAAAGAAGAATCCATGCTCAAAAAGAGATTACACTTACTAGGAGAGATTTAACGCATCAACTAGTACTTCAATCCATGAATAACCTTGGTTGGAAGTGTAAAAATTACCTCTAGAAAGACTCCATATACTAAAGGATCGAAATAGGTTCTACTAGGAGGGTTTTAGAATTTAAAATGGGGGTATTGAAAATTAAATTAAGAAAATTAGAGAATTAGATTCACTTTACACGATTTTAAAAACTATGCCCAAACCACTGTGTGACCCCAACTATCTCATGCTACATGATTTAAGGGGTAAGGAACACTATTTTCACAAAATATGAACCTAATCGTGTTCCCTCCTTTGTAACTCCGAAACAAGGAATGCTATTTTCTAAGCCTACCCTCATAGTTTCCCCTAATTGTGTGCCAACCATATACATTATAAGAAACTTCTAAAAAACTCCAAAAGTCACCCAAAAAAACTGATGGATAGATAAAAAAATGATGATAAAAACAAAAGGATAAATATACCTGAAATCGGGTGTTGGGATGTTGAAAATCTCCCCACCGTAAAATCTTTATTCCCCCATAAATCTTATCAAGAAGAATCCATAAAAATAGACAAGCCACTACTCTCTCATCAAAGCCTCTCACTCCCATGTCTCATGAGAATCAAAACAATGTTGACAAAGAAACTAAATCAAGGGTATGTAATTTCCACATAGAACCTTTATATAAGAATAGATAATCTGAATGGGCTGCTCGATCATAGAAAAACCAAATCCCACATCAAGGTCCTCCCAACTCAATGCATGAGATGATTCAGATAAATATGTTTTGAGCTATAAAACATGGAAGATTTTATAGATAAATGAAATCTAAGGTGGAAAATCCAAACAAAAATCCACCTTCCTAATCTTCTTAACAACCTCAAATAGGCCCACATATTTTGGTGCTAACTTTCCCTATTTTCTAAGCCTTCAGTGACCCAATATAGATGAAACACTCAAAAACACTAGGTCAGAAATAGAGAACTCCAAAGGGAATCGATGATGATCAACATAGGATTTATAATGGATTTTTGAATATTCCATTATTTGAGGAATCAACTAAATCATTTTCATAATCTCTTGGATCAAACTAGGCCCAACTAGGTATAATTCACCAATATTTGTCCAAAAAAGCTGAGATTTACATGACCGACCTTACATGGCCTCAAAGGGTTCCATCTTAATGGATTATTGGTAACTATTTTTATAGGAAAACTCAACTAGACCCAAATGAAAATACTAAGCTCCCCAACATCAATAATTCAATTATGAAGCATATTCTCAAGAATCTATATAGATCGTTCATTCTGACCCACTTTTGGAGGATGATATAACATGATCAACTTTACCTAGGATCCAATTACCTCTTAGAGGCATTTCAAAAAATGATAAGTGAACTAGGGATCCTTATTAGAAACCATGTTAACCAAAACTCAATACAATATTATGATATCCTATATATACATATTTCAAAATTACTCAACTTTGGTGGTATCATGAATTATAATAAATTGACCCTATTTGATCAATAATTAAATCACTACAAAAATCGCATTATTTCATTTATGTATACATAGAAGACCAACCCCAAAGTACATCGATATCTCATCCCACATCCAATTCAAAACTAGGAGGGTCTGAAGAAATATTTAAGGATTTTGATTCATATCCTTAATCTACTGACAATTATAACAACAAGAAACAAAATCATTAATGTCACATTATATACCTTCCCAGTAGAATCACTAACTCATATCATAAAACATTTTCATTTTTATAGGGTGTACTTCCCACTAAGAAAGACAAAAATCCCCTATCACATCGTTCCTTATAGAAAAAAAAGTAAAAAACTAGTTCTTGAAGAAAAAGATACCCTCAAAAGAGAGAGATCATTCATCGATGGTATCACCACCATATAAAGAATCCCTAATTATTTTGAACTAATCATCAAGCTACTGTTTCCAGAGAATCATCTCAAGAAGAGAGTATATCGATTGAACACTTAATAAAACAACCTCAATCACATCCTCCCCCACACACAAATTCATATGAGTAAATAGATACTTTAGATTCCATTACTCCAAAGATTATTTCACAACCTAGGATGAAAGTTTCCCTATCAAAGAATCAGAAATGAAATTACCTTTACCAAGGGTGTAAGAAACTTCAATGTCAAAAGATTATAAGTACTCTACCCATCACCTCTGATGAAGGTTTATATTTTTTTTGAGAAGATATAAATAAAGATTTTATAATCAATGTATATGATAAAACATTATACAAAAAGGTAATGTAACAAAATATAAATATAATACATCATAATTGTGAGTTTGAGATCATGCACGAGATAGTTTTTATCATAGGTCCAAAGCTGATGAGAACTATAAAACACCATGTGATCACCCTATATATGAACATAGAACAAAAACAAACATGATGTATCATAGAGGAACACATATCCTTAACCTACTTCTAGAAGATTCAACATAAGATCATAATTCGAAAAATTCTTCATTTTATCAAAGGAATATTGAAATTTTGAATCCCATGTGAAATTTAAACTCTTAAGAGTAAGTGAGGTTAATGGAGAAGCCAACTTAGAGAAATCATTAAAAAACTGATGGTAATACCTTTCCAATCCCATGAAGCTCAATATATCAAAGACATTCCATGGTTCTTACTAGGTCATAATAGCTTTCACCACTTCAGGATCAACTAAAATACCATGTTCAGAAACAATGTGCCTTAAGAACTTTACCTCACAAATATTAAAGTTTCATTTAGAAACCATGGAATAATTTTTTTGATTTCTCATGATGTCTAGAACTACTTTCAAATTACACAGATAATTCTCCTTGGTTTTAGAGAAAACCAAGATTTCATCCGAAAATTCCACTACAAAATAATTGAGTTACAGATAGAAAATCCCATTCATCAATTCCATAAACATAGAGAGGGAATTTTTTAAACCAAATGAAATAACATGGTACTCATAGTGGCCATACATGATCCTAAAAGTGGACTTTGGGATAACAAACTCCTTGATCCCAAGCTTTAAATAACCATACCAAAGATCAAAACCTGAGATCCACTTTACCCCTTTTAGCTGTTCAAAAAATAATCAATTCATGGAAACAAATATTTTTCCTTGACCATGACCCAATTAAGATTTTATTAATCAAAAAAAAAATGTGAAGGGTACCATTAAATTTCTTATCAAAACCACAATAACTACCCAAGGTGACACACTGGATCAGATGAAGCCCTTATAAAACAAATAATCTAACTAAGTTTTGAGATCCTTTAATTTAGCTTATTCCATATGGTATAAACGAATAGAAATTGGCTAGGTTTGTGGTACCATTTGATAGAAAATTACACCTCCCTCACCAATGGAAAACTAGAAAAGTCATATAGAAACACATTGGGAAACTCAATGACTACTCGAGGAAGATAAACATATAAATAATCCTACCCCAGTTCAAGGGAAATCTTGGATGTCATCATACCAAACTCTATAAGAGGAGGTCTGGATCGAATCAACCTCAGGTCCCATCCTCCCTAAAAAACACAACACACCCCATTGTGGGTAATAAAGGAGACCTATTTAAGGTAAAAATCAATACAATCTTTATGAGATATTATCCAATTCATACCAATAATGAAATCTATAGGTTTCATATCCAAAACCAAAAAAATCTCAAATAAGATCGACTTATGATAAAGAGAAAGCATAAGAAGGGAATCAGAGTCCCTACTCTCTCTTCATAAAAATAGGTTTAGAAATCTCCATAACATAAGGTATGATATCCATAGTAAGATTGAATAGTTCCACACCATAGGTATATAAAAATTAGTGAGAGGAACCAATATCACATAAATAAGTAACTAAAGACGAATCAATGGTAATGGTAACTCTTATAGTCACATAAACTGCATCAACTTCTCCTTGATACTCATAAACTACGTAAAGAATATTTATTCCTGATGCATGTGGCTGGAAGCCCTTTTTTTCAAATAATCTGACTACGATGTAGATTCTACTATAAGTTTAAATACTATACCACTATATGGAGTGGTAAAGACATGGAAGCATCTTTTCAAGTGAATTAAGCATCCAAAGGAGCTACAGATCTTTAGGGATGCCATGTAAGCTCACTTTGAGTGTCTAACTTTTCCACAGTGGAAACAAGTTAGTGGTCCTTGACTAGATACTATAAAATATTTGGAAGATATATATTTCGAAGATCCACCACTATATATTTCACTTTGAGAATCATCCTAATTACTCTTCCCTTTAAGGGGACAATTCAAGCTACCCTTGGGAGTAGTAAGAACTCCTGTCAACCCTGACTTACCAACTAAGTCAAGTTCTACCATAAATGCTCTATCCATAACATAAACATACAAGGTGATATTAAACAAGAAAACCTAAGATAAAATATATCCATGAAGACCCAACTCAAACCTCTAATATTTAATCTTCTCATTTGATATATCATCAGGTTATAAATAAACATTCTTAGAAAAATAGTTGGCATACTTGGTCACTGTCTTATCACCTTGATATAGGTTAAGAAACTCCATCAACTAAGAAAACACCATTGATTCCAGATATAATTGGCCCATAAAAAAACACTTGAATCCTTTCCACTCTAATAAAAAATTCTTCCAAGAAAGAACTATTGAATCTCACCACCTTCTACTAGGACCTTCATGTTTGAAGATGACACACTTCACCTTAACAAGATCCAATGCCTCTAAAAACTCAAAGAGTTTCATAACTCTTTTCCAAAAATCCTATACCTCATAAGGATAATTGGTACCCTAGAAAGATGGTGTCTTTAGATAAAGTAATTATTGGGAACTATCTCTTCTATCATCCCTCCATGGTATAACCTCAATAGACTAAATGGGACCAGGTGTAACTAATTGGCCCCAAGCATGGACTACACACACATCAACCTATAAAAGGTTCTGAAACACTTGAGGGTTTTCCTACTATGGTTCTTCAATAGATCACTCTTATGTTCTAATCAAATGTCTTCTTAGGGGAATAGTACTGCACAATATCAACATATAACAAGGGAAAATCAAGTCACGAGACACGAGGTTATGGACCCTATCAATCATAATTCAATAGAGAAACATCAATATTAGATCAAAGGATTGGAAAAGTATAGATTTAGATAAAAACCCCTCAAGACACCTTTTTACAACATATCATGGTAACTTAAGGATCATTATGATGAGATATGGCTAGGTAATCACTCATAATTTACCCCCTAATTCTCAAAAATACAGTCTACTATCTACCAAGACATAACAAACTGAATACCAATATCAAGAATGGAAAAAACCTATATTTGATACCAATTTATCATGAAATGACCTAAATAACCACCTAAATGGTACCCAAATTAGTTTTGGCATGGCCTGAAGGGAGTTCCTGATCCCTATAGTCTAGTGACTAGTGCGTGGTCCTAAAAAAAATCAAGAGGGAATGATTTCACCTCAAGAATTACCCATCAAGAAAAATAGTAGATATGAAAGAATAAATAGTCAGTATTCCAAAATATCCTTAGGATCAAAATTACCAAAAGTAGATATATACAAGTATAAAAAGCAGAACATAAACCAAAGTCATTAAATATGACCATCAAGTCACCATATAAGAAAATATACACAACAAGTGGACCACATACTCCACCATTCACCACCAACTCCAAAGTACCTCTAATCAAGTACACTCACCACTTTTGAGTGGTGATATCACTTTTCTTGGACCTGAAATAAAAAAATCAACATATTCCCAAAGGAAAAGGTAAGGTGTGGGAAAAAAATCTCAATAGGATCTCACCAATAATTTCATAAAAAATCTATAAAAAATAATCCAACTTTTCTCAATTTTAAATAAATCATGGAATGGGAATCTTTTCACAATTCATATCAAAGCATTTTTTACAAATTTTTTAAATGGCTAGTATAAAATAAGTAAAAACTACATTCCCACAAATTAATAAGATATAAGTATCTTCATCAAAAGGGTAATAAATAATCATTTCTAAAAAAACATGCATGAATAATTATTTAAATGAAACATTGGCATGTATAATCAATTACAACCATAGCACCATGGTTAAGAGACCTGGGGTTAGACTGGTACATGGATTCTCAAACATATCAATGAAATAAGTCTCTAGGTGTGCACATGTCCATAGATATATGGCCTAGGGGGAATATGATAACACCCTAAATAATTTATTCCCTTCCTTAATCAATGTTTAGTTATAATAATTATCATCAATCCATTTATAGGTATAGATAATACATTCCTAGCATGTGTTCGTCCCACAAAACTACCCATTCTCCCATGTGCTTCAAGAAAATCAAAAATATAAGGGTTATATTCCATTTGAATTTTTCATTTCAAATAATCATTTAAATAAAACCAAAGTTAAATTTTCAAAAACTCATTCCTTTCATTTCAAGTCATCTCATTTCAAATCATAAATTACTTCATGCCTTTTCATCTCATCAAATTCATGATTCAAATCATTCATTTCAAATCAACATTATTTTCAAGAAATCAACATTAAATTTTCAAAATTCATTGTCAATGGATTTCATCACCCACACCATGACATATCAAATCATTTATCAAGATACTAAATTTAAGATTTAGAAATAATTTATAAAAACAATTTAAATTAAACAATAATTAAAGGTTTCACTTGATAGAGATTTCATTATGAAACGACCTAACTCAATCAAGATTAAGAAACACCCAAACGAGATCCACCAATAGAGAGTCAAGGGATAGGATGATCAAAGTATAATCCTGGAATCATAATTCATTAAGTCAGGGTATAGATCCATCAATGACATTAGGAATCACTGCTTTTGAAGAGGGAGAGAAAATAGGAAAGAATACTCCATGATCAAAAATAGATTACACTTATTGGGATAGATCCAATGCATAAACTGACACTTTGATCCCTGAAGAAATAAGGTTGGAAGAGACAAAATATCCACTAGAGAGCCACTAAGGACCAAAGTATAAAATTAAGTTTGACTAAGACGAGTTTATAATATAAAATGTGGTTCTTAGGAATTAAATTAAGAAAATCAGAATTCCCATTACATGGTTTGGATGAATGGTTTGAAAAACCATAAATCAATTGTGCACCCATTTATAGGACATTAAAGAGATCCAAATAGTTTGGAAACATGGTTTAATAAACCAAAAACACCCACTATCCCATGGTACATGGTTTGAGGGGTTGGATACATGATTTTCAATAGCTGTGAACCTAACAATGAACCCACCTCCAGAACTCCAAAACAATGAACATGGTTTTTGGGGTTGACCTACACAATTTTTCCTAACCATTTGAAAACCATGAACATGAGTATAAACTTTTAAAGAAACTCCAAAAGTCATCCAAAACAACCCAAGTAAAGATCCAAATAAAATATGATGAAAATGGGATAAAGGTGCCTAAAAGTGGATGTCGGGATGTTACATAGCTAATCCCATGAATGAGCTCATTGCCAAGTCATAAAACATTCTAAACTCTTATTAACCTTCACTAAATAGTAAAGTGATATAAAATAAATGATCTCTGATACAACTTTTTCATGTCACCTACCTGAGTTCTCCATCACATGACCAGGACAAGTCACCACATGACCTCAGACACACCTCCTTGTATAATAGAGGATTCCAATTAGCGACAAAGGTCTATAAGTATAGTGGAGAGACTATACCCTCTCTAATAGAGTAATAATCAAAATGGAAAAAAACCAAAAAACCAATCATCACATATAGCTTAAGTAGATAATAGAAGCATACTAAACAATAATAATATAATAAATGATTCCATTCCATACTATATTCCAAACAAACCCAATACTAAAGCCCATGCTAGTTCCTATCTCCATGCTCCAATATCATCTATAATAAAAACCAAATCATGCATAGGCCCCCTTTACCTTTCTAGATATATATCCATGAAGTCTCCTTGAGTACTAAATGGTACCTGGATAGGGTGTGAGTAAAACTTAGATAACCGACACCCACAATGTCTTGAAATATCTAATATAAAATAATAGTGTATGTAATATTATGATAAATAGTGTAATTAATTCATAAATTAAGGATGAACATCAAATAACCCACCAAACCTTGAGCTCTGGGTTGACACCCGGGGTCAGCCAATGCCTACTTTGACACAATGCTAGATATTTCTCTCTATACCATCACCAAAACCAGGTGGATTCCAATGCCACGAACCAATAATAGATTCATTTACTACTTTAATATATATAAATTCCCATTCTAAATCCTCTTATGTGTTCCAATGTGACATTACCATGGTAAGGGTGAGATATACATTCGTGGTTTACTGGGCTTTATGAAAATTCCCATGATAGAGATGCTTATGTGTTTCCATGGTGAAAGACCATACCAAGGGAAATAATATCACTAGATTCAGTGAAAATTACTAGGCTAGGACCAATTACATGCCGAGAGGAAATTATACTCTATTTGACTTCCCATGATAGAGCCAATTTAACAATTCAATATTAAAAGAAAACAAGAACCAATTCATTCTAATTTATCAATTATGCCCAACATGTTATCATAATACATAATGGTTAATTAATCCAATTTAATAATTTTCAATCACTTATTCTATTATGACAATTTATCTAATTATCATAATAATTTTAGAAATTCCATTTCACATTCCATTTATTCTTAATCACCATTTTATGTGTTATTTTTTCCTTTAGCCCATCTTGATATTAACAAAATTTTCATTACATGACAATTAACCACAAAAATTACAAGTAATTATATACAAATCTAATTTCCCAAATTTATATGTTAATACAATCTATAAACAATTTAAAATTCAATATCGGGATCCTAGGTTAATGTCTTCCAAGTTTTAACCTAGTGTCAAGGGTAGGAACACCTCTCGGGTGGCTATAAGTCTCGGTTTCAATGCCAATAGAACCAATTAGATCTATGGGAGGTCTAAGAATATGGATTCCATGATTTCAATGGGTTAACAATTAGGATATGTCACACACATGGGTGAAGGAATGTTCACACATGTTACACACTCTAAAAAGGAAATTAAAACTTTAGGAAGATGTTTTAGACTATCCACCTAAAATAATAAATAAAAAATCCAATGATTGAGTGTCCATATCAATGTGTAACACCATGATAACTTATTTTAAATGATTGAAACACTCCTTCAAATATGTAAAAAGATTATTAAAGGAGAAATATATATGATTTCACTAGAAATAAGTGATAATTATTGATAAAAGTTGTCTAGATCAAACCATAGATCGAAGAACCAAGGAAGAGTGTTGGATAAGCCTCAAGAGCCTTGAAGAACCCTTTAAATTTGGTAATCCCAAGTTAGGGTCATAATAGGTATTAATTAGAGTTAAAATTGGGTTTTAGGGGGGGATACAATTTTTTCCCTTATTACTTTGGCATAGCTCGACGCCACCAGATGACTGGGAGGCACTACCGGCTAGCCGGTGGTGTCTGCCAATATAACAGTATGGTTAGAGACCCCATTGATAGGCCAATGGGTCTCCTGTAAAAGACCAATTTTCCTAGGCTCTATCAGATGGCTTGTGGGTCTCACCAAGTAGTATGTGTGACTACAGTATCTATAAATCTATATTCCATCTCTAGCCTCATGCTAGCTCAATTACTCCAAGACCTCAAACGCCTCCAAAATATCACTTTAATTGGGAAATAAGGATTTATTTTAAAAAATAAATAGGCATAAATAAATATTTAAGGAAGATATTACCTAGAAAAATAAGTGTGACACCCTGTTATGCATTTAAGATACTCCCTTGTTTATGTTTTTTTATAGTCCTTGTTTGGGTGTGTTTTCAAGATTCTCAGGGATATAGATACTTTTCTAGGTAAAATCACCTAAAATATAGGGATTTATGTTTTTCTGAATTAATGGATTCTAGGTATAAACATCTTAAATACATAGCGGGTTTATTTTTAAGTTAGGAGAATGCCTGAAGAGGTATTTTTGAGTTTTATACTTGAACCTACTATTTTTGCAGTATGCTGGGGATTTACACGCCATATAAGTGGGTTACATGGAATGTAATCATGGCCTGGTAGATGCTGTGAACTAATATAGGGCATGAAGGATTTAAATTCCCTATAATAGGTTAACATCATGTAATGATTGAAAATTGGTTTTTAATAAAAGGTGATGGGTTTTTCACCAAATCTTTTTAATCAATAAATATACAACGTTAAAGCTTTACACTCTGTGTAATTTTTGGGATTAGTGAATTTTTAGGGTACTGTATGTGTGATTTAGGGTTAATTCTATGTGAAACCTCCCATTACATGATCTAAAGAGATCCCAGGAGATTTTGAGGGATCTACTCTCCCTCTAGATCTTTTTTTAGTGTTTGGTCATCATGTTTGTTGTGGTACATCTCTTTAGGTATATTATCAGTCTGTTTTATCCTTTATTTGGTTCAACAACTGTTTTGGCTATATTTTTTGTTTGGATTTGTGATTAAATGGTGTTTTCTATTGACCCTTTGTAAATTATTGTCATGGCTTGTCTTTCGAAGGCCGATCTCATGTTTTCCAATAACCATTGTTGAAGGTAGCCATGTTTATACTAATTTAAGTTAGGTGTTTCTATAAAATTAGTTAATGGGAAGAATTAATTGTTATTTATGGTAAGTTTCTTTGGGGTTTTCATTAAATTGAAGTGATATGTGGTTATAAAGGGTTTTCTTAAAAAGAATTTTTTTTTTCAAAAAGGGTTTTTCTTTGAAAATAGATTTTCTTGATTTGGAAATGGATTTTCAAACACTGACACATATTATCTTGACATTGAAAATGTTTTATAAAATTATGATCATTTTTATGAAATTTATTTTGAAAATTGGCACATTGGGAAAATTGAGTGTGTTGGGAAAGAGACACCGGTAGCCTTAGTGTGTGTGACACCACTAGGAGGTAACCTTTTGGATATCTATGGATAGTGGAAGAACTCAATATTGGTTGAATATAATGTTATGAATGTTGAGTGTTTAGTACACATTGTTCCATAGTCTAGGGCCCAATAAAAGGTTCTTTTTCATTTATGGTTATTTATCGCAAGGTTTTTTTATCATGGATTATTGCTCATAGGATTTTATATGAGGTTGTATCACATAGCTACACATGATAGGTTATTTATTTGATATGTGTTTACTAACTTACATCTTAATGAATGGACATGATTTCCTATTTTATCACTTTTACATGTCATATTTTAAGTTTGAGAATCTAAAATTATTTTATGAAATTACAAAAGAAAAATGATTTAAAAATGAATTGGGTTTGTAAAAATTATTTTTAAAATTATTTTTGTTTTAAAAGATAGAACTATTGTATTCTTGTTATTAAAACTTGTATAGACACTATGGTGGTAGCCTAATGGGATTTTTTCTCACACTATAATTTTTTTCCTTAATGTAGTTTTGGATGTTTTATTGCAAGATACGAGTAAAGGAAAGGGAATATTGTAGCATGTTAGATTCTCCTTTAGTATTTTCCTTTGTAACGGGGTGGTTTAAAGGTGACTATTGGTCACATAGAGAATTTTTGGTATTTCTTTATTCATACTTTAGGGTTTATATGGTTTGTATTGTATTGCATGTATTTGGTTTAATTTTTTATTACACATAGAAATTTGGTTTTATGTCATGTTTCATTATATAAAAGACTTGTTCTATTTCTCTGATTTAACTCAACATGTGAGGAATAGATCTGGTGCATGGTTTGGTTGACCTAGATTAGTCTGTTACAATTTAGTATTAGAGGGAAAGCTATGTTTGAATTGTGTTAACATTTCCTGAGTTTGGTTCTCTGTCTTGAATAGACAGGAGTTAAGACCATAAGAATTTAGAAATTATGTGTGGAAAAAGGGCCAGGCCAGCTCACTTCCGTTACTAAATCCAAATTACAATGGGTGGTTAGGGATTTTTACCAGGTTTGAGACTCGGGGTTTGGGATCATTTTAATTAATTGTATGGGAATTTTATTTAAATTAACCTATTCCTTTTATAAATGTATTTCATTGATAAGAATTATTAATTTCTTTAAATTATTATTATTTTAAATCATTTATTTGAGTTCTAAAAGTGGCCCTAAGATCTTTGAAATGTGCTCATCATCTAATTGGTTATTGTATTGTGTTTATTAGAAAATTCATCTAAGAAGAGCTCTTCCAAATATGAGATAGGAAACTGTGAGACATGTTTCACATAATAATCATCTAATAGACCCTTATTTGGTAGAAGATGTTATCTGCACTATTTAGACTTTAGCTCAAGTGGGTGTTGAGAACCCAGGACGTGTGGTGGATCATGGCTCTAAGTTCACTAAGAAGAATCTATGATATCTTTTGTATTAAAAAATGATCTCAGGAATCTGAGGAGTTTCTTGAGCCAATTGTGAGGATCTTTAACTTCTATAAGACTCCTGAATACTCAAAGGTTGGTTTTTCCATATACGTGATCATGGGATTAGGAAGGAGATGGTAGGAATATATTGTTTATGATAAGTTGCATGAGGAACTTATATGGTATTATTTAAATAAATTCTTTGATCAATAGTTTTAGCCTGAGATATTATGTGCAGAAAAGATCCAGTACTTTCTAACCTTCAGAGTAGGGGGAGCATACCATTCTATAGTATTATATCCATTTTTCTAAGTTGGTTCATCTGTGTAAGAACCTAGTTCTTATTCAAGGTACAATTCCTTTAAATTTCGGTCTAACTCTTTGGTTCTAGAACTAATATGATTGACTAATGAGGTCACATAAGTTTATTTGGGGGGGGGGGGGGGTTGGGTCTTGTTCGAATCCGAAGGCTCAGTTTTTGGAAAAGGAAACTAGCCTGCATGGTTAGTAGAAACCCTACAACCTAGTCTGTGTGGATTTAGTAACCATGCTAGGGATGAACAGAGGTCCACAATATTCCACACAGTTTGAGGAAACCTTGCATCCTGAGATGCACGCCCATGTGGGGGTACCTTTAGTTTTTAGAAGAATGTGAAACATAGTTTTCACATAGTTAATCAAACCATGTGCATGAAACCATGAGGGGTCCCTATTTAAACAGTAGGAGGTGCATAGTTGGGCCAACCATGCATCCAAATCGTGCGACCCATATATTTTCCCTAATTTTACCAAAATTCACTTAATGGATTATAATTTTAACCCCTGTTCTTATTTTATTCATTCTCTAGGCATGGACAGCTCTCCTCCTCCCTTTGATATCCTTTGAATATCTTACCTAGGTTATTTAATGACTTATCAACTCAAAGTCTGATTGAGATTCCATTAGTCTTATTGGTTTCCTCCTGGAAATATCTTCAATAAATTGTCTTGGTTTGTCATTTTTCTTTCCCTCAACAATTCTATCTTGATACAGGATCATATTCTCTATTTTTAAGGTGTTCATCACTCCAAATTAAATTTTTTATTAGGAAACACATTTATGGAGAAAATTAAGAAACTAAATGTTCAAAAAGGAATAAAATACTATAGAAGACACTAACATTATTAAAAACCAGCTTAAAACTACTAGATTTGACCTCCCTAAATAATTTCCAAGACAAATATGGTACCTTTTTATCCGGTTTTTCTTTGATAGTCTCTTCGAATTGAGAAGCCAGATTTTCCCACACTTTGAAGAACTCCGCCACTGATATCTTCTTATTTTTGAAGCCTCTAGTCATAATTAAATGTTGTTTGTAGATTCAATATCCCTACTCCTTGCTTGAGTCAACTTGTATTGGTCTCCCATTCATTATTTCTGTGTCCTCATTAGAATCATGAATGATCCAAGCCTCTTCCAGCATCTCTTACTTAGAGTTCATGAGAAGATCCCATGATTTCTCCATGGTCGCAACATCAACAAATTTCTATGGATCAAACAAGATCTCCAAAGGAGTTTAAAAAATACCAGCCTTTTGACCTGACAGCCCCTGCTATCCCTCCTTGGGGAAAGAGCTAGCTACAAGGGTGACTCACCCCCCCAAATTCCCTCCCTTCCTGTCAAAGGTGGAGTCCAATAGAGAACTCTTCTTCTCCCCAGCACCAGATACAAGAGATATGCAATCCTTAGAGGCATCCATATTTCTCTCCATAGCATAAACACAATCCATACCATGATACACAAAAGCTTCCCCAGATTTAACCTCTAAGACATTGCACCTTGTCTTACCTAACGATCTGGTTACTATTGTCTTTGGAGTATTTGAGTAATCTTTCCGAGGTCTTGGTTTTTCCCCTCCTTGGGAACTGAAAGGTTTCCAGTAAAGATAATCCCTTGTTTACCTTTCCTTGATCGAGGTCAGACCAAATCCTCTTGCTCATAGTTCGAACTTAACTGGGAGA
The DNA here is from genome assembly GCA_963277665.1 of Viscum album. Taxonomy (NCBI): domain Eukaryota; kingdom Viridiplantae; phylum Streptophyta; class Magnoliopsida; order Santalales; family Viscaceae; genus Viscum; species Viscum album. The sequence goes on along the minus strand of OY728120.1, from coordinate 1,376,867,907 downwards.
TACCATCAAGGTCACTTTCCTCTTCTTCCGAAATCCTTCTAACATACTTGTGCTTCCATCTTGGAATGGCAGTTTTCCATCCCTCCAGATCTACATTTTTCTTTCCCACCTCATTCAGATTCGAGAAGCGGCTATTCATAAAAATTGGCTTTGTATCCATGCCTGAAACAAGAACCCTTCAGCTCTGGGAGACTATCTCACTCACCATAGAGGACTGCGTCTCTTCAAGCACCCTAAAATCAGCTTGAGAAATAGAACCACTATGATCTGATTTTAGATCATTCACCTGAGCATGAAAACTTCCTCCATTCCTAACTATTTTATAAAAAGAGGGAGAAATCATAGGGCAAGGACTCCCCAAGATCAGCTCTGCCAACTTGGGAGCACCCAGATCATGCAACATTCTTTCAAAAACATCCTTAACTCTTGGATCCTTAGAACTTGACTTAAAATTCAGCTTAACAAGGGAATGGTCCATAGCCTCCTCATCTTTCCCACCCCTACATCTCTAGTGATAGGAAGAGGCCAAATGACCCAAAAGATTTTAGGATGAGCATATATTAGACCACGAATCAAAAAAAACCCTATACTTATACCGAAACTCTTCACCAACTAAGATGCAGACCCAATCAACTGGAGGTCTAGAAACATCGATCTCTACACATATACGTAGTGAAACATGGTGACTCACCATGTTGGTTCTGTTATCTGCACAAAAAAAGGCCAATCAAGCTCCCTAACATATGTATAATAGCTGGATTCTGAAAAGGCCGGGGGAGTTATGGTAGACTTACCCATATCTCCATCTTTGGAGAGTTTCACTTCATGTGAATATCATATGACCAGTAAAAAATAATGAAATGAGATATCTGGAAAATGCAAGGAGCTGAAGACCATGCTTAAATAAAATCTGATTACATGGAGAAGTAGATCATAATATGACGTCAGTCAAGTAGGCCGACAACCGCCACGTTTCACAAACCCCAATCACCGGCGTCGAAGAAATAAAAACATCCACCGGATGGCGACGATGAGAGAAATGTACAACCAAGGACATATTCTAGATTATCTATGCATTTACTTAAAATGTATAAACCATGATCAATCGATCTTCCTTGATAGAGTTTTCCTAGAATCCCATTATTAATATTGGTATATGTCCCTTTCCAATTATGTCCACTCCTAGTAGTGTTCCAATCAAATTTCCATTTTGGATATGAATGATTAAACAAACAACCATCAATAAATGGATATGTCATGAACTTCCTAATTGTGATAACATAAAATAAATGGATAATCATTGTGGTATAGCACTTCTAGCACACTTATCATTTTTAAGATGAATTGAATAGAGGTGAGTGGTATGATCACATCACCAAATTAAATAGAACAATGACTACGCCATTGTTATTGTTCTATTTTAGAAGGGAATCCCTAGGAGTGTCCTTTCTGAACCCTCTACCCAAAGAACCCCCTCCCTATGAAGGGATCACTCCAGAGAGAGCCCCAGTCAGGAAGGAACCATTTCCAGCTGAGATGGTAGAGCGCCCTGTGGGGTGACATCCTGATCAACGATGGTTCGACATAGACCTTGTTATTATTAAATGTCAATGAGTTATGAATTATACATTGGCTGATATTAAATCCAATGATTCGTTATCATTGTTGATGTATGGGCATGGGGACCCTAGTTAATTATGGTAAATGGGCATGATGACCCTTGTGCATGTTATATATACATATTTATAAATGTGATATGGACATGGAATCCCTATATATATGATACAGTCATGGAATCAACTATTCCTGTGATACTAGTCATGGAATCCCTTATTCTTGTGATACTGAGCATGAACTCCCTTACTACTATGATAATAGGCATGGAGTCCATTACAACTATGATACTGGGCATGGAGTCCCCTATTATTGTGATACTGGGTATGGCGTCCCTTAGTATTGTGATACTGGGCATTGCGTCCCCTATTCTTGTGATATCAGGCAAGGCATCCCCTATTCCTGTGATACCAGACATTTTATCCCTTGATACTTGTTTAGGGATATTCTATCATGGGATGAAGCATGTAGTGTTAGCTTGATTTTCCTTCAGAAACTAGAGTTGGCCCATTTATATTTATTTTTTTTACTTTTTTTATTATATCAGCAAACTATCATGTTATATACATGGACTAGACATTTATATGTGTCATTGGTGGTGGAATACTAAGTTTGTCTCACACCCTATCTGGGTCACTGATGGTACCCGGAAAGACAACATGCTTGTAGGTGTAGACAAGGGGAAACATTCACTAACATATGCATGAATTATTACATGAATTAGGATGGGATATTGGTAGTAGATGACCTGGCTGGTGATTGGGATTCTTAGATAGATTTTGATCTTCTTATTCTTTTTGTATGTCATGTACTACATTGACCTCCTACTTCCATGTATACATGTTTTCCCTATTTTTTAGAGACATGAAATCATCATCTTTTTTATATGATACAATTCACTAATTTTGATTATTATTTAGTTATTGGATGTTTATATGTTATTACACTATATTTTCTATTATTGACATAATTCCATTATTTATATATTGATTATAACACTATGCTACTCTGACTAGAGGGAATAGTCTCCCTATAGACACACCCTAGACCCTCGCTGCTAGTCAGCTTCCTCTGGAGTATGAGGAGGAATACTTGAGGCCATTTGTCCCACTGTCTTTGGGAACTAGTTTAAGTGGAATACAGGCTGGGATATCACAAATTGGTATCAAAGATTTCTTTTCTTGCCATACTATTTTGATACAATAAACAAGAGATTTGGAATGCTTCGTAATTTGGTAATAAGTCATGCATAGGAGTATCTAACCCACATTTGGGGAAAATCTATATTTCTTAGAATAAGGAATTGTTTTTCTATATTATTCTTATTAAAATTGATTTTATTCCACCATTGGGTGATTCACCTGAATTCTGATGTTAATGTTTTTATGATTGAGGTTTACAATTCATCCTTGGCCTGATGATATAAGGGAAAGGAAGTATTGATCATGAATAATTTTAGAAACCTTATAGAGTTCATATGCCATGCATTATACCATGCCACCTAGGATGAAATGCTTGACTGTATGAACTTATTATATATTCCTTATATGATATAAATTTCAATTTATTAAATTTTTTGTTGGTAATTGAGAAACATAATTGGTACTTAGAGTGTGTGATGTAAACTAAATAGTTTTTTATTGCTTAGGAAATAAAAGACACTCTAAGTAGTTAATTAAGGCATGCTGAGTCATGGAACATTGATCACATAGACTAAAACATGTTATGATATGGATTAAGTGGATTCTAGAATTCAGTTGATGAGGTGTAGGGGATCTTATGAATCAGAAATGGAAAACCACTTGATTCAACTATTTAAAGACAATTGTGATATAACCATAATTTTAAAATGAATTTGAAATAGTAAAACACATATATTGACCCATACCCAACGTTTGTAGAGGGAAGTTGGTAGTATCTATGGTGTTCTATATAAATGTTCCTATCACCCAGACCTAGCTCTTTAAGCTGGAAGAGGGGTGTGACTATTGTATAGATAGTATTTTTACTTGTTATATTACCATATCAGTGGATTATGCTGTTATCAAATTTTTATCAGAGGCATGTGTTTGGAATCTATAGAGTAATTTCCCCATGACATCCTTTGTTCATACGCTAGGAGGGTGGTGATGAACATGATCCAGAGGTGGTTCTCCCAAAGCTACCATTGATACCTCTAGTAGTGCCACCTATGGAACTACCTCCTATTCCTAACATGCTAGATGATGCCCCATTTTTATGAAATTTTCTATGGCTTATGTAGATGACACAAGGAGCTCCACGCTTTGAGCCTTCCATGGGAGAGTTGAATCAGGAGTTCCAAAAAAAACATCCACCCACATTTTGGGGGGATGTAAGACCACAATATATAGAGCTATGGATCGAGACAGTTATGTATATATTCGATCATCTGGAGGAACCTCTTAAGAGGAGAGTGAAACTCACTACATATATGATTTGAGGATCCACCAAATGCTGGTGGGATATCCTAAACTAGGTCGGTCAATATTGGAAAGTGACTTGGAAGAATTTTTAGTTGGGATTATTTGATTATTTATTCCTTAAGACCCTGAGGGATGATTTTTCCAAGGAATTCTTGAACCTAAAATAGGGTTCTATGATAGTTATGGACAATTCATCTTGTTTTACTGAGCTTTATCACATTGAAACCATCTATATTACCGACGAGCTATAAAAAGCGAGATGATTTGAGGATGGAAAGAGGGATCCTATTTATTCTCAGGTAAATGGTTTCCAGTTGACTACCATATCTGATATAATGAAATATACCCTCAACATTGAGTAGAATCTAAGGGAAAATGACAGTGTGATCCATGGAAGTTCTGAACCCAAACAGGGTAGTGGTTTGATGAGCAGTCGGAAGCGATGCATTGAGACTACACGTGTGAGAAGCGGCAGCCAGGTGACACCCTATGATAGTTATGTGGTTTGTCACCAGTTTGGGAAACATAGGTATAAGCGGCTGCCAGGTGACACCCTATGAGCGGGAGAGGATTTTTGCTAGATCCACCTTCAGGAGAAGGATCTGTGGCACCTCACCTATCAAGTATCTAGATTACTACTGAACATATATGTAGAGGAGGAGGTCATGGCCATTGTGGTTTGGTTTTTGACAAATAGCGCCAATAGAAAGATCCTCTCTAGGTATTTAGGGTGATGCACAGGGTCGAGGATCTTCCCTTATATACTTAGTGTAGCCTATTCCAAAATATTTGGGTGCCATTCCATCTACTATTTGAGGTATTATTCTAGTAGCCTCTACCATTGAATCTTCCTTATTCGATATAGGTGCATCACATTCCTTTATATCTGTGATTTTTATGGAGATCATTGGGATTGTTTTTTAGTTTTATAGTAGTGTAATGATGCTTGATACAACTTTGGGTACACATCTAGAGAGTATAAGCTAGTGCAAGGAATGCCCCATTTGAGGTATGAACCTATCATTTCTTAGGGTACCTCTTTATCCTTAAGATAACAAGCTTTTATTTCACTCTTAGGATGGACTGGTTGGTTCCCTATCACACCTATATGTATTTTTATCACCCAAGGGTTTCGTTTACATCACCATACAGTGGTAAGTATATTCACAAGGGTGAGTGGGATGTCTAGGTGGGTAGAATTGGAACATAGCATCTTGTTCTAGGTGGAGTGACCACCCAGATTTCTAGACTTTATATGGATGATCATAAATACATTAGATAGAGTTCCATCTTGTAGTTGATCAATTCATGTATGTTTCCCCTGAAGACTTTTCTAGAATACCTTCTGATAGAGAGGTAGATTTTACTATCAATCTAGTTCTTAGAGATTCTTTAGTATCTATTCCTCCTTACAGGATGGATATTACTGAGTTGTAGGATCTCAATAGGTAGTTGGAAGATTTAGAGGCCAAGGGTTTTATATGGCCTAATACTTCTCCCTGGGGTTCACCAATCCTTTTTTTGAAAAAGGATGGATTACTAGAAATTAAAGTAGCTTATAATGAAAAACTAGCATCCTTTACCTTATATATATGATCTTTTTGACCATCTCATAGGAGCAAGGGTATTCTCAAAGATCAACTTGATATTGGGCTATCATCATGTTTGATTCAGGAATTTAGATATTCCATATATGGATTTTCATAGTCGGTACAACTTATATGAGTATATTTTTATGTCATTCAGTATTACAAATATTCCTACCATATTTATGGATTTTATGAATAGTGTTTTCCATCCCTATTTGGATTCCTTTTTCATGGTCTTTGTAGAAAACATATTAGTGTATTCTCATACTCGAAGCGAACATGACACTCATATTAAGATCATTTTGAATACACTGAGAGAGAACTAGCTGTATTCTAAGATCAGAAAATTTCATTTTTGAAGCAACAAGTTTCACATACTGGGACATATTATCTCAGAGGTAGGAGTTTCAGTTTACCTAGAGAAGGTGAGAGATATGGTTACCAAGGAGAAGCCCAAGAAATTCTTTGATATATAGAGTTTATTGTAGGTATATGGTTACTAAAGGCATTTTATATAGTAATTATCATGCTTAGAAGCACCTCTTACAGGCTTGAATAAGAAGGGTGTGAAGTTTATATGGTCATATTCCTGTGAGACAACATTTCAAGATTTGAAAAAGAGATTGAATTGAGTGCCGATCCTGATTCTACTAGATATGGGAAGAATCTATATAATATATTGAGATTCATAAGGTATTGGTCTAGGAATAGTTCTAATATTAGAATATCGAGTCATTGTGTATGGGTTGCGGCAACTAAGGCATCATGAACAAAATTACCTGACACATGATCTCGATTGGGTTGTTGTGGTACATGACATGCGTTGCTAGAGGAATTACTTGATGGGAGAGAGTTTTGTGGTGTTTATAGGCCAAAAAATCATCAAGTATATTTTCATACAGTGTGACTTGAATCTTAGGCTGTGAAAATGGGACAAATACCTACAGTAATTTGACTTCGTTCAAGCTTATACACTTGGGTAGGGAAATGTCATTTCTAATGCTTTGAGAAGGAGCACCTAGACACAAATAGTTCAAGAAGCCAGTAGTTATTTGATGCATATGGACCTATTATATGATATACACATTGAGGTTCAGAACTATCATGAATATTCTTTACTTACATCACTATGAGTAACCTCTTGACTTATTGAGAGAGTGAATATGAGGCAGTTTTCAGATCCTGAGGGCTTGGTGCTATGAAAGAGTATTTTTTGTGAGGAACCACATTCATATTAGTCTATAGATAGTGATGAAATCATGTGTATACATGGGAATATATGGGTTCCCCTAGATATGAGAGAATAGATGATTCATTAGTCACATGATTTATAGTGGGAAGTTTACTTGGGTATCTCCAAGAGGTATCATGATATGCACTGATAGTATTTGTGGTCTAGGATAAAATGTCAGATAGTGGATTTTATCACTTGGTTTTCCACCTGTCCATAGGTGAAGGTAGAACACTAGCGGCCTAATGAATTTTTATAGCTATTACTAGTCCTAGAATAGAAATGGGAGGATATTCTGATGGATTTATTTCATAATCTTACCAAGGTCACCTCTAGGTAGTGATGTAGTTTGGGTATTCATAGATTGAATGACTAAATTATCCCACTTTCTTCCAATATGGGAGGATTTATTAGTTGATTTTCTATGAATATTTTACATCCATGAGATAATACGGCTACATGGGGTCCCTAGCACCATCATTTTAGATAGGGACACTCATTTTACATCAAGGTTATGGATGGAGTTACAAAGAGATATGGGTACATAGGTTAATTTTAGCACATCTTTTCACCCTCAAAACAACGGTCATTTGGAATGGACTATAAAGGTTTTGTAGGACTTGCTCTGGGCATGTGTCCTTGATTTTAGAGTTTATTGGGAGAAACATATCTCTCTCATTGAGTTTTCCTACAATAATAGCTTTTTGGATATGATTTAAAAGGATCCCTATAATTCCCTATATGGTAAGACAAGAAATTCATCCCTGTTTTGGTTAGAAGTAGGATAGGTAGTGCTACTAGGACCTTGTATCATTTAGGAGACTTTAGAGTAGGTTAAGCTGATTAAGAAATAGATGTTAACTGCTCAGTCTAGAAAGAAATATTATTCTGATTACCATTGAATACCTATATAATTTGAGGTTTGGGATTGGGTTTTATTGAATGAATCACCAAGAATTGGTCATAGATGGATATATAGGAAAGGGATGTAGTCACCTCATTATATTAGGCCTTTTGAGATCTTGGAGAGAGTCAGTCTAGTAGCCTATCAATTTCTGTTACCTCATAGGTATTGTTCCATGCATGAAATATTCTACGTTTCACATAATCACTATTATCATACCGACCCATCTCATACTCTTGATACTAATGAGGTTAAATTGGATGTCGATGGTTCTTTTGAGGATTATCCTATACATATCATCAATTGGAGCATAAAGGATCTCCAAGGCCAGTCTGTCCCTTTATTATGGGTGCTATGGAAACAAAACTATATAAAGGATGAGAGTTAGGAACGTTAGGCTAACGTACATTCCCAGTGGATAGATTTTTTCTCAAAGACCATTTTAACACCCTTGGAATGGAAATTCAGGGACAAATTTCATTAAGGGGGAGATTGTAAGAACCCAATTTTTATAAAAGGTATAAACCCTTTAAATTTGGGTATAACTCTTTGTATTGGACATAATGTGGATGAATAATGAGGTCATGAGAGTTTCGGGGGGTGTTCTGGGATTTTTTGAAGCCTAGAGGCTCAGTTTTTTGGGAAAGGAAAATAGGCCACATGGCTAGTAGAAACAATGAATCCTAGTCTGCACAGTTTGAGTAAATATGTGAGGGATGGATAGAGGGACTCAAGAGGCCTCACAGTTCAATGAAACCATGCAGCTTAAGGTTATCACACATGAGAGGATACCTATAGGTTTTAGTAGAGTGTTCAACATAGTGTGTGAATGGTTAGTCAAACTGTGCACATGAAACCATGTGAGGTCCCTCTTTAGATAGTGGGAGCTACACGATTGAAACACAATTTGGAAAACCATGCAACCAAACCGTGTGACCCAAATATTTGGGGTGATTTTACCCAAATTCCCTTAATAACTTATAATTTTAACCCCTCTACCTATTTTCTTCATTCTCTAGCCATGTCAAGCTCTCCTCCATTTGATCTCCTTTGAATCTATAACCTTGGTTCTTCAATAACATCTCCATCTGAAGTCCAATCGATCTTTTTTTGGTCTCATCAGATTACTCTTGGTAAGATCTTTAATCCTTTGGATCGGTTCATCATTTTTCCCTCGATGACACTATCTTGATGGGGGATAATATTCCCTAATTTCAATACATTTGTATATTCTTCCATTTTCTCTCAATCTAAGCCAAACGAAAGGCCAATACTAGATGAGGAGAGTAATATGATCTCAAGGTACGTAGTATAGTTACTACCCCTTAATGTATTGATGTTTTTAAAACATGTGTTATGTTCTACACACCATATTCTCCATGTGTTTCCTTAAAATATATAAACCATGATTAATCGATCTTCCTTGATAGAGTTGGCCGAACATCCCATGATTCATATTGGTATAGGTACCTCTAAAATTATGGCCACCCCTATTAGTATTCCAATCAAATTTCCATTTTGTCTATGAATGATTAAATAACCAACCATTTTCCAGATAAATTTGGAATAAACTTCGAAATTGTGATAACATAAATGAAATGGATAATCTTTATGGTTTAATATGGATAAAACACTTATCTTTTTAAGATGAATTGAATAGATGTGAGTGGTATGACCATATAACCCAATTAAATGGAATAATGGTTACTCCCTTGTTATTATTAAATGTTAATGAGTTATGAATTATACCATGGATAATATTAAAGTGAATGATTAATTAACACTGTTGATGTATGGGTATGAGGAACCTATTTAAATATGTTAAATGGTCATAAATACCCTTTTTCATGTTATATATATTTATAAATGTGATTTAGGCATGGTATCCTTATATATATGACAAGGGATTCACGTCCCCTATTATTGTGATACTAGGCATGTAATCCCTTATTCTTATGATACCAGGCATGTCATCCCTTACTATTATGATATTGGGCATGGCCTCCCTTATTCTTGTCACACTATGAATGTCATCCACTACTACTAAAATATTAGGAATGATGTACCCTATTCTTGGGATAATAGGAAAGGTGTACCCTATTCTTGTGATACCAGGCATTGCATCCCTTGATACTTATTTAGAGATATTTCAACATGGGCTGAAGAAGGTAGTATCAGCCTGATTTTCCTTCAGTAACCATATCCGACCCGTTTATAGTTATTTTTACTATTTTTCTTTATTATATCGACACACTACCATGTTAAATACACATATTGGACATTTATAGGTGCCGTTTTTGGTGGTCTATTGTGTATATCTCTCACCCTATTCAGAATGATGATGGTACCCAGGTATACTACATGATTTCTGGTGTAGATAAGGGGAATCTTCCAATTATATATGAATTAATTCTTACATTACTTAGGATGGGAGCTTGGTATCAGATGACTGGGTTGGAGCTCAGGATTCTTGGATAGATTTTGTCCTTATTGTTCCTTTTTTATATCATGTACTACATCTTCTACCTACTGTAATGTATACATATTTTCATTGTTTTCTTAGAGACATGACATCATCATATTCTGTATATGATTCAGTTCAATGCTTTTGATTATTATTTAGTGCTTGGATTTTTATACATACTTCCACTATCTTTTATATTATTGATATTCTTCCCCTATTTATCTACTGATTACACTACTGCATTATTCTAACCATAGGGAATATTATCCCCAAGGAAAAACCCCAGGCTCTCACTACTATTTGGTAAACTCTAGTATATGGGGAGGCACACTTGAGGCCATATAGATCACCAGCTTGGGGAACCAGCTGAAGTTTCATCCAGTTTGGGACATCACAATTTGGAACTTGATCATGTAACTAATGCGCACCTTAAGGCTCATATGTATGAGTTTAGAATGAGGAATTATATTTAGTTGATGTTGACTCTCATGTTCCTTCTGACCTTTGTGGAGGTAGTTGACAAAGAAGATTTGGATAAGGTATATATAACTGGGATGACTGGTTTGAGTGGAGCTTCATTTGGTAGAGTTTTTAAACATATTATATTTTATAGATAGAAAAGAATATGTAAGGGTGCTTAATTATCTTTAGGATTGATTTCAGGGGTATATTTTCGATAGTAGAATATTTTTTACTCTAAGTCTGGGTGGTCTAGTCATATGAGATCTAACTTCCTATAGGATCCTTAGATTTTTCATCATTGATAATTATCTGGACATTTTAATCATTTAGGTGAAAGGATGTACCAGGTTAGTAAGGTAGGATCCACTATCACCAAGGGTTTGTAGGTTTATACCAATACTTTCAAGATTGGTGGGTAAAATCCTCTGACCAAGGGGGATATTCATGTGTCTAAGACCAGGAATCTTTATACGAATGAGTATGTGCAAGAGGAATCTAAATCTGGTCCAACTACAATTAGAGGTAAGGTTTTTATTTAATCTTTTATGGTGCTAGATTTGTTTAACACAAGTGATTATAATTCTTTTATATTATCAAAGTTAGTTGACATGTTGGACTTTCATTCAGAACTTATTCCATACTTATTGGATCTTTCCATGCCTCTAGGGAAGAATTATGAACAAGGTTTCAAGTATCCCACATGTTAGGTAATGATAACCAAATTTGAGGTAGAATGGGACTTCTTGGTGCTTGATATTGACATCTTCAACTTGATTATCGACATGTATTTTATGATCAATGTTAAGGCCTAGATAGACTACTATATCTATTAGCTACAATTATTATCTATCGATGAGGTCACTCATGTTTTTAGGGTGAGTGGGACTCTATATCAAGAAGGGAAGGGCATATTGTTCCATATGCTGGGGTAATCTCATGTTAGTTTTCAGATCTGTTTATTGATGTAGTTGGACCTTATTTTGGTGGTCTAATTCCTACAGTGGTGTGTACATACCCTGATGTATTTCTGGATGATTTTTCTAGTTTACCACCCTAGAGAGAGGTCGAGTTTACTATTGAACTTCTCCCTGGTAAAATGAAAATTTCTATGCCATCTTATCAAATGATACCTACTAAGTTGGTGGAACTTAAGGTATAACTTCAATATCTAAAGGAAAAAGGATTTATTTATCCTAGAATTTCACTATGGGCTTCACCTATCCTCTTTTTTGAGAAGGAAAATGAGAGTCTCAAACTTTTTTTTGACTATCGGAAGTTGAACCAAGTATCCATTACAAAAAAATATCCTTTACCTAAGATTGATGATATTTTTTACCAGCTTAGAGGGGAATGTTGGGTTTCAATGATTGAACTGTATCCAGAGTGCCACCATTTGATATTTCAAGAAGAGGAAATATGTAAGACAACATTCAGGAGTTGGTATGTGAATTTTAAGTTTCTGATTATTCTATTTGGTCTGACTAACACACCTGCAGTTTTTATGGTTTTGATGAACCAAATATTTCATCAGTTCTTGGAATATTTTATTATTGTATTCATGGATGATATATTGGTTTAATCCAAGTTATATTAGGATCACATTGACCATTTAGATATCATTATTCAAACCTTAAAGGAATATCATATTTATAGTCATCTTTTCGAATGTGAGTTTTGGATCCAGGAAGTGGAAATTTTGGGGCATGTGATATCTAAGTGGTTCATCTTAGTAAATCCTAAAAATATATAGGTTTTTATTTCCTAAGAGTAGTATAGAAATGTGTTTAAGATCTGGATATTCTTGGGTTTGGCTAGTTACTATAGATGGTTTGTTCAGAATTTCTCCAAGCTCACATATTTGATGACTGGTTTAACCCGTAAAGGTGTAAAGTTTGAATGGAATGATAAGTGTTAGAGATATTTTGAGGAGATGTAGGTGATATTGAATTCAACGATAGCTTTTTTTCTTTTAGAATTGGGTTCAGATTATGATTTTTTCTACAATGTATTTATTATGGGTTTTGGATGTTTGTTGATGCATGGGAAACAATTGGTGGCCTATGGCTCATACCGGTTACACCCTCATGAGAAAAAATAACCTAACCATGATCTTTAGATGGAAGTGGTTGTGAATGAACTCAAAATGTGGCATCACTATATCTTTAGGAATAATTTCACAGTTTTTTCAAATCACAAGAGCCTAAAATCTATTTTTACTCAGAGGGATCTGAACTTGCGGAAAAGATGATGGGAAGAGTATCTTCAGACTTTGGATTTTGATATTTTATACACCCCTAGGAAGGTAAATGTGGTTTACAATTATTTGAGTAGATAAATACCAATACAAGCCATAAAATAATCTATTAAGGAGTGGTCTATGATAAATTTGTTTTCCGAGATGAGCTTGGGAGTACAAGAGGTTGGTGGATAGGTGTTCTTGGATTCGATAAAAGATGAATCATATTTTTATGAGTGAATTCAGCTTGAGAAGGAAATAGACACCTAGTACCAATGATTTAGTGAAAGTATTTATAGTGGGAAGACCTCATGTGATTGGTATTACTCTCATAGTGGTGATTTTTGATTCTGTGGTAGGTTGGTTTTTCTATTTTCCCTGAGGCAGGAGTTGATATATAGTGGAGATTGGTCTTGTTGGTCTGTGAATCCTAGAGTTACCAAGATATATCACAACTTGAGGCATTGGTATTGGTGGTAGGGGATGAGGCTGTTGATTGTGTATTTTGTGTTGTGGTGTCTTACTTGTCAGATAATTAAGGAGGAACACTATAGACTTTTAGGTTTGTTGTAGACCTTATCTATTTTTGTATATAAGTGGTAAGAGGTTTCCATGGATTTCATCTTTAGTTTTCCATAGAATCTTAGTGAGAAGGATAAAATTTGGGTGATCATTGATCAACTCAAGAAATAAGTTCATTTCCTCCCTATCAAGGATATGAAAAAGGTGGAACAACTTGGGGACTTTTATATTCGAGATATTGTGAGACTTAATGGGGTTAACTCACTATTATAGCTGATAGGGACCTAAGGTTAATGTCTAAGTTTTGGAAAGGTTTTTAAGAGGTGATGAGTTCCTATATTAGATTGAGAATGAAATATCATCTACAGATGAATAGATAGACATACATGACTATCCAGGTTCTTCAGGATATGATCTGAGCTCGTGTGCTTGATTTTAGAGGATCTTGGGAAACGAATTTTCCTCTGGTCTAGTTTTCTTATAACAATAGTTATTATCCCTTTATTAGGATGATGCTCTTTGAGGATTTTTATGGGTGGACATATAGATCTTTCTTATACTGGTTAGAGTTGGGAGAGAGGTTCTTGGTTGGATTGAGTCTTGTTTAGGAGATAGCAGGGATGGTGTAGTTGATCAAGAGGAGATTGGTCACGACATTGAGTTTTCATAAATCTTATGTGGACCATCATCTTTGGCCATTGGAGTTTGAGGTTGGTGATTGGGTATTTATTATATTTTCATCTTTATTGGAACATTGTTAGTTGTGTAAGAAGAGTAAGTTGGCACAAAGGTTTTTGGGATCCTTTGAGATTGTTGGATGAATGGGGAAGGCACCCTATCTATTTGAATTTCCATCTAGTTTGGATTATATCCATGAAGTGTTTAATGATTCCAAAATGAGTATGTATATACCAGATCCTTACTCTATTATTGAATAGGAGGATTTTGATCTTGATATTGACACAAATTTGGTTGAGTATCCAGTTTGGATTATGGATCACCAAGAGAAGGTACTGTGCGGTAAAATGTTTCCTATGGTCTAGGTACTATAGAAGTGAATACAGGATAACCATGAGACATGGGAGAGGGAAATGTAAATGAGGAATTAACGACCTTCACTTTTTGTGAGTCCAAAAATATGAGGGATTTCTGGGGGAAGAATGAGTTTATGGTTGGGAGATTGTAACACCTCGCTACGATTTTAAGGTACTCCCTTGTTTATGTTTTGTTTATTGTTCTTCTTTGGGTGCATTTATAGGATTCTTGGGGATAAAGAGACTTTGATGGAAAAAATAAACTATTTTTTAGGGATGCATGTTTTTTTTGAAATAATGGATTCTGGGTATAAACATTTTAAATACTTAATGGGGATCTTCCCAAGTTTGAAGAATGAACAAAGTGGGTTTTTTGAGTTTTCAGCTAAAACCCACTATTTTTACAGATTATTAGGGATTTAAACACCATGTAAGGGAGTTACATGACATGTAATCACGACCCAAAATATTCTGTGAATTGAAATAGGGCATGAAGTATTTACAAACTACGTAATAGGTTCATGTCATGTAATTATTAAAAATCAGTTTTTAATAAAAAGGTGATGGGTTTTTTTGGAAAATATTTTTTGTGAAGAAATAAAAAGTGTGAAAAATTTACATGTCATGTACTTATCAGGAGTAGTTCCATTTTAGGAAACTATAAATGTGATTAAGGTTTCATTCTATGTGTATTCTACCTTCATGAAACCTAGAGAGCACGCAGAAAATTTTGAGGGATCTTCACTCCCTTCAGACCCTTCGTTTAGCGGTTGGTCATCATTTTTGATATGTTGCATCTATCTAGGTATGCGATCCTTTTGGTTCTTCCTTCCTTTGGTTATATATATTTCATTGGATATTTTTTTGGTTCATATTTTGATCAAATAGTGAAATCTATCGATCCATTTCAATTTCTTGTCATTCCTTGTATTTTAAAGGCCGATCTCATGGTTTCTAATCACCATTATTGAAGTAAAATAGGTTTATACCAGTTTAAGGTAGGTATTTCTATATAATAGGTTAATGTAATGAATTTATTATTTTTCTTGGTAAATTAATTTGTGTTTTTCACTAAATTGAAGTTATATGTGGTTATAAAGGGTATTATTGGACAGGTAAATCTTTTCAAAAAGGGTTTTTCTTTGAAAATATATTTTGTCAATTTGGAAATGGATTTTCAAACACAGAAGTGGATTATCTTTGATTTAAAAATGTTTTATAAAATTGTGATCTTGGTTTTGAAATGTATTTTATTAATTGGAACATTTGGAAACTTGGGTGCATTAGGAAAGAGGCACAAGAATCCTTAGTGTTTATGAAACCACTAGGGGTAACCTTTTGGATGTCGATGTACTATGGAAATAATAGATATTGGTTGGATCCAAAGTTATGCCTATTTTGGATTTTGACAGTCTAGTATGCATTTTTCCATTGGATAGTGCTCAATACAAGGTGATTTTTCATTTATGGTTATTTATCGCATGATTTTTTATTATGTATTATTGATTACAAGTTTTTATATGAGGTTGTATCACATAGATTTTCATGACAGGTTATTTCATGGATATATGTTTACTTTATTACCACTTGATACATGAATATGATTTACTTTTTTTATCACTTATACTTGTCATATTTTTGGTTTGATAATATAAAAGACTTTTATGAACAACCAAATGGAAAATTATTTTCAATTGAATTAGGTTTATGAAAATGATTTGTAAAACTATTTTTTTAAAAGATTGAACCGTTGAATTCTTATTATTAGACCTTGTACAGACACAGTGGTGGTATCCTACTAGGCTTTTTTCACACACCATACTTTTGATTTTGGGTGGTTTTAGATGTTTTATTATAGGATACATGTAAAGAAAAGGAAATCTTATAGCAATTCGGCTTATCCTTTGGTATTTTACTTTGTAGTGGTGTGGTTTGAATGCAACTATTGGTCTCATGAAGACTTTTTGGTCTTTCTTTATTCATAATTTCAGGTTTAGATGGATTTTCTTGGATTGTATGGATCTGGTTTTATCTTTTTATACCACATAGTACTCTAGTTTTATGTATTTTTTCATTATATACAAGACATGTTTTGTTTCCTTCTTTTACCCCAGCATGTGATGACCAAATCAGGTTTATGGTTTGGTTGACATGAGTTGGTATGTTATAATAAATGATCTTAAAAAATGGATAATGAATTTTATTTTAATATGGTTTATATATTTTAAAGGGAAATTTCTATGTAAATATGTTTAAATATTTATTTATATAATTAAATTTTTATTTGAAAAAATATGAAAATATATTTATATATTTATTTATATTAACACTACTATATAAGAAATAGTAATATTTCAATACCATAATATCATTATGAATATATGTCAGGATAATAAAGTAATACTCCCCTAAAAAAGACAAGAAGATACTCTTAAAAAAATATGAAATTCCACTAAATGTTTTCTAATTAGAGTACATACTAATAATTCAATTTTGGAGGTCTTTTAGGTCTTATTTGACGATGAAAAAAATAGGGAAAGTACTACCCTAAAAACTATATATCATAGATCTTTACACAAGGATCAATTTGACACTTTATAGACCCTTGAAGGATACCCAGATCAAAATTCATGGTCATTTGAAGTTCAAGTCATATTTATATATTTTCTTAGGATATTAATTAATTAATTAATTATTTATATTAAAAAATATTTATTAAATACATCCTACTCAAAATTAATTATAAAAATATTAATTAATATTATTTTTTAGATAATTATTAATTTTATTTGAGAAAATATATTTTATATAAAATATAAATACATATTTTTAATATATAAATCACATTTAATCAGATATATTAAATTCATATCAATATAAATATATTTATATATTACAATATGATATTTAATAAAATTTAGAGTTTTTTATAAAGTGTATCATTTATTGGTCCTAAAAGAAAAGTTGTATCACTGATGAAGATATATTTTAATAATGTTTGTTTTAACACTAATAAAGAGATATGTAGGGGGTAAATTTTATTAGAACTCATAAAAGGATACCTTTGTTAGTGCTTCCTTTTAACCCTAATAAAGAGTCACACATTATTATCAATTTTTTAAAATAGTAAAACACATCCCTTAATGAATAATTTCTATAAAACGTTGATAAAGATGAATAAAAATACATAACTTTATTAGAATTTTTTAAAAAACATTGATAAAACTCTACCATTATCATCAATTTTTAAAAATCATTATTCAACTAAAGTCTTTATCATGTGAATGATTGAATCATTTGGATTATCATTGAAGGGAAGACATAAATATGTGATCTAAGATGTAAGGGGAGAATTGTTGGGTGCAAATATAATCTCACAATGATAAAATTTATATTTCAATCATATCATAAAAGTTTGGTGTTTTACTCATATATCTGATTAATTTTATAATGAAACCTCATATAGGGTTAAGTGTTGTATTGAGTAGGGATAGATAAAAATAAAATCACACACACACACACCTAGAGAGGCTTGAACCCAAGACCTCCCTCCACTACTAGAAGGGAATATCCACTTTGTTTCACCTCATTAGTATTGTTAAGAATATAGTATTAAACAGTAAAATTAGAAAAATTTTATTATCATTTTGAATAATTTCTAATATAGAATAAATAATATATCAAAAAATTAAAGAAAAAGTAATACATGTTTAGAGTTTTTGATTATTTGAGCAGTGGATAACATGATAGAGGGATAGTGGTCGGGCCAATAATTACATGTATAGGGGCATGTGGATGAAATATTCACATCCCTAATGAATATATAATTATGCATGAAATCATCATAATAAATTATTTATATCAACCTATTTAATTTATTTATTATTTCAAAATCCTTTGATTTTTTTGGAAAATATGGTAAATTATAAAAAATACTAGTGTCCCCTATAATGGACTTGATATAATAAGTAGAATAATTTTATCTCTATTTATATTTTTATAAAAAATCATGTAAATATTTATTTTTTCATATGTGATTAGTGAATATTTGGTTTATAAATTTTTTCTTGTTTATTGATTGTATTATGTTGGGAATGTTTTGTTGACATGTGCACTAAAACCATATTAATTAGGTACTTGTATCTTTCTACATGGTTGTATCAATTATGAATGGTTTAAATGAATTTCATATTTTTTAAATAGGATTCAATGAAAAATAACAATGAGAATAAATATATATGAATACATTGAATATAGGGTCTTCATTTCATAAAATGAAATACACATAGAATGGTTATATAACGGGATATGATCGTTTCTATTGTGAACATTGATTACTTACAACACTATCAATACTTTATTCTTCAAGAACCTCATTCATATCTTCAAGAGAAGTCATTGAAACCCATTCAAAAGTTTGGGTATCCTCTAATTGTAAACTAGGTTCTTTTAGCCAATGTAATACCTCAGAGGTAGGAAGCCTTTGTTTACTTCTTTGGAGATCATCATCAATCATACTCTATTATGGATAAAATATTGAGTTTAATGCATCATTTATCCTAGTACACATATTTTTTATTCTTCATTTATATTACATATTGATTATATTTAGGATAGATCATATATTTTGGTTTTCCTTCCATTTCCAAGTGTAATACGACAAACCCCTGAACCCAACATGATTTATAACTTTTAACTAGGTATTGTTTTGTAATTTTTTTATATTGTAAAGTATAAACATGTGGATAACTCCCTCTATTTAAGTTTATAATTAGATTGATTTTCTGTAATATATACTATAATTAACAAAGTAGATGTTTATAGTTAGTACACTACTAGATATTTGATTATTAGGGTCAGAGGAGTAGGTGAATACTATTTAGAACTTGTTATTACTACCAAAAGAATCCTCCAAATTTTCTCCACTAGATAATTACACATAAACCCCAAAATTGTACCCCCTTCCCCACATTTCATCCCCTGTACCCCATCCTAGCCCCACGATGCCCCATGTTTCCTCTCCTCACACCCCACCATTCTTTCCACTCCAGGTGAATGTATTCTCCCCATGCAACACCTCTCCCCATGAAAATAATATCCAAATATAGATCTTGGATTATGTATCCTCTCCCTATGTTATCCCCACTTAAGACACCATACTAGCCCTTGAATGATTTCTCATCTTCCACATAAGAGCTCTCCTCATCCACCATCAATCATTTCTTTTTTTATCTCAACTGTTCTCCAATTCCACCACAACCTAGGAAGTTTATTTGAGGAATTTTTAACGATTTTTTGGAATTAAATAAAATAACCTATCAAATCATTGTTTTTGTTGAGTAATTGATTATTTTTTGAAAATTTTAGGTTTTTAGTAATTAAGTATTTAGGGTGTATTTTATTTCATTGTAGACCATTTTTGTAAAATTTATTTACCGATTCATTCAATCTAAAATGATTCATTACTGAAAATTTTGTTTGATTCTAAGGGATTAGAAAATAATGAATAGAGAGGTTCATTATGTATTTCAAATCTTGAAATGGATTTAAAATTTTAAAATACTTTTGACTTTATCTGTTACTTTAATGGTGTTACTTTCATGTAATTGATGCAATACATTCAATTTTTTTTGTATTATAAAATATTTCATGATTTTATTTTATAGGTCTTCCATATTTCTATTTTATTATTTATTATACTACACTTGGTTCCATAATAGGACAAAGTTAAATCATTTTACAATATCCTCTAAGGAATCTATATGAAGCACCTATGACAATTCCTTCAAGAGATGGAATTATAAAATAGATTTATAATTAAATTAGGTGATCTATTTGAGATAAATATTTAAATAGTACTTCAAGTAGTTCCTAGATCAAAGTTATTATTGAATTGTATTAAAAATAATATTTATTAGTAAATAAAACATTATTGAATTTTGTTGATGTTCAATGTTTTTTTGTTTGATTGAATGATGTTTAGGGGAAGCTACACATGCGAATTAACCATATTTTGGGAGTTTCCATTACAATTATATTTTATATTTTCTTATTATTTAAATGACTATTTTCATGATGAAATATGTAATGATTTTTTTTGAAATTTTTTAATATGAAAACTTGAGATCTATATGAAACCCATGAGGCTTTCACTAGTAGTGAAAAATGATTTAGTATCAGATCTTTAATGTCAGTTTTTTTATAATTGAATTTCAAAGTGACACATGAAGCTTTTAATGTCATTTTTTTATAAAACTAACACTAAAATATTTCAAAAAATATAATTCTGAGGAACATCACCTACTTTTTTATTCGATCATTCTAAAATAATCATCCTCTAAACTCATGAATACACCTGACCAATTATCTATTTTATACTTTTATTAAAATTACAACTTCTTTTTTCATTATTTATGCTCAATATTCCATACTTAATCCTTCTTCCATTATAATCAATTTTATTCAGTTTACTGGAAACCTAATCTTCTTAAATCACAATCATTATATAGGATTTTTTGTTTTATTTTATACTTTTTTAAATGTTTCACTTCAATCATGCATCATACACCCTATTTCCACCATCATTGAGTGAATTCATTATAATTTTATAACTATTTTCTATTTTCAACCTCCATATTTTATAATTTTTTTTAATTTCTATAAGATTAATTAATTTATTGTTAGTTATAAGTTGCATTCATACATCCATTTTTTTATACATTTTATTTTCAATTATACAATTTTAATTCTAAAAATTATTTAATGTTATAATTTTTTTTGTTATTGCAACTTTTTTTTTTGTTTGTAACTATTTATATTTATAATTTTTTTTATTTTAATTTTTTTTGGTTGAAATCATTTTTTTCTTAATTTTTTTTCATTTATAAGTTTTTTTTCATTATAATTACTTTTGATTAATTTTTTTGGTTATATATTTTTTTTACCATTTATTATTCAGATATAAATTATTTTTGAAAAACTTATTCATATTTATATATTTATTTTCTTATATGTTTTAATTTTATGTGTTTATATATATTTTAAGTGTTTATATGTATTAATATATCTTTATATTGTATTACAAATTTAATTAATTAATAGATCATAATTGGGTAAATGCATGAAGTACTAGAGATGAATAGGAGAAAGGGGTTAATAATTTCTTGGAATTTTCAAAACAAAATCTTGAAAACAGAGATGTAATTTTCTTTCTATGCATGAAGTGTTTGAATATGTGTAAATTAAGATATAGAGAAATCAAAGATTATCTGATTTGATATAATTTATGTCATAATTATAGATTCTAGATATAATATTTTGAAATAACAAACAAGTAAAGATCTAATGATGATAAATTTGTCCAACATGATATAGAGGATTATATTGAAGAATTAATTCATGTCGTTGGTGTCAAAACTATTAAAATATGAATTGAAAAATTTTATCGAGATGTTGAGAAATCAATGTTCTCAGGTTACACTAAATTTACAATGTTATTATCAATTTTGAGATTAGTTAACTTGAATATAAGACATGTTTGGAGTGATAAAAGTTTCAGTGAATTGATTGAAATTTTGAAATGAATACTTTTAGATGAAAATTGGATTCAAAATTATAATTATTATGTAAAAAATATTATGTCCAATGGGATTGGGGTATAAAAATATACATGCTTTCACTAATTATTATTTGTTGTATAGGAAGGAATTTGTTAGTTTATTATAATTCCCTAAATTTGGGACATCATGATATAAAATGGATAGAAAATCTACCTATGATTCATTCTTAAGAATAGGAACCAAACCTCACTATAAAGAAATATGGTATCCTCCAATAATATATCATTTAAAGCGTCTCTTTAAAAATTAAAATAATAAAAAGAGGCTATGATGACATATAGATGTGTGCATATATGATGGAAACCTATGAAACCCTACCAATTTACCATAATAGAAGATATTTGATAAAAAAAATTATGATTTTGGAAATGAATTTATAAATTTTAGAATGGGTATTTGAACAGATGAAATGAATCCATATCAGAGCCTCAGTAGTCAACATTGTTCATGGATTATTATATTTATTTTCTATAAATTTTCCCACATATAGATATGAAGAGGAAATATGCGATGATGAGTTTTATTATTTAAAGAAAAAAACTACCTAAAAATGATATTGATGTTTATTTATCACCTTTTATTAATGATTTTAAATTTTTATGGGGGACACGTGTTACAATATTTGATGCATAAAAGAAAAAATATTTTATTTTGCATGATATGATAATTTTCACTATAAAATACTTTCTTTCTTATGGAAACTTATCTATATAAAGTGTTAAAGGATATAGAGTACTTCCAATTTATGAAGAGGGGACTTCATAACATCAATTACAAAATAGAAGAAAAATAGCGTATAAGAGACATTAGAGATTTTTTGCAAATGGATTATCCTTATTAAATATTTTAAAATATATTTAATGGTTTATAAGAGTCTAATTATTCCCCACAACCATTTTCATCTAAATAATATTATGATAATGTGAAAAATAATGATGTCACATTTGGAAATAAATGAAGTTATGGTCATCAGAAAAATACATGGAAGAAATGATTAATTTTATTCCATTGGATATTTTTAGATGTAAAACATAACATTGAAGTTATGAATATTGTGAAAAAAATTTATGATAGTATAATTAGAACATTGTTAAACATAAAATGGAAAAATATTGATTTCATACAACATTGGACTTAATAACCCTTGAAATATGTTTGGATTTAGATCCCAAAATAAAAGGAAACATGAAATTTCTACATCTGACTTGTCACACAATAAGTAAGAGTGAGAAGATAATTTTTTTCCAATTCATACATGGTATTAAATTACCAAGTTTATTTTCTTCAAATTTGAAAAATTTGTTGTAATTAAAGGATTCAATGTTAATAGGTATGAAATATCATGAATGTTATGTATTGATGATATGGTTGCTACTGGTTGCATTACATGTCGTATTTCGAATACCTATCAGAAATTATATCATAAAGTTTTGTTAATTTTTAAATTCAATTTATAGAAAATTAATATATCCATATTTATTATATATGTTAGAGAATTAATCTTTCCTCATAAAATTTCAACTATAAATGTATTTTTCACCATCATTTTTTGCTATAATAGTTCATTTTTGATGCATTTGGTGTAAGAGATAAGAATATATAAGACTGTTTATTTACATTGAATGTATCATTTTGAAATATATATGAAAATTTTGAAGGGATATGTTAAGAATCAATATCAACCAGAGGCCTCTATTGTTTATAAATATATATCCGAATAGAAAATTTAGTTCTATGATGATTTTTTCTCTAAAGTGGTGCATTTTGGTCACCCTATATCTCAACATTTGATAGTTGATAGTGAAGGTAAAGGGATATTTAGATTAAAGGTAAAGTTAATTACATATGATAAAGTGATTAATTCATATTTATACATTTTGAACAAAATAAGTGAGGTTCAACCATATATATTATCACATATTATTGGATTGATGGTACGATATCAAATAAAGAATGATTTTTTTGATGAATTAATATAAAAAAACAATTCTTTAATTTTTAAAAGAGAAAATTAACACTGAATTATATGCATTAGAAACATTTAAATGGTTATCAGTGAGACCAAGTATTAATTTTATCACATGGTCACGTTTTGATATTAATGGCTCCACATTTTATATAAAAATAGGACGACAAGATTACCATTCTAAATAGTGGAGTAATGATTGTCACTGAAGCACTACATTTTTTGAGTTCCAAAGATAGAAGTAAATTTCTAAATTAACATAACATTTTAGAGTTATTAAGGATATATGAGATATTTACTATACTAAATTTTAGGTACTGGTATTTAAGTGTAACTTGGTGGACATTAATAGTTGTGTGAAACATGGTGAGTATGGATTTAATTTTTTTTTGAAAATATTTAGTATCAAGGAGGAATTATTTATCATTTAAACACATGAAAAAATATATTTATCTTATTTTTATATCAAATTATTAGTGCCTATTGTTTTGAAAAGGAAAAAAATTCATTCGAGTGATAAGAGTACTGATGATGTTAAAGGGTTATCTAAAATTTCTTCATCTCTTACATGATTACCAGAGGATAACAATGACTATGATGAGGAAATTTTCCATGCAACATGAAATGATCTTGTATAAGGGTTATGTGAAAACACACTTTTAATCTCTTAATTAATCAGGTAAATATCCATTTTTTTGAATCCATCACAGTTAAAAAAAATTATTTTCTAAATTTGATATTTAAATATACAGATGTTCAGAATTAATACCATTTTTATAATATTTTTTATATTCATTAGATTCTGATTTCCATTTTCTAGTTAATTTTTTTCCTTCATCATTTTTTGTGACTATTTTATTTATATTATTCATTTTTATGTTTATACTTTTTTTCAATAAAATATTTATAATTTTCTTCCAATTATGAACAATTACATTTTTTACTTACAAAATTTATTTATTTATAATAAAATATAGGTACAAAAAAATAAACATTTTTAGATGATAATCTTTTATATAATTTTTTATATTAATTTATATATTCACTAGTTTTAGTCATACATTGTTTTGGTTGATAATATTTTTCAATGTTCTATTTTATATTATAGATAATCAAGTTTTTATTTATTAAAATTATGTAATTTTAGTCAAATACAGGTACAAATAATTTTTTAAAAGTTGTATACATAATTATAAATGATAGACATAGAGGATTTGGAACTAAGGAGTGCATGAATTTTCATGTAAATATATCTACAGTAATTAAATTATTTTATGAAATTAAATATATATTTCTTAAAATTATGTGAAACTCTTCTTCTTCTCTAAAGATGATGATACTTAAAGGTGGACGGTGTGGAATTACTCATTAACCAAAAAATTCACATGCATGTGTGGAGTTGAGGTTGGTTATTAACTTTGATGATAATTACCACCCAATTGGACCACATGCCACATGGTTTATAACTTACATGGTTATATAGAGTCATTACAGGATAAGTATTTTATTCCTTGATTGTTGTAGCATTGACTAGTTGGAAAAAGATTTGTTATGAGATTCCATAATGGTAACATTTTTAAACTCATTTATTTAGTTTTGAAATGGATTAAATATTATACATTTCATATAACAAATATTTAATCTATTCAATTAAAGATGAAATTTAACTTTCAAGAGATGAAATAAATTAATAAAAAGTATCTATCCTTTGAGGCAACCAGATAATGATATTTTAATTCTAAATTGACTTAATTTTATATTTTTGGGTGTAAAAATAATCAATATACATTCATTAAGTATGTTTTTATAGATATAGAGACATAAAAAATGTTTTTATGTAGTCAGTGGGAGGAATCCTTTATGGAATGTTTTTGTTTTTTGTAATGTTTATTTTTATAATTAATTTTAATTACTTTATATATTATTGTTATTGCTTATGTAACCATACTTTGGGAAATCTCCCCATGAGATATGGTCTCAAAATTTACATCCTTATGCATTTTCATGTAGAGGGTATCCTTTATTATTAGATCAAATGATTGATAAAAAATTTAGTTAATTATTATCCAAGTCATGTAGAAGCTCCAAAGAAGTTCCATACAAAAATCCATATCCTCACCCATATCATAAAAAATGGAAATGGGAAAGAATTAAAAAAATGGTAAGTATATTTCTAATTCATAAGGAAGTGGCTGGTAAGATTGTAAGTAATTAATTGTTAATTTTATTCAATATTACTATTTTATAAATTTATCCCACTAATATAAAATTTAAAAATATTATTTTAAGATTCCAATTAGGTGCAAAGAAAATAGGGGACCTTTATCCTTGAGGTTATGATATATATTCTTACTACTAATTTTGGAAAGCTAAAATACTTGGGCCATACCAGAGGGTATTAGGAGGGTATTTGTTTTATAAAAGTTTTTGGACACACCCCTAGCATGACATCGACAGAGGAAAAATATGGGGGAGGAATATATTATTTAAAAGATAAGATATGAAACTTGAATGATTTTATATATGATATAATCAAACCATCTATAGTGGCAATGCTTATAGAAGTGATGAGATAAGAATATCCTGCACTATCTACCAACCTTGATCCTCCACCTTCTCATTCAGACCCAACAATGTACTATGAGGTGTATACTGAGGATCCACATATAAATATTATATAATATGAAATTTTAAATCATATATGGGATTATGTAAATCATTATATTATGTAGTTAGGTTAGGTAAGGGTAATGGTAAATAATATTATAGATCCAACTGATCTAGTGCAACTGTCTACTAAGGAGTTTTCCATAGTCGGATAAAGCATTGGTCATTTTTTTTAATTTGGTGAGGAAATCATTATAATCAATTGAAATATGAGGTATTCATCATTTTTAATTTTTTATTTATCATTAAATTCATAATTAATTATAATATTTTATTACCCTTACCTTATCTAGAAGTATCTGAAATCGAAGGAATTACTACAAAGGAAAGAAAAATTTTAGGAACCGGTACCTTTAGATACTCTTAAGGATGTTGATAGGGTAACAAATATAACACACATTTTTGATATATTATATAATTATTATAATTTTTTTATTGGTGATGATTTATGTGGAAGATATTATACATTAAATATATTTAAAACCAACATCTTGGATATTGTTAAGGGTGAGGAAAACATTATACATGTGTTTTAGTTGTTTTGTATGTAAGTAAATTTAAATTATTAATTTAAATTATTTAATATTTTTTTTATATTAACTTAAATAATAAATTTTTTAAACATGAATCTCCCCACTCTTTACATATAATAAAATTTCACCTATGTTTATGGTTTTATTGATCTAGAATACATTTCAACAGTTGTGTAATATTTAAACCAAAATTCCAGAATTGAATATATATATATATATATATTGTAACACCCCGGGATTTTATGAAAAACATTATTTTAATTTATTTGATGTATTTTGTTGTATGATACCCCAATATTATCTTGCGTTATATGCAACACCGTATTAGCTTGCAGTATATGCAACACTAATCTTGGATCATGTTACACACAATTTTGAGTTTGTTTGATAGTAGTTATTCTACTCAAAATTGAGTATATATATATATATTTAATGTATTAATGAAATATGGTTGGATTTTGTTATATGCAACAAAAAAGGAGTCGTGCACTACACACAAACCTGAATTGGATTGCATTACATGCAATCGCGACCTTCCTCGATAGCGTGTGTTGTATGCAATACCGGGTTTTACTAAACAACGATATATTATTATAATATTATTATGGACTAGACGTTATGAATATTATTAACTAAAATTTGAATTTTATAACATTATTATTCATCTTAAATATTTTCTAGAACATGGTATGAGAACTAAATAAATTTTTCGGGTAAAATAAATATTTTTCAAAAAATGCAGTTTTGCCGCCTTTTGATGGCGCACCCACTTTAAATATAGTTTTGACATGTTCATAAGTTCAATTTGACAAAATAAAATTCTTTCATGGAATCTAGATATAAAAATTTAATTGGGATAAATTTTTCATATTATTCTGATAACTTTCATATTTTGATGAATAGTAAAAACACGCTATATTTTAATTAAAAACAACTTATTTCATCACAATAATTTATATGGTTAGATTATCTTTTTAATTGGTTTTAAAGTGTAATTAGAATATATTTTTACCATTTAATCCAATGTTGGTCATTGGAATTAATTTCACTTTGAAATTGGATATAAACAAGTATCAATCTTTTGATAGTTATTGTTTCTTAAAAACACGCTATTTGTTTTGATAACGGGAATTAATTTTAAAATTAATTAATTCCACTTATATGTTTTGAATTTGGAAAAATAGACATCAATTTTAAATTCGAAATATCAAATAATTATTAGGCTGAATTTTTGGTATTTTTCTGAAAAACTTCAATTTTCGATAAATAGTGAAACCACTTAGTGGTAGTTAAAAAACTGACTTCTTCATTTAAATGAAATTTGACCACTTCTGTGAATTGAATTTAGAAAATATGAGAGACACGGTTAATATCAAGGACTAAAATTTGGTTCAATGAGATGAAAATAATTTTTGGTGAATAGTAACTTTTTACTTTTTTTTACCACGGTTAAAAGTAAATAGGGTAATTAAGGGTAAAAATGATATTATTATTGCCCTAAAACATGTTTTAATTATATTGGATAAGTGTAATTAGACCAAAAACAACCTTAGGAATAAAATATGACCATTTAGGCCCACTTGGATTAGATTAGGACATTTAATATTAATTTATTTAAAGAAGGGTTAAAATAGTTAAAATCAATGTTTAATAAGTAAATCATTTTTAATATAGGGTTATACATAAGATAAATTCGACTATAAATATTCATTAGAAATATAAAAAGATTTAATACATAATGTTATTTTATTTATAATTTTTAGACATTAAATAATTTAATTTATTTATGACACAAAGATGATGCAGTAATTATCTTATTAATGAAATATTGACATAATTGATGTTATAAATACCCATATAAATGTAATTTTAGACTTTTTATGAATTAAAATAATTTTATAGGTTAATATGAAATGTTAGTATTTATTTAATTAACTTTTTTCGAACTAATCATTCTGTTATGATTTTCACAAAAATCAATTACCAAATAGTGTCAAAATTGACATAAAATAGTTTTTAAAAAATATATTATATTATTAATTGTTATTTTATTCCTAAAAATCTAAGGTTCGGCCAAATGACTTAGATAAGGTTATATATATTAATAATAAACAACTTGGGGTTCGTTTGGATTTTTATATTAAGTTTATTAACCTTATAGTGTAAGAAAACAAGAAGACACAGTAAAAGTAAAATTATTTAACTTAAGGTTAAATCTAAATGATAAGGTTAAAATAGAAACCTAAACTTGTCTAAATTCTATTGGATGAGAGGATTTAGAACCATAACCACATTATCTTATAAATAAATCAATTTGGAGCTATTAAAAACTGAATATGACTTTATAATAAAATAATATTTTTAGTTTTTCCTAAGGTGCCCCTGTCCTCCCTTATAAAAGGGAACCTCCTCCCTCTCTTTCTCACACCACTTTGAGCCTTCAAGATCGTCCTACCCCTGAAGAATTCTCTTCTACACTTCCCTAGAAATATCCTAGAGGTCCTGGTCTTCTTCAAAGACCAATTTTATTGCCCTAAAAGGAGGTCTCAAAGAGGCGCTTCAAAGAAGAGGTAATGTCCGTCACCGATTCTTTCAACTTTATTTCTTCTTCAAATTCTTCTTCTTTAGTTGTTTCATTATGAAGTAATAACATCAGTATCACTCGTATACTGATATGTTATTATAAGTATGAAACAACCCTATTTCACCATCTATCCATCCTACGGAAAATGAAATCACCGCACGTGCGTACGTACGGAATACCGTCTCCACGCCGTGGTGTAATCCGTTTTTCCACCACCACCTGACATGAATGGGTATAATGGTGTAAATAAATAACTATATATGGTTATTGTAAAGTGATATTGATTCTGTAATATTATACATACACTTCTATACAATTCCATGATCATGGGAATGATATCATCGCTCGTGCGTACGTACGGACTACCGTCTCCACGAACGCGATGAGATTCATTTTCCATGATTAACCATTAAAGAATGATTATAAAGTATATATAATGAATAATAATGAAATATATGGCATAATGAAGCTAATGTATTTATGTATATATATATATATATTTCATCTACTTACTTCCATTCAAGTCAATAAAGAAAGGAAAACAACGTTCATGCGTACGTACGACCTACCGTCTCCATGAACGGTGTGTTTTATTTCATTTATCTATCTATTATATATATATACTGAATATATATGATATATAAATCACGTTTTACATTTTTTAAGTAAGTAAATCATGATATAAGTAATAATAAAATCAAGAACAACAAGTCCAAACACGTACGATAAATGATACAATTTTACCCAAAACGCTACTTTAACATGGAATTGACAAATGAACGGGTAATATAAATAACTAAGTGAACCATATATGATATAATAAAAATAAATATGATTCTTTAATAATTCAATGACATTATTTAAATCATTATACAGGAGGTTCGGATACATATGAAGCATATCAGACATAAGGTAAGGGATAATTTTGCAACTCTCATTTTTATCCGAGATTGCTTATTCGTAAGTATTTACTGGGGTTATTGCTATCATCCATGTCCATGTTTTATAAAAGTGTATTAATGTATGTTTAAATCCCTTTTTACCCATTTTGACTTTTACCCCATGGTATGGAAGGAATCTTTCTTTTATTTACCCTACAAGGTACTTTTTGACTTTTCCGACAAAAGTACAAGAAGAATATTTTTTAACGTATACGGCATGAAAGGATTTTTACGGTTTTATAAAGCCTTATTTTCCTGAAGATTCCTCCAAAATAATTCATGACTATTTTCAACAGAATCATTTTATTTTAAAATTGCATGACATTTTGTGAAAAGAAAATGATTTTGAAGAAAAAAAGGTATTTTCTTTAAGAATTCATTTCAAGTGTTTTATCAAAACCATTTTCATCTAAGATGGAATTATTTCACATGTGTATGTTTCAAGTATCATGTCTCTATGATTTACTTGGTTTCACTTTTCTTATGATAAAATGATATCCATTTTTTTTGTATGGATTACGTTATGATGGAATGATGTTTATGAAACCCATTTTATTTTTGGGTTATGATGAATGATTTATGTTTATATTGTGGCACACGAAAGAATGATTTCAATATGAGATGGGTGGGACCTATATCTCCCCACAATGCATTGGGTAAAGATTTATATCTCATGAGATAGACATGGCTGGAACGGCAAGTTAAACCGGTTCAGTAATACAGGACTGGAACGAGGAGTGAACTCGATTCAGAAAGGGACTTTGTCCACTAAGATGGTCTTGGAAGCAATGCTTTGGCTACTATGGAAATCATATCATGTGAATGTAACACCCCGAGATTTTATGAAAAATATTCGTTTAATTTCATTGATGTCTTGTGTTGTAATATACAACAAGATTGCCTTGCGCTATACGCAACACCTTATGAGCTTGCAGTATACACAACACTATTCTTGGATCATGTTACACACAATTTTGATAGTAGTTATTCTATGAAACATTGAGTGTGTATATATATATATATATTCAATGTATAAATGAAATATGGTTGGATTCTGTTGTACGAAACAACATAGGAGTCTTGCACAACACGCAACCCTGACTTGGCTTGCATTACACGCAATCATGACCTTCCTCGACAGCGTGTGTTGTACGCAATACCAGGTTTCACTAAACAACGATATATTGTTATAATATTATTATGGACTAGCCGTTATGAATAGTATTTACTAAATTTTAAATTTTATAACATTATTATTCATCTTACACATTTTCTAGAATATGGTATGATAACAAAATAATTTTTTCGTGTAAAATATGTATTTTTCAAAAATTGCAGTTTTCCCGCCTTTTGATTATGCACCCACCTTAAATCTGGTTTTTGACATGTCTATAAGTTCAATTTGAAAAAATAAAATTCTTCTTTGTAATCAGGATATAAAAATTTACTTTGGATAAATTTTTCATATTATTCTGATAACTTTCATATTTTAATGAATAGTAAAAACACGCTATGTTTTAATTAAAAACAACTTATTTCATCGCAATAATTTATATGATTAGATTATCTTTTTAATTGGTTTTAAAGTGTAATTAGAATATATTTTTACCATTTAATCCAATGTTGATCATTGGAATTAATTTCACTTTGAAATTGGATATAAACAAGTATTAATCTTTTGAAAGTTATTGTTTCTTAAAAACACGCTATTTGTTTTGATAACGGGAATTAATTTTAAAATTAATTAATTCCACTTATATGTTATGAATTTTAAAAAATAGACATCAATTTTGAATTCAGAATATCAAATAATTCTTAGGCTGATTTTTTTTTATTTTTCTGAAAAACTTCAATTTTTGATGAATAGTGAAACCACTCAGTGGTAGTTAAAAAACTGACTTTTTTTTTTTAAATTTAAATTAAATTTTACCACTTCTGTGAATTGAATTTTAAAAATCCGAGAGACACGGTTAATATCAAGGACTAAAATGTGGTTCAATGAGATGAAAATAATTTTTGGTGAATATTAACTTTTTACTTTTTTTTACCACGGTTAAAAGAAAATTGGATAATTAAGGGTAAAAATGATATTATTATTACCCTAACACATGTACTAATTTTGTTGGATAAGTGTAATTCGACCAAAAACAACCTTAGGAATAAAATATGACCATTTAGGCCCACTTGGATTAGATTAGGACATTTAATATTAATTTATTTAAAGAAGGGTTAAAATAGTTAAAATCAAAGTTTAATTAGTAAATAATTTTTAATATAGGGTCATACATAAGATAAATTAGACTATAAATATTACTTAGAAAGATAAAAAGATTTACTACATAATGATATTTTATTTATAATTTTTAGAGATCAAATAATGTAATTTATTTATGACACAAAGACGATGCAGTAATTGCATTATTAATGAAATATTGACATAATTGATTTTATAAATACCAAAATAAATGTAATTTGAGACTTTTTATGAATTTCACTAATTTTATAGGTTAATATGACATGTTAGTTTTTATTTAATTAACCTTTTTCGAACTAATAATCCTGTTATAATTTTCACAAAAATCAATTACCAAATAGTGTCAAAATTGACATAAAATGGTTTTTAAAACAAATATTATATTATTAATTGTTATTTTATTCCTAAAAATCTAAGGTTATGAAAAATGAATTAGATAAAGTTATATATATTAATAATAAACAACTTGGGGTTCTTTTGGCTTTTTATAGTTAGTTTATTAACCTTATAGTGTAAGAAAACAAGAAGACACGGTAAAAGTAAAATTATTAAACTTAAGGTTAAATATAAATGATAAGGTTGAAATAGAAACCTAAACTTGTATAAATTCTATTGGATGAAAGGATTTCGACACATACCCACATTGTCTTCGAAATAAATCAATTTCGAGCTATTAAAAAGCGAATATGTCTTTATAATAAAATAATATTTTTAGTTTTTCCAAAGGTGCCCCACTCCTCCCTTATAAAAGGGCACCTCCTCCCTCTCTTCCTCACACCACTTTGAGCGTTCAAGCTCGGACAAACCCTGCCAAATTATCTTCTCCACTTCCATAGAAACATACTAGAGGTTTTGGTCTTCTTCAAAGACCAATTTTAGTGCCCTAAGAGGAGGTCTCAAAGAGGCGCATCAAAGAAGAGGTAATGTCCGTTACCGATTCTTTCAACTTTATTTCTTCTTCCACTTCTTCTTATTTAGTTGTTTCATTATGAAGTAATAAAATCGGTATAACTAATATACTGAACTGTTATTATAAGTATGAAACAACCCTATTTCACCATCTATCCATCCTACGAAAAACGAAATCACCACGCGTGCGTACGTACGGAATACCATCTCCACGCCGTGGTGAAATCTGTTTTTCCACCAACACCTTACATGGATGGGTATAATGGTGTAAAGAATAATTATATATGGTTATTATAACATCATACTTATTCTTATATATTATACCATCCACTCCAATTCTATTCAATAATTATGGGAACGATATCATTGCTCGTGCGTACGTACGGACTACCGTCTCCACGACGCGATGAGATTCATTCTCCATGTTAACCATACATGAATGATCATAAAGTTTATATAATGAATAATAATGAAATATATTAAATAATAATGCTACTGTATTTATGTATATATATATGTATGTCATCTATTTAGTTTCATTCAATTCAATAAGGAAACAAAAACAGCGTTCATGCGTACGTACGGCCTACCGTCTCCATGAACGGTGTATTTCATTCCTTTTATTGATCTATAATATATATATGTATATGATGAATATATATTATATAAAAATCATGTTTTACATTCTATAATTATGTAAATCATGATATAAGTAATAATATCAAGAACGACAAGTCGAAAAACATACGATAAATGAAATGATTTTACCCAAAACGCTGCTTTAACATGGAATTTACAAAAGAACGGGTAATATAAAGTCATAAGTGAAACATATATGATATCATAACAATGAATATGATTCTGTAATAATTCAATGACATTATTTAAATCATTATACAGGAGGTTCAGATACGTACGAAGCATATCAGACCTAAGGTAAGGGATAATTTTTCAAATCTCATTTTTATCCGAGATTTCTTATTTGTAAGTATTTATTGGGGTTATTGCTATTATCCATATCCATGTTTTATAAAATTGTATTCATGTATGTTTAAAGTCCTTTTTACCCATTTTTAATTTTACCCCATGGTATGGAAGTAATATTTCTTTACACTACAAGGTACTTTTTGACTTTTCCGACAAAAGTACGAGAATAATGTTTTTTTAACGTATACAGAATGAAAGGATTTTTATGGTTTTATAAAGCCTTATTTTCATGAAGCTTACTCCAAAAGATTTCATGACTATTTTCAACAAAACCCTTTTCTTTTAAAATTGCATGATATTTTGTGAAAAGAAAATGATTTTGAAGAAAAAAGGATATTTTCCTCAAGAATTCATTTCAAGTGTTTTATCAAAACCATTTTCCTCTAAGATGGCATTATTTCACATGTGTATGTTTCAAGTATCATGTCTCTATTATTTACATGGTTTCACTTTTCTAATGATGAAATGATATCCAATTTTTTTTGTATGGATTATGTTATGATGGAATGATGTTTATGAAACCCATTTTATTCTTGGGTTATGATGAATGATTTATGTTTATATTGTGGTACACGAAAGAATGATTTCAATATGAGATGGGTGGGACCTATATCTCCCTCCAATTAATTGGGTAAAGATTTATATCTCATGAGATAGAAATTTCTGGAACGGTAAGTTAATCCGGTTCAGTGTTACAGGACTAAAACGAGGAGTGAACTCGATTCAGAAAGGGACTTTGTCCACTAAGATGGTCTTGGCAGCAATGCCTTGGCTACTATGGAAATAATAACATGTTCTGAATGGTTGCCACAATTACATGTTTTATTTCCATTATATTTTGTCATGGTTTATGTTCCATTATGATATATGCCTTACGTACTTCCACGATTTATGTCTTTGCTCAAGATTTTGATGTTTAAATTTCATGTTCAAGTTTTTGCTTTCAAATGTTTATGGATTGTTTTAT
Organism: Viscum album; assembly: GCA_963277665.1. Taxonomy (NCBI): domain Eukaryota; kingdom Viridiplantae; phylum Streptophyta; class Magnoliopsida; order Santalales; family Viscaceae; genus Viscum; species Viscum album. The sequence continues at coordinate 1,376,831,980 of OY728120.1, read as the reverse complement.
GTTCTCTATGTTTTCCCTTACTGAGCATTTGAGCTCACCCCTTTTATGTTTTCTTTTCCCCAAGATATAAAGAAAGGTTTTAGGTAATAAAAAAAAGGGAAAGATCTTTATGGGAGATGTTGAAGATCTTTCACCACGATTAGAAGATTATATTCCGAGTTTCCAAAGACACTAAACTATTACGGTCCTTGTGTGTCTGTTTTTGTTATGTATTAATTATTCCACAAAAGTAATGTAATGTCCATGTACGTAAAGCTTTGGGTCTCTATAGTTGGTATTAGAGGAAAGGTTTAGTCAACCTTTGGAAACTAGGATGCGAAAACGTTAGTGTGATCCCTAGAGATATTTCTAAGGTATGTCTAGGGATGTCCCTAAGGATAAGTATACATATATGATATAGTCCTAGAACTATGGTAACGATCTTAGAATTTAACCTAAGATGTTAGATATTGAGGGTACTGCCCCTTTACTATGTTGTTTTCCCTAGCATTATTTTTACCTGTCACACTATTATTTTTGGGTTTTACAAAATGGCTGGAAACAGGAAGATTCACGATAATGGAGGATATGACGGACAATGGAATGATATTATTCATGAGCAACCAAATGAAACGGGATTTGGAAGTCCAAAAATTGTTATTATGCCTAATCAGAAATCTCATAATATGATCAATAAACTCAAATTTGGTAAGTTTCCTAACTCAGCTAATAAGAGAAAGATGAAGTTTCATGATGATCATAGAGGAAAGAAAGTTCAATTTCCCTCATGTAAATCATGTGAGAAGAGGCATCAGGGAGATTGTTTCAAAGGAACTGGAATATTCTTTGGGTGTGGAAAAGAAGGACACAAATCCAGTAAGTGCAAAGGAAAAGGTTCAGTTAACACCATGGATAGGGATAATGGTATTGCCACGACATCAACAATTATTAGATGTTTTAAATGTGGAATGTATGGGCATTATGCAAACCAATTCCCTAAGGAAAAATCTCATGAAGATAATCATCATGGTCATATGATTAGTATTTATGTGGATGCTGATGAAGAGACTACAAATGAAATATGAGATAAAATAATTGATGAAGCTCATTTAGTGGTTTAAGAAGTTAGTGGAATGATTGTATGCTTATAAAGAATAATGTATGGTACTATGGAATAAAGAATAATCTAAGGATTGTTACACTATTGTTTTTACTAAAGTATTTGAAGGTATATGTTGAATGGTACCAGTAACCATAGAAGGTTATTCAGATATTTTTGGAAAGTAGATGATATGCGCATAATGAAGGGATAAGAAGATAATGAGATGTTTGATTGTATTCATGAGCTCATGACTGATATAAGGACTAAGTGATATTATGGTTTGACTATATAGATTTTTTTTGGGATTTTGGTATGTGGAAAGAGTTACCTTTTGATAGTATTCATGTTTTCACTAAGGTTCTATGGTAATTTATGTTTCAAGAGAATATATGACTAATGTATTCATGTGTTTGGAATAAAACCAACAAGATATATCTTATGATTTATGTGGGATAAATGCTTGTATTCACATTCTTGGTAGATAAACTTTCTAGTATTTTTTTTTCTTTATACTATGAGCTTAGACCGAAGTATTTTAGATAAGCCTAAATATTGGAATGGATTATGTTGGACATAAGTTAGTATTGTTTAAGGCTAATTTTTTTTCTCGATATTATTGATGGGATGTTATAGTAATGTAGTTTTAGAAAAAGGACAACCTGCAGGATGGGCGACAACCCATCGCGTCGGACAAGGCTGTGGGAATCGAACCCACAAATGAAGTGCGACATGCCTTTATCGCCTACCACTGGCCTACAGGAAGTCCCTATTTAGTAGAAACTAGTTTTATTATATTAAGCAGTATGATATATGAAGTATAAGTCCATTTTAGGAACCATATATGATTAATCTCACTATAGATGGACTTATGTATTTAACTTTTCTAAACTTTTGTTTGAGACAGATGGAATGACCCATCATTCTATCACATGATCTGCTAACACTTCACGAATGACAAATTCAACTTCATTTCTTTAAGAGATGAAGTGGAAATTGTCCAAAGAACGACCAATGGTGAGAATGTACCAAAATCACGAAAGTATTTCTTCTAATTCCAATTTCATCAACTTTAGGGAAATGATCTTGAAAACCAAAAATGTTGTCCTAGTGACCTTATATCCGATGAATCAGATAGTACCTTAGATCATCAAAAATCTATGGCTTTGTGATTGATGTCTTTTTCATAGCCATGTTCTCTACCACTCTCCATCAGAACTCGATGGTTAGATTTTTCTTCCATATCCATATTTTCACCTATGTTCTCCTATATGGAAACCCAGTGATGATTTTCTTTGGGTAATCGTTAAATTTCATACTTTAGTTTTTAAAATTAACTTTTAGTATTCATTTTTACGATGTGGGTTTCTATAAATAGTAAACGATTTATAACCCCGAAGAATTTTGAGGGAGAAATTCATTTTAAGGGGGGTATAATGTAACACCCTGAGATTTTATGAAAAATATTCTTTTAATTTCATTTATGTCTTGTTTTGTAAGCTATAACAAGATTGCCTTGCGCTATACGCAACACCGTATGAGGTTGCAGTATACACAACACTATTCTTGGATCATGTTACACACAATTTTGATAGTAGTTATTCTAAGAAACATTGAGTGTATATATATATATATATTCAATGTATAAATGAAATATGGTTGGATTCTGTTATACGAAACAACGGAGGAGTCTTGCACGACACGCAACCCTGACTTGGCTTGCATTACTCAAATCACGACCTTCCTCGATAGCGTGTGTTGTACACAATACCAGGTTTCACTAAACAATGATATATTGTTATAATATTATTATGGACTAGCTGTTATGAATAGTATTAACTACATTTTGAATTTTATAACATTATTATTCATCTTACAAATTTTCTAGAATATGATATGAGAACAAAATAAAATTTTCGTGTAAAATCTGTATTTTTCAAAAATTGTAGTTTTCCCGCCTTTTGATGATGCACCCACCTTAAATCTTGTTTTTGACATGTCTAAAAGTTAAATTTGAAAAAATAAAATTCTTATTTGGAATCAGGATATAAAAATTTACTTTGGATAAATTTTTCATATTATTCGGATAACTTTCATATTTTAATGAATAGTAAAAACACGCTATATTTTAATTAAAAACAACTTATTTCATCAAAATAATTTATATGATTAGATTATATTTTTAATTCGTTTTAAAGTGTAATTAGAATATATTTTTTCCATTTAATCCAATGTTGATCATTTGAATTAATTTCACTTTGAAATTGGATATAAACAAGTATCAATCTTTTGATAGTTATTGTTTCTTAAAAACACGCTATTTGTTTTGATAATGGGAATTAATTTTAAAATTAATTAATGCCACTTATATGTTATTAATTTGGAAAAATAGACATCAATTTTGAATTCGGAATATCAAATAATTCTTAGGCTGCATTGTTTGTATTTTTATGAAAAACTTCAATTTTCGATGAATAGTGAAACCACTTAGTGGTAGTTAAAAAACAGACTTTTTTTTTAATTTAAATTAAATTTTACCACTTCTGTGAATTGAATTTCAAAAATCCGAGAGACACAGTTAATATCAAGGACTAAAATGTGGTTCAATGAGATGAAAATAATTTTTTGGTGAATAGTAACTTTTTACTTTTATTTACCACAGTTAAAAGTAAATAGGATAATTAAGGGTAAAAATGATATTATTATTACCCTAAAACATGTCCTAATTTTATTGGATAAGTTTAATTCGACCCAAAAAAACCTTAGGAATAAAATATGACCATTTAGGCCCACTTGAATTAGATTAGGACATTTAATATTAATTTATTTAAAGAAGGGTTAAAATAGTTAAAATCAAAGTTTAATAAGTAAATCATTTTTAATATAGGGTTATACATAAGATAAATTCGACTATAAATATTCATTAGAAAGATAAAATTATTTCCTACATAATGGTACTTTATTTATAATTTTTAGATATTAAATAATTTAATTTATTTATGACACAAAGATGATGCAGTAATTATATTATTAATGAAATATTGACATAATTGATTTTATAAATACCCAAATAAATGTAATTTTAGACTTTTTATGAATTTAACTAATTTTATAGGTTAATATGACATGTTAGTTTTGATTTAATTAACTTTTTTCGAAATAATAATTCTGTTATGATTTTTACAAAAATAAATTACCAAATAGTGTCAAAATTGACATAAAATGGTTTTTAAAACAAATATTATATTTTTAATTGTTATTTTATTCCTAAAAATATAAGGTTCGGACAAATGACTTAGATAAGGTTATATATATTAATAATAAACAACTTGGGGTTCGTTTGGCTTGTTATAGTAAGTTTATTAACCTTATAGTGTAAGAAAACAAGAAGACACAGTAAAAGTAAAATTATTAAACTTAAGGTTAAATCTAAATGATAAGGTTAAAATAGAAACCTAAACTTATATAAATTCTATTGTATGAGAGAATTTAGACCCATACCCACATTAGCTTCGAAATAAATCAATTTGGAGCTATTAAAAACCAAATATGACTTTATAATAAAATAATATTTTTGTTTTTCCAAAGGTGCCCCTCTCCTCCCTTATAAAAGGGCACCTCCTCCCTCTCTTCCTCACACCACTTTGAGCCTTAAAGATCGGCAAAAACCTGCCAAATTCTCTTATCCACTTACATATAAACATCCTAGAGGTTCTGTTCTTCTTCAAAGACCAATTTTATTTCCCTAAGAGGAGGTCTCAAAGAGGCGCTTCAAGGAAGAGGTAATGTCCGTTACCGATTCTTTCAACTTTATTTCTTCTTCCACTTGTTCTTATTTAGTTGTTTCATTATGAAGTAATAAAATCAGTATAAATCATATAATGATATGTTATTATAATTATGAAACAACCCTATTTCACCATCTATCCATCCTACGGAAAACGAAATCACCACGCGTGCGTACGTACGGAATACCGTCTCCACGCCGTGGTGAAATCTGTTTTTCCACCAACACCTTACATGGATGAGTATAATGGTGTAAAGAATAAATATATATGGTTATTATAACATCATAATGATTCTTATATATTATACCATCCACTCTAATTATATTCAATAATTATGGGAATGATACCATCGCTCGTGCGTACGTACGGACTACCGTCTCCACGACGCGATGAGATTCATTCTCCATGTTAACCATACATGAATGATCATAAAGTTTATATAATGAATAATACTTAAATATATGAAATAATAATTCTAATGGATTTATGTATATATATATGTATGTCACTTATTTAGTTTCATTAAATTCAATAAGGAAACGAAAACAGCGTTCATGCGTACGTACGGCCTACCGTCTCCATGAACGGTGTATTTCATTCCTTTTATTGATCTATAATATATATATGTATATGATGAATATATATTATATATAAATCATGTTTTACATTCCGGAATTATGTAAATCAGGATATCAGTAATAATATCAAGAACGACAAGTCGAAAAACATACGATAAATGAAATGATTTTACCTAAAACACTACTTTAACATGGAATTTACAAAAGAACGGGTAATATAAAGTCAAAAGTGAAACATATATGATATCATAACAATGAATATGATTCTTTAATAATTCAATGAAATTATTTAAATGTACATGAATACACTTTTATAAAACATGGACATGGATAATAGCAATAACCCTAGTAAATACTTACGAATAAGCAATCTCGGATAAAAATGAGATTTGCAAAATTATCCTTTACCTTATGTTCGATATGCTTCGTACGTATCCGAACCAAAACATAAAAAGGGTGAGATGAAATGCTCAGTAAGGGAAAGCATTGATAAAATAAAACATACCATATACATTTGAACTTAAAAACATGAACATAATGTTTAAACATCAAAATCTTGAGCAACGACATAAAACATGGAAGTACATAAGGCATAGATCATAATGGAACATAAATCATGATAAAATAGTATGTGAATAAAACATGTAATTGTGGAATCAATTAAGCACATGTAATGAATTTCATATTAGCCAAGTCATTGCTTCCAAGACCATCTTATTGGACAAAGTCCCTTTCTGAATCGAGTTCACTCCTCGTTCCAGTCCTGTAATACTGAACCGGATTAACTTACCGTTTCATCCATGTCTATCTCATGAGATATAAATCTTTACCCAATTAATTGGAGGGAGATATAGGTACCACCCATCTCATAATGATACCATTCTTATGTGTGCGACAAAATCATAAATCATACATCATTGCATAACCCATGTAATAAAAATGGGATTCTTAAACATCGTGACATCATAAAACAATTCATATAAGACAAAGGAATTCATAAAAATAATTCCATCACAACATAATAAAATCAATGTAATAATAGGGATAGAAACAGAACCCTATATTATCTTAGATGGAAAATAATTTTGATAAAACACTTGAACTCCATTCTTGAGGAAAATATCCTTTCTACTTCAAAAACATTTTTCCTTTCTTAACATGTCCTATAATTTTAAACTAAAAGAAGTTGATTAAAAATAAACTTGAAAACTTGTAAAGTAATCTTATTGGAAATAATGTTTTAAAAATCCATTAATTTCGTATAAGTTAAAAAAAGCATTCTTCTCATACTTTTGCCGGAAAAGTCAAAAAGTACCTCGTAAAAGAAAGATTCCATACATACCATGTAGTAAAAGTTAAAAATGGGTAAAAAGGACATTAAACATACATGAAACCCTTTTTAGGAAACATGGACATGGATGAGAACAATAACCCCAGTAAATAAGGAATAAAAAATCTCAGATAAGAACGATATTTGAAAAGTTATCCCTTACCTTAGGTCCGATATGCTTCGTACGTTTCCAAACCTCCTCTTCTTTCGACATGCCTTTTTGAATTCTCCTCTTAGGTCACTAAGATTGGTCTTTGAAGAAGACCAGAACCTCTAGGATGTTTCTAGGGAAGTGTAGAAGAAAAATTGTCAGGGGTTGGCTGAGCTTGAAGGCTCAAAGTGGTGTGAGGAAGAGAGGGAGGAGGTGCCCTTTTATAAGGGAGGAGAGGGGCACCTTTGGAATAACTAAAAATATTATTTTATTATAAAGTCATATTCGGTTTTTAATAGATCCAAATTGAGTTATTTAGAAGCTAAGGTGGGGATGGGTCTAAATCCTCTCATCCAATAGAATTTAGACAAGTTTAGGTTTCTATTTTAACATTATCATTTAGATTTAACTTTAAGTTAAATAATTTTTCTTTTACCGTGTCTTCTTGTTTTCTTACACTATAAGGTTAATAAACTTACTATAAAAATCCTAATGAACCCCAAGTTGTTTATTATTAATATATATAACCTTATTTAATTCATTTGGACGAACCGTAGATTTTTAGGAATAAAATAACAATTAATAATATAATATTTGTTTTAAAAACTATTTTATGTCAATTTTGACACTATTTGGTAATTGATTTTTTTGAAAATCATAACAGAATGATTAGTTTGAAAAACGTTAACTAAATCAATACTAACATGTCATATTAACCTATAAAATTAGTGTAATTCATAAAAAGTCTCAAATTACATTTATTTGGGTATTTATAACATCAATTATGTCAATATTTTATTAATAAGATAATTACTGCATCATCATTGTGTCATAAATAAATTAAATTATTTAATGTCTAAAAATTATAAATAAAAACCATCATGTAGGAAATCTTTTTATCTTTCTAATTAATATTTATAGTCTAATTTATCTTATGTGTAACCCTATATTAAAAATGATTTATTTATTAAACATTGATTTTAACTATTTTAACCCTTCTTTAAATAAATTAATAATAAATGTCCTAATCTAATCCAAGTGGGCCTAAATGGTCATATTTTATTCCTAAGGTTGTTTTTGGTCTAATTACACTTATCCAATAGAATTAGGACATGTGTTAGGGTAATAATAATATCATTTTTACCCTTAATTATCCTATTTACTTTTAACCGTGGTAAATAAAAGTAAAAAGTTACTATTCAACAAAAAATATTTTCATCTCATTGAACCAAATTTTAGTCCTTGATATTAACCGTGTCTCTGGGATTTTCGAAATTCCACTCACAGAAGCGATAAAATTAAGTTTTATGAAAAATTCAGTTTTTTTTAACTACCACTTAGTGGTTTCACTATTCATCAAAAAATGAAAGTTTCCAGAAAAATACCAAAAATTATGCCTAAGCTATATTTGATATTATGAATTAAAAAATGATGTCTATTTTACCAAATTCAAAACATATCAGTTGCATTAATTAATTTAAAAATTAATTCCCGTCGTCAAAACAAATAGCGTGTTTTTAAGAGATAATAACTATCAAAAGATTGACACTTGTTTATGTCTGGTTTAAATGTGAAATTACATCCAATGACCAACATTGTATTAAATGGTAAAACTATATTCTAAATATACATTTAAACCACTCAAATTAATAATTTATCACTATTAATTATTTCGATTAAAAAGTTGTTTTTAATTAAAATTTAGTAATTTTCACTATTCATCAGAATATGAAAGTTATCCGAAAAGTACCAAAATTTCACCCTAAGATAATTTCGATATTCCAAATCCAAAAATGAAGTCCATTTTGAAAGATTAAATTTATAAAATTTCAAAAAGTGGGTATTACTATTCATAACGGCTAGTTTATAATAATATTATATATAATATCTCGTTTAGTGAAACTCGGTATTGCGTACTACACACACTATCGAGGAAGGTCTTTATTGCGTGTAATGCAAGACAAGTCAGGGCTGCGTGTAGTGAAAGCTCTGTTTGGTGTTGCGTATAACATAATCCAAACTTATTTCATTTATACATTAAACAAAATCTATACATAATGTTGCATAGAATAGTTTCTACAAAACAAACTTTAAATTGTGTGTAACGCGAGCCAAGAATAGTGTTGCGTATACTACAAGAAAATACGGTGTTGCGTATATCACAAGCTAATTTTGGTGTAGCGTACAACACAAGACATTAAAAAGAATATTTTTCATAAAATCTCGGGGTGTTACATTCTACCCCCCTTAAAATGAATTTCGCCCTCGAAATTCGTTGGGGTTATATTTTTCTTACTATTTATAGAAACCCACATCGTAAAAAGGAATACTACAACTTAATTTTAAAAACTAAAGTATGAAATGTAATGATTACCCAAAGTAACTCATCACTGGGTTTCCATATAGGAGAACATAGGTGAAAATATGGATATGGAAGAAAAATCTAACCATCAAGTTCTGATGGAGAGTGGTAGAGAACATGGCTTTGAAAAAGCCATCAATCACAAAGCCATAAATTTGTGATGATCTAAGGTACCATATTATTCATCGGATATAAGAGCACTAGGACAACATTTTTGGTTTTCAATATCATTTCCCTAAAGTTGAAAATTTTGAATTAGAAGAAATACTTGCTTAATTTTGGTATAATCTCACTATTGTTCGTGCTTTGAACAATTTACACTTCATCTCTTAAAGAAATGAAGTTGAATTTGTTATTCGTGAAGTGTTAACAGATCATGTGATAGAATGATGGGTCATTCCATCTGTTTCAAACAAAAGGTTAGAAAAAGTTATCAAATATACATAAGTCCATCTATGGTGAGGTTAATCATATACGATTCCAAAAATGAACTTATACTTCATATATCATACCGCTTAATAAAATAAAAATATTTTATAATAACCAGGTACTTCTTGTAGGCTAGTGGTAGGCGATAAAGGCCAGTCGCACTTCAGTTGTGGGTTCGATTCCCACAACCTTGTCGGACGCGATGGGTCGTTGCCCGTCCTGCAGGTTGTCCTTTTTCAAAAACTACATTAATATAACATCCCATAAATAATATCGCAAAAAGTTCTATCCCTAAACAATACTAACTTATTTCCAACATAATCCATTCCAATCTTTAGGATTATCTAAAATACTTCGGTCTAAGCTCATAGTATAAAGAAAATTATTACTTGAAATTTCAGATAACAATCACGTGAATACCATCATTTATCTCCCATGTATCATAAGATATATCTTGTTGGTCAAATTAAAAACCTGTGAATACCTTAATCATGTATTCTCTTGAAGAATGAATAACCATTCAAACCAGACATAAACAAGTGTCAATCTTTTGATAGTTATTATCTCTTAAAAACACGCTATTTGTTTTGACGACGGGAATTAATTTTTAAATTAATTAATGCAACTGATATGTTTTGAATTTGGTAAAGTAGACATCATTTTTGAATTCATAATATCAAATATAGATTAGGCCTAATTTTTGGTATTTTTCTGGAAACTTTCATTTTTTGATGAATAGTGAAACCACTAAGTTGTAGTTAAAAAAACTGAATTTTTCATAAAACTTAATTTTACCACTTATGTGAGTGGAATTTCTAAAATCCAAGAGACACGGTTAATATCAAGGACTAAAATGTGGTTCAATGATATGAGGTCCTGGTCTTCTTCAAAGAACAATTTTAGTACACTAAGAGGAGGTCTCAAAGAGGCGCTTCAAAGAAGAGGTAATGTCCGTTACCGATCTTTCAACTTAATTTCTTCTTCCACTTATTCCTCTTTAGTTATTTCATTATGAAGTAATAACATCAGTATCACTCATATAAGGATATGTTATTATAAGTATGAAAAAACCATATTTCACCATCTATCCATCCTACGGAAAATAAAATCACCGCGCGTGCGTACGTACGGAATAACGTCTCCACGCCGTGGTGTAATCTATTTTCCACCACCACTTTACTTGGATGGGTATAATGGTGAATGTAATGAATATATATGATTATTGTAAATTGATATTGATTATGTAATATTATACATATACTTTAATACAATTCCAAGATCATGGGAATGATATCTATGGTGAGGTTAATCCAAGCTTGACGTACATGGACATTACATTACTTTTACGGAATAATTAATACATAACAAAAATAGACACAAAAGGACCATAATAGTTTAGTGTCTTTGGAAACTCGGAATATAATCTTCTAATCGTGTTGAAGGATCTTCAACATCTCCCATAAAGATCTTCCCTTTTTTTTCTTACCTAAAACCTTTCTTTATATCCTGGGGAAAAGAAAACATAAAATGGGTGAGCTCAAATGCTCAATAAGGGCAAGCATAGAGAACATAAAACAATCATTAGACATTTGAATGTAAAAAAAAACATGAGCATAAAATCTAAACATAAAAATCTTGAGCAATGACATGAAACATGGCAGTACGTAAGGCATAGATCATGAAGAAACATTAATCATGATAAATTAGCATGGGAATAAAACATGTAATTGTGGCAACCATTAAGCACATTATATTATTTACATAGTATCCAAGGCATTTCTGCCAAGACCATCTTAGTGGAAAAAGTCCCTTTCTGAATCGAGTTCACTCCTCGTTCCAGTCCTGTATTACTTAACCAGTTTAACTTTCCATTCCAGCCATGTCTATCTCATGAGATATAAATCTTTACCCAATTCATTGGAGGGAGATATAGGTCCCACCCATCTCATATTGAAATCATTCTTTCGTGTGCCACAATATAAACATAAATCATTCATCATAACCCAAGAATAAAATGGGTTTCATAAACATCATTCCATCATAACGTAATCCATACAAAAAATTTGGATATCATTTCATCATTAGAAAAGTGAAACCATGTAAATCATAGAGACATGATACTTGAAACATAAACATGTGAAATAATGTCATCTTAGATGAAAATTGTTTTGATAAAACACTTGAAATGAATTCTTGAGGAAAATATCATTTTTTCTTCAAAATAATTTTCTTTTCACAAAATGTCATGCAATTTTAAAAGAAAAGAGTTTTGTTGAAAATAGTCATGAAATCTTTTGGAGTAAGCTTCATGAAAATAAGGCTTTATAAAACTGTAAAAATCCTTTCATGCCGTATACGTTAAAAAAAAATTCTTCTCGTACTTTTGTCGGAAAAGTCAAAAAGTCCCTTGTAGGGTAAATAAAAGAAAGATTCCATCCATACCATGGGGTAAAACTCAAAATGGGTAAAAAGGACTTTAAACATACATGAATACACTTTTATAAAACATGGACATGGATGATAGCAATAACCCCAATAAATACTTACGAATAGGCAATCTCGGATAAAAATGATATTTGCAAAATTATCCCTTACCTTAGGTCCGATATGCTTCGTACATATCCAAACCTCCTGTATAATTATTTAAATAATGTTATTGAATTATTACAGAATCTTATTCATTGTAATTATATCATATATGTTTCACTTATGACTTTATATTACCCGTTCTTTTGTAAATTCCATGTTAAAGCAGCGTTTTGGGTAAAATCATTTCATTTATCGTATGTGTTTCGACTTGTCGTTCTTGATATTATTAATTATATCCTACTTTACATAACTCCAGAATTTAAAACATGATTTATATATAATATATATTAATCATATACATTTATATATTATAGATCGATAAAAGGAATGAAATACACCGTTCATGGAGACGGTAGGCCGTACGTACGCATGAACGCTGTTTTCGTTTCCTTATTGAATTGAATGAAACTAAATAGATGACATAAATATATATATACATAAATACAGTAGCATTATTATTTCATATATTTCATTATTATTCATTATATAAACTTTATGATCATTCATGTATGGTTAACATGGAGAATGAATCTCATCGCGTCGTCGAGACGGTAGTCCGTACGTACGCACGAGCGATGATATCGTTCCCATAATTATTGAATAGAATTGGAGTGGATGGTATAATATATAATAATCAGTATGATGTTATAATAAACATATATAGTTATTCTTTACACCATTATACCCATCCATGTAAGGTGTTGGTGGAAAAACAGATTTCACCACGGCGTGGAGACGGTATTTCGTACGTACGCACACGTGGTGATTTCGTTTTACGTAGGATGGATAGATGGTGAAATAGGGTTTTCTCATAATTAAAATAACATATCAGTATATGAGTTATACTGATGTTATTACTTCATAATGAAACAACTAAATAAGAAGAAGTGGAAGAAGAAATAAAGTTGAAAGAATCGGTAACGGACATTACCTCTTCTTTGAAGCGCCTCTTTGAGACCTCCTATTAGGGCACTAAAATTGGTCTTTAAAGAAGACGATAAACTCTAGGATGTTTCTATGTAAGTGTAGAAGATAATTTGGAAGGGTTTGGCCGAGATTGAAGGCTCAAAGTGGCGTTAGGAAGAGAGGGAGGAGGTTCCCTTTTATAAGGGAGGAGAGGGGCACCTTTGGAAGAACTAAAAATATTATTTTATTATAAAGTCATATTCAGTTTTTAATAGCTCCAAATTGATTTATTTAGAAGATAATGTGGGGACTGGGTCGATATCCTCCCATAAAATAGAATTTAGATAAGTTTAGGTTTCTATTTTAACCTTATCATTTAGATTTAACCTTAAGTTAAATAATTTTACTTTTACCGTGTCTTCTTGTTTTCTTACACTATAAGGTTAATAGACATACTAAACAAGTCAAACGAACCCCAAGTTGATTATTATTAATATATATAACCTTATTTAAGTCATTTTTCCGAACCTTAGATTTTTAGGAATAAAATAACAATTAATAATATAATATTTGTTTTAAAAACTATTTTATGTCAATTTTGACACTATTTGGTAATTGATTTTTGTGAAAATCATAACAGAATGATTAGTTCTAAAAAAGTTAATTAAATAAAAACTAACATATCATATTAACCTATAAAATTAGTTTAATTCATAAAAAGTCTCAAATTACATTTATTTGGGTATTTATAACATCAATTATGTCAATATTTCATTAATAAGATAATTACTGCATCATCATTGTGTCATAAATAAATTAAATTATTTAATGTCTAAAAATTATATATAAAATAAAATTATGTATTAAATCTTTTTAGATTTCTAATGAATATTTATAGTAGAATTTATCTTATGTATAACCCTATATTAAAAATGATTTACTTATTAAACTTTGATTTTAACTATTTTAACCCATTCTTTAAATAAATTAATATTAAATGTCCTAATCTAATCCAAGTGGGCCTAAATGGTCATATTTTATTACTAAGGTTGTTTTTGGTCGAATTAAACTTATCCAATAGAATTAGGACATGTGTTAGGGTAATAATAATATCATTTTTACCCTTAATTATCCTGTTTACTTTTAACCGTGGTAAATAAAAGTAAAAAGTTACTATTCACCAAAAATTATTTTCATCTAATTGAATCAAATTTTAGTCCTTTATATTAATCGTGTCTCTCGGAGTTTCGAAATTCCACTCACAGAAGCGGTAAAATTAAGTTTTATGAAAAATTCAGTTTTTTTTAACTACCACTTAGTGGTTTCACTATTCATCAAAAAATGAAAGTTTCAAGAAAAATACAAAAAATTAGGCCTAAGATATATTTGATATTATGAATTAAAAAATGATGTCTATTTTACCAAATTCAAAACATATCAGTTGCATTAATTAATTTAAAAATTAATTCCCGTCGTCAAAACAGATAGCGTGTTTTTAAGAGATAATAAATATCAAAAGATTGACACTTGTTTATGTCTGGTTTAAATGTGAAATTACATCCAATGACCAAAATTGTATTAAATGGTAAAAATATATTCTAAATATACTTTAAAACCACTAAAATTAGTAATTTATCACTATTAATTATTTTGATTAAAAAAGTTGTTTTTAATTAAAATTTAGTAATTTTCACTATTCATCAAAATATGAAAGTTACTGAAAAGTACCGAAATTTCACCCTAAGATAATTTCGATATTCCGAATCCAAAAATGAAGTCCATTTTGAAAGATAAAATTTATAAAATTTCAAAAAGTGGGTATTACTATTCATAACGGCTAGTTCATAATAATATTATAATAATATCTCATTTAGTGAAACTCGGTATTGCATACTACAAACGCTATCGAGGAAGGTCTTTATTGCGTGTAATGCAAGCCAAGTCAGGGATGCGTGTAGTGAAAGCTCTATTTGGTGTTGCCTATAACATAATCAAAACTTATTTCATTTATACATTAAACAAAATCTATACATAATGTTGCGTAGAATAGTTTCTACAAAACGAAGTTGAAATTGTGTGTAAAGCGAGCCAAGAATAGTGTTGCGTATACTGCAAGAAAATACGGTGTTGCGTATATCACAAGATAATTTTGGTGTGGCGTACAACACAAGACATTAAAAAGAATATTTTTCATAAAATCTCGGGGTGTTACATTCTACCCCCCTTAAAATGAATTTCGCCCTCGAAATTCGTCGGGGTTATAAATTGTTTACTGTTTATAGAAACCCACATCGTAAAAAGGAATACTAAAACTTAATTTTAAAAACTAAAGTATGAAATGTAACGATTACCCAAAGTAACTCATCACTGGGTTTCCATATAGGAGAACATAGGTGAAAATATGGATATGGAAGAAAAATCTAACCATCAAGTTCTGATGGAGAGTGGTAGAGAACATGGCTATAAAAAAGCCATCAATCACAAAGCCATAAATTTGTGATGATCTAAGGTACCATATGATTAATCGGATATAAGAGCACTAGAAAAACATTTTTGTTTTTCAATATCATTTCCCTAAAGTTGAAAATTTTGAATTAGAAGAAATTTTCCAAAGGTGCCCCTCTCCTCCCTTATAAAAGGGAACCTCCTCCCTCTCTTCCTCACACCACATTGAGCCTTCAAGCTCGGTCAACCCCTGCCAAATTCTCTTCTCCACTTCCCTAGAAACATCCTAGAGGTCCTGGTCTTCTTCAAAGACCAATTTTTGTGTCCTAAGAGGAAGTCTCAAAGAGGCACTTCAAAGAAGAGGTAATGCCCGTTACCGATTCTTTCAAATTTATTTCTTCTTCCACTTCTTATTTAGTTGTTTCATTATGAAGTGATAACATCAGTATCACTAATATAGTGATATGTTATTATAAGTATGAAACAACCCTATTTCACCATCTATCCATCCTACGAAAAACGAAATCACCGCGTGTGCGTACGTACAGAATACCGTTTCCACGCCGTGGTGTAATCTATTTTCCACCACCACCTTACTTGGATGGGTATAATGGTGTAAATAATAACTATATATGATTATTTTAAAGTGATATTGTTTCTAAAATAGTATACATACACTCCAATACAATTCCACGATCATGGGAACGATATCATCACTCGTGCGTTCGTACGGAATACCGTCTCCACGATGTGATGCGACTCGTTCTACATGATCTTCATTGAATAATAACTATATAAATGAATTGAATGAATTAATATGATATATATTACACTAATACCATTCTGTAAATGAGGTATCTATAACCTAAAAAGAAGAATAAGAATTTATTCGACAAAACACGCATAAGAACAAAAAGCAATAAGCACCCGGATAACAAGTAACAATGAAATATTACTAATAAGAAGCTAAGTATATGACCATATATGATATCATAACAATGATTATGATTATTTAATAAGTCAATGACATTATTTAAATTGTTATACAGGAGGTTCAGACACTTACAAAGCAAATCAGACCTAAGGTAAGGGAAAATATCGCAAATCTCATTTTTTATCCGAGATTGTTTGTACTTCAGAATTTACTGGGGAATATTTATCCTCCACATACATGTTTCCTCAATATGTAATATTTATATGCTTCTACAATTGTTTAAATCCAATTTTACCCTTTGGTGTGTTTTTAGTAAAAGATATGAAAGGAATCTTTTTTCGTTTTTCATACGAGGTACTTTTTGACTTTTTCGACATAAGTACGAGAAGAATGTTTTTTTAACTTATACGACATGAATGGGTTTTTAAAAAATTATTTCCAAGAATATTGCTTTACAAGTTTTCAAGTTTATTTTTAATCAACTTCTTTTAGTTTAAAATTGTATGACATGTTAAGAAAGGAAAAATGTTTTTTAAGTAGAAAGGATATTTTCCTCAAGAATGGAGTTCAAGTGTTTTATCAAAATTATTTTCCATCTAAGATAATATAGGGTTCTATTTCTATCCCTATTATTACATTGATTTGATTATGTTGTGATGGAATTATTTTTATGAATTCCTTTGTCTTATATGAATTGTTTTATGATGTCACGATGTTTAAGAATCCCATTTTTATTACATGGGTTATGCAATGATGTATGGTTTATGATTTTGTGGAACACATAATAATGGTGTCATTATGAGATGGGTGAGACCTATATCTCCCTCCAATGCATTGGGTAAAGATTTATATCTCATGAGATAGACATGGCTGGAACGACAGGTTAAATCGGTTCAGTGAAACATGACTGAAACGAGGAGTGAACTCGGTTCAGAAATAGAAATTATCCACTAAGATAGTCTTGGAAATGAGTCTTGACTACTAAGAAATGATTTTCTATGATTATGTGTGTATTACACAAAGCTTCATGTTTTATGTTGTGATTATTGGGATTACATTTCACTACTATGATTTATCCCATGTTATGAAATTATGATCTCTTTTGCAGGTTAAGATTTACAAAATGTTATGTTCTTATGAACCATATATTATATAATAACAATGAATATGATTATTTAATAAGTCAATGACATTATTTAAATCATTATACAGGAGTTTAGGATACATACGAAGCATATCAGACATAAGGTAAGGGATAATTTTTCAAATCTCATTTTTATCCAAGATTGCTTATTCGTAAGTATTTACTGGGGTTATTGATTTCATCCATGTACATGTTTTATAAAAGTGTATTCATGTATGTTTAAAGTCCCTTTTACCCATTTTGACTTTTACCCCATGGCATGGAAGGAATCTTTCTTTTATTTACCCTACAAGGTACTTTTTGACTTTTCCAACAAAAGTACGAGAAGAATGTTTTTTAACGTATACGGCTTGAAAGGATTTTTTTGCGATTTTATAAAGCCTTATTTTCATGATGATTCATACAAAAGATTTCATGAATATTTTCAACAAAAACCTTTTCTTTTAAAATTTCATAACATTTTGTGAAAATAAAATGATTTTGAAGAAAAAAGGATATTTTCCTCAAGAATTCATTTCAAGTGTTTTATCAAAACCATTTTCATCTAAGATGAAATTATTTCATATGTGTATGTTTCAAGTATCATGTCTCTATGATTTACATGGTTTCACTTTTATAATGATGAAATGATATCCAATTTTTTTGTATGGATTACGTTATGATGGAATGATGTTTATGAAACCCATTTTATTCTTGGGTTGTGATGAATGATTTATGTTTATATTGTGGTACACGAAAGAATGATTTCAATATGAGATGGGTGGGACCTATATATCCCTCCAATGCATTGGGTAATGATTTATATCTCATGAGATAGACATGGCTGGAACGGTAAGTTAATCCGGTTCAGTGTTACAGGACTGAAACGAGGAGTGAACTCGATTCAGAAAGGGACTTTTTCCACTAAGATGGTCTTGGCAGCAATGCCTTGGATACTATGGAAATCATAACATGTGATGAATGGTTTCCACAATTACATGTTTTATTTACATTATATTTTATCATGTTTGATGTTCTATTATGATATATTCCTTACGTACTTCCACGATTTATGTCTTTGAACAAGATTTTGATGTTTAAATTTTATGTTCAAGTTTTTGCTTTCAAATGTTTATGGATTGTTTTATGTTCTCTATGTTTTCCCTTACTGAGCATTTGAGCTCACCCCTTTTATGTTTTCTTTTCCCCAGGATATAAATAAAGGTTTTAGGTAAGAAAAAAATGGGAAGATCTTTATGGAAGATGTTGAAGATCTTTCACCATGATTAGAAGATTATATTCCTAGTTTCCAAAGACACTAAACTATTACGGTCCTTGTGTGTCTGTTTTTGTTATGTATTAATTATTATAAAAAAGTAATGTAATTTCCATGTACATCAAGATCCGGTTCTCTACAGTTGGTATCAGAGGAAAGGTTTAGTCAACCTTTGGAAACTAGGATGCAAAAACGTTAGTGAGATCCCTAGATATATTTCTAAGGTATGTCTAGGGATGTCCCTAAGGATAAGTATACGTATATGATATAGTACTAGAACTATGATAACGATCTTAGAATTTAACCTAAGATGTTAGATATTGAGGTTACTCCCCGTTTACTATGTTGTTTTCCCTAGCATGATTTTTTCCTCTCACACTATTCTTTTTGGGTTTTAGAAAATGGATGGAAACAGGAAGATTCACGATAATGGAGGATATGATAGACAATGGAATGATATTTTTCATGAGAAACCAAATGAAACAGGATTCGGAAGTCCAAACATAGTTATTATGCCTAATCAGAAATCTCATAATATGATCAATAATCTCAACTTTGGTAAGTATCATGACTCAGCTAATAAGAGAAAGATGGAGTTTCATGATGATCATAGAGGTAAGAAAGTTCAATTCCCCTCATGTAAATCATGTGGGAAGAGGCATCAAGGAGAATGTTTCAAATAAACTGGAAGATGCTTTGGGTGCGGAAAATAAGGACACAAATCCTGTAATTTCAAAGGAAAAGGTTCAGTTAACACCATGGATATGGATAATGGTATTGCTACGACATCAACAATGATTAGATGTTTTAAATGTGGAATCTACGAGCATTATGAAAACCAATGACCTAAGGGAAAATCTCATGAGGAGAATCATCATGGTTATATGGGTAGTATTTATGTGGATGATGATGAGGAGACTACAAATGATATATGAGATGAAAGAAGTGTTGAAGCTCATTCAGTTGTTTAAGAAGGCAGTGGAATGATTGTATGTTTATCAAGAGTTATGTTGTAAAGTTAATGGTACTTTGGAATAAAGAATCATCTAAGGATTGTTACACTATTGTTTTTCCTAAAGTATTTGAAAGTATATGGTTAATGGTACCAATAACCATGAAAGGTTATTCAGATATTTTTGGAAGGTAGATGATATGTGCATAATGAAGTGATAAGAAGATAATGAGATGTTTGATTTTATTCATGAGCTCATGACTGATATAAGGACTAAGTGATATTATGGTTTGAGTATATAGAATTTTTGGGATTTTGGTATGTGGAAAGTGTTAAAATTTAACAACATTCATGTTTTCACTAAGGTTGAATGGGTAATCATTCTTCAAGAGAATACATGATTAAGGTATTCACATGTTTTTAATTTGACCAACAAGATATATCGTATGATATATGGGGGATAAATGATGGCATTCACGTGATTGTTATCTGACATTTCAAGTAATAATTTTCTTTATACTATGAGCTTGGACCGAATTATTTTAGATAAGCCTAAATATTGGAATGGATTATGTTGGACATAAGTTAGTATTGTTTAAGGATAAAACTTTTTTCGATATTATTGATGGGATGTTATAGTAATGTAGTTTTAGAAAAAGGACAACCTGCAGGACGGGCGACAACCCATCACGTCAGACAAGGCTGTGGGAATCGAACCCACAACCGAAGTGCGACTGGCCTTTATCGCATACTACTGGCCTACAGGAAGTCCCTGGTTAGTAGAAACTAGTTTTATTATATTAAGCGGTATGATAGATGAAGTATAAGTCCATTTTTGGAACCATATACGATTAATCTCACCATAGATGGACTTATATATATATATATATATATCTTTTTCTAACCTTATGTTTGAGACAGATGGAATGACCTATCATTCTATCACATGATCTGCTAACACTTCACAGAAGACAAATTCAACTTCATTTCTTTAAGAGATGAAGTGGAAATTATTTAAGGCACAAACAACGATTAGATTATACCGAAATAAAATAAGTATTATTCTAATTCAAATTCTTCAACTTTAGGGAAATGATCTTGAAAACAAAAATGTTGTTCTAGTACTCTCATATCTGATGAATCAGATGGTACCTTAGATCATCACAAATTTATGGCTTTGTTGGCTTTTTTATAGCCCTGTTCTCTACCACTCTCCATCAGAACATGATGGTTAATTTTTCTTCCATATCCATATTGTCACTTATGTTGTCCTATGTGGAAACCCAGTGCTGAGTTACTTTGGGTGACCGTTATGATTCTAACTTCCCTTTTTAGAATGAAGTTTTATTATTCCTTTTTACGATGTGGGTTTCTATGAAAGAAACTTTCAAATAGTAAACGATTTATAACCCCGATGAATTTTGAGGGTGAAATTCATTTTAAGGGGGGTAGAATGTAACACCCCGAGATTTTATGAAAAACATTATTTTAATTTATTTGATGTATTGTGTTGTATGATACCCCAATATTATTTTGCGTTATATGCAACACCGTATTATCTTTCAGTATATGCAACACTAATCTTGGATCGTGTTACACACAATTTTGAGTTTGTTTGATAGTAGTTATTCTACGCAACATTGAGTATATATATATATATATTCAATGTATTAATGAAATATGGTTGGATTTTGTTATACGTAACAAAAAAGGAGTCGTGCACTACACGCAACCCTGACCTGAATTGCATTACACACAATCGCGACCTTCCTCGATAGCGTGTGTTGTATGCAATTCCGGGTTTTACTAAACAACGATATATTATTATAATATTATTATGTACTAGCCTTTATGAATATTATTAACTACATTTTGAATTTTATAACATTATTATTCATCTTACATATTTTCTAGAACATGGTATGAGAACTAAATAATTTTTTCGGGTAAAATAAGTATTTTTAAAAAAATGCAGTTTTGCCGCCTTTTGATGGCGCACCCAATTTAAATATATCCAGATTCCATGGAAGAATTTTATTTTTTAAAATTGAACTTATAAAAATGTCAAAAATATATTTAAATTGGAAAATTAGAAATCAATTTTAAATTCGGAATATCAAATAATGCTTAGGCTTAATTTTTGGTATTTTTTTGAAAAACTTCAATTTTCGATGAATAGTGAAACCACTTAGTGGTAGTTAAAAAACTGAATTTTTCATTTAAATGAAATTTTACCACTTCTGTGAATTGAATTTAGAAAATCCGAGAGACACGGTTAATATCAAGGACTAAAATTTGGTTCAATGAGATGAAAATAATTTTTGGTGAATAATAACTTTTTACTTTTTTTTACCACGGTTAAAAGTAAATAGGGTAATTAAGGGTAAAAATGATATTATTATTACCCTAACACATGTACTAATTCTATTGGATAAGTGTAATTCTACCAAAAACAACCTTAGGAATAAAATATGACCATTTAGGCCCACTTGGATTAGATTAGGACATTTAATATTAATTTATTTAAAGAAGGGTTAAAATAGTTAAAATCAAAGTTTAATAAGTAAATAATTTTTCATATAGGGTTATACATAAGATAAATTAGACTATAAATATTCATTAGAAATATAAAAAGATTTCATAAATATTGGTATTTTATTTATAATTTTTAGACATTAAATAATTTAATTTATTTATGACACAAATATGATGCTGTAATTATCTTATTAATGAAATATTGACATAATTGATGTTATAAATACCCAAATAAATGTAATTTTAGAATTTTTATGAATTAAACTTATTTTATAGGTTAATATGACATGTTAGTATTTATTTAATTAACATTTTTAGAACTAATAATTCTGTTATTAATTTCACAAAAATCAATTACCAAATAGTGTCAAAATTGACATAAAATAGTTTTTAAACAAAATATTATATTATTAATTGTTATTTTATTCCTAAAAATCTAAGTTTTGGAAAAATGACTTAGATAAGGTCATATATATTAATAATAAACAACTTGGGGTTCGTTTGGCTTGTTATATTAAGTTTATTAACCTTATAGTGTAAGCAAACAAGAAGACACTGTAAAAGTAAAATTATTTAACTTAAGGTTAAATCTAAATGATAAGGTTAAAATAGAAACCTAAACTTGTCTAAATTATATTGGATGAGAGGATTTCAACACATCCCCACATTATCTTTGAAATAAATCAAATTTGAGCTATTAAAAATCGAATATGACTTTATAATAAAATAATAATTTTAGTTTTTCCTAAGGTGCCCCTCTCCTCCCTTATAAAAGGGCACCTCCTCCCTCTCTTCCTCACACCACTTTGAGCCTTCAATCTCGGAAAAACCCTACAAAATTATATTATAAACTTCCCTAGAAACATCCTAGAGGTCCTGTTATTCTTAAAAGACCAATTTTAGTGCCCTAAAAGGAGGTCTCAAAGAGGCGCTTCAAAGAAGAGGTAATGTCCGTTACCGATTCTTTCAACTTTATTTCTTCTTCCACTTCTTCTTCTTTAGTTGTTTCATTATGAAGTAATAACATATCAGTATCACTCATATACTGATATGTTATTATAAGTATGAAACAACCCTATTTCACCATCTATCCATCCTACGAAAAATGAAATCACCGTGCGTGCGTACGTACGAAATACCGTCTCCACGCCGTGGTGTAATCAATTTTTCCACCACCACCTTACATGAATGGGTATAATGGTGTAAATAAATAACTATACATGGTTATTTTAAAGTGGTATTGATTCTGTAATATTATACATACACTTCTATACAATTTCATGATCATGGGAATGATATCATCGCTCGTGCGTACGTACGGACTACCGTCTCCACGAACGCGATGAGATTCATTTTCCATGATTAACCATTAAAGAATGATTATAAAGTATATATAATGAATAATAATGAAATATATGGCATAATGAAGCTAATGTATTTATGTATATATATATATATATATTTCATCTACTTACTTCCATTCAAGTCAATAAAGAAAGGAAAACAACGTTCATGCGTACGTACGGCCTACCGTTTCCATGAACGGTATGTTTTATTTCATTTATCTATCTATTATATATATACTGAATATATATGATATATAAATCACGTTTTAAATTCTGGAAGTAAGTAAATCATGATATAAGTAATAATAAAATCAAGAACAACAAGTCCAAACACGCATGATAAATGATACAATTTTACCCAAAACGCTACTTTAACATGGAATTGACAAATGAACGGGTAATATAAATAACTAAGTGAACCATATATGATATAATAACAATGAATATAATTCTCTAATAATTCAATGACATTATTTAAATCATTATACATGAGTTTCGGATACATACGAAGCATATCGGACATAAGGTAATGGATAATTTTGCAAATCTCATTTTTATCCGAGATTGCTTTTTCGTAAGTATTTATTGGGGTTATTGATATCATCTATGTCCATGTTTTATAAAAGTTTATTCATGTATGTTTAAATTCCTTTTTACCCATTTTGACTTTTACCCCATGGTATGGAAGGAATCTTTCTTTTATTTACCCTATAAGGTACTTTTTGACTTTTCTGACAAAAGTACGAGAAGAATGTTTTTTTAACGTATACATCATGAAAGGATTTTTTTGCGGTTTTATAAAGCCTTATTTTTCATGAAGCTTCCTCCAAAATATTTCATGACTATTTTCAATAAAACCCTTTTCTTTTAAAATTGCATGACATTTTGTGAAAAGAAAATGATTTTGAAGAAAAAAGGATATTTTCCTCAAGAATTCATTTCAAGTGTTCTATCAAAACCATTTTCATCTAAGATGACATTATTTAACATGTGTATGTTTCAAGTATAATGTCTCTATGATTTACATGGTTTAAATTTTATAATGATGAAATGATATCCAATTTTTTTGTATGGATTACGTTATGATGGAATGATGTTTATGAAACCCATTTTATTCTTGGGTTATGATGAATGATTTATGTTTATATTGTGGCACACGAAAGAATGACTTCAATATGAGATGGGTGGGACCTATATCTCCCTCCAATGCATTGGGTAAAGATTTATATCTCATGATATAGACATGGATGGAACGGTAAGTTAATCCGGTTCAGTGTTACAGGACTGAAAATAGGAGTGAACTCGATTCAGAAAGGGACTTTGTCCACTAAGATGGTCTTGGACGCAATGCCTTGGATACTATGGAAATCATAACATGTGATGAATGGTTGACACAATTACATGATTTATTTCCATTATATTTTATCATGGTTGATGTTCCATTATGATATATACCTTACGTACTTCCACGATTTATGTCTTTGCTCAAGATTTTGATGTTTAAATTCTATGTTCATGTTTTTTCTTTTAAATGTTTATGGATTGTTTTATGTTCTCTATGTTTTCCCTTACTGAGCATTTTAGATCACCCATTTTACGTTTTATTTCCCCTAGGATATAAAGAAAGGTTTTAGGTAAGAAAAAAAAGGGGAAGATATTTATGGGAGATGTTGAAGATCTTTCACCACGATTAGAAGATTATATTCCGAGTTTCCAAAGACACTAAACTATTAAGGTCCTTGTGTGTCTGTTTTTGTTATGTATTAATTATTCCACAAAAGTAATGTAATTTCCATGTACGTCAATCTCCGGGTCTCTACATATATATATATATATATATATGAAAGATTAAAAAACATATAGATTACATGTTGGGTTTTCTATTCCCTGCCTGTTAAAAACACATATATAATTATAAAACACTATTAATTATACTATTATTAATTTTATTTTCTTTATATTTTAGTGGAAATTAGATTTTATGAATATTTTTTTCCAAATGAATGTAAATCACATTGGTTATAAACTTTACTGGGTGCTGCTCAAAGAATATTTTAGCAGTTCTTAAAGTAGAATGTCTTATTCTATTCTTTTAGTTATTTAATATTAATATTTTCATTTTATATACGTTTTTATAATTAATATTTGAAATTAAAATAGGCCATGAAGTGAGTTTAATAGTGTTCACTTTTGAATAGTGGAACAAAAAAATGATTATGTCAAATTCCAGGTCGATAACATTTATATCAGTGAATACTTTATTTTTCTTACATATCTAGTTCTTTTAATTTCAAAATTTTGTCTCATAAACATAGTTTCATAATCAGCTAGGGAGTGTTCAATATGAGTATTATGTTTTATGATTTATTTATGAGATAATCATGACTAGAATGACTATAGATTTTGAATGTTTTAGTTTCATTATAACACATATAATTTTAAAAAAATGTTATATTTTTAAATTAAAAATACTTTATATGGTAGGTTTTTGATGTTTTTTCTCCATATACGTCATGCAACTTAAAAAAACTTAAAAAATTTATTTGGAGAATATTTTATAAGATTGACTAATTTGGATATTTAGTTTCATTTAGATGTATATTTTTAAAAATTATTGTGAATATTTTCAGTGAGTTTTTCTACTACTTATTCATTATTTTTTGTTTTTTATTCTATTTGGTGTTGTAATTAATTTTTATAGGATTGGAATTATGTATTTTACAATATATATATATATATATAAACAAATTATCATTTTTAATTCCATTTTTAGGAAAATCCGACATTAAAAGCCTTTCTAGCAGGGATTTTAAGGTTATTTTTAAGAAAAAATGATTTTGAAAGGTCTTTTGATATAGATTTTAATAAAAACCAACATGGAAAGATGAGTAAAAAGGAATTAAATGTCTGGTTTCAATAAAAATATAGTGAAAATATCTCTATATTTTATCTTTAAATAGGGATTTCAAAATTAGTTTATAAAAACTGATGTTGAAAGTCCCACTTTCCTTTTCACCAATATTAAAATTTATTTTTAACTAACATTGAGTGGAGAAAACCAATATTAAATGTGTTTTATCCAATAGTTTTTATAGAACCCATTTTTAATTTTTTGTTGAAATTATTTTGAATCTTAGTTTCCTATTTTTTATGAATTAAATGTAATGTTTTTTTAATAAAATTTTCCTTTTTTAGTGGAATATAAAATTTTTAAGGCTTTTTATTCTATATTAAACTATTTAATACAATGTTATATTCATATCAATTGAGATAACCATTGATATATTTTCTATAAGTTATGATCCAAAAAAAATTTCTTAGTAATTTTGATTTTTAATCATTAGGAATCAATTTTCTTGTCCCCTTACATGCGTAAAAAATTATCTGAGATCATTTTTTATAATTTCTTCACAAATTTATTCTTAATAATATTTTTTAATTTTCATTTACTTAAACCTGTCCATTAAAATTTAAATATAATATATTTTTTTCTTCACATTTATCTCTTTATTTTTTTAAAAATTAATGATAACCTATTTTATTTTACTTTCTAATCAGCTTATTACATGAACAATTTATGAAAAATAATAAATTATAATTAATTTTAGGTGGATTGCATTAGTTATTCTTATATAAAGTTAAATTTCTAGTAATAGATATATCCTAGAGTTAAATTTCTAAAGTCAATTTTTTTTCTTATTATATATTATTGAGACACCACCCTTTAATTTTATGCTATAATGAAGTGATTAATATTGGATTTGTGATTACAACAACTATTTATAATTATTTAATATTGTTAATTATTTACTGGGTGAATAAATTTCATCATTAATAATTCATGCATTTTTATACATTCCTTTATATTTATGGGTTCTTCTAGTTTTGGTTTGACATGTTATACAATTAGTGATTTCAGTTAGACTCACACCAAAGTTTGGTTAATTTAGAAATTTATCTATTTTATGATTCCTATATACAGAGGTTTTATATATATTACATATTTATTATCTATTCTTAATACCCAATAAGTGAAAGGGTTTAATTTTTTTTCTTTATAATCATAAATTGAATTAAAATATCCTTTAATATTTATTTATTTTAATGCATTTTATATTTTATACTTTTTTATATCTCATTAAAACAAGTTTTCAAAAATTTAGATCATAGTTAAAAATTATATTTGAATGACTAAAATATTTCATACAAAATTAAAATCATATCTGAAAGGTAATGATCATTTTCAATATAGTATCTATAATTAGTAGATTTTATTTTATATATTTATATTCTATAATGCGATTCATACTAGAAAATATTCATTTTATTTCCATAAAATCATAGTACAACATTCATATATTTATTTTTGAAATATAGTAACTAACCATGTGTCAATTTATGTCATAATTTTTTTTGGGATGATAGAAAAAACATTTTTATTATTTTAAAACATTAAATCATTCATTTAATGGTAAAAACCATAGTAAATGACCTCATATTGATGTGGAATAAAAGGATGATAGTATTTTAATTTTTTGTGGTGTGTATGAGTGGATGCCACATCAATATGACATGTAGTGTATTCAAATAGATTGAATAATCAGTTTTTAAAGATTTAAAAGTATTTAAAAATATTATTATGGGGTTAAACACTAAAAAATGACCTCTAATTTTAGTGAAATCATAAAAAAGAAACTATATATTTATTTTTGAAATGCAGGAACCAATTGCGTGTTAATCCGAGTCATCATTTTCACAGGATGGATAAAAATGATTTTCTAGCGTTTAAAAACACTAAAACATTTTTTAATGGTAAAAAACATGAAAAAAAACTTGTATTGACATGAAATAATAAGAAAATTTTATTTAAATTATTTTATACATGTGAAAGAAGATGAAACGTTAATCATACATGTGATGTTCTTAGTCCGAGTAAATAGGTAGTCCTTAAATAATTGAAAATCTTAAAAAACATGATTATAGGGAAAAAATCCTATAAAAATCCTAAAATTATTTATAAATCTTGAAAAAAAAGTGTATTTTTTTTCATATAGAGGGACTGATAATAAATAAATCTAATTTATTTTTTTCTAAGATGAATTAAAATTCCTTTTTAATATTTTAAAACACAAAAATGTGAATAAAATAATGAAACCTTTATTGATTGATCATTTATCCAACATATAGTGTGCTTAAAATGACTGAATTAGAAGTTATTAAATAATTTAAACTCATTAAAAACATATTACTGGGGGTCAAAACCATTAAAAAAACATCTGATTACTATGAAATCGTAGTAAGACAACCACATATTGATTTTTAAAATATAGAAACCGGTAACACATCAGTCTAAGTCATCATTTTCCAAGGATGAAAAACACATTTTTTGTGTTCTAAAATGATAAAACACGTGTGTAACCTTAAAAACCATATAAAATGAGCTCTGATTGACATGAAATCATAGGGAAATGTATTTGAATTATTTTTGATGTGTACGAGTAGAATAGATCTAAATATAATGCATAGTGTGCTTAGATTGACTAAATAAATAGTTCTTCAATAATTAAATATCTTTAAAAATCTGCACCAAGGATTCATAACTAAGAAGAAAATATATTATTTTCATGAAATTATATGAAATTCATTGCAAATTGATGTGTGAAATATAGGTATGAACAGTAAATCAATCCGAGTTTTCATTTGAATGGGATGACTGAAAACACCTTTTTAGAGTTTTAAAACACTAAAATAGTCCTATAACAGTCAAAAACCATAGAAAATGAGTTTGGATTGATTTTAAATCAAAGTAAATATGGATTCAAGTTATTCGCGATTTGATAGAATAGAAGACACATCAATCTGATTTACAATGTGCTAAAACATAAAGGATAATCAGTCCCTAAAGATTAAAAAATATTTAAAAACATGCATCATGGGGTAAAACCAATTAAAAAACATCATATTACCATTAAATCATAGTAAAATAACTTTATAATGATTTGTGAAATGTAGGAACTTACATCAATCTAATTTTAGTTGTTGTTTTCCCAAATTAAAAAAGAACACATTTTTAGTATTTTAAAACACTAAAACATGTACGTGAGAGTGAAAACCATATAAAATGACCACTGATTTCTATGAAATAATAGGAAAAAAATCATGTATTTTTTTTTGAAATATAGTTTCTTGGAGTTTTTTATTCCAAGTTTTTTCTCAGGGTGGCTGGAAATACATTTTTAGTGTTTTAAAACACTAAAACATGTGTGTAATGGTCACAACCATAACAAAATACCTCACGTTCACTTAGAATCATAACATAAGTATATTAGTAATATTTTTTTTATGTTAATGAGTATAGGGATATTAGATATGACATACGTTATGCTCATACACATTGAAAACATAGTTCTAAAATAATTGGCACTCTCTAAAATTGCACTGGGGGGGGGGTAATATGAAGAAAATGGAATCTAATTTCTATAAAATAATAGGAAAACAACAATTGAATTATTTTTTTTATTTTTTAAGTAGACATTATTTCAATACATGTTTCCATTTTCATGGGGTGACTAAAAACATATTTTTAGTGTTTTAAAAATATAAAATGTGTATGTATCATTCAAAACCATAGATAACAACCTTGTATTGATGTGAAATCATGGGAAAAATATCTTGAAATTATTTGAGGCATATATTAGTACAAAACATGTCAATATTATGTGTGGTGTTCTCAGACTGACTGAGTGAGTTGTTCTGAAAGAATTACCAATCCTTAAAAAACAAGCGTTAGGGGGTCAAAACCAAGAAAATGACCACTGATTGACAAGAAATCATAGAAAAAAACTATACAATTATTATTTAAATTTAGGAATATAAGGATCATAAAATTGAGTTATGTTCTTCCCAGGATGACTAAAAATGGATTTTAGTGTTTTAAAATAGTAAAATGTTCATGTAACGACCAAAACTATAGAAAATGACATCATATTGATGTAAAATAATAGGGAAAATATTTTTTAATTATTTCCACATGTACAAGTAAAAGAAAACTCAATCAAATGTATAATGTGCTGAGGAAGATTGGATAAGATGTTATTAAAATATTGATATTCTTTAAGAAAATTAGTTAGAAGATCCTAGTAAGGAAAATGACGTATGATTTCGATGAAATCGTAGGGAAAAAACCAAAGAATAATTTATGAAATTTTGGAATTGAAGGCACATAAATATGAGTTTTTGTTTTATTGGGATAACCAAAAATAACTTTTTAGTGTTTTAAGACACTAAAATGTTCATGTTATGATAAAAACCATAGTAAATGACCTTATATTGATGTGAAATAAAAGAAAAACCATCTTTAAATTATTGTTGACATGTATGAGTAGATGGAACATCAATATGATGTGCAGTGTTCTTAATAAAAATTAATAATTATTTTTTAAATAATTAACAATATTTAAAAATATGCATTGGGAGGTAAAAACCATGAAAATGGCCTATGATTACCATAAAATTATAGAAAGACTACTGTAAATTTATTTTTTTAAATGTATGTACTTGTTGATCCTAATTGTTACATTTTTTTCAATGATGTGTCAATAAGTGTTTGGTGAGTTAAGATAAAGTGGGGATACTTAGAGACTTTTTATGGAATCATTTTATGGAATTGGATGTCATGCTTAAACAATTATTCTTATTTAATGTGATGAATTATTAATTAGACATTAATGTCAAAGACAAATATTGATTGTGATAAGGATGAAACATTGTTCATAACATTTGAAAATGTGAATACCAAGCAAATATTATTTATAAGAATAGAAATTGTAAGAGATAAATTCCATGTAAAAATAAACCAAGTGCATGAAGAAAATTTTAAGAGGCAATTTTGAAATGGATTGGAATTATAAATTATCATATAGTGAATTTTTTTACATAGATATTTTCTATGTGTTGGTGAAAATAGTATCCAACCACACAAGCCACAAGTGTCGGCACATCAACCTTATAAGGGAATATAGCTCAACCATAATGGAGAGAAAGGTGACTGCATGATAGTAGGGGTGAGTGATTGGGATTCATATAGCTCATTTATATATGCTTGGGTGAGTTCCTATATATGTGGGATAATGGGAAAGTGTAAAGAGATAGGACTTATGAATCCCTAGTGTGTATTGTGTATCTAGGTGCTAACCTGAGTACTTGCTCAATCACTTGCTGAAGCAATGAATATTATCAAGAATCATGTGAAAATATAGATCTTTGATATTGGATTAATGCATGTGGTGTAATATTTATCCATGTTATCAAGACATAAATATAATACAACCATTTGATATGAATCAATACAATGATCATCAATCCTCCATCATTGACTTCCTCCTTAAGTTACTAAGGGTTGCCTCATGAGACATCTTTAGGAGCGACCATTGATTGAGCCGTGGACCACCATGATCATGCCAAAATCATGAGATAAAAAATGAGAATGATACATGACCGATCATCCCGATATTATACATGCAATATCTATCTTGTATGAAAGTGATAATTTGAATATTATTACAACTACCAAGAATGAAATGATATTGTAGTATTCCGTTTATGCTTCTGTAATACGTGAATGAGTTCAACATTCTAAAAATAAAAGAGCATGAGACTATTTTCGTATGAATTTGAGGCCTCATCACATAATAACAGATTCCACGTGTTTCAGAATCATGAGATGGAAACCCACATTTGAAGGATTAAAAGATCCCAAGATCTTTTGGGTTTTAATAATAGCCCTGACACAATATGTTTTGTGGGAGGTTGATCTAGTTAATCATATGGGATAAGGTGGTAGAGTCGAACCTATAAATAAAAAGAAACCAATACCGAGAGAGATATTTTCATTCTCTATTTTGAGATCTATCTTTTTCAAAGTGTAATAGAGAATATTTATACACTTCCACCGTGTTAATGGTAGAATATTCTACATGATTTATTCATGTGAATGATAAAGTTTCCATGAGCCTCTTTGGTCATAAAGAATTGAATGATCTAGATTCTATATACACTATTACATGAAGAACATCCTCGATTGCATGGAACTCTTTTACTATGTGAAGGAGAATGATATCCTATACTCACATTTGTGTGACTTGATATATTTCAGGAATTAATATTATTGTTTGAAGAATAATATGAGATAAAAACCCATTTAGGCTTGTATGATGAAGCAGTGCCATTGTGCAATATACTTGTGCAAAGGAGAGTGAAATTAATGAAAGGATAGTAGTGAATTAATGCTTTCATGCATAAGTAGATATAGAATCACTTGTGAAAATACAAAGTAGAATAAATACTTTGAAAGGAACCTAAAATAATAATAATTAAAAATTGTTATGTACAATGTTCATGCACTATACATTATTGCATGCATGTGGGAATGAAGTTGAGAATTCAAGAATAAGAATACTTGAAGAATTTTTGTTCATCACTTACAAACCTCTAAGTGATATAGAGACTTTATTTAAAAGAAAAATATCATCTCAATCATTTTTTCATTGAGTAAACTAATCATACATAGGTGATTAAAATTATTTGAGAAAGACTAGTAACTCTAATTCTTCAGAAGAAAAGTCTCTTGAAGTGTACTTGAGAAAAATTTATCATGTAGGATCACAGAGGAATAATTTAATCCAAAATGTTGGATATATTTCTAACTATGGATCAAAACTAAATAAAGTAAAAATTATTTTAGTTAGTTCAAGAAGTAAGAAGTCTTTCAGTTGGTCCTAGAAGTAGGAGAAGACTCTAGTGGGACTCTGAAGTAGGATAAGATGATTGGGGGGGTATAACCAATCAAGGAAGAAGAGTCAGATTGATAGGGGTACTACTTGGATCAATTGGAGATTCAACTAATATGGTGTATAAATAGTAGTTTCCTAAACCAATGTATTTGATAATAAGATTATTGTGGATAATCCATATTGTGGGGTTGAACCAACATGGAAATAAGTTATTCTTTATAATTAACCTCGTAAATACCACATGTTATGCTCTCACTTATAATTTATTCATAAGATATGATACTATAAGCTATCACTAAGTATATTGAGATCCTTAACAAGTTCAAGATATTAAATTCAAAATAAAATAATTCATAAATATAAACCACTAATTCACCACCCCTCTAAGTGGTCAATCCAGAATGGGGCTCAACATGTGGTATTTGTGCAGGGTTACCTCTAAATATCCAATATAGATATTATGAAGTGAAGAAATAAAGAAATAAGTGAGATAAATTAGATATAGAAAAAGGAAATTACTCATGAGGATACTATATGGAGATTTCTTCCAAGACTTAGAATAGAAGAATGAAAATATAAGAAAGGAAATTGGAGAATAATCTTACAGTAACGGTAGATACACCACTAAATGAAGGGAATAAAAGTAGTATATGTTGTAATAATTATCTTGATTATGATTATTTTGATGAAGCCTTGGCAAGCTATGATGATGATGTATCAGTTAGTGATATTAATTTTGAATTCAAATATAATCTAAATAAAGTTACCAAAGAAGTTTTAAATTCTATTGTTGGAGGATTCAAGGCTCTCTAGAATGATTAATTTTATTTGGAAGGATATGCTAATTCTATTGAAGGGTCATTGGCTAAAAAGGTTGGAATATTTAATAATTTCACAAAAATTATGAAATAAAAGGATGAAACAATTTATCTTTTCAATGAATTTTATGCTAAAGATATTGAATAATTATAAATAAATGTTTTTCAGAAAGATTTATTTAATTTAGTTTTTATATAATCTTTCTATTCACTTAAATAATTGCACAAATTTTCCATGGTTGTGAAATAAACCTAATTAGAGGATAAATAAGACAAGTTCAAGGAGATTGATAATTATTTATAAGAATCAAGAAAAATTCAGTAATAAAAAATATAGAAGCTAAAGGATGATTGGGAACATAAGTTGAGAATAATTGAGGATGAGAAGAACTCAATCAACAATAAGTATTTAAAGTTGGATGTGAGATTGAATAATCAAGAATCACTGTAATCTAGAATCCTATATTACTGAAAAAGAGATTCCAACACAAATTTTTTCATGAGAGTCATAAATCAATAAAGAGCATGAGATCATCTTAAAATAAAATGGAAACATTCTCTAAGAATAAAGAATCCCATAACCAAAAAACTATTTTATGTACTGATTCTATTTCAATTACCGGAATAGGTTTTAAATTGAATTATTGGAAATTATGGATAATGAAAATTAATATTAAACCCACCACATAATGGACGGATAAGAAAATATATATGAAGATAAGTTCCCCAAGAAGTGTCCAAAATAGTGGGGGTTACACTCAGAAAAAAAGGTATACATTTTTTGAAATCAAGATATTAACATCAAAAAATAAGAGGATAAGATTCATAGGCTGTTGTTTTTCTTTATGGAAGTTTGGGCATAGGGATTTTTTTTTCATAAAATGAAAATACTTGAAAATAATATAAGTCCATAAGAAAGGAGATAAAAGTTAAATGAAATAGAAAATATAATATAAGTAACTAATTTCTCACTAATTCAACTATGGTTCAACGCGAATCTTCAAATATGGGTGAAACTAAGTGTCTGAATAAGAAAGTTAGATCTGCACCTAATTTGTCTGACATGAAATATGTTATTTCTATCATTGATGGTGAACGAAATAAATCTAAACCTTGTTGGACAAAGAATAAAAGTGAGATATCCACTCCTACATCAATGTTAGAAAGTAATATTTCAATAAAATCATTTCCCTAGGAAAATAATGCTCAGTTTAAATAAGTACAACAACAAAAAGTGTATAGATAAAATTTATATCAATGTGAAAGTCTCAAGTTCAGTAGGTTGTTAGGGTGATTTAAAAGGTATGGGCACAAATCCTACTATTTAGGGTATAACATTTCATTTCCATGAAGTCGGTATGAATCAAGTGGGAATCATAGTGAATATGTGAGAATAAGTGCTCAAAGAAATAATGTTTGATTAGAAAACCATCCAAGTTTCCCATTCAGAACATATATGAATTATTAGAAGAAGTTTGTGGCAGATGTAAGAAGGATGGGCACATATATGAGAAATACAATAAAATACTTCCAAGAGATATTACCTATGATATCAAATGGAAGAGGATTCAATAAAAAAAGTGGTATTCCAAGTGAAGATTATGATAAGACATAAAATTTAAAGAAAGTGTTCCTTATTATTTTTCCTAATTAACTAAAATTAGCTAAATAGTTTGAGGAAGTTAAAAAAATTCTAAATCCAAAATAAAGAAAGTGTATATAGAAACAAAGATGGAAAATGGTATTCCATAAAAAGTTGATAAGAATTTGATTGAGGCTGGTAGAAAATAATGAACTAGGTTGAGAGGCAGTTCTCATCCGAAATGTTACTCCTATAGAAAAATAATGTACCTAATATTCATATATATATATATATATTTGTTTTTTATTGACATGAAGATAATTGATGTTTATAGACGAATCCCTTGAGGGTTAACATTTATTAGTTAAATATGTTAAATCACCACTATAAATTAAATGTCGAAATCCTAAACTACATTGTAAAATTAGAAGACGAGGTACGACAATCACTCTAAAATCCCTACTCAAAATGAATTGATAATTATTATCAAGGGGGATTAGATATTGAATAAATAAGGGGGATATATATCATTTGAAACTAAACTTTATGATGTGTTTGTTGAAGTGTTTGAAATATTTAGTATTTTATTGATAAATCTGATTACTTTCAACCTGTAAAAGAGAATTGAGAATTTTTAAGTATGATTTCACATGCATGGTAGTTTTTGGACAACATAGAAAACCTTGGTCATATATCTATTTTTTTTTCTACATCATATTTTCCCATGTAGACTTAGAGTTGAATAACTATATTATTTTTTCTAAAGAAACCCATATGACATCATCCCTCTCTCAGAAGGGTTCAAGAAACATTCATACGAGGGAGTAAAGCATGTTTCAGGTAAAAATATGAGATCAGAAAACCCAAAATTGGACTTTTCATTTTATTTCCAATAAGGGGGACAAAAAAAATTAAGCAAACATGTTGACTTTTATAATGCGTGGAGATATTGAAAACAAAATACAAAGAGAGATATTGTTGATCCAAAGTGTTGCATGTGTTTTCAATGATGTGTCAATATGTGTTTGGTGAGTTATGATTAAGTGGTGATGCTTGGAGAATTATTATGGAATCATTTTATGGAATTGGATGCCATGCTTGAACAATTATCCCTTATTAATGTGATGATTTTTGAACTGGACTTTAATGTCAAAGAAATGTGTTTATTATGATAAGGATGACATATTGTCCACAAAATTTGAAAAGTTGAATACCATATTAATATTTATTTACATGAATAATAGTTTTAAGAGTTAACATCCATGAAAAAAGAAACTAAGTGTATAAATTTTTTTGAAGTGGTAATTTGAGAATGTCTTGGTATTATAAATTCTTATATGATGTATTTTTTCATTTAAATATTTTTCTATGCGTTGGAAAAAAGTGGCCAACCACATAAGCCACAAGGTCT
Organism: Viscum album; assembly: GCA_963277665.1. NCBI lineage: Eukaryota > Viridiplantae > Streptophyta > Magnoliopsida > Santalales > Viscaceae > Viscum > Viscum album. The sequence goes on along the minus strand of OY728120.1, from coordinate 1,376,794,556 downwards.
ATCCAATAAACCATATTGTATGAGCTAGCTCAACCATAAGGGAGATCTAAGACAAGGATCCTGTATAGTGATAAGTCTTAGTGAGTAGGATATATAGATTCCACTGATATGAACATGGGTAAGCATGCATAGAGGTGGGAAAGTGGGCCTATGTAAGGAGGTACAACCAGTGACTCCCAAGTGTGTGTAGTGAATCTGGGTGCCGATCTCAGTGCCGACTCGAGCACTTGATGAAGCACTAAGTATTATTAAGAAGCAATGAGACACATAGACACATTGATCCTTGATGTTGGATGAGTGAATATAGTGAATTGTTCATCCATTTTAAAAATATATTGATATAACATAGCTGTCTCATATAAAGTGATTTGATGATCCTTAATCCACCACATCACCATATTCCTCCCCGAGTTATCAAGGGTTTTCACATGATATATCTTCAAGCAAAGACCACCAATCAATACATATATAACCATGATTGTAATAAAACAAACTATAGTAGCTTAGATCTGGTGGCTACTTTATTACATTGGTATTAAATACAAGAAATCACACCCCAAATGACTGAATAGTTTAGTAGTCCTGAAGTATCAGATACCAACATAATTCCCATATTATAAAGGAAATATAATATACATAGCATACAAGTATTATATTATCCTCAACATTATTCATAATTACCTTCTTCTTTTCATGGGAAAAAGAAATTAAATAAAAGGGTGATCTCTGATGCTCATTAAGGGTATGCGTAAAATAGAAGTTAATAAGGCATGAATAATATGGAAAGAATAAATCATGATAAAAATAATTCCATATAAATAATCACATGAACTATAAACTAATCCATGAATATACTAAAAAAATTAAACAATAACATGGACATAAATTAACTCATTTCATAATTATGGAATACATATTTCTAGACATCTAAAACTTACTATCGAGACATTGTCTAGGAAATTTGAAAACATCATCGAGGCCTTGTGCTAAGACATCTGAAAATTAATGGGTAGCCCCTCAACTAAAACCCAATCTCATTTTATCTCATGAGACCCAATGATGCATTAGAGGGATCTATTGGTCCCCAATTATCTCTCATGAAGTATAGTTCATTCCAAATATGATTAAACAATTCAACTTAATCAACTTTCCATAAACAATCAATAACTATATGTATTAGAAGAACTAGTCATAAAAAATATCAATAATTTCCCCAGTAAAATTAATCATAAACCGTCCCAAGAAATATGGTGAATGGTATAATAGGATTAAATATTGAATATAACATTCAGCAAAGGATTTAGATATAGATTAAAATACTTTAAAGAGATTACTGGAATATTTCTTAAGGAAAATGCCCATTTTACGTTGAAAATCATTTTTTTAATCTATAAACATCACACATATTAAAGAAACCATTTTATTTGAAAAAAATTGTAAAATTATAATTTAATATTAAAATAATTAATTTTTTCATGATAGTGGGAAATTATGTTCATGTTTCATAAGTTAAAAAAACATTCCTTTTACACTTTTAGTAAAATTCAAAAAGTACCTTATTCAGAAAATGATAAGAATATTAAATTAAAATACATTTTATAAAAAGTTTAAAAATAGATAAAAATGTATTTAATAAATAATTGGAGGATAGTAAAAGTATTATTTAAAATAGTTTGAGAAAATACGGATATGAAATAAAATAATCCCCTAGTGGAGACAATCCCGATTAGTGATGAGATTGTAAAATAATCCCTTACAACTTTGGGATCATTTGAATCATAAGTACCATGAAATAAATAGCATAAAATTAAATTTTAAATAAAATTAATATAAGTAAATTCATGATATAACATATTAAAGGGGATTTATATACACCACAAAAAATAAATAAGTGGTTAACATGACATATGTCCCATAAAAGTAAAAGTGAGACGAGAAACCTGTAACTTAAGATTGAATTCCTTCATATGTGTCACACAACTACCATATAATAAATATATATTTATTTTAAATCTATTAAAAAAACATATACACATATATCATACCATATATTATTTACTTATTACCTTTTATCACTTATTTATTAATAATTCTTTATTGAAACCACTATTCTCGGTGATAATTGCTTTGTTTTTCCTATATGTTTTGGTTCGGTTGTTTTTTTCCTTGAAATTTGATCATGGTTATATCATATAAATAATTTTAATCATGATATATTTATCATTTATATTAATTATATTTATATTCTTGTTTATTCATTGAAGTTGTAGATAGAAAAAATGAATTACACTGTTCATGGAGACAATAGGGCATACATACACATGGCCACTATTTTCATTTTTCAATGTATGGAATGAAAGAAAGTGAAATAATAATTATAATTTACATGATCATTATTATATAATATACTTATTATATATTCATAAAATTCATCTTAATTACCATCCAAGTGAAAGGCAAATGAAAAATAAACCACATCAATTCGTAGAGGTGGTTGTCCACACGTACGCACGAACGACGTTATTGTATTACAACGTATTGAAAGGTTGTGAGGTAGATGTGATATTATAATTAAAGTTTTATAATTATGTTATAATTATAATATATAAACATTAAACCCATAATTATAACCATCCATGAATTGTGGTGGTGGAAAATTAATTGTATAGCTATATGGAGACAATAAGCCATACGTATGCACGAGTGGTACCTTGACTTCCCATTTGATGAGAAAGAGGGTGGATAACGGTGATATCAAAATTATAATAAAATTTAAGTATATTTAATATACTTAAGTAATTATTTTAGGATAAATTCTACAGATTTATATGAGGTAAAGAAGAATTAAAAAGAAAGTGAAGATTTTAGGTGACTGCTCTCCTTTGAAATAACTCCTTTAAATCTCATTTTAAGGGTTATAGGGATAGTATTTCAGGATTAAAAGAACCTCTAGAATATGTATAAGGAAGTTTTTAAGGTATTTTGGCAGGGTTTGGTTGAGATAGAAGGCTCAATGTGGTGTATAGAAGTGAGGGAGGACCCTTTTATAATTGACGTGAACGACACTTGATATTTCTTAAAAGACTAAATTATAATAAAGTAATTCCCAAAAAAATGCATCCAAACAGATATGTATTTAAACCTAGGGTAGTATATGGTTGAATTATAATCAACCAATAAAATTTTGAAAAGTGTTTGTGGTGTTTTAAACCTTATATTTTGGTTTAACCCCTTAGTTAACCTATTTTAACATTATCCGCAATAATGTATTTTTCAGACTCAAAGGGTTATAATTTTATATATAAGATACATATTGAATCATAAATGGAAAGGTGATTAAATTTTATACCATATATTAACCACATTTTCCTCTTTCAAGATTTTAATTATTTTTAAATAATTTAATAAAATATTATTTTGATAAATTATCATTAATGTCAATTTTGATACTATTCATTTAATTTGACTTCAAATATATCAAGAAAAAGTTTTATTTCAAATATAATTTATTTAAATTTAAATAATATTTCATATTCATACAAAAAATTCATGTAACACTATAAATTAATCAAATTATATCAATTTTAATATTCTTAATATCATTTATTCTATTTTTCTATTAATTGAATAAATACTGTGTTAGTGTTGTGCAAGAATTTAAAGTAATTATATAATAAATATAATTAGAAATAAGTTATAATCATGAAGATAATTTAATCACAAAAAAAATTAAAATTTATATTTATTCATAAATTTATTTAGTCCCTATGTGGGCACATAATAGATATTTAAAACAAAGAGAGTGATGTTTTGTAACTTTCTTTGATTTAAATATTATATTGGTCATTTTCATGGAAAGACATCCATTAAACATATAAATTTTACTAATAAGGTGACAATGGTCTAATATGATCAATAAAATAATAATTAATATGACATATTATGACTATATCACTTAGTTTTAACCTAGATTAATATGATTTACCCTTTATTAAAGTGATAAATTTTAAAAAAATTAATATTCATAATGACTAAAAATAAAAGGGAAATATTTAATAAATTTGATCATAATGATTCCAAATATGGAATAAATTTTATAAAATTCAATAACTATAAGTGTAATAAATTAATTTTAAAATTAAAACAGAAAACAAAACAAAAAAGAAATTTTTAGAAAAATGCCTTTTTATGTATAGAAATGTTTTTATAACAAATTCAATCATAAAATTGATTCAAATGAACATAACTAAGTTATTAACAATATTATATAACTAATTTTAGTTTTAAATCATTTTAAAACAAAATGGAATTTTTTATATTCCTAAAATAAAAATAAATTTTCAATAAAAATCGTTATTTTTTAATATTCACTAGAAAATCAATCTTTTCAGAAAAATATGAAAATTTAACTATAAGATAATTTTGATATGATGATTTCCAAAATTATGTTTTAAAATATATAATTTATATAATCTTAATAATTTAATTATAATATTTTCTCACAAAAATCAATAAAAATCATATTTGAGGAAACATATTTATGAAGCCTAAAATAACTTTACTGAAAATTGAATACTGATTTCCTAATCATTAATAAATTAATTTTTATTATGTAGGTTATATATATATATATTTGATAATTCAGTTAGTACTATTCATACCCGCTATTTCAATGGCTAGTTTATACTGGTCATATTTAAATAATTATATTTGGTGGTTCGTTTATGCCCAATGTGGCATGACGTTTAAATTATCAAAATTAATTTTATTATTTTAAAATATCAGGGTTTTATAATTATTATGTCGATGTAATGAGATAAAATAATGATAAAAATACTTTCTTAATCATCCTGAAATTATTCATGTAATCTCCATCTTGAATGCAAGTGATATTTGAAGATTATAACAACTACTGAGAACAAAATGATATTATAGGAGGTCGTTCAAGCATCCATAATACCAGGATTAGTTTGATATTATAAAATTGATGGATAATGAGATTATTTTCATATAAACATGATGCCTCATTACATAATAAAATATTCTATTAGTTTCAACATCATGAGATGGATACCCACATTTAAAGGATTTAAAAATCCATAGATTTTTGGGGTTCTAATAACAGCCATGACATGAAATATTTTACAAGAGTTTGTTTCAGTTAATTAAAGGGTATAAAGTAGTGGATCCTCACCTATAAATAACTTTAAACAAATGATGAGATAATTGATTCTATTTTCCATTTCAAGATCTCTCATTTTTAGAGTGAAACAAAGCATCTCCATGCACTTCCACTACATAACTGATAGAAGATTCAAAATTCTTCATTCAAATGATTTAGAAATTTTTTATGAGCCTCTTAGGTTGATATGTATTAATGGATCCTGCTTATCTATACACTTTTACGTGAATCTCATTTTGGGTTGCTCGAAACTATTTATCTATGGGAAGGAGAAGGATATCCCATGCTAACATTTTCACGAATTCAGATATTCCATGAATCGATCTACTTGCATGAAGAATAACCTAAGATGATCATTGATTCAAGATTATGAGAAGAATTAGTGGAATTGCATAAAGGAGAGTAAAATTAGTGAAAGGACATCAGTGAATGTTTTTTTTGCATGCATATTTCAATATAAAAGCACTTGATAAAAAAAAAAATAGAAAACATACATCGAGAGGAACATAAAATAAAGAAAATAACAAAGGGTTATGTGAAATATTCATGTAGTATCAATTATTGCATGAATTCATGAATTAATTTGATAATTCAATAAGAATAATACTTTTTGAATATTTGTGCAGCACTTACACACATATAAGTGAGTATGGGACTTCATCTGAAGGAAGAATATATACCCAAGCATTGTTTCACTAAGGAAACTAATCATACACAAGTGATTAGAATTATTTGTGAAAGACCAATGAATCTGATTATTTAGGTGTAAAGGATTTTAAAGTGCACACGAGAACACTTGATCCTATAGCCTCATGAAGTAAGGATTTCATCCTGATGGTTGAAGATATTTCTAAATTTGGATCAACCCTAAAGAAGGGAAGAATTATTTTGGTTGGTTATAGAAGCATGAGGTCTTTTTGTCGGTGTTAGAAGCCAAATAAGATTATAGTGGGACTTTGGAGTATGAGAATATGGTTTGGGGGCATAACTATTAGAGTTAGAAGAGTTGGATTGATGAGGGGTATAACCAGGATCAATTAGAGGATTAACCACTGGGGAGTGTAACCAATTTCTACCTAAAACACTCTAATTTATAAGTAGATTACAGTAGATAATCCATGATGGGGGTCTAACCGACAAGTTAATCTTATGTATTTGTACAAAACCTTTTAAATACTATACAATGTGCTTTCTCTTATCATTTATGTATACGAGTTGAGACTATGCGATATCGCTAAGTGGATTAAGAACCTTAACATGTTTAAGAGGTTTAATTAAATAGAAAATAGTTTATAAAAGTAAACCAATAATTTACCCCCTCTTAGTGATCAATATAGCATGGGGATCTACATAAATCATGGAACACCAATCTAAGTTATTCTTTTCCATTGGTGACTAAAAATGACTTTTTAGTGTTTTAAAACACTAAAATGTGCATTTAATAGTTAAAACCATATAAAAAAACCTTTTATTGATGAAAAATCATAGGAATAATAAATTTGAATCATTTTTTATGCATACTAGAAGAAGATTCATCAATCCATCACGTGATGTGCTTGAATTTATTAAATTAGAAGGTTTTGAAGAATTGATAGTCTTTAAAAACACATGTCAGGGGGTCAAAACCAAGAAAATGACCTATAATTGATGCTAATTAATAGGAAAAAATAATTATAAATAATTATAAAATATAGGAATATACACTAGTCTAATACGAGTTTTTTGTTTTCATGAGGTGACCAACAACAAATTTTTATTGTTTTAAAACACTAAAACATGAATGTAATGATCAAAACCATATAAAAAACCCATATTAAAATGAATTCATAAGAATAATGTCTTGTAATTTTTTTTGTAAAAGTAGATGAAACATCAATATGAAATGTGATGTGATCATACTGATAGAATAATCAGTTCTTAAATAAGTAACAACCTTTTAAAATGTTCATTGGGGGGTGAAAACAAATAAAATTACCTTATATTACTATAAAATCATAAGAAAACAAATTTATAATGATTTTTGAAATTTAGTAAATAAAGATGTGCCAATCTTATTTATCATTTGTCCAAGATGATCTAAAATAACTTTTTACTATTTTAAAACACTAAAGTGAAATAATATAAACCATAAAAAATGACCTAAAATTGATCTGAAATAATAAGAAAACTTTTTTGGATTTATTTTTGTTGTGTGTGAAAAAATAGAATATCAATCCAATTTGAATTATGCTTATAATGAATAAATATGTAGTTCTTAAAGAATTACTAGTCATTAAAAACATGAATCAGCGAGTCAAAACAAATCAAATAACCTCTTATTTACATTAAATCATAGGAAAAAACCTTATAATGGTTTATGAAATTTTGGAATTTACAACAATTCAATCCGAGTTTCTATTTTTTTGAACAAAAAATCATTTTTAGTGTTTTAAATCACTAAAACGTTTTTTTAATGGTTAAAACCATACCATATGATCTGAAATTGATGATAAATAATAAAAAAATTATATTTGAATTATTTTTGACATTTAAAAATAAACTACACATCAATCCAATGTGTAATGAGCTCATATTGACTGAATAAGTAATTATTAAAGTATTGAAAGTATTTAAAAATATGTTCCAAGAATAAAAACCAAGAAGTGGCTTATGATTACTATGATATGACGGGAAAATAAAAGTTTAATGATTTTTTGAAATATATAAACTAAAAATGAATCAATTTGAGTTTTTATTTTATTAGGTTGACCTAAAATGTATTTTTAGTGTTTTAAAACACTAAAACATGCATGTAACAATAAAAATTATATAAAATGAACTCTTATTGATGTGAAATAATAGGAAATTGTATTTATATTATTTTTTAAATTTAAGATAAGATGAAACATTAATTTTATGTGCAGTGTGCTCAAACTAACTGAATAATCAGTTCATAAAGAATTAACCGTGTTTCAAAACATTCCTAATGGGGTCAAAACTAAGAAAATTACTTTTTAGTGAAATGAAATCCTAGAAAAAAAATTAGATTGATTTTAGAAACACATGGATTTATGGTGCATCAATTTTAATTGTTGTTTTCCTTGGGTGATTAAAAAAACCTTCTTAGTATTTTAAACACTAAAACAAGAGATTAATGGTTAGAACTTGATAAAAATACTTCATTTTAATGTGAAATCATATAAATTTTTTATTAGAATTATTTTTGATGTGTATATGTATAAAAAATGTCATTATGAAATGTAGTATGTTTGGATTGACTGAATAAATAGTTCTTGAATAATTGATAATCATTTAAAATATGTGTCAAAGGGTCAAAACCAAGCAAAAAACTTATGATTTCTATGAAATTATAGTAAAAAAACCATATAATGACATGTGAAATATCTAAAATGAATTTATTCTAATCCAAGTTTTTATTTTATTAGGGTTTCTCAAAAAACATTTTTTTAAAACACTAAAACATACATGTAATGGTCAAAGCAAAATAAAATGTCCTTGTATTGATGTAAAGTCATATTAAAACTGCATTAGAATTATTTTTTAAATATATGAGCATAAGGAACATGAATATGATATGTGGTGTGATTATAATGAGAAAATAAGAAGTTATTAATGAATTAACAATCTTTAAAAACATGTTTTAGTGGGTAAAAACCAAGAAAATGACCTATAATTTCCATAAAATAAAAGGATAATAAATATATAATTATTTTTGAAATGTTAAAAGTGTCAATGTGTTAATATGAGCTGTTATTTTTTCAATATTATTGAAAATGATTCTTTAGTATTTTAAAATGTAGAAAAATGCATGTAATATTCTAAACCATTGAAAAAAAATCTTAGATCAACATGAAATAATAGGAATACTTTATACGAATTAATTTTTATGTGTATGAGTAGGAAGAAAATCAATACAATATGTAGTGTGCTCAAAATGACTGAATAAGTAGTTCCTAAATAATTAATAGTCTTTGAAAATGCATGTTAGAGGATCAAAACCAAGAAAAATTCTTATGAGTACCACGAAATCATAGGAAAAAAATATACAATTATTTTTGAAATATATGATCTAATAAACCATCAATCCATGTTTTCATTTTCTCAGTATGATCAAAAATTCTTTTTTAGTGAATTAAAACACGAAAATGTGTTTATAATGGTGAAAAACATATAAAAAACCTCATATTGATGTGAAATTAAAGGAAAGTTATATTTAAATTATTTTAGACATGTATAATTAGAATTCACATCAATACAATGTGTGGTGTACTTATACGGACTATATAAGTTGTTCATAAAAAAATGACAGTATTTAAAAACATGTGTTAGGGGATCAAAACCATGTAAAAAACCTCCAATTTATATTAAATAAATTGAAAATAGATAACTATTTATTTTTGAAATGTAGGAACTTATGGAGTGTCAATCCAATTTTAAATTTCACTAGGTTGACTGAGAACTCATTTTAGTATTTTAAAACACTAGAACATGCGTGTAACAGTCTAAACCATAAAAAATATCCTCATATTTTTGTGAAATTATAGAAAAAATGTATTTGAACTATTTTTGGCATGTAAGAGAAGATAAAACATCAATATAAAATTAATTTTCCTCAAATTTACTAAATTAACTATTCATAAATAATTTTCAGTCTTTACAAACATGCACATTGGGGTCAAAACTAAGAAAATGATATTTGATTGCTGTGAAATCATCGTAAAATAAGTGTATATTGATGTCTAAAATTTAAGATCTAACCACACATCAATCAAAGTTTTTATTTTCTTTGGATGAACAAAAATACGTTTTTAGTTTTTTAAATTATAAAAACATGAACATAATGGTGAAAACTATAACAAACAAGTTTAGGTTGAAGTTAAATCATTGAGAAAATTATCTTCAAATTTTTTATGATGTGTATTTGTGGACAATATAACAGTTCTATATGTGGCGTGATCAGGAAGACTGAATAAATAGTTCTAAATTAATAATATGATTAAAAAATATTAATATATTGAAAATAAAACAACCAAAGACTATATATTATTAATTTTTTTAATTTAAATAATATATCGATCTTTAATTATTTTATTTTTGTTATTTTTTTACAATAAAACTTTTATTCTTAATTTAATTTATTTTATGTTATATGAGATGTTGAGTACAAAGATTTAATAATTATTTGATGTGGTTATCTATGAGATTATGAAATTATATATCTTGTATAAATATACTGAATTTTTTAATTTTTTTTCAAATATCAATTGTGGAGTGAATTTGTTAGCAGTCGATATGGGTGACCATCAGCTGGCCCATAACGGTCTCTATGTGACATTCACTATAGCCATCATTGATGAGCCGAAGGAGACTACCATTTGGTGGTCACCTAAGGCCCTTTTTTAGTAGTGGTAATGTTAAAATAAAAATTAGTAAAGTAAAAAAACTTATTTTTTGATAGAAATAATGAACACGTTGAAGGATCAAGTGATGGTGGTGTCAGTAACACCCTAATATTTTTTGAATTATTATTTTTTGAATTAATTTAATCATTTTGATATTTAGAATTTCATGCAATACTGAAATAGTTTTTTAGATTAAATTACTTTGACATAATTTCATTATAAACTACACTAACATAATCTTGTGCTATACACAACACTTACTTAGATTACATTACACACAACAGTAAGTGTCTGCAAAACATCACTTTATTATTATAATTATTTAAATCAGGTAATTATAACCTATCCATTAAACTTGGTAATATGAATAGTAATACCGAATTTTTAACTTTTATTTATAATGGTTTCATACAAATAAAACATATTGATAATTAAATATATAATTTTTAGTAATGTATTTATATGTTTAAAGGTACTTTTTTCATAAAAGAATTTCCTTTTTTATGTTCTTTTGCCAAAAATAATAAAATTAATTTTAGAAACTTTTAGAAATTTAATTTGATAAAATAAAATTAATTTTTGAATTTAGAATGTCAAAATTATCTTAGGGTTAATTTTTTATATTTTTCTGAGAAACTTCATTTTCGGATGACTAGTGAAAAATACTGAATCTTAATTAAAAACTATTTTTTATCTAATTTATTTATATTGATAAACTATATTTCAACTTGGGTTTAAAGTCACATTATATCAATTATGAACATATAAATCAAATTTAGGTCATTTTAATATTTTTATATTTAATTTAGATATAAAATCTTAATGAACTTTTGAATGTTCTCACTTAAAAAGTGCCCGCTTCCTCGCCACGTCTATGAGATTAACATTAAACTTATTTTTTCTATTATGTGAATTTTATTTTGAAAAATGGATATAAAATTTTGAAATCATTATGATATTTATAGTTTAATAATATGAACTTAATTTTTGACCAATAATATTAGTAAAAGTGATTAAAATTAATTACATCAATTAAGGTGAAATTAAGCTTTACAAGAAACTAAACTATAATATTAAGGGAAAAATGACCTATACACTTGTACAAAACCTATTTTATGGACACATTTTGTCATGACCCGTCCCCCTAGGCCGGTGCCATGACTACCCCCATCCCACCTTCCATTGGCCAGGGGCTGGCGACTAGCACCGAAAGGCGTATTCCATAAAACTGGGAAGGCATTGCCTTTATATCCTGTAAACACATGCAACCAAGCACACAACAAGATACAAACACGAGTAATATGAATAGTAAATAGAGTGAGTACAGTAAGTAAAAGGGGCCAGAATACAAGCCCAATTGGAATTATAAGAAACTGAAAGGTACAAGTAAACTGAAATAGCTCCTATGATCACTTTCCAAGGACCCTACCTGAAGGGTAGGTACAACTCTCGAATGGTCATCTCTACGGTACGCCTCCTCTAAGGTCCACCTCTGAGCTACCTCCAGTCATAGTACTCTCGTCCTCAGTCAGCACTGTCCGTCATCTGCACCAAACACAACAAGGTGCGACGATAGACCATGCAGGGGTGAGTATAACGATACTCAATAGGGACCCCGAGACCCTCAAGGTCTCACAAAAATCCACCAAGGATAAACCACAAAGCATGAAATTAACTGACAACCCTACTTAGGTATATTCCCATACATATACCAAAGTTATCCAGTATACCCATCTCAATCATGAGGAAACACAAGGTCCAACTCGAAAGACCAAAGCTCAACTGTTACACAAAGGAAGGAATACCATGAAGGTAAGTACCACAAAGGTACGCCACATAGAAGAATACCACCAAGGTATCACAATGAAGGAAATTACCACACATGTACAGACTCAGCTCACACTATGTATATCTTAGATACAGTAGTAGAGATGATTAGATTTAACTACTGAATCATCTTACTCTGTTAAGAGGCAGACCCATGAAGGATCCTAAATCATCATTATACCCACATAGGATCGTAGTACATCATCAGAACCATATAGGATCCTATTACATCATCAGTACATCGTCAGAGCCACACTGGATCCTAGTACATCATCAGTACGTTGTCAGACCCACACAGGATCCTAGTACATCGTCAGTACATCGTTAGACCCACACAGTATCCTAGTACATCTTCATTACATCGTTATACCCACACAGAATCCTAGTACATCGTCAGTACCTCTTCAGACCCACACATGATCCTAGTACATAGTCAGTACATCATTAGACCCACACATGATCCTAGTATATCACCAGTACGTCATCAGACCCACACATGATTATAGTACATTGTCATAGCCAGCTACAGGATTCCCGCACTAAGCTTTCTCATCTCCGAGAGGGTCTGCTCATCAAGCCATGGGTCGATAATCCAACTAAAATGAAGTCCCATGAAGAAGTATCCTAAAGGAAATCCACTTCATAGGGGTCTCAACCCAATAGACGGTGCATCAAACAGACGCCCGGTCTGTAAGTTATTAGCCTTTTAGTCCTAAGGACCCGGTTGGATTCGTGCTCGATCCAACCCAACCATTCCCCAACTTTATCCAAATCACCAGTGGGGTATAAAAAAGGGATTTTATCACTCCAAGGTTTCCAGTACTGCAGACGGTTCGTCAAACAGACACACAGTTCCAAATTTATGGCCAAAGGAGCAGAAATGGGTCGAAGTTGGTCCGGGTCCGGTCCGACCCGGCCTGGGCCGACCCAACCCAGTTCGGGAGACCCGGACCACTGGGTCTGGCTCGGCCCATGCCGGGCGGCCCAGCCTAGCGGCGGGGTGGTGCAGGGGCTGCAGGGCGGTGCAAGGGCTGCGGGGCAAAGTGAGGTCCTCAGGGCGAGCGCGGGGGCCGCGGGGCGGCGCGGTGGCCGTGGGGCGGCGCGGGGGACGCGGGGTGGCGCGAGGGCCTCGAGGCGGCGTGGGGACCACAGGGCGACGTGAGGGATAGGGTGTGGCAGGGGGCCGCGATGCGGCGGTCCGCTGCAGCTGGCCGGATGGCCAACCGTCCTCTCCGCGCGGCGCAGTGTTGCACCGCGCCTTCGCTGGTGGTCGGTTTGACCGACCGTCCTCCCTTCGTCTCCGTGACACAAGCCATAGTTCTCTTCCATTGGGTGGCGCAGTTGCACCAACGACTTCGTCGCGGCCGACCTTGGTGATGATCGCCATTCTCGTGCCCCACCAGTGTTGGTTGCTGTCCTCCTCCATCGCAAAGAATAGAACAATTAATCACAAGAATTTCGAAGAGGTCGGGCCATGTTTGTTTGGCCCACAATCTCCGCATTAGAGCTATAGCAAGAGGCTATAATTTATTCTTGATTTATGAAGAATTGTCAATAATGGGTAAGGGGAAAAAATTCAGACAACCACAGTACCTCGAAGTTTCGTTGATGTTGGTACGAGAAAGAATTCGAAGATGAAGACATTTGTCATACCTTCTACACGCCCCCGATCCTGGGCTCATTTGTCGGTTCATCGGATAATCACTGTTCAATGGAGGTTGTTCTTCGTTGGAGAGTAATTCTACAAGCTCTCCCCTTCTCCTTCACCAACGGAATCCTCTCAAAGGAAATAGGTGTCAATATAATTTAAATTGGATAGATTAATTATGTTGGCACATTGGCATAATTAATTGGCTCAATTGATTGACTCAATTAAATGAAAAGTGGTGGCATAATTAAAGTTGGAGGGAGTCCATGGGTTAACTCTTCATTAATGAGGGAGTTCAAGGGGTTTCTCCCATTAAGAGTGTTTGGGTGGTCCCCACCACTAGAAATTCAAAATGGGGGTTTTAGGCTCGGTGGTCCCCACCTCCATAACATACATGTGGGAGTTTTTTGTTCAGGTGGTCCCCACCTTTATAATATCCACATGGGAGGTTTCAACAAATAAAAAAGTTAAAATTTTTTATTTTATTTTATTTTTTCATGAAAAACACAAAAACTAACTTTCACCCGCGACCAGCTGCGGTCGAGGTGAAAGTCTCTTTAAGCGAATACCGACACTATAAGTTCAACGGTGTCCTCAGATTTCAATTCTGAGCACCAGGTTAAAAGATACAAAAACCCGCTCTCACGTTTACTGAACGTACCCAAAAAAAAGTTCATAAATTAATTCCGGGTACTCTAGGCCTCAGAATCATGCACTGTCAATTTTCACAGGCTCGTAAAATTCCCATATAATTAAAAACAATTACATAGAAATTCCAGGTTTTTACATATTTCGTCCAATAAACCTATAAGTTTTTATAATGGTCAATTTTTACACTTTTAGAACAAGTAATACTTTGGGGACACAAAATTATTTTTAAAAAATACCAAGTGTGTCCTTTCCCTCCCCAATAAAAGTCCACCACCTCTTCCCCTTATTCACACGTATCAAGAAAATTAAGTTCAGAAAATATCTGACCAATTCACTTCAAAAAATACCTCAATTAATCCTTTAATATTCCCTTTTGGAAGAAATCCAACCAAGGAATCCCTTTGATTCAAACTAAAAGGAGTTACTCAAAGGAGAGCTAACATCCTTCCTCAAGATCATTTCCTTTATTTTATTTCTCCACCACCTCAATTATTATTATTACATGATCATATAATAAAAAATATCCTAAATATACTGATATTTTGTTATGATAATGTTTCAACCTACACTTACACACACTTCCTTCTATTGGGTAACAAACTTACCGTTCCTGTGTATGATGAACTACCGCCTCACGAAATGAAGTTCCTTGTTTTTCCTTTACCACTTATCATGGTTGGACATTATGAAGAAAACTTTGTTTTTATATGATATATATGATATTTATTATATATTTATACTAATTTATATATTATATAAATCCTGTATTCGTGCTTTCCATTTTGTGTTAATATGATAATTTTTTTGGGGAAGTGTGGACTACTTCCCCATCAAAGCGATGTGATTCATTCAAACACTACATGAAATGTATTAAGTATGGATTTAGTAAAATTATATAATACATATGAAATAATAATGATACTTTAAATATTATATATATATATACACATTTATTTCATTTACTTTCTTTCTTTCAATATTAGAAAGAAGAATATAAATTGTGTTCATGCGTACGCACGACATACCATCTCTATGAACGATGTATTCCATTTCATATTTATATATTCTATAGATTATTATAAATAATCATATAATTATTATAAATTATATTTATATCATGTTTTATATTCTATAAATCATGATATAAGTATGAGGACAAAAAATATAACAAATTAAGTCACATGTGAAAAACAAAGTAGATATTACCCAAAGCGAAACCTTAACTTGGTATTATTAATAAGTGGGTAATGTAAAGTCATAATAAAAATAATTATGGTATTAAATATAATAATATGGTTATATAAAATATGTATAATAAACTTATATTTATTATACATGAGTTTTGTATGAGTGTGAAGAGATTCAAGACATAAGGTAAGAGAATTTCATCTCACTTTTTATTTTCGTGAGATTCATGCCTTATTCACCACTCATTTATTTTGTGTGGTGTGTATAATTACCATGGATGTATTTTATGATTATTATAATTAAATCTATGTCTATATACATATCTATTTTATGATATTACTTTCCTGGTGTTTGTGTTTCAAAAGTTACCAAATAGGTAAAGTAATTTTGTGTCAATTTTCGATCTTTGAGACACATACCATGTTATGCACCTATATTTTTCTATGAGATGTATATAATTACTTTGAAATGTTATATAATTAATATAATTCTTGTCATTTTATGTTAATATTCTTGTAATTTTATTTTTTTTCCATTGTGTTATGATTCAAAGTTACTGAATTGGTAACAGTTTATAACTACAATCTCATCGTTTATCAAGATTATATATAATTATGTTTCAATTGATTAAATATTTTGATCCATATATCAAGAAATATAATTATTTGTCTTAAAATCTGGATATTCATGTTATATCCAAGTAATGGTACCATTTTTACACTCTTTGGTACTTATAATAATTCAGAAAATGTTTTTAGGAAAATATGGTGATATATTTCCTTTCAGTTAGAAATCCATGTTCATTAAAAAATATGTTTTATAAAAGAGTTTCCAAAAATATTATACTATTCTACTATGTCATTTAAAGAAATTTTTTACCCATATTTTACCTTTTTAACAAAAATGTTTTTAGAAAGGAATCTTCTTGTTGTTTTCTAGTCGAGTCACTTTTTAAAAATTTTTATGGTGCAAAAGGAATGTTCAGTATGTATAGTTTTATCCTATGTAATCTCCATACTTCCCTTGAATCTTTATTTACAATATTATAAAGTTATTTTTTTTAAATTTTTTTCCTAATATTCTTAAAATTCATTATTTTTAAAGTGGTTTTCAATGAAAAAGTTTGTCAGTTTTTTTATGTTTAAAAAGTATTTTAAATTAATTTCAATACAACCTTTATAAGTTTTCAAATGGTTGTTTTCATAGAAAGGGATTTGAATGAATTCAAAGATTCATTTATAAGTTTTAAATTAATTTTAAAAGAAAAAGGATTTCTAAATGTGTCTAACCTTATTTTATATGTTTTCAAGGAAAAAGGTGTTCAAAATGATTTAAATATTTATTTTTAAGTTTTCAAACTATTTGATATGAAAATGGTTTTCAAAAGGTTTTATGTTTTAAATAGCCCTTATAAAATAATAGAGGATATTTTCCTCAAGAAATGTTTTAAAAATATATTTCAAAATTATTTTTCATCTATGATGACATCTGTTGATGTTAATATTTTCCTTCTTAGAAATTCTCCAAATGTTATATTCATATTCTTTCTTGAATGGATTATGTTTTGATAGAATTATTCTTATAAAAACCATTTATCTTCCACAAGTTATATGATTTTGAAACCCACTTTTTTCATGGGTTATTATTTTATGAAATGATTAGGAAACTAATATATTTTCTATAGGTTATGGTGTGATGAATTTTAATGATACCCATTTCATTTCATGGGTTATGATTTGATGTTTATAAAACCCATCTTTTTTACTG
Organism: Viscum album; assembly: GCA_963277665.1. Classification (NCBI taxonomy): domain Eukaryota; kingdom Viridiplantae; phylum Streptophyta; class Magnoliopsida; order Santalales; family Viscaceae; genus Viscum; species Viscum album. The sequence goes on along the minus strand of OY728120.1, from coordinate 1,376,776,891 downwards.
GCAATGATATGATGAATGTTTTTTCATCTTTATGCAGATTTATATATGATTTTGTTATGTGAAAATTGGGACCCATATCTCCCTCTAATTAATTGGGTAATGATAAATGTTTTATGAGCTCAAGAGGGTACACAGGAGGGAATCCCAAGCCTAAAACAAAAGGAAATCTTAAGCCTGAAACAAGAGTGTAGATAGGAGGGAATCCCAAGCCCAAAACAAGAGGGTGAAAAAGGGGGAATCCCAAGATCGATAAAAGAGTGTACACAAGAGGGAATACTATGCCTGAAGTAGGTCCATGAGTTATTTTACCATGGATAAAATGTTATGAAGGTGTTGGTAGCCATCCTTGACATGGGATTTTCTATGTTTATGTGTATTCGTTGAGTTTAATGTCTTATTCTATCATGGATCATGCTCTTGTATCCCTTATGATTAATCACTTATGGAATGATAAAATTTATGGAATGATTTTTTATGATATTTGATATGTTGGGTATAGTTATATAATTTTATTATCACGTTCTGATACCCTAATACTAATGTTTTTTCTTATATATCTCCTTTATTACCCTTATCGAGAATCTTAGCTCACCGCTTCTAATGTTTCCTTCCCCATGTTATGTAGATATATTTTATGTATAATGTGTTTAAGAAGGGTCATAGTCTTTGAGAACCAATTGAGAGATAATATAGCTCAATCATGTACGAGTGTTTATGTTTCCATGTTTCCAAAAGCACTAGACTAATATAGTCTTTGGGTATCTGTTTGTATAATGTTTTGATTATTCCACAAAAATGATGTAATTTCCATTTACATTAATACCATGTCTTTATAGATAGAATCATAGTTAAGGTTTAGTCATCCTTTGGATACTAGTATTAAAAAAATATTGTGATATACCTAGGTATACTTATACGGATATTTCTAGGGATGTATCTAAGGATAAGTTTAAGGATGAGGAAAAGTATAGAAAAATGTCATGGAATATTGGTAAAGGATAGAGCGAGTGGTTTCCTAGAAATAAATACCCATCTAGATAATACAAGTGGATGTGTCTCTAGAAAAAATGTACCTAGGAGTAACAAATTTGACAAGGTGCATCAAGCCTGACTTGATGGAACCTATTACATGACAAAGGGCCTTACTGCACACGTGGTTTGAAACTCTTTAGGGACATGCTATGGGAATTCACAAAATCTTCATGAACCATCATGAAGGATTTAAAATTAATTTGGATATGAATAACCAAGGATAAAACCAAGGTGTCATAGATTAAGGAAGGTTTTATAATTTATACATCCTATAAGTAGTTTTCAGGATTATGTGGTTCTCCACTATGATCATTGTTTATTACTATATGATTTTGTTTTAGTTAATGGTTATAACCCAAAATAACCATGATAATGGGAATGAAATAGAAAATGTGATGAATTTAATCCTAATAAACTAAATGTTCTGGGATATAGAATTAAAATAATTATTTCTATGCTCACACATATTTCTGAAGCTATGAATTATGGTGAACATCAAAATGGGAAAATGATGGAACAACGATATGTTGAGTCCTTTATGAGGAAACTGCCACATTATTTCACTTGTTCCGCTGAACCCTTAGTTGTTAAGCAGTGAATCAATACAAATGAAATGAAAATTTATATTCTCTAGTGTTCAGAGTAAGAAATATTCACTATAGATAGCTACTATTTGGAAGGTGATGTGTATTAATGGTGTATTCTTATTAAGAATACAAGGAAACAAGTTAAAATTGACTCCATATAATGGGATGAGTTCAATAACTTATTTTTCAATTAGTACTTTCCTAGTATTCTTCGTATGAAGATGAAAAAATAAATCTTAGAGATTAAGAATAAGGATGATGAATTAGTTTGTGCCTATGAAGCAAATTTTACAAGGCTTTCAAGGTACTATTTGGGCATTATCATCCAACCTGAAAGAAAAATTGATCAATTATTTACTGGCTAGAAACCTAGTCTTCGAAAGGAATTGGCTATAAGAGACTTTATAAGTTATGAAGAAGTTTTTATATATTCTATAAATGTGGAAATGTAAGTTGTAATTATGTACCAATCTCATGGTTTCAACTAGAAAAGGAAGATGGAATTCAAAGTAAAATCTAACAACCATGTAGAAAACAAAATAAACCTTCCATTATGTGAAAAGTGTGGGAAGAAACATAGAGGGAATTGTCTTAAGGATAATATTAAATGTTTTAAGTTTGAAAGGAAAGGTTATTGAGAGGATGAATGTACAAGTAATTGGTTGAAGTTATCTAATGATGAGAATAATGAGAAATCCCATAGAATTAACCTCCCGCACTTCAGTGTTTCAATTGGTTGAAGTTTTTCCATTATGATAACAAGTACCCAAATACAAGGGATAATTTGGATGATAACCCACAAAAAACTCTATGAAAAAATGGAAAATGGAAATCTTATTCAATCAAAATGGATGAAGTGAATCATAATAATTAAGGAACACTTATCCTCCCATCCTTAGTTTTAAATTTCATTTTTGATTTTGTATTATTAAGCCCATTGAAAATATTATTGTTCATACTTTAGTGAAGTTTCATCTATATTTCTCCCTATACATGGAATTTGGATTAATAAAATAACATTTTATATTCTATCGATACAAGTATGGACCCAAGATTCCATTGAAAATGTTTTGGTATAAGATAAGAGATTATTTAAGGAATAAAGGGTGAATTATATTTTGGAAGGGTAACAAGGTTAACCATTTTTGGAAACATTAAGTTAAACTTCAAATGATGTTTGTGAGATTAAAGTATTATCTCACCACATGAGAATTTATGTATATTTTAAAACCTATTATAACAACTTTATATTGATGATAACTAATGACAGATGGGATGGAATATCAGGGATACCTTGATCTGTTAGTTCTTCAGAAAAGAAAAATCTATCTTCCATTTTGGAGAAATATGTGAAGTGGATCGTATAAAAACAAAGGGTAAGGTTGTCCTAAAATCATATAAGAATATATTTTCATTAAAATTCTTCAACTTTAGGAAAAGTATCTAGAAATAAAATGTTGTCCTAATACCACAATTTTTGATAAACTAATGGCCATTTAAATCATTAAAAATTTTAAGAATTAGAGTCCCTAAACATTCCATTTATCATTAAATTGTCTGTGATTGATGAATGCAATCACTCCCTATAAATATTTATGTTTTTCTTCCATGTCAAATCTTCAATCCCAACTTACATTCTCCTACACAGAAATCTAGTTGTGAGTTTCTTTGGGTAATAGTTATGATTCCAACATTCTCTATTTACAGGAAGTTTTAATATTCATTCCTACATTGCGAGTTTCTTTTAAAGGAACTATCTAGTATTAAACCATTGATAACCCAAACAAATTCATAGGGTGAAATTAATTTTAAGGGGGTAGAATGTAATACCCTGAGACTTTGAGAATTGTTGTTTTTCAAATTAATTTAATCTTTTCAATATTTGGTATTTTATGAAACAATAAAAATATATATTTTATCTTAAATCACTAATCCAGAAATTCATTATACAATACACCATGGTAATATTTTTCTACGTGAAACATCGATCTCGCTTGTATTAGATGCAACACTAAGTTTATGTGAAACAACATTTTATTCTTATAATTATTTAAATGAGGTAATTATAACCTTTCCATTAAACATGGTAATATGAATGGTAATAACTAATTTTTAAATGACATTTTTGATATTTTCATATAAATAAAACATATTTATAATGAAATATATAATTTTTTGGTAAAGTATTTATATGTTAAAAAATACCATTTTATTAGAAGAACTACTTTTTATGCCCTTTTGTAAAAAATAATAAAATTAATTTTAGAAATTTTTTGAAATTTATTTTGATAAAATAAAATTCATTTTTTAATTCATAATTTCAAAATTATATTAGGTTGAATTTTTGTGATTTTTTTGGGATAATTCATTTTTGGATGAATAGCGAAACATACTGAATCTTAATTAAAAATTGAATTTTCATTTAATTTATTTATATAGTTAAATTATATTTTAAGTTGGTTTTAAAGTCATGTTATAAAAAATATAAATATATTAATCCAATTTATGTCATTATGATCTTTTTATATTTAATTTAGATATAAAATCATAATATACTTTTGAACATTCTCACTTTAAAAAAACCCGCTTCCTCTCCACATTTGCAGGATTAGAATTAAAATTAATTTTTTTGATTATGTGAATTGAATTTAGAAAAATGGAAATAAATGGTTATATTTATTATAATATTTATATTCTAATAATAATAACTTAAATTTTTACCAAAAATATCAGTGAAAGTGATTAAAATTAATTATAGTGATTGAGGTAAAATTAAGCTTAATAAGAGACTAAAACTTAATATTAAGGTTAAAAATGAATAATAAACTTTTCAAAAACCTATTTTATTGACATATTTAGGCCAATAAACCTCTAATGTTCCATAATTTTCCATTTTTTATACTTTGGGAACAAGTAATACCTGTGAAAACACAATTCTTTTAAACAAAATATCAAGTGTGTCATTTCCCTCCCCTATAAAAGGCCACCACCTCTTCCCCTTCTTAAAACATCTCAATCCAATTATATTCATACAATATCTACCTAATGAACTTTCAAACATCCCTAAATTCCTTCTTAAATCCCCCCTTTAGGAATAAATATAACCAAGGAAGCCCATTGGTTCAAACGAAAAGAAGTTACTCAAAGAAGACGTAACATCATTCCTCAAGCTGTTTTCATTTATTTTTTATCCACCACCTAGATTATTATTATTCTATTATAATATAATGAAAACATTATCCTAAATATACTAATAATTTATTATGATAAGGTTTTTACCTACACTTATACACACTTCTATCTAATGGGTAACTAACTTACAGTTGTTGTGTACGGAGAACTACCGCCTCACGAAACAAAGTCATTCATTTTTAATTTACCACCTCTCATGGTTAGAAATTATAATGTAAAATCCATTTTAATATAATATATATGATATTTATGATGTATTTATATTTTTTATTTATTATATAAATCCAACCTTCATGATTTATATTTTATATAAATATGATAATTTCATTTGGAGAAGTGTAGACTACCGCCCCCTCAAAGTGATGTGATTCTTTCACACACTACATTAAATGTATTAAGGATGAGTTTAGTAAACTTATATGATATATATATAATATAATTATTATAATATAAAGATATTATATAAATATATATATGCATATATGTAATTTACTTTCTTTCTTTCAATATTAGAAAGAAGAACCGAAACAACATTCATGTGTACGTACGACCTACCATCTCCATAAATAGTTTATTCCATTTAACATTTCTATATCCTATAGATTATTATAAATAAATATATTATGATTATAAATTATATTTATATCTTGTTTTATATTTTGGAAATCATGATATAAGTATGATAACAAAAAATATATCAAATTAAGACACACACGAAAAACAAAGCGCATATTACCTAAAGAAAAACCTTAACTTAGAATAATTAATAATAGGGTAATATAAAGTCATAATAAAAAAATATATGATATTAAATTTAAGAATATGGTTCTGTGAAATATGTTTAATAAAATTATATTTATTATACCTAAGGTCTGTATGAGTGCGAAGAGAGTCAATACATAAGGTTAGGGAATTTCATCACACTTTTTATTTTCATGAGATTCATGTCTTATTCACCACTCATTTTTTTATCTGGTGTGTATAATGCCCACATATTTATTCTGTTTTTATTATAGTTAAATTTATGGTTATTTATATATCCATTTTATGATCTTCCTTTCATAGTGTTTATGTTTCAAATGTTACCAAATCGATAAAGTAATTTTGTCCCGATTTACCTTCTTTAAGGCACATTCCATGATATTCACAAATATTTTTCTATGAGGTGTACATATTGAATTTGATATGTTATATCATGATTATAATTATTTTAATGATATGTTAAGATTCACTTAATATTATTTTTTTCCATTGTGTCATGATTCAAAGTTACCAAATTGGTAATTGTTTATAGCTACAATCTCAGTGTTTATCGATATTGTTTATGATAATGTTTCCATTGATGAAATATTATGATCCATATATCAATAAATATCATGCATTTTCTTAAAATCTAGTTATTTATGTTATATCCAAGTAACAGTACCATTTTATAACTCTTTGTTATTTAATATAATTTAGAAAACGTTTTAATGAAAATGTGGCTATATATTTCCTTTCAGTCAGAAATTTGTGTTCTTTAAAAACCATGTTTTGAGTTTCAAAAAATATTATACTATTATTCAATGATATTGAAAAGAAAATTTTACCCATATTTTAACTTTTTAATGAAAAGGTTTTAAAATAGGAGTCTTCCTATCATTTTTTTATCAAGGCACTTTTTAAAACTATTTTTGGTACAAAATGAATGTTTGGAATGTACGAATTTACCCGTTGTCATGACCGTTATTCCCTTGAAGATTCCTTTACAATATTATGAAGTTATTTTTTTAAAAATAAAATGTTTTCCTAATATTCTAGAAATTTTTTGGTTTTAAATTTGTTTTTAATTAAAAAATTTTTCAAATTTTTTTTATGTCTAAAAACGTATTTTAAATGATTTTAAAAACCTCCTTTATAAGTTTTCAAAAGGTTGTTTTCAAAGAAAAGGATTTCAATGATTTCGATGATTTTGTTATAAATTTTAAAATTAATTTCAAATATAAATATTTTAAAAATATTTTCAATTTTATTTTTTAAGTTTTCATAGAAATTTTTTTAAAATTATTTCAAGATTTCTTTCTATGTTTTCATGAATTTTATATAAAAATAGTTTTCAAAAGGTTCTATGTGTTAGAGAGCCTGTTTCAAAGAAGAAAGGATATTTTCTTCAAGAAATGATTTTAAAATATATTTCTAAATTAGTTTCCATCTATGATAACATCCATTGATGTTACTGGTGACCTTCTAGGAAATGATCCAAAGGTTCCAATCTTATTCTTTCTCGAATGGTTTATGTTTTGATGGAATGATGATTATGAAACCCATTTCTCTTCCACTTGTTTATATTCTTTTGAAACCCACTTCTTTTAATGGGATATTATTTAATGAAATTATTAAGAAAACCTATCTGTTTTATTTAGGTTATGATGTGATGAAATTTTAATGATAACAATTTCATTTCATGGGTTATGATTTGATGTTTATAAAACCCATCATTTTTTAATGAGTCATGATATGATGAATGTTTTGTTATCTTGAGGCACATGTATGTATGATTTTATTATGCGATGGGAGGAAACTATATATCCCTAAAATGCACTGGGTAATGATAAATGCTTTATGATCTCAAGAGGTTACATAGGATGGAATCCCATGCCTAGAACAAGAGGGCATATTAAGACCGAAACAAGAGGGTACATGGAAGGGAATCCCAAGCCCGAAAAAAGAGGGAATCTTAAGCCTAAAACAAGAGGGTACATAAGAGGGAATACTAATCCAAAAACTAGAAAGGGTAAACAAGTGATCATCCCAAGACTAAAACAAGAGGGTACACTGGAGGTAATCCCAAGCCTGAAGAAGGTACATGAGCTATTATCCCAAGACTAATAAGTTATGAAGGTATTAGTTGGTATACTTGACATAAGATTTTCTATATTTATGTGTATGACTTGAGTTCCATGTCTTAATCCTTCATAGATCATGATCCTGTATCCCTTATGATTCATTAATTATTAATTAATAATATTTATGCCATGATTCATGTTTATGATCTTTGATATACAGGGTATGATCATCTAATGTTATGATTACATTCTCGTAGCCTTATGATCATGTTTATTCTTACATATATCCCTTGTTTACCGTTACTGAGAATTTGAGATCACCCATTTTTATGTTTCCTTCCCCAGGTTATGATTATATATTTTATGTATGATATACCTAAGAAGGGAACTTGTCTTGGAGAAGTTAGTGGGTGATAATGAAGCTCACTCATTTACCGGTGTTTATGTTTCCATGTTTCCAAATGCACTAGACTGATACAGTAGTTGGATTCCTATTGGTATAAAGTTTTAAGTATTACTCAAAAATGATGTATTTTCCATGAACATTAATACCATGTCATTACAGTGTCAAGTAAGTATTAAAAAAGTATAATAATGATCAAATGAACCTATAAACATGAAAATAAATATAAATAAAAATATTTGAAATAACTATAAGATTAAGAAAATGATTAATTACAAAAACTAGTATCACTTGAATAAACACAATTTTTTACAAGATTAATTTGTTAAAGGACACTCATAAACATTTGAAGGATAACACAATTAAGAATGAAAAATTAAGAAACAACTAGAACAAGATGAATAATGTGAAATGAAAAAAATACAAGGAAAACTAAATCATGAAAACATATTAATTGATCAAAATATAGAGTAATTAAAAAAAGTTTTTAATATAATTTTTTATGATTATAAGAAGTTCAATTTAAACATGTCTTCCAAGTAATGCATAAATATTAATAAATTTATTTAAAATTTAGAGATCATTAAATACAATCTATAATTTATTTTGAAAACATTAAATAGGAGTTAAATAAGTTCAAATTTTTACAAAAAAGGTAGGTGAATTATTTGTTTGATAGGTTGTTTTTTTATGATTTGGATTTTTGACTTCTAAGGGAGATTTTTTTTCTTAAATTATGTAAAATAACTATGTAATTATTAATTATACTCAACAAGGTGATTTAAATAACAAGGACAATGTTTTATGTTATCAAATATCACTATAATAGATTATCCTTTTGTTAGTTCTAAAAAAGGCTCTTCCTAGCACTAAAAAAGATCTAATAAAGTTGATGCTAAGAAAGAGGGGGTCATTTATTAGTGAATGTTATCACTTCTTATAACTGAGAAAGGTATCATCACCTGAATGAAACCACTATTTAGTGTTTAGGTAACACAAAATAATGAATATAGAATAATAATAAATATGATTATTGTCAAATTTGACATAATTCAAAAAATAAAAAATATCATTGTTTTCAAAACATATTTGTACATTCAGAATTGTTACAAAATTAATTAATAAAACATTTATAAAAAAATAAATTACAAATTTTGGATCATTGAAGAAACAAACCTTTGACATCTAATCAATGTAAGACTAGTAATTATAATTGAAGTGAATAATTTATGAGTAATAATTGGAAAATTGGATTTTTTGATAACACTTAACAAATTTAAAATTAATTAGGAATGAAAAAAATAAATTAAGGTTATTTTGATGATTCAATTAATAATAATGATATATGGTTTGTTAATATGTGTAAAAAATTCATCAATGATCATTTTCACAGAGTTTCATGAAATTCCGACCTGTTTTCTTTAAATTGATCTTGTGACCCACATTCTAAACTAAAATGTAACTTTTAAATTGAAAATACATGTATTCAGACATTATAACCACATTTAGAGTCATAATTACATGAGGTTCAATCTTACATGAGCTAAATTCATAATTTTTCATTTTCCCAGAGTTTCATGACATTTTGTGTAGGTTTTCTCATAATTGATCATGTAATATATGTTTTTAACTAAATTATCACTTTTAAATTGAAAACATATGTTTTTATTCATTTAAAATACACCCGGAGTTATAATGAAATTTAGTTTATTCTTATATTCCATGAATGCACCAATGGTAATTTTCTTAGAGTTTCTTGAAAATATAAGCCCAGTTTCTTTGAATTCATCATTTAGTGTGAAATTTGAATTAAATTGTCACTTTTAAATTGAAAACACATGTTCTTATTAATTATGACCACACTATTAGTTATAATGAAATTTGATTCATTAAAACTTGTTACAAATTCATCAATGTTAATCATATTTTATATTCATTAAATTCTGAGCATGTTTTCTCAGAATTGAACCTGTGATGCACATTCTAAATAAAAACATCACTTCTAAAATGAAAACACTTTTTTGGTCAGTTTGATCAAATCGCGAGTCATAATGATGTTCAATATTTCATGGAATTATTTTATACATGAAAAAATGAACCAACACTTATTTTTCTAGTGTTTTATGATGAGTAGAGAATGTTTTCTCAGAACTGAATATGTAATTCATGTTTTGAACTAAAATATAACTTTTAAAATTAGGGCATAAATTTATAATCATTATAAACATAACACAAGTTATAATTATGTGTTTATTAATAATATATATTAAAAATTAATTATATAATGATAACATTGAGTTTCATTAAATGCTAAGTGATTTTTTCCATTTTTGAGTATGAGACATGCATTTTGTACCTTATAAATGATTAAAATGAATAAAATAAATTTAATATAATTTCAACCAAAACACACATAATAATGATTTTTATTTAATTAATATATTCCATAAATGTTTTCACAATTATTTTCATATAGTTTCATGAAAATATAATCATTTTTTCTTGGAATTGAGTACATGCCACATGTTTTAAACTAAAAAATCTATTTTAAATTGAAAGAATGAATTCACATTCATTAAAAATACATAGTGAGTTGGAATGTTGTAGATTTTGTTCCTATATTTCCTAAATTCATTAATGGTTAGTTTCCAAGAGTTTCATGACATTTTGATCATGCTTACTTGGAATTGATAAAATGGTCTATGTTTTGATCTAAAATACCACTTTAAAATTAAAAACATGTGTTTTCAATAATTATTTCCACAAAGTGATTTATAATTAAGTGAATTTTATTCCTAAATGTTTTAAATGCACCAACGGTCATTTAAAAATAGTTTCATGAAAATTCAAGCATGTTTTCTCTGAATTGAGCACTTGACATATATTTTGAATTAAAATGTCACTTTTAAATTGAAAACATTTCTTATATTTCATTGTGACTATACCTCAAGTAAAAATAATGTGCAGTTAATTTCTATATTCCAAAAATGAATATGTTTTTATTTTCCTAGAGTTTCATAAAATTACAAGCATGGTTTTTCTAAATTGAGAACATGACACATGTTTTAAACTGCAATTTCAATTTTAAACTGAAAACACACTTTTTTTAATCATATGAACCATATAATGAATAAAAATGATTGACATTTTATCCATACAAGAAAAAATTCATAAAATTTAATTTTTATAATTTTTCATGACATTCTAAGCATGTTTTCTCAGAATTGATCATGTGACACATATTTTGAACTAAAATGCCACTTTTAAATTCAAATCAAACATTTCCATTTATTTTAAATACACCATGTGGCGGAATGAGTTGTTGTATATTTTTACATGTTACTAATGAATTAGAGAATATTTATGTATAGTTTACTTACAATTCAAGTGTGTTTTCTTATTTTTGAGTACATTATAGGAATTTTGTTCCTTGTATATTAATAAAATGAAAAAATAAATTTAAAGGAAATATGAATATATGATAAGTAAAAATGACATGAGATTCAATTATATATACCAAAAATATGAGAATAATAATTTCCTAGAGTTTCATGATAATATGAGAAAGTTTTCTTGGATCTAAGCATGTGAAACTTGTTTTAAACTAAAATGTCACTTTAAAATTGAAAACACATGTTATCATTCATTTGAACCACACTATGAGTTTGAATGATGTGTAGTTCATTCATACATGCCAAAAATTCATATATAGTCATTTGACTAGAGTTTCATGACATTTTTTGAAGTATTTATTGAAATTTATAATGTGATGCACTTTTTTAACTAAAACCTCACTTTTAAATTGAAAACATGTTTTATTTCAATCATAGAGTGATTCAAAATGATGTGTGGTTCATTGATATATGCCAAAAATCCCTTGTTTTTTATTTTTCTAGAGTTAATGACATTCCAATCATGGTAGACATAATTTAGCACATCACACGTGTTTGTTAATGTTAATTCTATACTCAATTATAACACACATTTTTAGATAGACATATTAAATAAGTTAGAGATAAATAAATTTTTAATAATCATATAAATATCATGACATAACAAAAACTTGACCATTAAATTTATCATTTATTTATTTTATCATATGAATTTAACCAATCTTCACAATCAATATAATATAGAAAAAATATTTATAATGGTTAATACATATGTGAACTGAAATTGTATGTATTTAAAAGTAAACACATATAATAGATTCCATTAATGATATTTGAGTTAATTATATGGGCTATGATATATTTCATAAATTTACAAATTTAGTAATCACAATCATTACTTTTTATCTATTTTTGGCACTACCAGAACATTAAAAATTGTAAGATATTTTTTATGACAAATATTTAAATAATGAATTGTTATTATATATACCAAACTAAATTTCCATCTATAGTAGTCTATTACATTATTCTTGGTTTTAATTTTCCTTAAACTCCTTACCACTTGATACATTAACACCACACTCTCAATGAAAACATGAATGATAAGACATATTATATATTATATAATTTAAAGTCTATAAAATATTGATATTGTAATTTCAATTAGTTAAAAAGATTAATCACATGTGATTGATTTATTGGATATCCATGTAGTTGATCCAAAAAGTATATAATTGGATTAATTATATTTATCAATGTTTTCATATAGCACAACATTATTTTTTAACACTAATGAGTACTATATACTAATAATGAAATATTGTCATAATATTAACTAGTGTATATACTTTTACCCTTTTGTGGTAAGTATTATGAATAATGTATTTTCAAGATATAATATATAAATACATATTTCATGTGATTAAATAACCCATGTTGTATTAAATGATTAAGGTATATCATAAATCATTGAATGATATTTCATTTAATTTTTATATCTCATCATATTATTTGATGAATGAATTTCATAAGGAATGGTTATGCCTGCAATGGCCCCAAGAATGGTGTAGGTTCACCGAGTGTGGGGTGGGGGGGGGGGGGTGAATTAGTTAATAGTATTCCATTTATCCTTTTATTATTTTTTATGAAATAAACCTCTATTACTTATTGGAATGAGAAATATCACTACTTAACTCAGAAAGATTGAGGAAAGAGAAGAAGGACAAACAATATAAAAGGTTCAAAACTCAAAACAATAATATAATCCTTTTATTGATCTAATATCACATTATATCATACAATCCAATAGATTCACCATTATGGATCCAAAATACCAATTTATATCTTTAACTCATAATATAATAATATAAGTAGTGTTGTCTCTTGAAAAGTTTCACTATTGTCATATATTTCTCTCAGGTAAGGATTATCCTTCTCATTTGAGTTCATTGTCTCCAAATAATAATATATTTCCCCCATAATTATTTACAAGGTATATTATGTGTGACTTACTTATTTCTCAATAAACTTCACCAGATTGATGATCACACTCACATAAAAAATTATGCACTCTTTTTCTCATTTTTATTATAGTTACACTACTTCATGTTTTCTTCTTATTCTTCATTTTCTATGTTCTTATCTCTTACTATTCTCACTACAAAACACAATCTTCTCATTTTATTTATATTGATTAATAATCTTAAATATTTTATTTTAAACCCTTATATTATACACAAAACACATATTCTTATTTTTTTATACACAACAACAACCTATTCATAATGTTTAGATTTTATTTTCAAATTAAAATTCAAACTATCAAATTATTTCAACTACAATTAACTTATTTTAAAATGTCACCACTTAATATTTAGCTCTTTTAAATGTACAACCTAATAGGGTGAAACTCAGGTTCTTCTAATATATTATTCTTTTTTTATTTTTAAAATATTCTTTATAGTGCAATAAATATATTCTACTTCTCTAGATCTACATGAACACAATTTTATACCATTAAATGAAACATGATACATTTAATCACCTCAAAATATTATAGTTAATAATTATCATATATTCTCATCATGATGTGAATTAATTTAACAAACCTCTATTCATTCTCTTCCACAACATATCCATCTTAAAATAACATGACTAATATTTTCTAACAAATTTTATCACCAATTTTCATTGTGAATTTTAATCCTTAAAATAAAATCTTCAAAATTATCATTTTAAATAACCATAAATATCATTGATCAGGGCATATTATTTAATATGACATGGAGATACCATACCTTATGACTTCCCTATAATCTATAATCAATCTTCAAAAAATCCCTAGTAACTTTCCAAAATATCATATTTTGATCAAATTTTGTGACCCATATGTAACAATCTATACCTTAGATATTACTCTTATATATGATTTGATAACTTCATTTGACTCTTATGTATTAGAGAAATGACACCAACATATTTAATTTATACATAAGATTACCTTTACAAGTTTGAAAAATAACCCTTATGTATTATTGAAATGCCCTTATGTATATAGTGAAAGTCTTTTCCATTTGACAATTTTCCAGTATTTTCCTAGGGTAAACTTTAGGTATTGAGTGAAATTACACTTACATATTTAGGGACTCTGAAAAACGTTAACTCAATACTCAGAGTTACCTTTATGTATATAGGGATGTTTTTATTTTTTTTCTATATTCTTTATTGAATTTATCTTACATATATATAAAAACTACTATTAAGTATTGAGGAGTAAACCCAATTTATGACTCAATTTTTATCAACTAAAAAAATCTTCAAGATAACTCTAAAAATCTCTAATCATCTTCCAAAAACCTAAAAATTCTCCAAATTAACTTCATCTCAAATGAAACACCATGTGAAAATTTAGTCTGAACATGATTTATATATTAGAAACAAAAATTAAACACAATAACCATTGACACTTATTTTCTTCACCAATTGTTCTCCCATAGAAAAATAAAAAAATCCATGGTATTATTTTTATTTAACTAAAAATATTAATAGTTTATTCTTATTATAGTGAACTTTATTCATTCAGTGACATTATTCTTACGTATTTTTGTGACTTTTCAAAAGTTCAACTATCTTCTCAGAGTTAACTTTATGTATAATGGGAAGGTTTTTTCCTTTTACATTTTTATATCTTCTATATAGATTAAATATTATTTATAAAGTAAAACTAATCTGATATATTAATGAATTATCCAAATTTCATACTCAATTATTCTTAACACAAAACACTTCCAAAAAATTCCAAACTCCTCAAATATTCTTCCAAACACCATAAAAAAATACAATACCATTGAATAAAATTAACCTAAAATGAAACACCATGTAAAACCTAAATGTGAAAATTATATCTATGATGAAAAAAATACAACACAAGAAACATATCACCTTATTATCTTCACCAAATTTTCTTCCCTATCAAAACACAAAAATTCCATGGGATTATTATTCTTAAAATCTTGATCTCAACATATTATTCATACATAATCTCAAAAATTTCCCCCTTTGGAACTATTTAAAACCATAAAAATTAAAAATTAATAATCATTGAATCATTATAATAATACTTGAGTGAACTCAGTGTATGAAACAAAAATATTAAAAAATAATACCATGTTGTTTATCATAGTGAATTACATCCACTTCTTAAACACTTATACCACTTAAATTTATATTTACACATCAAAAAATTTCCATTTAACCTATGAATAATAATTTCATACAAAAATGATTACAAAAAATAATATAATAGTTCACAATACACACAACCTCATACTGAATTCACAGTTGACCCCTTTTTAAAAAATCTCTCAAAATACATCCTACTCTAAATAAGATATATCTCCCCCATTAGGTTAAAAAAATCTTTTAATAACGCCCCATTATTTTCCTCTCCATTAATATATGAAATAAAGGATTAACTATAAAGATATTTATGTTTTATTTCCAATACTTTAACAATAATAATAAAAAGAACAAGTGATATAGGGAAAATTTTTATCATAAATTAGACTTTGTTGAATGACAGTTGGGGTTTCTTATTCATTATCCACATATTAGTTTTTAATTCCCACTTTAAATAAAAACCACCTTGATAAACCATATGATTATTTAATTCCCATTTTATATTGAAATTAATCTTTTTCTTCTTTACTTAATCACTATGACATTATAGGGACTCTTTCCTCTTGTTTCCCTTAACTTAATCTTCTTTTTCAGAACATTGATATTATTGTTATTAAATAGTATCAATTTATTAAACCTTATTTTTATGATATATTATACTTAACATCACTCTTGTATCATTATTTTTTATTGTAAAAGTTTTACCACCCTCTTTGGAGTCAATAATCTCTAATGTCTTCTCAATTACTTTCATATTATTTTTATGAGGCACAATCTTCTTCGCTATTTCAACAAACCAAAATAGGTTATATATTTTTCATTATCCTCTCATAAAAATATATAAATATTTCAAATTTACCATAAAACATTCATTCTTATTAAATTCCACTCCATTACATTCATCACATAGTTGAGACATTGTTAGAAAATTGTGTTTCAACCCATAAACGAACAATGTTCTCTTCAATTCCATATTGTATTCTCTAATGTTTTTTTTAAAACAAATCCTTTAAATTAAAGTG
Source organism: Viscum album (assembly GCA_963277665.1). Taxonomy (NCBI): domain Eukaryota; kingdom Viridiplantae; phylum Streptophyta; class Magnoliopsida; order Santalales; family Viscaceae; genus Viscum; species Viscum album. Next base: position 1,376,760,259 of record OY728120.1, on the reverse strand, counting down.
AAATACTATTTTTAAAGGTCATAAATCCTTTATTTCACTTATTAACATCCTTAAATAGCTTCAAATACCCTTTACTTTGAGACGATAATCCACTGTCCAAGATCTATGGATGTTTCCTTTGTGATGCTTTGTGTGAAACTTCAAAAATCAATGCCTAATATATTTATTTCTATTTTTCATCTAATACTATTAAGTATTAAAATTAAAAATCTATTTTTCAGGAATAATGGTAATATAATATTTTAAAAATTACCCCATCTAGTCACATATTCCAAAAACCTCTTCTAATGGTTGGAATAAGTTCCCAACATTAAGTCCAATATTTTCAGTTTGATTATAAAATTTTATCCTTTGAGTGGGTTTCCTCTCCACAAAACTTTGTATCCTATAATTTTTGTTCTTATATTAATATTGCAAATTTAACCAACATATACTTTCCAGCTTCCCAAGTCCTCTATAGTTCCAATAGTATCCAAAAAATGCATACTTACCTATATAAATAGCTTATTATATAGATGTAGAAACTTTATATTGTTTATACCTTTGGTTATTAATTTTGGTTCCATTTTTTAAACCAAAATTATGATAGGACACCAAATTTTTTCTTATAACTCTATAAATATTTATATACCTTTTAAAATAATCATTTGTATCATTTTTCTCTTTCAAATTAGTGAACCTATAATTTTTAGATTTATGAGAATCATTTTCCCCTAAACATGACCTTCTTAACCTCTGAATTTTAATCAGACATTAAACTAATACTTACAAGATCTATATAAATAATTTAATGTAATTTTTTTTGGAATACTTGAATATTATCATTTTGTGATACTTCAACTACTTCCACAACATTCTTATTCCATCTTTTAACAACTTCTTGAATAAAATTATTAAATATGAATTTGTTCTTGTCCAATTACTTTTCTTCATAAATCAATTTATATTGGAAAATATGAAGATCTTTATCCTTTTATTGAACCTTAATTTACATTTAAAAATTAACATTATTTTCTGCATCAAGAAGCTTATTCAATTGGTCAATATCATTTGTCAATATTGACTCTTTTTCAGCATGATTGTTATTATTACTAATAGATAATTGAAAATCACTATTCAAACTCTTGTTCTTCTTTTCCAATTGATAAATCTTAAAGAGACACTATTTGAGTTCCTATTTTAACATGAAACATTTTTTGTCTCTTACTCACTTTCATCATTGTTACTCTCATCACTTTTGAATTCTTCTTTATTCAGCTCTGTAGTTAGAAAACATTCACTAATTACTATAAATCATTTTAATTATTTATCATCCCCAAAAATTTCATTATCTTAAAACATTTAGAATAAATTATTTTTCTTAAAATTAAAGAAATTAATAAATTTCCCCTTTTGAATAATGTTTTTATGCTTTCTTATCCAAGGAACTTCTTGGATTCTTAACCTCATTATAACTCACCATATCTTCTTACATATTTGGAAAATTTCTAGAAAAATGTCTAATACCCCCAAAATTGAAACACTTAATAGGTAAATTACCAAAAAATTTAACTCTTACTCTTCATACACTTCTTGATATGAGTGACATGAACTTATTAAACTTCACATCAATATCTTTATCTAAATATGAACATCCAACTTTAACATTATCTTATTCATTAATATTCTTTTATTTCATTAAAATTTTCAAAGAAATTCAGCTATTATACTTATTCTTATTCTTTAATGAAATTATATTATACATTTTTTAGTAAATAATATTACTTTTCATATCATCCAATGTAATGTACATAGATCACAATCATTGAGTACTTAAAACTTTTCATCAAATATTTTTAGCAAGATATGTAGTATCATAAAAAACTATAACATCTTCCAATTTCTCATTAAGACCACATATGGAACTCAAAATATAATTTACTCTAGTGAATATGTAATTAAATGTTTCATTTTAATTTATCTTGAGATCTTAATATCTAAATCTTTATACTTTTAGATTACATTACTTCACTTTTACAGTACCTTCATCGATGTTTATCCAATTTATCCCAAATCCATCTTGATAACATGATTCCTTTAAACCTGAGAAATTAATTATTTGAAAGTGATTAAATAATGGAATTTGGGGAATGAAAAGCATTATATAAATTCTTTCTATCTAATTCCATTATCACAACACCTTCAGTATGAGAAAAAAACCATTGGTGGAAGGTTCCAAGATATAAAAACTAATAGATAAAAGATATGAAGGTATCTAATCCTTTTATATATAATAATTCTTCCCATAAAAAGTGGTAATACTCATGTTGTTCACTGAATTATTATTTTACATGTTTATAATAAAAACCCAAATACCAAATCTTCAACCATAAAGGAAGAATATCTTGATTATAAAAAGAGAGAGAAACCCAAATAAAAATTGAGTTTTAAAACCATCACCACATCTAACATAAAACTTTTTAATATTTAAAGGAAACATAAAATATTAGGGGTAATATACAAATATCATCATCTATTTTCTGACTACACTTCTTTTGATGTCACTTCACCGGATGACACACATAGTAGAAAAAAACTAGATCTTCTAAACAAAATCCCCTGATTGAGTGTGGTTAATGATTATATTCCACACACTTTATTCACCTAACAAAGTAAAATAGATAAAAAAATAATGAAAATTAAAAAACTCAAAATTATATAAGAGGAAAAGAAATAATAGGTTGAACACCAAAATTTACATGGTTTTAACTATCCATCCTATATCTTTGGGAGAGACACTGCTGCTTTTATTATAACCAAATGTTGTAAGGATTTACACTTTAATTTATATTAAGAGTCAATAAAGATTAATTATAGTGATTATAAATATATAATTTTTTAATCTCTTTACTTTGTTAGATCGAAATGAAAATATGTCCCCCACAATTTATATAAGTTTCTTATGAGTCATCCAAGTCTCACAGACCTCCTATATTTTTGGAGGTCAATCCATTTCGACTATTGTGTGATGATATCCAATAGACTTCTAAAACATGATATATTATCCTAGTGAAATTTCCTTGATATACCATTATAGTAAATATTTTTCACCTTTCATCCAGACCATCATCTGTATACACTTACATTGAACAATTTCATTATTCGATCCTTTTTTCATTTATTGAATAGTTCAATTTTACTTCTTGAGTCTCATAGAAGACTCCATCATTTAGATATTCTATTTTCCACTCACCTATATCTAGTGAAAATAAATATCTTCAAATCCTAATAATCTCCCACTTGAATAACACTTTATGAAACCTACCATAACTCTTTATCACTTTATAAAAACACAAACTCCCTCCTCTTTCCATAGAAAGAAGTGTTCTCCATTATCTATCCATTCAACCAATTCTGACTATTGTATAATGTTTCCTCATATTATAATTGATAAAAACCTTAATGAACATGTATTTTTGATTTTTTATTCAACCTATTTACAGTAGCTCCATCTATATATCCTCTAAAAAATTCTAGATAAAGTTTCACTTTAGGTTAATAAGCTTCTCTGTTCATTGAAAAATAGATTCAAAGACAAGTGAATCACATTACAATTATCATAGAGTAAAACTAAACCTACTTGAATATGTATGATATCCTTAAAAAACTACATCAACCATACCAAATCAGTCTATTTTTTTTATTTCAATAACATACTCTACTTCCATTGTACTCAGAGTAATAATCTGTTATAGCCATGATATCCAACTGACCATAATCCATCTATAGGTAAACAAAAATAACATTTTGGTATTATAGGTGTCCAAATAACCAATGAATTCCACATAATCATATCCAAATAATGAATTATATGTTTCAAAGCACAAGATTTTATATTCCATTCCTTTTTGGTTCTAGATGATTCATTTAACAACCTCCTAGTGTTTCTTTCTTAGAAACAACATGAATCATATTAAAAATACCACTAAAAATACAATGCACGATCATGTAAAAAATAAACACATACATCATACGTCCTATAATTGATTCAAACCAAAACTTTTCCATGTACGAGAATTAATCTTCTATCTCAGGTGACTTCTCCATAGAAAATTTGATGTGTTTAACCAAAGGAGTAGAAATTAGTTTACATACATCCATTCTACACCATTTAATATCCTTTATTATGTAGACCCACTGAGATATACCCAATGTCCCATATTTCTTATCTCTCTTGATCTTTATTAATAATATATTTTTTAACCAGTCCTAGATCCTTCACCTTGAACCTTATAAACAAGTCATTCTTTATATTCTGAATACTTTTAGAATTTAGTTCAATAAGAAATATATCATCCACATATAGTAGAAGTATAATGTAATTCGCATCAACTCATTCCTTCTGGTAGTAAAAATTGTTTATTTTTCCCCATATGGATCCTTATTCTACCATAAACACATAAAATTTATAATTATATTATCTTGATGCTTGGTTCAATCCATAAATACTTTTATTCACCTTATAAACCAATGTATTGTTCATATCATTTCTAAAAACCATTGTCTTATTCATGTAAATCACTTCCACTAAATCACTATGAAGAAATTATGTATTTATATACATATATTTTAAGTATACATTACCTACTATTACAATGCTTAACATCGCCTTGATTGTTTCATGCCAGACTACCAATGACAGTATCACTAAGAAATAAACTCATTCCTTTCCTTTAAATCCCTTCACTACCACCCAAACCTTAGACCAATTATTTCCATTATCCTATTCTTTCATCCTGAAGACACAATTATTTTGAATTAATCTTTTCCTTATGGTAACTCATTGAAATATCATGTTCTGTTGGACTTAAATGAAGACATATCTTCATCCATAGATTAATTCCATTGATTAGAGTCCCTGAGTGTGGACACCTTGTTTGAGAACTTTTTCTCTAAACTATCCTTTAAATGAATAGAGTTTATGTTAGCTCTAAAACTTTGATGTATATTTATAAAAATCATTTATATCCTAAAATAAATATTTTTATATTATTTATCATACTTTTCACTATCCGATTATCTTCATGACAAAACCTCAACTTCTGGTGCTCCCACTCGATCTTTAGTAGCCCTTGGATAGATACATCTTATATATAATTTATTTTCATCTCCATATCCCATAAAGAATAATGACCTAGATTTTACCTCTAGTTTTTTCCTATAAAAGAATTAATTTGGTCATAAACTAGACTATTGAAAATTTTGAGATGATTGACATCCTGAAATTTACCTAACCATATCTCCTCCAAAAGTTCTTTCCCATCATTCTGTTGTACTTATGTTTACAATATATGTTGTTTCTCAAACTAATTCTTCCCAAATTCACTTAATGATTCTATAGTTCAACTACATTCTTTAAACCTTTTTAATCAATATATAATTCATCCTTTTAGGTACTCTATTTTTATATGGTGTTCTAGGCACTATATTTTCCAACATAATCCCATTATTCTGACAGATGTTCATTATGTCGTTTCTATTTTATTAAACACCATCATAAGACCTTATAAATTTTAGATTCTCACCAGATTCTATCTCCAAATTGGATTTAAATTTAATAAATGTGTAAAAAACATCATCCTTTTAATTCAGAAAGTATACCCATACTTTTCTTATATCATTATCAATAAATGTCATAATGTAAATTTAACCACCATGAGATAGGAAGGGGGAAGTACCAAAAAATATTGGTGAAATAAATTCAACTTATTAGCTATTATATTCCATTCATTCAAGTTGAATGATAACCTTTAATTTTTCCCTAGGACAAAAATTTCATTCCATCCAACATCCGTATAATTTCAGTATTCCTTTACCCATTAGAACATTCATATTATTCTCATTGAGATGTCTAAGTTAATAGTTCCATAAATTCAGACTATCATATGTTAATACATTAGAAAATATCTCCCCAAATGATCATATAATCAGATATAGGGTCACATACATAACTCATCATGCAACCACCATGGAACCTTAGGTAACATTCCATGATTTTTTGGGTGAAGCTAGTCTCATGGACTACCACATCAAGTTGACCTTGGAAGATTAAGTTCTCTCACAACACTCATATATTTCTAACTAATTTTAACTTCAACACACTCCCATTATTAATATGAACATTAACATCTCATTTACCCATGATATCTAGAGCTTCTTTGTCTTTCAAATTCAATTTTCCAAAAATTTTGAACACATAAAACCATTTATACTTGCTCTATCATAGAATAGAATGATGATAACAAGTCAATAATCCTTGAATCCACCATAATATTAACATTTAGGGAAAAATTTATGTTCCAAACAATTATAATTACAGAATTTGAACTTCGGTATATTGATTCCCTTCCATATTTTTCTTTGTGAATTTAATATTCCTTCCTTAGGTGCATTTTCTAAACATAAATCCAACACGTAAAGCCTAGAACAAATGATTTTACTCAACTTATTTATTAATATATTTTATCTAATTATTTATTCTAATTTATCCTTTAGGGTAACTTCCCTTATCTATTTGTATTATGATAATTTCTAGATGGTGTATGGACTTCCCTTATTTGGAGTTCATCATTGAGGATCAAGTTCCATATTTCCTGAAATACCAAATGATTTTCCTATATAAATTACTTATAATCATTAAACTCACATCACATTAATCTAGTAGTGATTAAAATATTAGGATATCACATAAATTATACATGAATTTTTCCTTTACCAATTTTATCCACCCTAAGATAATATTGAATTCATTCACATGATCTTCTTCTAGTCTTCCTTTTGATGTCCTCATGATGAATAACCCCCACACATGAACAATTTATTAAGTGTCATACATTTTGTCTATATATCCACCAAGGAATTAACAATCTATATCCTGGTCTTCAATTCATAGATTTTAAAGGCTACATTCGGAGCCAGTGACATCCAAACAACCAAAGTTCATTTATATCCAATATTTCCCATTCTAATTTCTTTATTTTCTCTTGACCTACTCCAGTCAATGGAAAATCCAGGCCTTTTGAACTAGATTATCCTCTATTTGAATTATCTAAAATCAAAAATCCATTCCATCAAATATATTGACCCAAACCTTTCCTTTATTTTATGTCATACTATCCGCTAACAATAATCACCCACTAAAAATGATCTATCTTTGAATAATAGTGAGTAAAAAAACATGATATAAATCCTTGTGTGATGTTGAAGTAGTAGTGAAAAAAAGATTATGATATTAATAGAATAAGAAAATCTACTATAATACCACTTTATTAGTTGAAAATCTTGACCCCAATGTTCAATTAATAGATAAAATTCAATGAATTATACTTTTATGGATGACACATAGAATGAAAAAACCACAAGTCATCTGGATAGGGTCCCCCAACTGAGTGTACATGAATTTATAAATCCACAAACCCTAATCACCTCACAAAGTTGAACCTCACACAAAATTCAAGGGAACTCACAACCTCATATGAAGATATAAAGAAAAAATAATAAAGGAGAGAATATAAAAAATTACATGGCTCAGATAGGGTGTTTAATATCCATTGGATAAACACTAATTATTTAATTATAATAAGATGTTAACATGATTTACATTTCAACTAAAAATAATAGCTATTAAAGATTAATTATAGAGATTATTCTCATGTAATTCCTCGATCACTTGGTTTCATCATATAACTGTGCATGTAGGGCCAACTCTATTTTATAAAATATTGAAATATGTTATCCAAATTTCATCAACTTCCTAAATTTTTAGAGGTATATCTATTTTTAATGTTGAATTTTTATCTCTATTAGCCTTATGAAACTTGAACTCTTGTCTTGGTGAACTTTTCAAGCTACAATTTTCCAGTAACTTCTATTTTTGTTTCGCTTAGAACATCATCTATACACACATCCATTATATAGTTCCATTGTCAGATAATTATACTACTAATTTAATATTTGTATACTAATACTTGAGTCTCATAAATGATTCTATCATCTAGATCTCTTACCATCTTCTCAACTAGATTTTTTTTTGAAATAAACATGTCTTCAAATCCTAAAATGAATAGATCTAGAACCACTTATGATGGACCTAGACATGGTGCAGGTTCACTAAGAGTGTTTGTGGGTGAATTAGTGAATATTATTTAATTACTCCTTTTATGGAATCTTATTAAATCAACCTTAATAACTTATAATAGTTAGTGATCCCATGGAAAACCTCACACACACTGAGGAAAGAAAACAAAAAAGGACACTCGATGTATAAATATTACTACTCAAAATGAGTAGTAAATCCTTAGAATTATTTGGAATAAACTAAGTTAATATAATTAACTAGAATCATCATGATGGACACAAATTAATAGGGTATACCCTTTACTCATAACACAAAATTTTTAATCAGTTTTGTTTCCCAATAAGTCTCCTGACTAGTTGCACTACTCTATTATAATTTTCTATGGTATAGATTATCCTAATCCTATGATTTGATTGTATCCAAAAAGAATATTGTTATTATACACTTATACACAATTTAGAAAAGGTGTTACTTCCTTATTACTCAATACAAATCACTTATGTGATGATAACACACTCATAGAAAGTGTGTACTCTTTCTCTCTTTCTTCTTCCACCTCCACTAATACAAGTATTATTCTTCTTATTCTCTCTTTTAATGTTCAGAACAAAAAAAATCTTCCTCAATCCATTATTCTTAATAATACTTTTGATTATTACCTTTAATACCCCTACACTGCATACAAGAACCCTATTATTTTTTATCTTTCACAAAAGAAATATATTATTCACTTTCAAATTATAATTTCAAATTGAAATTAAAAATATTTATTTCCAACTTATCTTAACTTATTATATACTTTTTCACTTCCTTTTTATGTTCTTGTAATTCTCTATGTCATCATGGAGAGACTACATACCTTATTTCATGACACTCTAGTCTCCATCACTTCTTATTCCTTTAGAAAATGAAAATATTATTCATAACACAAGACATATCTTTTGCTTATCTAGGTATGATTCATCATTAGATGACACCATAAGACATATAATTATGAATCCAATCACCTAAAAATGGTGTAGAAAATAGTTATCACATCTTCTCATAAGTACAAGACTTTATCCCACAAACCTCCCTTCATTATCTACTATAATGTGACCTTCTTAACATGGCATGGATAATATTTTCTAATAGTTTTTATCGCTATTTACCTTGTTTTTTTTAATCCATAAAATAATAGCTTTAGTTTCATCATTTTAATTTACCATAAATACTCAATCATTGATCTAGATATATCATTTAACCTAACATAAATATATCATACCACATAAATATCTTATTTTCCCTAAATCAATATTATAAAACATTATGGTAACTTCAAAAAAACTCACATTTTGGTCAAAATATTAGTAACTTTAATATCATTATATACATCATAAAATAATATTACATATGATGGGAAAACTTCATATGACTCTTACATATCATCAGAATGGACTGAACATATTACCTTTGTCTCTAATATAATATTTATGTTTTAGAAAAATATCTCATTCATATTCTATAAATAACCCGTATGAATACACGAATGGCCTTTCCTCATTGAAAATTTTCTAGTGTCTAATCAAGTTGACCTTTACGTATTGAGAGGAATTACTCTTATGTAAATAAGGACCTTTTCAAATTTTACCTCTCTTCTTAGAGTTACCTTTACACATAGAGGGAGTGGGTTTTCCCTTATTATTTTTTATCTTCCACACATAGTTAATCTTACATGTAGAGTAAAACTTCTATTACGTATTAAGGGATTATCTATATTTTAGACTCAATTGTTATTAACTGAAATACTCTTCCAAGCCTATTCAAACACCTCTAAACTTCTTCTAAACAACTTCAAACACTCCGGAACCTTGGAATGAATTTCACCTCAAATAAAAAATAATATAACACTTGATTTTGAATGTGATTTATGTTTTACAAATAAAATACTATATGAGAACCACATATACTTATTCTCTTCAAAAATTATACTTTCCTTACCAAAAAACTCAATAATAGGGGATTATTCTTCTTTCTCAACTCCAAATACCAATATCTTCTACATACATAAGATCAATAATGCCACTAACTTACCAAATCATATTGTTTGATTAGGTAATGTCATATAGTGTTTTTTGAGTAAAATAATATTGAAGGAAATACAAATACATCCCATGATAGATATAGAGGTCAAATAATAAGTGTTAATGTCCAAATAATATTTCACATAAGCTGTTATTTAATATATTTTTCATATTATGAAATGGTCAAGTGTTTGATAAATTCAAGAAAGGGTTTCATGAACTAGAATGGGCATTTATTAATGTGTCATAACACAGGAGGAAATGCATGAACACCCGAAGATCATCCTTAGGGGATTTATAAATAAAATATATAATAAATTAATAAAATATTTGTAATTTTTTTAATAAACATTCTATAATATTAAGTGTTAATACTAATATACCATTTACTATATTTTATGGAATTCCTTTTGACTTAGAAAAATAGTGTTGATTTTGAAATCATAATACTAATTTATAAATTATTAAAAAATTAAAAAATAATGATAAATATAAAGTGTTTATATTTTTCAATTATAAAAATTTCATAATAGATTATTTAAATTATTCAAATTAGGGTCCTTATTTTAGATATTATTTATACCACATCGAAAGATTTTTTATGATTGATTTGACCATAGTTGGGGTAATGTTAATTATGCGAGATTTATATTATGTAAAATATTTAAATAATATAAATTGAAATATAAAATGTTTATATTTCAAGAAATATAACATATTTAAAGTGAAATGAAATATAATGAATAATATAATAGAGTTCATATTTTGAAATGAATATAAATTTTTTATATTAACAAATATATAATTTACAGAATAAATTGATAAAATTAAAAAGTATTTTTTCATAAATTTGATTTATTAATTGTTCATAAATGTTTATCTCATGTTTAAACACGTGAAATATCAATTTATTTAAAATTTATTACCTTTTTTATTATTTATGGTTTTAAATTTTTTATCTTATGAATATGTTTATGCTTTATTTTAAAGTTGTTAAACTATTTATATGATTTTCGTTCATGAATCTAAGGAGTTACACACTTGGTATAATAATGGATCTGGTTTCAATATACCTTAACTTTAGTTTTTATTTGAAGTTATTAACTTAAATTTAGTTATTTAAAACAGTTTATTCAAATTAGGTATTAGGGTTATAATAGATTATAATCTCTATTGAGTAAAGTATCCACTGGTATAAGGGCTCTGGGTCTGGCTTCCCACCGGATTGGAGGCTTATAACTTGTTCTAGAAAGGTAGGGGTTGATTATCTATGACTCTAGGATTACTCATGAGAGTATTTATAGTTTCATATAATTATAAATCTTTACATGAAAACTTTATATAACTTATTCATAGAATTATTTTTGGTATGTTTAAATATATTTTCCTTCTATTTCTGGGTGAGTAACTAAAACTATATGTTAACTTAAGAGTTACACATTAATATGGGTGGACTATATTGATTTATTTTGTAAGGAATATAATTACAAGATAAATCCTTATAATCCTATATAAATAAAGGGTATTGCATGAGATAATATGGTTATATTACTTCCATTTAACAATAATAAGTGTCATATTTCTTGTAACTTGGCACTTTCTAAGACATTGATCATTAAATACGAGTGACCCTAACCATTAAATGCATATGAATTATCTTATCTAAGTTAAGAAAGTAATTAGGTGACCCTAACTGCAAGGTAAATTATTCTTGAAATTTTATTTGAGTTTCACTTTACTGGGAAACCCTAACCATTAGTATACTAGTGGAATCAAGTTGAGTGTATCCACATGATGGATTTGGATAAAGAGTTATCTAATAATCTCTATAAGATAAAAATATGATATAATTAACAATGGTAGTATATTAGATATAGTCACAACTTTTTATGTGATAATTAATATCAATCATGAGGAAATATGAATGTTGAACCACTATTGGGAATGATGAATTTAAAAGGGGTTGTAATTTTAAGGGGAGACCATTTAATATAAGTCCTTATTAAATATTTATAAAACCCAATACTCATATCATAAAATCTCTTATTATAAATGAATAAAATTATCAAACTCAAACTTAACCTTGATATTAATCCCATAGGAAGGAGAATCTTAATATAAGAAAATCCCATGACTAGTAACTTCATAAGAGTTCTTAAGGAGAAATTACATGTGTTAGAGAAAAAATCTTTCTAAATAACTAAGTCTTGAAGTTTCTATATAGATTAATATTTATGCTTGTGATAATAAAAGATGATTCACTTAGGGTTTCAAAGGCCCTATATACAGAATTACCTAAGGAATTTTAGTCTCATGTACTATGTAAAGACCCATAAATTTCAAGGGATTTTTTTTTTCTTAATTTTCTTTGGAATTTTACAAGAGCGCAGTTTCAGACGGCACCTGATTCTGAGGCCCGGTGTGCCCGAAATCAATTTCCGAAGTTTGGCTCGGGTACGTTCAGTGAACGGACGAGCGGGTTTTTCTATCTTTTGAACCGGTGCCCGGAATCGAAGTCTGAGGGCACCGATGAAATCGCAGCGCCGGTATTTGCTTAAAAACGCCTCTTCCGGAGTTGCGTTTGCTCAGACGTGGTTTTTTTAAATTTCGGGGCTTTAAGTCAGAAATAAAATAAATTTGTGCGACAACTTTATTTTATTTCACTTAAGCTGCTTGGAAGCCACTTGAAGCCACTTAAAGGCGGCTTGATCTGAGTTGAACTGGATAGGATGCTATCCAGAAATATCCTACCCCCTTGGTAGGATATTTGTGAGGTGGGGCCCGCACGAGCCCCGCCGTTTCTTTCGCTAAGTAACGCACCCGCGAAAACCCGTCAAAGTAACTGAAAAGTCAACCGACGCGTTTTCTTAAATTCTTAACAGACCATTTAATTGAGCGGTTTATTTCGTGAATTAAATGGGCTGTTTCGCTCGTTGAATTAATTCAACGAACTGATGGGTCGTTACTTACGCTTTTGCGTTTGTTGGCATGTTTATAAAATAAGACCAACCTAAAAATCCTTTGAAAGGATTTGAGAGGATCTTTGTTTCTTCATCTCCCCTCCTCGCGAAGAACGCGAAGAACGCGAAGAACGCGAAGAACGCGAAGAACGCCGGCGACCGGAATTCGACGACGCACACCGTGATCTGCGACGTCGACGAGCTCTACCCGCGGCGTTCTTCGGCGACGCCTCTTCTTCCGCGGCCGATCCTCGTTCGGCAACAAAGGTGAGAGTCGAATCTTCTAATTCTCTCCTTTTTATAATTCTATATCAACGGATTTAAATTAATTAAATCCGTTTGATCTTGATCCGGAGATTGGCGACGCGACGCCGGATACCGCGACGACGCGACGATCTCCTTCTTCCGCGACGAGCGATTCCGCGACGACCTCTCGTCCGACGACGACGACAAGGTAAGGGTTGAATTGAAATATTTTTCTTTTCCCGTGTTTATTCTTTTAAAATAAATAACCGATCACGGAACAATTTTAAATTTATTTAAAATTGTTGATTGGTTGTTTCTTTTCCTCCCGATGATGTTTATGACTAACGCGGAGGGTGCGGGTCTAACGAACAAGACCCGGCAACCCTCCGCCGATCTCTTTTGTTGTGCGGATATGGCGGACGACGACGAACCGTGTGGCAGGGGCGATCTGTTGATTCCGCAGTGAAGATCGGCCCCCGGGAGGAGCAACGGCGCAGACGAGAGGCAAAACGGGCCACCGGAGCAACTCCGGCGGCCCACAGAAAGCGGCGGCGGCGCCCGGCGCGCCGCCGTGGAGAAGATCCGCCGCGGCTGAAGCCGCGGAGGCGGCGGCCGGTTCTGCAGCCGCGCGGAACCGGGGAGGGACGCGGCGGCCCGGCCGCGTCCGCGTGACAGGCGGCCCCCCACGGGGCCGCGTTTCCTTCAAGCCGTGGGTCAAACCCGCGGCAGCTCTTCGGCCGCTCGGCCGAAGCCGAGCCGGCCGGTCCGGTCGGCCGGGCCGCACCCAGGCCGGACCGGACCCGACCTAGCCAGGTCGGGCCGGGTCGGGCTGACCCGGTTCGGGCCGACCCGGTTCGGCCGACCCAGGGGGGGTTCGGGCCGGGTCGCCCCGGGCCCAGAACCTCCGTTATCGGGCCCTCTTCGGTCTTTTGCCCATATCTTGGGCCTGAGACCTCCGATTGACGAACCGTCAGTGGCTACGCGATCCTTGGATCGAGACGGTCGTTTCGGTATATTACACTCAAGGTTTCGGAAGACTTTGGGTTCGGCCGGGTTGGTTCGTACACGAAACCAACCGGGCCCTCGGAGCGGAAACACTCATAACTTGAGCTACGGACGTCCGATCGACGTACCGTCAGCTGTGGTAGTTTCCTCTAAGTGAGACGGAACTTTTGTCATACTCCGCCCGGGGATCGGACACAGGCGGATTACGGTCGGGTTGGTTTGCCCTAAAAACCAACCGGGCCCCTGGGACGAAAATGTCAATAACTCTCAGACCGGGCGTCCGATTGACGCGCCGTCTGTTGCGTTGAGATCCTGTTGTCGATACGGAACTTTTGGATACATCAACTTCGGACTACATGTCAGTTGATGTATCAGCCTCTCGGCTCGTGGAGCGGACCCTCCTAACGAGCTCGCTATGTGCGGGAACCATAGTGCTGGCTGTGGCTTCGACGACAGAGCAGAGATCCTCCGTGGACTGCGACGACGACAGAGCAGAGATCCTCCGTGGACTGCGACGACGGCAGAGCAGAGATCCTTCGTGGACTGCGGCGACGACTGTGCAGAGATCCTCAGTGGACTGCGTCGACTACTGCACTCAGCGATCCAACGTGGAACAGTGCTACCGAACCTGTGTGAGCTGAATCTTCTTTTTACCTTGAGCGGTGGAGCGCTTGGGTGTAGCGGCGGACCCGTGGTACTTGACAGTGGTGGTGCGCTTGGATGCAGCAGCAGACCCTTGGCGGTGGAGCGCTTGGTTGTAGCGGCGGACCCGCGATACTCTACGGAGTGTGTGCGCTTGGTTGTAGCGACAGACCCGCGACGGTGGAGACGTGCGTGCAGAGTACGAAGACCGTGTAGATGACTGAGACCTGACGACTGCTTGACCGACTCGACTTGGAGTGAGTCGACTAGCCCAGTGGACGGAGCGCCCAGTAGTTGGCAGCAGACCCACGGCGGACGGAGCGCCTGGTAGTTGGCGGCAAACCCGCGGTACTCGACAGGAGGAGTACCTCAGTAGGCTATCTGGGTGAGCGCCCGGTATTTGGCAGCAGACCCTCAGCGGACGGAGCGCCCGGTAGTTGGCAGCAGACCCGCGGTACTCGACAGGAGGAGTACTTCAGCAATCTTAGGTTAGTGAGCAGTACCTCGGAGTCGTGACAGGACCACTGTACACTTCAGAGATGGGGCTCTTCAACATTTACGGTTTCGATAATGAAAATCCTGGTTGAGCTGAATCTTATGTTACTCTCCTTTGTGGTTTGTGTTGAACTATCCTTTGTGGATTTACTGTTTACTCTCCTTGTGGATTGAGTCTTGCTTTCCTACGTGGATTGAGTTGTTCTTGAGCTCGTGAGCAGAGCTAGAATTGGGGACTTAGGTATATGTATGGGCATATACCTAAGTCGAGTCAGATGTTACTTCGTGATTGCATCTTTCTTTTGTGCTATATCCTTTGTGGATTTCGGGAGACCTTCGGGGGTCTCGGGGTCCTTACTGAGTAGCTTATACTCACCCCTGCACGGGCTATGCCCGTACCTTGTTGTGTTGGTTGCAGACGACGGACAGCGCTGATCACGGCTGGGGCGTGGAGCAGGACGGTACCTGGAGGTGGACCACTGGGCGGGACGTTCTCGGAGCGGACGTGGGACCCGAGGAGCCTGGAGGCTATCTGTACCCACCCTTCAGGTGGGATTGCCAGTGGACGACACGAGGCCGCCGTCTTTTCTTCAGTTGCTGTTCTTTACTTTTTCAGTTGTACTTTACAGTTGGGCTTGTATTTCCGGCCCCCTTTACTTTTCTGCTCTTTGTAGTCACTTTCCGCTTGCTGACTCTGTGGTGGTTGTTACTTTTAAAGGCAATGCCTTCCCTGTTTACCGGGATTTTACGCCTTGGTGCTAGTCGCCAGCCCCTGGCCTATGGAAGGCGGGCTTGCGGTAGTCACGTCACGGGCCCCGAGGACGGGTCGTGACAAATTGGTATCAGAGGTGGTCGGTTCTACCGCAAACTCTGATCGTCTTTTCTTTCTATATGAAGCAATAGTGTTTAGTGTATTGAGTGTGGTTATCAGTTCAGGGAGCCTAGTGTTGGTGCGGCGGCCGACGTATCCGTACACCAGGACCCTGACTCCTGATTTCCGACTTAATGTATGAAAACATTGATTGCGTGTGTGTTCCAAGTTTTCTTTGTGATTACTTGTGTCAGCTCACCGGGTATACTGATCTGCTTTATGAAAGTCTCAAGTTTTCCTTGTGATTACTTGTGCCAGCTCACCAGGTATACTGTTCTGACTGTGGTGCTCTTGTTCTCCTTTTCTGGATGGCCCCGCGACGACAGCCAGCTAGGGTTCCGAGTGTAGGGCGCGACGGCAGCCCACCGAGCGACGAGGCCTCGGTGCAGGGCCCTTTGCCAGCAGTGGCACCGGCAGTAGCTTTACCCGCCGAGCCACCGATGCTACCAGTACCAGACGCAGACGATGCACGTCGCCTCAGGGAACTGCATGAGTTTCAGAGCCAGCGACCGCCCAGGTTTCGCGGTGAGGCGGACCCCCAGGCCGCCGAGGACTGGCTAGAGGCGGTGGTACGGATCTTTAGGCTAGTGAGGACACCAGCGGATCTCATGGTGATTCTCGCGGCGAGCCTCCTGCAGGAGGCGGCAGGACGATGGTGGAGCTTGATGCTCCAGGTGTACGATGAGGCATCTCTTCTTTGGACGGACTTTGAGAGCCTCTTCCGCTCGGAGTTCGTCCCAGCCACCCTTCGTGCGGTGCGTATCCAGGAGCTTCTACAGCTGCGGTAGGGCAGCATGACGGTCGCTCAGTACGCGGAGAGGTTCACCGACCTTTCTCCGTACTCGACAGACATGGTACGGGACCCCTTCTTCCGGGCCCGGACCTTCGAGCAGGGTTTGAGACACGAGATCAGGGCATCGCTGATCTCCCTCAGCATACCGACTCAGACAGGAGTACTAGAGAGGGCCCTTCTGATCGAGAGCTTCCTTGCTGAGTCTACACCAGCACAGAGACCCACCGCAGGGCGGCACATAGCGGAGTCTTCGGTAGCAGGTAGCCGACAGATGACTCAGGGTTCCAGGCAGACCAGACCTACCAGTGGCCGACTGCACGACTCAGGCTCAGTTGTGCGGGGAAGCCGGGGTGGAGTCAGAGCCAGACGTGCCGAGAGTGGGCAGTGCTACTCCTGTGGCGGAATTGGTCACATGGATCGTGACTGCCCGACCCGCCATGCGGGGGAGCAGCAGACGGTTGAGGAACCACCTAGGCAGAGGCAGAGGTTCGACCGTGGCGGTCTGCAGGGAGGAGACGGACGAGGTAGAGGAGCTGGCCGAGCAGCAGGTGGTGGACGACGCTTTGAGGCTCTACCACCACCACCACCAGGAGGTCCACCCCGACCGCAGGGGAGAGCTCAGCTTCAGGCTGCCGAGGCCTTCGATCATGGAGCCCTGGGAGCTGATGGACAGGAGCAGAACTAGTGGATACATCCTTTGTACTTCTGGTTCCTTGTTGCTTTTGTGTAGCGTCTTGTAATATGAGCTGCAATAATAAAAGACGCATACCTTTGTGATATTTTCGTTCCTGTCCTCTTTCGTGATGTTACTAGGAGATTCCAGTTTTGGCTGTTGACTTGACCCTCACTTGTGAGACATCTACTGGAGGAGACCCAGTTACCACACACTGATGCCGACAGTGTGACTCAACCCTTGGAGGCGAGAGTAACGGTTGAATCTCTTAGTAGTATCGTCGAGGCCTTACGACGTCATCCTTGGTATGGATTAGTATCATCCATGTTAGGATTGACTGTTTTAGGCAAAGAATGTGGTTCATCCAGGGGATGAGACCAGATTTCTCTTTTCGGCAAAGAAGAAATCTTGCAGCTCTTGTGGGACCTGTGATGGTCCAGGCCACGACAAAGAAGGTCCAGGTCATCCAGGAGCGGATGAGTACAACTCAAAGCTGACAGAAATCATATGCTGACAGGAGGCGGAGGCCACTGGAGTTCGAGGATGGCGACCACGTCTTCTTGTGGGTCTCACCTCGACGTGGTATTCGGAGATTTGGCCGAGGCGGCAAGTTATCTCCGCGCTTCATCGGACCCTTCCAGTTTCTTAGCAGGATTGGCGAGGTGGCTTATCGCCTGGCTCTACCACCTCAGTTGCACCGGGTGCACGACGTCTTCCACGTGTCTCAGCTGAGGAGATACGTGCACGACCCGACACACATCATTGATCATGGGGAGCTTGACATTGACGATGGGGCGACTTTTGCGGAGGTCCCGGTGGAGATAGAGAATCGACAGGAGCGGGTCCTGCGTGGGCGATCGATTCCTCTTGTTCGCATCAGATGGTAGCACGGGAATCTCCAGGAGAGCACATGGGAGCGAGAGGCTCAGATGCGTGCTCAGTACCCTCATTTGTTTCCCTAGTTTTTGATGTATCTTTACGGGGACGTAAAGCCCTGAGGTGGGAGTAATGTAAAGACCCGTAAATTTCAAGGGAATTTTTTTTTTCTCTTAATTTTCTTTGGAATTTTACAAGAGCGCAGTTTCAGACGGCACCTGATTCCGAGGCCCGGTGTGCCCGGAATCAATTTCCGAAGTTTGGCTCGGGTACGTTCAGTGAACGGACGAGCGGGTTTTTCTATCTTTTGAACCGGTGCCCGGAATCGAAGTCTGAGGGCACCGATGAAATCGCAGCGCCGGTATTTGCTTAAAAACGCCTCTTCCGGAGTTGCGTTTTCTCAGACGTGGTTTTTTAAATTTCGGGGCTTTAAGTCAGAAATAAAATAAATTTGTGCGACAACTTTTTTTTATTTCACTTAAGCTGCTTGGAAGCCACTTGAAGCCACTTAAAGGCGGCTTGATCTGAGTTGAACTGGATAGGATGCTATCCAGAAATATCCTACCCCCTTGGTAGGATATTTGTGAGGTGGGGCCCGCACAAGCCCCGCCGTTTCTTTCGCTAAGTAACGCACCCGCGAAAACCCGTCAAAGTAACTGAAAAGTCAACCGACGCGTTTTCTTAAATTCTTAACAGACCATTTAATTGAGCGGTTTATTTCGTGAATTAAATGGGCTGTTTCGCTCGTTGAATTAATTCAACGAACTGATGGGTCGTTACTTACGCTTTTGCGTTTGTTGGCATGTTTATAAAATCAGACCAACCTAAAAATCCTTTGAAAGGATTTGAGAGGATCTTTGTTTCTTCATCTCCCCTCCTCGCGAAGAACGCGAAGAACGCGAAGAACGCGAAGAACGCCGGCGACCGGAATTCGACGACGCACACCGTGATCTGCGACGTCGACGAGCTCTACCCGCGACTTTCTTCGGCGACGCCTCTTCTTCCGCGGCCGATCCTCGTTCGGCAACAAAGGTGAGAGTCGAATCTTCTAATTCTCTCCTTTTTATAATTTGATATCAACGGATTTAAATTAATTAAATCCGTTTGATCTTGATCCGGAGATTGGCGACGCGACGCCGGATACCGCGACGACGCGACGATCTCCTTCTTCCGCGACGAGCGATTCCGCGACGACCTCTCGTCCGACGACGACGACAAGGTAAGGGTTGAATTGAAATATTTTTCTTTTCCCGTGTTTATTCTTTTAAAATAAAGAACCGATCACGGAACAATTTTAAATTTATTTAAAATTGTTGATTGGTCGTTTCTTTTCCTCCCGATGATGTTTATGACTAACGCGGAGGGTGCGGGTCTAACGAACAAGACCCGGCAACCCTCCGCCGATCTCTTTTGTTGTGCGGATATGGCGGACGACGACGAACCGCGCGGCAGGGGCGATCTGTTGATTCCGCAGTGAAGATCGGCCCCCGGGAGGAGCAACGGCGCAGACGGGAGGCAAAACGGGCCACCGGAGCAACTCCGGCGGCCCGCGGAAGGCGGCGGCGGCGCGGGTCGCCGGCAAGGCGGCGCCGGCGACCGGAGGCGGCGGCGCCCGGTGCGCCGCCGTGGAGAAGATCCGCCGCGGCTGAAGCCGCGGCGGCGGCGGCCGGTTCCGCGGCCGCGCGGAACCGGGGAGGGACGCGGCGGCCCGGCCGCGTCCGCGTGACAGGCGGCCCCCCGCGGGGCCGCGTTTCCTTCAAGCCGCGGGTCAAACCCGCGGCAGCTCTTCGGCTGCTCGGCCGAAGCCGAGCCGGCCGGTCCGGTCGGCCGGGCCGCGCCCAGGCCGGACCGGACCCAGCCTAGCCGGGTCGGGCCGACCCGGTTCGGGCCGACCCGGTTCGGCCGACCCAGGGGGGGTTCGGGCCGGGTCGCCCCGGGCCCAGAACCCCCGTTATCGGGCCCTCTTCGGTCTTTTTCCCATATCTTGGGCCTGGGACCTCCGATTGACGAACCGTCAGCGGCTACGCGATCCTTGGATCGAGACGGTCGTTTCGGTATATTACACTCAAGGTTTCAGAAGACTTTGGGTTCGGCCGGGTTGGTTCGTACACGAAACCAACCGGGCCCTCGGAGCGGAAACGCTCATAACTTGAGCTACGGACGTCCGATCGACGTACCGTCAGCTGTGGTAGTTTCCTCTAAGTGAGACGGAACTTTTGGCATACTCCACCCGGGGATCGGACACAGGCGGAGTACGGTCGGGTTGGTTTTCCCTAAAAACCAACCGGGCCCCTGGGACGAAAATGCCAATAACTCTCAGACCGGGCGTCCGATTGACGCGCCGTCTGTTGCGTTGAGATCCTGTTGTCAATACGGAACTTTTGGATACATCAACTTCGGACTACGTGTCAGTTGATGTATCAGCCTCTCGTCTCGTGGAGCGGACCCTCCTAACGAGCTCGCTATGTGCGGGAACCCTAGTGCTGGCTGTGGCTTCGACGACAGAGCAGAGATCCTCCGTGGACTGTGACGACGACATAGCAGAGATCCTCCGTGGACTGCGACGACGGCAGAGCAGAGATCCTTCGTGGACTGCGGCGACGACTGTGCAGAGATCCTCAGTGGACTGCGTCGACTACTGCACTCAGCGATCCAACGTGGAACTGTGCTACCGAACCTGTGTGAGCTGAATCTTCTTTTTACCTTGAGCGGTGGAGCGCTTGGGTGTAGCGGCGGACCCATGGTACTTGACAGTGGTGGTGCGCTTGGATGCAGCAGCAGACCCTTGGCGGTGGAGCGCTTGGTTGTAGCGGTGGACCCGCGATACTCTACGGAGTGTGTGCGCTTGGTTGTAGCGACAGACCCGCGACGGTGGAGACGTGCGTGCGGAGTACGAAGACCGTGTAGATGACTGAGACCTGACGACTGCTTGACCGACTCGACTTGGAGTGAGTCGACTAGCCCAGTGGACGGAGCGCCCAGTAGTTGGCAGCAGACCCACGGCGGACAGAGCGCCTGGTAGTTGGCGACAAACCCGCGGTACTCGACAGGAGGAGTACCTCAGTAGGCTATCTGGGTGAGCGCCCGGTATTTAGCAGCAGACCCTCAGCGGACGGAGCGCCCGGTAGTTGGCAGCAGACCCGCGGTACTCGACAGGAGGAGTACTTCAGCAGTCTTAGGTTAGTGAGCAGTACCTCGGAGTCGTGACAGGACCACTGTACACTTCAGAGATGGGGCTCTTCAACATTTATGGTTTCGATAATGAAAATCCTGGTTGAGCTGAATCTTATGTTACTCTCCTTTGTGGTTTGTGTTGAACTATCCTTTGTGGATTTACTGTTTACTCTCCTTGTGGATTGAGTCTTGCTTTCCTGCGTGGATTGAGTTGTTCTTGAGCTCGTGAGTAGAGCTAGAATTGGGGACTTAGGTATATGTATGGGCATATACCTAAGTCGAGTCAGATGTTACTTCGTGATTGCATCTTTCTTTTGTGATATATCCTTTGTGGATTTCGGGAGACCTTCGGGGGTCTCGGGGTCCTTACTGAGTAGCTTATACTCACCCCTGCACGGGCTATGCCCGCACCTTGTTGTGTTGGTTGCAGACGACGGACAGCGCTGATCACGGCTGGGGTGTGGAGCAGGACGATACCTGGAGGTGGACCACTGGGCGGGATGTGCTCGGAGCGGACGTGGGACCCGAGGAGCCTGGAGGCTATCTGTACCCACCCTTCAGGTGGGATTGCCAGTGGACGACACGAGGCCGCCGTCTTTTCTTCAGTTGCTGTTCTTTACTTTTTCAGTTGTACTTTACAGTTGGGCTTGTATTTCCGGCCCCCTTTACTTTTCTGCTCTTTGTAGTCACTTTCCTCTTGCTGACTCTGTGGTGGTTGTTACTTTTAAAGGCAATGCCTTCCCTGTTTACCGGGATTTTACGCCTTGGTGCTAGTCGCCAGCCCCTGGCCTATGGAAGGCGGGCTTGGGGTAGTCACGGCACGGGCCCCGAGGACGGGTCGTGACATACTAAATATGATTGATTATTTAAATTATACTTAATATAATTTTATATTATAATTAATTGGTGAGAATAGAGGTTTAATTAAAGATTATTATGGTTTTAGAATTCATTCCAAATATCATCAATGGAAATGTTTTGATAATATTAATGAGTTGAAGAAAATGTTACCCCGTATTACCAAGTTTTTAAGAATAAATGAAATAGATATATGATGTCTATGTCATGGTGATATATAGATAGTAAAAGTGGTTAAAAGTTAAAAATGAAAGAAGAAAAGATAGTTTAAAATCAAAAAATGTTTCTTAAAGAAGCCAATTATGGTCATTTAAACTAGACGACGTTACCAAGAGTAATGATTCCCTAAGATATATTTTTTAGGATACCTGAAGAGGTTTGTGAAACTCCATTGAATGTCTATGTTAAGTATCAGTGTTATAAAAAATGATTCTTTATTTTTTAAGGGAATGCGATATCAAATATATAATTTAAAATTTATTTAAGTATAAAATAGATAAAATTAATATAATAATTGATATATCAGGTTGTTTTAATTCAAGATATGAATAAAATAATTATTGCATCAAATATTTGAATATAAAGAAGCTTATCAAGATTAAATAAATATAAATAAAATAATTGTATAGTTATCTAATTTCTCTTATATGATAATAGGTTTTGTTTATTAAAAAATAGTTTTCATGAATAATATGATATAATAAATTCAATACATATAGTTTATGATTAATTTTATTCTATACCATTTTTTTAAAAGGAGAAGAGGATAAAAACGTTTTATATTGGAAAAAATGTTTTTTCTAGGGTAAAAGTTTTTTATCCAGTTGTTTACCAAAATACGATGGAATATGTTCCTTCCAACCATTATTAGTATATTTCAAATAATAAAAGTTTATTTTTAGAGATAAAATCCACAAAACCCATAGAATACCATATATTATATGAAAACGATAGTTTATTTATTAAATATTCCAACTAAAAATAAGAATTATATCTAAATATAGAGGAGTTTGTGTATCTTATTATGATATCTCAAAAGGAATATAAAGTCTAATAAGTTAGTGTGAGTATATTTTATCTTTAATAAGTTCAATGTTAAAAAATAAAATATTATACCAATCTAAAATTAAATATATTTCTACTTAAAATCCTAATGAGTTTAGGGTATGGTGGTAAATAGAAATGAAAAGAGTTATATTTAGTTACCATAAAAAAGTGAATATCACTTTATCCTAAAGTATTTTAGGATATGTTGATAAGTAATAATATAAATAGTTGCATTAATTACCATATAATCTCAAGGTAATAGTTTTATGGAATGTTTTTTTAGAATGATAACGATTTTATACTATGAAAGTGTTCTATGTATGAAATAGAATTTGACATTGTAACTTTGGATGTTGTGTGGATAAGAAGTTTTTAATATGTTTATGGAGTTAAACTTTAAGAACATGATTCCAAAATATCACCATTATTCAAACTTTATTTCTTCATATATTTTAATCACTAGAGTGTTTAATGTAGGGTTTTTATCATATGTTCATATAATGATGTGGTAGGAATTACATATAGATGTAAATAGTAAAAAAACCACCTAAAGTAAGGAAAACATATGGGTGATCTATCAGTGTATCATATATAATTTGATATAACAATTATTATATATTGTTTTCTTATGTATTCTTAAATGTGTTTAATGATATAGAATATATCATATAAAGGTAAATTTTCCATTTATCATCCTTTCAAGATGGATGGAAATATGTATTTATTGATATATATTTCATGAAGTGTAATAATAATTTACCTATCTAAGTATTAATTTATGATATACCTAATCGAGGATCATCATAGATTATTATAGGCTGTGCTAAAATATTTTATTTGGTTTAAGTAATATTCTTTTATGAAGATATGAAATATGATCATGATGTATAAAAAGGGGTTTTATGTGATGGATTACCTATTAAGTATACCACATGAGGTTTCATGAAGATATTTGGTATACTAGGGGTTCATGGATTATATTTGATCCCAAAATACATGAGGTTAGTGAGATACCTAGCCTAATATCCTTCATAATTTGATACCTTTATTACATTGGACTTGAGTCTTAACTAATCAGGGGGTTATAGGGTGTGTTGCTGATGATGTAGTTGGTGGGAGCTCCACTAAGATGATATTTATCATCCTGTATAATGAGTATAGAATCTCAACCCTTGATTGAGAAAAAATAAGGAGTGTGAAACTTCATCCATATAGTACATATAATGTGTGTATCTATTCAGGTGAGGGATATATAATGTTTTAATCCATAAAGGTGAATGACATGTGATGTATTCATTAACCTAGTAAGTATGTACTTGGAGAGTCAAGAATGTATGAGATGGCTATATAGGATTAACATCCTCCATGTCCCATGGTCACCCAATGACTTGGAAAAAGGGAACATATGAGAATGAATTATTTCAAGGGACGTGACTAGTAGACACAAATATAAAGATACATGTGTTTGATGTTGACCATATAAGATTCATTTGTATATTTAGTAGTATTGATAATTTTCTAGAGGCCCCGATTTGCATATATTTATGGATATAAGGATTCATATATATTTTTTCAATTTTATAAAGGACCATATGGTAAAATTTTGTGTTTGAATGAATGTGGATTGAGTTAGACTTGGAGGGATTCTCTAAAAGTGTTTTAGAGTTAATATAAAAGAGTTTTGGATGGGTATTCCAAATGTATTACATATGATGTGATACATGATGAAGCTGATGACAACTTTAAAAAATTGTTTTTAAACATATCCAAAAGGAGTTTTGGATATGGGTTCAAAATTTATTATATATGATACAATATAAGGTGAAATGACATTTAAGTGTTTTAGTATTCTGTGTAAGTGGGATATTTGAGGAGATATATCCTAAATACCTTCTTAATGTGATGTAATAATCAGTGTATATTATATGATTAAGGTATATCTTAAAGCATGGAAGGATATTCATTCCATTTATATATCCTATTGTATTATATGATTGATGGATATCATAATTCATAGTTATAAAACTACCTTACCCAATCATATTGTAGGATTGAGTAATATCATATAGAGTGTTTTGAGTACAATCACAAGGTACAACATATACATACCTCCTATATTAGATATGGTAGCCAAACATTAATTATTAACATTTCAATAATATTCCATATAAGTTATCATTTAAGATATATTTAATTTGATTAAATAGTTTTGAGTTTGATATATTCATGCAAGGATTTCATGTATTGTTCAGGGAATTTATCATGTATTATAATGCATGATTAAATGAATGAACACTCAAGGAGATTCTACAAGGGATATATAAATATCATACTTCTATGTGATAGTTAGGGAACATGTTTTCTCAATCCTTGGTTGAAATATCCCTACCTATAGCTCTCATATATTACCTACTTTACATCATGAGGCATAACATATTGTGGAGGGTAGAGGATAATGGTCGTACAATGATCGATTCTTTTTCAACTCATGGATACCTTTGTAGGAGGGATGCAATTTGGAAACCATGATTGTGATATTCACTGAGCATAAATAAAGATAAATGTAATGATCAACTATGGAATAAGGTAAAAAATATTCTTTATTTATAGTTTATGGATGATTTTATTTATTTATCCTGGTTTGATATTGGTTTTGTTTTTCATTATTGCTTTTATTGCATTCAAAAAGTGTTTTTAAATCCTTTGAAACCCAAAATTTATTTATTTTTGACTTTGATTCAATCAAATTTAAAAATTTCCCTCTTTTACTATGATTTTATATTCTTCAATTATTTCTTATTTTAATGAATAAATATGATAGCTTATAATTTTAAATTTATGATTTAATTATAGATCAATTAAAAAATTTTCATATATAAATTTTAAATAAAATTCACAATGTTAAAATTCTAATAGAAACAATATCATAGTAAATAAAAACCCATTTTTTTAATATACCTCATATTTACATATACAAAAAATGATACTATCTATGTTTTATTTAAAATTGCACTTACACTAGGAAATAAAATAAAATTAACACACATTATATTGTAAATGTTTCTCCTAGAATAAAAATGTATAGAATTACAATTTTTGAAATATGAATTATCAATAGCCTCTAAATTTATTGGGTTTGTATTGAATAGTGGTGGAAAAAAATTATGGTCTATAGTCTACATTCATGATGCATCATCTAAACCCTTTCACTTCCTTAATATATATGACTGTTTGACATTTTTTGATAACATAATTTAGTTTATAAATTTTATATTTATCATAATAGTTAATGAGTATAATATAAGCTACCAATTCCATACCCCTTTCTCATTAAGGGAATTAATAATACTTATCATACCTACGAATTTTTTTTAATATCATGTTTTATAGTTTGGACATCAACGTCACCAATGGGAATGGGCAACTCAGTACTTGAATTATATTCTACCAAAATCCCCACTCTCACATGACCTACCCATAATTTTGTCATATTTCATATTATACAAAACCCCTAGAAACAATTTAGTGTGTGTGTTTTTATTGATATAGTTTGAAAATAGTCTCTCCCTAATTTTTTAAACAAATCAATACTAATTTACTACACAAATATTAGAAACCATTTCTAAAATAATTAGTATATCTATTATTTTTTACTTATGAGGGGAATAACTACTCTCAAAACATCCACTATTGGAAAATGAAGATACAATAGTGATTTAAAACCATTTTTATAGCTCTGGGAAGTGTTTTTAAAGCCTATACCAATGGTTCCCAGAACCGTTGGTACAATAGAAGTCAAGATACCCCTATACCAATAGTGTTTATAGATTTTTTGGTATGGGGGGTGGGGGTTGGAATTGGGTTAATAAAAAAATTATATAAACTTCTGGTATAGGATTACACTATACCTAGGTCCCAACCTGCTTACCCCAACACCTCAAGAAACATTCAAATAATATATCATAGACTCAAAGAAGTTTATATTTTCAACTAGTCACAACATAAATTTAATAAAAATATATAATATTAATTCACATTTAATCATTTCATAATAAAAAACATATAAAAACATAGGAAATTTATTTCTAGTATCAATTTCCATACACATAGATTTATCATTAATATAAACTAGAAATTTAGTGGATAAATATATCCTTCGTTTCCACCAGTACCATCATGTAAATCACTATCATCATAAGTGTCCTCACTAGCACAATCACCTATTACATCTTCATTGTCATCACCTCCAGGCAAGTCATTATAACACCCTCCACTAGTAACATCATCATCCCCATTGGGTGTATCATATAATGAGTGTATTAATAACATGATTGTATAAAAAAATATAGTGGTATCCAATTTAAGCGATGGAAATAAAGCTTCCATAGCTTTTTATAATTGATTGATTTACTTTTCTACTTTATTCATTCTTTGCAATGGATACCTTTTTGGCCTATGATAAATCTATATGAGCCACTTTTTATTGTACATGGGCCTTTTTTAACTAGGTTTTACTAGATTTTTTTGGGGTAGTTGAAGTGGGAAAATACCTAGTGGAGATGATACTCTTCCCACATCGACAATAGACTCCCTTGGTGCTCATCACTTAATATATTTCATAAATAATCATATGTCCTTGATTTTTCATCCCCTTTCTCAATAAGGTCCAAGAAATCATTCTATTTACTATTATAAATGTGTTATTTAGTTTATAATATATATTTGAAATTCTAAATTAGTAGAATAAAACAAAAAATATTTTCTTGCACCTGCTAATTTATAACCCTCCCATCTTTCTTCTTTCTACCTAATAAAAACTATTTCTACCATGGAACATACCCTTACATTTCCAATACCACTGACTATAAATTAAATTTAATTTAATAAAACATTATTCAATAATATTATATTGATTATTTAATTTACTTGTGTATTTATTATAAATTTTTTAATCATTTGATTATTGGGTGATAAAAAATGATTGGTTTTGGGTTACAAGTGTTTTAAAATGAGTTGGGGATTTAATATAATCCAATTAATGTGTATAAGGTAGTGTTATAGGACCCATTAAATATAAAAAACTATTTATATAATCTTTTTCAAATTTGGTTATTTGATTTAAAAGTGGTGTATTAATAAAATTTATAATTTTAAATGATTTTGTGACCTAAAAAACATGATTTTGATTTAAAATAAATGTCTTCATATTATATTTATTTTAAAAATTATTTCATAGTATAGTTTAGGACTTGTTTGATTCAATTAATATAGATTATGTTAGATGTTTATGTTTATATGGTTGGAACAATTTTTTTCTATGGTTCTCTGTTGTGATGTTTTTAATTATTGTATTTTTTTTCTATGTTTTCTTTTTGTTGTGATTGCATTTTTTTCTTGATTTTATGAGATATTGAGATGTTTAGTTTTGTTTGGTTTAAAGATAAAATTTGGTAATTGTATATTATGTTGAACTATTGTGTTGATTTTAGATATCATGTTGGGAATTATTTATTTAGGATGAAACAATTATATATATTTTTCTTGGGAGTAATTAGCTATGATTATTTTTGTTTGGGTGGTTATTTTAGATTTTATCCCTTTTTTATGGATGTTTGGGGTATAAATAGAAAGTGTAAGTAGATTCTTTTATTAATTAATAGTTTAATGGTAATATTGATTTAATTTTGATAATTTAGGGTCGGAGCATGTGTATTTTATCTCAAATATATTTTTGGGATGCTATTTTTATACTGTCGAGTTTAGAATTGTGGTTTTGGTATTGAGGTTGTCGAGTTTTATTGGAATTCTAATGGATGTTGAGGTTTTGGATTACAAATCATTCAAATATAAATCATTTTGACTTTCAATCATTGAAAACACACACACACACACACACATATATATATTGATGTTTGAATTTTGAGTTCAATTTTTTGGGGTCATATTTTTGGTAACACTTTTTAAAAGAACATTAAAAACTATTTACAAGAAGATTTATAAACTATTTTAAACTATTTTTAAATAGTTTAGAAACTATATTTTTTTATAGTTTAAATCCAAACTTTAAAAATTTTATGATGTAGTTTTATTTTATTTGGTTTATTTTAGTTTGTGTATGTTCAAGTTAGTTTATATTCATTTAATTCATTTCAGCTCAATTCTCTTTTATTATATTATGAATGGATCAAATTAGTTCATTTTTGTTCAATTCAAGATAGGTCAATTTAGTTGATTTTAATTTTTTTCAGTTTTAATCCATTTCAATTAGTTTTTGGTCATTTCATGTCTATTTTATTACATCATTCCATTTTACTTTTATTTGAAATGATTCATATCAATTTTTTTCAGTATGGTTCAGTTTTTCCTTGACATAGTCAGTTAATGTCAACTTTTTGGTCTGTTACTTTTTAGTTTAATTAAATTAATTTCAAATTTTCTTTGATTAATGTCAATTCATGTTAGGTTTGGTATGTTTGATTTGTTTTGGCTAATTTATGTTGGAACCTAATTAAACTTAGTTGTATATGAAAAATACCTTTTTTCTATCATTCTTTGACATGCTAGTTTTCCCCAAAGTGTGAACATACTTCATAGAATCCTTGTTTTATATTTCTTTATGATGGTTTCTAAAATATAAAATGAAATAATAAGAAACAAATAATTAATACAAATCATTATTAGTTTCAATCAAAAAACACAAAATTTTAATAATACCCTAAACTCTTGGCTCTTCAAATAAGTACTCATTTCCCAGTACTATGTTGTTGGACACTCATCATGTGTTATTATACCCACATAATCTGATCAAAAATCTATTATTCCAACTATTATACGTATCATGATTATATGATCTTCATATGTCACTTAATTCCATTAGTTGTGTAGCCCTCAAAATTTTACCATCATGAAAATTATAGTGAAGTTAAAATATTAATTCATATAAATAAAATAATAATTTAAAATTTAGTCTAATAAAATTTATTACCTATATTTGAGCCAATGTAGTCTCCTTTATTTAATTATCAAGGTGTCTCTAGGAAACTAGTTTCATGGGAATTATATCATAGTATTTTGAAAGAGTCTCCATAAAACTCCTCTATTATCTCCGAATTTTACTAATCATTTGATTATCTTCATTATAATTTACCATCACCTATGTCTCATTGTTCCAAACTTCATACACATTATTCTTCCCACACCAACTAATAATGTTTAATACATCTATATGAATAAATTAAAAAATATTAAATTAATATATGTTATAAAAAAATAAATCATGGTTATGAAATTTACAAGGGTTATATAAATATACATGAGTTAGGATGATCATTGAGCTCTAACAGATCCCTTAACTATAGAGGATCCATAAAATATGTAGTGCTAGATGGTTCAATGTATTCTTGGGATGAATTAAAGGCACTGGATTAGAATTAAATGGACCATGAAAAAAAGTACAAAGATAATTTATAAGTAAGAAATTTAGGTGATTATATATAAGTATATGGAAAATGATTATATGTATGGGGAATGGGAGATTTCATTTGATATGGAAATGATAGGAGATGAGGAATATCCAATCAAAATGGTGGTGACAGTATAGGTGGATTGAATATCTCTAAATTATCTAAGGGAATCATGGGATGAGAGGTTATGTTAGATTTTATATTAGGTGAGGAGTCTGGCTATTATTGGGTATAACCACTACTACATGTATCTCTAGAACCTTCCCCATTAAACTGGTAGGCTGGTCACCATTGGTGAATAGTTGTCTCCTAGATGGTGGAACTCAAATAAAATTTAAAAATTATTAATTATATGACATTATTTGTTATTTAATATATTTATATACAGATAATTAGAATAGTATACTCATAATGGTCACTAGAGGAGGAAATCCCAACTCGATTCCTTGACAATTATTTTTTGTCATTCTCCTCTTTCATATCTCCTCAATATTTTCCATCTCCTTCATTGGAAAATAAATTTCCCAACCTAACCAAACAGGGCATGAGGAAAAACTAACCCAAGTACACATCCATAGGCTAGGGGATAGAGACCAGCACCATGTAGACATATCACACACATGATAGGCCTTTTCCTAAGGTACCTATACAAAAAAACACATAAAAATCCTTGAAATAGTGAAAAGATAATAAAATTTAAACAAAAAATGCATGCATACATATATCCCAAAATAGAGTATAACATAAGTACTGTAAATTCAAATAAAGGAAAATACAATACCACCAAAAACTATAAAAGCATCCAACCTTCTCATATAGAGGAGATTACAGTCAAATGAAACTACCAAAATGCTCCTTATACGAGCACTGAAAAACACCTAGATTGGTCTAGCTCCTTAAGTTCCATCTATTTTGAGTCCTCCTTAGACTCTTTTGAAAGGGAAGTTATCTTCACAAGGCACAACATGTGTATGAAAATCTCAAATAGGGGTGAGTATAACAATACTCAATAGGCTTCCCAAATACCCATAATAAAAGGGTGCAATTAAAAGGCAACAGTCTACTCAAACCAGCTTAAGGGAACCCAAATGAGAGAGAAAATCCATCTCGGCCATCCTTAGATATAAAAGACTTGTCAAATCAATCCACATGGTGCATCATCTAAGATATGTGACAACTATGATGTCCTAGACCCAGATACCACATAATAGGTGCCCCGAGCTCGATGGGCGACATGGCCCCAAGAACATCTCTCCAAATTCCAAAGGCTATAGACTAGTAGTGAGGGCCTAGGGTGTGCCCATAGGGAGACTATATCATCATTACCAGAGTGTAGCATAGTAGATAAATAAAAACAGAGGTAAATAGGAGAATAAATACAAGTAAACTGAAGGCACAAGTGAAATAGACAAGGGAAAAAATAAATGAAATAACTAGAATAACATTCCACAAATGATGATGATATGTCATATATCTAGTAAGCTATAAAACATGGATAGAAAGTATAAAACATACATGCAAAACCCAATGTAGAAAAATGAAATACGTAAACTATCCCAAGAATCTCGATCTATATCTCAACAATCACTTACCAACTAGATACTAACATAACAACCAATCAAGTGTTCAAAGTCATATGCTTCACTTTATCAATGACTAAAATCCTATAGCCTGCCTAGGTACCAATGGCACCCAGATATGGTGTGAGATAAATCTTAGTGGGACACCACCAACTGTGTCTATAACATCCAACTCATGTAATGGAAATGTAAAAGTGTGAAAGCATGAATATATAAATTAGTGTAGTACAATGTAACTAAATACCCAAGTACCTACTTTATCCCTTGGATGGTGTCTGAATAAGTAAACAATTAATTATTTTATTATTACCAGTTTATATATAAGTCACATGTTAGTAATGGTGAAGGTTACAAGATGTAACAAGGAAACCTGTAAAGATATTTAATAATGAAGTCCCAAGGTGACAACCAAGGTGATTTATACCTCAAGGGTGGCCAAATTAGTCATTACTATATTCTGGATAAGTTTAAGAGTATAATCCAAGGAGCATAGTACAATTCATTCCATAATAAGATGCTTACCGAGTCCAAGGAGTTCATCCAAGGTAAAACGAGGCTAAGTAATGACTGGGCATGATGGGATTTAACCATGGAACTTACTTTTCAATTATAAATCTAAGTATTGTATCCAAGGAATCCTATAATATTATTTAAGGGATCCTATGGTGTCATACTGGTCATCCAAAGTTATACAAGGATCAGGTTCCAAGTGGGTCTCAACCAAAGCAAGCCACATCCTTGAATCAGAATGGGGTTTCTGAGTACTCAAGGAATTCCCTATAGAATCCATGGTGATCTTGAGTCAGGAAACTTTTATTTTGATAATGAAGTCATATATAATTCATAAGGTTCAATCCATTACCTTTAATTAGTGTGACAAGGCTAATTGATCATGTAACCATTTAATCAAGTCTTAATTAATCAATAAGTCCATTTGGTTAAATCCTTGTGTTTAATTAATGTGATAAGGCCAAGTCGCATGAAACCATTCATTTAAGCCATTAAAAGAATTTTCAAGAGTCAAGGTTCACTCTGTACCTTACATTAACATGGTAAGGGGTGCTATAGACATGCAACCTATTATTCAATTACATTTAAAAAGGCCAAGTCATGTACTTAGTATACTTTCCCATTTCCATTTTACATTTAATTATCAAATTGAAGCACTTACATTAGGTAGTTAAATTGGTGAGCATACATGGTACTTTCCATCATGATATTCACAAATTAAATCAATCCATTTAATATAGAAAATCTCACTGTTAGAAAGGTCAAGCCAAGACACTCCTGAACATCGACTCAAACGTGTAAAAAAAATAAAATGACAATTATGTAAAAACATTCATGATGGGATGGATGGAGTTGTAGGAGTAACCACTAACAACTAGTCAAATATTTTTAAATATAATAACTATATAGTTTTAATGATTATAAGCATGACATATAATTTCCGTAAATAGCACCTGATGAAATCCGCAGGCCCCACATGAAATTTCCAAAATCACCGAACTTAAGGGTTGAGTTATAGTCCACCCACCTTAGTCTTGTATGAATCTCATCATATAGTATTATCCTCTAATTCATCTTATAATAGAGTAGATCTAAGAAAATAGTAAAAATTATTACACCTTGATAACTAGTTTGAGAGAAATAGAGACTAATAACGGATAAACTAGACTTGAGTATATACCGTTGGGAATCAAACATGATTAACTTAATATCAAACAGATCCCGGATGAAGTATATCTATTGATCCCTAGTACAGGCATTAGAAAATCTACAAAATGAGAGAAATGGAGGTTAATAATTCTATGGATTTGATTAGGGAATAAGGATGGGATTAATAAGACCATTAATGGAAAAGATGTAAAATTACCCAAAATTTAGCCTATGCATGATTTGTTCGCATGTATGTTGGCCTCCCTCTCCCAAGTATCATCCTGTACATGGCCATACTACCATAAAAACTATACTAGAGAAGTATAACATCCTTATAGAGCCTTCATGCTCTAGTAAATGATGCGTACAAGATACTCCTTAAAGGTAGCATAAACATCTAGCTCAAATTCCTTGAGATCAAAGGTATGATTCTAGTCTGCATGATATTGGAAAGGCTGAAAAACAGGGAAGATGTTGTGCATGGAATGATACCTCTGAGTTAATAAAAACAAATAGGCTACTGTCTTAACTCTCTCTAGAATTTCAAACATCCCTACATAATGAGGTGCTAACTTCCCTTTCTTCTATAACCATCTATACTCTATCCTAGGTGATACCAAAAGGAAAAAATGATCCCAGACCTAAAAATATAGAGGTCATCAATTATGATCAACATAATATTTTTTTCTAGATTGAGAAGTAGTCATATGCTACCTGATTATCTGAACCTTCTCTGAAGTCTCTTGTACGAGGTGAGGACCTTGTAGGGCTTCCTCGCCTGCCTCTAGCCATCATAAGGGTGATCGATAGGACTTACGCTCTAAGGCCTCAAAAGGACCCATATGAATTTTCTCATGAAATCTATTATTATAACTGAACTCAATGAGAGGAATATGCATCTCCTAAGAACTACTAAAATCATAGACACATTCTCTGAGTATATCCTCTAGAACCTGTACTGTTTATTCTGATTTTCCATCAGTTTCATTGTGAAAATCTATGCTTAGAAGCACCTATGTACCCATATATTTCTGTAAGCCCTGCCATAAATATGATATGAAATGATAATCCATATCTAAAATGATAGTACAAGGTACCCCATGTAGTTGTATGATCTCAAATATATACAGTTTTCCCATCTCATCAACTGATAAAGTCTCCCGAATAGGAATGAAGTGAGCGAATTTCGTTAGTCTATTAATGAAAATCCATACAACGTCGCTACCTCTAGGTGACCTAGGTAACCCGACTACAATGTCCATGGAAACGTCTTCCCATTTCCATTTGAGGACTAGAAGAAGATATAACCTACAGTTCTCTGGTGCTCCGCCTTCACCTACAAAAAGGTGGAACACCTTGTGAAAAGTCTTCTATTTGACATTTTATCCCAGGACACCAATATCGACGTCACGTATCTCGATAAATTTTGGAGATTCCTAGATGAACTACCCACTGAGAAGCATGTGACACTTGAATCAAATCCTCTCTCATATCTGTAGGAACCCAGACACATGCATGAATACATAGGATGTCATGTTTATCCACAGACCATTTAGAAGGTGGGTTGTCTCTTGATATAATATCATGGAGAACCAAGACATTAGGATCTGTAAATTATCTACCCTTTACCTTTTAAAATAGGTAATATGTAACTATCAAGGATGAGAGGTAATAATTCTCGTGACTATTATTACACTCCAGATGTTTCTCAGAAAAGAGATCCATTAACTTCCATTAATCACTGGCTTCCCATACGACCTCTGTCTCAGTTTTTTGACTCAATGAATCAGTGAATACATTTCCCTTCCCAAGCATATTGGCATGCTAAAAATTGAAGTACTTTAGATATTCAACCCATATCCACTATCTAAGGTTCACTTCATGTTGAGTAAAGATATATTTGAGGCTCTTGTGGTCCGTGTACACCACAAAGCACTCAACTAATAGAGAGTGTCTCCTGTAGCACAAGGCATGGACAACTATTGCTAGATCGAGGTCATGAATCAGATAGTTTCTCTCATGAGGGATCAACTTCCAAGATCCATAAGTAATGAATATTTCCTCCTACAATAGTACTTCTCTTGGGATGATTAATGATGCATTATAGAGGACTATATTACCTCTTCCAGGTTTTGGAAGAATCAGAATTGGTGCTGAGACAAGCTTCCCTTTTAGCTATTGAAAGGATTTCTTGCATGCTTCTGACCATAAGAACTTTACAACCTTATTTGTAAGATCAGTAAGAGATGAATAAAGGTGGGAAACATCCTGTATAAAATGCCTGTAATATCCATATATCTCTGATAATCTCTATATATCAAAAATGTTCTTGGGATGATCCTCGAAAACTATAAATCTAACCTTTTATAAGTCAATAGTTAAACATTATTATATTATTATATGACATAAGAAGTGAAGTTTGTTGTTCCAAAAGTGGCACTTAGCAATATTATAATAATTTTGATGCTCTCTTAATGTGATATGAACAATATTAATATGATTGGTATGGTATTTATAAGTATGAGAATACACAAATATTTCATCAACAAAGACCAAGACAAAATAATTGAGATAGGGATGGAAAACCATATTCATTAGAGACATGAAAATGGTGGGAACATTCATAAGACTAAACGACATAATAAGGTACTCATACAGACCATAATTGATATAGAAGGCTGTATGAGGCATGTCTGATGGCCTTAATCACACTTGGTGAAATCCTAACCTTAGTTTGATCTTAAAGAAGACCCTAGCTCCTTCGAGCTGTTTGAAGAGATCATCTATTTGAGTAAGTGGATACCATTTATTGAATGTAATCTAGTTCAAACTTCTGTAATCTATGCATATACATAAGATTCCATCAACCTTTTTGGTGAAAAGTATTGGCGAACCCCAAGAGGATGTACTGGGCCATATAAAACCTTTGGCCTAAAAATCCTATAACTAACACTTGAGATACTAAAACTCTATAGGTACCATCCTATACGAAGTAATTGACACTGGATATACTCTTAGAACAAGATCTATCATAAAATATACCTATATCTAAAAAGGTAAGATAGAAAAATCATCAGGAAAGACACCCCTGAAATGATCCCCTACTGGAGGGAAAACATCTTGACATAAACCCTGATTCTCAGTGAAGTGATTTTCAATCTGGGTGGTCACTCCACCTAGCCCATGATTCTTTAGTCCCACTCTACCTATCTAGACATCCCAATTAACCTTATTAAGACAACTACTTCTATATGGTGATGTAAAAGATACCATGTGGTGATAAAAATCTAAAAAATCATGATACTAAACCAACAAATCCATCATGAGAATGAAATCATATCTCAAAATATTGATAATTAATTGGTTTCATAAGAAAGGGTAACTGCCTACCTCAATGCGACAGTACCTGTACTGGCCTATGCCCTCTGATCATACCCATAATGGTGTATTTGGGGTCATTACACTATAGTGATATTGTATTTCTTATGTGAGACTTTCCGTGATTGATAAAGAGATAAAAAAGTTCGAAGAACCTGTATCAAATAAAGTAGATAATATAGTAGATTCCACTATAATAGTACCTCATAATGTAGATGGTCCCATAGCCTGATCCTCATGTATCTGCTGTAGTGAATGCAACTGGCCTGATCCATGACCCTGTTCAACAACTTGACTACCACAATCACAACTGCTCTGTTGGTGCTCCTAGTGATCAGGGGTTTGGATACCATGATCACAACCTCCTCCTTAAAAAGAAATGCCGGTGCTACTCCAACTCCCCACCTAATGTTATGTAAAAGAACCTACACCTGAAGGTGGAGATGGTGTAGATCCTCTTCCACTAGAAGTTGATGGAATGGTCGGACAGAAACACCAAAGGTTCCCCATATGTACACAAGTCTAGAAATATAGTGGTTCTATATCACAATGAGGCTTCATGTGCCCCCATATTCCACACTGATGAAACACCAGGGATTTATCAAAATAGATACTATGGTTATCACTTCCATGATGAGAAGACTTGATGGAACATTTCCTACCACCCGGAGAACTACTGGCATACCACAACACTAATCCTCTTTTCTTGGTGCTATTACCATCCCTCAAGTTGTGATTAGTAATAAGATCATGCTTGAGTATTTCATAAAAAGTGTCCTGAAAAAAGACATTCACCTGCATATGAATGGCATACACAAGTCCATCCTCGAAGCATATAGCACATGAAATCTCATCACTAGCTAGAATCAATGAAAAGCACTAAAACTACGTGAAACATTATTTTTTTTAAAAGGGTGAGTTCTGTTCAAAAGACCAGAACTTAAAGATTTATTGAAAAGAAAAGAGAAGCATACAAAGTACATGAGACGGAAAGATGACAATTTTCAAGAATCCTTAATAAAAAAAGTTTTCAACTCCAGAGGGAGATCATTCCTCCAAGTGATCTCATGTGAGACACCCATGATGGAAAGCACTACGTGAAACATGATGAATATTGAATAAATAAATAGAACCCTACTCGAGATTTATAAACTCTCTAGCTCTGTTAGCTCTCAACATCTAAGTAAAGAACTAATCATAGAAGGCATTATGAAAATCAACCCATGAAATTCCCGGATGATAACCAGCCTGAGTAATCACATCCCACCAACGTTTGGATGAATCACGCAACATATATGTATCAATTTTGACCAACCTCTTTGGAGGCTTCTCCAGATTCTCAAAGATAGATAGGGTGGCCTGTTACCAAGACTCAGTAGCCTATAGAACACCATCCCCCAAGAAGGTGGGCGAATACTATAACTAGATATCACAAGTCAGATCATCCATCATAGGCATAGCTCATAGAGAACCATGCATGGAATACATCAAACATAA
The DNA here is from genome assembly GCA_963277665.1 of Viscum album. Lineage (NCBI taxonomy): Eukaryota > Viridiplantae > Streptophyta > Magnoliopsida > Santalales > Viscaceae > Viscum > Viscum album. Next base: position 1,376,720,863 of record OY728120.1, on the reverse strand, counting down.
GAAACTATCATGGACCTAGGAATTAGTTACTGGGTTAGGTATAATAAGTGGTGCCTCAAGTGTCACTCCTAAAGGTAAGACTGGTAGCTCAGGGCCCACAATGTTTGGAGCATAGTCATCACCACCTTCCAAGCATATGATATGAGGACTCATGATGGAATTGATCAAAAAATTCCTAGCACATGCCTGAAAATAAACTTAGAATATAAAGATAGCATCAATAGAAAAAGCTGAACATAAAAAAACTCACTAACTAAGGCATACTACCCCAACTACCTGCTTAGATGGACATGTATTAGTAAGTGATTGGATATTAGTTTCAAGGGTTCTAATAGATGAAGGGTAAATAGTACATTGCCAAATCATTTACTGGAAACTGTTTCATTTCATTTAAAATTTAATTACTTGGTTCACTCCTTTACCTTTCATAACCACAACAATGTTGGATAAGGACGTGAAACCATTACACTTTTATGTTTTCATTTTATTATAACTTGTATCAAGTTTACTTTAAAATGAATCTTAATTCCTAGTGAATCAGGGCCCATACTCCCAATCATTGAAAAAAATACCCATTTGAATTTATAATAAAAGGATTGATTTGGTAAATTACTCATTTCATCCCAAAAGGTACCATAAAACCTCATGAATTTAAATAGGCAATCACATTCCCAAAAAGCAGCACAAGCATACTGTAACTACCACAACTTCACTAAACAATCACAAGCATATCAAGAAATTCAAAGTAGTGAAATTCACCTATATGGAATGAAAATATGAAGGAAATGAAAATTATAGGTGCCAATATGATGAATGTAACAATTATTCTTTCCATCATATCATCAAGCTAAGGGTATAATAGAATTTAATTTATAAGAGTAATTAATAACACCAAAAAGCATGCACATCACCCAATAGTGAAATGATATCAACTATAATAGAAAAAAGTAGAACAAAAATTATAATTTAGGAAACTCATCCTTTACCTTGAACATGGGTTCATGAAAGCCAAGTAAGACTTATGACCAAGTCCCAAGAGTTCATAATCTTCAATATATTTTCTCCAAAGAGTAAATCAAGAAAATAACCCCTCTAATACCACTTGGTGACATCATAGACTTGGATGCCACTTAATATGTAATGTCCTAGAATTTCTATGTAATTTTTTTTAAATTATATGGAATTATTTTTAGAATTCACACTCTTGAGGCACGTTATTCTGAGGCCCATGATCCCAGAACGGAATTTTGAACTTTTTTAAGTATGTTCGGTAATCATGCGAGCAGGTTTTTTCTATCTTTTGAACCAGTGGACGGATCGAAAATCTGAGGGTACTGTTGTTTTAAGAATGCTGATAGTTTCCTAGAAACGACCTAACATCGACCGCCACAGGTCGACCAAAAAAGATAAATTTTAGACTTTTTAAAGAAAAAGTTATAATAAACTTAATATATTTTTAAGTTTATTTTATTCAAATGGTTTCACTGTGACACAACGACAGGTCAACGATGCGGTGCAGTGACGAGGAGATGCTGACTCATTAACGAATCTCATTAATGAATCAGCGTGGTGATATGAAACGTGTCTCCCACATCTGATTAATCAGATATCCACGGTTGGTAAACAACCCTGGGAAAACCTCTGGTGAGGATAATCTCTCTCTCTCTCTCCGATGTCAATGAAAACCTATAGAGAAGGAGATCAGATCCGAGGATTGATGAGTGGGGGAGAATGCTAGCAGATCACGGATCAGCGAATGGCGGAGAACAACAGCGGATCAAGGATCGATGAAGACTCAGATCACCCTCCTTTTTCAATGACAGATCCAAAATCCAGGTAGGGGTTTTTCTTTCTTTGGGATTTCTGTTCTTTGCCCATTATTTATTCTAAAAAAATTAATGTGGATCAACCCACTAATCGGTTGATCCTTGGATCATGCATTCTTTAGGGAGAGTTGTTAAACATGGGGAATTGAATGGCGAGGTATATTGATGTGTTGAAATCCCAAACCTCCCTTTGATTATACAACTTTAACGCGGAGGGCGCATGCTAACACGAAAAAGGCCCGAGTCCCTCCGCCTTGCGTTTTCACTTGTGTTCTTCATGGCCAAACTTTCAAAATAGTGGAAGGGTGAATTTGAGGCCTTTGCAGTGAAGGTGACACCACAAAGAGGCCGGAGGCATAGATGGTGCGAATAACGGACAACCGGTGCAGACCCGGTGGCCTATAAAAGGAACTATCGGCGCACTAGTAGTGGCTCGCGGCGACGGCCATGGTTGGTTGGCGACACGCCATAATGGCACCCAAGGGATAGTCAGAAACCCGATTGGCCGCGAAAAGTGTAACAAGGGCTGGCGGCAGGCGGGAGCAGCGTGCTCGGTGCACGCCGCGGAGGATTAGCAGGAGGCCGCGACCTATCGACCGCAATGGTGCGCTGGAGACGCGGTGCCACCTGGAACTATGTTGAGTAATGTCCCGTATCCATAGGACGTGTTTGACTAAAGGGGGTGGCCCAGTTGATTGGCCGCACACACCCCCAATCAGAACAACCGAACCGGTCCAAGATACATTAGTCCGTCCAGGCCCGCCCACTGGGCCGGGCCACCCAAGTGGCCCGAATGGTTTTTCGAGTCGGTCCTACTAAGTCGGATCGGTCTGGGAAAAGATGACTGGGCCGTCGAGCGGCCTGGGTCGGAATTTGACCGTCCCACCATTACGGGCCGGGGCAGATAATTTTGGGTCACTGGGTGACCTTCTAGATTTGACCCATAACCAACCTAGGCTAGGTCTAGTGAGGCCCAACGGTCCATGTAGACAAGATGTATCATGCAGGACCCTGGGCCAGGATTGGATGGGTCGGTCCGACCAAGTCGGACCGGGCTCGGAAGCAACTTGCCACTTTTTACAAAAACGATGATATCTCTCAAATAGGGTGTCCGATTGATGCGCTATCAATGGCGTTGGTACTCTTGTGATGAAGCAGTCCTTTTGGAATACTCTAGTTGGTCCAACAAGTTAGACTAGGATGAGATGTGACCGACCCCTGTTTACAGAAAGGGTCGTATCTTTCAGAATATGCGTCCGATTGACGTGCCGTATGCGGCACGAGGCCCCTTGTGATTAGGAGGTCCTTATGAGATAATCTACACAAGTTTTTGTACAGGTTTTCCTATGGTTGGGTTGGATCAGACTCAAATCCAACCAGGTCCTGTTTACAAAAATCCCCATATCTTACAGAACAGGCGTCCGTTCGACGGGCCGTCTATTGCGTTGGGACCCTTACAACAAGATGGTCCTTTAGGTTAATCTATGTGGGACATAATAATGGTTGAGGTATGAATGATGGCCTGAGGATAAGATCCTTCTAGAATCATGTGTGCTAAGTTTGGGAATTCAGTGGCTGGTTGTGACGTGAAGAATGAAGAGTGACCCTTTGTGGATCAGCAGCAGAGCGACCCTTCATGAATCAGTAGTAGAGTGACCCTTCATGGATTAGTGGTAGAGCCTCTCAATATAATAAGATGATCTAACTGTATGACTAATCATCTTTACTTTTGTACTTAAGTTATACCTGGTGCGAGTTGTGTCTTTTTCTTTGTGATTTACTTTGAGATCTTTCTTTATGGTACTTTCCTTTGTAGATTTATGTGAGACCCAAGTTGGTCTCAGGGTTTCTATTGAGTATTCTTATGCTCACAACTGCACGAGCTTCACCCAAACCTATTGTGTCTTGTGCAGATGATAGATAACTTTGACAGGGACTTTGGGGAGCCAGGGATAGATGGTGCTCGGAGGTGGATCGATAGACGTGGTTTGCTCTAGTGACATCTGATTGTGAGATGTACCTAACCTTTAGGTAGGATCCTTGGTGGATGATCTCCAAGGATTGTAATTCTTTTTATGTACTTTACTTCAGTTAGTCTTGTATTCTGGCCCATTTTACATTATGTAATACTTGTACTTGTTGTTGGTTCCAGTTTCAGATTACTTTCCGCAGTATGGGTTGCGTGTGTGTGTATAGGTTGAAAGGCAATGCCTTACCTTTTTGGGATATGAATTTTTAGTTCTAGTCACTAGACCCTGGCCTATGGAAGGTTGACTTTGGTTAGTCATGACATAGGCCATGGGGGATGGGTCGTGTTATAATAGGTTTCCCAAGCCCTGTGGGCCACATGGACTCAAGCACATCTCCCCAAATGCCAATGGCTTCCAACTAGCAGTGGGGGCCTAGGGTGTGAACATGAGGAGATTATGAACTCATTAACAGAGTGTATCACACTTGATAAATATAAATAGATGTAAATATACGAAGAAATATAAGTAAATAGAAGGACCACAAGAAATAGACAAGGATAACAATAACTGAAATCACTAGAATAACATACAACAACTGATGATGATATGTCATGTATCTAGTAAGCTGGTAAACATGGATACAAATTAGTAAAAAAACATGAAAAACCAAATGTAACAAAAGGAAATATATAAACTATCCCGAGAATCCTATGCTCCAGCTCGGTCATCTGCTACCACCTCTATACTAACACCATAATAAATCAAGTGTTATAAGCCGTATGCTTCCCTTTATCAACACCCTCAATCATGTAGTCTACCCGGGTACCATTTGTGCTCAGATAGGGTGTGAGATAAATCTCAATGGGCCACCACCAATTAGCATAAAACCATTCATTTAATCCACTCAAGGAATTTTAAAGTGTCAAGCTTCACTCTTCTACCTTCCATTATCATGGTAATAGGTGATATAAACATGCAACCTATTATTCAATTACATTTAAAAAGGTCAATTCATATACTTAGTATACCTGCCAATTTCAATTTCAAATTTAATTATCAAAATGAAGTACTTAACTTAGGCAGGTCAAGTGGTGAGCATACATGGTTCTCTCCATTATGGAATTCACAAATTAAATAAATCCATTGTATATAAAAAAGATCACCCATAGAAATTTCAAGCCAAGGCACACCCGAACGACGACTCAAACATGTGAAAACAGTAAAGAGACAATTATGAAAAAACATCCTACATGGGATGAATGGATTTTTGGGAATAACCTCTAAAAAATAATCACATATTTGAAAATATCATAACCATATAGTTCTAATGATTATAAAAATGACATATAAATTTAGTAAACAACAATCTATAAAATCAACGAGCCACACATGAAATTTCCATAATCAACAAACTAAAGGGATGAGTTATAGACCACACAAACCAGGCTTGTATGACTATAATATTCCAATATTTGCCTCTAATTTGTCTTGGAATTGAGTAGATATGAGAAAAGAGTGAAAATTATTATACATTGATAACTATTTCGAGAGAAATAGAGATGAAGAATGACTAAAATGGACTCGAGTACTTACAATTGCACATCCAACATGATGAAAAAAAGCTCGAATGGATCCCAGATGAAGGATATATTTTGATCCCTAGGTCATGACTTCAAAAAGCATAAAAATGAGAGAAATAGAGGTTAATATCCCTGGGGATCAGATTAGGTAAGAAGGAGGGTCTTAATTAGAACATTAAGGGAAAATATGTAAAACTTCCCCAAATTTAGCATGTGTAAGGTTTGTCCACATAGTTTTCTAAACCATGCTTAAACCATGAGTGGGTACTTGGAGAAAAGGGCATACCATATGGTTAGGTCACATATTTAGGGAAACCATCCACTAAGTATGCGGTAAATCTCTATCTGAAAAATCATACCCCCACAAGGTTTAGACTAACCATGCACCCTCCTTATAAAGTTTACTATAACTGTGCGACGAGACCATTTTTCAAAAAATTTTGGGTTTTGGGACTTGAATGAGCCCTAGAAACCCATGATACCTTATCTAACTCATTTAGTATCTATAATGGGTCCAAAATAAATAATTAGACCAAAATTTAAAGGATCCGTAACTGAGTGAAAAACTAGGTTCTTACTAAAACACCACACGGACTCCTAGAAAACAACAAGATATAATCATCTCAGAATCCAATTCTCATGAGGTTCCAAGATCATATATAGCCACAATATTATGCTCTAGGATGAAAGGTAATACACACCTTGGAGAACACACACCATTAACTCTTCCATCCTAGATGGAACTCGTCTAAGAGATTCGCCCCATCATGAACTGAACTTGGTCTAACTCTAGTGCCTAGTACCAAAGGTCCTGTCACCTCAGTCATGCACCTGATGCATTCTGAAAATATCTCAGGTGGAGTGGCCCACTTATAACCAATTCATAGAAAAAATGGATCACTGATCTATCTTATTCACCATAAGCATCCTATCCAAATATAGGGAGAGAGAAAGAGAAAGAGGGGACTTTCTCCTCGCTACCGCCCCGTAGTTGAGGGTGTACTAGCACCTAAATATCCTGAAAAACCATTGAAGTATCCAATGGGAGAGTCCCACAACTCACAGAGTCATTGGAGAACTATCTTATACCTAGGTATCATGTGTAACTATTGGAGTGTCCCACTCCCCGTAACTTCACTCCATAACTGAGGGAGCTCCAACTCCCATGGAGACCTACTCCCTACGGCTACTCATAGACGAGGGAGTATAACTCCATATATAGAGGACCCAACCTAGGTTTATGGGAGTTCTGAATATAGCTATATGCTCATAATGAGGGACAAACATCCTGACATGATAGGTGAGTACTATCCCCATAGAGGACCCACACCTTTGTACAACGGGGGTGTACTGACTCTATCTATATGATCGCGTATGGAGGACCCACACTCATGTAATAGAGGACTCACTCCCTGATACAATAGGAAAATAAACAATCAATCTACACATCATATATAGAGGACCCATTACTTGGTATGATAAGGGATTACTGACTCTATGGATGGAGGACCCACACCCTAGCACCCCAGGGTAGTACCAACTCCATCTGCACAATGAGTATAGAGGGCCCACACTCTGATACTATATGAGAGATCCATCTTAAACAGATTAAATGATACGAGGGACTCACACCCTAGTCCAATAGGGGAGTATCGACCCACGAGAACTAATCTATGGGTAGAGGACCCGAACCCTTTGAAAATGGGGAGTTCAGTTTCTACCAAGTTGAGAGGTAAGGGAGACCCACACCCCGATACGACATGTGAGTACCAATCCTAGTGTCTCTATGGTAAACCCAACCATTCTCCTATGTTGGTAAATAATTTATTAAAGGAGTATCATGATCATTATTCCTCATATTGTAACAATTCCACAAGTAGGGTACCCACACCCTGAAAGCAGGGGATCTCCACACTACCGACCTAAAGAGTTAGGGGACCCACATCCTGAGCTGAGAGGTAAGGGTACCCACCCCAACCCCTCATTAGTGATCCAACCTGATCACTATCCACATTCAGCACCAATTTTTAGTGTCATGTTATAATCATTCCATGTCGTATCTATAAATCCACTACGAGGGATACCATCATGTTCTACATGAAAAACTGATCAGTATAGGCTACTCAAAGGCCTGAATCTAAGTCTCAAAGGAGAAGATACACTAGGAAAAAGTCTCCAAGAAGAATATATGGTGTGTGAGCCTACCTCAACACCTATAAGTGTCATCTACTATAGAGTTTGGTAAGCCATGTTATCCTACATTGCATGTACATCGTGTACACAATGTGTCTAGCCTCAACCTTCCCCCCGACCATGTCTTTCCTCACACAGATCATCCAACCATGTCCCACACACATTGTGTAACCCTGGTAAATGGTGAATCCTAGCCAACCAAACACTTTTCCTTTCCCCTTTTCTGTTCCAGTTCCCAGAACTTTGTGTCCATGTCTATATTCGTTTACTTCCACACAACCATTTCCTTTGATCCGACTACCCTGGCTAGGTCCCTCATCCACATGAACTGAGCTCATGACAAGGAGTGTAACCTCGATACATGAAATATAGTTCCCAATAGTAATCTTCTCTAAATGGTAAGAACACACAATGTGTGACCCTACACTAAATTCCATGTGATTGGGAATTCTGAATGGGAATTCCCTACAAGCCGCCCAAATCACCCCGATTTCCCCCAAAACCAATAGATCGACCCCCATGGGGTTGCTAGTAGTTGTAAAAGGGATCTAAAAACCTCAAAAAACACATATTAAGGGGTATCATGACTTAAAACTCAAATATTTGTACCTCGTGGTGAAACACCAAAGCTTAGGTGTTAGATCCACACTCATGAGTCACTATAGCATGATTTGGGAGTGATCATCATCAAGATCAGAGATCAATAGTGACTTATCTTCTTAGTTTCACCTAGGTTCATACATCTCTCCCAATTGGGTGGTGACAGGAAGGGGATCTCCTCTCCTCTTCCACAAACACACATGGGGGGGGGGGGTTAAGGGATTTAATTTTTATTAAATCAATTAACCTCCTTTTAACACCCTGCCAATGACTCACCTCCGACCCTTCAACCGATGTTGAAAATTTTTATGCAGCACCTAGAGTGAAATACATGTTATGAACTCAATAAATACATTATATTTATGATTTGATACTCTGAACAAGATAAATTCCACATTTCCAAATAAACTGCATGTGTGCGACAATATATTTAATATTTTTAATATCACCACACGCTGTCTCTCCAGACCTTAGAATCCCGAACTGACTCAATGCCTGGATTCATAAATATTCGGTGATATATTCCAAAGTATTACAATTAAAAACTGGTGTCACTATATCCTCCCCATGTTAAGGATTTTCATCCCAAAAAGTGAAATCTAAGATAGAAGGATAAAACTGAGCTCTCAACTAGGACTCCCATGCCAGGGAGCTCTCAAAGGGTTCCTGTTCTACCTAAAAGAATGAACTCAGGGGAACCATAAGGCCAACACACCCATGTACAGCTCAAAACTGGTCAAAATTGTGCAATACGAAAAAATGTGTCTACTCATCTATGATAGGTTGGAAAACACCAATCACCACAGTCCATCAGTAGTCATAGGGTCTAGTGGTACACCACCTCACTGACCTGACATAGATATTAATGCAACACAATAGTTATCATCCCACCCCTGGATAAACTACACTACATAATCCTCAAACATACTACATACAAAGTTTACTTCTACAACATGAGGGTACCATTGAACAACACAAGGATTCCAAAGTGAGCACACTAGGTCTTACCAGGCCTTCAGTTTTAAAACCTCCATCACACAACCCCACCCTGAATACACAAGTATAATAAAATCATCCACCACACCTCAAAACTATCTACTTAGGGAGGAAATGAATTATCCTCATGGTTTTAATCATGTCACAAAAACACATATTAGTAGGGGAAGTATCCCTCTTCTCTATACATACAAGGCTATGTGAAACAACACCAACACAAGGTTCTACTTATGTCTTGCGTCACCATAGACATACCATGAGTAAGAAGCATCAAGAAAAGAGTATCTCTCAATAGTGTCTATAAATAATACTATAGAAAGTAGAAAGGACATAGAGAATACCTATAATCATGCTTATATACTATTGGTCATAGGACTATGTGGAATGTAGTTGTCCTTTCTCTCATACTTCAGCTCCCTCATCATGGTGTGGACCACCTGGTGGTGGTGGTGGAAACATCTCGAACCATCTTCCACCTTCAGCTGATCTCCTTTCTCCTATACCACATATTAAAACATGAAAAACTCCATGCTCTAAAAACTAACTCTACCAAGGCATCCCATCAACCATCTCTTTCTCAGTAGTATGAAAGGTTTCAAAATCATGAGAAAAATGTCCCCAACCATCAATATCGTAACACCACCGGTCTTGCAGCTGACCAAGTAGCTGGTGAAACTCCAACACTATAGAACCATGGGAATGAGTTTAGGAATGATTATTCCTCCTATTATATGATCATATAAATTATCATCTACTAGGTGATATAGAAAAATCAGCCCCAAGATCACCACTACTAGCCAGATCCGCCCGAACCTCCGCTAGGAAGATCTCTATCACTAGAGCTCACTCCAGCACCCCCGTATAAGAGGGAACACACAAGGAGACCATACCCACTCATATGTATTTAATAAGGCCATATTAAAAGGTAAAAGATCTAAAAAATGGGTCTCAAACTATATCTAAGGTTTAACATGAATATTTTTGTGAACCTCACAGAGTAATATGTCACATACATGATACACTGAAGAAGCCATAGAAGCTTCCAGATATGCACTAATCTCAACATGGAAGGATAAAAATATTCCTAGAAGAGCTTCTCAAACATCACCCAAGTGAGCATCGCTTCATCATGGGTCCATGTCACCAGAATTCTCCATCTATTGGCCAATCACTATAGAAGTCTTTCCTCTAGTACCACCATCTTACCGAGAGGTTTCCTCATAAGGAGAAAAATGTGCATGACTGCATCAAGACATTCATCAACTGTTTGGGGTATAGATCCCCCCGATACCTCATAGGTCTCAGCCTTTGTGACTCATGAAGTGTAATCAGCTTATGTGCATCCTTGTCTTTCATTTCTAGAACAAACTGCTGCTCAATAGGTGATGACTCAACTAGTGGACCACCTAGAGGTACTACCTCTGGACTAGTGCCCAACACTAAAGCCTCATCACTGGGATAATTGTCATCACAATCCCACTGTGGAAACCTATCTGGCTATCATTTTGGTTGCATCTTGAAATAAATTCAATATACGCCAAGGTAAAATATTATATTTGGTGTGATAACTCAAGAACGACATGATCTCCCCAAAAAATACTAGATGATGCATGTACCAAAATTTCCATTCCCCTAGTTCCTAAATGTACAAGTCAACAAGCAGGTTATCAGGGTCCTAGTGAATGGATACATCAGTCAGCTCACCAACATTGGAGTCCCTAGCCTAAAATCGAAATTTGAAACAATTTAACAATATTGATATGTAACCCAAATCAAGATCACATTTTGAAAAATCTTAACTCTTTTGTTCTAGGGAAGGACCTCTTATGATACCACTCAATCACGACCTGATCTAAAGGGTCACAATCCATGACTACCCCAAGCTTGCCTCCATAGGATAGGGGATAGTGACTAATGTTGAGTAGGCATATCACACAAATGGAAGGCCTTATACTAAGGTACATATACATGTGAACCCACACACAACTCCATGAAATAGTACATAGATATTAAAACTCTAAAAAAAATCATATAGATATCCATCCCAAAACAGAGTGAAACAGAAGTAATTTAATTGAAAAAATGGAAAATACGATCCCACCAGAAACTATAAATGTACCAAAACTGCTCAGATGGATGGGATCACTATCAAACGAACCAACTAGAATGAGTCTCAGCCAAGCACTTGAAAACTCATCGATCGGTCTAGCTCACTATGCTCTACCTACTCTGAGTCCTCCTAGAACTCCATCAAAAGTCCTAACATCTTCCTAAGAAAAAAATGCACTTGAAAATCTCATGCATGAGTGAGTATAAAATACTTATTAGGCCCCCCAAAATACCTAAATGAAAAGAGAGAAACTTAAAGACAACAGTCCACTCAACCCAACTAGAGCGAACACAAATGATAGATACAATCCATCTCCGCCATCCTCAACTATACATGACTAGTAAAATCAATCCACATGTCACATCATATAAGATACATGAAAAAACTTCAAAAAATTAAAAAAAAGACATATATACACTTCTTAAACTCAAAGTCTCTTGAGGTTATGACTTCATAGTTATCCAAAAGATTCTACTCAAGGATCAAAGGCAACCCACACCTAGAATAGCACACTCCCTGAGATCTTCCATCCTATATAGAACTCATCCAAGAGATATTATCCATTTGGAAGTACTCTTTTTCCTATGATAGTGATAATAAATAGAGGTCTTTTCATTGCATACATGAACCTGAAAAAATATCCAAAGATCCTTGGTGGAGAGGCCCGCCCCTCTCTACTATACAAAAATTAGGGAGCATTTCTCCAGTACATGCACTATGTGCATCCTCACTAGAGAGAGATAAAGGAGGGACCTTCTCCTCACTATTTCCATGTGTCCGAGGGATTAATAGCTCCTATCCATCCTATGAAACCACTAAAGTACCCGAAGGGAGAGTCCTTCACCTCATCGAGTTGAGGGAGTACTAAATCCTACCCAGGTATCGCACGTAACTAGTGGAGGGGCCTGCTCCTTGTAACTACACTCCACATGTTAGGGATCTCCAACTCCATGGAGGACATGCTCACCGATGGTACTCGTAGATGGGGGAGTAAAAATATATTAATAGAGGACCTGAAACCTTAGTGTAGGAGAATTATAATTATACCAATATGATCACAATGGAGGAACCATGACCCAAAATGAAAGGGAAGTACCAACCCCAGAGAGGACCCACACACTGGTATGATGGGGTAGTATAGAATCTACCTATCTGATCACATATATAGGAGTTTCACCCTAATATGAGAGGGGATTACCAAATCTAGGAATAAAGGACCCATACCTTGATATTACAGGGGAGTGCCCACTCTATCTACACAACACATATGGAGGAAACTTTTCCTAGTACTACAGGGGTGTACCAACTCTATGGATAAAGGACCCGTACCCTGGTACCTTAGGGGAGTACCAACTATATCTGCACAATGAGTATAGAGGTACCTCAACCTGATATGATAGGGGATCTCCATATCCAATAAAAAGAATGATATGATGGAACTGAGACCAAGTACAAAAGGGAAGTACTGAACCCAAGACAACTACCCTATGGGTAGAGGACCCAAACCCTATGTAAAAAGGGAGTTCCATATCCACTAATATGAGAAGTAATGGAAACCCATGCCCTGATATGAAAGGGGAGTACCAGTCCCATCATCCCTCTGCTAAACCCAAATGATCTCAATTATTGGTCAATAATCACTCAAAGGAGTATCACTCTCATCATACCTCACGTTGTGGCACTTCCATAGGTAGGGGACCTACAACTTGAAAGTAGGGGAGCACCACACAACCAGCCTAAAGATTCTAGGGGACCCAAATCCTGAGATGATAGGGAAGGGTTCAGACCCCAACACTTCACTAGTGATCCACAGTGATCACTAGACATGATTAGAAACTCTTAGTTTCATTATAATATAATCATTACATGCCATATCTTCAAATCTAAAATGAGTGATAACATCATGTTCTATGCAAAAACTATTCAGGATAGGCTACTCACATGCATGAATCCGAGCCCCAAAGGAGGAGACACACTATGAAGAATAATCCAATAATACTACACGGAATGTTTGGGGGTCTACATGGAATGTTAGCCTACTAAAAACCTTTATATATCCTATTATTCAAGACTTGGATGGACAAGTGAGCCTACATGGCATGTACATGGTGTAAATGGCGTGTATGGCCTCACCTGCTCCCCTGATCATGTCTTTCCCCACACGGATCGTCCAACTGTGTCTCACACATGGTGTGTACCCTAGGTATATATAATATTCTGGATAAATGGATACTTTTCCATGCCTCTTTTCCATTCCCATGTCCAATAACCTATGTTCGTGTCTATGGCTGTGTACTTCCACATGACAATATCCTTTGACATGGCTACCCTATCCGAGTCCCTTGGCCACACGACCTGGGATCACTAGATGGAATGTAATACTGGTATATGTTTTATAGTCCCCAAGAGTCATCTTCCCTGAATGGTAATAACACATGGAGTGTGAGCCTGCACTACACATAGTGTGATCGGGAATTCCGAATGGGAATTCCTAGAGAGCTGCCTGAATCACCCCAGTTCTCTATGGAACCTACAAATTAACCACCATGGGGTTCCTAGAAATATTAAAAGGGATATAAAAAACTCAATAAACACATATTAAGGGGTATAGGGACTCAAAACTCAAAATATCCTACCTTTTGGATAAGCACTGAAGTTCCAGGGTCAGATCCACACTTGAGTGTCACTAAAGCATGATCTAGGAGTGATCTCCATCAAGATAGAAGATCAGTAGTGCCTCCTATCCTTAGTTTCACGTTGGTTCATTAATCACTCCAAGGGGGGGATAGGCTCTCATCTCCTCTTTAATGTGAAAACAAGGGGGGGGGGGTTAATTGATTTAATTTTTATTAAATCAATTAACCTTATTTTAACACGCTACCAATGACTCACCTCCGACCCATCACCCAACACTAACAAATTTTATATTACACCTAGGGTATAAGCCACATTATAAACTTAATTATGGACTCAAATTTACAATCCTAGACTCCTCACAAGATTTATTTCACATTTAAAAAGAAATTTTGTGCATGTAATAAAATATATTTAATATATTTAATATCATCCCACTGAGGCTCTCTAGACCTTGGAATCCCATGTTGGCACAACACCTGACATTGAATATAAATATTCCAAATTCTTACATTTCAAAACCAGAGTCACTAAAATAAATATAAATTTAATTATAAATTTAATTATAATTTAATAAAACAATCAATGAATAATAATTAGCATGATTAACATGGATATGATATGGTTTTATTCTTGTCTATTAAATTCGGTCCAATTAAATTTCGGTTAGGCTATTTGGTCATTTGGTTATTTTTTTAGTCATGTTATTTGGTTATTTGATCATTTTTTCATTTGGGTTATGTCATTTGGTTCATTTTGGGTTAGGTTATTGGGTTCATTTTTTTTGTATCCCTCACTCTATTATATTTTTAATGATGAAAAAAAAACTTTTATCATTATAACCATTTCATTTGATATTATTTCAGTTATTATGTTTAGATATAAATAAAGGAAGTTGACCGATCAATTGATGGGTTCAAGTGGATTTTGGAAGGCCATTTTTAAGGGAATTTCTTGGAAATTCAACCAGCTAGGCGGAGATAACCATCAGTCAAATGATGGGTAAAATAGGAAAACACTCTCTCTACCTCACCCATTGGCCAATTTGTGAGAAAAAACATCCCACGGATAGGGGAATAATAGATCTCTATCCAGTCGGCGATTCCTAGTGGGTTTCTAGTGTACTTTTTCAATGAATTTAAATGAGATGGTTTTTCTAGTCCCCTCTAGCCAATGTTATCTCCCAATGTATCTACTAGACTCCAAAAACCTCCAATACCATCTAGAGACCTCCAGAGGCTATAAATACAGCCCTAAGAAGGCTTGGACATAAGGGGTTACTTATTTTCCTTCAGTTGAGATATTTTTATGATACTTTTCAAAATTGATTACTCTCCTATTTCATTCCCTCTATTTCTCTCATTTCCCATTTTATTCTTATCTAAAGTTTAGGATAAGGAATAAAAAACCCTCAATCCTTTGAGGGTAGGAGTCAAAAATACTCAAATTTATTTTTTTGGCCAAAATTATTCTATTTTAATATAGTTTGTGTTTTTAGGACTGTTTTATTGATTTTTACATATTGTTTAATAATATTTTTATTTTAGGTCTATTTGAAAACCTAAAAAAGAATGAAACACACACACACACACTTTATGTTGGCTTGATTCCATTAATTTTAGGGTGGGCTGATTTTTATGCACTATATGGAGTTATAATCATTTAATAATAACAAAATACACATAAGAATTTAATCTCCAAGAAAAACATAGTAAAATAATTAAAACATTAAATATTATATAAATTAAAGTGTATAAAATGGAACCTATTATTATTCCATAAAGAGAAATAATTAATGTTTCTTTATTTAATGTTTATAAACTCTAAGAAAACCCTAATTAAATTAGTTTAAAATTTACAAAAATGAAACTAAAATAAAAAAATTGGAAAAGAACTTACTTGAAAGGATCAAGTTGAGTTAAATTGAATGAAATTAGACCCTAAGAAACCTTTACATGGGAGTGGTGAATAAGGGTGTCAAAGTTTTTTTATTTAAGTGATATTGTCCCAATAGTGTAAGAAACTTGTTAAACCCATTATATTGTACCTCACATACACTAATCAAATAACTATAGAAAAGTAAAACAAGATAATATTTTCCCCTTGTTTCATCACTAAGGTATCCATCTAAGAAGAATATGCTGATGATGTGTCAATTATTCCAGAATCCACTATGCTACAAAAGTATTGGTAGATTACAATTGTTTTTCCATGAAATATACATGCTAGGTACATTGAATTTATAATGGAATTCAAGGAATGTCACACTGCATACTTGAGATCACTTCTATTTACTTCTCCTTGTGCACTGATCTTGATGAAGTCTTCATCAGTTTAACATTATTATGGACACATCCTCATCATCATTAATATATTTAGTGTTTTACATCATTAAATACTTAATATAATACACCAATAAACTCTTTAATCTTACAAAAAACATCAGAGAAGACACTTGAGAATTTGATCCAATTTTTCCTAAAAACACTATTCATTATTTAACCTACCCTATTACATAAGCCTTGGTTCATTACCATGATGGTAAAAACCAGATCACATTACCCCCCTTACGAGATTCCAAACATGAGGATCATCTATGAGACATCTTCTCATATTCCCAATTCCTGTGACTCTGGAAACCTCACCACTTCAATAGATGTATTTCATGGAAATATTTATATATATAACTTCCCTAAAACTAATTAAAAGGTATGGACATGTGGTTGTGAATATGTGAGCCTCTAACTCCTTCTAAAATTCTCCCCAACTGGATTAATATCTAAATATAACAAACCTACTCTTTATTACACACTTAAACATGATGTATTACATAAAATATTCACTTGATACAACATATAATATCAAGAGGTATAGTGTCTTTGGGGATTAGGAACATTTCATAACAAATTAAAACATTAAATACTCATCTTTATTGAAAAATTCTTTTACATGACCACACACATTCCTCCATACTTAGCATTACATGGGATAACCTGAGGACATGCATAAGAAAAGTTTGAGCTATAAAGCCTAGTAAGTGAGTAAACAAGGCATAAAATGAAGAATATAGTACATGTTAGGAAATATGAATATCAATGGAGCATAATAGAAAATGAACTTAAAGACATGATATAGCATGATTATCATAACATGGAAATGTGGTAACAAAATTTTACATGATTTTAGCATGAGACAAGGGTCATTGCACATGGAGAATGAGTAAACCATCATTACACTTGAATTAGAATGAGTAAACCCTCATTTCACTTAACATATCATGATACTAATATTTACCCAATGCATTGGAGCGCTATCAGGGTTCACCCTTTTTAATCATTTCAATTCATACATAAGTGTGCCACATAGATCATATAACATGGATTAATTAAACATAATAATTTATTCTGTGATAAAGGAATGCAGAATTAATACATGAGACTCTATAATCAATAAGTAAATGTGCATAAATGTGAATACACTTGATATAGAAATGGGCATGGTATTCACTACATAATGACTTTGTCTTGGAAAATCGCAATGTAATTTCAGCTGCATAACGGTGTGACATAAGAATTCATAAAAAATGGTTGATGAGATAGAAAGTGGTATATAATAATATTTAAATAAAATTTAAAGTAATGGGTCATATAGATAAATTTCCCAACATATGTAATGGAATTTAGACTCATAATACAAAATAATTTCTTGAATGTAAATGAGAAGAGAAAAATTCATTACGGAATTTCGGCATGGTAACAGGTGTACATGGAAGGCATTAATGAGAGATAAAGGGGCTATAATAATTCAAAAATAAGTAGGGAAGTATGGGAGAGGTTAAAAATCATACCCCAACAATTTTAATTTAAAATAAAGTGGCATAACAACATAAAGAAATTTGGACAAAATTGAGAAAGGAAGAAATCCATTACTTGGAAGAGTGATCCCAAAGGATTGAAAGAGGCTTGAGAGAAGATTATTGGGTGATTAGGGCACCTTTGGAGGATTCTAAATAAATTTGGTCAGAGTTTGGTTAATATCTAAAGGCTTTTAGTGAAGAGGAAGTGGGATCTTGGGTGGAGTTTTATAGGAAAAGAGAGGGAATTCTTTATTATTTAGGTTTTCGACACTACACATTAAACTAATCAAAACCACAAACCAACCCATGGTTTTTGCCCATGGATTTTTTCCAAAGGAGAGTGAAAAAAATTATTTTATAAGTCCAATTTCCGAACTTATTAAAATATTAGGCTTGATTATGTGGAGGTGAGTCACACTCTCAAGGAAATCATTTTAAAAAGATAAAATGTTTTATAAGTCTTGGTGGGTCCACTAAGGCTTTTAAAAATAAATAAAAAATAAAATAAAATTATTTTAATGATAAAACATATATTTTCCGAAAATATTATTTATAGTATTTTATTACTTCACTATTGGGTCATTATGATGTCATAAAACACATTATATATTATAAACAATATTTAATTTTTACCGAAAAATTTGACTGTCTCAAAAAATTATGAAAAATTAACCATTGGATAATTTCGATGTACTGATTTCAAAAATAATATTCATTTTATCTAAATTTTTTTCTAAAAATTCGAATTTTCACTTTTAAAATAAAAACCTACATTTATTGAAAATTCATGGGTTTTGACAAAACTAATTTTCAAACCTTAATAAAATTACAATTTTATTCATAAAAATTATACAATAATTTATATTTAATAAAAATTAATTTAGTAATAGTATTGAATTAAAATATTATTTAATTAAAAAATCAATTAATTCATTAAAATAAATTTGTTAATGAAATATTAACTAAAATACTATTTTTTCATTAAAAACTATTTACAAAGTAACAATAATAAAATGAATGTATATTATTTATTCTATACAAAAAAATGCACATAATCATAGTGCTAGGTTATAGTTACATAACCCCTTATAACACCTACATAAGACCTAAGGGTAAGGTGGTAGATAGTGACATACTCTTGGAGAGGCTCAGATAACATCGATCGTGTGTTAATCTCTATTAACTTCCACTTATCCTTTAGGCAGTTCCGTTCAATCTTAACGTGTTGAAGCTCAACTTGGGCTTAGTCAAGAGAGAATCCTAGTGACTCCACCTCCTTTACGAGCTCTGAAAAATGGGCTTCGTATGGAGAAATTCTACTGGATGAGGCCATTTCTTCCTTTGTCTGAGTAAATTGGATTTGTTCAAGCCCTATATTTATACTAATCAGTTGATCAATGTTTAACGACTATATTAGAAATGATAACAATTCTTAATGGTATTTTGAAATCCAAAATCATAAAAACAAAGAAGTGCCTATGTTATATATCCATTTTACAAAACAATACATTTAATTAGATCAAGATAAAATTTCATTAATAAAAGTTTGGGTCGTTACACTGAAATATGAATTTTTCATAATGATGTGAACAATGGGTATTTATAGAAAACTTTTATTACCTTAATATCAGAAAAACACGATCACTCATTCATTCAAATGACTAATGTAAATATAATTTTTACAAATATTCCACCTTACAATAATTAGTGTCACATTTCATATATGGTCTGTGAGATTGCATTATGTACCTCATCCATCAACCGATCACACAGTCTCTGTCATTTACAATGTAACTTTTATTTCGTGATTCATGGGACCTCTCTACTTATGATGGCATAAACCCCCTTATTAATCAAATCATATGGTTCATGTTATTTATTTTTCCACACATAATTCATAGAAAACCAATCATGTTATACTATTGAATTTATGTGCTCCACATAATCTTTAAGGGATTATGAGAGAACTATTTTCCCCTAGTTTCTAAGCCCAAAAATTTGGAAAATACTATAAAAAATTTCATATTCACAAACATTCTCAAAGGTCACATATTACCTTATTCTTCATAATTTTCATAATCCTTATAAATCAATCTTCATAATCACACTAGAATATTATTTTCAACAAAAACAACATAAACCATTAAATAAATATCACCTTTGTTCTAATATTCTCCCTGTTTAAGATTTTTGGAAATCCAAAGTCAAATTAAATTATACACATTCTTAAAATGGGTAAGTAATATCTCATCGATTAGTCTAATTCTACATGAGTAGTGCTTAGTGCATAAACCAAAAGTTCAATAGTTCATTCCATTCCTCAGGATAGTCCAAAAAGTCCCCTGTAAGTATACTCAAAAAAATTTAATAACTCACACACACATTAATAAAATTCCACATGAATTTTATATCCCCATGACATTAATACAAACCCCCCTTAATAATAGAGTAATCTATATATCTAAAACTTATTGTTTATATAGAAACATTGAATTCCATAGAAACATTCTGCCCCTTTATAATTTAAACAAAGTGATAGAACCTTCCAACCATGAATAAATCATTAAATAAAAATATATAATGCGGAGAGGGGAAATTATGAACCTAATCAAGCTGAGGGTGGTGCATGAACAACGAGGATCAAAAAATTATTCTTGAACATTGAAGCGGCTAGGGGGTTATAATGATATCAATCACCTATCCATTAGTTCCAAC